>CM072772.1:37502500-38752500 GCA_036936925.1 Cenchrus fungigraminus
CCAGAAGAACGCCTCGGACTCAGACTCCGAGGATGAGGATGTGATGAGCTCTCTTCTTTGCGCAAGGAGAACATGGAGTTGGTTGACTTGCTTGATAACCGCGATCACATGCTTAGAGAGGCCAAGAAGATGAGGAAAGAGCTTAGGGCTTTGCTTGAAGAGGCTAGGAATAGGGTGGCTGAGCTAGAAACACAGAACCTTGATGCCAAGCTTGAGATAGATTTGCTTAAGGCTAGTCCTGTTGTTTCTGATGAGGTTGATTGTGGTGATTGCTCTATTTTCCTAGCTGATTTGACTGCTCTTAAGGAAAAGCTTGCCTCCAAGTGTGAGGAACTAGATGTGCTTAGGGTTGAGTTGGCTGAGCTGCAGTCTAGACCCACTTTGCTTGGTGCATGCACTTCTTGCCCTGTTTTGCATGAAAAACTTGCTGAGCTTTGTTCTCGCATTGTTTCGCTTGAGGCTGATTTGAAAGCACCTATTCCTACTTCCCGCTCTACTTGTGAATTGCATGCGGTGAATAATTTGGAACTTACACAATGTGTTGATCACTTGCAGGATGAGAATGATAGGTTGCGTGAGGTGTTGAGTTGGTTGTCCAGTCAGGAGCCTCAGCTTGGAACAATGATTGCCGGTTTCAAGCGCTTTGATGGTTGGGCTTTGGGATCTGATAAGTTTGGTGAGAGCAGTGGTGAGAGAGAAGGGAAATCTAGGAATATTCCAATTCCACCACAACCTACACCCAAGAACTAGTTTGCGCCCAAGCCAAACCAGTTGCTTAAACCGAGAGAGAAACCAAGTGAGAAGCCAAGTGAAAAGCCTAGTGAGAAACCAAGTGGGAAGCCTAGTGAGAAGCCTTATGAAGAGCCTCATCCCAAGCCTAAGCCAAAACCAATCCGTTTCCATTGTGAGTTTTGTGGAAAGGATGGTCATAAGAAGGAGTTTTGCTACAAGAGAACGAGAGAGGCGAGAATGGCTAAGGAGTGGGCAAACAAGGACAGGTACCACCCTTCTCATGGTGTGCCTGAGCCTCGTATGCCAATACCCAGGGGAAAGGCTATTGTGAGAAGCATTCCTGCATGGGGAGATGTGAGTTCCCGCAGCCAAGGTGGGTTTCTAGAGAGGGCGGTCAGACCGGCCAGGCATGGCGGTCAGACCGGCCCTGCCCAGGGGGAGGCGGTTAGACCGGCTTGGCTAGGCGGTCAGACCGGCCCTCCCCAGATTTCTAGGCGGTTCGATTTTCGAGGTCGTGGTGCTAGTGGTTTCAGTTCCTTTGGCAATGATGCAGGTGGTAGGCGCTCCGAGTTTGGTGGTGTTGTGTTTGCTAGACGTTCTCCACCTCGTGACCGATACGAGTTTGGGAGAGGTCGCAACTTTGAGTCTCAGAGGAGCTATGGACCACGCTTTCCCTTTCGTGGTGCTCGTACTCCTCCAGCGAGACGGGAGTGGTTTTCCCATGATGGTTCCAGGTTTGATAGCATTGATAGGATGGATCGCAGTTTTGATAGGCGCAGTAGGATGGATGTCGCTTACCCCACTTTTGAGGAGATGGCTCTGTCAGGGGGTGAGATTCCCGAAGTCACCAATTGTCGTACAGACATCCCTGGGCCCACTACTCATGTGGGTACTGGGACCGACTACTCCGTGGGCCCCTGGGGCTACTCGACTAGGGCTGCACGGCACCTGCTGGCGTGGAGCGCAAGGCCTACAAAGGATTAGTACTCGGTTAGGAAACTAGACATGTCCGGATCCATGTAGAGTACTCCTAGCCGTACACGACTAGTACTCCTCTGGCAAACCGACTTGTAACCCTGCCTCCCGGACTGTATAAGGCGACGCAGGGACCCCTATCTACTCATCCGCATCATCTTGTAAACACACCCAATCAATCCAGAGCTACGCATCATACAGGACGTAGGGTATTACGCACCTCGCGGCCCGAACCTGTCTAAATTGTGTGCCACGTGTCTCTCCTTCGGGTTCCCGATCTCGGCAAGGCCACAAACGTCTACCTCAGGTACTCCCTTGGTAGGTTGCTGGGTTAAAACACCGACAGCTGGCGCGCCAGGTAGGGGATCTCGCCGAAGATCACATGGTGAACTCGACGGCTCCAATCATCATCAAGCCAACCGCCGCCTTCAACCGCGGCGACACCTTCATCTTCAGCTCCTGGGTCTGCACCACTGACAGCGCTGGATCGTTCCAGCACTACCTCACCATGACCCCGGACTAGGAGACCGGGCTCGTGACGCTTCCCGAAGTAGTCACGGGCCCACTCGTCGAAACATTCGGCGAATTTTCGCTCTGCAACCAAGTCGCCGACTTCGAGGTTGGATCCGACTCCAACTCGAACTCGACGTCGCCCTGGATCGAATCATGTGAGCCGGCTCCTGAGCCATCGTGTGGAACGGTCCTCCTCCACGAGCACTTCCCATACGGCCTTTGCAACTCTAGCAGGGCCCACGCGGAAGCTCTCGCCGTGCGTCGGGCCGGCAAGGAGATCGTCTCCGAGTACTCCTCGGACTCCAACGTCGCACCCGGCTACAACTCGGACTCTTCCTATGAGTTCGACTTCGGTTCGGACCCAATCGAGTCCGAGTCCGAGTCCGAGCTCAACACGACCGAGGAACCACTGTCAGGTCCTGCCGCCGGCTTGGTCATTACATCTACTCCCGCCGGTAGATTCGTCTACTGGCCTGACCGCAAGCCCACAGACCTGACTGACGACAACTCGCACTGCGTCACCTACCTAGAGACACTCCCTTCCAGGAGGGGACACCGCTGGCTCCAATCGAAGACGAGCACACCCCCACTGAGGTGGCGACTACTGACTCCAGCCTCTGCACCCCTGACCGTGAAGTCTTCATGGCAGCCGGGGATGCTGGAACCTCGGAAGAACGGCCCGATCGGTACCTCGACGACATCTCAGAGGATGAGTTGTCAGCCAACACACCTCCAAATGAGACTACCGAAGACAAGAATGCTCGGCGTGACCGCAACAGGAAGCGGAACGATCGACGCCGACGTCTCCGGGAAGCTCTCCCCATCCGGAACCTCAATGAGGCTCTGGATCAAGTCGCCAACCGGGTGCACACCACCCCTGAGCAATGCCTCATGTCCATCACCATGATAGCATGATAGGCTCAGGGGCACTGCGTAGGCGAAGTCATCGCCAAGCTTGCTGAGGACGCCTACTTCATGCGGGTCAACAACAGAGTCACTCCCGCTGGAAACCACGAAGCCACTAGTTGCAGCCGCACCCCAGCAGATGGTGGACGCAACCGCGTCCGTGGCGAACACCAACCGACCCCCAACCACTCTCGAGCCTCAGTGGGAGGACCCTCACATGGCAGCTACAGTGGCGGGGGCGGTGGCGGCGGTGGCGGCGGCAGCAGCGGCGGCAGCAGCGGCGGCAGTTCCTCCCACGGTGGCGGCAGAAGAGCCAGCGGCGGCGGTGATCGCGGAGGCCGAGGCCACGCGAACAGCCACGCCACCGGCAACGCACACGGCGGCTATGACGCCCGCCACAGGATCGACGAGATTCACCGCGCCAAGAAGGCTACTGAAGTCAGCGACAGCGACGGCTTCCCCGCCTACTCAGCACGACTTCGCGATCTGCTCCTTCCCGAGAAATTCAAACCTCTCGGGATCACCAAGTACGACGTGAAACAAGACCCAGTTCAGTGGCTCAGGTGCTACACCCTGTCCATTGAAAATGCTGGTGGCAACAACGACATGAAGTGCCTCTACTTCCCCTTCTGTTTGGACCAGGCTCCACTCACATGGCTCGAGTCACTCGACAAGAACTCGATCGACCAGTGGGACCAGCTGAAGGCCCAGTTCACCAGCAACTTCGCGGGCGCCATGGGGCGCTCGGGTACCTGCATGGATCTGGCGATGGTCAAGCAGGAGCAAGGCGAGATGCTCCGCCAGTACATGCACCACTTTTTCGTCAAGAGCGCGACCGTAGTCGACGTCACCGACAAAGAAGTCATCGACCTCTTCCAAGACGGGCTCTACCACCGCCGCACCTTTGACGACTTCGGTCGCCGCCGCCCGAGTTCCATCACCAAGCTCAAAGACATGATCACCTCATGGGCCGACGAAGAGGACAAGGCCAACGCCAAGTACGACTCCATTCGCGGCAAGAGCAAAAACAACACGGGCGGCAACAACAACAACAAGGATCAAGGGGGTCGCAACAACAACAACTACTCGGGTCCTAACCGCAAGCGCAAGCCAGACAACACAGTCGCAGCTATACAGCGTCCTGCGAAGGACAACTCCAAAAAGACCTCCGGCGGCTTCAGAGACTTGCTCAAAGAGAAGTGCCTGTGGCATCTGGATGGCAATCACACCACTGATCAGTGCTACCAACTCCGATGAGCACTCAAGGATATTCCCGAGCCACGGCCTCCTCACGACAAGAAGGGCAAGAAAAAAGTCGACAAAGGCAATGGCGACTTCCAGGAACCAGACAAGACGGTGAATGTCCTGTTCGGCGGATTACCCTCCAAGCGGTCACAAAAGCTCACTCTACGGGAAGTCTTGAACATTGAACCAGCGGTACCGACACCTCTAAGGTGGTCGGAGGTACCCATCACCTTCTCCCGCGTGGATCAATGGACAAGCTTCTCTGAGCCAGGACACTTTCCCCTAGTCCTGAAACCAGTAGTCACGGGCTCCAAACTCAACAAGGTACTCATCAATGGTGGGAGCGGACTCAACGTCCTCTTCACCAAGACTTGAAGAAGATGAAGCTCGACATCACCGACATGCTCACCAAGAGCGCGTCGCCTTTCTACGGCATCGTCCTGGGTAATGCGGCTATTCCACTTGGCTCAGTGGTCCTGCCAGTTACCTTCGGGGAGACAAGGGAGAACTACCGCACCGAGTACATCAAGTTCGAGGTTGCGGACTTCGAAACCTCCTACCATGCCATCCTCAGCAGACCAGCCATCGCCAAGTTCATGGCGGTCCCTCACTACACCTACTTGGTACTCAAAATGCCAAGTCCTGCTGGAGTACTCGCGCTGCAAGGGGACTTGAAGATTTCTTACGACTGCGACACCGAAGCCGTGGAGCTCGCAGCCACTAATCAAGTACCCAATGCAATGATGGAAATCTTCGCTGCCTCCAAGAAGCTCGCTCCAACTGAACTCGAGATACCTGAGAAGACCGACACTGCAAACAAGCCTCAACCAATAGAGGAAGTGCAGGTGAAGGCCATCGACCTCGGGATGGGCGACAGCAGCAAGACTACCATGATCGGCGTGGGGCTCGACCCGAAATAGGAAGACGCGCTCGTCAGCTTCCTTCGGACTAACCGAGACATCTTCGCGTGGAAGCCAGCGGACATGCCAGGGGTGCCCAGGAGGCTGATCGAGCATTCACTCAACGTCGACCCTAAAGCTATGCCCAAGCGACAACATCTCCATCGCTTCGCTGACGACCGACGGGACGCCATCAAGAAGGAACTCGCCAAACTACTCGCGGCCGACTTCATCCGTGAAGTCTTCCATCCTGAGTGGCTCGCCAACCCCGTCCTCGTCCGCAAGAAGAACACAAACGAGTGGAGGATGTGCGTTGACTACACCGACCTCAACAAACACTGCCCCAAGGACCCCTTTGGGTTGTCGCGGATTGATCAAGTCATCGACTCCACGGCGGGCTGCGACCTGCTCTGCTACCTCGACTGCTACTCCAGCTACCACCAGATCGCTATCAAGGAAAAAGACCAGGAGAAGACTGCGTTCATCACCCCGTTCGGCGCCTACTGCTACACGACAATGTCGTTCGGTTTGAAGAACGCTGGTGCTACCTACCAGCGAGCTTTCCAGGCCTGCTTTAAGAAGTAGCTCAACAAGAACGTCGAAGCCTACGTCGATGACGTGGTCATCAAGACTAGAAACTCCGACACGCACATCGCCGATCTTGAAGAGACTTTCGCATCCCTGCGAGAGTACCAATGGAAGCTCAATCCCAACAAGTGCGTCTTCGGTGTACCATCTGGGAAACTACTCGGCTTCATCATCAGCCATTGCGACATCAAAGCCAACCCCGAGAAGATCTCTGCCATCACCAATATGAAAGCTCCAACCTGCATCAAGGATGTCCAGAAGCTGACCGGGTGCATGGCGGCCTTGAACAGATTCATCTCGAAGCTGGGAGAATGGGGACTACCCTTCTTCAAACTACTCAAGCACCAAGAGAAGTTCGCGTGGACTGCGGAGGCTGATCAAGCTCTGGCACAGCTTAAAGACTTCCTGTTGAAGCCACCGGTCCTCACGGCTCCTCGCAAAAAGGAGCAGCTACTGCTCTACCTCGCTGCGACTACTCATGTGGTCAGTACTGCCATCGTCGTCGAGCGGCAGGAAGAAGGCCACGCCTACCCAGTCCAGCGACCAGTCTACTTCGTCAGTGAGGTTCTGTCAGAGTCCAAGGCACGGTACCAGCCGGTCCAGAAGCTACTCTACACAGTACTCATCATCTCACGGAAGCTACGACACTACTTCCAGGAGTACTTGATCGTCGTTATCACCGACTACCCGCTCGGTGACATACTTCGCAACCAAGATGCTACTGGAAGAATCTCCAAGTGGGCAGTCGAACTCGGCGCCCTCAACATCGACTTCAAGCCACGCACTGCTATCAAGTCCCAAGCACTAGTCGACTTCATGGCAGAATGACGTGAGAATCAGCTACCAATTCCGACAGAGCGACCAGAGCATTGGGTGATGTACTTCGACAGCTCACTCAAGCTCGAAGGCGCAGGTGCGGGAGTACTCTTGATTTCTCCAAAGGGCGAACAACTCAAGTACGTCCTGCAGATCTTCTGGAAGGTCTCATACAACAAAGCCGAATACGAAGCCCTACTGCACGGGCTCCGCCTCAGAATCTCATTAGGCATCAAGCAGCTACTAGTCTACGGTGACTCCGCTGTGGTCATCAACCAGGTCAACAAGTCTTGGGATCGCAACATGGAGAACATGGATGCCTACTGTCTAGAAGTCCGCAAGCTCGAGAACAAGTTCTATGGTCTCGAGTTCCACCACGTCGTCCGTGACAACAACGTTGCAGCGGACGTCCTGTCGAAGCTTGGTTCTACTCGCGCACAAGTACCCGTCAGAGTCTTCGTCCACGAGCTTCATGCGCCATCCATCCCAGAGCCGGCGCCAACGACCACTGACTCTGTGCCACCGCAGCCTGGTGAGGAGGTCATGATGATCGACGTGGACTGGAGACAACCCTTCATCGACTACATCCGCGAGCAGAAGGTTCCCTCCGACAAGAACAAGGCCGAACAACTCGTACGCCGAGCCAAGACCTACGTACTAGTCGGAGACAAGCTCTACAGGCGGGGTGCCACTTCTGGAGTACTCATGAAGTGCATACCTTGGGATGAAGGCAAAGAAATCTTGGAGGAGATCCACAAGGGCGTCTGCGGCAACCACGCGTCTTCTCGCACGCTGGTGAGCAAAGCTTTCCGACGAGCTTTCTACTGGCCCACAGCTCTGGCCGACCCTGAAGAACTCGTCAGAAAGTGCCAAGGATGTTAATTATTCGCCAAGCAGCAACACGTCCCGGCCTACAAGCTAGTCACCATACCACCGACCTGGCCCTTTGCCTGCTGGGGGCTCAACATGATTGGGCCTCTACCAACTGCGCCAGGAGGATTCAATAGAGTCTTGGTGGCCATCGACAAGTTCACCAAGTGGATCGAAGTCAAGCTGGTCACCTGCCCAAAGGCCGACAGAGTACTCGACTTCCTGGATGAACTCGTGCATCACTACGGGCTACCCCATCGCATCATCACAGACTTGGGTTCCAACTTCAACAACCATCAGTTCTGGGAATATTGCGAGAACAGCGGGATCGACGTCCGGTACGTCTCAGTCGCCCACCCACGCGCCAATGGCCAAGTTAAGCGCGCCAACGGGATGGTACTTGACGCCCTCAAGAAGCGATTGCACGACGCAGCTAACACCAAGGGAGGCAAGTGGATCAAGGAACTACCCAATGCACTCTGGGGGCTTCGTACTCAACCTACCAAGCCAACAGGGTAGTCACCCTACTTCCTGGTCTACGGCTCCGAAGCTATTCTACCTGCCGACGTGATGTGGGAATCCCCGGCAGTAGAACAATACGACGAAGGCATCTCAGAAGACAGTCGACGGGTTGATATCGACAGCCTCGAAGAAGCCTGCTGTGCCGCCCTCGTCCAGTCAGCAAGATACCTAGAGGGTATCCGACGCTACCATGATCACAACGTCAAGGAACACTCCTTCAACGTCGGCGATCTAGTCCTCCGTCGCATCCAGAACACGGACGGACTACACAAGCTCAGCTCGCCATGGGAAGGTCCCTTCTCAGTTTCCAAGGTGACCGGACCAGGTTCATATCACCTCCAAACACTTGAAGGCAATGACATTAGCAACTCGTGGAACGTCGACCAACTGTGTCGCTTCTATGCGTAGTCGCTCGACTACTCATCTACGGGTCCAAGTCTATACGGCTATTCACGGACTCTCCGCTGTAAGCGGCCTCTCGGTCCTGGCACAAGTCTCCGGACTCCCCCTCTCTAAGATCCAGCTTCAACGGCTACTAACGGATCCTGGGCCGCACATAGCAGAAGGACTTTGGCGGCGGTCTACGGACCATTGGATACGGGTCACCGGTGGCGGTGCGCCACAGATCCATCTCCTTCTCACGAAGGAACCCGCTGTTGACCAAGGCGAGGAGGTCCTCGGTCTTCAACTTCGCTTTCTTCCACTCCTTCGCCGGATTGGGGCAAGGGGAGGAGGGCGGCGATGACGACGACTGGCCGGCATCTCCGGCCTCATTGCGGCTCCTCTTCTTCGACGCGCCAGTCTTCGAGCTCTTTGCCGGGGACGCCTTCATCCTCCAAGTCACAAGAGTTTTCACTCGCATCCGCTCGGGGGCTACGAAGGTGGGTGGACTGCGGCGGCGGGCGCAAGTAGATCTAATCTACACTCGCGGCGGCGGCGGCAGCAGAGGAGCTAAGGGGGGCACTCACTCTGATCTAATCTATGGGAATGCAACCGCTGGGAGTGAAAAAACCCTAAGGGCTTCACCGGCTATTTATAAGCCGCCGGGCAGCTCAGTTTTAAACGGGCAGATAAGCACCAGACGGGTGACTCAGCGGCGGCAGCCTGACCCTTCACATTCCAGTACTTGACGCCCTCAGTCTCGGGGGCTCGACTGCTTCCAACGGATTCAGTGGGCTACACCAGATCCAGATCCCACTCAGGACACATTCTACAGTCAAGATGACCCTTCAATTCGAGAGAAAGTACTCGACTCAAGGCTCGGGGGCTCTGTGCCACGTGTCCTTCGGTTTTTTCTCTGGATTTTTCAGGATAAAGATTGGCAGAACTTCAGATTGACCCTCAGCTTGAATCTGCGATTCGACCTAAGCCTCGGGGGCTACATTCCATATGGAATGCGATTCTCCGAATCACATTTTCCATATGGTTCTTCATCAAGACAACACGGGTACTATTGAAGACCTTCGAGAGAAGCACTCAGGGACGCTTGGGAACTACTCGAGAAGACTTCAAGACTACTCAAAGATCAGCTGGAGTACCTTCCAGCCTTGGGATGATTCAAGCATTCTTGAGGACTTTCGGCTTGTAGCACTCGGGGACGCTCAAGGACTACTCGCCAAGGCCGTCAAGACTACTCGAAGACATCCTGCTCGACTACAAAGTACTCGGGGGCTTGTCGTATAGACATCCCTGGGCCCACTACTCATGTGGGTACTAGGACCGACTACTCCGTGGGCCCCTGGGGCTACTCGACTAGGGCTGCACGGCCCCTGCTGGCGTGGAGCGCAAGGCCTACAGAGGATTAGTACTCGGTTAGGAAACTAGACATGTCCGGATCCATGTAGAGTACTCCTAGCCGTACACGACTAATACTCCTCTGGCAAACCGACTTGTAACCCTGCCTCCCGGACTATATAAGGCGAGGCAGGGACCCCTTTCTACTCATCCGCATCATCTTGTAAACACACCCAATCAATCCAGAGCTACGCAGCATACAGGACGTAGGGTATTACGCACCTCGCGGCCCGAACCTGTCTAAATTGTGTGCCACGTGTCTCTCCTTCGGGTTCCCGATCTCGGCGAGGCCACAAATGTCTACCTCGGGTACTCCCCTTGGTAGACTAGTACTCCTCTGGTAAACCGACTTGTAACCCTACCTCCCGGACTATATAAGGCGAGGCAGGGACCCCTATCTACTCATCCGCATCATCTTGTAAACACACCCAATCAATCCAGAGCTACGCAGTAACCCTGCCTCCCGGACTATATAAGGCGAGGCAGGGACCCCTATCTACTCATCCGCATCATCTTGTAAACACACCCAATCAATCCAGAGCTACGCAGCATACAGGACGTAGGGTATTACGCACCTCGCGGTCCGAACCTGTCTAAATTGTGTGCCACGTGTCTCTCCTTCGGGTTCCCGATCTCGGCGAGGCCACAAACGTCTACCTCGGGTACTCCCCTTGGTAGGTTGCCAAGTTAAAACACCGACACCAATGGCGCCTCGTCACCGACGGGAACGTCGCTTACCACTTAACGCATAACGCCGGTAAATCCTGGAAAATCCTGGAAAAGGTGCGAGCACCAGGATTTGAACCCTGGTGGGTAGCGTCCCACTGGACCGTCCTACCATTGGACTACAAGCATTGTGATTGTTTCTATTATGCAATAAAATTGAAAAAGAAAAAGAAAAACATAAGTAGGAGAGTAATCGAAGAAGGCCCATTTCGGCCCAATTATCTTTAGCCGTCCATCATGAATTCGACGACCCTGATCGCACGAGCGCAGTATAAATTGAAACGAAACCCTATTCCTATCGCCCTCCCACAAAGCCACGCTCATCCCAGGCCCCAGCTCTCCCATCCTCTCCAACATTCCCACCCGGAACCCTAGCTGTCAAATCCACCCGCCGCCGCCGCCGCCAAGTAGCTGGTGGCCGAGCCCGACCGACCGATCCCCTTCCTCCCCCACCACCGCCGCCCCCATGCCTCGCGTCCGCGCCCCACACCAAGTCACCAACCGGCTCCATCTCCAAACCCTAGTGCAATTCCCCACCTCCCGCAGCCTCCTCAGATCCGCCTCCACCCCATCTGCTGTCGGTCGTCGGCTGCCTCGTCCTCTCCCTCGGCTGGAGCCGGCAGTGTGACAACGGCGATAGCGCGCTCGAGGACTAGTATGGCGTCGGCGTCCTCGAGCGCCCTCCCTGCGGCGAGGTCGAGCTCGACGCCCTTCCATCCCCTACCTTCGGAAGAACCACCAGCTAGCAAAGGTAAATGCACGTTCTGAGCCCTCTCTCGAACCCTCCCATACTTTGCGTTTCAGCTCTCCACCTATTCGATCTTCTGGTTATTACCACCAGCTAGCGATTTGGTGATTTGAAGAACTAGCTACCCCCTTTGAAGATGATTTGGTGATTTGAGTGAACTGCCATGGCCATATGACTGCCCTGTGGCGTGTGCCTACCTTGGGGAGGCCAAGTCATTCCACCCTGCTTAACAGATTGATTGCTAGCTGTACTGGGTCTGGGTGGGTAACTCCCTTCCAGAAACGCTGAAAAAGAAGGATCAAAAGATATGACAAACTGCCCCTATTCATGGGCATCTCCATTGATTCCCCATAGCCACTACTGCTGACCACTATTGTAAATGCAGTTGAACAGCTATGATGGGTGGGGATTAATTAGTGTGCTTGTATACTAATGTGTTGTTCCTCCTAGGGGCCAGGGAGTTTGCAACTTTCATTTGCATAGAGTGGTGCCCTGCATGTATATTTTATCAGATTGTGGATATTGTAATATATACAGATCGGTTCAAATTGCTAATCCTTGCAGTGCATGTCTACTTCCTACAGTGCTTTATCCTTGTAGGGATCACCTAATAACCTACTCAGCTACACACTTTCAACAATCATGTGATGCGGTACAGTTATTTGTTTGACATTGTGGTTTCATTAGCAAGTGAAAATTTTCGAAGTGCCAGACTATTTATTTCCTAGCTGTCTCTGAGACTTTCTGTTACAGAGTGACTCTGAAAGTGCCCATATATTTACAGCTCACATAACCAAAAAAAACTATCTGTTCTGATTGAGAACAACACAACATGAACAATGTTAAATCATACATTCCAGCAGCACAAATTTGAGATAAGCGAGTGATAGGTCATAGGAATATTTGAGATAGACTGACGGTGTAACAATAGGCGTACAGAGAATGTAACCTGGATATTTCCTCTACTGGATAGTTTTCACATTCAACTATGTAGTGATAGGTTTCACATTCCTTGAACTTATTGTGATTCAAATTGAGGTATTAATTATGTAACCTGAATATTTCCTCTACTGGATATGGCAGTACCTAGCTGTGACTTATAAGTTTCCCGTATCTGTAGTTTCTGAACAAGAAGTATGGATGCAATGTCCCTTTACTTTTGATGAACTCTTTTAACACTCATAATGGCACACAGAAGGTTCCATTCTCCCTTTGCTTTTTCCTTCATAAATTTGATGACTCGTTTGCTCTTTTACGGGCATTCTAGTTGAATTAATTGAATCAGTCACTTATTTATTGCCTTCTATTGCAGAGCACAATACACAAGTCATTTAGGCAAAGTTTGGACCTGACAATATGTTTGTTGAGTGAGCATGCAGGTATAGTTTCCTTGTGATATTATCCTTTTGATTTTTAGTTTACTTGCAAACACCCACTACATCGTAACCATTTGATTCTGAAAAAAATTGATGTCACACGTGTATGTGCCTACTATTTTTTTTGAAACAGTGTATGTGCTTAATATGATGAGTTAAAGTTAAGCTGATTAAAATGCATTTGCAGTTTAGTTGGCCAAAACACTTAGTGATTTGTGGTGTCATGTAGCAGAACACTATAGACAGATATATTGTATTGAACTTGCTGGCAAATGCTCCACTCCATTTGAGACATGTGGTTCCATTCATTTGTCTTGGAAAAGGCCTTTGGTCTATTGGTTTGTTTTTCATATTATTTTTTACTTGATTATGTATGTTTTTTACCCTGACAAGTTCATAAAATGATATGCAGAAAGCAACCAAGAGGGTGACCATGGTCAGGGGCCTGATCAGAGAGGTTGCTGGGTTTACTCCTTGTGAGAAGCGGATCACTAAACTTTTGAAGGTTGGCAAGGACAAGCGTCCTCTGAAGGTTGCCAAGAGAAAGCTCGGAACTCACAAGAGGGCAAAGAAGAAGAGAGAGGAGATGTCCAATGTCCTCAGGAAGATGAGGTGTGTAAACCTGGAACCTTATTATGTTAACCTTTTATGCAGTATTATTCCTTGTCTTCAGTTTCCTCGGTTTCTTACATACTACCTCCATCCTTAAATATAATGGTCCTTTTACATGTTAGCTGCAATGGGATTAGCAAATTAGCAATGTTTGAGTTTGCTGGTATTAATATCCTACCCAAGCTTGGTTTGTGTCACACCCGGATTTAAGGACAAATCCGAGTGCAAGGAATACATGTGCGCCAGGATCAAAGTTCACACATGTATTAACTCAGTGAATACCAAATACAGTGTCAAAAACGTAAAGGAAGTATTATAACTTCATTACATGAACGAAAGTCTCATAATCGTAACAAAAGTGAGTACTAGCAGCGGAAAAGGACGTCTCCACAGGCAGCTGACTGGTGGCACGCTCGCCTAGAAACCGTCGAAATCTCCAGGAAAGTCTTCAAAGCGTCCGTCTGAGCAGCAACCGGGTTGTGTAGATGCAATATAAAAGAACAACAAGCATGAGCACATGTCGTACTCAACAAGGGAAAATGCTATAACAACATACAAAGGCTTTATGGTGGAAGCTTATGGTTGCATAGCAGGTCAGCATTTTAGTTGGTCAAATTTTATTAAGAAAGCTGAATTACTAGCAAATGTAAGCTTATACCAACCCAAAGATTAACATAAGCATCATCAACATGAACATAAGTAAATGCAACAAGTTTAGTCCATCTTCCATAGTTTACTCATGTGAGGGTCCAGGCCGCCCTTGACTGTGGGCACGGCTAACTAGTCAGTTTTACACTATGCAGAGGTTGTACATCTTTACCCACAAGTCGCGTAAAAGTTCTAGGAACTTTAAACCCAACCATGCGATGCCGGCCAAGCATCATACCACACTACCGAGGTGTGATTGCATAGGGACGCTACGAGGCCTTTACAAAGATCCCCTAGTGCAGGCTGCTCGCTAGGTTACTTGACAGCGCAATGCATAAACCTCTCTCAAGACTGCGAAGCTACCATAGAGCAGATCAGCCTGAGGGCCGGGCTATACACCAACTACCGGCAACCCCCAACCCCTTTCAGGTAAAGCATACCTAACACCAAGTTTTCTAATTATTCAGCCAAGACAGAGCCATATGTCTTGTGGTAGTACTGTTTTCCTGGGTGGTCGCTCCATGTTCCGATTAACAGAGGTGATCTTGTTTAATGGAGGTATAACATAAGTAAAGCAAAATTAACATTGTTGTTCATTAGAACCACCATGATCCCAAGTTGAGCAACTAAGCAAGGTCTACCCAACATAAACATAAACCCAGGTTGATCAAGGCATAGGGATAAACAAAGCTAGTCAAACCTTAAATAGTAGGACCCTTCAATTTAATGCAAAGCAATAAATAAATAACTGTGTAATTAAAATGCATGTTGTAATAGGGTAACGGGAATGCAGCAAGGACTTGCCTTCTACCAACGCTTGCTGCTGCTCAGTGTCTTGAAAATCTTCAACTTCAGCGTACTCCACGTACGAACCGTCTTCTACGCACCACATCATACACATACGAGCAAAGAATGGAATAAAATAAGAAACAATCACCAAACAGTACTAACATTGCAAAACAGGGGCATAAAACTGTTCTACTCGTCGAGACGATCGCGTGGATATAAAGAACGCTAAAAACAGAGCTAAAACGTGTATTCTACGGCCAAAACAAGGTTCAGGGGCTTTTCTGCAGGAAAACTAAACCTACAGGGGCTAAACTGTAAAAACCGAGGGCTAAAACGAGATTATGTATAAAAACATAGGGGCTGCGGTGCAAAAACATAGAGATGGACCTCAGGCGCTAAAACCAAAGAGCTGAGGGTTTAAACCGAAAAAAAACAGGGCTTATATGTAAGGGTCTTTGCATGCGGGAGGGCATAACTGTGAAACTATAAAACTTAGGGGCTTTACTGCAAAATGTCTCGGTCAGCCGAGTTGACCGGTACGCTGACCAAGTCCGATCTGATCTGGATCGTCGGATACGGATCGAACGGTTGAGGACGGCGGGATGCGGCCGCAGAGAAACAGTCGGCGGCGGTCACGCCGGCGAGCGGCGGCGCTCGGCCGAACTCCGGCGAGCTGGATCGATCCCGAGCTAGAGGCCATGATTCGGCGTGCGGTTTGCACCAAACTGAAGCACGAGATGTGAGAGATCGATCTAGGGTATCGGGATGGGCGCACGGGCAGCGGCGACTGCGCGCAGCACGGCGGGGCGGACGGCCGCGGCGGCGCAACTCCGGCGAGCGCATGCGGGCGGTTCAACGCACGAGAGCACAAACAAACGGCACCGCTGACTTTCTCACCTCTTTGCGAAGCTCCTAGGACGATTCCCGACGACTGCAAGGCGGCGGTGGCTCGGATCGGTGACAGCGGCGGTGGCTAGGGTTTCGTGGCGGCAGAGGAGCTCGGTGGCTAGGGTTCCAGGGGAAAAGACGGCGCGGTGTGAGGCGGCAGCCCTTATATAGGCCAAGGGAGCGGCCGTCTTGGTGTGCGGGCCAAGGGAGAGGGCGCGGGCACAGGGTGCGGCGTGGCTCGGACTCGAGCCAGGGTCCGGTGCGGGAGGTTGGGGATGACGGCGCGGGTCCCGTGTGTCAGCCAGCGAGAGAGGGGGGGCGGAGCGGGCCGCCGCTGGGCCGAAAGGAGGCAAGGGCTGCGGCCTGCTCTGCTAAAGGAAGTGGTTGAGCGCGACTAGCGGGGGAAGTCCAGGGTGCGTTTCCGGACTTGCGGCTGACGGGCCGCACGAGAAGCTGGGCTGCAGGCTGGTGGAGACGAGAAAACTGAGCCGAGGAGTCCAGGGAGCAAGGATAGACTTCCGCAATTTGGACCGAGCAGAAGAGCAGGCTGCCGTGCTCAGGGGTGACTTGCGACCTGAGCAGCGAGTCTGAGGGCATCCTCCAGACTTTGGCAGCTGGGCTGCGACGAACAAAACAGCAAGGGTAGGGTTTTGTTTTGTTTTTTTTAAAAGATTCAAACAATTGAATTCAAATATCAATTTGAATTCAACCAAACAAAAATAATGCAGCGGCATGTATGCGACAAACATCAAGTTATTTATTTTTTTTTAGAAAACAAATAATATTTTATTTTTTTCCTATACTATATTCCCTGCAAAGAATTAAATGTTTGGAAAATTTTAAATTATAGGAAAATCGTTGTTTAAATTTTCTTCCTATTCACATCCTGAAATTCGGGAATTTCAGGGTGTGACAAATCTACCCCCCTTAAAAGGAATCTCGTCCTCGAGATTCGGAAGAACTAAGAAAGATTTTGAGCATGATATGGTAGAATTGATGTGGGGGCAATGTTGATAGAGAACATACCAAACACGGTCCTTGCATTTACGTGGTTCAATCTACCACGTGCGGAGTTCTGCTGTCCCTTGGAGCTTTGCGGGGTCTTGTTTCCATTCCTCATCTGCTGACTCTGCACAGGGGTATTCTGCACGCTCCTCCGGGGGCAGTTGTTGGCATAGTGACCAGTCTCTCCACACTTAAAGCAAGTATTTCCAACAGGAGTGCTGGGCGCACTAGGTCTCACTGGGGTTCCCGCTGGGGTGTTCTGACTAGACTGCTGGTCATTGGGGCGTGGAGTCTGTGGAGTGGACTGTTGCAACTCTTGAATAGGGTGCTTGAACGGTTGATTGTTACGTTGAAACTGATTCTGCCCAGAGTTACCACCTGAACCTCCAACATGGGGTGTTGTCCTCTGCTGAGGAATGAAACGGGGGCGAGTGCTGCTCCCAAACTGCACAGAGGTAGTGGCCTTCCTCTTCAGATCTCCCAACTCTATGCGCTTTGACTCCAAGCAGATAGCCTTGTCCATCAGCTGCTGAAATGATGCAAAGGTGTGAGACATAAGCTGGTACTGAAGTGGTCCAGCTAATCCCTCCATGAATAGCTCCTGTTTCTTCCCATCATCAGCCACATCTTCAGGCGCATAGTGAGACAACTCAATGAACTTGTCCCTGAATTCAGCCACTGACATTCCTCCCTGCTTGAGAGAAAGGAACTCCTTTTTCTTCAACTTCATCAGGCCTGCCGGGATATGATGGCTCCTGAAGCTGGTGGTGAACTCCTGCCAAGTAATAGCATCTGGTGTAGCATGGGCGGCAACATAAGCATCCCACCAAGCTCCTGCTGTACCCTAAAGCCATCCTGCAGCATACATGACCTTCTCTCTGTCATCACACTGAGCGGTAGTGAGCATCTTGCCTATAGTCTTCAGCCAGTCATCAGCCTCCAATGGATCTGCGGCATGTGTGAACACTGGTGGACGATGGCTCATGAACTCCTTGTGCTTGTTCATGGGCGCCTGCTGCTGCTGGGGTGGATTGTTGACTTGGGCCTGCAGGTTCACCACAGTGTTGGACAGGTTCTGGAGAAGCTGGGTCTGGGTCTCGATGAACTGCTGCATAGCTGGGTCCATCTGTCCTTGTTGTTGTGCACTGCCGGAACTGCTGGCTCTCCCTGGACGAGTCACTGGGGGTTGATCAACACCTGACCTGGACCTGGTGTTCACCATCTGAGTGTTAGGAACATTGATTTAGCTGATTGTACGAAGAGAAAAGCTCAAAAGATAAAGCAGTGCAAACTTCCAGTTTAAGACAGATCCTGCCGACTCCAGATATTCAGGTATAACTCTTAACGTGGCTAACAAAAAATTATGAACTTTTGACCAACGAAAGGTAATGAAATTACGGAACCAACCCAACTGGAATCACCTCAATCAGAGCTCTATAACTCCAGATATAAAATTAACAAGTCAGGTATATCAACAGTGCTAACAGATTCAAGTAGCTGTAAAGTTTCGGGCATAACTCTCTGACTGTGTAATCAAAATTTCTGAATTTTGGACAGAAAAACACCCATGAAATTTCTGAACTTCTCCAACTGGATTTGCCTCAAACGGAGGTCTATAGCCCAAGATATAAAATAATGAAGTCAATGTGTCAACAGAGTTTTACAGATTCTGATAGCTCCAATGTTTCATGCATAACTCCCAGAATATGTATTGTATGGGGCTGAATTTTTGACAAAAAATCTGTTATGAAATTTTTGAACTAACCCAACTAGTTTTGCATCAATCGGAGCTCTGTAGCTCGAGATATTATCAAAACACTACTGCTGTGTCGAAGGTTGACGAGAACAGATTTGCAGCAAGATAGAATCCAAGGTAGATGAGTAAAGATTTAATAGAGGATTTAGAAGGTGTAAGATAAAAGGGATGGTTGAGACAGAGTTTAAACCCAACTAATCAAACTTATACTAAACCAATGTCATTGTGGTTATCAACCCACAACACATTGCACTCAATCAAAGATCCAAATCAATCATTAACACAAGATCAAGCATTCAAACACACCACTAAGCTAGCACACCTAATCGTCGATCGTGACTAGCGATTACATAAGCATAAAGCCTAATGAACTCCTAGATCCTAAGGAAGATCTTTGTGTTGAACATGATAGGGTCATAAGATTACTGAGAACAACTTTGAACACGGGTAGGGTAAAGATAGGAAAAGATTATAGAGCATAGAATGAATGCTAAAGATTCCTTAAAGTAAGAACAAGGAAGTATAGAGTGAAAAGGATAGCCAATGTAAGGTAGAGAACAAGTAGAATATCAAGGATGGGGGTAAAAGCAAAGATATGTATATTAAAAATAGAATTAAAGCATAGCATGAAGTGAGAATGGCTTCTAAGATAATATAATCCTTAAGTTCGACCATTTTCTAACTAGGCTAACGTCCTACAGTCAACACAACTCTGATACCACTTTGTCACACCCGGATTTAAGGACAAATCTGAGTGCAAGGAATACATGTGCGCCAGGATCAAAGTTCACACATGTATTAACTCAGTGAATACCAAATACAGTGTCAAAAACGTAAAGGAAGTATTATAACTTCATTACATGACCGAAAGTCTCATAATCGTAACAAAAGCGAGTACTAGCAGCGGAAAAGGACGTCTCCACAGGCAGCTGACTGGTGGCACGCTCGCCTAGAAACCGTCGAAATCTCCAGGAAAGTCTTCAAAGCGTCCGTCTGAGCAGCAACCGGGTTGTGTAGATGCAATATAAAAGAACAACAAGCATGAGCACATGTCGTACTCAACAAGGGAAAATGCTATAACAACATGCAAAGGCTTTATGGTGGAAGCTTATGGTTGCATAGCAGGTCAGCATTTTAGTTGGTCAAATTTTATTAAGCAAGCTGAATTACTAGCAAATGTAAGTTTATACCAACCCAGAGATTAACATAAGCATCATCAACATGAACATAAGTAAATGCAACAAGTTTAGTCCATCTTCCATAGTTTACTCATGTGAGGGTCCAGGCCGCCCTTGACCGTGGGCACGGCTAACTAGTCAGTTTTACACTCTGCAGAGGTTGTACATCTTTACCCACAAGTCGCGTAAAAGTTCTAGGAACTTTAAACCCAACCATGCGATGCCGGCCAAGCATCATACCACACTACCGAGGTGTGATTGCATAGGGACGCTACGAGGCCTTTACAAAGATCCCCTAGTGCAGGCTGCTCGCTAGGTTACTTGACAGCGCAATGCATAAACCTCTCTCAAGACTGCGAAGCTACCATAGAGCAGATCAGCCTGAGGGCCGGGCTATACACCAACTACCGGCAACCCCCAACCCCTTTCAGGTAAAGCATACCTAACACCAAGTTTTCTAATTATTCATCCAAGACAGAGCCATATGTCTTGTGGTAGTACTGTTTTCCTGGGTGGTCGCTCCATATTCTGATTAACACAGGTGATCTTGTTTAATGGAGGTATAACATAAGTAAAGCAAGATTAACATTGTTGTTCATTAGAACCACCATGATCCCAAGTTGAGCAACTAAACAAGGTCTACCCAACATAAACATAAACCCAGGTTGATCAAGGCATAGGGATAAACAAAGCTAGTCAAACCTTAAATAGTAGGACCCTTCAATTTAATGCAAAGCAATAAATAAATAACTGTGTAATTAAAATGCATGTTGTAATAGGGTAACGGGAATGCAGCAAGGACTTGCCTTCTACCAACGCTTGCTGCTGCTCAGTGTCTTGAAAATCTTCAACTTCAGCGTACTCCACGTACGAACCGTCTTCTACGCACCACATCATACACATACGAGCAAATAATGGAATAAAATAAGAAACAATCACCAAACAGTACTAACATTGCAAAACAGGGGCATAAAACTGTTCTACTCGTCGAGACGATCGCGTGGATATAAAGAACGCTAAAAACGGAGCTAAAACGTGTATTCTACGGCCAAAACAAGGTTCAGGGGCTTTTCTGCAGGAAAACTTAACTTCCAGGGGCTAAACTGTAAAAACCGAGGGCTAAAACGAGATTACGTATAAAAACATAGGGGCTGCGGTGCAAAAACATAGAGATGGACCTCGGGCGCTAAAACCAGAGAGCTGAGGGTTTAAACCGAAAAAAAACAGGGCTTATATGTAAGGGTCTTTGCACGCGGGAGGGCATAAATGTGAAACTATAAAACTTAGGGGCTTTACTGCAAAATGTCTCGGTCAGCCGAGTTGACCGGTACGCTGACCAAGTACGAATAAAATAAGAAACAATCACCAAACAGTACTAACATAGCAAAACAAGGGCATAAAACTGTTCTACTCGTCGAGACGATCGCGTGGATATAAAGAACGCTAAAAACGGAGCTAAAACGTGTATTCTACGGCCAAAACAAGGTTCAGGGGTTTTTCTGCAGGAAAACTTAACTTCCAGGGGCTAAACTGTAAAAACCGAGGGCTAAAACGAGATTACGTATAAAAACATAGGGGCTGCGGTGCAAAAACATAGAGATGGGCCTCGGGCGCTAAAACCAGAGAGCTGAGGGTTTAAACTGAAAAAAACAGGGCTTATATGTAAGGGTCTTTGCATGCGGGAGGGCATAACTGTGAAACTATAAAACTTAGGGGCTTTACTGCAAAATGTCTCGGTCAGCCGAGTTGACCGGTACGCTGACCAAGTCCGGTCTGATCTGGATCGTCGGATGCGGATCGAACGGTTGAGGACGGCGGGATGCGGCCGCAGAGAAACAGTCGGCGGCGGTCACGCCGGCGAGCGGCGGCGCTCGGCCGAACTCCGGCAAGCTGGATCGATCCCGAGCTAGAGGCCACGATTCGGCGTGCGGTTTGCACCAAACTGAAGCACGAGATGTGAGAGATCGATCTAGGGTATCGGGATGGGCGCACGGGCAGCGGCGACTGCGCGCAGCACGGCGGGGCGGACGGCCGCGGCGGCGCAACTCCGGCGAGCGCATGCGGGCGGTTCAACGCACGAGAGCACAAACAAACGGCACCGCTGACTTGCTCACCTCTTTGCGAAGCTCCTAGGACGATTCCCGACGACTGCAAGGCGGCGGTGGCTCGGATCGGTGACGGCGGCGGCGGCTAGGGTTTCGTGGCGGCGGAGGAGCTCGGTGGCTAGGGTTCCAGGGGGAAAGACGGCGCGGTGTGAGGCGGCAGCCCTTATATAGGCCAAGGGAGCGGCCGTCTTGGCGTGCGGGCCAAGGGAGAGGGCGCGGGCACAGGGTGCGGCGTGGCTCGGACTCGAGCCAGGGTCCGGTGCGGGAGGTTGGGGATGACAGCGCGGGTCCCGTGTGTCAGCCAGCGAGAGAGGGAGGCGGAGCGGGCCGCCGCTGGGCCGAAAGGAGGCAAGGGCTGCGGCCTGCTCTGCTAAAGGAAGTGGTTGAGCGCGACTAGCGGGGGAAGTCCGGGGTGCGTTTCCGGACTTGCGGCTGACGGGCCGCACGAGAAGCTGGGCTGCAGGCTGGTGGAGACGAGAAAACTGAGCCGAGGAGTCCAGGGAGCAAGGATAGACTTCCGCAATTTGGACCGAGCAGAAGAGCAGGCTGCCGTGCTCAGGGGTGACTTGCGACCTGAGCAGCGAGTCTGAGGGCGTCCTCCAGACTTTGGCAGCTGGGCTGCGACGAACAAAACAGCAAGGGTAGGGTTTTGTTTTTTTTAAAAGATTCAAACAATTGAATTCAAATATCAATTTGAATTCAACCAAACAAAAATAATGCAGCGGCATGTATGCGACAAACATCAAGTTATTTTTTTTAGAAAACAAATAATATTTTATTTTTTTCCTATACTATATTCCCTGCAAAGAATTAAATGTTTGGAAAATTTTAAATTATAGGAAATTCGTTGTTTAAATTTTCTTCCTATTCACATCCTGAAATTCGGGAATTTCAGGGTGTGACAGTTTGCTTCTCATGTCATAGTTCTCTACCACCATCTGAGTATTGTTACTTGTTATTTCACTTCCATAGGTCTCTGAAGCATTGTTCATATTCGCATCATCATGACTTAGGAAAGGTTACTGTGTACATAATACATGTCTAATATAACTTCTTTTTGCTGCAGGTCTGCTGGTACTCATACTGATAAGAAGAAATAGAGCATCTCAAGTTTGGGAAGCTGACGGCGACATTATCCTGTGTCTTTTTTCCCCTACCTGTAGAACGTATAGAACTTGTCCAAGTGGCTGTCAGCAAAACATTGTGTTGTTAGATATTGTTGCTATAATTGGTCTCTAATTGCTTACTATTGAATGAATTGGGATGGAAAAATAGTTGAAATTTGGTGTGCTGATTTTATTTTACATGGGCTGTGTATGTAAAATTTAGTGGGCTGGTCCTGTTGGTTCAAAAAAAATAGGCCACCTTGATGATGACATCATCAATTGCCAAGTCACCTGCCATGTCATCGTCCACATAGCAGCTGTGTCATCATCCATGTAGCAGCCATGTCATCATCCACGTAGTTGCCATGTCATCATCCACGTAGTAGCCATGTCATCGTCAACGTAGCCACGTTAGCGTCTAGCGTGGAACCGAGCCACGTCAGCAGCCAGCGTGGCAAGGAGCCAACACGCACGGTGCCACGTGGCAGTCACTTTCATGACGAAATGAGTGACGATTTCTTTAGTCATAGAAGACGAGCGGTTACATGACGGAAAACGTGTTCGTCACGGAAAAGGAGCAGTTCTGTGACGAAATTTCCTGATTCGTCATGGTGCGTTAAATGTGACGCATGTTCTATGACGATCTCAAAATCGTCATAAATTCGTCACAAAACTTTCTCCATGACGAATTTGGCATGTTCTGTGACGAAAGTGTTTTGTCATCGATGTGAACTTCTGTACTAGTGATAAGGTCTTCTGGAGTCTTCCAAGGTCGCCGGGGTTGTGGATAAGATCTTTGGACCCACTTGCAGGTCGACGGGGCTTCTAACAGGTCGGGTCCACTTGACAGGGACCTCTAGGACCCTGGCCGGTGGGGTCCCATGGGTACCCATGTCTCTCAAGCCCCCGATCGACGTGTAGGCGTAGCGGCCGAGACGAGGTCATGTCAAGACATGGCGAAGCCGTGGCGTCGTCAAGGTCGTGTAGGGTGCACAGGGATCCAAAAAAGAAAGAAACTCCTCCAGCGCACACGAAGTCGAACATCGAGCTCCTGGAGTGTAGGTCTAGAAGGTCGAAGTGAAGGCATGGTGTCGATCTTGAAGAACCGCCGACCTGACCTGGGTCAGGTAACATGAAGGAACCTCCCAGACCTTGATGAAGGTTACACCGCCAACCGTAGGTAGGTCGAGCGGAGAAGTAGTGGAAGCGGCCTTCTAGTAGATCGATGCGACGTGAAAGAAGAGGGTGTTGCAAGACACACTCATGGAGTAGCCCCCGAGCAGTGAAGTGACCAAAATGATCGGTTTGATGCTCGAAAAATAAAGGAATAGAGAACCTACAGCCTTCTGTTTCCCTTGTGATCCTCCGATGTTCTGGATAGGACAAAACACCTGGAATCTTCGAGTAAAGCACTAGGCGCCAGTGGTTTTCGTGTCTCGTACCACGGGTGCACTGTATGGTCATGGGGCCTGCCTCCAAACGAAGCTGCAGTTGCTGTCCGCCCGCAAAGGACAAAAGCTGCCAGGACGTTGTCAGGTAGGGGATAGGCACACCAATGTTCCCACGGGTGAACAGGGACCTCGCGCTTCGCGTGGCAACAGTCACTGGATAAGGATTCCGCGCCGGCTGTGCTGCAGATGGGATCCAAGGCTCTGTGCTGTGTCTATAAATAGATGACCACGCCACCGAGCTCGTCGCTTGAGCCAGCCAAACGAGCCATGGCGAAGCTATGTAATAATTTTTCTGTGCCTTGGGCTTGTAGTCGTCCACCAGAGCGTAGAATTAGGCGATCAATATCTGGAGCTAGAAGAATGCTTGCGAAGTTGAGGGAACTCCATCAGCCACTTCACCCGCGCCCAGCGAGGAATCCAGGTGCAGCATGGGGTAGTACATGCCTTGACGGACCTTGTGAGCGGAGGCCCGAGGTGATGCTGGAGATCACCATGCTGTACCGGGGAAGCCCGAGGTGATGCTGGCTCAATTTGGAATCTTGTGGGGGAACCCAGATGTAAATGTGGGTGCCACAGGAAACCTTCTGGGGCTAGAGTACAGGTGGCTGTGTGGCAGCTGCGACCTCGGCGGTGGTAGAGATCTCCAAGTAGGTCCTGAAGCTAGAAGAAAGCTTGCGACGCGCTTCATCAGTCTAGGTTGCATCGTAGACACCACATAAAGTAGATCAGGACCTTTAATATGTTTGTATCTTGTAATTGGCCATGGGCCAAAGTTCTTTGTAGCTTACGAAGCTTCTATACACATGTTGACATGACGAACAGTGTGTCTTAAGCGTGTGCAGAGGCATCCGGGCAGCAATGGCATGGCCAAGGTCCCGGCGGGGCTGCAATAGCATGCCGACCTTCAGAAGGCCTTAAATATTGACCAAGGTCCCGTGCCGACCAGAGTCAACACGTCCGTTGTGCAGTGACACAGCGCAGGTCGTCAACCTGAGGGCTGTAGGTCTAGTCGACCTAGAAGGCAGTAGTGCCTCAGCAAGGAGCTGTTGGCCAAGACCAGGAGGTCGCCAACGGGCAGTAGAGCCTTTAAGCATGGGGTTGTTGGTAATTTTCGCCGCTGTAGGTCGAAGCGACCTAGAAGGCATGAAGGCAGCTGGGCCTAGGAGATGTGGTGTGAACCTGCCGTTTGTAGGCCGAGGCGACCTAGGAAGCTGCCGGGTCCTTGTCGACCTTGTAGAGGTGGTGTAGTAGGACAATAGGTCGTCTGTAGGTCGAGACGACCTTGAAGTTAGCATCAAAAGTATGGGTTGGGGGCTTAGATCTGAGGCATAACGGGTCCGCGCCCAACTGGTCGTGTTGACCAAAAACCGGCGGACGCAGATTCCCGTATAGAACTAGCTGTTACTGCCTGTTATCCGTTTAGGCCGAAAGAGCCATTGAGAAATAGATCTGTTGAGCGGAAATCCGTTGGGTCGCCGCGAAGTCCGCGAAAGAGACATTGGGCGCGGTGGCCCACAACGCCGCTGGGGCCCAGCTATATAAAGCCGAACTGCGGGCCGAGACCTCCACTTGCTTTCATTTCCGCGTGATACCTAGGGTTCCGCCGCCGCTCAACTGCTCCAGCGAACTTAGCCGCACCTCCGTGCTTAGATCCGTTGCGCCGCGCACCCTCGCATGCGCACGAAATCGCTTGTGGTTTTCAGAGCGAAATCCACCGGATTAGAGGAGGAAGAGATGGAGCCCGAGCTCGCGCCGGCACCGGAGGCGATCTAGGAGCCATCCGCGGTGACGGAGGAGCAGATCCAGGCCCTGCGACCCGTGGGCTACTGAAGCCCAAGGCGGAGGTGGCTTGGAGGCCGGCAGCCGGCGAGGTGTTCCCCACTGAGGGGACCGGGGAGACCGTCGTCTTCCTCGTGCACGTCGAGCGCAGATTCGGGTCCCGACCGGCGACTTCTTCCGCAGGCTCCTGTACTTCTACAGGATCGACCTGGTACACCTCGTCCCCAACGCCGTTACCATTGTCTCCTCCTTCATCCACTTGTGCGAGGCCTACGTGGGGATATCGCCACATTTCAACCTGTAGCGGCACTTCTTCGAGCTGAAGAAGACAGGGAAGTCCGACGTCGTTGGCAGCGTCAGGTTCATGTTGCGCCGGTATATGAAGCCAGTGTACATCGACCTGGTGCTGCCCGACAACACCACGGGCTGGAAGCAGGGGTGGTTCTACCTCGACAACCCAGCACCGGTGCTCCCCACCAGGTCCGGGCACACTCCCGTGGTGAGGCCTGAGTGGTCCAGCCAGCTTACGTCGCGGGAGATCGACGACATGCAGCCGCAGCTAGATGACCTCGAGAGGTTGAAGATGGAGGGGCTGACTAGCGGCACCATGGTGATTAGCTTCAGCCGGCGATTGCTGCAGCCCATCCATGATCGGGTTCACCCGGCCTATGAGTACTGGGGCCAGTTCGACCCCACCCGGGTCATATGGTGCAAGGTCTCTAAGGAGGAGATGGTGGCACGAGTGAAGAGCATCTTCGCTTGGCGCATCCGCAACCGGACATGCCCCAAGGCGCTCAGCGTGTACCGACCCACCGATGCCGTAAGTTACCAAGCTTCGAACTTGACTTGTATTGTCTTAGTTTGTGAATCTGTTTTGACATAGGTCTTCTGCTTGCAGGGTCGTGAGGGCATGTACTGGTGCCCGGCTCCATTGCCCGACGAGGGGGAGCGGAGCTTCATGGTCCGGGCTGCGGAGGACGTCCAGGCCCCACCACAGCAATGCCTCGAGGACTACCACTCCGACTCGTCGGTGGGTAGTGATGAAGAGGAACCCACCGCGAGGGGAGCTCCGGCGAAGGTCGCCGCACCACCGCCACGGCGTACACGGCAGACTGCGGGCAAGATACCCGCGTCCAGGGCCGCAGCGACGATCGCCGCTACCCAGGCGGTGGTCGAGGAAGAAGAGGAAGAGAGCGGCCCCCGCTGTGTCGGTGGATACAGCGATGGCCAGCACCGACGTCGAGACCATCGACGTTGAGGAGGAGGACGACGCCAAGTCGCCCGACGCGTTGACCGTGCAGGCGACGTAGACACCCCACAAGGTCGCGGGAGGAGAGGAGTGCCTAAGGTCGGGCGCAGACATTTCGGGTGATGCGGGGTCGCAGAAGAGGGCAAGGAAGGCTCCACCTAAGCCCATCAAACTTGGGTTGAAATCTGCTAGCAAGTAAGTCATCAGATCCATGCCTACTTAGCTTTGTGGTATTGAGGGTCTAGTTTGCTTTGTTGTTTAAAGGTCGTCGCATGCATGCAGGACGACGCCGGTGACGTCGGAGAGTGCCAAGAATGCCTCAGGCCAGGAGGCGTTCGGGCACAAAGGAGGGAAGGTGCCGGTGGAGCAATCGCCGGCGGCCTTAGCCGTAGATGTTTCGAGCCAGGCCCTTGGGGCCGGGGTGACAATGGCGTCGGAGGTGGAGAAGGTCGACGCCGGTGGTGCCCAGCAGACTGGAGGTCCCCAGGACGACTTATGCATGTCCACTCCGCCGCCGACGTAGGACCAACAAGCTGCGGAGGTGAGCGGACCTGGAGCCGGGGAGGAGGACCACAGGTGCCTGTACGTCGGGACCCCATGGGAGGACGACGTCGTCGCCGATCGCCGCGACGTTGATGATTTCAAGGCAGCGCGGCAGACGATCGCCCGAACACTCTCGGTAAATGCCTGTAGTTGATCCAGTTATTTCTCAGCCTCTGCCTTGATCGTTTCAAGGTTTTAATGTCAGATGGGTCTTATCCCATTTCAGTCTCTCGCCGAGCGGGCGTATGCCCGGGCGACCCTGGTGAGGGAGGCCGCCAACGCCCGCGCAAAGGCGGCCGCGGCTCGAGAGGCTTTGCTGCAAGCCAAGGTCGAAACTATGGAGGAGGTCCGACGCGTAAAGACCGCCATGGCCCGCCAGGCGGAGAAGGAGATGAACTCCTTGAAGAAGAAGCTGGAGACTACCTAGCAGAAGGCAAAGGATGCCGCGGACGACCTACAGGCCGTCGTTGATGGTGCGCTTGTTCGGTCTTTGAGCATTGTCTTTTTACGGTTAGGTCTTTTTCTTAATCTCGACCTTTGACATGTCGAGGCGCTGTAGACGGTGAATTTCCGTCAACCTAGCCATGAGTTTACCTTCAATGTTGGTATTGATTTAATATCCAAACTAACGATCCTAACCCTCATCATATATCAAGTTCGCACTCTCATGTGGTTTTTGTAGTTTATTGTTTACGCAGGAATTAAGCACCTAAATGAGGACTTCCGGGTAAAGTTCATCGAGCACTTTGTGAGAAGATCATGAAGCCCGGCACAAGTCAAGACACGAGGTGAACATGACTCCAAGAAGCCCAAGGACCAATCCGTGAAGGCGAAAAACTCCGAGGACCTGGACAGAAAATGCTGAAGCTTGCGCGACAAGGAGCCACATCCAAACCGCGGAGAAACTGACGTCAAGGGCCCACATGCAGAAGGGAGAAAGTTCTAGAAGACACGAGAAGCGACAGGAAGAAAACCGGGGCCGAACCGGGCCAAAATGGGCCCAGGCTGGTCAGCCCAGGCCGGCCGGCCCAGCCCATTCTGGCGTCGGTTCGGCACCCCCTTTGACCAAGATGACCCTCGGGCTATTTATAGTCCCCCTGCCAAGAGCCACGTATCAATCCATTCGTCATCCGCCGCCGAGGAGCAGAGAAGGGAGGGACACCATTCTGGAGAGGAGAGGGTCGAGATGGTTGACTAGGGTTTCCCTAGCTGACGTGGGAACCTTGCATGGAAGACCACGTCGGAGTTCCCGGAGCTAGGATCAAGATCAAGGTAGGATCCCGGTGGTGATCTTGTCCATGTATTATACTCTCATGTTGAATTTGCAAGATTGAATCTGATTTCTATCGATCAAGTGCTTTCACTACGACTTTGCCTTCGCTTGGGTTTTCTTATTCTGCAATCTATTCCACGGATAGATTGCATAGGTGAGAGACATGGGTACCCATGGGTCCCCACCGACCAGGGTCCCAGAGGTCCCTGTCAAGTGGACCCGACCTGTCAGAAGCCCCGCCGACCTGCAAGTGGGCCTGAAGACCTTATCCATAACCCCGGCGACCTTGGAAGACTCCAGAAGACCTTATCTAGATCCCGGAGGATCTGCCGGGCTTGGGGCGCAAGGCACGCTGCTAGGTCGCGGCTCAGCGCCGCCTGTAGGTCCGCAGATCGCGGGATTCCCCCTGTAATCAAGGCGGATGGCCTTCCAGATTTGTAACTGACCCCGATGAGGGTCCACCGACCTCGAATGGAAGCCCTAGCCCGTTGACCATATAAGGCGGCCTAGAGCTCCATTCGAGGGGACTCCCCTTCCACGCATAATTCCACCTCACACTAGACGTAGGGTTTTACTCTCCGGAGGCCCGAACCAGTCTAAACCTCCGTGTTCATCGCCATTCTTGCCGTGTTCCGAGTTCCCCACGTGAACTACCACCTACGCTCTTAGTTCCTGATCCCCTCCAATTAACCTACAACCGCTTGGGTCGCCCCCTTGCAGATCTGTCCAGGTCTCACCACCTGATAGTTGGCGCGCCAGGTAGGGGTGATCGGGAACTCGCTGTGCAGCATGGTGGCCCGATCTGGTGTCATCTTCCTGGCAAGCATGGCGGTCGTCCTCGCCAACCCCGTGGAGATCTGCTTAGGCTCCTTCACGGCGACCTCGACTGCTCCGGCGGCCACGACCTCTCCGGTAGCCATTGCGCAGATCGCGACGGCGTCCATCGCCACCCCCGTTTCCGATCTACCGTCGGAGACCCACCCGCCCAAACCCTATGTCGTCGTTCAGGGAATGGAGCGCATCATCAACATGATGGAGGACACCCTCCAGATCTGCGAGAGAGCCCAACGCTCAACGCAGATGGCGTCGCGCCATGGGACCTTCCCCTTCGGTCTACGACCACCCCGCGACGTCTACGCTCGCCAGGCGATCAAATCTTCCTAGATCCAATCTGGGCAGCGGTGACCGTCTGGCGACCTCAAGCCCAAGCTCCGCGCACACCACGATCCGCTCGACGTACCGTGCACCTACCATAAGGGCGCACGGCATACCCTCCGCGGCTGCCGACTGCGGAAGAAGGTCGATCAGGAGCGTACTCCCCGTACCACGTGAGCTCCAACATCTCTGGATGGCGGCGTGTTTCAAAAGGTCCGGGTCCACGTCTCCCCCAACGACTCAGGCTCCATTCTTCGCTGGGTCTTGGTGGTTTCCGAGAACGAACCACCACATCGCGGTGCAACAGATTCCGAGGAGACGCGACGGATCCAAGCAAACGCCAACCGCGCTCAGTGACGTGCGGAAAAGCAGCGCCGTGCGGTCCCTCCTTGCGCCCGGGACCTTCGTCTTGAGTTCGAAGAGGCGGGGCTACTGACGTTCAACAACCCCCAGGCCAACCTGGGTGCTGCCATGGCGCGCCTACAGTAAGCCGACCCCACGCCCGAGGCGGAAGTGGCCATGGCCTACCTTCGGGTCGCCACAGCCCTGGTGGAGGAAAAGAGCGCGGCATCCAAGTCTGCCGCATCTTCGTCAAGCCGCGACTCGCGCAGCCGATCCAATCGACCTGCGCGCAGCAACCTCCCTACCATCCAGGAGGAGGTTGATCAAAACAACCCCGATCAGCCTCGGGCGAACGGCGCAAAGGACGGCGACCTCCGCGCCAACCTCGACAAGAACAGACGTGCTCGCGACGCCTACGGCTACATCGACCAGCGGCACCGTGAGCGCGAAGAGCGGGAGCTGCGGCATCGTGCGGAGTACGACCGCGAGTACGGCCCCCCTGGCGCCGTCCATCGCATCATGGAGTGCAAGGAGCGCGTCCGCCATGACGTCGAGAACAGGCGTCGTGCTTAGTACGAGGTGGACTACGGCCATCTGGAGGGCGGTGTCCCTAATCCAGACCGCCAGCCCCGGTCCCAGATCGTCGCCCCTGCGCAGAGCAGAGGCGGTGCTCAAGCCGGAGCTGCCGCTGATGATATGGCCATCACCGCCTTCCCTGCATTGGCTCCTCGCCTTAGGTCGGTGGCCTACCCCGACAACTTCAAGCCTAACATCGAGAAGTACGATGGCCGTTCCGACCCCAACATCTGGCTATCGACCTACTACGTCGCCGTTAAGGCGGCCGGCGGCAACTTCGACCACATGGCGGCGTACTTCCCGCTGGTGATGGGTGACGCACCGTCACTCTGGCTCAACAACCTCCCGGCTGGCAGCATCACCTCTTGGGCCGACCTGTCCCAGGCCTTCACGTCCAACTTCCAGGCGATCTACAATCACCCTGGGAACGCCTTCAACCTCGGGAGGGTCACCATGAAGCCAAACGAGCGACTCCGCGACTACACCAACTGGTTCTTCGAGAACCACAACACTTGTGTCGGTGTTTGGGATGACCAGGTCGTCGAAAGCTATAAGAAGGGCGTCAGAGATCGCAAGATCTTTGAGAAGATCCACGAGTCTGGGGCCACCACCGTCGCGGCCCTCATGGACGTCGTCAACAAGCTCATCGACACCGATGAGGCGCTGGTCAACCAGTTTGACAACGATGCCAAGCGCGATGTGGGAACTTCCGGCACTGCCGGAGACTCGAGCTCCAAGCTGCGCAAGCGACCTTCAGAGGTGCTTGCGGCGGAGGGACGTCGTCCTTCGACATTCAACGTCGACGAATTCAATGAGCACTTGACAGTCCCTGCGCGTTCCATAAGGGGGCCACTCACACAGTTCGCGAGTGCACGCAGTTCAAGAGGGCGTTCCGTACCCTTGAGGATCCCAAGCGACCTAGAGGTGATGGCTATCGGTCGTCTCCACGACACTACAAAAACAACCGCCACGACGACCGACGTGGCCGTGTCGACGACGGCCGCCGCGATGAGCGACGTCGCGACGAGCAGCAGCCGGAGGATCACCGCGACGAGCACGACCTACCTCCTCCACCGGTGACGGGCAATCCTAACGGCCCGTTCCAGCAGGCCAAGCGATCAATCAATATGATCGTCGAAGGCCTCAAGTCTCATGTGAGCAGAAGGCAATACCGCAAGGACAAGCACGAGATCCACCTCATCCATACCAAGCCGTCGCAACCTCTGCGTTGGTCTGAGCAGCCGATCATGTTCTCCAGGGCTGATCACTGGGTCCACATCCCAGATCCAGGGTCCTACCCACTCGTGGTCGAGCCAATAGTGGAGGGAGCCCTGCTTCCCCAGACCCTCATCGATGGAGGGAGCGGGCTCAACATTATCTTCGTCGAGACCTTGAAGAAGATGGACTTCGACTTCAAGAGGCTGACAACGTGCGACGAACCTTTCTTCGGCATCGTCCCTGGCAAGGCAGCCTACCCCCTGGGTCGGGTCCCCCTCCCCGTAACCTTTGGCACGGAGGGCAACTTCCGCACGGAGTACCTGAACTTTGAGGTCGCCGACTTCAAGTCCTGCTACCACGCGATCCTAGGTTGCCCCATGCTGGCCAGGTTCATGACCATACCGCACTACACTTACCTGGTATTGAAGATGCCAGCTCCAAATGGGGTCCTTTCCGTCTACGGCGACCTCATAGTCTCGTTCAAGTGCGACAACAAGGCTCTCGACATCGCCACGACGAATGCCTGCGTTGACGCCTCGGCCATCATGGTAGCTGAGGCCGCGAAGGTCGCTCCAAGCGACCTAACCGTCCCATAGTAGCAACGCACCGACACCGCCCTGGACGCCATGCCGTCAACAAAGAGGGTCCGCCTCGGCCTGCCTGACCCGGAGAAGACAGTTGTCATCAGTGACAACCTCAGGGAGAAATAGGAACTCACGCTCACCAGTTTCCTCAGGGACAACACAGACATATTCGCATGGACCCCATCGGATATGCCTGGTGTTCCAAGGGAGCTGGCTGAGCACTCCTTGGATGTAAGCAAGATGGCCAAGCCTGTCAAGCAGAAGCTGCGCCGCTTTGCGAAGGATCGCAAGGAGGTCATTAGGGTAGAGATAATAAAGCTCCTAGCTGCCGGATTCATCCGTGAATGTAAAAACCCGATTTGGCTCGCCAACCCGGTGCTTGTACCCAAGAAAACCAGTCAATGGAGAATGTGTATCGACTACACCGATCTCAACAGGCACTGCCCTAAAGACCCCTTCCCTCTTCCGCGCATCGACCAGGTCGTGGACTCCACGGCCGGAAGCGTCCTGCTATGCTTCCTCGACTGCTACTCAGGGTATTACCAGATAGCCCTGAAGGTCTCTGACCAAGACAAAACGGCGTTCATAACGCCGCACGGCATCTACTACTACACGGCCATGACGTTTGGCCTTAAGAACGCAGGAGCGACCTACCAGAAGGCCATCCAGAGGTGCTTAGAGTCTCAGATCGGCGACAACGTCAAGGCCTATGTCGACGACGTAGTTGTCAAGACAAGGGAGGAGGACAACCTCATCACCGACCTTGCCCAGACCTTCGCCAACCTCCGACGCTGTCACTGGAAGCTCAATCCAAAGAAGTGTGTCTTCGGTGTACCATCCGGCAAGCTCCTAGGCTTCATGGTCAGCCACCGGGGCATCGAGGCGAATCCCACCAAGGTCGACGCCATCCGCAAGATGAAAAGACCTACCGGGAAGAAAGACGTCATGAAGCTCACATGAATGATGGCCGCTCTAGGTCGCTTCATCAGCAAGCTAGGAGAAAAAGGCCTGCCCTTCTTCAAGCTGCTAAAAAAGTCAGACAAGTTCGCTTGGACGGATGAGGCCGACCGGGCACTAGAAGAGCTAAAGACCTTCCTCACGACGGCCCCAGTCATGGTGCCCCCGGTGCCAAAAGAGACCCTAATGCTCTACATCTCCGCGACCACCCAGTTGGTCAGCGCGGTTCTGGTGGCAGAGCGACCTGAAGAAGGCCAACCTTACACCGTCTAGAGACCCATCTACTACGTCAGCAAGGTCCTCTCTGACAGCATGATCAGATATTCACAGCCTCAGAAGATGTTGTACACACTCCTCGTCACTTTGCGCAAGCTTCGGCACTACTTCCAGGCGCATAAGATCAAGGTCGTCCCGAGCTCCCCCCTGGGAGAGATCATGCGTAGCCACGACACCACGGGACGCATCGTCAAGTGGTCAATCGAGCTAGGCGAGTTTGAACTCGAGTTCTGTCCACGACAGGCCATCATGTCGCAGGTCATCGCGGACTTCGTCTTTGAGTGGACAGAGACCCAGCAACCTCCGCCGGCGGAAAAACCTGAGCACTGGAAGATGTACTTCGACGGTTCCCTGAACCTCGAAGGAGCGGGGGCAGGCGTACTCTTCATCTCCCCCCAAGGCGATCACCTAAAGTACGTCCTGCAGATCCACTACAAGGCGTCCAAAAACGGTGCCCAGTACGAGGCCCTGATCCACGGGCTGCGCATCGCCGTCTCCCTGGGGATTAAGCGGCTCATTGCCTACGACGACTCCAAGGTCGTCATCGACCAAGTCAACAAGACGTGTGACATCAGGAAGGACACGATGGATGCCTACTGCGCCGAGGTCCAGAAGCTTGAGGCTCACTTCGAAGGTCTGGAATTCCATCACGTCTGCCGCGACAACAACGTGGCAGCAGACATCCTCTCCAAGCTGGGCTCCAAGCGCGCACTGGTTCCAGCCGGCGTGTTCGTTCAAGACCTGCGTAAGCCCTTCATCAAGCTCCTAAATGACCCAGACCCAGCGCCCGGCGACGTGCCCCCACAGGGCAGCCGTGACGTCCTCATGGTCGAAGCCGAAGATGACTGGTGCCTCAACATCATCGCCTACATTCTGGAGCACCGGGTCCCTGAAGACAAGGTAGAGCGTGAGAAGGTCACGAGGCGCAGCGCCAATTACGTCGTCATCGACACAGAGCTTTACCGGAGGTCCGCTTCCAATGGCGTGTTGATGAAATGCATCCTAAGGTCTGAGGGCCTCAGGCTCTTGCAGGAGATTCACGGTGGAGAATGTGACATCCACGCGGCCTTTGCTAACCTGGTGGGAAAGGCCTTTAGGTCTGGATTCAACTGGCCTACCGCCATGGCTGACGTTCAAGACCTAGTCCGGTGATGCAAAGGTTGCCAGTTCTTCGCCAAGTAGTAGCACGTCCCAGCCCAGGCCTTGAGGACAATCCCTCCATCCTGGCCCCTCGGCATATGGGGCCTGGACTCAGTAGTGCCCTTCAGAACCGCACCTGGCGGCTACAAGCATATCCTCGTGGCGGTGGTTAAGTTCACCAAATGGATCGAGGTCCGAGCTGTCGCTAGTGTCACGTCGAAGGAGGCGGCGAAGTTCATCGAGGATATCACTCACCGCTTCGGGGTCCCTAACAGGATTGTCACCGACCTAGGTTCGGCCTTCACAGGTGCCGACTTTTGGGATTTCTGCCAAGACAACCTCATCGACGTCTATTACTCCTCGGTGGCACACCCACGCTGCAACGGCTAGGTCGAGCATGCTAATGGCATGGTCCTTCAGGGCATCAAGGACCGAATCTTCGACGATGCCTCTCCATACACCACCAGGTGGCTAGCGGAGCTCCCGCATGTGATCTGGGGTCTCCGGACCCAGGTCAGCTCAGCTATAGGATATTCGTCATTCTTCCCGGTCTACGGGTCGGAGGCTATCCTCCCAACCGACCTGGCCTTCGGCGCCCCCCGTATCCAGCATTACGAAGAGGGCGCGGCGGAAGAAACCCGCAAGGTCGACCTCGACAGCATTGAGGAGCACTGCGTGGCCGCACTGATGCGACACACGCGCCACGAGCAGCAGATACATCGCTACCACGACCGCAACGTGCGGGAACGATCTTTTAATGTGGGCGACCTAGTCTTGCGGCGCATCCAAGACACCAAGGGCATGCACAAGCTCTCTGCACCTTGGGAAGGCCCCTTCATCATGAAAGAAGTCATTGGACCGGCAACCTATCGCCTCCAGTGGGCCGATGGCCAGGGCGTCCTAAACATCTGGAACATCGAGCACCTGTGTCGCTTCTATCCTTAGAAGATCTGTACCAAAATAAAAGCTATGTACTCTCCCCTCTTGTAAATTTCCAGTTAATAAAGAATGAGATTCCCCTCGACAGCCATCCTGTCGACCTACCTCGAGGTCTCCTTTTTACTTTTTGTTCTGTTTTCCCTTCCCCCCCGAAGCACTCGAGGGCTTGGTTTAAGCTAGGCCCGACGCGCTCGAGGGCTTGGCTTCGCCAACCTAAGGGTCTCGTGACCTGAAGGGGTTTCGTATGCTTTATGTTTTTACGCATTCCCCATCTGCGTAGCTCTTACTCTCTTTGTGCATGTTCCTAAGATACTTGATTGTGAGACCTAGGGTCCAAGACCCCCCTCCGCGCACTGACTGTACTTAAGCCTCCACGCTGAGCCATACAATCGGTAAGCCTTTCCTCCACTGAGTTGGGTTAGCGGAGGGTGAACTTCGCAATTTCGTCACTTAAGATCTTACATAACGAGCGTTTTCGCTATTCAAGTGGGATGCGTGCTTTAATTAAACTCTCATGTCTTTATTACGGCAAAATACTTTTTACATTAATAGGCTCTAGGCCTAAACCTGCGTCTACAATTTGATACAGCTCAAATTTTGATTTTCAGAGGTCGAACTTCTTGATGACCTCCTCCGCGGCAGCCTAGATGTCCTCGCGGTTCACCAGCTCGGACAGATCGACGTCCTCAGCGACCTTCTGCAGGTTGAACGACGGCTCGTGGAACTTCACCGTCGCCAACGTCACGGCCGCAGCAGGCTTGCTAGTGTCTAGCAGCAAGGTCTTCATCCGACCGTCAGCTTCATCAAGGCGATCCAGCAGCTCCTTTGGCTCCGCCCCTCCTCCTGAGGAACGTAGATGTCCATCAAATACTGGGCGGCCTCCCTAAGGTCGGCGAGCTGCTTCTCCAGACCTACATAAACAAGAGAAGGTCGGTCCCAAACCTTCGGCGCAACGACATCAAACACACTAGGGAGGCGAGGTTGCTCACCTTCCCGGACCTGTGCAGTCCTCTCCTTGAGGACCCTCACCTGGTCCTTGGTCTTCGCGAGCTCCTTCTTGAGGGCATCCTCTGTCTCCCTAGCGCCTGGACACATCAAAGGTCAAAATCAAGCAAAGACCTAAAAGAGGCATGAAAATAACACCCAGCGACCAAACAAACATACCGTCAACCACGGCTTGGAGGTCGTCCGCGGCGTCCTTCGCCTTCTGCTGGGCCGCCTCCAGCTTCTTCTTCAAGGAGCTCGCCTCCTTCTCCGCGGCACAGGCCAAGGTCTCCTTCATGCGCTTGACCTCCTGTGCGGCTTCGACCCGGGCCTGCAGCAAAGCCTCCCGAGCTGCAGCTGCCTCCGCGTGGGCATTGGCGGCCTCCCTCACCAAGTTCGCTCGGGCCTGCGCCCGCTCCGCAAGCGACTGAAGAAGCAAGACGATGAACCTCACATCAGGACCTTGAGAAATTTCAAGAGCAGGCGTCAAAGAAATCATGACAGCAGGTCCAAGCTCTTACCGAGAGCGTCCGCGCGATTGTGCGTGATGCTTCCTTGAAGTCGTCGACGTCGCGGCGGTCAGCGATGACGTCGTCCTCCCACGGGGTCCCGACGTACAAGCACCTGTCGTTGTCCCCGTCGACGCTGGGGCCGCCCACCTCTGCAGGCTGTTGGCCCAGCGTTGGCACCGGGGTGGACATACACAGGTCATCCTGGTGACCTCCAACGGGTGGAGCAGCGCTAGCGTCACCCTTCTCCACCTCTGATGCCGCTGTCGCCCCGGCTCCAGGGGCTTGGCTCGAGACGTCCGTAGTTGAAACTACTGGTGACTACTCCACCGGCGCCTCCTTCTCCTTGTGCCCGAACGCCTCCTGACCTGATGCATTCTTGGCGCTCCCGGACGTCGCCGGGGTCGACCTGCGTTCAAACAAAGAACCCCATCAGTAGAGCAACAGAGAATCAGATGCAACAAGCAAAGCCGGCCACAGGTTTCACGACTTACTTGCTCGCGGACCTAAGTCCAGGCTTGACGGGCTTGGGCGAGGCCCTCCTTGCCCTCTTCTGCAACCCCGCGTCACCGGAAACATCCGCGCTCGACCTCGAGCGCTCATCTGCCGCGACAGCCTTGCGGGGCATCTCCGTCGCCCGCTCCTCCGCTGCGACAACCTTACGGGGCGTCTCCGCAGGCGGCACCGTCGCCGCGCTAGGAAACCTCGCGTTGTCCTCCTCCTCCTCGACGTTGATGGTCTCAACGTCGGAGCTGACCATCGCCGTATCTGCCGACACAGCGGGGCCGGTCCTCTTCCTCTTCTTCTTTTTCGCATCCGCCGTCTGGGTGGCGGCGATCGTTGCTGCGGCCCGAGACGCGGGCATTTTGCCTGCATTCTGCCGCGTGCGCCGTGGTAGGGGCGCGGCGATCCTCGGCGGCGCCCTCCTCTCGGTGGGGTCTTCATCATCGCTCCCCACCGACGAGTCGGAGATGTACTCCTCAATGCATTGCTGCGGAGGGATCTGCACTTCCCCCGCAGCACGGACCTTGAAACTTCGGTCCTCTTCGTTGCAAAACGGCGCCGGACACCAGTAGATGCCTTCACGAAACTGAAAAAGAAAAGACCTACGTCAAAACTGCACAAGCTCTCAGACGGCAAAGAAGCAAGGTCGAAGACTTACAGCGTCGGAAGGCCGGTACACACTGAGCGCCTTGGGGCACGCCCGGTTCTGGATGCGCCCGGCAAAGATGTTCTTCACCCGCGCCACCATCTCCTCCTTGGAGACCTTGCGCTGGACGACCCTAGTGGGGTCAGACTGCCCCCAGTATTCGTAGGCCGGGTGTACCGGTCTTGGATAGGCTGCAGCAACCGGTGGCTGAAGCTCATCATCACAGCACTGCCCGTCAGCCCCTCCGTCTTCAGCTTCTCAAGGTCTTCCAGCAGCGGCCACAGCTCCTCAGTCTCCCGCGACGTCAGCTGGTTGGTCCACTCAGGGAACGGCACGGGAGCGTGCCCGGACCTGGTGGGGAGCACCAGTGCTGGGTTGTCGAGGTAGAACCACCCCTGCTTCCAGCCTGTGGTGTTGTCAGGCAGCACCAGGTCGATGTACTCCAGCTTCATATACCGGCGCAGCATGAACCCGACGCTCCCCACGACCTCGGATTTGCCCGTCTTCTTCAGTTCGAAGAAGTGCCGCCACAAATGGAAGTGTGGCGGTATTCCGAGGAAGGCCTCGCAGAGATGGATGAAGGACGAGATGATGGTAATGACGTTGGGAATGAGATGCACCACCTCGATCCTGTAGAAGTACAGGAGCCCGCGGAAGAAGTCGCCCGCTGGGACCGCGAAACCGCGCTCGATGTGCGTGAGGAAGACGACGGCCTCCTCGGTCCCCTCGGTAGGGAACCTCTCGCCCGCCGCCGGTCTCCAGCCCACCTCTGCCTTGGGCCTTAGCAACCCACGGGTTGCCAAGGCCTGGATCTGCTCTTCCGTCACCACGGACGGCTCCCAGATGGTCTCCGGGGCCGGCACGCGCGCGGGCTCCATCTTCTCCTTCTCTACCCCGGTGGACTTATATCTAAACACGACAAGGGTCTTCTCTCGCATGCGAAGGCGCACGGCGTGGCGGACCTAAGCACGGCGGCGCCGTAGATCTTGCTGGAGCAGTTGAGCGGTGGCACAACCCTAAGCGCGGATCAAAAATGAAAGCAAGTGGAGGTCCCCAGCTCGCGGCTCGGCCTTTTGTAGTTGGGCCCCAGTGGCGCTAAGGGCCGTTGCGTTCAACGTCTCCCAAGCGGAAGTCACGGCAACCCAACGGATCTGCACCCCCGCGGATCTATCCCTCAATGGATCTTTCGGCCTAACGGAAAAAAGGCAGCAACAGCTAGTTCCGTACGGGAATCTGCGTCCGTTGGCTTCCAGTCGACACCCCGACGGACATGGACTCGTTATGCACCACAAGTAAGCCCCCCCCCAAATATGACACCTATGATAATAAGTTCAAGGTCGCCACGGCCTGTAGACGACCTACGGACCAGCTCCAAACCTCCTCAAGTCGTCAAGAGCCCGGCAGCCTCCTAGGTCGCCTCGACCTCCAAACGGCGGGTTCACACCACGTCTCCTAGGCCCAGCTGCCTGCATGCCTTCTAGGTCGCAGTGACCTACAACGGCCAACTCCACCAACGGACCCACGCTTAAAGGCTCTACTGCCCGTTGGTGACCTATCACAGCTCCTTGCTGAGGCCCTGCTGCCTTCTAGGTCGATGAAGACCTACAGCTTTCAGGATTGACACCCTGTGTTGTGCCACTGCACAACGGCCGTGTTGACCCAGGTCGACACGAGTTCTTTTGTCGATTTTCATGACCTCCTGAAGGTCGACGCGCTTTTACAGCCTCACCGGGACCTTGGCCATGCCATTGCCGCCTGGGCGCCTCTACATAATTATCAAGATACATCGTTTGCCATGCAAACATGTGTATAATAGCTTCGTAAGCTACAAACGACTATGGCCCATGGCCAATTACAAGATACAAACATATTAAAGGTCCTGATCTACCTTACATGATGCCTACGGCGCAACCTAGACTGATGAAGCACGTCACAAGCTTTCTTCTAGCTTCAGGACCTACTTGGAGACCTCTGCCGCCGCCGTTGTTGCAGCTGCCACACAACCACCTCTACTCTAGCCCCAGAAGGTTTCCTGTGGTGCCCCCACTTTTGCTAGGGTGCTCCCACAAGATCCCAAATCAGGCCAGCATCACCTCGGGCCTTCCCCGGTGCAGCATGGCGATCTCCAACACCACCTTAGGCATCCACTCACAAGGTCCATCAAGGCATGTACTGCCCTATGCTGCACCTTGATTCCTCGCTGGGCGCGGGTGAAGCGGCTGGTGGAGTTCTCCCAACTTCGTAAGCATTCTTCTAGCTCCGGATAACGATAACCTAGCGTTATGCTCTGGTGGACGGACACAAGCCCAAGGTGCTACAAAACTACTAAGCTGCTTCGCCATGATGCCTCTATCTGGTTCAAGGGGCGAGCTATGTGGTCGCCTATTTATAGCCGTGGAGCTTGGCCTCGGACGCTGTCCACACTTCAGCTGGCGTGGCGTCCTTATCCAGTCACTGTTACCACGTGAAGCACGAGGTCCCTGTTCACCTGTAGGGAGCACTGGTGCGTCTGTCAACTGCCTGGTGACACCTTTATAGCCTTTGTTTCTTGCGGGCAGCGACTGCATCTCTGCTCGGAGATAGGCCCCGTGACCGTACAGTACACCCGTGGTGCGCCACGCGACGAGGCTGCTGGCGCCTGGCACTTCTCTCCAAGATTCCTGTCGGTTTGTCCTATACGGTGGGCAGCGCATCTCAAGGGAAGCAGAAGACCGTATGTTCTCTATTCATTCTTAGAGCATCAATCCAACCATTCTGGTCGACTCACTGCTCGTGGGCTACTCCACGAGTGCGTCTTACGACGCCCTCTTGCTTCTACGTCGCAACGACCTACTAGAAGCCTGCTTCCATTATTCCTCTGCTCGACTTACCTACGGTTGATGATGCAACCTTCCGGAAGGTCGCGGAAGCTCCTTTGTGTTACCTGATCCAAGTCAGGTCGGCGGTTCTTCAAAAGACAGCGCCTTGCCTTCACTCCGACCTTCTGGACCTGTGTTCCAGGAGCTCGATGTTCGACTACGTGCGCACTGAAGGGGATTTCTTTTTTCTTTGGATCACCGTGCACCCTACGCGACCTTGATCGACGTTGTGTCTTCGCCTCTTCTTCGACATAACCTCGCCTCGGCCGCTATGCCTACACGTCGATCGGGGGCTTGAGAGACATGGGTACCCATGGGTCCCCACCGACCAGGGTCCCAGAGGTCCCTGTCAAGTGGACCCGACCTGTCAGAAGCCCCGCCGACCTGCAAGTGGGCCTGAAGACCTTATCCATAACCCCGGCGACCTTGGAAGACTCCAGAAGACCTTATCCAGACCCCAGAGGATCCGCCGGGCTTGGGTGCAAGGCACGCTGCTAGGTCGCGGCTCAGCGCCGCCTGTAGGTCCGCAGATCGCGGGATTCCCCCTGTAATCAAGGCGGATGGCCTTCCAGATTTGTAACTGACCCCGATGAGGGTCCACCAACCTCGAATGGAAGCCCTAGCCCGTTGACCATATAAGGCGGCCTAGAGCTCCATTCGAGGGGACTCCCCTTCCACGCATAATTCCACCTCACACTGGACATAGGGTTTTACTCTCCGGAGGCCCGAACCAGTCTAAACCTCCGTGTTCATCGCCATTCTTGCCGTGTTCCGAGTTCCCCACGTGAACTACCACCAATGCTCTTAGTTCCTGATCCCCTCCAATTAACCTACAACCGCTTGGGTCGCCCCCTTACAGATCTGTCCAGGTCTCACCCCCTGACAATAGGATGTTCTTGTTGCCATGGTGGCTAGAGGTGCATACCTGACCTACCGAGCGTTTGCAACTTGTTCTTCTTGAACTCGCCCTAGGCTAACCCGCACGAATAGGAGTGCGTTGTGACATGACGGTGGCTCCAAAAGGCGGGCGTCTTCGGAGTTTGAACGGAAGCCATGATTTAAAGAGGCTAGTAATGAGATTCGTTTGCTTTATTCTTCTTTGTTTTGTAACTTCAACGAAAGACCCGATCCAATCCCTAGATTGGTTCTCCCCTCTCTTTCTCTCGCTACCTCCGGTGTTTAGTAGATTAGATGTGTTTTATGGTTCTTCCATAGATTAGATGCAAAACCCCTTTTCAAGATCAAAGTGTTTTCCGCTTATTAGATTGGATCTTGTGTTACACATTGTTCCATGGATTCGATACCTTAGGTTCACACTTAAGGGAAGAAGGGTCCCTTGACTATGACGGAGGACTTGTCCGCTTGCAAGTCCAAACGAAGTTTGATACACATATAGACCGTCAACAAGCCCCTTTTTCTGGCGCCGTTGCCGGGGAACAAGTTATCAAGATTCAATCTAGTATTGCGTTTGTGAATATTTTCAGGTTTCTCTTGATTTTTTCTTTTGCATCTCTTGATTTCGACCATCCTCGAAAAAAAAAATTCAATCTAATCTAGGATTTTGCTAACCCTAGTTTTCTTTTAGTTTTCTTTATTGCTAACCCTAACCGGAGATGGACGGCTACATCTCCAACAAAAAAACATATATTTTGTGGATGGTCTAGAAAAATTTTGCAGGCAAAGGTGACGTGCAACACGAGCCAAGAAGATCTAAAAGCGGACACCGAAGATCGTCGGAATCTCCAAGAGAAACTCCATGTCCAAGATCGAAAGGAGATCAACCTCATCCGCCACTCATCCTAGGGAGATCGTTCCTCAAGACCATTGGATCGAGTCGGCAAGGGGGAGATCATGTGTGACATCGATGGCGTGAGGATTGCATTCAAGTGAACCACAATTCGAGGTATGTAAAATGGTCAATATTAAATACATTCTACCTCATCGTCGCATTGGAAGGGAGGAGTCAAAGGAGAACGAAGCGAAGAAGACACAAAAGTTGTTCCATCCGTCAAGACCAAGAATCAACGCCCGCCTGTGAAGACCAAAAAGATGACTAAAGCCGAAGAATAAACCTACGCCAAAGCCAAGGATGGTGTAGAAGTGGGGTACCCAAGATTGCAACACCCACAAAGAGCGTTGATCCGAAGTGAAGAAGAGAAGAAGTCTAGCTATGGACTATAAACGAAGCGCTTGCGGGAGGCAACCCGTTCGTCGAGTCAAGAATAAGCTACCGGGAGGACAACCTGTTGAAGAGTCAAGCTACCGGGAGGGCAACCCGAAGAATTTTTCAAGTAAGTTGGTCTTAGAATTTGCTACGCATTACATATTATAAATTCCTATGCAGTTGAATAATTTTTGGAGATATTATAATTGCTCGGTCGTTTTATTTGAATTTTTATATTGATCATAAACCGATGACTTGAGCCATCCCAAGTTTTGTTTGCATCTTTTAGAGAAACTAGTACCAAAAATTCAAAACCTATCCAATCCTTTCATCTTCTCCAGGATGATAAGGTTGGCTTGTTTTACATGATAAAAACACATGAGTAGAGCCTCGCTATGTTTCTTAATATTTTTAATCTTTGACGCATGGTCGGACTTGTGTGAACCTAGAAAACTTGATTTTTGGTTTCATTCAACTTGACATCCACCGGTTTCTCTAGATTTAGAATTTTTCTAAGCCCCATCAACTTTATTTTTATTCAAAATATCTCTCTCATGTTTAGCCAAAATTAGAACCTAAACCTATACCCCCACGGTCAAGCCGGAGGAACTTGCTATCAATTAATGAAAGCAATCGATCCCGGTGCAACCAAAATAAATTTTATAATTGTTTTTGATGCCTAAAAGCTCCTCTAATGATATATTTGGACTCATCGCTAGCGCTGAGTTAATTTTTAAAGTTTCAAAATTAGAGGAGTGATTAGCATCTAAACATGATTAAGGGAGGTTTTTGAGCTTGATTAACATATAGTGCCCCACGATGCATCACGTGTCCATCATTTGGCATCTTGGGCATGTGCAAAGGACAAGCATGGGGGGAAGTAAGGGCTTTGTTTTGTAGGAAATTGATGGAAGCACAAGAGGCAAGGGAACAAGTAAAACAATGGAGGTGGAACCCTTAATCGTGCAAACAAAGGAGTGGTTGTGAACATTTGGGTGGAGGAATCTCGTGGATCACGCGGACACAAGGCAAGAAGGGAGCAAGAAGTATCTCAGAGATAGATCAAAGCAAATGGAGTAGGAGGGCCCCTAGGTCGATCAGCCTAGGCCGGCCGGCCTAGCCTCCACTTATGGCCCCCGGTGCTCCCCTTCGCCTGGTAAGTATTTTATGCATTTGTTAATTCGTGTTCTTGAGTTCATAGCCCTTAAGTCCTAGAAACAACCTAGAAATATTTGAGTTCCATGGGGATGATGATCTTGTCATGTTATCGCCGATTCTTTTGTTTTAATTTTTTGTTTATGTTGATAATGCTTTGATGCCTAAGGCTAGCCACCATGTTTTTCGAGAGTATAGATCTCACTACTCCCGTAGATCCCATCAACATATCATTTGTAGGTTTAGCTAAAGTGGCCTCATGTTCACACCTCAATAAATTAGTTTAGCTTCACCATGATAGGCGGTTGCATGTTCAAGTATCCACAAACCCTATGGGCTAATATCCATCCTATCTTGTGTACCTCACGCTCCACCCTCTAAAAAAACTAATAATCATAATAATAATAAACTCCACCCTCCATATGCTTCCCTTGTGTGTTTCTCCCACCGACAAGCAACCCCCGGTGTACTCGTTGTGAGTTAGTGCAGCAACAATGTGGAAGATAGCCACCAATGTCTTCACCAAGAAGACACGTTCATCATCATCAAGGTGCATTATCAAGCTCTTCGAGGAGGCACTCGATTTCCGAGTCTCCCCGAAGCATGGAGGAAGACGTGGCACCACCGAGGAGCAACACGCTGCCCCTTGGTGGCATGAGGAGTACACAAAGTTCGTCTATGCGGTACACCGAACCGCGAGGACACACGGAAGAGCCACCCGTTCCACCATGACGCTCAACTCGTTCACCCGCTCCACCACCATACACTCCGAGGCGTTCCAATGGATTCATCATGAAGAAGGAGGAGGAGGAGAGGCTTGTTCGTCTTGAGAGGAGGCTTGTGCCAAATGTTGACTTTAATGACAATTCCCTCCAAGTGTTGGGATTCTACTCTTGAGCAACCTTGGATGGGTGAAATTGTTTAATGGAGTTGGTATAAGCACTCACAAGGAGCTTGCCTTGGAAATTCTTATACATTAGCACCGGTAACTGATGAAGGAGTGTCGTGCCTCTCATTCCGCCTTGAAGGAGAAGGGCAACTAGTTCCTTATGGATATATTAAAGAACTACTCGATCCCAAGAAGGAAGCCCCGGAGCAAGTTGAAGTCCAAGAAAATATGCTAGAAGGATTTTGGGGAATGATTTCAAGAGTAGACTACAAGGAACCCAAAATTTCTCCTCGTTGGGATTTCTTTGGGGTTCGAGTACATGAAGCAAGGAAAATATATTAGTGAAGATGAGAGGAGAGGGTGCAAGTTGATGTTCCTCTTTCCAACATGGGGCTGAGATTATTTGTTGAATGGAGACAAAATTTGGTTAGAGGAAAGACTTCTTGTGCCGGAAAAGAAGAATAAAAAGGAAGAATTGTTGAAGAAGGATCATCCTCCGTAGCCCAAGATGAAGGAGGGGCTGCACATCAAGCTAATAAACAACCACATGGAGGGATCCCGATGCCACCACCTTATGGAGGAATACCAATGCCTCCACCATATTATGAAGTGTGCCGATGCAAGCATGGGGGAGTGGGGCAGCCATGCCACCACTTCCTCTACCATACATGGTGCCCAACGAAGCTTTCATGGCACCTCATCCTAACCAAGTCAAGTAAAAGAAGAGACCGGCATGATCATGCTACGAGCAAGGATACAACGCACAAGATCATCAATCTCAACCACCGGAAGATGAAGAATGGAGAAGGAGGAAGAAGAAAAATAATAATGATGCCTTCAATTTTGGTTCGGTTTTCTCTTTTCTCTTTTCTTTATTTTCAGCTTTTATGCACATTTTTGTGTGCCTAGCATTTTCAGTTTTTATTTATTTTCAGCATGTGTGTTAGTAGTAGTGTTTGCTTTAAATCAACATGAATAAATTTTGCCACCATGATTATCACCTTTAGTGAAGATAATAAGTTAATGCCATGTTGATATATGATGAAAGTTGCCGCTTTACTCATCTTTGTACTTGTTTTATGCATGATTAAGCTAGTGCTCTCTTAAAATACAAATCTGAAATTAATCTAAATGCTAGCTTAATCCCTTGCGGAGGTTATGATAAAAACAAGACCCATAGTTTTCTTTTCATGTTCTCAATTTTGGATGGGTTAAAGATGATTTATTTTTGTTCTTAAAACTATGCTAACCTTATCATTAATACCTCTTGCATGTTGCTCTACCTATCCAAAGCCTTATATTTATTTGAGTGCAAAAACTTAGTATACAAGATTTATTTTTGGGTGAATTAATTCAGGGCTTGATTTCTCTGGCCCGAGACTAAGAAGCTGGTCATTCCGTTTTTGCGTACCTATCTTGTTGCTAGCCTTTTCTATCCGTGCATTGTGAATCTCCACATCGAAAATTTTGCAAACCTCGCCAGATATCTACCCATAAAACCCAATATATCTTTTTCTGTTTAACTCCTTGACCACAACCTATCATATGAGTATGGATGAATATTTCAAGGAAGATCACAAGAATGAAGGTGCCAAGGATTGAAGTATAATTTTGGGAGACCTCCAAGACGACATGAAGGTTGCATGAAGGATCCCTAGAAGATTTCAAGTGTTTCTTTCCAAGAAAACATAGAACTTTTAGTACCTACCTTGGCACAAAATTTTTTTCCACCTCTTTGCCCAAGTGTCAGTGTTTTAACCCAGCAACCTGCCAAGGGGGTTACCCGAGGTAGACGATTGTGGTGGGGATCGCCAGACCTGGAACTCGAAGGTATGCGCAAGGACACAGGACACAAGATTTATACAAGTTCGGGCCGCCGTGGTGGCGAACCCTACGTCCTGTTTGGGGGATCAAGTATGGCGCCCTGCGCTTGGGTGTGGGTTTAGATGTCCTCCTAGGTACCCGGCCCTCCTTTATATAGTCCAGGGGGAGGGTTCCTAGTCGGTTACAAGACGAGAGTCCTAGTAGGATAACACGGAACGAGTCCTAGTAGGATTACAGGGGAATTGTAGAAGGAGTCCGTCTTCTTCCTTCCTTGTATGAGTACCCGGGGAGTATGCCCGACGCCGAGGACGTGCAATCGTCTAAGCATGGGGGGAGCTGCCAAGGAGGTAGGTACAATGTAATATAGAGTTCAAGGGGAGTATATAAAAATAAAAAGAAAAAATAAAAAGAAAAAAAGAGAAAGAAGAAGTATGAAAAAGAGAGAGAGAGAGAGAGAGAAAGAAAAAGGAGAGAAGAAAAAAATATATATGAGAGAAAGAAAAATAAATAAATAAATAAATAAATAAATAAATAAATAAATAAAGCTTCCCGGCTCTCTAGATGCACTAGGAGTTTCAAGAGGATTCAAGATCAAGACCCATACTCATCTTTCCAACCATGTGCAATCCGATAACAAGGACTTTGCTTGTGCCTCGGGATCACTCTTTGCCATTTCCACATGTCCACTAATCTCAAGTGTGTGTATTTTTCTCTCTCCCCCTCCTTGAAACAACATTATTTTCCAATGACCTTTTTGACGAGTCTCGGTAAGACCATGAGAAGCTTGTCTGGTTTTGATAATATCTTAATAATAATATCTTGGTAGGACTAAACTTTTCGCAAAAAGCTCCTTATAAAGCTTACCACTTATATATATTTTGAGAGGGGAAAGGAGTAGAACAAATAGGCTTGAGAGACATGATGAGATGAGAGTTCTTGAGCAAGATGCAAGGAGGTTTAATTTTTGAACTTGGTTTAGCTCTTTTTATTCATCTTACTCTACACTTCAAAATTTCTGAGATTCATTTGAAATTTGGGAGCATGACTAATTACTTGTGGGAAGAGCTTAATTTGATATCCACCCTACGTAGGGATGAAGGCTAGTACACTATGAAACTTTAACAAATATAAATTTAGAGAGTATTATGTTTTCTCGTGCAAGATCAAGTGCAGGGTATGAACAATGAAAGGCAATGCTGATATCCATTGAGGGCTTACTCGAGGACGAGCAAGGTTTAAGCATGGGGGAGATGTTGACGGTGAATTTCCGTCAACCTAGCCATGAGTTTACCTTCAATGTTGGTATTGATTTAATATCCAAACTAACGATCCTAACCCTCATCATATATCAAGTTCGCACTCGCATGTGGTTTTTGGAGTTTATTGTTTATGCAGGAATTAAGCACCTAAATGAGGACTTCCGGGTAAAGTTCATCGAGCACTTTGCGAGAAGATCATGAAGCCCGGCACAAGTCAAGACACGAGGTGAACATGACTCCAAGAAGCCCAAGGACCAATCCGTGAAGGCAGAAAACTCCGAGGACCTGGACAGAAAATGCTGAAGCTTGCGCGACAAGGACCCCTATCCAAACCGCGGAGAAACTGACGTCAAGGCCCCACATGCAGAAGGGAGAAAGATCTAGAAGACACGAGAAGCGACAGGAAGAAAACCGGGGCCGAACCGGGCCAAAATGGGCCCAGGCCGGTCGGCCCAGGCCGGCCGGCCCAGCCCATTCTGGCGTCGGTTCGGCGCCCCTTTGACCTAGATGACCCTCGGGCTATTTATAGTCCCCCTGCCAAGAGCCACGCATCAATTCATTCGTCATCCGCCGCCGAGGAGCAGAGAAGGGAGGGACACCATTCCGGAGAGGAGAGGGTCGAGATGGTTGACTAGGGTTTCCCTAGCCGACGTGGGAACCTTGCATGGAAGACCACATCAGAGTTCCCGGAGCTAGGATCAAGATCAAGGTAGGATCCCAGTGGTGATCTTGTCCATGTATTATACTCTCATGTTGAATTTGCAAGATTGAATCCGATTTCTAGCGATCAAGTGCTTTCACTACGACTTTGCCTTCGCTTGGGTTTTCTTATTCTCCAATCTATTCCGCGGATAGATTGCATAGGATGTTCTTGTAGCCATGGTGGCTAGAGGTGCATACCTGACCTACCAAGCGTTTGCAACTTGTTCTTCTTGAACTCGCCCTAGGCTAACCCGCACGAATAGGAGTGCGTTGTGACAGGACGGTGGCTCCAAAAGGCGGGTGTCTTCGGAGTTTGGAACGGAAGCCATGATTTAAAGAGGCTAGTAAGGAGATTCATTTTCTTTATTCTTCTTTGTTTTGGAACTTGAACGAAAGACCCGATCTAATCCCTAGATTGGTTCTCCCCTCTCTTTCTCTCGCTACCTCCGGTGTTTAGTAGATTAGATGTGTTTTATGGTTCTTCCATAGATTAGATGCAAAACCTCTTTTCAAGATCAAAGTGTTTTCCGCTTATTAGATTGGATCTTGCATTACACATTGTTCCACGGATTCGATACCTTGGGTTCACACTTAAGGGAAGAAGGGTCTCTTGACTACGACGGAGGACTTGTCCGCTTGCAAGTCCAAACGAAGTTTGATACACATATAGACCGTCAACAGGCGCCAAGGAGATGGAGGAGGCCATGAAGAGGGAGCTGGCGGAGACCAAGGACCAAGTGAAGGTCCTCAAGGAGGGGACCAAGGAGGTCCGGGAAGGTAAGTGATGGTTCTCTTAAAGAGCTTCGCTGCCACTATGTCGAGGATGTAGCTAAGCCTTTTGCCTTTTGCTATAGGTCTGGAGAAGCAGCTCGCCGAGCTTAAGGAGGCCGCCCAGTACCTGATGGACATCTACGTCCCTCAGGAAGAGGGGGCGGAGCCAAAGGAGCTGGTTGACCGCCTGGACGAAGCCGAAGGTCGGATGAAGACCTTGCTGCTGGAGACCAGCACGTTTTCTGCGCCCGCAGCCTTGGCGACGGTGAAGTTCCACGAGCCGTCGTTCGACCTGCAGAAGGTCGCGGAGGACGTCGACTTGGCCGAGCTGGTGAGCAGCAAAGACATCCAGGCTGCCGCGGAGGAGGTCATCAAGAAGTTTGACCTCTGAAAGCCAAAGCTTAAGTTGTATCAGTGTGTAGAAATAGATTAGGCCTGAGGCCTATCAATGTAAAAAAGACTTTGCATTAATGAAAAAGGTGCAATTTTAATTAAGGTACGCATCCCACTTGAATAGCGAAAACGCTTGTTATGAAAGTTCAAGAGTGGTGAGATTGCAAAGTGTTCCCTCCGCTAACCCAACTCAGTGGAGGAACGGCTTACCGACTGCACGGCTCAGTGTGGAGGCTTAGGTGCAGCCGGCGCACGGAGGGGGGTCTTGGACCCGCGGTCTCGCAACCACACAACTTAGGAACATGCATAAAAAGAGTAAGGGCTACGCAGAGGGGGGACGCGTTAAAACCATGGAAACATAAAGAACCCCTTCAGGTCGTGAGACCCTTGGATTGGCAAAGCCAAGCCCCCGAGCGCGTCAGGCCTAACTTAGACCAAGCCCCCGAGCGCTTCGGGGGGAAGGTTGAACAGAAAGTAAAAAGAGACCCAAGCGTAGGTCGACAGGGGTCCTGCCGAAGGGAAACTTATCTTTATTAACTATAAATTACAAGAGGGGAGAGTACATAGCTTTTATTTTGGTACAGATCTTCTAAGGATAAAAGCGGCGCAAGTGCTCGATGTTCCAGACGTTCGGGACGCCTTGACCGTCAGCCCACTAGAGGCGGTAGGTCGCCGGTCCAATGACCTCATTGACTATGAACGGGCCTTCCCAAGGGGCGGAAAGCTTGTGCATGTCCTTGGTGTTTTGGATGCGTCGCAGGACCAGGTCGCCGACGTTGAGGGATCGTTCCCGCACGTTGCGGTCGTGGTAGCGACGTAGCTGCTATTCGTGATGGGTGTGTCGCATGAGCGCAGCCACTCGATGTTCCTCGACACTGTCGAGGTCGACCTTGCGCGTCTCTTCCTCTGCGCCCTCTACGTAATGCTGTATGCGGGGGGCGCCGAAGTCAAGGTCGGTGGGGAGGATTGCCTCTGACCCATATACCAAGAAGAATGGGGAATATCCCGTGGCCGAGCTGACCTAGGTCCGGAGACCCCAGACCACGTGAGGTAACTCCGCTAGCCACCTGGTGGCGTAGGGGGATGCGTCGTCGAAGATGCGATCTTTGATGGCTTGTAGGACCATGTCGTTGGTGCGCTCGACCTGGCCGTTGCAGCGCGGGTGCGCTACCGAGGAGTAGTAGATGTCAATGAGGTTGTCCTGGCAGAAGTCCCAAAAGTCAGCACCTGTGAAGGCTGAGCCTAGGTCGGTGATGATCCTGTTGGGGACCCCAAAGCGATGAGTGATCTCTTCGATGAACTTGGCCGCTTCCTTCGACGTGACGCTGGCTACGGCCCAAACCTCGATCCATTTGGTGAACTTGTCCACCGCCACTAGAATGTGCTTGTAGTCACCAGGGGCGGTTCTGAAGGGCCCTACCGAGTTGAGGCCCCATATGGCAAAGGGCCATTATGGGGGGATTGTCCTCAAGGCCTGAGCTGGGACGTGCTGCTGCTTGGTGAAGAACTGGCACCCTTTGCACCGCCGGACCAGGTCCTGTGCGTCAGCCATGGCGGTAGGCCAATAAAAGCCCGACCTGAAAGCTTTTCCCGCCAAATTGGCGGAGGCCGCGTGGTTGCCGCACTCGCCACCATGGATCTCTTGTAGGAGCCTGAGGCCCTCAGATCTGAGGATGCATTTCGTTAGCACGCCGTTGGAGGCGGACCTCTGGTAGAGTTCTGTGCCGATGATGACGTAATTGGCACTGCGCCTCGTGACCTTCTCGTGCTCTGCCTTATCTTCTGGAACCCGACGCTCGAGGATGTAGGCGATGATGTCGAGGCGCCAGTCATCTTCGGCCTCAGCCATGAGGACGTCGCGGCTGCCTTGCAGAGGTGCGTCGCTGGCTGGCGTCTCTGGGTCGCTGAGGAGCTTGATAGAGGGTTTGCCTAGGTCTTGGACGAACACGCTGACTAAAACAAGCGCGCGCTTGGAGCCCAGCTTGGAGAGGACGTCTGCTGCTACGTTATTATCACGACAGACGTGGTGGAACTCCAGACCTTCGAAGTAGGCTTCGAGCTTTCGCACCTCTGCGCAGTATGCATTCATCGTGTCTTTCTTGATGTCGCATGCCTTGTTGACTTGGTCGATGACGACCTTGGAGTCGCTGTAAGCTATGAGCCGCTTGATCCCCAGGGAGACGGCGATGCGCAGGCCGTGAATGAGGGCTTCGTATTCGGTGCTGTTGTTGGACGCCTTGTAGTGGATCTGCAGGACATACTTCAAGTGATCGCCTTGGGGGGAGATGAAGAGTATGCCTGCTCCCGCTCCTTCGAGGTTCAGGGAACCGTCGAAGTACATCTTCCAGTGCTCGGGTTTTTCTGTCGGTGGGGGTTGCTGGGTCTCTGTCCACTCAGAGACGAAGTCCGCGATGACCTGTGACTTGATGGCCTCCCGTGGGCAGAACTCAAGGTCAAACTCGCCTAGTTCGATGGACCACTTGACGATGCACCCTGTGGTGTCGCGGCTACACAAGATTTCTCCCAGGGGGAAGGCTGAGACGACCTTGATCTTGTGCGCCTGGAAATAGTGCTGGAGCTTGCGCAAGGTGACAAGGAGGGCATACAACATCTTCTGTGGTTGCGAGTACCTGATCTTGCTGTCAGACAGAACCTCACTGACGTAGTAGACGGGTCGCTGGACGGGGTAGGGCTGGCCTTTCTCGGGTCGTTCCGCCACCAGAACCGCGCTGTCGACCTGGGTAGATGCGGAGATGTAGAGCAGCAAAGTCTCCTTAGGGGCCGGGGGCACCATCACTGGGGCCGTTGTGAGGAAGGTCTTCAACTCCTCCAGGGCCCGGTCAGCCTCGTCTGTCCAGCCGAACTTGTCAGACTTTTTTAGCAGCTTGAAGAAGGGTAGGCCTTTTTCTCCCAGCTTGCTGATGAAGCGACCTAGGGCAGCCATCATGCCTGTAAGCTTCATGACGTCCTTTTTCCCGGTAGGCCTCTTCATTTTGCGGATAGCGTCGACCTTGGTGGGGTTTGCCTTGATGCCCCGGTGGCTGACCATGAAGCCTAGGAGCTTGCCAGATGGTACACCGAAGACGCACTTCTCCGAGTTAAGCTTCCAGCGGTAGCGGCGGAGATTGGCAAAGGTCTGAGCAAGGTCAGCGATGAGGTTGTCCTCCACCGTGGTCTTGACGACCACGTTGTCGACGTAGGCTTCAATGTTGTCGCCGATCTGGCGCTCAAAGCATTTCTGGATGGCCTTCTGGTAGGTCGCTCCAGCGTTCTTGAGACTGAAAGTCATGGTCGTATAGCAGTAGATGCCATGCGGCGTTACGAACACCGTCTTGTCCTGGTCAGAGACCTTCAGGGCTATCTGGTGATACCCTGAGTAACAGTCGAGGAAGCTTAACAGGACGCTTCCGGCCGTGGAGTCCACGACCTGGTCGATGCGCGGTAGAGGGAAGGGGTCCTTAGGGCAGTGCCTGTTGAGATCGGTGTAGTCGATACACATTCTCTATTGACTGGTTTTCTTGGGTACGAGCACCGGCTTGGCGAGCCAAACCGGGTTTTTACACTCACAGATGAATCCGACAGCTAGGAGCTTTACTATCTCTACCCTAATGACCTCCTTGCGATCTTTCGCAAAGCGGCGCAGCTTCTGCTTGACAGGTTTGGCCGTCTTGCTTACATCCAAGGAGTGCTCAGCCAGCTCCCTGGGAACACCCGGCATATCCGATGGGGTCCACGCAAATATGTCTGCGTTATCCCGGAGGAAACTGGTGAGCGCGAGTTCCTATTTTTCCCTGAGGTTGTCACCGATGACCACCGTCTTCTCTTGGTCGGGCAGGCCGAGGCAGACCCTCTTTGTTGACGGTGTGGCGTCCAGGGTAGTGTCGGTGCGCTGCTGCTCTGGGATGGACAGGTCGCCCGGAGCGACCTTGGCGGCCTCGGCAACTAGGACGGCCTAGGCGTCGGTGCAGGCATTCGTCGTGGCGATGTCGAGGGCCTCAGAGTCGCACTTGAAGGAGACTATGAGGTCGCCGTAGACGGAGAGGACCCCGTTCAGAGCTGGCATCTTCAACACCAAGTAGGTGTAGTGCAGGATGGCCATGAACCTGGCCAGCATTGGGCGACCTAGGATCGCGTGGTAGGAGGACTTGAAGTCAGCGACCTCAAAGTTGAGGTACTCCGTGCGGAAGTTGTCCTCCGTGCCAAAGGTGACAGGGAGGGAGACCCGACCCAGGGGGTAGGCCGCCTTGCCAGGGACGATGCCGAAGAAGGGCTCGTTGCACGCCGTTAGCTTCTTGAAGTCGAAGTCCATCTTCTTCAAGGTCTCGACGAAGATGATGTTGAGCCCGCTCCCCCCATCGATGAGGGTCTAGGGAAGCAGGGCTCCGTCCACCGTAGGTTCGATGACGAGTGGGTAAGACCCAGGATCTGGGATGTGGACCCAGTGATCAGCTCTAGAGAACGTGATCGGCTGCTTAGACCAATGCAGAGGCTGCGTCAGCTGGGTGTGGCTGAGGTGGATCTCGCGCTTGTCCTTGCGGTAGCGCCTCCTGCTCACGTGAGACTTGAGACCTCCGACGATCATGTTGATCGATCATTTGGCCGGCTGAAAGGGGCCGTTGGAGTTGCCTGTCTTCGGTGGTGTAGGTAGGTCGTGCTCGTCGTGGCAGTCCTCTGGCTGCGGGGCGTCGTGGTGCTTGTCGCGGCGGTCGTCTCAGTCGTCGCGGTGGTTACGTCGGTCGTCGCGACGGCCGTGGTTGTAGCGACGTGAAGAGGATCGGTCGCCATCGCCTCTTGGTCGCTTGGGGTCTTCAGGGGTACGGAAGGCCCTCTTGAACTGTGAACACTCGCGGACGGTGTGGGTGGCTCCCTCGTGGAACCCGTAGGGGCTGTCGAGCACCGCGTTGAATTCATCCACGTTGAACGTCGAAGGTCGCCGTCCCTCGGTCACGAGCACCTCAGAAGGTCACTTGCGCAGCTTGGAGCTTGAATCTCCGGCGGTGCCAGAAGTGACCGCGTCGCGCTTGGCGTCTTAGTCAAACTGGTTGACCATCGCCTCGTCGGTGTCGATGAGCTTGTTGACAACCTCCATGAGGGCCGCAACTGTGGTGGCTCCAGACTCATGGATCTTCTCAAAGATCTTGCGATCCCTAATGCCTTTCTTGTAGCTCTCGACGACCTGGTCATCTCTGACGCCAACGCAGGTATTGAGGTTCTTGAAGAACCAGTTGGTGTAATCACAGAGCCGCTCATTGGGCTTCATGATAATCCTCCCGAGGTTGAAGGCATTTCCAGGGCGGTTGTAGGTCGCCTGGAAGTTGGAGGTGAATACCTGGGACAGGTCGGCCCAGGAGTTGATGCTACCAGCCGGGAGGTTGTTGAGCCACAACGAAGGAGCGTCACCCATCACCAGCGGGAAGTACGCCGCCATGTGATCGAAGTTGCCACCGGCCGCCTTGACAGCGACGTAGTAGGTCGACAGCCAGATGTTGGGGTCGGAGCGGCCGTCATACTTCTGGATGTTCGGCTTGAAGTTGTCGAGGTATACCACCGACCTAAGGCGAGGAGCCAGCGCGGGGAAGGCGGTGATGGCTATGTCGTCGCTGCCACCACCAGCTTGGGCACCGCCTCTGCTCTGCGCAGGGACGATGACCTGGGATCGGGGTTGGCGATCTGGGTTCGGAGCAACACCCTCTGGATGGCCGTAGTCCGCCTCGTATTCGGCATGGTGCCTATTCTCGACGTCATGGCGGTCGCGCTCCTCGCGCTCCATGACACGGTGGATGGCACCAAGGGGGCCGTACTCACGATCGTATTCCGCACGACATCGCAGCTCTAGCTCCTCGTGCTCGCGATGACACTGGTCGATGTAGCCGCAAGCGTCGCGGGCACGCCTGTTGTTGTCGAGGTTGTGGCGAAGGTCGCCGTCCTTGGCACCGTTAGCCCGACCTCGAGGCTGATCGGGGTTGTGCTGGTCGACCTCCTCCTAGATGGTCTGGAGGTTGCTGCGCCCAGGTCAATTGGATCGACTGCGCGAATGATGGCTCGACGAAGATGTGGCAGACTTGGCAGCTGCACTCTTCTCTTCTACCAAGGTCGTGGCAACCCGGAGGTAGGCCATGGCCGCTTCAGCTTCAGGCGTTAGGTCGGCTTGCTGGAGACGCGCCATAGCCGCTCCCAGATTGGCCTGAGGGCTGTTGAACATCGGGAGCCCCACTTCCTCAAACTCAAGACGACGGTGTCGAGCACAAGGAGGGACTGCGCAGCGCTGTTCTTCTGCACATCGCTGGGCGCGGTTGGCGTTCCCCTGGATCCGTGCTGCTTCCTTGGAGTCCGTCGCGCTGTGGCGCGGTGGTTCTTTTTCAGAAACCACAAGCACCCGGCGGAAGATGGATCCCGAGCCATTGGGGGAGACGTGGACCTAGACCTTCTGGAACTCGCTGCCATCTGGAGACGCAGGAGTTCGCGTGGTACGGGGGAGGCGCTCTTGGTCGATCTTCTTCCGCAGGCGAGAGCCACGGAGGGTATGCCTTGCACCCTTGTGGTAGGTGCAAGGTACGTCGAGCGGGTCACGGTGGCCGCGGGGCTCGGTCTTTAGGTCGCCGGCAGGCCGCCGCCCAGATTGGATCTGGAGGGGCTTGGTCGTCCGTCGATCATAGATGTCAGCAGGAGGTCGAAGACCGAAGGGGAAGGTCCCACGAGGTGGCGCCATCTGCGTCGAGCGCTGGGCTCACTCGCAAATCTGGAGGGTGTCCTCCATCATGCTGATGACACGCTCCATTTCCTGAACAATGTCATAGAGTTTGGGCGGGTGGGTCTCTGTCGTTAGATCGGAAATGGGGGTGGCGTCAGACGCCGTTGCGACTTGTCCCGCGGCCACCGGAGAGGTCGTGGCCGCCGGAACAGATGAGGCCGCCATGAAGGAGCCGAAGCAGATCTCCATGGGGTTGGCGAGGATGGCCGCCATGCTTGCTGGGAAGATGACACCAGATCAGGCCACCATGCTGCACAGCGAGTTCCCGATCGTCCCTAGTTTTCTTGTAAGGGTAGTTTAGTCTTTTGGGTGCCTCCATATAAACACTTGGTGGGATGGATGGCAGCCAACTCTTGGAACCCTAGCTCATTTCCCTTTACTATTTTCCTTTCCTATTTACCTTAGGATTTTCTAGGACTAGCTTGAGAGCTTCATGGTGAGATCTTGAGAGAGGGATGGATGATTGGGAGGCAAGCTAGACCTTGTATGAACCTTTCTTGGTATGTATAGAAGATTCGGCTTGGTTCCTCAAGGCTTTTGTTGTCTCTCCCGTTTTCCCTTTTTTGGTGATTTTCAGAGCCTTTTCTTGGGATTTTCGTGGTGGAGTTTCGGAGGTGTTTCTTTGCGGGATTTGTTGTGGGAGTCACACATGAGGATCTTGTGCCTCTTTTCTTGGTGACCTTGCCCCTCCAAACCTGTGGAAAGCTCTCCGATTTGGTGATTTTTGGTGGAGCCTGAGTTCTTGAGGTTGAGCCACGAGATTTGTGATTCCCCATGATTGAGAGTGTTTCGGTGGAATTCCTTTGAGGAAGAGGTTGTCCATGAGGTGACCCAGGCATCCCCAAAGTTTCGCTGCAATCCGTTGGGTGAATCGGGAGATCGGGTGATGCAAAGTTGTGGGTTGACCCGCGGTTCTTGTTTTTCCCGTTCTGTTTGGGGAGGGCGGTCTAACCGCGTGGGGGGCGGTCTAACCGCCCCGGGCTCGTCCAGAGAAAGTTTTGATTTTGGCCGAGATCTTCTGGTAGCATGTTGGCCTTGACCAGAGGATTCTATGGTTGAAATCTTGGAGCGTTTCGAGTCCGTTTGCCTTGGTTTTCACCCGGCTCTTTGTCCCCAGGGGAGGGCGGTCTAACCGCCCCTGGCACGCGGTCTAACCGCCCCTGCCTCTTCCGAAGAAAGTTTGGATTTTCACCAAGATCTTCTAGGAGCTTCTTAGCCTTGACTAGAGGATTCTATGGTCAAAATCTTGGTTGGTTTTGAGCCCGTTTGCAAGGTTTTTCATGGAGGTGATTTTTGCTAGGTACAGGAGGTTAAACCGCCCCTGGTAGGAGGTTTAACCACCCTAGGCCTTTTTGGTGAAGTTCTTGTTTTCGCCAAGATTTTCTGGTAGCTAGCTCGGCCTTGACCAGAGGATCTTGTGGCTGAAACCGTGGAGAGTTTTGGTGCTTGGAAGAGGGTCTTCGGAGGATTTCTTGGCTGCCTAGGAGCAGGCGGTCTAACCGCCCCCATACCCCGGTTAAACCGCCCCTGCTGGCTAGACAGCTTTCGAGTTGTTTCTGCTGCCGTGTGTGTAGGAGCTGTGGCCGCAGGTAGTGTTTGATCCTAGAACCAGTAGCACTTCAGTGGCTACATGGTTTTGGCAAACGGAAGGTTGTGTGCGGAGCGTGTGATTTTGGGTATCTGACCGAGTTCATCTTGTTGGAGAAGTCATCTCCTTCGAGAAGAATTTTTATCGGCTCCTATTCACTCCCCCTCTCTGGTCGCCAGTTCGGTCCTTCAATGCCTTTGTTGGACATTACTCACGTCTCCGAGTAGTATGTGGCATTATTGTTCGTGACCAACAGCTGCACAGGAAAATATATAATCTGGATCAATGAAGACGCGATATGAATAAACACACCAAATACATCCATGATATGAATAAACACACCAAATACATCCATGAACAAACAAACTTGGAGATGACACGAGTTTTAGGATCACCACATTGTTTCCTTTTTGCGTACCCGTGCAGCAACTCAACGTTCGGCTGTAGTTGCGGCCGCCGTAGGTCTGATGTAGCTGGTACAGATTTCAAAGCAAGCTTAAAAAATGGATTCCCGAACGCACCTCAATCACAAATCAACAAGAACATGCATCATGTGTGAAGCATGGAGCCATGGAGGTACTCACCGTGTCTGGCCTTTTAATCGACGGGGGCTGGTGCTGTCAGGCTGGTCATGCGGATGGACCCATTGATCCCGCTAGCAGTGATGGTCCAATTGGCCAGCGACGGTGACAATCAGGGAGCGGAGGCGAGGCCACTAAGGACCTTGGAGACGTCGTCGTTGTCCACGATGTGATACAAGCAGTAGAGAAGCAATGCGTGACTCAAGCTTTATTGGCTGGATTTCACATGCGGATGAAATTAAGAAACAATGTAATGTCATTAACCTTGCTTTCTAAACCACCATGATTAACGTGCATGCTAAACATATAGCAAACGCAACATCGGCGGGTGCAGTTTTTGGAAAGAGATATCAGGACGACAACGCTTAGCCATCAGGTTGTTTTGGAAATAATTTGTGGGTAACCCATGTGGGATTTGGAAACAAATGCCATAGGTAAATTACTACCTTCCATCGAACACTATTTTTTTAATTATTCTTTCCTTCCATCATTTACAATTCCATCTATGCATCAATGCGTGTATGCAATTGACCATAAATTGCTTCTTTCCATCTACCACTATTTCCTAATTAATATTGCATTCCATGCTTCCAGGCCCTTTCCAATTTAATTACATGCGTTGCCATTGTTTTTTGGAATGAAATAATTGGACCCTAAACAAACGCAGCATGATCAATTCTTTGGAAATAAAATTAAGAAATGGATATTGCCTTAAAATTAAGAGGCAGCTATTGCCTTCCATGCTTCCATGCCCTTCCCAATTTAATTTCATGCGTGAGTACATGCGCTGGTACAGGGGCAGTCGGGTGAGAAAAAAACACGTGAAACGTCAAATGTATTTTCTATCATGCAAAAAATGGTTACTACCCCACTCTTTCGTCTCCGGTTTAGAAGATTTTGGTGGGGGTCCCATCTTGTAGCGAACTTGGACTCATGCCATTAGTTCGAGTATGATTTTGGTGATTCATGACAACATGATCAATGGGACTAACCATATTGTTTAGCATGTCTTTGTAGACATTTCTAGGTCCCAAGGATGCAAAAATACCACATGTCAAATTGAGAAGATAGTCTATTTTTCTATGGTCAAAACCGAGCAAAGAAAGGAAAAGAAAACACACCGTCGGATGAACCGACGGTACCATCGGTGCATAGCGTCAGTGTAATTGGTACACTGCGCAACATGCCAAACGAAGTTGACACCGTCGGATGATCCGATGGTCCAGTTTCTAGATGTGCCGGATGAATTGAAGAAGCAAGGCAGCGAAGTCAGTAGCGTCGGATGAACCGACGGTCCATTGAAGGGAACCATCGGTCTATCCGGTGATCAAGTTTGAACAAGACAGAGACGCGCCAAGACTGGAGCAGTAGCACCGGATGAACCGACGGTGGAGCAGCGGTTCATCCGACGGTCTCGAAGAAGCTAACAGTAAGGTTTTTGCAGTGAGGAATTCAGCACCGGATGAACCGATGGTGCGTCGGTGTATAGCGTCGGATGAATTGTGTCAACAGTCATGTGCGGTGCAGGGCAATGGCTAGTAACACCGGACAAACCGACGCCCGAAAAAGCATAGCGTCGGATCATCCGACGGTACTACTTTCAGTAGCTTTTAGCCAACGGCTAGCTGAGTGCCTTGGGCTATTTATACCCCCTCCACTCACCCATTTGAGGTTGCTGGATTGTGTGGAAGTGCAGAGGAGTGCAAGACACCTAGAAGATCATATGCAATCCATCCAAGTGCTTAATTTCTCATCCATAGACTTGCATATGCTTAGTGTATGTGCTTAGTGCTAGGCTTAGCTTAGAGCTGAGTGAGTGCAAGGTTGTGCCAACCTTGTGAGGTGATTCTTGACTGAATCAAGGTCTACAAGGTGCACCGGAAGACTTGGGGCCTAAGTGGCTCACCGGCAATTGTCTTCGACCCTCCGGCTTGGTGTGGAGTGGCGATGACACTTTGTGCGGGGGACGTGGAGACCCCCTTCCTAAGTGGAGATGCTCCTTAGTGGAGGCGGCATCAATGTGACCAAGGGAGCTTGGCGAGTTCGTAAGTGGCGAGCCTTAGTGGCGAGTCAAGTGGTGCTCTTGGGAGAGACTTGGTGACCGGGAAGCAATACTCTTGTGTGAGTGCTTCAACAACATGGACTAGGGGTGGCTTAGTACCTACCGATACCACGGGATAAATCGCGTATCAAGAGTTTGCTTCCTCTCATCCCTCCTTACGTTTCTGCATTACTCTCTTACAATCTTTGTTTGCCTTTACTTTCCAAGAGTAGTATCATGTTAGGATTGGCTATAGGTTGCAAACCTTGTTTTGGGATGGGAGTTTCACACTAGATCAAACTTAGATTGCACATCTAGATAGATTTGATCTAGTTTACTTTATGCAAAAGTAATGAAGCCATAGGTTAAGGTTTTAAGAAGCCTAATTCACCCCCTCCCCCTCTTAGGCTTCGAGCATCTGATTCCTTACAAGTGCTATCAGAGCCAGGACTCACTTCCTTCACAAGGAAACGCCAATTCGATTGGTAAATTGTGAAAACCGGCTCATTGGAACAGTTAGGCTTCACCACCTAGTGAGTTGCTCTATAGAGGTATGAAAGAGGTGGATACCTTAGGTTTGGCTCCACATTTTGATGGCACGGGCTATCCTCGGTGGAAGGTTCTCATGGAGGCCTATCTCCAAGAAAAGGACCTTGATGTTTGGAGAGTCACCGATGAGGGCATGAGAAATGGTACTAAGAAGGAAAAGCAATTTGATGTGATTGCTAAGAGTATCATTTTGTCCTCACTAGATGTATGCGTTTTCAATAGTTTTTAATTGCGAAAATGCTCATGAGCTATGGAAAACCATCAAGGAGCAAAATGAGGGTTCAAAAGAAGTTGCTAATGAACGCTACGGTTGTCTCCTTGAGGAATTCAATAGCTTTAAGCAACTTGCAAATGAAAATGTCGAATCTATGTACTCACGCCTAAATGTGCTTGTCAATGAGATCAATGCTTTAGGTGTGAAGAACATCACCGACTTGAACATCAACCGCAAGATCCTTCAAAGTCTCCGGAGGCCCGATTATGACTTGGTGAAAGCTATCATCTATGAGAAGAAGCTCGAAGAATTGAAGCCATCTCATATCTTGAGCAAGATCATGGCACATGAGCTTCAAATCATGCCCAAGTCCAAGAAGGCGCCCCAAGAAAAGCCCCAAGAACCATCTTCTCCAACCTTAAGCCATGCCCTCTCAAGCCAACAAGAGAAGGTGTTGAGTAGGATGGCTACTCATGGAAGCTCAAGCGAAGATGATGGTGATGATGGTGACGATGAAGAGTCCTCAAGTGATGAAGAGGTTAAATCCATGGTGGCCATGTACGTGAAGAAGATCTTGAAGTATGTGAAGAAAATCAACATGTACGGCTACAACATCCACTTGAGAGAAGGGCGTCATCATCAACACATCAAGTTCACCAAGATCGAGCACAAGCCCAAGAAGAAGGTGGTCAAGGAGAGGAGGCCAAGGCAAGAAGCAACTATCGCCATCCGTGAATGGACAAGTGGTGGAGAATCAAGTTCTTGTAGCTCAAGTGATGAATCAAGAAAGAACTTCACCACCCGCTTCATGCAAGGTCCTTCATCATCACCACACATGTGCCTTATGGCCCAAGGTATGGAGAGCAATGTAAGTGATGATGAATCCGACACCACCTCTCTCGATGATCTTGTTGAGCTAGTCCATGAGCAAAAAGGAATGCTTAAGAAACAAGCTAATGAAATTAAAGAACTCAATGCTCTCAATAATCTTAGTGCAACCCTTGCTACAAATTATGAACATTTGTTGTGCAAATTCAAATTGCTTAGCAAGGAGTGTGATGAGCTAAAATCTAAGCTTGAGAGCAATGAGACTAAAACAAGTAATTCCTTTGAGCTTGATGAATCATCTATCCCTTGTGCAATTCCTATCTCCAAGGTAGATGCTTCAACTTCTTGCATTGATTTAATTGATGAATCTTGCTCACCATCTTGTAATGAGAATGTTGTCGTAGAAACATGTGATTGTCTCATAAGCAAAAAAAAATGATGAGCTCAAGCAAGAAGTGAAATGGCTCCGAGAGAGGTTGACAAGCTTGATGGGCAAGGGCAAGAACATTGAGGAACAAGTGGACATCTCTCAAGACATAAAGAGCAAAGTCCAACCTTCTCAAGATAACCGTGATCCCATGGTGAAGATGCTTGAGAAGGGTACAACTGTGACTTGCTATAAGTGTCATGAAGAAGGGCACAAGTTCTATAAATGCCCTCAATTTGTCAAGAAGATGGACAAGGGCGAGAAGAACAAGATGAACCCCACCATCAAGAGCTCCCTCATCTACACCAAGCCCAATCGCAAGAACAAGACCAAGAGCAACACCTACGTCATCAAGAAGAAGGCTAATGGCAAGGTGGTTGCACACAAGGTTGGGAAGATGAAGAAGGAGCGGGGTTGGAACCAACCCATTTGGGTGCCCAAGGAAGTCATCATCAACATGAAGGGGCCTCAAATGGTGTGGGTTCCTAAGGCCACGTGAAGGCCATGAGAGCGGGGACTTGGGAGGCTTGGCACATAGAAGAGTTGAGAAGATTCAAGCCTAGAAGCCAAGCTTGCAAGTTGGACATGTGTTTCCCAAGTTCCCCGGTTGAGGTAATGGAAACTAGAACCCATCTCATGTATCATTGTAGCTCCATTGCCTTGTCTAGGTTTGCATTTGTTGGTTTGCCTAGTTGTTTACATATGGTAGGTTGCTTGTGTCATGTGCTAACCCATTAGCAACCTACATGGTTTGATTAGTGTGTAGTAAAACTACACTTGTTCTTTCATGGTGCATGTTTTCATATATATCTCTTTGCATCATGAGCAAGTGATAGGATTGGCTTCCCTTTTGTTGTCATAAACAATATGCATATATTTGATTGGTGATTCAAACACTAAATGCACACATGTAGGGGGAGCTCATTCTATGGTTTGGTTATGGGACTAACATTGTTTCAAGCTTATCTTGTGTAGTCCCTTGGTGACGCGTTCCGGTGCGGTGCTTCATTCTAAGAGAATGCTATTTCACTCTCAGTGTGATCTAACATCTCTAAAAGAGTGAATATAGCAAAATGGGCTTCATGCTATTGAGTCATGTTCTTGCGAGCTTATGTCTCTATATAAGTTCAAAGGCAATGCACTCATACATTCCTAATCCTTGTGGTACCCCAAGTGTCTTCCATGCAAGCTTCTTCAAGTGGTGTCACCTTCTAGTGATATCATTTTCAAGTGGCTCATCTCAACGTGGTGCCAACAAGGTAGAGAGGATCAATCCCCCGGAGGTATGCAATGATCAAAAGACTACAAGTGATATCTACAAGTGATTTTATTCTAAAGGAGGAGAATGTGGGATCAAAGCAAGCTAGTGTTTCCAAAGTGGGAAGAAGCAAGTTATGTGTGAACATAAAAAGAGAAGATAAAAAAAAGGGAAGTTTGATCTAGGGGGAGTTTGGATGATGGTAAGCATCCAAGCAAGTGTAAGTGGTTCTAATTTTGTCAATTTTTGCAAATTTATACTTGCTTTGCTTGTGTTGACATAAATCACCAAAAAGGGGGAGATTGCAGCGAACATGGCCTCATATTCCATTAGTTCGAGTATGATTTTGGTGATTCATGACAACATGATCAATGGGACTAACCATATTGTTTAGCATGTCTTTGTAGACATTTCTAGGTCCCAAGGATGCAAAAATATCACATGCCAAATTGAGAAGATAGTCTATTTTTCTATGGTCAAAACCAAGCAAAGAAAGGAAAAGAAAACACACCGTCGGATGAACCGACGGTACTATCGGTGCATAGCGTCGGTGTAATTGGTACACTGCGCAACATGCCAAACGAAGTTGACACCGTCGGATGATCCGATGGTCCAGTTTCTAGATGTGCCGGATGAATTGAAGAAGCAAGGCAGCGAAGTCAGTATCGTCGGATGAACCGACGGTCCATTAGAGGGAACCATCGGTCTATCCGGTGATCAAGTTTGAACAAGACAGAGACGCGCCAAGACTGGAGCAGTAGCACTGGATGAACCGACGGTGGAGCAGCGGTTCATCCGACGGTCTCGAAGAAGCTAACAGTAAGGTTTTTGCGGCGAGGACTTCAGCACCGGATGAACCGACAGTGCGTCGGTGTATAGCGTCAGATGAATTGTGTCAACAGTCATGTGCGGTGGAGGGCAATGGCTAGTAACACCGGATGAACCGACGCCCGGAAAAGCATAGCGTCGGATCATCCTACGGTACTACTTTCAGGAGCTTTTAGCCAACGGCTAGCTGAGTGCCTTGGGCTATTTATACCCCCTCCACTCACCCATTTGAGGTTGCTGGATTGTGTGGAAGTGCAGAGGAGTGCAAGACACCTAGAAGATCATATCCAATCCATCCAAGTGCTTAATTGCTCATCCATAGACTTGCATATGCTTAGTGTATGTGCTTAGTGCTAGGCTTAGCTTAGAGCTGATTGAGTGCAAGGTTGTGCCAACCTTGTGAGGTGATTCTTGAGTGAATCAAGGTGTACAAGGTGCGCCGGAAGCCTTGGGGCCTAAGTGGCTCACCGGCAATCGTCTTCGACCCTCCGTCTTGGTGTGGAGTGGCGATGACACTTTGTGCGGGGGACGTGGAGACCCCCTTCCTAAGTGGAGAAGCTCCTTAGTGGAGGCGGCATCAAGGTGACCAAGGGAGCTTGGCGAGTGCCTAAGTGGCGAGCCTTAGTGGCGAGTCAAGTGGTGCTCTTTGGAGAGACTTGGTGACCGGGAAACAATACTCTTGTGTGGGTGCTTCAACAACGTGGACTAGGGGTGCCTTAGTGCCAACCGATACCACGGGATAAATCGCGTGTCAAGGGTTTGCTTCATCTCATCCCTCCTTACGTTTCCGCATTACTCTCTTGCAATCTTTGTTTGCCTTTACTTTCCTAGAGTAGTATCATGTTAGGATTGGCTATAGGTTGGAAACCTTGTTTTGGGATGGGAGTTTCACCCTAGATCAACCTTAGATTGCACATCTAGATAGATTTGATCTAGTTTAGTTTATGCAAAAGTAATGAAGCCATAGGTTAAGGTTTTAAGAAGCCTAATTCACTCCCTCCCCCTCTTAGGCTTCGAGCATCCGATTCCTTACACATCTGACCATTGAAAAATGGTTACTATCCTCCTCTTTTGTCTCCGGTTTAGAAGATTTTGGTGGGGGTCCCATCTGACCATCGGGACCTCGTGAGGGGTACGGAGGTAGATTCTCCCTTTCCAAACCAAGATGGGATTTGACTTTCCAAAAACCAAGCCATGATTTGACTTAGCAATTATTTCCGGCATTGCGCGATTTGTCTTTCAAAAAAAAAAGCCATGATTTAGATTTGGCTTATCAATTCTTCCCCGCATTGCTGATTTGCCTTTCCATCAAATGCAAGTCACAACTCTGGAAAAGAACGAAAGGGGGGAGACCCATCAAAAGAACTCGTTATTTATAGTGTAGATATATGATTTTTAAAAAAGAGAATAAGTATTTGACTGTACCAATTGTTTGCTCCCATGTAATCAAAACAAATAATGGTCAAAGCTGCGTTAGATATAAAATAAGAAAAGATACTAAATTATTCTAATGCGTAATTTCATCTGGCATCTGCAGTGCTAACAAAAAATAAAATTGAGGAATTGTAGCTTATTTAAATGGAAAAAACATGAATTGATCAAGGTATGTGTTGGTCTACAGTGGCGCAAGGGGGCCGTCGCGCGGCGGCACGGTTGGTCCGACATGGGTGCGGCGCTGGTCGGTCTGACGCGGGGTGGGTAGGGCAATGTCGTGTGACAAAAATATTACGATTTTGACAGAAACACTCTCCAAATTGCTATTTCTATGGGTTTACACCCTATCCACTTCCCCAATTACCCGACAGGTGGGTCCGACATGAGAGGTGCGGTGGACCCGAATTGGGTGAGAAACATTTTTAATTATTTTTTATCTTTATAGTATATAGATGTAGATAGATAGATGATTATTTTGATCAAATTAGTATGTCCGTAGCAACACACGGCGCAATCCTAATATATCGAAGTGTCTGAGAGTTCTGCCAAAATTGGCAACATATCCATAACATTGGTACTACATTTAATTTGTTTTGTATACGAAACTTTGTTGGGCCGCACCATTGCCAGGCCATATTCTTCTCATCCTGCTTGATCTGGCCGTGGACACCTTCCTTCCATTTGTGGCAACAAAATTCTCTAGTTTTATGTCTAACTGAATTTGTTAATTTTGTGAACCAAGTTAACAAAAAAGTGAGACCCGATCTGCGCGCGAAAACAATAAAGCTTGGCCACGATGGTTTCCTGGTACGGTACGAGTTGTGGGCGGGACGTGGAAAAAGATAAAGCGCTCGCTACGACGTTTCCTGGTCTAATACGAGTTGTGTGCCGGATGGAAAAAAACCCAAAACACTCTTTCCCCAAACCGGTGGGTACACGGTGGGTACATGACATTACAGTGACAAAATAATTAACTTTTTAGCAGAAACGTTCCCCAAATTGCGATTTTTATAGTTGTTCCACATTTTTGATCATCATGCAACCTGACGGGTGGGACCGGCGTGAGGGGTAAGGCGGGCCCGAATTGGGTGAGAAAAATTTTTAATTGTCTTCGCTCCTTATAGTATAGATTAGGATTGTGCCTGCGCATTACTGCATGTAACACAAATTCGCTCCACAAGCGATACATATGAAATTTATGCACAACAAGTATCAATGGAGGCATATATTTTGAGGATTTTTCGGCACACAATACTACTCTATACTATAACAGGTTTTACCTGTATGCCATTAAAAAGTTGGTCATGATCTGTGTGCCACCGAAAAATTGGTTCGCACTTGTATGCCACTAGGTTAAACTTTCGTGTTCTATGTGCCATTCCGTCCAGTTCTTCAGCTAACGGTGTCAAATATATACGTGCAATGACGATTTTACCCCTACGGCCCCACCAGACTTCTCCTTCCTCTTCCTTCTCCCCTTCACACAGCTGAGGCTCCTGTTGCGCCGGCGCCGAGCAACGCTACCTGTTGCGCGTGGGCAAGCTCTGGCCGCCCTCGGCCACCGCACGCACGCCGCCGGGCGAGTGCACGTGAGCCTGCCCATCCCGGCGAATGTGGACGCGCCGCGGGTGAGCGCACACAAATCCTAGAGCTCAACGGGGAGGAAGGTCCCCATTGTTTGACACGGAAAATAATACGGGTCACGAGATAAAATAAAATACACGAGCGTGCCAGTGTACTAAGTACACAAATAAAGACGAGATAGGGAAACAAGTATTTCATTAATTCCATGATCAACAAAATTACAAGTTCCCTTTATATTATGCGCCATAGCCTCATGTGAGGGCCATCCGACTCAAGCGATGTGATATCCTGGTTCCCGGGGGTCCTTAGGAAACCTCCCGGTTAATTACTCCCGCGGGGATCGCCTCGCGGGACACCTCCGATTAAGGTGCGCGTGGTCGTCGTCTTCGTCTTCGCTTCACCTCTTCCATGCAGATTAATGAGGATGATAAGTATGGGCCTAGGCGTGATCCGCGACCTCGTCGGTCCGCGGCGCCGTTAGTAGCGCGGCCATTGTCCAGGCGGCGCCCGCCCCACCGTCCGGCCTCGTCGGTCACGGACGGCGTATAGAACGTGATTGGTTGATGGCGTATGCATGGAGAAGAGGAGCAGTGTGTTGGCGACGTCCTATCACAGCTTCATGGTGTACGTATAAGTTGTGAGCTTGAACTTGTGGCCAAGAACTTGATGTCGTCCTTAGCGAGCATCACTTGTATATAGAGTAGCTAGCCAGCCAAACAGGCAGCTCCGGCGAGCATATCTGCAGGCGGCAAGATTGCCATGATGATGACGTAGGCTTGCTCCAGTGCCGATAGTTAATTTTGTCTTTGAATACACATGCATGCAGCACGTATCTTTGCTTGCATGCCACTTTGGGTGCATGACCCATGCACGTACGTTGCATTGGGTCTGCTCTTGCTTGTGACTTGTGAGTGATAACCTGAGTTGTTCTACACTCCTCAATCCGGCTGCTCCTGGACATAGGAGACCCCGCTTCCTAATTAAACAGAGCTTAGACGGCGCGAAGAACTCGGCTGCCGCTTGATGACGCTGTGGCCGCCGGGAAGATCGGAGCTCGTCGTCGGTCGCCAAGCTAGCACAAGCGGCGAGCCAGTCACGCATCTTGCTATATCGTCGATCTGCAGGGTTAGTTGAACCGGTGCCATGAGATGAGGGCGACCAAACTGGCTGCCGGTACTTGGCAAACTTTAGCGCATGGATGATTCATCTCTTCGGCGTCATCTAGACGGAGCCGGTACTAGGCCGCGGCGCTGAGAGGCACTCGCCGTGTCGAGCCGATGGTGTCGAGTGGTCGGGTGCTGCGCGAAACTCGGAGATGAGTGAGGTCATCGCCGTGCTCGCCGGCCAGCTCTACATCACGTCCGATGCGCAAGCCGGACAACCGGATTGCCCCCGGCAACATGTACAATTTTCCCTGCCCATGCATGAAAATGGAGAAGAGGAAGGAGAAGGTTAGTGTATATAACTACCTGTGCCGGCGGTGGCCATTTCCGGCGACGGATTTCTGCACTCCGGCTTTCCTCCGGTCGAGGGGACGTACGAACACTAGCAAGAGCAGCTACCAGATGGGAGCTTTCTCCTTTCTTTGGTATTTGTGTGTGTCTCTGGGTGAATGGGGAGGTGGTGGATGGGCTGAGGGTATGCGTACGCAATGAGAGACCAAGAGTTGGTTCTTCTTCCTTGCGCCTGCCCTCTCCCTCTCGCGTGTGTCTCTGTTTTGCCGAGTGAATGGAGCCCACCTTTTATAGGCTAGGGAAGGCGGTTGGTGACCGATCGAAGGCGGTAGGTGGCCGGGAGGGCTAGTCAACGAGAAGGGCCAATACTCATACGCGTATACGTGTACGTCACAGCGACGCAAGTACGTACATACAGACGCCATTAAGGCAATTCTTCAGCTGTCTGATAGGCCGCCGTATTTCGGCCTTAGCCCGTGGCAAGGAGCCGACGTCTCACACGTATACGCATACTGATTGAGATTACACACAATCTCTGCTAGGCACCTGCATGGCTTGTCACCGCTTTAGAATATTGAAACACATTGGTGTGTACAAATTGCACGTATACAACTTGCTTGTGTGTGGGCGTGTATCATTTTTACATGTTAGCCTCTTCAGTGACTTTGAGAAAGCCTACGATAAAGTAAAATGGTCGTTTCTCTAGCAAACTCTTCGAATGAAGGGGTTTTGCCAGCAGTGGTGTGCATGGGTCGAAAATTTTGTTACAGGAGGAAGTGTAGGCATCAAAATTAATGATGCTATTGGACACTACTTCAAAACACATAAAGGGCTATGACAAGGAGATCCCATGTCACCTATACTTTTCAATATAGTGGCAGATATGCTCTATGTTTTGATTAAAAGAGCAAATGATGATGATCAAATCAAAGGGGTCATTCCTCACCTTGTGGAAGATGGGTTGTCTATTTTACAATATGCAGATGATACAATTTTGTTCATGGACCATGATTTGGAGCAAGCTAAAAATATGAAATTACTACTCTGTGTCTTTGAACAGTTATCAGGGCTTAAAATTAACTTCCACAAAAGTGAGATTTTTTGTTATGGAGAAGCTAAACATTATGAACAAGAGTACACTAGTTTGTTTGGATGTAGCCTAGGCTCATATCCCTTTAGATACTTAGGCATCCCGATGCATCACTGTAAACTCTGTAATGCGGATTGGAGCATTATTGAGGAACGATTTAAGCACAAACTAAGTACTTGGAAGGCCAAACATCTTTCCTATGGGGGCAGACTTGTTTTGTTGAATTCTGTTCTAAGTAGCCTTCCCATGTTCATGATGTCTTTTTTTGAAATCCCAAAAGGTGTCCTCGAAAGATTGGATTTCTATAGGTCTAGGTTCTTTTGGCAAGGCACCAACGATAAGAAAAAAATATCGTCTAGCAAAATGGGATATTTTGTGTCGTCCCAAAGATCAAGGAGGTCTAGGAATAATAGATCTCTGGATTCAAAATAAATGCCTTCTTAGTAAATGGTTATTCAAACTACTCAATGAAGAAGGTACCTGACAGACCCTACTCAGAAATAAATATCTGAGCTCGAAGTGTCTTTCTCAGGTTCAGATTAAACCTAGAGACTCGCACTTTTGGAAGGATTTATTAAAGGCTAGGGAAGATTTTCTGAGATGTGGAACCTTTAAGATAAAAGATGGTTCACAAACCAGATTTTGGGAAGACACTTGGTTGGGCTCCAAACCACTTGGAGAACAATTTCCTAACCTATATAATATAGCCAATTATCCTCATGCAACAGTAACAAATGTTATGAATCAAATGCCATTGAATATTTCTTTTCGAAGAGCATTAATTGGGATAAATTGATTGCTTGGTACAACCTAGTAGCTAAAATAGCCAACCACCGGCTTTCACAAGGCAGGGATATTTTCACCTGGGACTTACATCGACATGGACAATTTTCAGTCCGGTCTATGTATGAGTATATGATAAACCAAGGTGTGCCATTTAATAACAAATTCATATGGAAGCTAAAGATCCCTCTAAAGATAAAGATTTTCCTTTGGTACCTGCAACGACGTGTCATTTTAACAAAGGACAATTTAACTAAGAGGAACTGGGTTGGGAGTCAAAAGTGTTGTTTCTGTGATTGTAATGAAACAATCAAACATCTCTTTTTTAATTGTCAACATGCTAAAGATATTTGGAGAGTTGTTCAGATAGCTACTGGGTTAACCCCACCTAGATCAGTAAGACATATGCTTGGAAATTGGTTAACAAGCATTGCAAAAAAAGATAAAAAAATGATCTTTGTGGGGGTGGCAGCTCTTTTATGGGCTATTTGGTGTACACGTAATGATTTGGTGTTTGAGAAAAAACATTTCAAGTCGTTTATGCAGGTCATTTTTAGGGGAGCATATTGGCTGCGATTTTGGTCTTTGTTGCAGCACGAGGACACAAGGGAGATCATCTGTTCGGCAAGCAAATCATTAGAGATTGTCGCTTTAGATATATTCGCCAAGAATGGATGGAGAAGTAATAATAGAATATGCTTTTGAATTATATATGCCCATGTGTACTCGTTTCCCTATTATTTGTGTTCAACTTCTACGCTGAGAATGATGTAAAAACTTGGTTGTGTGCGGTTGCAGAGGCCGGAACTCTTTCCTTTATCTAAAAAATATTGCACTAGTCATTGCATGCTAATGACGTACAAAAAACCATCAAACAAATGCCCCCCTCGCTAAGTGAAGCATGATTGTGAAACAAATCAGGCTTAACTTAGCGAAATGGTTTTTCCTTTCTACTTTCAGTGTTTTGTCAAGGGGTAGTATACGTTCGGCGCACGGCCAAGTTGCAGCCGCCGGAAGCTTCGTCGTCGCTGGGTGATCTCATGAATTAGGAAGGCGGGGATCACAATAATTTCAATCACCCATGCACTCCCATTTCCGTTTAAGCTTACTTGCTAACACAGCAGATTACTTTCCTTCTCGTGTGAGGTCTAAATCACTATAAATATTATAGGAGCACTCCGGCCTCCATGAAGTCACACGCCTTTTCTCACATCGTCTTCATTGCCGAGCACTAAGGTGACTTCTAGTTCTTTAGACACCGTCCTGCCATGGCACGTCGGAATGAGGAACATGCTTTGAGGAGGAATGTGCGGCGTCCTGCTGGGGGTTCCAATGCTGCGAGAAGACCTATTCGTGCTGAGAGAACGCCGGAGCGTGTCCACCGCGCGCCAACCAATCGTGTTGTTATACGGGATTCCTGTGGTCTGACACCAGTGTTGTCAGAGGACGACGGTGACAACGTTCCACTGGTTCAAGTCGTCCAGAGGGGTTGGGCGCAAAGGCGAGCTCGTAATCAGGTTGTAGAATCGCCGCCTCGTCGGGTCGCGATATCTAGGTCCCGGAGCCCGCCACCACCACCGAGCCGAAAGCGACTTCATTCGCTGGGTGCGAGAGCTGGGGCTTTGGCGCGCTCAAGCATGCCACCTCCATCACGCAGGGACGTGCGAGTTGTTGCTAGGAGTTCTCCTGGCAACGAGGATCTAGCTCCGTCCTTAGAGGGTGCCGGCATGGTCAGGGCCAGGGCAAGCTCCCATGGGAAGGTATCGTGTTCGATATCCTTGTAGTGAAACTTTAATCTTTATCCACTAATATTGTAACATGTATATTTTTTTAGCAACTGATTGATGTCGATATGGTGGATTTGAAAACCGTCGCTGACCCGGACGTGAGGACCGGGGCTTCCGCAGGCTTGACCATGCCAACTCCCTGTCACAGGGAGATGCAAGTCGTTGGAAAGGATTCCTCTAGCAACGAGAATCAAGCTCTGGCACGAGAGGATACAGATGCGGCCAGGGCTAGGGCAATCTCTCGTGGGAATGTATAGTGTTAGATGTCTTTGCACTCCAACTTCATTTTTATTCATTCATAACGATGTATTCACACATCCGCTTTTATAGGAACCTGCTGATGTTGAGATGGAAGATTTGAGAGCCGTCGCTGACTTGACGGACAGGGAGTTTAAAATAGCTCTTTCCGGCATTCCGGAAGGGATGTCTTCTGTTGATACGGCTCCTGTAGTGGCACCGACATTGATTAATCCAGGGGTGCTTCTTGCAACGACGTCGACTCTGATCAGTCCAGATGTGACCCTTGCGGCTCCTGCGGCTCCGCCTCTTGACGTTCTGGCTCCTGCACCGATACCTGCTTTGGTTATCCCAGATACAGCTCCTGTCGCAAAGGTGCTTCCGCAAGATCATGAGAAGAGCTCAGGTATAGAACACACTCTGCTTAGTGAAAGCGAGAAGTCCAGAGGAAAAACTTCGGCAGCTTTGGGTAATTAGCTTATACAACAACAACAACAGCAACTTAGCCTTTTGTCCCAAGCATGTTGGGGTAGGCTAGAGATGAAACCCACAAGAAACAAGGGTAGGAGAAGCACAAAGCACAAGAACACAAAAGAACAAAAGAAAAAGAAAAGATCATGTTTCAGGCACATTGATTGCAAGTCTCCAAGCACTTCTATCCATAACTAACTCCTTGGGGATGTCCCACTCCTTAAGGTCTCTCTTGACCGACTCATCCCAAGTTAGTTTAGGTCGACCTCTACCCCTCCTTACACTACCGACCCGGTCTAGCACCCCACTGCACACCGGTGCCTCAGGAGGCCTCCTCTGGACATGACCAAACCATCTCAACCGGTGTTGGACCAATTTTTCCTCAATTGGTGCCACCCCAACTCTATCCCGAATGTCTTCGTTTCGGACTCTATCTCTTCTTGTATGCCCACAAATCCAACGCAACATACGCATCTCAGCGACACTCAGTTGCTGGACATGTCGTCTCTTTGTAGGCCAACATTCAGCACCGTATAACATCGCCGGGCGAATCGCCATTCTATAGAACTTACCTTTTAGCTTTTGGGGCACCTTCTTGTCACAGAGGACGCCGGAAGCTTGGCGCCATTTCAGCCAACCGGCTGAAATCCTATGCCTAACATCCTCATCAATGTCACCATCCTTCTGTAGCATCGATCCCAAATACCTAAAAGTCTCTTTCTTGGCCACCACTTGTTCGTGGAGGCTCACAACTCCATCTTCATGTCCAGTCATGCTGAAATCGCACATCATGTACTCGGTCTTGGTCCTGCTGATTCTGAAGCCTTTCGACTCTAAAGCGTCCTTCCACAGCTCAAGCTTCCCATTAACCCCTGCCCTAGTCTCGTCAACTAGCACCACATCATCAGCAAAGAGCATACACCATGGGATACCACCTTGGATGTCCCTTGTGACCTCATCCATCACCAAAGCAAATAAATAAGGGCTCAAAGCTGACCCCTGATGTAGTCCTATTTTAATTGGAAAGTCACTAGTGTCACCATCGCATGTACGCACACACGTCACCACATCCTTGTACATATCCTTGATAAGGGTAATGTACTTAGTTGGGACTTTGTGTTTTTCCAAGGCCCACCACATGACATTTCTTGGTACTTTGTCATACACCTTCTCGAGATCAATAAAGACCATGTGCAAGTCCTTCTTCTGCTCCCTATACCTCTCCATCAATTGTCGTAGCAAGAAAATCGCCTCCATAGTCGACTTTCCGGGCATGAACCCAAACTGGTTCTGGGTCACGCTTGTCGCTCTCCTGAGGCGATGCTAGATAACCCTCTCCCAGAACTTCATCGTATGGCTCATCAGCTTAATCCCTTGATAATTAGTGCAACTTTGAACATCTCCCTTGTTCTTGAAGATCGGCACTAATATACTTCTCCTCCATTCCTCAGGCATCTTGTTTTCTCAGAAAATGAGGTTAAAAAGCTTTGCTAGCCAAACTATGGCTCTAGCACCAAATATCTCCACACCTCAATGGGAATGCCATCGGGGCCCATCGCTTTACCTCTCTTCATCCTCTTCAAAGCCTCCTCAATCTCTGCCTCCTGAATTCTCCTCACAAAACGTCTGTTGGTATCATCAAAAGAGTCATCCAACTCAATAGTAGGACTCTCATCCTCCCCATTAAACAACCTATCAAAGTACTCTCGCCATCTGTCCTTGATCTCCTCATCCCTCACCAGCAGTTGGTCTGTCCCATCCTTGATGCGTTTGATTTGGTTGATGTCTCTTGTCTTCCTCTCTCGGATCCTAGCCAACCGGAAAATGTCTGCCTAGCCGCTGATAAAGGTCATCGTACGCCTGGCCCTTGGCTACACTCACAGCTCGCTTTGCAGCCCTCTTTGCTATTTTATAGCTCTCGATGTTGGCTGCACTCTTGTCGAGGTGGAGTCGCTTGAAACACTCCTTCTTTTCCTTAATAGCCTTTTACACCTCCTCATTCCACCACCAAGTGTCTTTCGCCTCCTGCTTGCCTCCCCTACTACGCCAAACACTTCCGCTACCACCTTCCAAACAGACGTTGCCATCTTTAGCCACATGTCATTTGCATCTTTGTAATTAGATTATATTGATTAATATTTTTTTACTTTAATTTGTCACACATGCGGATGTGCCACACATTTACTATTGACACGTCTCGATATTTCAGGCACTGATTCGGTTGGCGCTTCTATTGTCTTATCTGCTCCGGCCACAAAATTGAAGATACTTATGGAGGGGCACCGCCGTCTGCTGTCATCAGATGAAGATAATTATGTCCTAGAGCCTATATCTCCTCATGGTGCTCAGCCTGATTCAAAGCACTTGCGCCTCCACACTGGTGGAGACGATGACTACGACGCTATTTATATGCCGAAATCAGTCACCATAGGCCTGCGTCGGATCCAAACATTTCTGAAGGAGGATCCCATCAACCAGCCCCGCACTGCTCACTTCATTGGGAGAATGGTCGATGAGTGGTCCAAGAACTTCAACAAGCCTTTCCCTGATGACTTGACGAGCCTTATTTCAGATCTTAACAAGCTGAAGGACTATCTTTTGGGAGGGTCCAGCTCGTCGTTCCTTGGGGAGGATTTCTTTGCAGAGGAGAAGGCCAAGGCTGCAGCAACTCTTGAAGTTTTGAAGAAGGCTCGGGCTGAAATGATGTCAGAGTATGTTTCGCTCAAGGAGGACGTGATGTCTCTGAAGAAAAGTAGTGAAGGCTTCGTTTTGAAGGAGCAGCAGTGCCAAGAGGAGGTCGAGGAGCTGCAGGCTCGATTGGAGAAAAAACAAAAGCACCTAGAGGAATTTCGCCTTCTTAAGGTCCGCACTGACAAGCGGGTCTTGGCCAACAGTGCTGTTGTCACGGAGGCCTCGGCCGGGCTGGGGAAGGTAGATGGGCGTTGTGCTGCAATTACAGCTCGTATGAAGATGACTGCTGCCCGTCAAGAGCGCCTCGCCGCTGAGGGTCCTCCTGAAGTTGCTGCTGTCTTGGCGTACTCCTGCAACCCCAACTAGCATCATGGTCGGTGAGAGACATGGGTACCCGCGGGTCCCCACCGGCCAGGGTCCCAGAGGTCCCTGTCAAGTGGACCCAGCCTGCCAGAAGCCCCGCCGACCTGCAAGTGGGCCCAAAGACCTTAACACAACCCCGACGACCTTGGAAGACTCCAGAAGACCTTATCCAGATCCCAGAGAATCCGCAAGGCTTGGCACGCAAGGCGAGCTACTAGATTGCGGCTCAGTGCCGCCAATAGGTCTGCAGATCGCGGGATATTCCCTGTAATCAAGGCAGATGGCCTTCCCATCTTGTAACCGACCCCGATGAGGGTCTACTGACCTCGAATAGAAGCCCTAGCTCGTTGACCATATAAGGCGACCTAGAGCTCCATTCGAGGGGACTTCCCCTTCATGCATAAATCTACCCCATACTGGACGTAGGGTTTTACTCTCCGGAGGCCCGAACCAGTCTAAACCTTTGTGTTCATCGCCATTCTTGCCGTGTTCCAAGTTCCATACGTGAACTACCACCTACACTCTTAGTTCCCGATCCCCTCCATTAACCTACAACTGCTTGGGTAGCCCCCTAGCAGATCTGTCCAGGTCTCACCCCCTGACAGTTAGCGCGCCAGGTAGGGGGGATCGGGAACTCGCTATGCAGCATAGTGGCCCGATCTGGTGTCGTCTTCCCGGCAAGCATGGCGGCCATCCTCGCCAACCCCGTGGAGATCTGCTTCGGCTCCTTCACGGCGGCCTCATCTGTTCTGGCGGCCACGATCTCTCCGGTGGCCGCGGGACAGGTCGCAACGGTGTCTCACGCCACCCTCGTTTTCGATCTAACGACAGAGACCCACCCGCCCAAACCCTATGACATTGTTCAGGGAATGGAGCGTGTCATCAGCATGATGGAGGACACCCTCCAGATCTACGAGCGAGCCCAGCGCTCGATGTAGATGGCGCCGTGTCGTGGGACCTTCCCCTTCGGTCTTCGACCTCCCGCTGATGTCTATGCTCGACGGACGACCAAGCCCCTCCAGATCCAATCTGGGCGGCGGCCTGCCGGCGACCTAAAGACCGAGCCCTGCGGCCGCCGCGACCCGCTCGACGTACCTTGCACCTACCACAAGGGCACAAGGCATACCCTCCGTGGCCGTCGCCTGCGGAAGAATATCGACCAAGAGCGCCTCCCCCGTACCACGCGAACTCCTGCGTCTCCAGATGGCGGCGAGTTCCAGAAGGTCCGGGTCCACGTCTCCCCTAATGGCTCGGGATCCATCTTCCGCTGGGTGTTTGTGGTTTCTGAAAACGAACCACCGCGCCACGGTGCGACGGACTCTGAGGAAGCAGCGCGGATCCAAGGGAATGCCAACCGCGCCCAGCGACGTGTGGAAGAACAGCGCCGTGCAGTCCCTCCCTGTGCCTGAGACCTTCGTCTTGAGTTTGAGGAAGCGGGGCTCCCGACGTTCAACAGCCCTCAGGCCAATCTGGGAGCGGCTATGGCGCGTCTCCAGCAAGCCGACCCAACACCTGAAGCGGAAGCGGCCATGGCCTACCTCCGAGTGGCCACGGCCTTGGTAGAAGAGAAGAGTGCGCCTGCCATGTCTGCCACATCTTCGTCGAGCCGACATTCGCGCAGTCGATCCAATCGACCTGGGCGTAGCAACCTCCCGACCATCCAGGAGGAGGTCGACCAGCACAACCCCGATCAGCCTCGAGGTCGGGCTAACGGCGCCAAGGACGGCGACCTTCGCCACAACCTCGACAACAACAGGCGTGCCCGTGGCGCTCGCGGCTATATCGACCAGCATCACCGCGAGCATGAGGAGTGAGAGTTGCGACGTCGTGCGGAGTACGACCGCGAGTATGGCCCCCCTGGTGCCGTCCACCGCATCATGGAGCGTGACCACCATGACGTTGAGAACAGGCGTCGTGCTGAATACGAGGCAGACTACGGCCATCCAGAGGGTGTTGCTCCGAACCCAGATCGTCAACCCTGATCCCAGGTCGTCGTCCCTGCGCAGAGCAGAGGCGGTGCCCAAGCTGGTGGTGGCACCGACGACATAGCCATCACCGCCTTCCCCGCGCTGGCTCCTCGCCTTAGGTCGGTGGTTTACCCCGACAACTTCAAGCCGAATATCCAGAAGTACGATGGTCGCTCTGATCCCAACATCTGGCTGTCGACCTACTACGTCGCTGTCAAGGCGGCCGGCGGCAACTTCGATAACATGGCGGCGTACTTCCCGCTGGTGATGGGTGACGCTCCTTCGCTGTGGCTCAACAACCTCCCGTCTGACAGCATCAACTCCTGGGCCGACCTGTCCCAGGCCTTCACCTCGAACTTCCAGGCGACCTAGAATCACCCTGGAAATGCCTTCAACCTCGGGAGGATTATCATGAAGCCCAACGAGTGGCTCCGTGATTACACCAACCGGTTCTTCGAGAACTACAACACCTGCGTCGGCGTCAGAGACGACCAGGTCGTCGAGAGCTACAAGAAAGGCTCAGGGATCGTAAGATCTTTGAGAAGATCCACGAGTCTGGAGCCACCATCGTCGCGGCCCTCATGGAGGTCGTCAACAAGCTCATCGACACCGACGAGGCGATGGTCAACCAGTTCGACTACGACGCCAAGCGCATTGTGGGCACGTCCGGCACCGCTGGAGATTCGAGCTCCAAGCTGCGCAAGCGACCTTCTGAGGTGCTCACGACTGAGGGACGTCGACCTTCGACGTTCAACGTGGATGAATTCAAAGCGGCGCTCGACAGCCCCTGCGGGTTCCACGAGGGAGCCACCCACACCGTTCGCGAGTGCTCGCAGTTCAAGAGGGCCTTCCGTACCCCTGAAGACCCCAAGCGACCAAGAGGCGATGGCGACCGATCCTCTTCGCGTCGCTACAACAACGGCCGCCGCGACGACCGACGTGACCGCCGCGACGACCGGGATAAACGTCGCGATAAGCACCGCGATGACCCGCAGCCAGAGGATCGCCGCGACGAGCGCGACCTACCTCCACCACTGAAGACAGGCAACCCCAGCGGCCCCTTTCAGCCGGCCAAACGATCAATCAACATGATCGTTGGGGGTCTCAAGTCCCACATGAGCAGGAGGCGCTACCGCAAGGATAAGCGCGAGATCCACCTCATCCACACCCAACCAACGCAGCTTCTGCGTTGGTCTGAGCAGCCGATCACGTTCTCTAGAGCTGATCACTGGGTCCACATCCCAAATCCTAGGTCTTACCCACTCGTCATCGAACCTACGGTGGACGGAGCCCTGCTTCCCCAGACCCTCATCGACGGGGTTAGTGGGCTCAACATCATCTTCGTCGAGACCTTGAAGAAGATGGACTTCGACTTCAAGAAGCTAACGGCGTGTGACGAGCCCTTCTTCGGCATCGTCCCTGGCAAGGCGGCCTACCCCCTGGGTCGGGTCTCCCTCCCTGTCACCTTTGGCACGGAGGACAACTTCCGCACGGAGTACCTCAACTTTGAGGTCGCTGACCTCAAGTCCTCCTACCACGCGATCCTAGGTCGCCCAATGCTGGCCAGGTTCATGGCCATCCCACACTACACCTACTTGGTGTTGAAGATGCTAGCTCCGAACGGGGTCCTCTCCATCTACGGTGACCTCATAGTCTCCGTCAAGTGCGACTTAGAGGCCCTCGACATCGCCACGACGAATGCCTGCACCGACGCCTCGACCGTCCTGGTTGCCGAAGCCGCCAAGGTCGCTCCGGGCGACTTGACGATCCCAGAGCAGCAACGCACTGACACTGCCCTGGACGCCACGCCGTCAACAAAGAGGGTCCACCTCAGCTTGCCCGACCCAGAGAAGACGGTGGTCATCGGTGACAACCTCGGGGAGAAATAGGAACTCGCGCTCACCAGTTTCCTCTGGGATAACGTGGACATATTCGCATGGACCCCATCGGATATGCTAGATGTTCCTAGGGAGCTGGCTGAGCACTCCCTGGATGTAAGCAAGATAGCCAAGCCTGTCAAGCAGAAGCTGCGCCGCTTTGCAAAAGATCGCAAGGAGGTCATTAGGGTAGAGATAGTAAAGCTCCTAGCTGCCGGATTCATCTGTGAGTGTAAAAACCCGGTTTGGCTCGCCAACCCGGTTCTTGTACCCAAGAAAACCGGTCAATGGAGAATGTGTATCGACTACACCGATCTCAACAGGCACTGCCCTAAGGACCCCTTTCCTCTGCCGCGCATCGACTAGGTCGTGGTCTCCACGGCCGGAAGCGTCCTGTTATGCTTCCTCGACTGTTACTCAGGGTATCACCAGATAGCCCTGAAGGTCTCTGACCAAGACTTGACGGCGTTCATAGCGCTGCATGGCATCTACTGCTATACGACCATGACTTTCGGTCTCAAGAACGCTGGAGCGACCTACCAGAAGGCCATCCAGAAGTGCTTGGAGCGCCAAATCGGCGACAACATTGAAGCCTACGTCGACGACGTGGTCGTCAAGACCATGGTGGAGGACAACCTCATCGCTGACCTTGCTCAGACCTTCACTAATCTCCACCGCTACCGCTGGAAGCTTAACCCGGAGAAGTGTGTCTTCGGTGTACCATCCGGCAAGCTCCTAGGCTTCATGGTCAGCCACCGGGGCTTCGAGGCAAACCCCACCAAGGTCGACGCTATCCGCAAGATGAAGAGGACTACCGGGAAAAAGGACGTCATGAAGCTTACAGGCATGATGGCTGCCCTAGGTCGCTTTATCAGCAAGCTGGGAGAAAAAGGCCTACCCTTCTTCAAGCTGCTAAAAAAGTCTGACAAATTCGTCTGGACGGATGAGGCCGACCAGGCCCTGGAGGAGTTGAAGACCTTCCTCACGACCGCCCCAGTAATGGTGCCCCCGGCCCCAAAGGAGACCTTGCTGCTCTACATCTCCGCGTCTACCCAGGTCGTCAGCGCGGTTCTGGTAGTGGAACGACCCCATCCAGTGACCCGTCTACTATGTCAGTGAGGTCCTGTCTGACAGCAAGATCAGATACTCACAGCCACAGAAGATGCTATATGCCCTCCTCGTCACCTCGTGCAAGCTCCGGCACTACTTCCAGGCGCACAAAATCAAGATCGTCTCGGCCTTCCCTCTGGGAGAAATCCTGCGCAGCAGCGACACCACGGGGCGCATCGTCAAGTTGTCCATCGAACTAGGCGAGTTCGACCTTGAGTTCTACCCATGGAAGGCCATCAAGTCACAGGTCATCACGGACTTCGTCTCTGAGTGGACAGAGACCCAGCAACCTCCGCCGACGGAAAAACCCGAGCACTGGAAGATGTACTTCGACGGTTCCCTAAACCTCAAAGGAGCGGGAGCAGGCGTACTCTTCATCTCGCCCCAAGGCGATCACTTGAAGTATGTCCTGCATATTCACTACAAGGCATCCAACAATGGTGCCGAATATGAAGCCCTCATTCACAGGCTGCGCATCACTGTCTCCCTAGGGATCAAGTGGCTCATAGCCTACGGCGACTCCAAGGTCGTCATCGACCAAGTCAACAAGGCATGCGACATCAAGAAAGACATGATGGATGCATACTGCGCAGAGGTGCGGAAGCTTGAAGCCCACTTCGAAGGTCTGGAGTTCCACCACGTCTGCCGTGACAACAACATGGCGGCAGACGTCCTCTCCAAGCTGGGCTCCAAGCGCGCGCTGGTTCCGGTCGGCGTGTTCGTCCCAAACCTGCCCAAACCCTCTATCAAGCTCCTCAGCGACCCGGAGCCGCTAGCCAGCGATGCGCCTCCGCAAGGCAGCCGCGACGTCCTCATGATGGAGGCCGAAGATGACTGGCGCCTCGACATAATTGCCTACATCCTCGAGCATCGGGTTCCTAAAGATAAGGCAGAGCGCGAGAAGGTCATGAGGCGCAGCGCCAACTACGTCGTCATCGGCACAGAACTCTACTGGAGGTCCGCCTCCAACGGTGTGCTGATGAAATGCATCCTCAGATCTGAGGGCCTCAGGCTCTTGCAAGAGATCCATGGTGGCAAGTGCGGCAACCATGCGGCCTCCGCCAATCTGGTGGGAAAAGCTTTCAGGTCGGGCTTCTATTGGCCTACAGCCATGGCTGACGCACAGGACCTGGTCCGACGGTGCAAAGGCTGCCAGTTCTTCGCCAAGCAACAGCACGTCCCAGCCCAGGCCCTGAGGACAATTCCCCCATCGTGGGCCTTTGCCATATGGGGCCTCGACTCAGTAGGGCCCTTCAGAACCGCTCCTGGCATCTACAAGCACATTCTAGTGGCAGTGGACAAGTTCACCAAATGGATTGAGGTTCGTGTTGTGGCTAGCGTCACGTCGAAGGAAGTGGCCAAATTCATCAAGGAGATCACTCATCACTTCGGGGTCCCCAACAGGATCATCACCGACCTAGGCTCAGGCTTCACAGGTGCTGACTTTTGGGACTTCTGCCAGGACAACCTCATCGACGTCTACTACTCCTCGGTGACGCACCCACGCTGCAATGGCAAGGTCGAGCGTGCCAACGGCATGGTCCTGCAAGCCATCAAAGATCGCATCTTCGACGACGCATCCCCTTGTGCCACCAAGTGGCTAGCGGAGCTCCCTCACGTGATCTGGGGTCTCCGGACCTATGTCAGCTCGGCCACAGGGTATTCCCCGTTCTTCTTGGTGTACGGGTCTGAGGCCATCCTCCCCACCGACCTTGCCTTCGGCACCCCCCGCATACAACACTACGAAGAGGGCGCAGCGGAAGAGACGTGCAAGGTCGACCTTGACAGTGTCAAGGAACACCGAGTGGCTGAGCTCATGCGACACACCCATCACGAACAGCAGCTACGTCGCTACCACGACCGCAACGTGCAGGAACGATCCTTCAACGTCGGCGACCTGGTCTTGCGACGTATCGAAAACACCAAGGCCATGCACAAGCTTTCCGCCCCTTGGGAAGGCCCGTTCATAGTCAAGGAGGTCATTGGACCAGTAACCTATCGCCTCCAGTGGGCCGACGGTCAAGGCGTCCCAAACGTCTAGAACATCGAGCACTTGCGCCGCTTCTATCCTTAGAAGATCTGTACCAAAATAAAAGCTATGTACTCTCCCCTCTTGTAATTTACAGTTAATAAAGATAAGTTTCCCCTCGACAGGCTCCCTGTCGACCTATGCTTAGGTCTCTTTTTACTTTCTGTTCAACCTTCCCCCCCGAAGCGCTCGGAGGCTTGGTCTAAGCTAGGCCTGACATGCTCAGGGGCTTGGCTTTGCCAATCCAACGGTCTCACGACCTGAAGGGGTTCTTTATGTTTTCATGGTTTTAACGCGTCCCCCCCTCTGCGTAGCCCTTACTCTTTTATGCATGTTCCTAAGTAGTGTGGTTGCGAGACCTAGGGTCCAAGACCCCCCTCCGCATGCTGGCTGCACCTAAGCCTCCACGCTGAGCCGTGCAGTCGGTAAGCCATTCCTCCACCGAGTTGGGTTAGCGGAGGGAACACTTTGCAATCTCTCCACTCTCGAACTTTCATAACGAGCGTTTTCGCTATTCAAGTGGGATGCGTACCTTAATTAAAGTTGCATGTTTTTCATTACTGCAAGGTCCTTTTTACATTAATAGGCCTTAGGCCTAATCTACATCTACACACTGATACAACTTAAGCATTGACTTTCAGAGGTCGAACTTCTTGATGACCTCCTCCGCGGCAGCCTGAACGTCTTCACTGTTCACCAGCTCATCCAGGTCGACGTCCTCCGCGACCTTCTACAGGTCGAACGACGGCTCGTGGAACTTCACCGTCGCTAAGGCTGCGGCCGCCGCAAACTTGCTGGTATCCAGCAGCAAGGTCTTCATCCGACCTTCGGCCTCGTCCAGGTGGTCAACCAGCTCCTTGGGCTCCACCCCCTCTTCCTGAGGTACATAGATGTCCATCAGGTACTGGGCGGCCTCCTTGAGGTCGGAGAGCTGCTTCTCCAGACCTGCAACAAAGGCAAAAGGATCAGGTACGTCACCGACGCAGTGTCAGTGAAGCTCTTCAAGATAATCATCGCTCACCTTCCCAGACCTCCTTGGTCCCCTCCTTAAGGACCCTCACCTATTCCTTGGTCTCTGCCAGCCCCCTCTTGAGGGCCTCCTCCGTCTCCTTGGCGCCTGGACATGTCAAAGGTCGAGATTGAGAAAAGACCCAACCATAAGAAGATAACGCTCGAAGACCGAACAAGCGTACCATCAACGACGGCCTGTAGGTCATCCGCGGCATCCTTTGCCTTCTGCTGGGCAGTCTCCAGCTTCTTCTTCATGGAGTTCATCTCCTTCTCTGCCTGGCGGGCCATGGCGGTCTTCACACGTCGAACCTCCTCTGCGGCTTCGACCTTGGCTTGCAGCAAAGCCTCCCGAGCCACGGCCGCCTCGGTGTGGGCGTTGGCAGCCTCCCTCACCAGGGTCGCCCGAGCCTGCGCTTGCTCGGCGAGGGACTGAAACGCAAGAAGAACGTCCGACGTCCAGACCTCGAAACGATAAAGACAGAAGCCGAAGAACAACAGAATCAACGATAGGCACTTATCGAGAGCGTCCGTGCGATCGTCTGCTACACAACCTTGAAGTCATCAACATCGCGGCAGTCAGCGACGACGTCGTCCTCCCATGGAGTCCTGACGTACAGGCACCTGTCGTCCTCCTCCTCGACCCCAGCTCCGCCCGCCTCCGCAGCTCGCTGGTCCTGCGTCGGTGGCGGAGCGGACACGCATAGGTCGTCTTGAGGACCTCCAGCCTGCTGGGTGCTGCCGGCGGCGACCTCCTCCGCCCCCTGTTGGGTATTTTAGCGACACACGAAATAAATCCGCAAGCGCACGGATACGGTTGTAGCTTTCACCTCAGAGTATTCCAAGGGTATCGAATCCAAGGGAATGTGTGTGTACTAACTTTGTATAGTCGGTCCAAGGACACACCCAGATAAGAGGCAAGGATAGAGAGGATTCCTAAAGATAGCGCTATAGATGAGATTAAAGGTCGATCTCTAGATAGAACTTGGCTCAGGATACCGATAGCCCTGACTTAACAGGCGACTCTGGTATGCAGATCTATGTGGAATGGAGCTCTAACTATATCCAGCTACGGAGGATCAACGAGGGCCAGAAGGGCTGTCACCACCTCCTAGACTGCCTCTACCTAACCTTGGGATAAGCCGAACGGATGATAACCGGTAGCGTGTCACAACGTCCACGCTGTGGTTACTGCCGTAGCCAACGGACTACGGCACCCTGTACTGATAGAACTACGACCACGGAAGAGAACTGATCTCACTCACTATAGGTACTACTAGCTTATGCTAAAGGCATACGAGAAAGCACTCGGTCCCGTACTAAGCTTCCAACGTATACGAACGACTTGCAACAGACGAACGTATAAACCCAGGATCTACGCACTAGTAGAGGAAAAGGTCTACTCATGCAACCTAGCATAAACTATTAGAAAGGAATCACAAACACACTTTATTCTAATCAGAGCATGCAAGCATATCCACTTTGTTCTAAACGACGAACATGCATACAAACGGGATACAAACTTGTGCACCTAATTAACTAGATCGAGGAGGCGTGTTCGTGAAGAACACGCGCCTCTAAATGATGAACAGGCGAAGAACACAAGAACATATCACTTGCACTTTAGTCTAAATAGAAAATGCGGAAATACTTACTTTACTCTAATTGAAGAACAAGCATCCGTAGAAATACAACTCTCTCTCACTCTCCTACTCTCTAATCTACCAAGGAGAGGCCTCTCCTTTGAAGGGAAGCACTCATCCTTGGGTGAAGTGGTGTGTCCCTATTCTTACCCCCCTCCCCTCATATTTATAGGCCAATGGAGGTAGGAGTTTGCCTTGGGAGAGTGGCTTTCCTCCTTGCTTCTTGTGGGCCCAAGCATGATTCGGGGGTTTAAGGCAGTAACCGAGTGGATAACGCCCCAAACCGCCTCTAGGAGATCACCAGGAGTTGACACGTGGAAGCTGGGCTCGAACGGTGGCAAGCCCAGGTCGGCCGAACCAGGGGATCGACCGAACCCCAGTTGCCGCCAAATGGCCCCAACTTTCTCTGGGTCGCTCCTTGATGGGTCCTTGGTCCTATCCTAGGTGTACGCGCAAAACCAAGGCGGTTTGCCTCCTCTGGTGGGCCCTTTGATCCATGTGCTCTCTTCTGATTGGCTGGAGTTGTGCTTCTTTGCTTGGTGGGTCCATGGATCCATGTGAAGCCTATGTGGCAACCTCTCATTGGTTGGTGCTGGGTTGCTTGGATCCATAGGGTGTGCTTTCTCTCATTTAAGGAGCTAAAACACGTGCATTCAAATATTCATCTGGACTCGTGGAATTTGTCAGATCTAATCCCTATCCTAGTGTGGATGCTTAAATTTCATTTGTTTATGCAGGAGTTGACAGCATAAAAGTGGTACTTAAGAGCCGTCAACAACACCCCCACACTTGACCTTTGCTCATCCCGAGTGAAGGGAGAACAAATCAAGTGGGACATAAAATCCAATGGTATGAAGCGAGCATAAGAGATATTCCAAACCATACCTTGTACTTGTGAACTCTGTGGAGTGTCTATCATGCCATCTTGGGTAGTTGAGGAATGGAACAGTCATGAATCAAATCACTTCTGCTCATCATGTCAAGTAACTTGGGGTTTTGCAATAAATTTTCAAAACAAACCTTTGCTTAGCTCCTCATTTGATTCTCTCAGATCGCTCAATGTGTATATGTCCTCACCAAGGCATTAGACTTGCCTTTCATTCATCCTGCTTCTAATGATGGCTGTATGTGGAGCTCAAGGTAGGATAAAGATAAAGCATACTTGCATCACATATATTGCAAAGTCAAAAACCGGATCCAAGGAGAAAATCAAGTCATACAATCAGATCAAGATGTGCACATATATGGATGTGATGGATATGGTAAGGTGGATACTAGGCCCGGAGTGGGTGCTAGATATTACTATATATATTATGAATGTTGTGGTGATGGCAAGGTGGACACTAGGCCCGGAACGGGTACTAGTTATTACCATCAAAATTTATTGGAACTCCTTTTTGCATGATCACATCTCTCTCCTTTTCCTTCTTTATTTTGGACATGGGCCATCCTTTCTTTTTTTCCTTTTTTTTATCATGCCTTGAGCATTTTTTTTCGCTCATGCTTCGAGCATGATTTTTTTTGCATAGCCCATGCCCTTTTTTCATGGATACTTTGGAGAGAGAGGTCACACCACACAGAGAGCTTTATTTTTATGGAATGGGTCGATGATACAATGCTAACTTCCAGTGTAGAAGCATAGCAAGGGGAAAATGGTGTGCACATGAATCTTGATCATGAAAGCATGAAAAGAATTCTCACGAGGGTCACAACAATTTGACAAAGCTCAATGCAATGACAAGCAGCAAATGAGTATAAAGTTTTCAAGATAACTAATCATATGGCTTTGGTAGGACTTTGGCATATCAAAGAGGAGCTTTGCAAAGGGTTTTCAATTTTTCAAATAAAATTCCCAAGCACTCAAACATTTAGAGAGAAGATCATATCATCAAACCATATCTCAAACATCAACTACTTGGATGAGCATGAGTTCCCTAATGATATTTGTTCACAAGCAACAAGATGATAAGCATGGAATAAAACATATGCAAGCCAACCACAGGAAACATGTAGAGCAGGCAGAGCACGATTCCATGAGTTTGATTTTAGAAGATAAGAATTGAAACTCATTCAAACTCATGAATCAGGGAGCGTGAGATAAAGGGTGCACATACCATCACTCCTCGTCCCTTGTCATGAAAGCGCAGTCGATGTTGTGCAACGCCTGTGTGGGAGATCTCAAGTGTGTATGTCGGTGATAAGCTTGGGAGATCTCCCCCACACTTGTTCATGTACCTGGTGCTGTCTTCAAACAAAAAGGAAGAAAAAAACAAAAGAGAAACTCTATTGGTTGAAGAACTAGGGAGCCTTTGTTCAAATTCAAATATAAATTCACCATGACACCTAGCTCAAACAAGGCTGACCTGCCTCGGCTTACCTTCCCTTTTGAATCAAGCTTGATGACTTACCCCGTTTGGATTCGAAATTCCTGCAAGGGTTAGTCTGCATATACAACCAATATCCATGCAAGCATCAGTTATAAGGTTCATCGATCAAACTTGACACCATGTCTTGTTTGATTGAAGAAGACAGTTTTAACCTAAGCACCATGCTTAATTTAAAACAACCTATGAATGCACGTAGCTAAACATGCACTCAAACCATAGCATTACAAACATAGATAACGGAAGCATGAAAGCATGATCAAGCTATCTTCAAAGGGGCATAAACATGAGCATGTGATGGTGAACAACGGGCAACCTCCCGGAAGGGCTTTGTTTAAAGTCAAAAGCAGGACGTACCTAACTGGGCAAGAGGCAAGAGCTAACATCATCTCCAAACCAAGATAAGATTTGGATGAGAGGAACTTTACTCGAGATGCTCACATACCTCCCCCACACTTGAAGTTTGCATTGCTAGGCAACAAAACTCAAGTGTGTGGAGATCAAGCTTCCTTTTGTAAATGCTCTCTCAACAAAATCTTATGAAGGTGTTGTAGTGATGTAGCTCACATGTTCTTAGGCATCACCTGTCCATCATTCTTTTCAATCTCCACCTGAAAGGTTAGCGACCAAAAATACCCGAAGGACAACCTTATCCTAAAAACATGCTCTTGCTTTTTATTTGAAAAGGGAAATAAAATCTAACCTAATCCAGGCTATCTCCTGGTAGTGCTTTGTTTATGGTCATAAGCTCGACCATGGGAACTTTCTTCCTGCAGCTACCAATGGTGATGTCATTCCCGTCTCACCACCAATTGTTGATGTATCAGTGAAGCTTCAGTTGCAACGTTAGCGCCACAGTGCATACACGAAATCTGCAATGCTTATGGTAAACACATGCATCTACAACCATCCTTCTAAACTTTTTACAAGAGAGGACCATAAGGCAGTTGTAGTCCTTGTGCGTGCTCAGTGCACTAAGCATGGCTGACTCTGGAGAGGTATGATGCAAGCATGGTTCCTGCAGTGTATCAAGAATGAAGCTACCATGCTCATCAATGGAATCCTTTCCTTTGGACTCCAGAGTCAGTGCCTCATAGATTTCCATGGCCAATGATTTCTCTATCTCAAGTGATACAACGTGGAAGCTCGATGTTGATTCTCGATCAAGGTTGAGAGCAACGTCGTACTGGCCAACGGGAAGAGGCTCAAACTCGATCGAGGATGATGATGATCGCTCGCCTTCACAAAGGTGAAGAGGATCTTCTGAGTTGTACTCCTGAGGGGTAGAAAATTCTACAACCTCAACAAGAACGGGCTCAGGCGATGCGAGTGGAGATACATGCATCATTTCCTCGAGCGGGTTTTGCTTGGGAAGAGGCTTCTCCATAGAACTTTCTGAGAACAAGGGAGTGGTGGAAGAAGCGGCTTCCCTAAACTTTTCATCTAGGCTCCCTCGAGACGTATCAAGAAGTTTTTCTACAGGGGAGCCTAGCAGGAGATCAAGATCAAGGACATCAAAGATGTGGAAGTCTAGATTCACCTTGATCTTGTCTACTAGGAGCGGCACAGCACATGCAACCCCCCGACACTCAAAAATATGTCCGGCGGGACAACTCTTGAGGAGTTTGTCGGATGGTCTTAGCGTAACGTTGCCCAACAAAGTGTACGCTAGGTGCCATGGAATGACATTAACCTCCATAGTGGGGTTTGTTGTTAATTAATGGAATGTCAGTGTGGAAATTCCTGATCTTGGGCCAAAGAACTGGACGTTAATTAGGCCTGCTTTCTTTGCATCCATCCTTGACAGCCCAGGCCTACTAGGAGCAGGCAGTGCTAGGTCTGCATTGCAGCAAGGTAAGCACGTCCCTCTCCTCTCGGCGGCGGCGCAACGGCCATGCCGAGTCATTCGCGTCCGCGATTTGGGCTTGCGGCATGGCAGTGTGACTGCAAGCGCTCGGATCGAGGTTGGACTGCTAGGATTGAAGCTGCAACGCGTAGAAGACGGAACGAGTGGGTCTCAGTTCGTTTTGCGCTGCCTCGTGTATATATACAAGTAGGTCTTCTCTGTGAAAGGGGCCCCCGAGATAATTAATCTCTCAATTCCAATCTACTAGCTTTTTCTTTCATTATTGAGAGCACTGTGAAGTTCATTCTTGGGAGTGCATCTGGAGTTGGAAGAAGATTTTGTTGGTGACTGGTGTTGCAATGCCAAGGCTCGCCCGCACGCGCCGACGCGGTGCGGTGAGGCTTTGTATCTCCGCCTTCCATGCCGGCGGCAACGACGGCGAATAGGATTTCTGGGACAGCGGCTTGCGAGCCGTGCCTTGCCTCGATCATCAATTCATTTGGGAGCATTGCGCTGTGAGTATTTGTACCTCCCACTGTTGAACCGATCTGTTACGTGGTCTGCTAATGAAAAGTCAGTGTTTAGACAGTCACAGGAACCAGGCAAATTCTTTCTTCTCACTAGCATTAGCCCTGTCGTCATGTGTCATATTTTTCAGAGTTCCTTCAGGGAGTTTGGCTATCTGCTTTGCCTAGTTAGTGAGGTCGTGTCTTTTATTAGTAGCAGAAGTGAGTTATCTCTAAGAACTATAATTGGTATGATGGTCACATCTGTTCAGATATGGATATTCACTTGTATTTCTCTTTTGCATGATGTATTATTCTTTAATGTCAGCAAAGTCCTGTTAGAAGAATATACATGTGAATTTCCTTGTTCTGTTAGTTGTGGAATTTTGGTCTTGCTCATATTATCGCATTATTTACATCAATCCAGAAATCCTATTGCTTCTGAAATGTCTGGCTCAAGCTCCTCTGCACTCCCACCGTCGTCTTCTAATGCGATAAAGCTAGAGGTTTTTGATGGCACCGGCTTCAAGCGCTGGCAAGCCCGGACGAGGTTGTGGTTGATGGAGCTCGGTTTATTCTGGGTCCTCACCGAAGAGCCGTCCACCCCTCCTGGGGAAGATGTGCAAGACGAGGTCGAAAGGACGCGTTTAAACGTGTTGAGGGCCCGTTGGGAAAAGGCAAATGGATCTGCTTTGGCACATCTCTTGGCTGTCGTCTCTAATCGGCTCTTCAATACCTATGTGAATTACACAGAGGCACGGAAGGTGTGGGCAGAGCTGAATAACAAGTATTCTGAAAGTGATAATGGCAATGAGTCCTTCTTGGTGGCGAGTTACCTGAATTTTCGCATGGGAGATGGCAAATCAGTCATGGAACAGATCCATGAGTTACAACTGATTGTGCGGGACTTAGGCCAGTATAACTGTGTCATCCCTGAAAGTTTCCAGGTTAATGCTATTCTTGCCAAGCTTCCTACTTCTTGGCGTGACTTTGTCACTGCACGTCGACACTTAAAGCAGCGATGGACTCTTAATGAGCTCATTGCTGCAATAAATGTCGAGGAGAAGTCGAAGGCAAGCTTTGGTGGGGTGAAGGCAACCGTTCAGGCAAACCTTGTTGAGCAGAAACAACAGCCAGAAAAGAATATGAAGAAAGACAAGAAGCAGCCCGGACCTACTGGACCGAAGTTTAATTCATTCAAAAGGAAGAAGGTAAAGCCTATTTGTTACGTATGTGGAGGGTTGGATCATAAAGCCAACAAATGCCGCGATCGTAAGGGCAAAGGGCCGACACCTGAACAGCAAAAAGAAGGAGCTAAAGCTCATGTCAATGTGGTTGTTGCAAAGACCAGAGATCCTGGTACAGGAACTTCCACTAATGGGTATGTACCTATGGCCTTTATGGCAGATTCATCATTTGAATGGTGGGTTGATACAGGTGCTACTAGACATATATGTGCTGATCAGACCTGTTTTTCTTCTATACAGGGTGCTGCAGGTGGAGCCGTTCTAATGGGGAATGGTGCCTCGGCAGAAGTGCGTGGTGTAGGACAAGTGCGCCTGAAATTGACGTCAGGAAAGACTCTTGTTCTAAAAGACGTACTGTTTGTACCTGCCATGACTCGCAATTTGTTAAGCGGGTCAATGTTGTGCCGGCAAGGAATTAAATTAGTTTTCGAGTCAAATAAAGTAGTGATTACCAAGTATGGTTCATTTGTAGGAAAAGGCTATGATTGTGGAGGCATGTTCCGCATTTCTATTCTTGATAATTCTGCAAACATTTTTTATTCTTCATATTCAAATAAGAACATTGATTTATGGCATTCTCGTCTCTGTCATGTTAATAAAGAAGCAATTATGCGACTGAGCAAGATGGATCTTATTCCTTCATATAACTACAATCAGAATGATAAGTGTGAGGTGTGTGTGCAAGCCAAGCAGCCCAGAAAACCATTTCACACGGTTGAAGGGAGAAGCACCTCACCACTTGAGCTGATCCATTCTGATCTTTGTGAAATGAATGGAATTTTAACAAAAGGGGGCAAAAGATATTTCTTTACTCTAATTGATGATGCATCTAGATTCTGTTATATTTATTTGTTAAGAACCAAAGATGAAGCACTAGAATATTTTAAAGTATATAAAGCTGAAGTTGAGAACCAACTGGGAAAGACAATCAAGAGGTTGAGGTCCGATAGAGGTGGGGAATATATTCCTATGGATTTCTCTGAATTCTATGAAGAAAGTGGCATTATTCATGAATTTACGCCACCATACTCACCTCAGGCCAACGGAGTAGCCGAGAGGAAGAACAGAACAATTTGTGACTTGGCAAATGCTTTGTTGCAAAGTTCTGGTATGGCAAACTCATGGTGGGGTGAGGCTGTTCTCACAGTTAATTATGTCCTGAACAGGGTCGCACCTCGCAATCGTGAGGCAACACCTTATGAGGAGTGGAAAGGGAGAAAACCTAACCTGTCTTATTTGCGCACTTGGGGCTGTCTAGCTAAAGTACATGTTCCACTGCCAAAGAAAAGAAAATTGGGACCCAAAACCGTAAACTGTGTCTTTTTAGGCTATGCACATCATAGCACAGCTTATAGATTTCTAGTGGTCAATTCCGAGGTGTCAGACATTGCTGTGAATACAGTTATGGAGTCCCGGGATGCAACTTTCTTTGAACATATATTCCCTATGAGAGTAAAGAATTATAGTGCACCAGATCTTTCAGTTGAAGACCAAGTTCCTCAGAGTGTTTATGACACAGTTCCTGAATTGGAACCAAGGAGGAGCAAGAGGCAAAGAACTGAAAAATCATTTGGTGATGATTTTATCACCTATGTCGTGGATGATGAACCACGAAGTATTTCAGAGGCATACGCTTCGTCAGAAGCGGAGTACTGGAAGGAGGCAATCCGTAGTGAGATGGACTCCATTCTCACTAATGGCACATGGGAGCTAGCAGAGCTTCCAGCGGGTTGTAAACCAATTGGCTGCAAATGGATCTTCAAGAGGAAGCGTCGACCCGATGGTACCATTGAAAAGTACAAGGCCCGATTGGTGGCTAAGGGATTCACGCAAAAGGAAGGTGAAGATTATTTTGACACATATTCACCTGTGGCCAGATTGCCAACTATCCGAGTGCTTTTAGCACTAGCAGCTTCACATGATCTCCTTGTACATCAAATGGATGTAAAGACCGCTTTTCTTAATGGAGAGCTAGACGAGGAGATATACATGCAGCAGCCAGAGGGATTTGTGGCAAAAGGACAGGAAAATAAAGTCTGTAGGCTGATTAAATCCTTGTATGGACTCAAACAAGCCCCAAAACAATGGCATGAAAAATTCGATAACACATTGACATCAGTCGGGTTTTGTGTAAATGAGGCTGATAAATGTGTGTATTATCGATTCAAGGCTGGGCGAGGTGTCATTCTTTGTTTATACGTGGATGACATATTGTTGTTTGGGACTGACTTGGAAATAATCAACCAGACTAAGTCTTTCCTTTCTCAGCACTTCGAAATGAAGGACCTAGGAGAAGCTGATGTGATGCTGAACATTAAGCTTATAAAGGATGAGAAGGGGATTACTCTAAATCAGTCTCATTATGTGGACAAGATACTTACTCGTTTTGGTATGATAGACTGTAAACCTGTGGCCACTCCATATGATCCAAACACAAAGTTGAAGAAAAATGTAGGCCATGGGAAAGACCAGCTGAAATATTCACAAGTTATAGGTTCACTTATGTACTTAGCCAGTGCCACTAGACCAGATATCTCATATGCAGTAGTAAGGTTGAGTTGTTATACGTCCAACCCAGGAGATGATCATTGGATGGCACTGGAAAGGGTACTTAAGTATTTGAAAGGAACAAAGAACCTGGGAATACATTATTCTGGCCATCCCGCAGTCATAGAAGGATTCAGTGATTCCAACTGGATCAGTGACTCGGATGAAATGAAAGCAACGAGTGGATATGTTTTCACTCTAGCTGGTGGGGCAGTGTCTTGGAGATCAGCAAAGCAGACTGTTCTTACACGTTCCACAATGGAGGCTGAGCTTGTTGCATTAGACTCAGCAGCCGTAGAGGCAGAATGGATTCGTGGTCTCCTTTCTGACCTGCCAATATTGGACAAACCAATTCTGGCTGTCCTTACCTATTGTGACAACCAAACTGTTTTGGCTAAAGTGAAGAATAGGAAGGACAATGTCAAGTCTTCAAAGCACATAAAATGTCGACTAAAGTCGCTCAGGCATGCACTAATGACTGGTATAATCACTGTGGATTATATCCGGTCTGAAAGGAACCTGGCAGATCCTTTCACTAAAGGAATGGCAAGAACTGTCATTCAGGCAGCTTCAAAAGCAATGGGACTATTACCCATAGTCAATACTCACATGGGCAGTAACCTAACCTAGGAGACCGGAGATCCCGCGAACTAGGCTCCAGGAAAACAAGCTGTGTGGGTACAAGAGCAATTGTGAGGTCCCATCTGCTGCATTATTGCTCTTCTGTAGGAAAGGGTGAGCTATTATCTCTTAATGGTTTCAGTGTCATTTGACAGTAGAAGTCATCCTACAGGATTTCTAGGAAAATCACCTATGTGAGTATGATTGTGAGGTCGCAATCAGGAGAAGATGGGTACTTCTCTCATGATACTCATGAATAAAGATACTTGGACATGACCATAACGTCCAACCCGAGAGCTAATGGCAAAGCAACCAAGTACAGGGTGTGATACAAATAAAGGTTCCACATCAAGGTTGAAGATAAAGGTTCTGTCCTCTTTAGCCTGTGCGAACCAAATTTAAGTTTGTATTACTAGACAGCTTGTTCAAACCCGAAAGGTACATGCTGTTCAAATCCTGTATATCAAACCATGTATTTCCAACACTAAAATTGGTGGGGATTGTTGTTAATTAATGGAATTTCAGTGTGGAAATTCCTGATCTTGGGCCAAAGAACTGGACGTTAATTGGGCCTGCTTTCTTTGCATCCATCCTTGACAGCCCAGGCCTACTAGGAGCAGGCAGTGCTAGGTCTGCATTGCAGCAAGGTAAGCACGTCCCTCTCCTCTCGGCGGCGGCGCAACGGCCATGCCGAGTCATTCGCGTCCGCGATTTGGGCTTGCGGCATGGCAGTGTGATTGCAAGCGCTCGGATCGAGGTTGGATTGCTAGGATTGAAGCTGCAACGCGTAGAAGACGGAACGAGTGGGTCTCAGTTCGTTTTGCGCTGCCTCGTGTATATATACAAGTAGGTCTTCTCTGTGAAAGGGGCCCCCGAGATAATTAATCTCTCAATTCCAATCTACTAGCTTTTTCTTTCATTAGTGAGAGCACTGTGAAGTTCATTCTTGGGAGTGCATGTGGAGTTGGAAGAAGATTTTGTTGGTGACTGGTGTTGCAACGCTGTTGGCACATTTTATCTATAAATATTTCCCCTCACATTTACTGGAAAAAGGACTAAAATATAATTAGATCACCTTATTAGGGTTTATATTGACAATTTCCACGAGTTTTGGTGAATCTATGAATTTACAGGGACTATTCAGAAAATATGCAAAGAAACCACTCTAGAAGACTCCAGAAGGCTCCGGAACTTAACGTGACTTAGCACCTAAGAAAGAAGCATCTAGAAGGATCGAGGACCCACCTGGCCGAAGTGGACCCCGAGGGGGGCCCACCCCAGCCCGATCGGCCTGGTGGTGGGGCCGGTTGGCCCCCCTCCTGGCGCCAAATGGGCCCAGCTTCCGGAATGTTCTTCCACCGCCTATGAGGATCAATCTAAACCACAAGTTAGGTCGGTTTGATCGTACGGTGCACGTCGTCTCCTCCGGGCTATATAAGCAGACCCCCTGACCCCAGGGCAGACAACAATTCATTCTATCAGATCCTCCATGCCTATCTGAGATTAGAGCTCTAGATTAGAATTAGAGTTGGAGAGTTAGTATCAAGTTGAGAGCTTAGAGCCACGATCTATTTAGATCAAGCTAATCTTGTTTGAGAGGATTAGAGAGCGGTAGAGGCGAAGCTGAAGGAAGGCCCGGACCTGTCGGTGTCTCCTCTTCATCTTCTACCTCTGGGATCAACTCCATTGGAGCCTGATCCTGAGACCTTGTGGAAAGATCGACTTCTTATTCAAGTGAGTAACATTGTTTTTATTGTTCTTACGGTTCATAACTCTTTGAGTACTTTAATTCCTGTCGCTCTTGAGTTAAAGTTGCATGTTTAGTGTAAGCGTGGTGCTTAGACTAGCTAGCTTATGAATGCCTTCTATATTCCGGATCGTGTGGTAGAAGCGGGAAGTGACCTTGTTCCCGTCTGTCCTTTGCAGTCCACCTCCCGTCTATAGAAACCGTAGGACTCCCCCCATAGATTCTCGGGAGGTTCCCTTTCCTAAGTGTGCCTTCAGACAATCACCCCATAAGAACAATATAGACATAGCTTGTGAGAATAAGAACCAGACATCCTTAAGTTTTCCTTATCTCTCTTTCTGTCAAGTCCTTGATAGCTACTCAGTGATTAGTTATATACCTCAGATACTCTCTTTAACATTCTCCTTGTGGATTCGATATTTAAAACCCTCTCCCGGGTGGAATGCTCACCGGTATCCGTGTGCTTGCGGATTATCCATCATAATATTTCTGTAGGCTTAACAAATACCAACAAGCATTTCTGGCGCCGTTGCGGGGGAGAACGGTTAAGAGAAAACTCTTCGAGTATAACTAATCTTGTATCTTTCTTTTTTCTTTTTAGTTTTAGATTATCTACTGTCCTTATGGACACTACCCTCATTAAAGACTTTTCGGCACCCTCAGAGCTCAGCCTTAGGCCTATGCCATCATCATAACCAATCCTATCTGATGCCTATGAGCTGCGCCCACGGTTAATAGAGATGGTCCAAACCAACACTTTCTTAGGAATAGAAGACGAAGACCCTTATCATCATCTCCAGCAGTTTGAGCAAACTTGTGACTGCCTGCACATTGAGGGTATGTCAGACGAGACTATCCGTTGGAAGCTTTTTCCATTCACTCTGAAAGGAAAAGCTCGCCAATGGTACGACCGGACCAAAGAGAAGATGAAAGGCGATTGGGGAACTCTCCGTGCAGATTTTTGCATGGATTTTTATCCCTTATCTAAAGTAGTCGACCTCAGAATCAAGATCATATCCTTCAAACAGGGGGATAATGAGTCTATGAGTTCATCCTGGGAACGTTTTGAACTCCTTTGCAAATCCGAACCAGATCTAAGCCTTCAAGACCATATTCTCCTTCAACATTTCTATATTGGTCTTAATAAGGAATCTAGAGCCTATTTGAATGTCTCCTCTCATGGATCATTCATACACCTTACATCTAGTGAAGCTAGAACTGTCCTAGACAACATTCTAGCCAGCACTAATGATGGTCCTTTAGAAGAGAAAACTTTAGAAGAAGAGATTTCAGAGATAGCTACACCAGAACCTATGCCAGAAACATCTCAACCTATAGCTATCCAACATATAGAATCACCACAGGAAGAAATTCCTCTACCTGATTTTATAAATGATATCGAGGATGATTTATTTTCCGATTATGGAAACACCTCGAAATATCATAAAGAGAAGAGGCCTCGAAAGCACACATCGTCTTCACATGAGAAGATAGACTCTTTTAAGCAAACCTTCTCAAGAGAACACACTGTGGAGCTTGCATCCATCATGAGTGGGGAATGGTTAGAAGAGTCAGAGCTTTCCTCTGATGTAGTCCATCTGGATTCACCTTCTATACCAATTCAATGTACAATCAATGGAACCCCCTTTAATGCCCTTTATAATCCAGTTGTGGGAATCAATATAATGGCCTTATCCTTTTTCCATCAGTTTATCAAAAACAAGCCATTATCTCCCACAACGAAATTATTAAAGTGCTCCTCAGGACAAATTATTCAAAGTTCGGGAATTCTCTATGTCTTACCTATTTCATTTTACGACATGCCAATTCACCTGAGTTTTCACATTTGTGATATTAAGGAGTTCGATCTTTTAATAGGCTATCCTTTAGAAAAACTCTTTAAAGAAGGACACACAGGGAAACTTGATGTTTGCCTAGGCAAAACCATTAAAGTTCCCTTACACTTCTCACATTCGATCCATACTAAGACCGAACCCAGTCCTGAACCTGACCCAATGGAAGAGGTGAATGAAGCATCTCTAGAACATTTCGTAGAATCCAATCAAGAAGATGTCACTGAATTCTTCATCGAGGAGGAAGAAGAAAATCCTACAGAATCTGAGCCCCTCGATGAAACCGAGGAACCCTCGAGACCTCCCATTGAGCTTAAACCTTTACCACCTGGTCTTAGATATGCCTTTTTGCACAATGATTCTGAGTCTCCTGTGATCATTAATGACCAACTCACTCAGGAAGAGACTCATAGGCTGATAACCATCTTAGAACAACATCGCTCAGCCTTTGGCTACTCGCTCCAAGACCTTAAGGGCATCAGTCCTGCCCTTTGCACTCATCACATTCCTACAAACCCTGATGTTCTACCATCTAGAGATCCACAACGAAGACTCAACAATGCGATGAGAGAGGTAGTGAAGAAAGAAGTTCTGAAACTCTTACACGCCGGGATTATATATCTTGTGCCACATAGTGAGTGGGTGAGCCCCGTACAAGTTGTGCCTAAAAAGGGAGGCATGACAGTTGTGAAAAATGAGAGGAATGAATTAATTCCTCAGAGAACCGTCACTGGTTGGCGTATGTGCATAGATTATAGAAAACTCAACAAAGCCACAAGGAAAGATCACTTTCCACTGCCCTTCATTGATGAAATGTTAGAGCGGTTGGCAAATCACTCTTTCTTTTGCTTTCTTGATGGATATTCTGGATATCACCAAATCCCAATCCATCCCAGTGACCAGAGCAAAACCACTTTTACATGCCCTTATGGAACTTATGCTTATCGTAGAATGTCTTTTGGGCTATGTAATGCTCCAGCTTCTTTTCAAAGATGTATGATGTCTATTTTCTCTGATATGATTGAAGAGATCATGGAAGTTTTCATGGATGATTTTTCTGTTTATGGAAAAACTTTTGATGATTGTCTAGAAAACTTGGATAAGGTTTTGCAAAGATGTGAAGAAAAGCACTTAGTCCTTAATTGGGAAAAATGTCATTTCATGGTTAGAGAAGGAATAGTGCTAGGCCATCTAATTTCTGAAAGAGGAATTGATGTAGATAGAGCTAAAATAGAAGTAATTGAACAACTACCTCCACCTGTTAATGTCAAGGGAATCAAAAGTTTTCTTGGCCATGCTGGTTTCTATAGAAGGTTTATAAAAGATTTTTCTCATATTGCTAGACCTCTTACAAACTTGCTTGCCAAAGATGTTCCCTTTGACTTTGATGATGCTTGTCTTAAATCTTTTGAAACTCTAAAAAATGCTCTTATTTCTGCACCCATTATACAACCCCCTGATTGGTCTTTACCTTTTGAAATTATGTGTGATGCAAGTGATTATGCTATGGGGGCTGTTTTGGGGCAAACAAAGGACAAGAAACATCATGCCATTGCTTATGCTAGTAAAACTTTGACAGGACCTCAACTCAATTATGCCACAACTGAAAAAGAACTGCTAGCTGTTGTTTATGCCATTGACAAGTTTAGATCTTACTTAGTAGGAGCAAAAGTTATTGTTTACACTGATCATGCTGCTTTAAAATATTTGCTCACTAAGAAAGATGCTAAACCTAGATTAATAAGATGGATTTTGCTTCTCCAAGAATTTGACTTAGAAATAAAAGATAAGAAGGGAGTAGAAAATTCTGTTGCCGATCATTTGTCTAGAATGTATTTTGAGAAACCACAGGAACTACCCATCAATGATGCAATGAGGGACGACATGCTCTATCGGATCGCCCGGTCAGACCCCTGGTACGCAGATATTATTAATTTTATGGTTGCAGGGTATGTACGACCAGGAGCCGACAAGAAAAAACTTGTTTACGAGAGTCGCCATCACCTGTGGGATGAACCATACCTTTTTCGAGTATGCTCTGATGGGTTACTCAGGAGGTGTGTACCGGCAGAAGAAGGAATGAAGATCATTGAGAAGTGCCACTCATCACCATATGGAGGTCATCATGGAGCTTTCCGCACACATGCAAAGATCTGGCAAAGCGGATTTTTCTGGCCAACCATGTATCAAGACACAAAAGATTTTGTACGAAGGTGCAACTCCTGTCAGAGGCACGGAAACATCAATTCCAGAAATGCCATGCCACTGACAACCAACCTTCAGATCGAGCTCTTTGATGTCTGGGGAATTGACTACATGGGACCATTCCCAAAATCCGGAAAATTCGAGTACATCTTAGTGGCAGTTGACTATGTCTCCAAATGGGTTGAAGCCCTGCCATGCAGATCTGCTGACCACAAAAGCTTAATAAGAATGTTTGAAGAGACAATATTTCCGAGATTCGGTACGCCAAGGTTAGTGATAAGTGATGGAGGATCCCATTTCATCGACAAGCACTTCGAGGAATACCTCATGAACCATGGGATCCGGCACAATGTCGCTACTCCTTACCACCCGCAAACAAGTGGTCAAGCAGAGACATCCAATAAGCAGATCAAGAACATTCTACAGAAGACGGTGGACCAAATGGGGATAAAATGTAAAGACAAGCTACCCGAAGCACTTTGGGCTTATCGGACAGCTTATAAAACCCCCATTGGAATGTCTCCCTACCAACTGGTCTACGGGAAGACATGTCACTTGCCGGTTGAGCTAGAATTCAAGGCTCATTGGGCAATAAAGAGATGGAACATGGACTTTGAAGCAGCCAGAACAAAACGGAAAATGCAACTGTCCGAGCTAGAAGAATGGAGAGAGAAGGCGTATCACAGTGCCAAGATCTACAAGGAAAGAACCAAGAGATGGCACGACAAGAGAATCATAAAGAAAGAATTCAACCCAGGCGATCAGGTATTACTTTTTAACTCCAGGGTACGACTCTTTGGGCACGGGAAGCTACGAAGCAAGTGGGACGGACCATACAAGGTGGTGAATTCATCGTCACACGGAGCCGTCACTCTTCAAGACGATGAAGGTACATTATTCAAGGTAAATGGTCAACGTCTTAAAATATTTTTAGAGCCCAATAAAGAGTCTGAGGATTTAGATGAAATAGATTTCTTTTGTTTTCCCACGAATATTAATTTTAGGCCGTAATGGGCCGTCTTAGGGTTTTTAAGGATCAGCACACGGTTAGAGCACCCCGCGCCAAAGATCGTCGCGAGACGACGTGGTGGGGGGCCGACCGGCCTCCTCACTGGGCCGATCGGGCCCTGCCCGCCGCCTCACGCCGCCAGCTTTCGCCCACGCTATCTCTAAGGTCCTCAGTTTTGGAAAAACTTGTTCGGGGATCTTTTACGAGATATCCCGTAGCCTTTCCAAGCTAGGTCAACCCCCTCTGCAAGTCCGTGACCGATATATAAGCAGGGGCAGACCTCCACCTTTTTCTTATCCCAAAGCCTCCAAGTAGCAGCAATGGCCGACAAGCAGCTTATCCCCTTTAGCTTTGAAGCCAAGGTGGTTGTTCCTTTCGAGAAGGAAGCAAAGCCGCTATCCTCCTTGCCTCCTGATCACATCCCTCTCTCGCTGTTCCCGCCTAGTCGTCCACGTTCGCCGCCACTACCTAAAGAAAGCAAGCAGACGATGTACGCTCAGCCGTACGATCACCGTCGTGAAGCAGCTCAGAAGAAGCCGATCCGTGTTCCTAGCTACATGGATCTGAAGAAACCAAGGGATGGAGAGCGACTCGCTGACGTGCGCATGGACAAGCATGGCAACACAAGGGTGCATAAGTACACCACCTCCTCAAGCCGTGTCACCATCGACGGAGTTCGTGCCAAAGAACCTCAAATCAAGAGAATTCCGGTCATCGAAGCCAGCCAGCGGATGCCACAGAAACAGAAGACCCGGAAGACCGTAGCTGAGCTAGCGCAGGAAGTAGCAAGCCTGGTAGAAACTTGCAAAGAGATCCACCACGTCAACACTTCCCTCACCAAGACCGTCCTCAAACTGTTAGAATCAAAGAAGCGAAGGGACGATGAGGAAGACCATAGCCGCAACCTTAAGAAGGGCAAGCGCCCTTTGTAAACACCTTAGTTAGAGAGCACATTAGTGATAGTTAGTTCGTGTTAGTTAGTTTGCTTTAGTTGTTAGAGTTGTTTAATAAAGTGCTCTCTCCTTTAATAAAGAAGTATTCCACAAGTTGAGCTATTTTTGCCTATATATATATTTTCTGGATATGTTTTTGTCTCCACCATATTGTGCATGCAAGATAACAGAAAACAAGTGTGGGGGAGAAGAACAGACGACCAAACGGCATCTTCCACGACCAAAATCAAGAAAAACGGGAAAAGCACAGAACAAACGACTCGCACGACGAACCACGGCAGAACCCAGTTCGGCCACATCTCGTCCACCACTCGGTTTGCTTCCTGAACTTTTTAAATTTTTGTAATTTGCTTTCCATTTTGAATTTAAATAAAGATGCCCTGCTAAAATGTCCTGATAACCTAAAAGATAAAGTTTCACATGTTTATGCTCTTAGAAATATTTATTGCTTTTGGGATGATCAGAATGAGGTTGGAATAATGAGAACCATCTTTCTTTTATCTTGTCTATGGAGAGTGCTTTAAAAATTATTAGCTAAGTTTCTCCTTTGTGATCAATAATATATCCCAACAGAGCTTTCATTGAAAATAAATTTGATTAAATGCTGCTTACTTGTATTGAGCTTTGTCAAATCTAGAGCTATGTTGAAGTTTTGTCTAAGTCTATGATCAAGATCACGTACACTGCTTTCACTAAAGTATCTATGCTCTAAGATTTTTGATCTCTGTCTCCCATATCATGAAAAAAGGTACAGCTAAAAAAAAAGAAGAAGAGAGAAAAAGCCAAAGAAAGAAAAGAAAAAAAATTATGAGTGAAGAGAAAAGTGAGAGAGAGGAGAAAATGGACAAGTGTTCTACGGGTCAGAAGAACCCCCCCTCTCAGAAAAAAAAGGCATAAAAAAGAGAAGAATAATGGACATGTGTCCGAGGGTGAGTAGGGCCCACTTCTCTAAAATAATAAGTGAGAGAGTAATAATGGACGCGTGTCCGAGGGTGAGTAGAACCCAACTCTCCACAAAATAGCTGAATACCTCTAAAAAAATGGGAAAAGATAGAAGATTCTAAAGTCAGAGCAGTGGTTTTTAAAATTTGACACACGCACATATCTTGATCTACGACCTATGACAGGCCTCTTCATGGATACTGATTTTGACCCAGCAATATATGCAAGGTAAGTTTGCTACATCTTTACATTCTAAAAACTTCACATATATTTGAGAGTATCACAAAGGAGTAAGCAAGGCTGCATTTTCTTTTTAAAAAAAAAAACTTATTCAAACTCTCTCCATTGACTTGATTTGAGAAATAAAGGTGATCTGTTTCTAACTATGCTCAGATATCCCCTAAGTACAGATATGACTAAGGAGTATAATTATGTTGATTCTTGTCTCTACGGTTGTAAACCATCCTTTTATCGAGGACGAGTAAAAGCCTAAGTGTGGGGGAGTTTGTTGGCACATTTTATCTATAAATAATTCCCCTCACATTTACTGGAAAAAGGACTAAAATATAATTTGATCACCTTATTAGGGTTTATATTGACAATTTCCACGAGTTTTGGTGAATCTATGAATTTACAGGGACTATTCAGAAAATATGCAAAGAAACCACTCTAGAAGACTCCAGAAGGCTCCGGAACTCAACGTGACTTAGCACCTAAGAAAGAAGCATCTAGAAGGATCAAGGACCCACTTGGCCGAAGTGGACCCCGAGGGGGGCCCACCCCAGCCCGATCGGCCTAGTGGTGGGGCCGGTCGGCCCCCCCTGGCGCTAAATGGGCCCAGCTTCCGGAATGTTCTTCCACCGCCTATGAGGATCAATCTAAACCACAAGTTAGGTCGGTTTGATCGTACGGTGCACGTCGTCTCCTCCGGGCTATATAAGCAGACCCCCTGACCCCAGGGCAGACAACAATTCATTCTATCAGATCCTCCATGCCTATCTGAGATTAGGGCTCTAGATTAGAATTAGAGTTGGAGAGTTAGTATCAAGTTGAGAGATTAGAGCCACGATCTATTTAGATCTAGCTAATCTTGTTCGAGAGGATTAGAGAGTGGTAGAGGCGAAGCTGAAGGAAGGCCCGGACCTGTCGGTGTCTCCTCTTCATCTTCTACCTCTGGGATCAACTCTATTTGAGCCTGATCCTGAGACCTTGTGGAAAGATCGACTTCTTATTCAAGTGAGTAACATTGTTTTTATTGTTCTTACGGTTCATAACTCTTTGAGTACTTTAATTCCTGTCGCTCTTGAGTTAAAGTTGCATGTTTAGTGTAAGCGTGGTGCTTAGACTAGCTAGCTTATGAATGCCTTCTATATTCCGTATCGTGTGGTAGAAGCGGGAAGTGACCTTGTTCCCGTCTGTCCTTTGCAGTCCACCTCCCGTCTATAGAAACCATAGGACTCCCCCCATAGATTCTCGGGAGGTTCCCTTTCCTAAGTGTGCCTTCAGACAATCACCCCATAAGAACAATATAGACATAGCTTGTGAGAATAAGAACCAGACATCCTTAAGTTTTCCTTATCTCTCTTTCTGTCAAGTCCTTGATAGCTACTCAGTAATTAGTTATATACCTCAAATACTCTCTTTACCATTCTCCTTGTGGATTCGATATTTAAAACCCTCTCCCGGGTGGAATGCTCACCGGTATCCGTGCGCTTGCGGATTATCCATCATAATATTTCTGTAGGCTTAACAAATACCAACAAACGCCAAGGCTCGCCCGCACGCGCCGACACGGTGCGGTGAGGCTTTGTATCTCCGTCTTCCACGCCAGCGGCAACGACGGCGAATAGGATTTCTGGGACAACGGCTTGCGAGCCGTGCCTTGCCTCGATCATCAATTCATTTGGGAGCATTGCATTGTGAGTATTTGTACCTCCCATTATTGAACCGATCTGTTACGTGGTCTGCTAATGATAAAAGTCAGTGTTTAGACAGTCACAGGAACCAGGCAAATTCTTTCTTCTCACTAGCATTAGCCCTGTCGTCCTGTGTCATATTTTTCAGAGTTCCTTCTGGGAGTTTGGCTATCTGCTTTGCCTAGTTAGTGAGGTCGTGTCTTTTATTAGTAGCAGAAGTGAGTTATCTCTAAGAACTATGATTGGTATGATGGTCACATCTGTTCAGATATGGATATTCACTTGTATTTCTCTTTTGCATGATGTATTATTCTTTAATGTCAGCAAAGTCCTGTTAGAAGAATATACATGTGAATTTCCTTGTTCTGTTAGTTGTGGAATTTTGGTCTTGCTCATATTATCGCTTTATTTACATCAGGGTTAAGATGGGCTTCTACGATAGTTCCCTTTATGGAACAAGAAATAATCGTAGAGGGTGAACAAATCCAAAGTGCTTCGGAAAAGTTTCCCACTCCAGTCAACCACTTCTTCTCCATGGCCTCCATGATAGATGTTTCATTTGGAGGATCAGGAGGCAAAGGAGGTACCGTAGGCCTAGGGGAAGGTTCTGTCAAAGGATCTCTAGCTGGCAGGATTTGGACAGAAGAGGGCTCCTTCCCTAGTTGGCCATCTAAGCAATTTGAGGTGTTTCTAAGATTTTCAAAAGGGTCATCCTCGAATTGATAGAGGAACCTTGGAGGTTGAATTTCTTCTTCCTCCATTGTTCCTGGTTTGGGAGAGGGCTCAACGGTCAAATATTGAGATGTGGAAACCGTAGGTTCAGGTTTGGCTGTTGAGAGACTCTCATGGCTTGATACATACTCATCACGAAGGGGTTCGTTACGGTTGGTAGGTAGGAAAGAGTCTTCTAAGAGAGTATCTAGGATTTCCCTTCCTTCCTTTGTTGTCTTGTCTTCAAACGAGCCCCCAGCGATGATGTCAAGCTCCCGGGCAGACTTCATGTCTAGACACAAGAGAAAGATGTACAAAGATACACCCTCAGGTATAGACAAGTGTGGGTAAATTGCCAGGAGGCGTAAAAATCTTGCCCACGCTGCACCAAGGGATTCCTTCTCTAGTTGCTCAAAATCGAGGATGTCCATCGGTAGAGAATTTATGCGTTTCCGGAGGGAAAACGAGGAACAAAAGTTAACTCGTAGTTTCTCCCAATCACCGCTCATGCTCCCTACCGAACGGATGTACCATTGTTTAGCTATCCCTATGAGAGAGAAATGAAACAACTTCCATCTCAAGGTTTCCTGCGTCATTCCTGGGATAACCAAGAATGAACACATATCCTCAAATTCTTGCAAATGGTCATAAGGTTCTTCATTAATTGCTCCAGAGAAGGTGTGACTCCGAACCATGGCTATAAGGTCGGGGTTGAGTTCATGGTTGGATGAAGAAGTTGTTGGATCAGTGAACTAATTGGATGTGGTGGAGAGGCCGTGAAAGGATGGCCTCCCCATGGGTAATGGGGGTAAAGGTAGAATAAATGAAAGTGAAAAGATACGAGGACCAATAGTACAAAGATAGATACAGCAACTGTTCCCCGGCAACGGCGCCAGAAAGCTTGTTGGGTATTTTAGCGACACACGAAATAAATCCGTAAGTGCACGGATGCCGTTGTAGCTTTTACCTCAGAGTATTCCAAGGGAACATGTGTGTACTAATTTCGTACAGTCAGTCCAAGGACACACCCAGATAAGAGGCAAGGATAGAGAGGATTCCAAAAGATAGCGCTATAGATGAGATTAAAGGTCGATCTCTAGATAGAACTTGGCTCAGGATACCGATAGCCCTGACTTAACAGGTGACTCCGGTATGCGGATCTATGTGGAACGGAGCTCTGACTATATCCAGCTGCGGAGGATCAACAAGGGCCAGAAGGGCTGTCACCACCTCCTGGACTACCTCTACCTAACCTTGGGATAAGCCAAATGGATGATAACCGGTAGCGTGTCACAACGTCCACGCTGTGGTTACTGCCGTAGCCAACGGACTACGGCACCTTGTACTGATAGAACAACGACCACGGAAGAGAACTGATCTCACTCACTATAGGTACTACTAGCTTATGCTAAAGGCATACGAGAGAGCACTCGGTCCCGTACTAAGCTTCCAACGTATACGAACGACTTGCAACAAACGAACGTATAAACCCAGGATCTACGCACTAGTAGAGGAAAAGGTCTACTCATGCAACCTAGCATAAACTATTAGAAAGGAATCACAAACACACTTTATTCTAATCAGAGCATGCAAGCATGTCCACTTTATTCTAAATGACGAACATGCATACAAACGGGATACAAACTTGTGCACCTAATCAACTAGATCGAGGAGGCGTGTTCGTGAAGAACACGCGCCTCTAAATGATGAACAGGTGAAGAACACAAGAACATATCACTTGCACTTTAGTCTAAATAGAAAATGCGGAAATACTTACTTTACTCTAATTGAAGAACAAGCATCCGTAGAAATACAACTCTCTCTCACACTCTCCTACTCTCTAATCTACCAAGGAGAGGCCTCTCCTTTGAAGGGAAGCACTCATCCTTGGGTGAAGTGGTGTGTCCCTATTCTTACCCCCCTCCCCTCATATTTATAGGCCAACGGAGGTAGGAGTTTGCCTTGGGAGAGTGGCTTTCCTCCTTGCTTCTTGTGGGCCCAAGCATGATTCGGGGGTTTAAGGCGGTAACCGAGTGGATAACGCCCCAAACTGCCTCTAGGAGATCACCAGGAGTTGACACATGGAAGCTGGGCTCGAACGGTGGCAAGCCCAGGTCGGCTAAACCAGGGGATCGGCCGAACCCCAGTTGCCGCCAAATGGTCCCAACTTTCTCTGGGTCGCTCCTTGATGGGTCCTTGGTCCAATCCTAGGTGTACGCGCAAAACCAAGGCTGTTTGCCTCCTCTGGTAGGCCCTTTGATCCATGTGCTCTCTTCTGATTGGCTGGAGTTGTGCTTCTTTGCTTGGTGGGTCCATGGATCCATGTGAAGCCTATGTGGCAACCTCTCATTGGTTGGTGCTAGGTTGCTTGGATCCATAGGGTGTGCTTTCTCTCATTTAAGGAGCTAAAACACCTGCATTCAAATATTCATCTGCACTCGTGGAATTTGTCAGATATAATCCCTATCCTAGTGTGGATGCTTAAATTTCCTTTGTTTATGCAGGAGTTGACGGCATAAAAGTGGTACTTAAGAGCCGTCAACACCCCCCTCCCCTGTGCCTGAACCCCTTCTGGCGCGAGGCATTCTTGGCACTCTCCGACGTCGCCGGCGTCGACCTGCATGCATGTGACGACCCTTAAATAACGAAGCAAACTAGACCTTTACCACTACAAAGTGAAGCGGGCACAGATCTGACGACTTACTTGCTGGCGGATTTCAGCCCAATTTTGATGGGCTTAGGAGGGGCCTTCCGCGCCCTCTTCTGCGACCCCACGTCGCCCGAAACGTTTGCGCCCGACCTTGGGAGCTCCTCCCCTCTCGCGACCTTGCGGGGTGTCTGCGTCGCCTGCCCGGTCGACGCGTCGAGCGACTTGGCGTCGTCCTCCTCATCAATGTCGATGGTCTCGACATCGGTGCTGGTCGTCGCTGCGTCCACCGACACAGCTGGGGCCGCTCTCTTCCTCTTCTTCTTCGATTCCGCCGCCTGGGTGGCGGCGATCGTCACTGCGGCCTTGGACGTGGGTATCTTGCCCGCAGTCTACCGCGTACACCGTGGCGGTGGCGCGGCGACCTTCGCCGGAGCTCTCCTCGCGGTGGGTTCCTCTTCATCGCTACACACCGACGAATCGGAGAGGTAGTCCTCGAGGCATTGCTGCGGTGGGGCCTGGACGTCCTTCGTGGCTCGGACCTTGAAGCTCTGCTCCCCCTCGTCGGGCAACGGAGCCAGGCACCAGTACATGCCCTCACGACCCTGTAATCAGAAGACCTATATTAAACCAGATTCGCAAACTCAGACAACATAACTCAAGTTCGAAGCCTGGTGACTGACGGTGTCAGCGGGCCGGTACACACTGAGTGCCTTGGGGCACGACCGATTGCGGATGCGCCCGGCGAAGATGCTCTTCATTCGTCCCACCATCTCCTCCTTGGAGACCTTGCGCCGTATAACCCGGGTGGGGTCGGATTGACCCTAATACTCGTAGGCCGGGTGAACCGCCGGCTGAAGCTAATCGCCACGGCGCTACCGATCAACCCCTCCATCTTCAACCTCTCGAGGTCGTCCAGCAGCGGCTGCAGGTCATCGGTCTCCCGCGACGTAAGCTGGCTGGACCATTCAGGCCTCGCCACGGGAGCGTGCCCGGACCTGGTAGGGAGCGTCGGCACTGGATTGTCGAGGTAGAACCACCCCTGCTTCCAGCCCATGGTGTTGTCAGGCAGCACCAGGTCAATGTACACTAGCTTCATATACTGGCGCAGCATGAACTCGACGCTGCCAACGACGTCGGCCTTCCCTGTCTTCTTCAGCTCGAAGAAGTGCCACCACAGGTTGAAATGTGGCGGTATCCCCAAGTAGGCCTCGCACAAGTGGATGAAGGAGGAGACAATGGTAACGGCATTGGGGACGAGGTGTACCAGGTCGATCCTGTAGAAGTACAGGAGCCCACAGAAGAAGTCGCCGGTCGGGAACCCGAATCCGCGCTCGACGTGCGCGAGGAAGATGATGGTCTCCCCAGTCCCCTCAGTGGGGAACGCCTCGCCGGCGGCCGGCCTCCAAGCCACCTCCGCCTTGGGCTTCAGCAGCCCACGGACCACCAGGGCCTGGATCTGCTCCTCCGTCACCGTGGACAGCTCCCAGATAGCCTCCGGCGCCGGCGCGAGCTCGGGCTCCATCTCCTCTTCTTCTAATCTGGTGGATTTTGCTCTGAACACCACGAGCGATTTCGTGTGCATGCGAGGGTGCGCGGCGCGGTGGATCTAAGCACAGAGGCGTGGCTCAGTTTGCTGGAGCAGTTGAGTGGCGGCGGAACCCTAGGTGTTGCGCGGAAATGAAAATCAAGTGGAGGTCTCGGCCCGCGGTTCGGCCTTATATAGCTGGGCCCCAGCGGCGCCATGGGCCGCCGCACCCAACGTCTCTCTCGCGGACTTCGCGGCAACCCAACGGATCTCCACTCAATGGATCTACATCCCAACGGCTCTTTCAGCCTAACTAGGATAATAGGCAGTAACGGCTAGTTCCGTACGGGAATCTGCGTCCGCCGGTTTTCGGTCAACACGCCCAGCCGGATGTGGACCCGTTATGCCTCCATCTAGGCCCCCAACCCATACTATCGATGCTAACTTCAAGGTCGCCTTGGCCCACAGACGACCTATGGTCCTACTACACCGCCTCTACAAGGTCGACAAAGACCCGGCAGCTTTCTAGGTCGCCTCGGCCTACAAATGGCGGGTTCACACCACGTCTCCTAGGCCCTGCTGCCTTCATGCCTTCTAGGTCGCCTCGACCTATAGCGACGAAAATTACCAACGGTCCCGTGCTTAAAGGCTCTACTGCCCGTTGGCGACCTCCTGGTCTTGACTAGCAGCTCCTTGCTGAGGCCCTGGTGCCTTCTAGGACGACTAGATCTACAGCTCTCAGGTTGACACCCTGCGCTGTGTCACTGCACAGCGGCCGTGTTGACTCCGGTCGGCACTGGACCTTCGTTAATATTCAAGGCCTTCTGAAGGTCGGTGTTCTACTGCAGCCCTGCAGGGACCTTGGCCATGCCATTGCTAGCCGGACGCCCCTACACATGCTTAAGACGCACTGTTCATCATGTCAACATGCGTATAGAAGCTTCGTAAGTGTCAGAGGTTTAGGTCTGAGCAGTCCACAGGGGGTCAACCCCGGTGGTTTATTTGTTCGGCGGGGAGATCGGGAGCTAAGAACGTGATGGTTATGCTAGCGTAGCACACGGAAATCACGGCGAGACACAAGAGACAAGGCGATTTTATACTGGTTCGGGCCTCTGGAGAGTTAGACCCTACGTCCAGTTCTTCAGTTTGTATTGCTTCGATCTCAGGTGGTCCTCAGAAGGACGCCCTTGCCCACCTTATATTGGGCGACGGACAAGGTCGGTGGACCGGAGTCCAAGTCGGTTACAACAGGGAAACCTATCTCTAGTCAGTTACAATATGGAAGGCTTATCTGAGCTGCCTTAATCCATCTGGACTGCCTTGGCTTGCACGCCAAGCTGTCTTCTCATCTTCGGGTCCACATGTCAGGTCGGGCAGGCCTACTGACAGGTCGGCGAGTCTTCTGGTGGGCCAGACCCACTTGTCGGGGGCGGCCGTGAGCCTGGTCGGTGGGAACCCAGGGGTACCCATGTCTCACAAGCCCCCGAGCGATGTGTAGGCTCAGCGACCTCTAGGGGGTCATGACGAAGTCTTGAAGCCATCGACAGGTCGAATAGTGTGCACGTCGGTCAAAAAAGAAAGAGAAACAAATCAACTTAGCAGCCGACCTGTTTGTAGTTTTGCCGAATGAAGAGAGGTCGAGTGACGACCTATAAGAAGCAGACTTCCAATAGATCGAAATGACGATGAAAAAATTCAGAGGGCGTCACGGACGCACTCATAGAGTAGTATCCGAGCATCGTGGCCGGCAGGATGGCCGGTATGATGATCCAAAAAAGAAAGAGAAGAAAAAGTAGGTCGAGTAACGACGTGATGAGAAACAAATTTCCCAACAGGTCGGTACGACAAAGAAAACAAGAGGGCATCGAAGACGCTCTCGTAGAGTAGTCCCCGAGCATTGAAGCAGGCAGCATGGCTGGTTTGATGCTCAAAAACGAGAAGAAAAACTGCATCATGGTCTTGATCGAACGAAGTGTAGAGACACCCAGATCTCCCAGCATGGCTACAAGGAGTCTGGTAGGGCCGACCTCGTGGAGGCCTTGTAGGCGTGCCAACCTCGAAGAGGCCTCAAATCAACGATGCCCAGTATCCGAGGATACCTAGCAGGATCTTGAAAGGCGCGTCGCATGAAGAGGTCTTCTATGGTGGTTGAAACGGTCAATGATGAAGTCGTACAAAAAATGTTGATCTTGGACGAGTGGAGTGTAGAGACACCTAAATATCCTGCATAGCTGCAAAGAGTCTGGCAGAGCCACCCGAGGCATGCCGACCTCAAGAAGGTCTCAAATCAAAAGCACCCAAGCACCCAGAGATACTTGGCAGGGCCATTAGGTGCACACCCCACAGGGAGGCCTTCATTCCCGACGTAATATCCTGGGTGTCTAGAGCAGGCTGGCAGGGCTACAAGAGCACACCGACCTCGGAAGGTCACGCATCCGGGGCGCCCAACTAGGTTGGCAGAGCCGTAGATATACCGAGGTATTGCAAGACCTAGGTATTAAGGCACACCGACCTCATGGAGGTCATTTTAGTGCCTAGACGACCAGCATAGCTGCCAGCCATCCAGCAGAGCCATGGCACTAAGGTATTGATGACCTCAGCAATAGGCACACCGACCACGGGGGCCCGACGAAATCGTAGACGTGAAGCTTCTGGACTCCAGGCGCCCAGACGGATCTGGCAGAGCAGCGAGGCATGCCTACCCCGAAAGGTCTTCAATCGAACCTACGACCATTCTGCTCAGGAAACAGAAATATAGGCTGATTGGAATAGGTTCGTTTACATGCAGAGCCATAGCGGGTGCACCAGGACGCAGAGCCTAGCGGGTGCAATGAAGACGCAGAGCCGTAAAGGGTGCGTTTAATCGTCATCATCGTCCATAGATGTAGTAAGGCGCCGGGCCCTCTGACACAGAGTCAGGCTTATCTTCTCCGTAGACTACTGGGTCACAACAGTGGTCGGAGATTCTCTTGCCACCCAGAAAACGACAAACTGCCCACTCTCGATCACGTGGTAACAGTGTCATCACTTCACCGGCTGCACAAGGCCTGGCTCTGGCTATAAATAGCACCATAAGACTGAAGGAGGCAAGTACCGAGCATTGTTGAGCTATGAAGCCGCAGAGTAGAATTACAGCCATGCCGTGGGCATGCAACCGTCCACCAGAACGCAGGATGCAAAATTGTAGAAGCTTGGAGCTAGAAGAACGAAGTCGCTGCGAGGTCTAGCGACCTGACGAAGACGACAATGGAGCCGGAGGAAGGTCTTGGTCTTGACGAAGGCGACAACGGAAGCGGAGGAAGGTCTAGCGACCTGACGAATGTGATGAGGGAGACATAGGAAGGTCTAGCGACCTGATGAAGACGACGCCGAAGCTGCAAGGAGGTCTAACGACCTAAAGCCGGTGACAACAGAGCCGCAAGGTGGTCTAGCGACCTAAAGCCAACGATGACGGAGACGCAGGAAGGTCTGGCGACCTGATGCCGGCGACGATGGAAACACCGAGAGGTCCACCGAAGATGACGCCAGAGCTGCAGAGAGGTCTAGCGACCTGAAGCCGGCGACAACAGAGCCGCAAGGAGGTCTAGCGACGTAAAGCCAACGATGACGGAGACGCAGGGAGGTCTGGCAACCTGACGCCGGCGACGACGGAGCCACCAGGAAGGTTCACCAAAGGCGACGCCGGAGTTGGAGAGAGGTCTAGCGACCTAACAAAGGCGATACTAGAGAAAAGAGCTGGTCCTGTAAAATAAAATAAACACCAGGTCGGTGTATCAATCTGTCAAATATAATGAAAACTTAGCCTGAGCTAAACAAGCAGATGTCGAGTAATGCTAGCCGAAGCTGAACATTCTTGTGCTATGTTTCGTTTGAAAAAGGGCATTCCACTTGTCGTGCCAGACGCACATTATGCGGACTCGAAAGCTTTGAAGCTGCAAAGTGTTTCACTCCTCTACAATGCTCAGCAGGGTGCCTTAGATGTAGCCGACGCACGGGGTGGGGCCTCGGACCCAGGTTTTGCAACCACACAACGTCGAATACTCATAATGAGAGTCAAGTAGTTAAAGGAAGAACACATAGGAGAAGTAGGACCCCTCAGGTCTTGCGACCCTTAGATTGGCATGGCCAAGCCCCCGAGCATGTCGAGGGGGAGGGGAACATAGCACAAGATAAAAAATTTGAACCCTCAGGTCTGGCGACCTACGTGTTGGCATTGCCAAGCCCCTGAGCATGTCGAGGGGGAGGGGTTGGAAGAGCAGACAAAAGCATGTAGAGCAGGTCTACGAAATAAATTGAAGCCGTAAAAATATTAAATTGTAAACTGGCACTTAGCTTGTGTGTAGCTGAGGTCGGAGCGTAGTCGAGGTTGACGTCATTGTAGTCGCGGTTGGGGCACGGCTGTCGGCGCTGAGTCAAGCTGCTGACGAGGTCGGCGAGCCGCGAACGGTTGTCTGAGGAGCCTACCATCAGGTAGGCGGCATGTCAACAAGATCGATCGCAAACAGGACGTGGTGCTGGGACACCTCGATCACGTCAGCCACATGCACGGGTCGAGGACCAGGGGTCGTGCATGCATCTTGTAATTGAAAATAAGCGATTAGTTTTGGAAATAAAGTAGCAGATCACATCATGTATATCCAATGAGAGAAAAAAAAGCAAAAGAATCTTCAATTCCCTGGTGCACGTGCACGCATGACCCTGATCCATCTAGTTCGAATGCTATACGCCGAGGCCAATTTCGCCGAATCAACACCGGGGTCAGGCCGTCGGGGTCGATATTTGTAGATGACGCAAACGTTACTTGGTAATGTGCCCAGATGATCGCATGTTGTGGAGAAGCGACGACACCGGCCGGAGCCGTGCGCCGTCATGACGGACGAGACCATCAACTGATCGAGCAGATCGAGTCGCCGAATCGCCTTGAAGGGTGTGGGCGGGTGGGCAAGCGCCAGAAATCCATGGTGTCATCGTGGAAAAGGTTGCCGGAGCGAGCTGCCATCACGCTGCACGAAGACCTCCCAATCTGCCCCTACCTGGCGCGCCAACTGTCAGAGGTTTAGGTCTGAGCAGTCCACAGGGGGTCAACCCTGGTGGTTTATTTGTTTGGCGGGGAGATCGGGAGCTAAGAACGCGATGGTTATGCTAGCGTAGCACACGGAAATCACGGCGAGACACAAGAGACAAGGCGATTTTATACTGGTTCGGGCCTCCGGAGAGTAAAACCCTACGTCCAGTTCTTCAGTTTGTATTGCTTCGATCTCAGGTGGTCCTCAGAAGGACGCCCTTGCCCGCCTTATATTGGGCGATGGACAAGGTCGGTGGACCGGAGTCCAAGTCGGTTACAATAGGGAAACCTATCTCTAGTCAGTTACAATATCGAAGGCTTATCCGAGCTGCCTTAGTCCGTCTGGACTGCCTTGGCTTGCACGCCAAGCTGTCTTCTCTTCTTCGGGTCCACATGTCAGGTCGGGCAGGCCTGATAGGTCGGCGAGTCTTCTGGTGGGCCGGACCCACTTGTCGGGGATGGCCGTGAGCCTGGTCAGTGGGAACCCAGGGGTACCCATGTCTCACAGTAAGCTACAAAGAACTTTGCCCCATGGCCAATTACAAGATACAAACATATTAAAGGTCCTGATCTACCTTATGTGGTGTCTACGACGCAACCTAGACTGATGAAGCACGTCACAAGCTTTCTTCAAGCTTCAGGACCTACTTGGAGGTCTCCACCACCGCTGAGGTCGCAGAAGCCACACAGCCACCTCTACTCTTGCCCCAGAAGGTTTCCTGTGGCACCCACACTTACGTCTGGGTTCCCCCACAAGATTCCAAATCGAGCCAGCGTCGCCTCGGGCCTTCCCCGGTACAGCATGGTGATCTCCAGCATCACCTCGGACCTCCGCTCACAAGGTCCGTCAAGGCATGTACTGCCCCATGCTGCACCTGGATTCCTCACTGGGCACGGGTGAAGCGGCTGATGGAGTTCTCCCAACTTTGCAAGCATTCTTCTAGCTTCAGATGCTGGTGGCCTAGCTCTACGCTCTGGTGGACGACTACAAGCCCAAGGCACGAAAAAATTACTACATAGCTTCGCCATGGCTCGTTCGGCTGGCTCAAGCAATGAGCTCGGTGGCGTGGTCATCTATTTATAGCCGCAGCGCAGGGCCTTGGGTCCCATCTGTGGCACAGCCGGCGCGGCATCCTTATCTGGTGGCTGTTGCCACGTGAAGCGCGAGGTCCCTGTTCACCCGTGGGAACATTGGCGCACCTGTCCCCTACCTGACAACGTCCTGGCAGCATTTGTCCTTTGCGGGCAGACAACGACTGCAACTTCATTTGGTGGTAGGCCCCCGTGACCGTACAGTGCACCCGTGGTGCGAGAACGATAACCACTGGCGCCTAGTGCTTTACTGGAAGATTCCAGGTGTTTTGTCCTGTCCAGAACGTCAGAACATCACAAGGGAAACAAAAGGCCGTAGGTCCTCTATTCCTTTATTTTTCGAGCATCAAACCAATTATTCTGGTCGCTTTACTACTCGAGGGCTACTCCACGAGTGCGTCTTTGGACGCCCTCTTCTTTCAAGTCGCATCAACCTACTGGACGCCCGCTTCCACTACTTCTCCGCTCGACCTACCTACGGTTGGCGGTGTGACCTTCATCAAGGTCTGGGAGGCTCCTTCATGTTACCTGACTCAGGTCAGGTCGGCGGCTCTTCAAGATCGATGCCTTGCCTTCACTTCGACCTTCTGGACCTATGTTCCAGGAGCTCGATGTTCGACTTCGTGCGGTGCCATGCCTTCGCTTCGCTTCGACATGACCATGTCTCGGCCGCTACGCCTACATGTCGATCGGGGCTTGAGAGACATGGGTACCCACGGGTCCCCACCAGCCAGGGTCCCAGAGGTCCCTGTCAAGTGGACCCAGCCTGCCAAAAGCCCCGCCGACCTGCAAGTGGGCCCAAAGACCTTAACCACAACCCCGGCGACCTTGGAAGACTCCAGAAGACCTTATCCAGATCCCAGAGAATCCGCAAGGCTTGGCGCGCAAGGCGAGCTACCAGATTGCGGCTCGACGCCGCCAGTAGGTCCGCAGATGACGGGATATTCCCTGTAATCAAGGCAGATGGCCTTCCCATCTTGTAACCGACCCCGATGAGGGTCTACTGACCTCGAATAGAAGCCCTAGCCCGTTGACCATATAAGGCGGCCTAGAGCTCCATTCGAGGGGACTTCTTCTTCACGCATAATTCCACCCCATACTGGACGTAGGGTTTTACTCTCCGGAGGCCCGAACCAGTCTAAACCTTTGTGTTCATCGCCATCCTTGCCGTGTTCCGAGTTCCATACGTGAACTACCACCTACGCTCTTAGTTCCCGATCCCCTCCATTAACCTACAACTGCTTGGGTAGCCCCTAGCAGATCTGTCCAGGTCTCACCCCGTGACAGTCGGCGCTTCCCTAGATTAGCCGGGATGAATAAAATAATGATGAATCACTTGGTCTTGTCGAGTCATTAAACATTGAGTCAGGGGCACTCGTTGTGCTCCCTAAATTGGTTGAGTCAGGGCACCTGTTGTGCTCCCTAAGTCAGAGTCAAAGTCAGAGTTTTTTCCACAACTTTGTGTGATTTCTCTTTCCAGAGTGCTTGAATACAATGGTGAGCCAAGTTCGTTTGGATAATACATAGCAGCTTGTTCTTTTTCTTTGTGAATATTTTTTTTTGGACTCTCTTTAATTAATGGAGGCGACTAAGTGGAGAGGGCTCTCCATTTAGGCTTAAATGGAGGGCCCTTTGAGGTTACTTCCTGCGACACAAAAGTTACTTCTCCCAACAGAAAAAACACATAGAAGGAAGTAACTTTTAGTAATACATGGAGAGCCCTCCCAGGTTACTTTCTGCAGCACAAAGTTACTTCTCTCAACAGAAAAGAAGCACACTGGAGGAAGTAACTTTGTGTCGCGGGAAGTAACTTTCTGTCGCGGGAAGTAACTTTGTGTCACAGGAAGTAACTTTGTGTCGCGGGAAGTAACTTTTATGTCGTAGGAAGTAACCTCGGAGGGTTCTCCATTTAAACCTAAATGGAGAGGCCTCTCCGTTTAGATTTTGTGTTAATTAATCAGCACTCCCTTTAAATAGAAAGTTTTTGTGCCAACACCATGTTGTTCTGCAACGCCTTGCATATGGACCTGCATGTGTGTATTATTAATTGTTTGCTTCCGTCTTCTTTTCGCTCTTTCATTTGCTGCCAGTACTACTGGGATTATGGTGGTAGTATTTTAGTGGTCATGCATCGATACACATATGCACCACTCCCTTTACCATACTTCTCACAAGACCTTAGCCGGCGTCGTTACATTTTCACCGTGATGCCACAAATTTCATTTTGTCAGAGGTAAATTATTCCTTGAAAGCGAGCAGTTTCTGGCACAGGCTAGGCTGAAGGACATCGTATCTCCCAGTACATTGCGAAATTACGGTAGTACGGGAAGGTAGGAACCAAAGTTCTCCAGATTACAGTGAAAACTCATACCGTAGCCTTGAGTAATGTGTTTTTTTGAGAGATAACCAGTTGGGGTCCCCTTTGACTTTACGACATTAACCAACTAGAAGTCACCATTTGTTCTCAGTTTGTGGTGAAACATCGTACCACCCAAGAGAGTGTCATCCTCGAGTTGCCGCGACATTGCATACTGCAACTCGAAGGGTTTTTTTTATCGATTTGGTTGCGACCAAAGAAAATATACTGCCATGGTGCCAGCCAACCATACCGAAGGGTTTGACAGCTTCACACTAACCGCCCTGGTGTGCTCGACTGCTCCCGATCATCCTCAATTTACCGCGAAACTCCATGCAGCGCCTTGAAGGAACTTTGTTTGTTTGATCACGACCACTCGCTATTATATGGTGTCAATTGATCAAATCGAAGGTTTGAACAGTTTGATACCGGTCACGATGGTATGCCCGACTGTTCCATAATCATCGAACGATAAGCTGAAATCGCTAAATAGAGTTGGTACGGTCTTCATGAATGGATGTCTTGCGCCGGCTAGAAGGAATCACGATCCCTGAAATAGTCAATGTAAAAAGCAAAAGAAAGGTAGAAACGTAGTTTGTTTTGTTGTTTTGAAAAAATGTTGGCTTTCCCATTCTGCATTGGCTATAGGTGTAGCTTGGGACAAGGTTGTCAGGGGACTCTTAGCATGGGTGTTGCCGAATAACCATAGCAACAGCAAAGCAATTTCAGTCCTTTCTTTGTTTTGTGATTGTGTATGGGACGACATGTTTTCTCGACTCTACCATGTAGCGATGGAAACTTTAAACTTCAGTTGTTCCTCGTACGAAGTAGCACCACAGCTCAGTTATACTCCGTGACACAGAGACATAGGTGTGGCTTATCTAGTATGAGGGTTTTATAGGATAATGGCTGGGAATTTCTGCCAATACTTTTGCCGAGGGTGACGAATGGCCATCTCCCGCCTTCCTCTTTGCTTGGAATTGGATTGCTTATCTTTTGAATTGAAGTTATCTCCTTGGGTGACCTTCTCTTCTTCTTCTTTTTTTTCTTTTCTTTTCTTTTTTCTTTTTTTTTGAACTTTGGCACTTGGAGATACTTGATGCGTACGGCCTTCTGGAATTTGGAAGATGACCATCCGTCTTTGTGTGTCTAAATTAACCCTCGCAGGCATGTTTTTTTTTCTTGGTCCCTTGTTCTCTACTCCCTCCGTCCCGTAAAGAATGCAATCCTAGCATTTGAAAATAATCTCACAAAGAGTGCAATCCTAGAAAATAGATCTAAATACCTACCTAATTAAGCAATCAGATCTGATCTGCATGCCAAACCTTACTGCATGTGGCTAAAAAATAGGGGTACTAGAGTGTTTTCGTTCCACCACTGATCTGTCCTAGAAAAACTAGAATTGCACTTATTATGGGACAGAGGGAGTACCTCCTTAGGGATGGCAAGCAGCTGCACACTAGAGAACAACTTGTGTTGAGCCTAGTAGCTCTTTCTTGCTCTTTTCCTATAGTCTTCCCGGAGGTAATAATTGCTCCATGTCAAGAAGCACAAATGGCACGGTGATTTCGCCGCTCGAAGACAACCCGAGTTCATCTTACCACTGCCCTCGGTAGAGAACGATCGACAAGTGTCATGTGCGATGAATGTGTGGGTACTTCACATTAGTGCCTTACTTTCCCTTCAACCAAGTCCCGAGGCAGCCAAATCTTGAGCCACAAGCACAACACATTCTCAGGGAAAGCCGTTTTGTGGTAGGACATTGACGTCCCAAAAAAAACAAGAAAGGTTCCTAAAGGAGGCACGCATGGAGAGCAAGAGCCCCTTTAGGATTTTATTTTGTTTATTGTCTTTTTTAAGAGGAAAAAAGAAAGAAGGCAAACAACGAAAAGAAGGAACACTTCATTGGAAGTATTTCTTCAAGAACCTCCCATTGATCGGAGGCATCGGTCTGACCCCATGATGGTCGACCAATTGATAGGCACCACCGTCGTAGGCTTGCTCTACAGCATATGGCCCTTCCCATTTGGGCTCGAACTTTCCCTTCGTCTTGTGTGTCACAACGATAGGGCGACGTAGCATGAGAACCAATTCGCCTTTCCTGAAGACACGGTGTTTCATTAGCTTGTCGTATGCCCTCACCATGTTTCGACGATATAACTCTAAACTTTGGATAGCTTGGAGGCGTCCTTCTTCTAAGGCGTCGAGTTCTTGTAATCGAAGTTGTATCTGCTCATCTTGGGTGAGATCCTCATGGATGGCAACTCGTAGTGATGGGACTTGGATTTCTAGCGGTAAGACGGCTTCACTCCCAAAGACGAGGGAGTAAGGTGTAGCTTGCGTTCACGTATGAACTGTGACACGATGTGCCCACAAAGCCTCAGAGAGACGATCATGCCAACCTCTCCGATATTTATTAACCTTCTTCTTGAGTATTTTGCCGAGTGTCTTGTTAAATGCTTCAGCCACTCCATTTGCTTGTGGGTAATACCCAGTTGAGTAGTTCCACTTTATATGGTACTTAGCCTTGAACCTTTCCATCTTGTGAGATGTGAAAGCTTTGCCATTGTCAGATGTGATGCAATGCGGAATCCCAAAGCGGTGGATGACATGTTTCTCAAGAAAGTCAATAACATTGTCACTTTTGACCTCTCTTAGTGGTACAGCTTCAGCCCATTTGGAGAAGTAATCTGTTATGGCGAGGATGAAGCGATGCCCCTTAGAAGAAGGAGGTTCAATCTTCCCAATAACGTCAATACCCCAGGCATCAAATGGCCATGACGGCACTGAGGGATGAAGAGGTACAGGCGGCCAATGCTTAAAATCACCATGTATCTGGCAATTATGGCACGACTTGGCAACTCTTAAGCAATCAGCCATGATTCTAGGCCAATAATACCCGGCGAGTCGTACGTTGTGGTACTTTGGACCGCTTTGATGTCCTCTGCAGATACCATGATGTATTTCTCGCAACACTTGGCCAGCTTCGCTTCGACCAACACATCGAAGTAAAATCTCGTGGCCATAAGCACGTCGATACAAGACGCTAGCTTTATGGACATATGAAGGAAGTTGCCGCAGCAGTTGGTGTCTTTGTACTGAATCCTCGGGGAGGCTACCATGGTTGAAGTAGTTGAGGAAGGGATTTAGCCAATCATCTTCTCCCACAACCCCTATTGTAATAGTGTTGACTTCATGTTGCTCCGGAATAAGCTCAAGAACAGCCGGGAGCAACCATCTTTCTTCCACGACTACTTGTGTGGATTTTCCTTCTGGTAAGACTAGTGCTGCTGCAAGTTTTGCCAATGCATCAGCTGGTGCATTTCGACTACGCGGGACATGAATGATTTCAATATGCCCAAATTTTTCTGTAAGCCGCCGTGCCGCATTGTAGTATGGCACCTGCTCGGGCTTATGAACTTCATATATACCATTTACTTGGCTTACAATGAGTTGGGAATCCCCATGTGCTCGTAGAGAACGTACCTCCATTGAAAGCGCTAGGAGTAGTCCAAAAATGAGCGCTTCATATTCAGCTTCATTATTAGAACATTCCTCCTAGAGTAAAGAGAACAAGTGATGAATCACTTCTCCCTGAGGTGTCCTGAACACAAGGCCAGCTCCAGCCCTTCGTCTGGGAGCGCCATCACTATCATTTTCAGTTTGTGAGGCTCCATCAAAGTAGAGATCCCAGGGTATCTCTAGTTCAGTGGTGAAAACCTCTTCGTCGGGAAGATCAGTGATAAGGGGCGAGTCATCCGGCACCGGATGTGCTGCTAGGAACTCTGCCAATGCTTGCCCTTTGATTGCCTTCTGCGGGACATAGGTTATGTCAAATTCCATCATAAGCAGAGCCCATTTTCCAAGTCTTCCCGCAAGCACAGGTTGACTCAACACATACCTTATGGGATCCGCTCTAGCAACGAGCTGGATTTGGTGGGTTAACATGTAGTGCTGCAGTTTCTTCAAGGCAAATATCAAGGCCAAACACAACTTTTCTATTGGTGAATAGTTTTGTTCGGCACCTACCATGGTGCGGCTCAAGTAGTAGCACGCCACCTCCTTCCCTTCTTCATTGTGTTGTGCAAGCAAGGCCCCTATTAAAGCAGGCTGTGTGGCGATATAGAGTATTAGTGGGCGCCCTTTTACAGGTGCTGTCAAGACAGGAGGATTAAGCAAGTACCTTTTTATGCTATTGAGACCTTCTTGGCATTGTTCGTCCCATATGAACGGTTCTCCTTTCTTCATGAGCCTTAAAAAGGGTTGAACACGCCCGGATAAGTTCGAAATGAAGCGGCGTATGTATGCCAACTTCCCCTATAATGACCTCCATTCTTTTAAGTTTACTGGAGGGGGCATATCCTGGATAGCTTTAATCTTCTTGGGCTCAATTTCAATCCCACGATGACGGACAAAAAACCCAAGAAAGACACCTGATTGTACACCAAAGGCGCACTTGAGTGGATTCATCTTGAGTTGATGTTGACGCGGCCGTTCGAAGACGACGCAAAGATCCTCTTGATGTTTCTCTCGATCTTTAGTCTTTACAACCATGTCATCTACATAGCACTCTACCGATAGGTGGATGAGGTCTCCGATTATATGTGTCATGGCCCGTTGGTATGTTGCACCCGCATTTTTCAATCCAAACGGCATCACTGTGTAGTGAAAGTTGCCTCTTCGTGTTCTAAATGCTATATCAATGGAATCACTTTCATCCATCTTGATTTGATTATATCCCGATGATCCATCCATAAAGGATAAGGCACCATAGCCAGTGGTGGCATCAACAACCATCTCGGTGATGGGTATGGGAAAATCATCCTTGGGGCATGCCCGATTAAGGTCGCGGAAGTCCACGTAGACCCTCACTTGTCCATTTTTCTTTTCTACGGGGACGATGGTAGCGAGCCACTGTGGGTATTGCACTTCTTTGATAAATCCAGTTGTGATGAGTTTATCAACTTCAGCAATGACTTGTTCTTCAAATTCTGGGCGCAATTTGCGTGGTGGTTGCTTAACCGGCTTGAACTGAGGGTCAATCACCAACTTGTGTGTAGCGACACGGGGATCAAGCCCGGGCATTTCTTTGTAATTCCAAGCAAAGCAATATCGGAATTCCATCAAGAAGTTTCTATAACTTTCTCTCTCCTCAGGGGTAAGTGATGCACTTGTTTCCCCAAAAAAAAGGGGTAAGTGATGCACTAACAAAGGTAGGGCGTGGATCCTCCTCTGTGCCTAAATTAATCTGCACAAGCTCATCGATGGTGGGCTGACCTCCATCTTCGAGTTCTTCTGGTGCAGAGGTTGTTTCAACTAACTCATCCTCCTCAGTCGGCATAGCGTCAAGGGAAGTTGTCGTGTGGGAATCTTGGTATGAACAACTTGCACCATCGTCAACGGTTATGATCATATTGCAGCAGTGTACGTGTTCCAACCTGTCATGGGCCTCATCTTCATCATTGAACGGGCTAGCTTTGTAGCCTAACCCATATTTTGGTTGAGACTTGTTCTTTATTTTTATTAAACCTTCCGCTTGTGCCCACCATAGTTCACATATGGCGGGTGCTGCTGGTATTCTTTGATTCCGTTGAAGAGTGAACCCGGCCCTCTCTAACAAGTGCACCATCCTAGGATTCACCTTAGTCGTGGAGAGCGCCTCTTCTGTATCAGGGTGAGGATAGAGGGGCTCAAATATAGTTTCACAATATTGTACATGTGGTACTTTATAAAATATGGTGTGAACTTCAGACCTCAAAGAGTCCTGAATGGCTACGACTTCTAAAGGAGTAGTTACCAAAATGTACAAAGATGGGGGCTATGTTGCCTTAGCACCCCTGGCAACCTGTTCCATTATAGGCGTTCTCTTCATAACCTCTTTTTTAGTACGGGAGTAACGCCTGATGTTCCTTTCCCATGCACTCATAGTGTGAGGCATGGGGGCGCATCACTGCTGCTCGCAGGTTGATTGCTGCCTTGAACACCTACAATATTTCCACCAGTTAGAGAGTTAGGTTTTGCTGATGTCAGTGAGGGTTCCACTTTCACGCTCGTAGACATCTTTAACGAGGATTGTGAGTCCAACCTTAACATGATTGGTGTCATTGTTGGAACTCTTGCCTTCAATACCAACAGAGTGGTTGTCGTAGCTGTAGAAGGCCTTCTTGTTTGCAGGGTTGGGGCTTTGGAGCTCCCTGATCCAGAAGTTGATGTGGATTTGTAGTCGTAGGGCATTGTCGTTGATTCTTTCCCTTAACCGATGCTCCCACGATTACGAGGGGAATAGTCTTTCCTTCTGAGAGGGGCACATGGTGTGACCAGGCACTTTGTTGTGGCCACCGGTGTGCCTTTCAGTGTGCTCAACACATCGGCTTCTGGTGTCGACTGTCCTAGCTGTTGATTGGAGCATTCAGCTGGGAAGTAATACTTAGCGTCTGCGTGGAAGGATTCTTGTATAGTGTATGGAGAGGTATTGCCAGCTATACACTATTGTGTACCACTGCTATCCATGAATTTCAAGCACTGATGCAGCGTGGAGGGAACCACTCCATACTTGTATATCCATGGTCTCCCTAGAAGTGCTGAGTACGATTTGTCAGCCTCAATGACGAAGAACCGCACTTTGAAGCTGAACGTGGACATTTGGATCTTGACTGTAAAAGCTCCAATAGTCCTTGTTCCTTGATTGTTGAAGCCACATATCACGACTTCTATTGGTTCCAAGTCTTCTGTTGTGAAACCAGCCCGTAATAAGCTTCTCATGGGCAATATATTTACTGCAGAACCTGGGTCGATAAGGATTCGACGAAGATGTGCATTGCTAATGTTTCCTTCAATGTATAGTGGCCGATTATGTTCTTCTTCTTTCACCACTCTATCACTATCATCAAACGTGATTTCATTCGCATACAATGGGTTGGTGACAAGCCGATGCTTGGCCATAGCCACCTCATAAAGTTCTGGACCTCTAAGTGCCTCAACTAAGGCCTACCTATGTTCGGGCACCATCATTAAAGCATCATAGACACTTAGCATCGCGGGTATTCTCTTGAGGTGGGCAATCACGTTGTAATCAACATCCATCTTAGCTTTGCCTTTAGCAAACACTTCTTTGATGTTGTCTTGATGCGGGACTTCCTGTGGAACCTATGATCTGTTTGTTTTCTGGGTATTAGGCTTAGCACCTTCAGGTGTGACCTTCCCACTTCGCAAGTTCATGTTAACTTCCTCAACCTGTTGCTCTCTTGGCATGGTGTCAGTGCAGAATACCTCATGTTCCTCGTGTGTAAATAACTCATCAGCGCTTAATGTGGCTTCAACGATGGCATTACAAGAAGCAATGATTTGTGATGAGGTCAAACAAGACTCTTCTTGCCTTCCTTCTACTTTATCTTGTGGTGCTTGCCCCCAGCCTGTTGGCAAAAAATGCTCAAGGGTCACGGGCACCCGGCTTGGTCGTGGGAAGGTTTCATTACCTTCAGACCATGGAACGAACCTCGAAGGCATGCGCCTCTTACTCGGATCTGATTTTTTCCATGTTGTCCGTGAGGAGTTCTTCGAAGTGAAAGTTCGATGATGTTGTTGTCTGTGGCTTAGTGAGGTGGTTTTTCGTTGCACGACTTTCCATGGCTGATTTGCCCGTGTAGGACGTGGCATCTCTCGACGAGGAACAAGTGGGCTTATTGATGCAAGCGCTATATCTGATAGCTGCTGCTCCACTTGAGATAGCGGAACCCACGCACCTCCATGCTCTCCACTTTCTTGGCTTGATTCCGGACATGATCCTACTGTGATCATGTTTGATGTGTGGTAATCTAGGTTGACGGCTTCTGGGTCTAAGCTAACCCGCTTTTCATTGATGGCCCTTTGAAGCCATTCCTTAAATGCAACACAATCTTCTATTACATGTCCCACGTATCAATGATACGGGCAATACAATGGATTGTTAATCATGTTGACTTGTTCCGGCCTTCGTGGATCTGGCAAATTCAATGCATGATGCTCCATCACTTGGTCAAACAGGTCCTTGACCAAGTCACGCCTGAACACGTATTGCTTCTTGAGTAACTCTTGGTTAGAGCTATGTTGCCTTCCACTGAATTGCTCACTTTTTGCCCCCAGAATGGGCACATTGCCTTAGGTAGATACCCTTGTAGTGTTTGTCTCTGCCACGACTTTACCTTTGCTCACGTTGCCATTATTTGTCTTGACCGTCGAATTAAATCTCTTGGACGGGTCAAAGGCACTAGCATTCTGGTAGAGTTCCATAATTTGTGGGGACTTTTCAAATTCAAGTTTAGTAGCCACCACAGCTGAATTAAGAGCACTGAAGGTTTTTGGCTCCCGCCTCGACACTTCAAGGGACCAATGTTGTCGCATTCCATGGACGCACATCCCAATTGAATCTTCGAGGTGCATCTCTCTAGCGAGTCGCACATAACTATTACGGAAGCGAATTATGTAATCTTCTATCACTTCTTCTCGCTTTTTGCGGACTTGAGACAACTCCACAATCATAAAATCCTTCTTCATGGCCACAAAATGTCTCTCGAAGATTTCTTTCATTTCAGACCAACTACTTATAGCACCAACTGGTAAACGAATGTACCAGTGGAATGCTGAGCCGGTTAACAAACCTGAGAATTGGCGAAGTAGAAGAGAAGAGCTATTGGCAGTATCACTGCAAGCTGCTTCAAAGTAGGCCAAATGTTCCCTTGCATCACCAGTCCCATCGAACTGGCGAAACTTAGGTGGGTGCCACCGGGAGGGAAATGATACTAGATCATGCCATGCTTCATAAGGCTTCCCCAGCTCACTTTCTGAAGATTGTGGTTGTAACACCCGGTTTATAAAGGACAAACCGAATGCACCCTTTATGCATGCCCAGGATCAAATTCATGCATAAAGTGACATCATCAGTGTAATATCACAACATATATCATTACAACGTTTAGATTACAAAATGATCAGAGGGTCTAAACAAAAATTACACATCGGATATCTATCGCAGCGGAGTAGGCACCATCTTCCACAGGAACGTCGACTGGGGGCACACCAACCTAGAACTCTAGGTCTTCACGGTGGTCTTCACGATGTAACTCCTTCTTCTAGCTTCTGTTTATCTGAGCAGCAGTGGGGAGAGAACAGCAGGGGTTGAAAGGGAAAACGGTGAGTACACCTGGAGGTGTGTACTCCGCAAGTGGAGGGAAAGTATGCATAACATGCAGACTTAGAACAAGGAAGGCTTTATTTGGTGGACTGCGAAGCTCAAGTTTTAGTTGATCAAATTTTGAATTAAGTGCCTAAGAATTATTGTGTATAAGGCTTCCCAACCCATTCAAGGCACAAGCACCCACTTGTCCCGATCCTAAGGTTAAAACATCATATATCTATAACCAGCTCCCAAACCACAATTACCACCACTGTGATCCACCCAAACCACCAATGAACCATGTGAGGGTCCAAGCTGCTCTTGACTGTGAGCACGGCTGTTATAATAGTTTTTAACACTCTGCAGAGGTTGTACAACTTTACCCACGAGTCGTGATACCCGTCACGCGAGAGGTTGCGAGCCTCTTCACAACACATTTCTGAGATGTGCTGGCATGGGTTCACTACGAGGCCTTTACATAGGTTCACCAGCGGCACATTAACCCAACTCAGGGTTCGGGTACCCGTCCTCATGACACAGAATGTTGGGGGCCTAGCCTCCCTCACTGGAACCAACAGCTTAACGCAGGCCAGCTGGATTTCCCGATTTACCCTACTTAATTGGCCAAGACCATAGCCCATTAGTTCTCGTGGTTGTACGGTAAGTCCCAGGTGGTCGCTCCACAGACCGGTCCTTAAGAGATCGACTCAGGCAAGACCAACATCAAGCATCACAAGTGACCATCCCAACCACTTGCCTAAGTCGCCTAGGGTGTTCATGTTGCTAACCATAGCCCACATTAACATGTTGCATAGTAATTAATCAAGTTAAGATTTAACCCAACCCATGTTGAGCAAACTAAGCATAAATCTACCCATATAGGTAACCTCTAAGGGTAAGCAAGCAAAATTAGACATCTAATGCAAGAAAGCATAAATAAAGCAGTGATTATGGTGAATAAAACATAAAGGTTTAAAATAGCAAGATGTCAAGGACACTTGCCCGATTCCCGATGTTCCACTGCTCAGATGCGTTCCCTCACGTGCAACAATCAGCTGAAACAACACAAAGCTACAACTAAGGAACAAGTGACGGGGCGGCTTGGTTGACGTGGCGCCACGCGGTGCGCTCCGATTGGCTGGGTCCACACGTGGCGCTGACGTGTGCTGTGACTGGGCCATAGACCGGGGCTGTGGACCTGGTCCACGGGTCCATGGTGGACCGGGCGAAGGGGTATACCCTGATCTGATCTAGGTCGCCCATGTGGGATCGTGCGGCCAGGGGTGCTCCGCCTGCTTTGGGTCGCCGGCGTGCAGGGCAGGACAGAGAGGCGGCGGCGGCTCGCCGGAACTTCACCGGAGTTCGGCGTTCTCGAGCTGCGGTGCACGTTTTCGCACACGTTTTTGACCGAGAGAAAGAGGAGAGAGAGGCGAGGCTCACTAGGGTGTCGTTGGCACCGGGTTCTGGGTGGTGCAGGCGCACAATGAGGAGGGGCGAACGGCAGCTCGGGTGTGCGTGGAGGGCGGGGTTCCGACCTCTGGTTCTTGCTCCCGGGCATTGTGACGTCTTCCTGGTGATCCTGCGACGGCCAAGGAGAAGGAGGGAGGGTGAGAGGTGGCTCGGTCGATAGGAAACAGTGGCAAGGGGAGCTCTTCACCGTGGCGATCCCCGGCTTCAATTCCAAGGCGGAGGGGCACGGCGGCGGACTGGGTTGTGCTGCGGGGCAAAAGGAAGGGGAGAGAGGTCGGCGCCGACCGTTTATAGGCACGGGGAGGGTTGGGAGATGGCCGGGATGAGCGGAGGGGCGTGCAGCCGTGACGACCGGGGCGCGGGAACCTTCCAACCGAGGAGCGTCTGCACCTAGACATGAACACAGGCGAGAGGGAGGCGTGGAGGAGGGGACCGGTGGGGCCGGGGCCGAGATTAGGGCGGGGAAGGCGCGGAGGAGGCGCGGGATTTGAAATCCCGGCCGGCGACGTGCTCGCTCGGGTGGAAACATGGGAGGGGGAAAGAAAGGAAGGTGGAGGGGAGGGAGATGACAGGTGGGGTCTGCTGGTCAGTGAGAGAAAGGAGGGGGAAGGAGAGGGTGGCGCTAGACGGGCCAAGATGGGCCGCTGCTGCCGTTGGGCTGGCGGGAGGAAGGAAGGGGGGGAATGGACCGGGCCAAGCTAGGCCGGCGGGGAGTTGGGCTGCAGTTGGGCCTGCGGAAGAGAAAGAGGAGGGAGGTGTGGGCTGGATTAGAGAGGAGAGAAGGAATATTTATTTGCTTGGATAAAGAGAATTATTGTGCTCAAATAGATTTATATTTAGAGAGAGATGGTAGAAATAGAGAGAGAAAGATTAGTTTTGATAAGAGGGATTAAGAGATATAGGATAGCTTGGATAAAGGGTTTTGGGTCCTAAGAGATTAGAGAGATTCGACTAAGGTATTGACCCCAAAACGATTAAGAAGACTTTAGAGATAGAGAGAAGAGAGATGGCTCTTTGGTTTTGGAGAGAGATAGATTTGACTCGAGAAAGGATAGATGTGGTTTTAGAGAGAGGAGAGGCGAGCCTATGGTAGAGAGAGAGGGTTAGGCTCGAGAAAAGATTGACAGAGGTTTTAGAGATAAGAGATACAAGGGTCGTACTATGGGTGAACCTATTCGAGTTTGAAAACTCAAAACTTATTTTCACACAAATAAAACTATGCATTGCAGCATGAATGCAACACACAAAAAAATTATAACCTATGATTCATTTATTTATTTTAGAAAATATTATTTATTTTGAAATCATTGCACACACTCTCTATTTAATTCTAACAAATTTTAATAAAATTTTAAATCCTAGCCAAAATGCAAACTAGGGTGTTACAAATAGTACCCCACTTAACAGGAATCTCGTCCCGAGATTCTGCAAAAGGTTAGCAGGAGATGGAAGGTTAGCAATGGGAAAGACAAGGTTGCTTTGCGTTTATACTATCTTGTCTTGTTCTTCGCACTTCATGTCACTTGTCGGAGATTCCTTCAACTCTTGTGGATGATCCATCATGGAGATCCGTAGGTAGTCCTTTATGATGATTTTTCTGAGCAACGATCACCATGCACCTTTTCCTGTTGTTGTCCTCTTGTTGCTATCTTTGTTACCATTGTCGGGGTATCTTCTTGTGAATGGTCCACGTAGAAGTTCTTAGTGGCATAAGTTTGCTGAAGTTTCTCAATCACACTTCTTCTTGCTTCGTTGTTTCCCATTCTTCATTGTTTCTTCATGGGTTGCATCATGAGAGTGTTCGTGAACATTCTCTTGAAGTGGTTCGAGTAGTGCTGAAGTGACGGCTTTATAACTTTCTTAGGCTTTACTGGCTTGTTTGGTGACAATTCTTCCTTCTTGTACACCTTGGTTGTCATATGTAGAAGCATGGCTGGTGCTACCCCTCTTAACAGAGGATTCCTCTTGATTCTATGTCGGTTAGGATAGAGAGGGAGCAAGGATCGAGGAAGGGAGAAGGACTCAAGGTTTAGATGGAGCAAAAGACTAAAAACCCAACCTACGATCTATACATATAACTAACTGATGTCATCGCGGACAAGGGTCCAACAACACATCAACAATCATTACAAAGAGCCAAATCAAGCAGAGCACAATAACAAACAAACAGCAACACACAAGAGCACACTAACATGGAACACATCCCTATTATAGCACACTAGCAATTAATACCTTAACATCGATATCTATCGATAAAAGAGACTTAGGTAGGCTTCTTATGACTCGAAAGACTAAAACTATCGATGGCTTTAAGTTAGTAGTCTTGAGGTCTTCAACGCGACACTTCTAGCCTGATGGAGATTCTTCATCTTCGATCTTGAAATTCTTCGAGCGACGGCTTGTTGAAGCATAGTCTTCTTAAGTGTCTTTAGAAGCTTCTTTCTTGATCACAGGGGAAGTTAGTGACTAAGAATTATACAAGAGGGAGGGAGATACAACTTGTTTTCACAATAGAAGAGATTAGCAGAGATCAGAGTGGAAATCGGGAGACAGAAAGTCAAGGAGGTGAAATTTTTTTTTAAAAAATAGGGTGAAAATATAACCTTAACGTCGACCAGTTCTATCTAGGTTTGCGTCCTACAGTCGATATAGCTCTGATACCACTTCTGTAACACCCGGTTTATAAAGGACAAACCGAATGCACCCTTTATGCATGCCCAGGATCAAATTCATGCATAAAGTGACATCATCAGTGTAATATCACAACATATATCATTACAATGTTTAGATTACAAAATGACCAGAGGGTCTAAACAAAAATTACACATCGGATATCTATCGCAGCGGAGTAGGCACCATCTTCCACAGGAACGTCGACTGGGGGCACGCCAACCTAGAACTCCAGGTCTTCACGGTGGTCTTCACGATGTAACTCCTTCTTCTAGCTTCTGTTTATCTGAGTAGCAGTGGGGAGAGAACAGCAGGGGTTGAAAGGGAAAACGGTGAGTACACCTGGAGGCATGTACTCTGCAAGTGGAGGGAAAGTATGCATAACATGCAGGCTTAGAACAAGGAAGGCTTTATTTGGTAGACTACGAAGCTCAAGTTTTAGTTGATCAAATTTTTAATTAAGCACCTAAGAATTATTGTGTATAAGGCTTCCCAACCCATTCAAGGCACAAGCACCCACTTGTCCCGATCCTAAGGTTAAAACATCATATATCTATAACCAGCTCCCAAACCACAGTTACCACCACTGTGATCCACCCAAACCACCAACTAACCATGTGAGGGTCCAGGCCGCTCTTAACCGTGAGCACGGCTGTTATAACAGTTTTTAACACTCTGCAGAGGTTGTACAACTTTACCCACGAGTCGTGATACCCGTCACGCGAGAGGTTGCGAGCCTCTTCACAACACATTTCCGAGATGTGCTGGCATGGGTTCACTACGAGGCCTTTACATAGGTTCACCAGCGGCGCATTAACCCAACTCAGGGTTCGGGTACCCGTCCTCATGCCACAGAATGTTGGGGGCCTAGCCTCCCTCACTGGAACCAATAGCTTAACGCAGGCCAGCTGGATTTCCTGATTTACCCTACTTAATTGGCCAAGACCATAGCCCATTAGTTCTCGTGGTTGTACGGTAAGTCCCAGGTGGTCGCTCCACAGACCGGTCCTTAAGAGATCGACTCAGGCAAGACCAACATCAAGCATCACAAGTGACCATCCCAACCACTTGCCTGAGTCGCCTAGGGTGTTCATGTTGCTAACCATAGCCCACATTAACATGTTGCATAGTAATTAATCAAGTTAAGATTTAACCCAACCCATGTTGAGCAAGCTAAGCATAAATCTACCCATATAGGTAACCTCTAAGGGTAAGCAAGGAATGATCATGAAAATCTAGTAAACAGTCCTTAATAGGATTCCCAGCAAAATTAGACATCTAATGCAAGAAAGCATAAATAAAGTAGTGATTATGGTGAATAAAACATAAAGGTTTAGAATAGCAAGATGTCAAGGACACTTGCCCGATTCCCGATGTTCCACTGCTCAGAAGCGTTCCCTCACGCGCAACAATCAGCTGAAACAACACAAAGCTACAACTAAGAACAAAGCACCAGATGATAAAAGCATTTCAGAAAAGCGTACTACTAGCTAACATGGGCTAGCTACGAACAAGAGAGCGTGAGAAAGGCTAAAGCGAAACTATGGGTGAAAAGGCACAACTATCGGTCGGGTTTAAACGATGAGGAACAAAGGAACTATATGCTTCATTTATTTTAATTTAAGAAATATGTTTAATGGGTATTTCGAAGAAATGCCACATGTTGTAACTTAATCAAATTATATTTGAAATATAAAGCACGGTATAAACCTAGCCATATTTTATTTATAAAAGTTTGTTAGAGTTTATACCAATTAAGGATTTTATTTAGAAAACTATATACTTTGTGAGAGCAACTAATGAATTTTCATGTGTCGGGTTGAGCTAAACAAGTTATAATTAAAACACATTGATGTTCAAATTATTCAAGTTAGCTTTTGTTAAAGAAAAGACGAGAGTTAAGCCTATATTTGATTTTATTTAAAAGAGGTTGAAATGGACATTAATCAAATTAATATTAACTTTAATTTCCAAAAACATGAAACATGGTGAACGTCACTGCTAACACGTGCGCTACGACGAAACGAAGCTAACGCAACTTGAACGAGCTAAAACGGAGCTAAAACGTGAAAGATATGGAGTTTTGAAGGTTCTAGGGACCTAGATGTGAAAAACTGTAGTTTTCAAGGGCTAACTAGTAAGATATGCAAGACTCAGAAAATCTGGCCGTGAAAAGGTCTAAACAGGAGGTTCTATGTGCAAAAGAGGCTCGGTTGGGCTGATCTGCAAGTGGTGGGATCTTTCCAGGGATTCATGTGCAAAAAGAGCAAGACACATAAAAGGTTGGGCGGATTTCTGGATTCTGTAGGGGGTTTTGTGCAAAAGGACAAGTGACGGGGCGGCTTGGTTGACGTGGCGCCACGCGGTGCGCTCCGATTGGCTGGGTCCACACGTGGCGCTGACGTGTGCTGTGACTGGGCCATAGACCGGGGCTGTGGACCTGGTCCACGGGTCCATGGTGGACCGGGCGAAGGGGTATACCCTGACCTGATCTGGGCCGCCCATGTGGGATCGTGCGGCCAGGGGTGCTCCGCCTGCTTTGGGTCGCCGGCGTGCAGGGCAGGACAGAGAGGCGGCGGCGGCTCGCCGGAACGTCACCGGAGTTCGGCGTTCTCGAGCTGCGGTGCACGTTTTCGCACACGTTTTTGACCGAGAGAAAGAGGAGAGAGAGGCGAGGCTCACCAGGGTGTCGTTGGCGTCGGGTTCTGGGTGGTGCAGGCACATAATGAAGAGGGGAGGACGGCGGCTCGGGTGTGTGTGGAGGGCGGGGTTCCGACCTCTGGTTCTTGCTCCCGGGCATCGCGACGTCTTCCTGGTGATCCTGCGACGGCCAAGGAGAAGGAGTGAGGGTGAGAGGTGGCTCGGTCGATAGGAAACAGCGGCAAGGGGAGCTCTTCACCGTAGCGATCCCCGGCTTTGATTCCAAGGCGGACTGGCATGGCGGCGGACTGGGTTGTGCTGCGGGGCAAAAGGGAGGGGAGAGAGGTCGGTGCCGACCGTTTATAGGCACGGGGAGGGTTGGGAGATGGCCGGGATGAGCGGAGGTGCGCGCGGCCGTGACGACCGGGGGCGCGGGAACCTTCCAACCGAGGAGCGTCTGCACCTGGACACGAACACAGGCGAGAGGGAGGGCGTGGAGGAGGGGACCGGTGGGGCCGGGGGCGAGATTGGGGTTGGAAAGGCGCGGAGGAGGCGCGGGATTTGAAATCCCGGCCGGCGACGTGCTCGCTCGGGTGGAAACAGGGGAGGGGAAAGAAAGGAAGGTGGAGGGGAGGGGGATGACAGGTGGGGTCCGCTGGTCGGTGAGAGAAAGGAGGGGGAAGGAGAGGGTGGCGCTAGACGGGCCAAGATGGGCTGCTGCTGCCGTTGGGCTGGCGGGAGGAAGGAGGGGGGAATGGACCGGGCCAAGCTAGGCCGGGGGGGAGTTGGGCTGCAGTTGGGCCTGCAGAAGAGAAAGAGGAGGGAGGTGTGGGCTGGATTAGAGAGGAGAGAAGGAATATTTATTTGCTTGGATAAAGAGAATTATTGAGCCCAAATAGATTTATATTTAGAGAGAGATGGTAGAAATAGAGAGAGAAAGATTAGTTTTGATAAGAGGGATTAAGAGATATAGGATAGCTTGGATAAAGGGTTTTGGGTCCTAAGAGATTAGAGAGATTCGACTAAGGTATTGACCCCAAAACGATTAAGAAGACTTTAGAGATAGAGAGAAGAGAGATGGCTCTTTGGTTTTGGAGAGAGATAGATTTGACTCGAGAAAGGATAGATGTGGTTTTAGAGAGAGGAGAGACGAGCCTATGGTAGAGAGAGAGGGTTAGGCTCGAGAAAAGATTGACAGAGGTTTTAGAGATAAGAGATACAAGGGTCGTACTATGGGTGAACCTATTCGAGTTTGAAAACTCAAAACTTATTTTCACACAAATAAAACTATGCATTGCAGCATGAATGCAACACACACAAAAAATTATAACCTATGATTCATTTATTTATTTTAGAAAATATTATTTATTTTGAAATCATTACACACACTCTCTATTTAATTCTAACAAATTTTAATAAAATTTTAAATCCTAGCCAAAATGCAAACTAGGCTGTTACAGTGGTGCTTGTTCAGCAGCAATTTGCTTGAGCTTCTTGTTCACCATCTCTTCGACGATGTCATGGTACTCTTTCAAAGTGGTTGGTGGAGCATTGATAGAATTAGTTCGAGGTACGTGTGCTTGAGTGTGAGAACCTCAAGCTACACGTGGTTGCTCCTTAAACGTTGGGATGCCATTATGTCTAGCTGACCCCAACTCCTCTATTTGTGGATCTTCATGTTGTTGAGTTGCCATGACATGTTGGATTCCTTGCCCAGCCTGACCTATCAAAGCGAGAATCTGGTCAAGACTTGTTGCAAGTTGACTCATCATTCGACCTTGCTGTCATACTTGTTATTCTAGGGTGCGAGCATGTGTTCCGGACGAGCTTGCACCATGTGCCGCAATGTTGCGATCGCCCCTTTGTCTTTGTGCGCTAAGGTTTGGTGCACTGCTCGGTCTTTCGTTAATGTTATTTCGAGAAGCGTTACCCCCTCCAGTTGATGCCATGTGTGCTGGTGCTATATTGGCATCATCTGAGTGATTTTCTTCATCTGAGGGAATTGAATGATTCAACTCACTATATGCGGGTAAGTGTGAATGCCCTTCTAGCGAAGAGGAGTCGGAGTAGTATGCTTCCTCTACCATTTCTTGTTCTTCCACCATTTGCACCGGTGTTCTTCTTTCTCTTTGCGAGGCCATAGCCTTAAGGCGAGTGTTGGCTCCAGGGCGACTCACAATGTGTTGTAGCTCGTTAGGATCTTGAGGTACTCGAGAGGAGATATTAGCATATCGATGGGCATAGATATCTCCATCAGATAGCGAACCGTTGCCCGAAGTTATAGGGAGGCAAGACACTGTTGACCTTGCTTCCTCTATTGACATTGTGATATCCTCTTTCAATGGCTCTTCTCCTCCTTTGAACCAGGAGCGAACTTGCCCAAAACAAGGTAAGATTGCCTTTGAGAACGCCGCCTTAGGATTCGGGATGATCTCCTCATCCGAAGGATATGTGAAATCATGGGTAATTGGAGGAGGCATCCATTCCCCCCCCCCATTTTCATCCTCTATCCTTGTGGCTAATGTGCCGCACATGGCTACATTGTCACTAGTTCCCTCTCGAGCTTCCCCATCTTGTCGTGCCTTCAAAATAGTTTCTTTCACTTGTTCATTCCCTTGTACGTGTTTCATGGGTGAAGCTGAAACCATCACTTCTGATTCTTGTTGTTTCGTCTCAAGAGGAGTGGATGTTGATACTTGTACTTGCTCAACACCCTCCATGGGAGTAGCCAACTATTCAGATGGCATGGCATGTTGTGACATGGTACTTGCCGCTGCGATATTCATGTCTTCACGTCGTAGTATAGTGATAGGGCGTAAATCTGACTTTACCGCCTCTTCCTGTACCGGTCCACTGTGGGGTGCACCTCGTGATCTTGGAGTCAAATGACTAAGGAGAAATTTGTATCTCTCACTTAAAGCAAGGTGAGGGGCGATGCGGAATGTGACTCTATCATCCTCCCGTTGTACTTCCCCATATGCTCCGATAAGAACTTCTGTATTTTTTAGGACTAAGTCTTCAAGTTCTTGATGCAACAAGTCCCTATTTCTCTGACGTCACTCACGCTTGCGTTGGTTGACTGTTGGAGCGCGATATGCATGAGCCAGGAATGGTTGATCATGATGATGTAGTTGCTCAGCTTGCCTTATGTTGGTCGGTCTCATCACCCTTTCCGGTGGTGGACGTCTCATCACGTGATCCTCACGCCTTGGCGATATTAGTGCCTGAGGATGAGTTTACCCTTGAGCTAGATTCTTCACACGCCACTGCTGGGTGGGGCGAGAAGAATTTGGATGTCGTGACCATTGATTCCAACGTGGTGGCAATGTTCTTTGCCCCCTTTGAACAGTTGGAGCTGGAGCAAACCTCCGCCGAGGAGCCCAAGTGTGATGATCATATTGTGGACGACGGTAAAAAGCTAGGTGTCGCGGCCCACTTCTCTCACCAACCCTTGATGACTTGGGATTATTGTGTTGGAGGTGTTGTCGTAGCCTGGTCACTTCATCTTGGAGTTGGCGAAACTCTCGACGAAGATCTTCACCACTTGGTGCAGGTTGATCTTGTTGCACAATAGCAAAACGGTTGCTAGCGGGAGCGGATGAGCCATCCACTGCTGATGTGTGCAAGCAAGGTACCCAACTACTTGGGCAACCGGTAGCAATATTTTTATTGTTGAAGGCGACCGTTGGGCCTGGAAGGTGGGGTTGCTTGTTTGAACGATGCCTCTTCCAAAATTCCTTCATAATGGAGCGTTGCACAAGTTCCTTGATCTTGGATGGTTCATTCACCAGCTCATCGGGAAAGGGGTCGTATGGTGGCGCCAACCTACTAGGATAGGTGAACACTTTATCGGCAAGGTCTCTTACATCAAGAGACCAATCTTCCTCTGGAACTGAGCTCTGTGCAATGCGAGAGCTCATTGAGTTGATGTAGCCGTTGCACCTTGCGGTACTTTCTCCTATAATTGCGGAGCGGATAAGGACTAGATGCATGATGAGCACTAGACATGTGCCTACGGAGGTTTTCGGAGACAGCTTCCAAAGCTTCGAGTAGCTCGACCTCAGTATGTTGCACGCTTGGTTTAGGCGCAACCGGGGTCATGGTCGGTGTAGGCGAGTGGTGCGCACCTACATCCACACGCCTATTATTATCTTGGATGCGTAGTTGCTGGAAGTTTGAAAGTCACCCTTCATCTCGGCCACCGTTGATTTCTTGAGGAGGGTGCGCGCCTCAATCATGAGGTTGCGACACTCCCTCTTTGCTTTGGCAGCATCTAGCTTCTCTGCCTTCTTCGATTGAGTGGTCGCGAACTGAATTGGGTCTTGAGTTTGATGCATGTAAGTCTTGTTGCCATGCTCAAATATAGCCACAGGTGGAAGCGACCCAAATTGGATCAACATTGGCGCCTCAGTGTTGGCAGCCGCAAGTCCACCTGCAAGAAGGAGACCTTTAATCAGAATAGCTCCACACAGAAGTATATCATGCAGTGTGCTAGTTGGATGAGGAAGCAAAGATAATTCCGACGACGACCACTGACGCGCAGCAAAGATGGGAGGAGAACCAGGTCCCACCGGGCATGCCATTTTGTTTGACACGGAAAATAATACGGGTCGCGAGATAAAATAAAATACACGGGCATGCCAGTGTACTAAGTACACTAATAAAGACGAGATAGGGAAACAAGTATTTCATTAAATCCATAATCAACAAAATTACAAGTTCCCTTTATATTATGCGCCATAGTGAAAGTGCATCTAGGCCCCTAAGTGGATTTTGGTGAATTGAATGACAAAGCGATTAAAGGTCTAATATATTTGTCTAAGATTGTGAGCAGGTTTATTTATGTATTCATGAGTTATAATTGGAATATGTATTGGTGAATGGATATGATATGGCTCACATTGGAGAAGACAAATATATGGATGATCCTATGGCATAATGGCAAATATCAAGTAATAAAGGAAGATAAGTATTGGGATAATTTTAGAAGGTCAATTCATGGTCTCTGATACAAGACATAGCTTGATTAAATTACAAGGATCATAAAAGGAGAAGATGGTAATTCTCTAGACCAAGTGCAAGGCTTCATGTGGTAATTGAAAGAGGACACAAGGATGAGTGTAAACTTTATGGTTCTTAATTGGAAGCTTGCACATTCGTTGTCAATCAAGAACAAGCATTTGAAGCGGAATTTCAAATGAAGTTTACTTACGGATGAAGCAAAGTGAAACTCAATGTGGATTGGATAAGTGATGAAGCGATCAACCGAGATGTCTAGGGTGAGGGACTAAGCAATCTTTGGGGCCGTAGCTAAGCCGCCATTAGTGTTTTGCTAAGGTGAAGTTTTAGCATCCGTGGGGTCTTCAAGTATCATATCCAAGCCTTAACCAAGGGAAGCAATGCAACTCATCTATATGTTATGATTGGCAATATGGAGTGGTTTATGGATCCAAGTGTGCATTCTTATGGTAGATGGAAAGATCCTAAGTCACTAGCTCAAGTATGGACGTGCTCAAGACAAAGCCTAAGTTGAAAGCCCTCAAGTGGATATTGCTCAAGTATCGCAAGATTGAAGACATTCAAGCTCAAGAGGTTGACAAGGTGTTTTTTATTTAATCTTGAGTATAGGTATGCCGTACTATCAAGAGGGATGCAACATTAGTGAGTTGACCAAAGTCAAAGTGCTCATTAGTTGACCTAAGTGAGATCTAGCCTTGAGAGCCTTAGAGAGTGCTAACAAACCCACCTAACCTAACCTGAGCCACTTCATCTCTTTGGTGAAGTGTTTGTTTCTTAGAAAGAGTTTTGGGGGTGCCTCGAGCCTGACCGGTCTGACCGGTGCCGCTAGCCCCAACGGCTAGTTTTTAAAACACCGGTCTGACCGGTGTGAGGCACCGGTCTGACCGGTGCCGCCCGACAGCTAACGACTAGTTTTCTCCTTTGAGGGGTATAAGTACCCCAAGCCTTCTTCCGTGGAGAGCTGCTGTTCTTGGTGACTTTGTTGAGCTCCTAAGCCATTTTCTTGCAAGCCCTAAGCCTTAGTGGCTCTCCCCAACCTCTCTTTGTGAGATTTGTCGATTCAAGCCATATTCTTTGTGTTGGGTTGAGAGAGTGAGCTCAAGAGCATCTTTGTGAGCTAACAAGAGCTTTCCCATAGCTTGAGCACTTCGGTTTCGCATCTACAAGCTTTGAACCATTTATTACTCTTGGAGGTTTGCCTCCTAGAGAGCTAGGCGTCGCCGGCTAGCTCCCAAGGTTGTGGTGAGCAGCGGGAAGTTTGTGTGGGTTGTGATCTTGCCTCTTCGTGAAAAAGATCGTCTTAGTGTAAAGGAGGAAAGTGGTTGAAAGAGACCCGGCTTGTTGTGGGAATTCTCCTTACAAGCTCCTCAACGGAGACGTAGCCGTTCCTTAGTGGGCGGTGAACTTCGAGAAACAAATCCTTGTATCTCTTTGTGGTTTACCTCTCTAAGTTGTTTTCTAGCATATTTGATTTGCTTCCGCTTCGATCTACTTGGGTCTGCTACTTGTGTGTGCAGGGCTCATTACCTTGCTTGTGATCATCTACCAAGGCCACTCACCAAGTTTGGTACGTGCTAGAAGTCAGGAGGAGCTTGAAGTTGTTTTTGCAGGTTCTCTGTGGCTCACCGGTCTGACCGGTGGAGGGCATCGGTCTGACCGGTGCCACCTGCTGAGCAGATCCAGCGACCAGTCTGACCGGTTAGCCTCACCGGTCTGACCATTGACGCCTGACAGTTCAAGTTTACGGGAACGAAAAGTTTAAGTCGATCGTGTCGCCTATTCACCCCCCTCTAGGCGACATCAAGGTCCTTTCACATAGCCTCATGTGAGGGCCATCTGACTCAAGCGATGTGATATCCTGGTTCCCAGGGGTCCTTAGAAAACCTCCCGGTTAATTACTCCCGCGGGGATCGCCTCGCGGGACACCTCTGATTAAGCTGCGCGTGGTCGTCGTCTTCATCTTCGCTTCACCTCTTCCATGCAGATGAATGAGGATGATAAGTATGGGCGTAGGCGTGGTCCGCGGCCTCGTCGGTCCGCGGTGCCATTAGTAGCGCAGCCACTGTCCAGGCGGCGCCCGCCCCACCGTCCGGCCTCGTCGGTCACGGACGGCGTATAGAACGTGATTGGTTGATGGCATATGTGAAAGGACCTTGTGATGCCTAGAGGGGGGTGAATAGGATCACTTCAAATTTCTGAAACAATTGCAGCGGTTAAAACAATTGTCGGTACTACCGACGCTGTGCCGGAACTACCGAGGGGGATCGGTACTTCCGGTACAGGGTCGGTACTACCGACAGAACAGAGGAGACTAAATCGAAATTTGAAATGCGAGACGATTCTAGCAATTCTACTTGAATCAAGAGTTAAGTTTAGAAGCTAAGAACCTCCTGCAACCACAGATATGAGTTGGAACACAACCAAGAGATAGATCGGGCACAAACAAGTTCTAGGGTTAGAGAAAAGCAAAGAACTCAAGCAAGCAAAGGAGACACAAGATTTAATCCGAAGTTCACTCCCACAAAGGAAGCTACGTCTCCGTTGAGGATCCCACAAAGGTAGGGCTATCACCAAGAGCCTCTTTGCCTCACCCAATCCCCACAAAGGAAGATTGGTGCTCACTAAGAATTCTCCACCAAGGAGAGGGTAATACAAACGATCCCGGGTGCTCCACACCAAGAGGGCACTCAACGGGAGACGCCTAACCATCTAGAAGCAAGCTTCAAGAGTAACAAACACGAATCGATGCCCGGAGATGCTTCAAGTGCTCTTGAGATGAGGGAAGTCGAAGGGGCTCTCAAAGCTTCTTTATCTCACACTAGGAAACACTCCTCCAACCAAACCCTAGCTCAAAAGAATCAAGACATGGCTCTAGGAGGGAGTGGAGAAGTGGAGTGAATGCTCAAGAGTGAGTTTGTCCCGTGGTTGGTCAGGAATGAGTGAGGAGGAAGAAAGGGGTATATATACTAAGCCCTGAAAACTAGCCGTTATTGTGCTCTCACGGCATTTCTCGGTACTTTCGACCCCGGGTCGGAAATACCGAGGGGTACCAGGAAACTAAACAGTGAAGGCTTATCGGTATTACCGACCCAGGGTCGGTACTACCGATGGCCTGGCTAAAACTCGCCAGTGAAGCCATATTGGTACTACCGACCCAGGGTCGGTACTACCGACAATAGCTGAAAGTTTAAGGAAAGATTAGCAAACGTGCTCGTGTCGACTCGGGTTTCCTCTCACTCACTTAGGTCAACTCCTTAAGCACTTTTAGCATCTCTTGGCGGTCAATTCGCATCCCCCTTTATAGTACGGTGTTTCCTATACTCAAATTCAAATTCAAAATCAAAATAAATTTAAGCCTTGACTTGAGTTGAAAACGCCGATTTGGAGTTGGGGGCCTTCTTTTTGTCAAAACCATGATTTTCAAATAAAGTAAATCCTGCACACATCTTATTCAATGATTAAATACAACAAATTGTGTTTGTCACCATCACCAAAACAATTAGGGGCCAAGATGCACTTTCAATCTCCCCCTTTTGGTGATTGATGACAACACAATTCATTTTCAAATAAAGATGTGTGTATCCAACAATTTTGAGAGATACTCCCCCTAAATGTGTGCTTGATCTCTTATGGAGGCCTCAAATGCCCATCACACATTTAGAAGAAATTTCACTCGCAATTTGAATACACAAGTGCATAAGTGTGATTTAATAATCGTGATGCACATGACATGATATCCAAATCAACGAAGTGTCAAATAACAAGCACCATTCAACACATAGCATCACAAATATATAAAAGAGGTTCCACACTAGCATGATTAAGTCTTACAAATTTTAAAGCGGTTCTAGGTTCACCACATCACCATCCATCACACCACACAATAAGTTCTTACATGTCCACAAGCTAAGATAGATAGATAGATAGATAAAGCGAGCGAGCGAGATACACACCACCACCCACATGGATAATTGTGAGCTCACTCCCCCTTTGGCATCAAGCGCCAAAAAGGAGAAGGCCCTTCAACCATCACTGCCATGTGGAGAGTGGACGTCCGGAGGAGAGTCTTCCTTATCGGTCTCACCTCCACCGAAGTCCTCATCATCAATGTCGGTTGGTGGTGCTCCATACATCATGGACGTGTCACTGTACACCTCCCAAGGGTTGTAGAAGACCGGTGGAGGAGGAAAGTCCATGGGCTCACGAACGGGAGAGTGCTCGATGTTGGCTTGAGTGAGCAAGTTCTTCTGGCGAGTCTCAAACTTGATGAGCTGCTCATCTACATACTGCCTGTGGGCACGAATCTCTTGAGCGTTGTGCTTCCCAACATTGAAGCAAGCGAAGAGGCCCTGAGATAGGAAGTTGAAGATGCTCTTCTTCTTGCCGGGGGGAAGGTTGCCTCTGGATGATGAAGGTCCATGAGAGGAGGAGGGAGCCTCATGAGTGGAAGGACCACCGGAAGAAGGTCCAGCTGGGGAAGGAGCTATAGGAGGGGCATGCTTGCCCAACTTTAGAAGACGCTCGAGATTGCCCTTGTTTGGCTTGTACCATGTGTGAGGCTTGTCTGTGAGAATGTTTACTTCGGCAACCTCACATATCATTTGAAAGATCCAAGGGGCATATTGGCAACTCTTGTTCGCGGACACGGAGCACACAATGATTTCTTCCCAAATGAAGTCAAACATGCTAAAAGGCTCACTATCCGGTCCCATCCTCACAAGAACATCTTTGGCAATGTTTGAAATGTTGTAGTTGTCGCCTATCTTAGGAGTGAGAGTGTACCGGAAGAGTTGGTTCAACATCCTATAGACGGGCTTCAAACCATGAGTAGTGCCAAACTCAACCATGCCATAAGAGGCGTCATACATGAATGCCATCTCACTGTCAAGTGGGATCTCTCCACCATGAATCTTTGGACGACCAAGATCATCTTCACCAAAGCCAAGAATGTGAGCGAACCTCTCATAAGAGACCGAGAGGGGCTTTCCTTGCAAGAGCCAATGAAAAGTCTTGGCTTCACATCGGACATAGAGATTGGCATAGAATTGAGCTATCACTTCCTCATTCCAATCACAATTCATAGCCATAATAGAAGTCAACCCTTTTGCATGGCAAATATCTATGGCCTCATTGACGGCCGGAATGTTGAATGACCTCAAGCCTTCCCAATTGATGGACTTCATATCAATAGTCATATTCTCCTTGCATAAGATGACCAATTCATACCAATCGGCATTGAACTTGAGCCAAAAGCGGATATCTGCATCAAACTCCTTTTGCCATAGAGCCGGATCGGTATACCTTTCCTTGTACACATTGTGAGTCCCGCTCTTATAGTCCACCATCTTCATGATACCCATTGTTGTAGCTGGACGAGGAGGACGGGATGGTCTTAGCACAAACTGAGCAAGAAAAGCCAAGGATATGTCTTCATAGTCGTCATAGTGGTCATCCGGTTCATGAGCTTGCTTGGTGCGTGCACGGTGACCTTGACCGGTGGAGCGACGAGGAGCAGCTGGAGGAACGGTGCGGCCTCTACCACGTGGGCGTTGAGCACTTGTGCCCACCTTCCTCTTCCTTTGAGCGAGAGGGACGTCGTCTTCATTGGAGCCCTCTTGAATCACTTGCTTGCCAGCACGACCCATCTGAGAGGATGTGAAAAGGTTGCATAAGATGGATGAAAAGGATTGAGATGAATCGATTCAGACCTTGAACCTCAGCCCCTGTGACAGGCGCCTGTCGGTACTACCGACCTGGGGTCGGTATTACCGACCGCCTGCGTGCTACAGTGGCATTGATCCAAGGATGATGCGATTCAACCAACCAAAGTTCTCAAGATCATAGGCATGTGTTCTAGGATAGATAGAAAGATGATTCCCTAAAGCATTCCTCCTAGAAACAATGGCATTGAGAGATCGAGCAACAGGGATTTTGAATGAGATACCTTGAGCTTTCCCGCGCGAATCAAGGAACTCCCGGAGAGGATCGGATGTTCCGAGGGATGGAGAATCCAATGGAGTGCCTAGCTTGAAGTTCCCACGGTCGATTTTGAAGTTCCCCTCGAGGATTTGAGAGAGAGGAGAGGAGAGGGGTGGCAACGGTCTAAAGAAGGAACCCTAGAACTGGCTGGGTTCGGGGGGTTTTTATACCCCCACGGGATTTCTCGGTAGTATCGATGGGGTCTCGGTACTACCGGGGGTCCGGATAAATTCAACCCGTGAGTCCATATCGGTAGTACCTGCCCTGCCTCGGTACTACCGAGGGTCCTATCGGTAGTACCGATATGGTGTCGGTACTACCGCAGATTTGCAGAAATCCAATAGTGAGAGCATATCGGTACTTCCGACCTTGTGTCGGTAGTACCGTGGAATTTGAGATTTGTGTTGACAAGATTGGAAGTTCAGCAGAGATGGATAGAGAGAGAAAAGGCTATGGACATGTAGAATAACCACAATATTTGGTGATTAAACACAACCAATCAAGCAAAGCAATAATCACCAAAAATCATGGAAAGAACCAAGTTTTGTAAGACACACACAAAATTAAGAAAATAAAGCATTTCTCTCTCTATCTAAGCATCAAACAATTTGTGTGCAATAAGTCAAGCCAAGTTACAAGAATCCAAGATGTTTAGCTCACTTCTCAAAGCACAAAACCTTTGCTCGTCTAGAGGCTTAGTGAAGATATCGGCAAGTTGCCTCTCGGTGCTCACATGACGTAGAGCAATATCTCCCTTAGCCTCATGATCCCTTAAGAAATGATGTCGAATATCTATGTGCTTTGTTCTAGAGTGTTGGACCGGATTGTTTGCTAGCTTGATGGCACTCTCATTGTCACACAAGAGTGGAATCTTACTAAACTCACAACCGTAATCACTCAACATTTGCTTCATCCATAAGAGTTGTGCACAACACGGACCGGCCGCCACATACTCGGCTTCGGCCATGGACAAAGCAACCGAATTTTGTTTCTTTGAGCTCCACGACACCAAAGACCTACCAAGAAATTGGCAAGTCCTGGTAGTGCTCTTTCGATCTACTTTGCAACCGGCATAGTCCGAATCGGAGTAGCCAAGTAAATCAAAAGTGGAGCCCTTGGGATACCACAAGCCAAGATTAGGAGTGTGTACCAAATATCTAAAGATTCTCTTAACGGCCATTAGATGACACTCCTTAGGATTAGCTTGAAATCTTGCACACATGCACACACTAAGTATTATATCGGGCCTAGATGCACAAAGGTAAAGGAGGGAGCCAAACATGGAGTGAAATACCTTTTGGTCGACCGACTTCCCTTCTTCATTGAGATCAAGATGTCCATTTAATGCCATGGGAGTCTTGATGGGCTTGGAATCGGTCATGTCAAACCTCTTGAGCATATCCTTCACATACTTGGTTTGACATAAGTAAGTCCCTTCCTTCAATTGCTTGATTTGAAACCCAAGGAAGAACTTCAATTCACCCATCATAGACATCTCGAATCTCTTGGTCATGATCCTACTAAACTCTTCACAAAATTTATCATTAGTAGACCCAAAGATAATGTCATCAACATAAATTTGGCATACAAAGATATCATTTCCATTTCTTTGAATGAAGAGAGTCGAATCGGCTTTGCCTATCTCAAAGCCGTTCTTGAGAAGAAAATCCTTAAGGCATTCATACCATGCTCTAGGAGCTTGTTTGAGGCCATAGAGCGCCTTATGGAGCTTGTACACATGGCTGGGGAAGTTTGGATCTTCGAAGCCCGGTGGTTGATCAACATATACTTCTTCTTGGAGAGGTCCATTCAAGAATGCACTTTTGACGTCCATTTGATGAAGCTTCAAGTCGTGATGAGTAGCATAGGCCAAGACGATACGAATTGATTTAAGCCTTGCTACCGGTGCATAGGTCTCTCTAAAATCCAAGCCTTCAACTTGAGTATACCCTTTGCCAACGAGCCTTGCCTTGTTCTTAGTGACGACACCAAATTCATCTTGCTTGTTCCTAAAAACCCATTTGGTGTCGATCACATTTTGCTTCGGTCTTGGCACCAACTCCCAAACTTAATTTCTCTTGAAGTTGTTCAACTCTTCCTCCATGGCAATAATCCAATCTGGGTCCTCAAGAGCTTGTTCCACACTAAGAGGTTCCAAAGAGGAAACAAATGAGTAAAATGCACAAAAATTTGACAATCTTGAGCGAGTTGTTACCCCTCTTTGAATACTCGCAAGTATGTTGTCGACGGGATGATCCCGTTGAACCATTTGATGTACTCTTGGGTGTGGTACTTGAGATTGATGTTGAATGGGTCCATCATCATCATCATCAACTTGTGGATCTTCTACTTGAGCTTCTCCACCTTGTTCTCCCCCTTGATCAAAGCCCTGTCCATGATCGTCACTATGAACTTGACTCTCTTCTTGATGAACTTGAGAACTTGGTGGTTCCACTCTTGTTGATGATGATGGATCTTGATTGCTTGTGTCAACCGGAGCTTGAACTTGAACCTCACGAGGCATCACTTCACCGGTCCCCATTCTAAAGATCGATACACTTGGGGGTTCTTCATCATCTACAAGGTTTTCACTAACTTGCTCTCGTTGAGAGCCGTTGGATTCATCAAATTTCACGTCTACTATGGTCTCAACACAACTGGTGGTTTTGTTGAAAACACGATAGGCATGTTCGTTAGTTCCATAACCAATGAGAAAACCTTCGTCAACCTTGGATGCAAACTTCGAGGCCTTGGGTTTCTTGTTAAGTATGAAACACTTACACCCAAAGACCCTAAAGTAGTGCACACTCGGTTTCTTACCGGTGATGATCTCGTAGGGGGTCTTGTTCAAGTACTTGTGGAGGTAGAGGCGGTTGGCGGTGTGGCATGCAGTGTTGATGGCTTTCGGCCAAAATGAGTCCGGAGTCTTGTATTCATCAAGCATTATTCTTGCCGCTTCAATCAACGTACGGTTCTTCCTCTCAACGATGCCATTTTGTTGAGGAGTGTATGGAGCGGAAAGTTCATGCTTGATGCCTTCTTCATCGAGGAACTCTTCAACTTGAGTGTTCCTAAACTCCGAGCCGTTGTCACTTCTTATGTTCTTGACCTTGAGCTCGAACTCATTTTGAACTCTCCTAATGAACTTCTTGACTACTCCCTTTGCTTCACTAATCAAGCCTTAGATGACAATAGAGGAATCCTCCCTTCTCGAGACGGTCACACCCTCATGGGTAAAGAGACAATTATAGCCCTTCTCACAAAGTTATGAAACCGACAACAAGTTGTACCCTAGCCCTTAAACATGATATACATCTTCAATTGAATTAGTTGTTGAGATAGCAATTTTACCTAGACCGACCACATCTCCTTGACCATTATCTCCATAGATGATCGTTTCCGTAGGGTTGTCATAATGATCAAGGGATGCAAATAAGCCTTCATCTCCCGTCATATGATTAGTGGCACCACTATCAAAACCATGCGTTTCCACCGGAGGAGTAGGCCTACAAAACAAGTTTAAGCTTTTGGTTTAGGTACCCAAAAGGATTTGGGTCCTTGGAGGTTAGAAGCATAAACTTTTGGAACCCACACACTCTTTCTCATGGCCTTCTTGGTGTAGGCCCCAACATACTTGACCACCATTTTACCATTGTGGTCCAAGGTCACAACATAGTCACAAGTGTAGTTTGGTGAGGGCTTGTGTTCAACCACATTCTTCGATGCCTTAGGTGAAGAATTAACTCCACCATATACTTTTGTGGTGTTCACAACCTTTGGCTTGTCCTTTGTTGTGGTAGAGGTGGTGACTCCATGGGCAATGTCCATAATTGTGTTGAGGTAGCCACCCTTGTTCCACAAGGGAATCTCATGCCCTTTCACCACCACTCTACCATTGACCTTGTTGTTCTTGTAGTGCCCAAGTCCTTGCTTGTCAACCACCTTAGGAATGGACTTGGCACCGTTCTTGCCTTGAGTGATCAACATGTTCAATCGGGCTATCTCTTTGTCTTTGCTCTTGATTGTCTCTTCAAGCCTTGCATGGTTAGTCTTGAGAGCATTTATATAAACATTAGAGCAAATAGAACAAGCTTGGCTAGTGGAGGCACTAGAGTCAAGTGTTGCCTTAGGATTGGCTTTGGTGCTTTCCCAAAGGGTACTATAGTTTGCTTCAAGATTTTTATGTTTATCCATCAAGCATGAGAAGCTTGATTGAAGCTCATTATGAGTAGCCTTTAGGGAAGCTAGAGATTCATTTGCCAAAGTGTAATCCTTTGACATCCTCTTATTGGAATTGTTGGCCAAGGACAAGTCCGTGGTCAACTTCTCCACCTTAGCCTCCTCTTCGGCAAGGCGTCTCTCTAGAGCAAGGTTTCTTTCCTTCTCAAGGATAAGCAAGTCTTCTTGCTCATGAAGAGACACTTTTCTTTTCTCTAATTTCTCCAAAAGCCTCTTTATTTCCTTATAGCCCTTTTTGCTAAATTGTTTTATCATGTTGGCCTCAATTTCTTCTTCATTATCTATGTCATCTATGTCACTAGGTGTGGATGAAGAAGAGGTGAGAGAGGATGAGGTGGTTGTTTTTTGTACCTTGCTCCCCCTTGCCATGAGGCAAAAGTGAGAGTGGTCCTCATCGTCGGAGAAGTTGTTGAAGAGGCGTGATGAAGATGGTCCTTGTGCCATGGCGATAGTCGCCATGCCTTGCTTCTTTGGTTCTTCATCTTCGTCACTTGAGTCCCATTGTTGACCCACGTGAGCACGCCCTTGGTACTTGTTCTTGTACCCTTTGCTCTTCTCCTTGTATTTCTTCTCTTCCTCATTCTTGTTCTTGTTCTTGGGACACTCGGTAATGAAGTGTCCATACTCTCCACACTCATAGCATTTGCGTTGAGACTTCTTCTTTCTTTCGTCCCCGCCTTTCCTTGATGCTCTTGATTTCAAGAATTTCTTGTATTTCCTTATAGCAAAGGCAGTTTCTTCATCTGTGCTTCCTTCTTCACTAGTATCTTCCTTCTTGGTCTTGGAAGTCTTTGGCTTCACTTCCACTACTTCACTAGAGCTAGCATTGAGGGCTAAGCTCTTGTTCATCTTCAAGCTTAGAGACTTCTCCACATCTTGGTCAACTAGCTCTTGATGCAAAATCTCTCCAAGAAGTTGATTGGGGTCATCTTATAGTAGTTTGGATCCCTTCTTATCATGGCCGCTAGGTTCTTGTCCTTCGGGGCAAAAGCTCTTAGCAACTTCTTTGTGACCTTGGAGTCATCCCAATCAACACTTCCAAGTGCTCTAATATCCGAGACAAGGAGCATGAGTCTATCATACATTTCTCTCACGGTTTCTCCATCCTTCACGAAGAATAGCTCAAGCTCTCCGTTGATCAAGTCAATCTTCCCTTGTCTCACATGCTCGGTCCCCACATGTGCTTCCTTGAGAGTGTCCCAAATCACCTTGGCAATTTGGATGTTCCGAACCTTGTTGAATTCTTGAGCACACAAGGATCCCGTGATGACTCTTGTTGCTTGTACATTGCGGTGGAGGTCTTGCTCATGCTCAATTGAGAGGGTTTCACCTTCGGCGGGGATTGTCACACCTACAACCACAATCTTCCAAAGAGAAGGGTGAAGCCCGTAAAGATGCATTTGCATATCATAAGCCCATTTGGGATAGTCTTTCCCATCGAAATGAGGAGGCTTTCCCAAATGTATGGAATAGAATTTATCGTTAGAGTTGTTGCTCGGAAATTGTGCGTAGTTGTGGGGCACTTCGTAGAAGCCGGAGTGAGTGTACTTGGCTTGCTCCTTCTTGATCATCTTCTTGAGGAGCTTCTTGGCCATCTTCTTGGCCTTCTTCTTCTTCTTAGCCTTTCTTCTCTTCTTTGCCGCCTTCTTTGCCGCATCATCATCATCTTTGACATCTTCATCACTTGAGTCGGAGTCCGAGTCGAAATCGGATGAAGAGTCATCGGAGCTCCCAATGTGGGATGGTGTACGGTTTGGAGCCTTGCCGGTGAGGTCACCGACTTGGGCTGCCTTGAGCTCTCTCTCTCTTGAGCTTCCTTGGCGGCGATCTCATCGGTGGTTTGATTTCCTCCACTCCCCGACATCTTGATCCCTTAGCGGTTAAGCCTAAATCAAGGGATTAGGATCTGATACCAATTGAAAGGACCTCGTGATGCCTAGAGGGGGGGTGAATAGGATCACTTCAAATTTCTGAAACAATTGCAGCGGTTAAAACAATTGTCGGTACTACCGACGCTGTGCCGGAACTACCGAGGGGGGTCAGTACTTCCGGTACAGGGTCGGTACTACCGACAGAACAGAGGAGACTAAACCAAAATTTGAAATGCGAGACGATTCTAGCAATTCTACTTTAATCAAGAGTTAAGTTTAGAAGCTAAGAACCTCGTGCAACCACAGATATGAGTTGGAACACAACCAAGAGATAGATCAGGCACAAACAAGTTCTAGGGTTAGAGAAAAGCAAAGAACTCAAGCAAGCAAAGGAGACACAAGATTTAATCCGAAGTTCACTCCCACAAAGGAAGCTACGTCTCCGTTGAGGATCCCACAAAGGGAGGGCTATCACCAAGAGCCTCTTTGCCTCACCCAATCCCCACAAAGGAAGATTGGTGCTCACTAAGAATTCTCCACCAAGGAGAGGGTAATACAAACGATCCTAGGTGCTCCACACCAAGAGGGCACTCAACGGGAGACGCCTAACCGTCTAGAAGCAAGCTTCAAGAGTAACAAACACGAATCGATGCCCGGAGATGCTTCAAGTGCTCTTGAGATGAGGGAATTCGAAGGGGCTCTCAAAGCTTCTCTATCTCACACTAGGAAACACTCCTCCAACCAAACCCTAGCTCAAAAGAATCAAGACTTGGCTCTAGGAGGGAGTGGAGAAGTGGAGTGAATGCTCAAGAGTGAGTTTGTCCCGTGGTTGGTCAGCAATGACTAAGGAGGAAGAAAGGGGTATATATACTAAGCCCTGAAAACTAGCCGTTACTGTGCTCTCACGGCATTTCTCGGTACTTCCGACCCTGGGTCGGAACTACCGAGGGGTGCCAGGAAACTAAACAGTGAAGGCTTATCGGTATTACCGACCCAGGGTCGGTACTACCGATGGCCTGGCTAAAACTCACCAGTGAAGCCATATCGGTACTACCGACCCAGGGTCGGTACTACCGACAATAGCTGAGAGTTTAAGGAAAGATTAGCAAACGTGCTCGTGTCGACTCGGGTTTCTTCTCACTCACTTAGGTCAACTCCTTAAGCACTTTTAGCATCTCTTGGCGGTCAATTCGCATCCCCCTTTATAGTACGGTGTTTCCTATACTCAAATTCAAAATCAAAATAAATTTAAGCCTTGACTTGAGTTGAAAACGCCGATTTGGAGTTGGGGGCCTTCTTTTGGTCAAAAGCATGATTTTCAAATAAAGTAAATCCTGCACACATCTTATTCAACGATTAAATACAACAAATTGTGTTTGTCACCATCACCAAAACAATTAGGGGCCAAGATGCACTTTCAGTATGCATGGAGAAGAAGAGCAGTGCGCGGTCACGGACGGTGTATAGAACGTGATTGGTTGATGGCGTATGCATGGAGAAGAGGAGCAGTGCGTCGGCGACGTCATATCATAGCTTCATGGTGTACGTATAAGTTGTGAGCCTGAACTTGTGGCCAAGCATCACTTGTATATAGAGTAGCTAGGTGTTGGGGTAAATATTTCGCAACTAACCCCCTCCCCCCCGTATCTTCGGCTCGTCAGAGAAGATCGAGAATCATGTGGGCTTTTGTTTTGCATATTTCAGGAAACAGTCGTGGGTCAGCAGGCGAAGACCAAGCGAAGCTTGGGATCTTCGTTTACGGAGGCAAGGCCCGACAAGCGAAGGTCCAAGCGAAGCTTGGGATCTTCGATCCAAGAGGGCGAGGGCCGCGCGCGAAGACACAGGAGAAGAGCAGACACGAGGACTAAGAAAGGTTAGGCGAAGATGTAACTCCAAGAAGAGTGGTCAAGAGAAGAAGCACGTGATCTTCGGGGGAACAATCTACGCTTGATATGGCGGGCGATGATGGCGAAGACATGGATGTTGATCAGAAAAGAGGTCGCGGAGAGAAGAACATTGCTATGAAGCTCGCGAAGAGCACGGAGGCAAATGAAGAATGAACTGCCACAATGGCAGACACGTGGACAGGCGAGGTGTAAAGTGATTATCTGTAAAGTCTGTGAGTACGGAGCCCTGCGAGGTTACCAAAATGCTCCTAAGATTCTTCGCATAATGTGAAAAAGCAATGGTAGATGTTGTAAAGTGTAATTGTTATGGGCCTGTAAAAAGGGCCCGACGGTAATGAATTGGGGGCGATCGGAAGGCGGCTGGGTTTCATTACGCCCAGTCAAGTTTGAGTTTTCAGTTCTTCGGCATCGTGAGTGTTTTCTCTTAGCTTCCTTTTCTTATTAGTCCATTTCGACTGTTGGCCCCTCTTCGGGGAAGGTTTTCACCCCAACAGTTAAGGCGCCCACCGTGTTCCGTCCCAGCCATGCCACCGAAGAAGCAACCGAAGAACCCACAATCACATCCAAATAGAGCGACTGATGATCCGTCGGAAGCAGAGAGTGAAAACCCTAGAGAGAGAGACAGATACCAGATAACAAAAACAGAATAAGGGACATGGTCCTAAGTCCACGAAACCACAGAGCGGTAGAAGAACAAGAGCAAGAAGCGGAAGGAAACTTCGAGGTCGGGTTAACAGATGTGGGAGTTGAAGATGAGGATATTGCTGCGCTGAGAAGAATCGAAGAAAGACTTGTTGCGAAGATGAGAGAAAGACCAATGTCATCAAACATTCGCACAAGAGCTCAGGCGGAGGCCGCCATACTCAGGGCGAAAGAAATACAGAATGAAGACCCAGCGCAAGAAAAGGCAAGATACAATGAAATGTTGCAGCAAGTCAAGAAGAAGAGAATGCTACTGCAGCAATTGCGGGAAGACGAAAAGCAGCAGGCAATAAGAAACAAAACACTATAGTTACAAGAACAAATGGCAATCTTGCAAGCTCAGTTGAACTCCATCCAGCCACAAGAATAGACCCAGCAACCTCGCAAAGCACAAGGTCAGAGCAAAAAACGAAGACCCATAATTATTGATGAAGAAACTTACGAAGAAGAAGAGAATGAGGAAAGTTCCATATATCATGATTCAGAAGAAGAGGCGTATGTGGAACGTAGGCCACAAAAGAGATACAGAGATGTGCTTCCAAGCAAAGCGAAGCCTGCTTCTCCTCTTTCGCTAGAACTTGAGAATGTTGTTTGGCCGCCGAAGTTTAAATTACCGGCATCTTTACCAGAGTTCGATGGTGAGTCTGACCCAAGACAGTTCCTCCAGAAATACACTGTGGTAATATCTTCGGGTGGGGGAGATGAGGTAGCAATGGCAAGGGCTTATAATGGCTCTGAAAGGCTCGGCACAGCAATGGTACGCTTCGCTGCCAAAAGGAAGCATCAGGTCATGGGAGCAGCATCGGCGAAGAATAGAGAACAACTTCCAGGGGTATCAACCCCAAGATCTCACTTCAGGAGATCTTCACCTCATAAAATAAGGAGACAAAGAACCATTACAAGAGTACATCAAGAGATTTGCCAAGGCCAAAGCTAAAGCACCACACATAAAAGCAACAACTGTGATTGATGCAGCAATTGATGGACTCAAAGTAGGACCTTGTGGAGAGTATCTAGACTGAAGAAGACCCAAAACGGAGAAGCAGTTGTTTGACATAATGCAAGAATATTGCAAATCAGACAGAGGAAAACAGCGAAGAGTTGACGAATACAACAAGAGAAAGAATCAAGCGAAGCCTCAGCAAGAATGGGGAAGCAGGGCCCAGAACAATCAGGGACCTTCGGCGAGGTCGAACTTTTACAACAAAAGTAATGTGAACAATGCTTCAGGAAACAACTCGCAAATGGCATCTTCGGCTGCAACAGGAAGCAGAGGCCAAAACTCAGGCAGGGGCCCGCCACCTCAATCCGTGTGTACCTTGCATGGCCTCAACAAGGGGCATTGGTCATATGAATGCAGAACGCTACTTGGAAAGAAGCAAATTGAGGAAGACAAGAAGAGAGCAGCGCAGAGCCAGGTGAAGACAATCAATCACACATCATCAGCAGCACCCTAGATGGCTCAGAGTTCAATGCAAAACTGGCAACAGTATATCCCACAACCATGCTTCCAACAAATGCCACTCCCACCTCCTCCGATGTTCAACCCAAACATGATGCAATTACAACAGCAAATCACCGCATCATACCAGCCAAAACCAGAGCCTCCTCAGCAGGCACCTTCGCAAGACAATCAAAACAGAGAAGATGAAGACCGCTACCGAAGAATGAACATAATAAATGCTATCACAGGTGGGTGCAATTCACCCGAACATCTGACGAAGAGACAGAGGAAAGATCAGCAAAGAGAAGTGACCCATGTATGTGCAGGGAAAGTTTTCAAAACAGAGTGGTCACACATTCCAATTACCTTCACAGAAGCAGATCTCAAGCTGAAGAGGTACCCTCACGGAGATCCTTTGGTCATCAGAGTAGTACAAGGAAAGAATACAAAGTACCTGCTAGGCAATGATGTAGGAGGCATCCTCGTAGACAATGGTAGCTCCGCAGATATCATAACTTATGAACTATTCAAGAGGATGGAGTTCAGAGACGATCAGCTTCAGAAAACTTCAAAGCCGCTATACGGTTTCGGCAACAAGAAGGTTGAAGCTCTGGGAACAATTGAAATGAACGTAAGTCTTGGGACAGGAGCACTGATGAGAACAGAGATGGTGACCTTCGATGTAGTGGACATTCCATGTGCATACAAAGCAATCTTTGGGAGGGGAATCATAAACAAGTTCGCAGCAGTGATACACATGCCGTTCTTGTGTATGAAGATTCCAACTGCCAATGGCATTCTCACAATATATGGAGATCAAGAAGATGCACATGACAGAGAATACAATGTGGGTAGCAATCAGAAACCGATTCATGTAGTCGGAAACAGCGAAGACACAGTAGAGAGCGAAGAAGAAGAAGAGCCCGAAGAGCTCGAAATAAAAAAGAGACTTTGCTAAGATGAAAAGAAGAGAATGCAACCTCACGAGCACACAAAGAAGGTGCGTCTTTGCGAAGATGTTCATGACAAACTGGTAACCATAGCAAGGGGGATGACTGAAGAAGAGGAGAATGCACTGATCACGTGCCTTCGCAATAATCAAGATGTGTTTGCCTGGAGCAAGAGGGATCTTAAGGGAGTGCCTCGCGAAGTAATAGAGCACGCACTGCGCTTAGACCCAAAGATCTCGCCGAAGAGACAAAAGCTCAGAGTCATCTCATCTCAGAAAGAATTGGCAGCGCAAAGCGAAGTAGAGAAGCTGTTAGATGCTGGGGTCACAGAGAAATACAGTTCACAACATGGCTTTCAAACATAGTGATGGTACCGAAGAAGAATGGAGGGCAGAGAATGTGCATTGACTTCACACTCTTGAACAAGGCTTGCCCAAAAGATGACTACCCTTTACCAAGAATCAACGTGTTGGTGGATGCAGCAGCAGGATGTGAGAGAATGTCCTTGTTAGATTGCTTCTCTGGATATCACCAAATTTGGATGAAGAAGGAGGACGAAGACAAAACAAGTTTCATAACACCCTTCGGGGTATATTGCTTTGTCAGGATGCCCGAAGGCCTGCGCAATGCTGGCCCAACGTTTAACAGAATGGTGAAGATTGTACTTGGCCCGCAACTGAGAAGAAATGTGTCAGCTTATGTAGATGATGTGGTAATACACAACAAAAAGAAAGATCAACACATCGAAGACCTCAGAGAAACCTTCGCGAACTTGAGGAAGTATGGCCTCATGTTAAATCCAGAAAAGTGTATCTTCTGGGTATCCAGGGGAAAGCTGTTAGGCTGTATGGTGTCCAAGTCAGGCATAGAAGCAAATCCAGAGAAGATAGAGGCAATACGAAACATGAGAACACCACAAACAAAAATAGATATTCAGAAGCTTACGGGAAGAATAGCAGCACTGGGTCGCTTCATCGCGCGATTAGCAGAACGAAGCTTACCATTCTTTAAGTTGTTGTCTGCGAAGAACAAAGTAACTTGGGGTCCCGAAGAGCAGGAAGCGTTTGAGCAGTTCAAGTCATACTTGGAGAATTTGGTAGTGCTAACAAGTCCAGGCGACAAAGCGAAGTTGTTGTTGTACATAGCAGCTTCCGTAAGTGCAGTAAGTGCAGCTCTGGTGGAGGAAAAATACGAAGAGGGGCAACTCAAACAAGTGCCAGTATACTTCATCTCCGAGGCTTTATCAAGAGCGAAGAAGTTCTACTCTGAGCTGGAGAAAATGACATACGCAGTGGTAATGGCGGCAAGAAAGCTGAAGCATTACGTCCAGAGTTACTCAATCACCGTCCCAACTTCATATCCTCTTTGCAAAATACTAGAGAACAAGGAATCTTCAGCACGGATAGGAAAATGGGCAACAGAGCTATCCCAATACGCCATAGAGTTCACGGCCAGAATAGCCATCAAGTCTCAAGTTCTAGCAGACTTCATTGCAGATTGGACACCAAGTCAAGATGACAAAATGAACGAAGACAAGCCAGAAACACCATGGGTCATGCATTGTGATGGAGCTTACTGTGATGATGGAGCCGCATCTTCGGCAATCTTAATGTCACCATCAGGCATAAAGATGAGATACGCTGTGAGACTCCACTTCGAAGGCAAGACAAATAATGTGGCAGAGTATGAGGGATTGTTGCTGGGACTTCGCAAGGCAAGAGCCATAGGGGCACGAAGAGTGGTCATAAACACAGACTCTAAGTTGATCACAAGGCAGATTGGCAAGTCATATAAAGCAATACATGATGAAATGGCAAAATACCTGAAAACAGTGCGAGGCATGGAAAAATTCTTCTTCGGCTTCACGGTCAAGAAAATACCAAGAGATCAAAACAATGAGGCAGACATGCTAGCAAAGGTAGCAGCACAGAAAGAACCATTACCACCAGATGTCTTCTACGAAGTTCTGAAGTGCAAATCAGTAGATTGTGATGAAGCACTAGTGAGATATGTAAATGCGATATCAAGCGAAGATTGGAGGTCTTCGATAATGGCATTCTTGAGAGGACACTATGAACCACAGTCAAAAGAGGAGAATAAAAGAATGGCCTTGAGGGCAAGAACATATGAAATAAGAGGAGACAACTTGTACAAAAGCGGAGTGTGTGCACCACTACTCAAGTGCATCTCCACAGAAGAAGGAAAAGACTTGTTGCAGCAGATCCACTCTGGAATGTGCTCTTCTCACATTGGAACACGAAGATTAGTCGCGAAGGCATTCCGTCAGGGATTCTACTGGCCTACGGTAGTCCGAGATGCCGAAAATATAGTGCGAAGATGTGATAACTGTCAAAAGCATTGTAACTACACAAAAACTTCTCCATATGAGATTCAATTGCTACCACCAGTTTGGCCCTTCGCAAGATGGGGAATTGACATTGTGGGACAATTACCAACAGCACCTGACAACTACAAGTACGCAATAGTTGCAGTGGAGTACTTCTCAAAGTGGAAAGAGGCAAGAGCAGTGCAAAGAATCACTTCGCAGGTGATACAAAAAATTTTCTGGCAAAGTATCGTGTGCAGATTTGGAGTTCCTTACGAAGTGACAGTAGACAATGGCAAGCAATTCGATAGCACAGACTTCAGAAGATTTTGCTTCAACTTGGGCACCAAGCTATGCTTCGCTTCAGTATATTACCCAGAGTCCAACGGAGCAGTAGAAAGGGCAAATGACATTATCTTCACCGGAATCAAAAAGAACTTGACAGGAATGGCCAGGGGGAAATGGGCCGAAGAGCTGCCTAGAGTTGTGTGGTCTCACAACACAACTACATCCAGGGCCACAAACTTCACGCCTTTCAGATTGCTGTATGGGGAAGAGGCTGTCATTCCCAAAGAGATAAAGTTGGGGTCATACGGGCAGACCAAGAACCGCAAAATGAAGAGGACGCAAATTTGGCAATCGATACAAGAGAACAAGACAGGCTTCAAGCACTAAGCAACATAGAGAAATACCAAGATGAAACGAGGAAGTGGAGAAATAAGAAGGTTCGTGAACAAAAGATATCCACCAGAGACATGGTTCTCCGAAGAAAAACAAGAGGAGTGGGAAAACTAGAAGAAAAGTGGGAAGGCCCATTTTTAGTATCAGAAACAAGGCAGGGGGCTTACAGATTGCAAACCTTAGAAGGAGAAGAAGTCCCTTACTCATGGAATCAGCACAAGTTGTAGAAGTACTGGCTCTTAGAATAAGTGTATTGTATGTTAGATATTATCATTTTTTAGTTTCTCTTAATTTTCAGCTTTTGTAATCTTCATTCCAACTTCTTTTGCACTTTCAACTTTTGTAAATACGTAGCGAAGTCTGTACTCTTTTCCTCGCGGGGAGAGTCTTCGGTGATCTCACAACAGGAACACCGAAGATGCGAGGTTTTTAACGAGGCGGACTTGTGTAATATCCCCTTGAGAAATATAACAAGGGCTCCCCAAAAAAGAAAGCCGTTATCTATCATCGGTCCCGAAGTGACAATCATCCGAAGAGATTGTCACTTTCGGGAAAACATTGCAGAATTAAGTGAACACATGCACCTGACCTCGTGAAGACAAGTCGCATTTAGTTCACTTAAGAAAAAAATTGATTGAGGGGGTGCATGTGGGAACTATTCTGCAAAGGTCGCGAAGATGTTAAGGAGCATGCTACAATCTGTTCCAAAGAGGAGGGCATGACTCGCTTAAAGGCCTACTTTCCGCGAACAAAAAGTCTTCGGCGGTCAATGCGCGAAGCCCCTCAGTAAAATACTGTAGGGATAAGTCGACCCGTTAAGGGGCGTGGTCGCAAAATCATCCGCTTTATCAAAAGCAAAGAAGCCTTCGGCAGTTAATGCGCGAAGCAAATTGCGAGGTAGGGCTGACGAGCCACCTCGAGGTCAAATTCTATGAAGTTGAGCTATCATGCCACTTTGCATCTTTGGGCTATCATGCCATCTCGCATCTTTGAGCTATCATGCCATTGTGCATAGTGGAAATTAGTATGCAAGATAGTCTAACCATCCTATATGCAGGACTTGTTTTTATCTTATAAATGATACAGTGCGAGTTTGAAAGAAAACGAGTTGCGAAGATCAAAATAGGAAACTGGGGGGAGGCGCTTTTCGAGTGCAGTTCCCGTGTTTTAATCTTCGGAGGAAGAAAAACATCAAAGATCAAATGAACATGAAAAACAAGTGAATAAAACCATCATCTTCGCACAAGTGTGATTACAACAGAGTCATGGCATACATATTTGTTGAAAAAATACTTTACAGGCACAGCAGTTCATCACAACAGCATAGTTCAAACGATTACAAGCATAGCAGCACAAGCAACGAAGATGGTTACATCGCAAAACAAATTAGCGAGGGTGCTTGTACATATACTCATACTCCGCTTCTTCTGTAAGATCAACAACTTCAATCTTCGGTAAAACACGGGGGCTTGTGGACGAAGGTGTGTCTTCGCGAGCAGGCACAACACAAGATGGTTCAGATCCTTGAATTTGACGGCGAGGAGTATCGTCGTGACAGAGACGATTGCGTACATGTGCGAAGACATTTTTCGTGTCAACAATTTTCTTCTCGTATTTTTCTATCTTACGTGACATAAAAACATCGAAGGGCACGTCGGGAACTTTAGAGTTAAACTTGTGCCAAATAGAGCCGGACATGAAATAATCACCGAAGTTAATAGTTACAGGACAAACATCTTCGGCAACCTGCGCAGGATACACCTCCGGCACCTGCGCAGAGTTGCAAATGTTTCAGACGAATTGTTCACAAAATACCCCCAACTGCCCGAATCACTAAGGCTACACACTCCCTCACACCTCAGGGGCTCCCGAAGTGATGTCTGTTGTCCGGACTTCATGTGGAGAAGCAGCCTGGGTAGAGGGTGCCGCTGAAGACACCGCAGCCGAAGATGGACCACCTCCACCTCCAGAAGATGCAGCAGTAGGCGAAGGTGTGGGCACAGAACCAGGCTGAAACAAATAAGGAAAAGTATAAAAACAGGGAACAAATAGGTTGGAAAAGTAAAAGGAGATCAAGACAAGGCACAGTAATACGAACCTTACGAAGTACACGCCGACCTTCGGCAATAGTCAACCCGAAGCCTAACTTCTTGAAAAAGGTTTGCATAAAGTTCTTGGCTATATTCTTGGGTAATACAGGGATCTTCTCCACAGATGATTCAGTCGGCCAAGTAAAGCTGGCATCACGGAGCTGACGAAGATCACCCTTTGTAAGGCTAGGCTCGCCATCTCCGGAGGACTTGAATAGAGTGTACACAGCGTGGGAAAGGCTGCGGGCGGCAACAGCAGCCCCAAGTTCTCCGAAGGAGCGCCTAGCAGATACGAGTGAACTAACCCCGTTAGAAAGCCAGTCAAAAACTTGACCTATAAACATTTCTTTGATATCATAAGGAGCAGGGCTAAGTCCGTAGTCAACCAGGAGATCATAAAGCTTCTTGCACAGAGGAGCAACATGACGTTCCATTTCATCACAACAAGTATTATGCTCTGAAGTTAGACTGTCATGTGACTGCCGAAGATCTGCGAGCTCGGCAACTTTAGCATCATACAACTTCTGGAGACCCTCAGCCTTTTTCTTCTCATCCTCGGCACTAGAAGCCAAACAACGAAGTTCAGTTCGTTCAACTTCTAATTCGCCGTTCTTCTTAGCCAAGTCATCTTTTTCCTTGGCAATCTCAAGGCACTTCTTTTTCTCTGCCTCTAGCGAAGATGAGAGGGAAACCTTTTCAGCTTGTAGAGTCTTCACGACATCAATTTCCTTGTTAAGAGCTATAGCAGATGTCCTCTCAGATAGCTGATGGGACCGAAGGTCAGAACGGCAGCGCCGTTGAGCAGCGCGACAAGCCAAGAAAGATTTCATGCTAAGGTTTTGAGCCTGATATAAGATTTCTTCAGCGCTTTCTTGGCCAAGTTCATCTTCCATTATAGGAAAGCCAAAACTGTCACCGGCCACCTGAAGCACAGTACGCTCGCGATCATCGCTACAGAATTGAAGCACTTTCCGCATAGAATCGCCGAAGATGCGAGCACTAGGCTTCATACCGAGACGCCGGGCAACAACACTAGGCGACTCGTGGCTAACAAAAACACCACCACTTCTAGTATCGCTCTCCGTGTCAGACGAAGAGTCATCTTGTTCCACACGAGTCAAAATCTTATGGTGAATAGCAGATACAACTTTACTTCCACCAGGGGCTTCAGCAGGAGAAGGAACTACAACTTCAAAAGTTGAAGGAGGAGGTAGAGGAGCCTTGTCTTTGGAGGATCGGGCCCGAGCGGCACAATCTTCGTCGCTCTCGGGTTCGGGATCACTATAATCAATGTGCAGGGGATCAGCAAGAGTGGCACCAGCAGTAGCAGCACCAGGAGAAAGAGAAGTAATATCTACTATCTCTTCAGGTTGGTCAGTCGAAGGAACTTCAATGTTCGTGCCAGAACCAGCACCAACTTCGCCAGGACGCGTCTCAGTATCACTCTTCGAATGGTCGGACTCTTCGGGGCTGGATGACACCGCCTCGGAAGTCGACAGTTGGGCGGTTCTCTGGCGTTTAGGAACATTTCGTCCGCCGCCACGACCACGGCGCTTCCTAATAACCTTCGCGCGCGCGGCAGGGGCTGCAGCCTCGGAACTTCCTTGGCCACCTTTCTTCGCTGCTCGCTTCGCTTGAGCCTCGCGACGAGCAACAGTAACAGAGTGATCGCCAGCATGAATACCAAAGAAAAAGAAGAGACGATTGTCTCGAGTGCCACCAAGTCGTTCCTGAATCTCAGCATCTTCCTTCGAAGAAATAGGCCCAAGAATTTCATTCGCTTGAGCTTCAATTTCAGCAACGTTGATAGCTGCAAGGGAAGATACAAACAAGTATTAGTAAAATAAACATATATATATACAAAAATGTTAAGCTAAGAGCAGTAAGAAGCAACGAAGAAAAAAGAGAGAGACGCACACCATTCTTCGTCAAGCCAAAGCTTCGAGCGAATTCAGGAATTTTGATGGCCGAAGAAAAGTCGTTCCAGGCTGCGACAGACCATCCAGCGCGAACAGGGAATATCTTCGCACCAATGTATTCCTCTACCAGGTCGCGAGTAGCGTAGGTCTTCGCCAGCTCCTGGAAAGCGATGAGGAAAAGGCGGTCCGCATCTCCATCTTCATAAGCAGTGCCGACACCCTTAGGCAGAGGCACAAATTGTGTGCACACAAGAGGGAGCTCTTCGTCATCAATAGTGTAATAAAACCAGTAGTGGTTCCAGTTTTCATCCCACTTATTCTTGTAGGCAACGACAGGAACATCGGTGTCACCACGATATTTGAAGTTCAAAGAGGCAAACTGGGCCTCTTCGCGAACTAGTGCACCATCAACAAGACGTTCTATCTTCAAGGGTTGATGATGAACAGTATGAACTCTGACGAAGTTAGCCGCGGTAGGACTCGCAGACATTGTCTTGCTGGCCCACATATAAACGCTAAGCCGAAGAATAACATTAGGGGTGAGATGATGAAGATACATCCCAAAGTTCCGAAGAATAGAGATGACAGCTCCGTCAAGAGGGAAACGAAGTCCAGCAGTAAATAAATCCCGGAAAACAACCACTTCGTTGGGGCGAGGAGTAGGAGTAGTCTCAGGACCAGGGGCTCGACCTTTTCCTTCCTTAATGAAGCCGGAAGTAATGAACTCAGCCACATGTGCTTCAGAAACCTTACTCCGACCAAAGACGAAGGTGGGAGGCGCTTTGTCAGCCTTGGGAGCCATGGAAGCGAAGAAGAAAACTGCACACGCATAAAAGTGAATAAGCAACTAAACTAGACAAAGAGATGGAAAAAGAGAAGAGAGCAGAAGACACTTACGAAGAGAAGGAAGTGAAGAAGTCCTTAGCTCTCGCGAAGTCAGATGAAATCCTCAGCTCTCGCGAAGGCAAAGGTAAATCTGCAAAGGTTTTACCACGGTGAAAACAACTCCAGGCGGGGACCGGCCCTTATATAGGCTGCCAAAGGCGGGAATCTCCGAAATCCTGTAACGAAGGACGTGGCGAAAATCCAGGAGACCCGTTAGGACGTGGAGAAAATCACGGGACTTCGTGGATAAACATGCAAAACAGTAAAATGTATTAAACAAAAAAAAGTAAAAATAATAAAAAGGGGGGAGGAGAAAAGAATAACTAACTTCCAAAGACGAACCGAAGATGGGTGGCGCTTGGGAGCGAAACATTTCCACCCGTCACAAAGAAAGTTTGCTAGTTCGGCTCGACTTCGGTGGAAACCCTCACTAGCAAGGGGCTAAATGTTGGGGTAAATATTTCGCAACTAACCCCCCCCCCCCTTTATCTTCGGCTCGTCAGAGAAGATCGAGAATCGCGTGGGCTTTTGTTTTGCATATTTCAGGAAACAGTCGCGGGTCAGTAGGCGAAGACCAAGCGAAGCTTGGGATCTTCGTTTTACGGAGGCAAGGCCCGACAAGCGAAGGTCCAAGCGAAGCTTGGGATCTTTGATCCAAGAAGGCGAGGGCCGCGTGCGAAGACACAGGAGAAGAGCGGACACGAGGACTAAGCAATGTTAGGCGAAGATGTAACTCGAAGAAGAGTGGTCAAGAGAAGAAGCACGTGATCTTCGGGGGGACAATATTCGCTTGATATGGCGGGCGATGATGGCGAACACACGGATGTTGATCAGAAAAGAGGTCGCGGAGAGAAGAACATCGGTATGAAGCTCGCGAAGAGCACGGAGGCAAATGAAGAATGAACTGCCACAATGGCAGACACGTGGACAGGCGAGGTGTAAAGTGATTATCTGTAAAGTCTGTGAGTACGGAGCCCTGCGAGGTTACCAAAATGCCCCTAACATGCTTCGCACAATGTGAAAAGGTAATGGTAGATGTTGTAAAGTGTAATTGTTACGGGCCTATAAAAAGAGCTCGACGGTAATGAATTGGGGGCGATCGGAAGGCGGCTGGGTTTCATTACGCCCAGTCGAGTTTGAGTTTTCAGTTCTTCGGCGTCGTGAGTGTTTTCTCTTAGCTTCCTTTTCTTGTTAGTTCATTTCGGCTGTTGGCCCCTCTTCGGGGAAGGTTTTCACCCCAACACTAGGCAGCCAAATAGGCAGCTCCGGCGAGCATATCTGCAGGCGGCAAGATGGCCATGATGATGACGTAGGCTTGCTCCAGTGTCGATAGTTAATTTTGTCTTTGAATACACATGCATGCAGCACGTATCTTTGCTTGCATGCCACTTTGGGTGCATGACCCATGCACGTACGTTGCATTGGGTCTGCTCTTGCTTGTGACTTGTGAGTGATAACCTGAGTTGTTCTACACTCCTCAATCCGGCTGCTCCTGGACATAGGAGACCCCGCTTCCTAATTAATTAGAGTTTAGATGGCGCGAAGAACTCGGCTGCCGCTTGATGACGCCGTGGCCGCCGGGAAGATCGGAGCTCGTTGTCGGTCGCCAAGCTAGCACAAGCGGTGAGCCGGTCAGGCATCTTGCTATATCGTCGATCTGCAGGGTTGAACCGGTGCCATGAGATGAGGGCGACCAAACTGGCTGCCGGTACTCGGCAAACTCTAGCGCATGGATGATTCATCTCTTCGGCGTCATCTAGACGGAACCGGTACTAGGCCGCGGCGCCGAGAGGCACTTGCCGTGTCGAGCCGATGGTGTCGAGTGGTCGGGTGCTGCGCGAAACTCGGAGATGAGTGAGGTCATCGCCGTGCTCGCCGGCCAGCTCTACATCACGTCCGATGCGCAAGCCGGACAACCGGATTGCCCCCGGCAACATGTACAATTTTCCCTGCCCATGTATGAAAATGGAGAAGAGGAAGGAGAAGGTTAGTGTATATAACTACCTGTGCCGGCGGTGGCCATTTCCGGCGACGGATTTCTGCACTCCGGCTTTCCTCCGGTCGAGGGGACGTACGAACACTAGCAAGAGCAGCTACCCGATGGGAGCTTTCTCCTTTCTTTGGTATTTGTGTGTGTCTCTGGGTGAATGGGGAGGTGGTGGATGGGCTGAGGGTATGCGTACGCAGTGAGAGACCAAGAGTCGGTTCTTCTTCCTTGCGCCTGCCCTCTCCCTCTCGCGTGTGCCTCTGTTTTGCCGAGTGAATGGAGCCCTCCTTTTATAGGCTAGGGAAGGCGGTTGGTGACCGATCGAAGGCGGTAGGTGGCCGGGCGGAGAGACGCGTCGACCGGCCGCGTACGTTTCGTACCGCGACGCCATCCTAACTTTCCTTGTATACGCGTACGCTCAGCACCGTCATGCTGCTTGCCTGCTGCCGCCTTATTTCTTTCCTTGTTTGCATTTTCCTTATAATCCCTTTCCTAAAGAGTGATTGATTGCAGATGTCACCTTCCATTTGATGAGAGGCGGCATCAGTCATTTAGGAAAGTTGAAGACGGTGCCGGGAATAATCTTTCTCTGCCGCCGGATGGACCATCGAATTTCATCGTCGAGGCTAGTCAACGAGAAGGGCCAATACTCGTACGCGTATACGTGTACGTCACAGCGACGCAAGTACGTACATACAGACGCCATTAAGGCAATTCTTCAGCTGTCTGATACGCCGCCGTATTTCGGCCTTAGCCCGTGGCAAGGAGCCGACGTCTCACACGTATACGCATACTGATTGAGATTACACACAATCTCTGCTAGTCACGTGCATGGCTTGTCACCGCTTTAGAATATTGAAACACATTGGTGTGTACAAATTGCACGTATACAACTTGCTTGTGTGTGGGCGCGTATCATTTTTACATGTTAGCCTCTTTATATTGCACTAGTCATTGCATGCTAATGACGTAAAAAAACCATCAAACACCCGTGTAACCTCCGGCGCCGGTGACGCCGCCGCGGACGACACGTCCTTGCCGGCGCCGGTGACGCCCGCGGCGAAGCCGAGTACGCCGAAGCAGCCCCAAGTTCTTGTTCTACCTGCAGAGCCCGATCCCGCCGTCCAGCTACAAGGGCTAGCCAGCGAACTCGAGCGACGCATCCACGCCGGCTCACGGAGGGTTCAAGCGCCCGTTCCATGCTGGGTCGAGGAGGAGGAGGGGATCGTCTCGGAGAACTTGTTCCCGGACAGGAAGATGGTGCGGAGGCCGCTGAGCGTGCCACCGCTGTCGTTGATCCTGGACTTGAGCTTGAGGAGCGTGTCGGCGGCGTCAGGCACGAGGGAGAGCGGGAGGCGCGCGGCGTCATTGGTGGGCACGAGGAGGTGGCACCCGACGGCCAACAGCTGGAGGACCGTGAGACGGGGATAAAAGAAAAAAAATAGAAACGTTGAAAAGGCAATGACAGGTGGGACCCACTTGCAGTCATTCTAAGGGCAAGATGGACATTCCCCTGTCCGGTCTCGTATGTCAGGACTCCATAACGGTGAAAATCTAACTGATCTTGGACGGAATGGCACACACGACACGAAAGTTGAAGTCAGTGGCATACAGGTGCGAACGAACTTTTCGATGGCACACACATCATGACCAACTTTTTTAATAACATACAGGTAAAACCCTCTGTAATATACCCCTGCAGCTCCAGAGATTTCTGCCGGGAACTGTCTATAACATCCTGCAAACATCAAATAAGTTAACCAAGTTACACCATGAACACTCGGTCACAGTACGCAAGCAAACAACACTACAGGGTCCGATAACTCTACCTTCATCAAATTACCCAGCGGCGATGTGACTCCGCCATCAAGGTAACATACTTTTTTTTACAACAAACTTTATATAATTAGCAGCAAGAAGCTGCTAGGACCCATGTGTGTTTAAGGGATACAGAAGGTAGTGCATCCAACAATGGGCACCGGAGAACATGATGCTCACAAGAGCAAGAGGGTACATAATGTAGGGACTGAACAGCAGGGGAAGAAAAGGCTAATTGAAGGACCGGAATGGGCGACCAGAGAGGGGGGAGTGAATGAGAGCCGATAAAAATTCTTCTCGAAGAGGATATCTTCTCCAACAAGATGAACACAGCCAAAACCCAAAATCACTTCCGACACAACCTCCTCAAGTTTGCCAAGACCACGTAGCCATGGAGTGCTTCTAATCCTAGGAGCAACCAACACTTCCAACCTAACTAACCACACACAACACGCAGCGGAAAGACTGCACAGCTTGCTGCTTGTGCTTCACCGGTCAGACCGATTGTGCACACCGGTCAGACCGATGGCACCTGTTAGGCCGGTCAAACGCACCGGTCAGGCCGGTGAACTCAACAACTGCACAACAACATTTCAGAAAGCCTAAAAAACTCTGCTAGGCCCCCCCTCGGGGTGTGCTACCTCGGGGTGGCTGCCCTGTGGGCCCTTAGGTCGGTCCCCGGTGTACACGTGCTCTTGAGGCGGTTTAGGTGCTCTGGTGGGCCCATGGATCAATGTGAAGTCCACGTGTCACGCTCTGATTCGTCGGGGCTTGCCTCCCTTGGATTTGTGACATGGCTTGCATGCATGGCACCTGAGGTGGCAGCCACTCCTTGGCTGAGGTGACGTGGTATGAATCCTAGAAGGTGAGTTTGTCACTTCTTTATACTTATTTTCCTGCAATCACATAATCTCCAAGTACAAGTGGAACTACATTATTCTTAACTAAAATGCGTGTAAGAAATGCCTCTTGCTCCTTTATTCATGAGTAAATTGACGGCTAAAGTAAGCACTTAACAGCCGTCAACAACTCCCCCAAGCTAGCCTCTTGCTCGTCCCGAGCAAGACACTTAGGACTTAGGTTGGTTGATCAGGAGTTGCTACGATGTTGTATTCCTAGTTTATGACAAGCATACAGCTAGGTACTCTATCAAGGATTGAATGAGTTGGCATTAATCTTACCTTACGCTTGATTGATATGGGGCTTGTAGCTTCACTGCCTTGGGCGGTTGAAAGATAGAACGGTTGTATAGAAATTACTAATCACAAGTACCTTGATCAGTTGTCAATCCGGAGGTTTTGCAAATTTTCACAAAGAAATCAAAGTTCCTCGAATGATACCCTCGGATCGCTCATTGTGTATGATTCCTCACCGAGGCATTGATTTGCCTTCTTTCACCACCTACCTCTAATGAGCTGATATGTGGACCTGTAGGTAGGGAAAACATGTGGCATACCTGTTTCTCATATGTTGTCGAGTTGAAAACCGGATCCTTGGGAGCAACAAGTCATACAACCTGATCAAGATGTGCATGTGTGTGTATATGGTGGATGAATGGTGAACTCCTTTTTGCATATGATTCTCTCTTCTCCTTTTGAAAATTTTGAGACTTGGGCTATGTCTCTTTATTCTTTCTTTTTCTCTTTTTTTTCTTTTTTTTTGAAATACATAGCCCATAGTCTATGCTGCATATTTTTGGAGAGAGAGTAATCATAGAACGATGCGCGGAGCTTTATTTGTGGAATGGATGGGGGATGGATGAAATGATGGGTGCCAACTTCTGGTGTAGAAGTTTAGCATATAGTGGCTGTGTACGTGATCTTGATCATGGGAGCATGACAAGTTTCTCGCCGAGGGTCACAACAATTCGACAAGACTCAATGAAGATAACAAGTAGCATATGTGGAGGCTAACAAAAGCTAGGATCTACATATGGCTTTAGATAGGAATTTCTCATCATTGAGGAACTTATCATTTTATCATTTTTCAAAAGGAAACTCCGGATATGAAACATCACTTAGTACTAGCTCATAGTAACTCTATGATACCATATCATACCTCACAACAACCTAGGCAAAGATCATGCTTTTTGCTACCCACAAGTTTCAAGCTAAGGTTTGATCATGCAAGCCAACAAACTCAAAACTCAAATAGGGTACTAAGCTGTAGTGAGGCATACAAAAGGAATAAACAGAGCAACTATTCATCATTTCAACCATGGAGAACAAAAACATTCTTACCGCGCATATGAAAGCAAACTGATTTAGGAAAGCAAATAAATATTTTTGGTCTTTTTAATTTTGCAGATTTTTATGTGTTTTTAGCATATAAGATTCTGAAAATAAAGATACGAGTTACCTCAGAGTGGGGGTCCTCACCCAAGCTAGCTTCAGGCTTACTACTGTGGAGGGCGAAATCCCATCCACCGGTAGTAGGCCCTCTGCTCCTCCAGCTGCTGCTGCTGTGCTTGTGTACAATGGTTCAAACTCGAAGGGGTTGTCCAGATGGACTCCCTTGAATTTTAAACCCCGACAAGAGGGCAAGCAAGAGTGGAGCAAGAAATAGCTTGTTTCTCTTAAAAGTCAGAATCTTTTATTAAAAGAAGTGTCTTACCGAGCTTACCTATCGGTGACTACCTCTCCGTTACTTACCTTGGTGAGCTGTCCATTTTTGAGGGAGTCAGCTCCTTGCCCACTCTTCTCCACACCTTCTTGATGTTCTGTTGCTTCCTAGGTGTGGGGTACTGCTTCTTGGATGGGGACTCAGACTCCATAGGCGTCTCTCATTCTGCACTCAATCGCTCCGGCTTTTGTCTTCGAGAATTCTCCATGAGAGCAATGGGGCCGTCCCCTTGTGACTAGATAGATTCAACATCTTGGGCAAGGGTGTCCATCCTTGGTATGTCCTCAACCATTGAGCATTGTTCCTTATGCGGACGGAATTCAAACCTTTCTTCCCGACCGTTGATGTGGAGTCGGATTACTCCGGCACCAACATCAATTTGTTCATCAGCCGTGCTCAGAAATGGACGCCCCAGGATGAGAGGGATTTCATCACCAATGTCCATGTCGAGTACCACAAAGTCCACTGGGATGAAACAATCTCGCACCTTCACCGGGATGTCCTCGGCTATCCCCGCTGGGTACCGTACTGATGAATCGGCTAGTTGCAGCCGCAAGGTGGTTGGGGACAATTCCGTATAATTGAGCTGGTCGAAGACTACCTTTGGCATGATGCTAACACTGGCGCCCAGATCACAGAGGGCATGGTCAAATCTCTGTGATCCAATCGTGCATGTGATCGTAGGGCACCCTGGATCCTTTTTCTTTTCTGCAAGATGATTGAGTATAGCTGCGCTACATTCCTCTGTAAGCTTTACCACCTCCGAAGTGGGTAGAGCCTGCTTCTTGATAAGAATATCCTTGAGGTAACGTGCGTATGTGGGCACACGCATGGCCTCAAGGAGGGGAACATTGATGTGGACCTTCTGAATCATATCCACGAAGCGAGCGAATTGCTCGTCCACTGTCACCTTCCTATTTTGCTGAGGGAATGGCAGTATATTTGTGTCAATAAATCAGGCTTGTCTGCCTTCTCTTCTGATACTCTTGCTTGTGAAGGCTCCCTCATGCCTAACGACTCGTCGTCGTGATTTTCTCCCTCTTTCGTGCTTTTCTTGGTTCCTGCATGGTTAGGATAGGGTGGGTCGCGAGTGGTCTTACCCCCTCTCGTGACTACCGCTTTTGCATTCTCAAATGGAGGAACCAAAGCGACCAAATGAGCCAACCGGTCTTCTATCGTTTTATTAAAGCTCACTTGATCCTTAAGAGCAGCAGAAAGGCTATCAATTTTAACGTTAAGGCTTTCTAAAGCTTTATCATAGGCAGCTGTTTTCTTATTGAAACCATCGTTAATCTTAGCTTGCCCGAAAACCAGATCTCTCAGGGAAGGTTGGTTTGGGTTGAAAGAATTACCTTGATTACCTCTCTGATAATAAGGGCGCGATTGATTCCACGTTTGACCTCCTTGTGGACGATAACCATTGTTGTTGCCGTTCATGTACATCACGTCCTCCTGGGTAGTAGGGTAGTAATTCCTTGAATGCCCAGTGTCGCCACAGACTTCGCAGGTCATGTGAGCATCCATAGCTTGAGCAGTGATGGCCATGGCAGCCTTCTCGCTGGTCAGAGCATCCATTCTCTTCATAAGTAGGTCCATCTTGGCGTGCAACATATCCGCTTCCTTGACGGTATGTGTACCCCTCTGACGTGGCTGGAATCGATCATCACTCCACCATTGGTTGGAGACCATCTTCTCACTGAGTTTAGTTGCTTCAGCGATAGTGAGAGAGAAGAAAGCCCCTCCAGCAGCAGCATCAATGTGGCCTCGGGCTGTCGGAGTCAGCCCGTTGTAGAAACTCTAAAGAATAAGCCAGTTGTCCATCCCATGATGGGGACAAGCCAGGATGTACTCCTGAAGCCTCTCCCAAGCCTCTGGGATGGTCTCACTTGCTGCTTGCTGAAAGCTTGAAATTCTCCCCCGGAGAGCATTGGTCCTGCCCAATGGAAAGAATTTCGCGAGGAACGCTGCTGAGCATTTTGCCCAGGTGTCAATATCTGCACGGTTCGCATAGAACCACTGCTTCGCCTTTCCCAGCAGTGAGAATGGAAACAGCCGCAGATGGATGGCATCTTCCTCCACTCCTCGTATAGTGAAGGTACTGCACAGCTCCAGGAACTGTTGCAAGTGGCTGCTCGCGTCTTCATTAGGCTTGCCACAGAATGGGCTAGCCTGTACCATCGTAATGAGGCCAGTCTTGATCTCGAAGTTTCCGTTCCCGGTGTTGATCTCGGGGCCGGTGGGCACCTGATCAACAGAGGGAGCCGAGTACTCGCGAAGAGTCTTCTCTTGATTGGCCACAGGAGTTGGTGTAGATGGCACAAAGGAAGCTGGGTCGACTTCCGTACGTACACGCTGGGGAGAACCGAAATGAGTTCTAGCTCTCCTTATGAGTGACTCAGGATCTTCAGTGAAATTCGACGGTAAGTCGAAACCAGTCATACACTACCTGTCTTCATCATCAATAGACAAGGAAGACAATCAAAGTTAGCCTGCATTAAGAACTGTTTCATTCCTGTCATGATTATAAACATTTGCAAAGTGTTGACATGTTATCCTCAGCCTTCCCCGGCAACGGCGCCAGAAATGTTTGTTGGTATTTCTTAACCTCGATGCTAAGTTATGAGTTCCTAGCAATGATGACGGAAATAACCAAATGGTAATCCTAACAACTACAAGGGTCCGCAAGCGCACGGAAGTACTATTGTAGCATTTCCCCAAAGGAGTATTCCAAAGGGTATCGAATCCAAGGAAGGCCAGGCGGATTAACAAGTTCAACACTATTGCAATGAGTATAAATCATAGACAGAAACAAACTAGATACTCAAGTACAGGGGTAAGGTATGATAGATAGGATGGTAGTGTGAACACACAAACACACTCTCTCTAAAGGTCCTAGGCTTAGGAGGCAACATACGAGTTAGTTCTAGGTTCTAAGGTATTAAACACACAAAGTTAGTCAGACGAGTTAGATGCACACTAGCATTGCATGACTGCTGGCTCAAGCACCCAGGTACAAACGGGGAGCTAACCTCCCGCGTCGCTTACGCACGACTCCGGTTGTTAGACTTTAGACTCCTACAGCGTATCCGAACGTGGGGGATTCCAGAAGGGTCCAACGGCTGTCACCACCGTAGCCTACCCCAAGACAAACCGTGGGATACACTCATAAGTAACGTAGCTACGCAACCCAAGCACCACGCTTACGTTGTTGCAGGACCCTGACCGGCACGGGCTATTATGACCCCGGTCAGAGCCACCAGATAAACCGGCCAATTACACCGAGTACCGTAGCTTGAGCACGAACTTCATACAACACAAACATGGGATCTAACTATATCAAACTAGGCTAGGTACACAAACGGATTTGTGCTTTCCTCTGCCTATTCAACAAGATCAAAGGGTCGTGTTCGTGAAGAACACGAGCCTCTAACTCATGAACAAACACCGAAAACATGTGAAAGTCACTCATCAACTGGATCGAAAGGCCTTGTTCATCAAGAATAGGAGCCTCTAAATGATGAACAAGCGAAGAACACATGAACAAATCACCCATGTATACAAGCACAACTTTATATGAAATAGCTAAATAACTGAAGTAGATCAAAGTCATACAATAAAATAAAGATACAAAAGAACTCATACCTAGATCCCAAAGTAGACTTGGAACCTGAAGTAGAACTACTCTAGCCTACCTCCTAGCCTTAGAAACCAAAAGTGAGAGAGGAGGAGTAAGATGTGTTGGTAAGAAATGAACCCCCTCCCCTTCTATTTATAGGCCTGAGCACCGGCGCAAAGAAGAGTGAAACACCCTGGGGATGGCCTCTAGGACCAATGGACAAGCACCACATGGAGGCCCTAGATCAGCCGACCCAAGGTCGGTTCGGCCGATCCAAGGGTCGGCCGACCCCAGGGTAAGGTGGGCCCACCTCGGGGTGTGCTTCCTCAGGGTGGTTGTCCTGTGGGCCCTTAGGTCGGTCCCCGATGTACACGTGCTCTTGAGGCGGTTTAGGTGCTCTGGTGGGCCCATGGATCCATGTGAAGTCCACGTGTCACACTCTGATTCGTCGGGGCTTACCTCCCTTGGATTGGTGACATGGCTTGCATGCATGGCACCTGAGGTGGCAGCCACTCCTTGGCTGAGGTGACGTGGCATGAATCCTAGAAGGTGAGTTTGCCACTTCTTTAAGCTTATTTTCCTGCAATCACATAATCTCCAAGGACAAGTGGAACTACATTATTCTTAACTAAAATGCGTGTAAGAAATGCCTCTTGCTCCTTTATTCATGAGTAAATTGACGACTAAAGTAAGCACTTAACAGCCGTCAACAGGAATCGAATCACAACCGAGCTCTAACAAAAAGCTAGGTTTCCAACCGAAATCCTTCAATCGGAGGCCAAATCCGGAGTTTGAGGGGTCAAGATCAAGCACAAAGATGCACAAGACATCTATCCATGATCCCCACAAAGAAATCCGAACACAAACGCCTCAGAATTGAAGGAACAAGCCGCGCACGAAAATCCAACGAAAATAGCCCGAAAAAGACACGAAAATCACTCGAGCCACAAGAAGGAAATCGACGCAACCATGAAAGCTTCCATGCACTCGGAGGTCAGATTCTCTACAAAATGGTGAAGAAAATCTACGCCTATGGAGCAGAGAAATGGGAAGCAGTCCAGATGGATGGTTTGCCCAGAAACCCTAGAGCTATATATATGGAGTCCCTCAGGGTTGGGCAAATGACGAAGCTACCCCTAGAACTTAAACTAAGATACAAACCCCTCAGGGGCAAGATGGTCAAGTAGCACTCCTCTTCATCGCATGGTCACACCTTTGCCGCAGTCCGCGTCCTCCCGACGCAAGCCCTGCGATCCCGCCACGTGTCCGCCGGCATCGAAGCTTCCCGGCGCGCCCGGATCCCGTCTCCGCTCGCCGAGTCTCCGGTCTTGGTTTTGTGGCTCAACCAAGTAACCCGACAGTTTTGTGGTGAACCGCCGCAAACCCCGCGTGCAGACTCCGGTCGTGAGCCGCTACCCTGCACCGGCTCCGGTCGACGACTTCGTCTTGCTTTTCTTGCTACCATGTGGCCTGCACTTGACCCCGCTGGCCACTGGGTCCCTCGAGCCGAGCCTACTTGTCTCTTCACTCCTCGGAGGCCCCGCAAGGCAAAGACCTTTCACACCCGCTCTTCACCTACACCAACGCAAATCAAGTCGCAACCTACACTTGCAATACTCGGCCAAGAGTTAGTCCACACGACGTTGCCAATCACTCATCACACCAAGGAGCGACCATCCACCGGTCCTCGGATGCTCCGGTCCTCAATCTCCCCCTTGATGAGTGCATTGACAACACACATAGTAACCAATTCAGAGAAAAGAAAGAAAGAAGAAAAACGAACAAAGAACTCAAACAAGTGATCAAAAGCCGAACACAAGCCAAAGAAGATCACTTGAGAGAGAAAGTCTCGGTCCCCTAAGGCAAGGGCAACAGATCAACACAACCGAGACAAAATGCTCCAAAATTGCCGACTCCTCAAGGTGAGGCAAAAGGGCTCGACACCATCGGCAAAAGAGCACAACTAAAATAAGGCGAAAAAGAGCTCCCAAATGCATGAATGCAAGCTCCCCTGAACAAATGCATTTCTCCCAATTTTTTCTTCCCCTTGATGCAAAAACTCCCCCTGGATGCATGAATTGGGTACTTTCCTCCCCCTTGTTGGTAATGCATGAATCAAGCCACAATGAAACCTAGAGCTTCTCAGATAGACAAAATTCAACACAATATGCTACACATGTCCAAATGAGCAAGTTAGATACTCTATAGCTTCGTATGAACAACATCTACAGGATCACCAAGTTTCACAACCATTAGGCAAAGCTAAGATAGAATTGAGCAATTTTGCGAAAAATCACTCTCTCATGAGCAAAGTCCTAAACATGAGCAAAACATGTCAAAATGGCACAGCCACACAAACTTCATGCTAGGACAACCATTATAATCATAAGATCATCATAAACACCCTTAAGCACCTCATGTCATGTCAAAGCCACCAAGCCATGTGCCTACTTCTATGTATGAGACTTCTCATTGGTAGGCATCATACAACGGTTTAGCACCCAAATCTATAAAAATTAAGCACATATGACATGGTAGCATATTTTCCAAGCAATTTACATTTCATTTTCAGATTCATATTGGTACATGAAACGTCTTTGCGACAAAAAGGAACTTATGCCCCTCCACAAGATAAAGCAAGCGGGCTAAACATTCATGACAACAAATGAGCCTTTGGCCCCATATGATCAAAATAAGCTATCCAACCACAAATTAAGCATAGAAATGCCACAAAAACATGTCAAGATCATATAAAGGCATTTACTCACAAGAGAGCATACATGAAGCATTTTTTCAAAAGCATAGCTAGCAACCATGGGCATAAACCAAGATCTCAAGAGCTAAGCCAAACTAATCATAGCATACCAAACTAGCTCACAAGATCATGGATAGCACCTCATGGTGAACAATGTATATAGGAGAAGCACATCTCTAAAGCATATGATACAAATGCAGTCTATGATACAAAGATGCAAGCATGATATGATACAAGAATGAAGATGTAACATGCATATGTACATGAGATCCCCCAACCGAAGCTCAAAAAGTAAAAACCACACCAAGCTCACCCCGCAAACGTGTAAATGTAGCTTGGTCCAAAGGCTTTGTCAGGATATCAGCGAGCTGTTTCTCGGTTGGCACATGAATGAGGTCTTTTGTTTCCCTTCTCAACATTGTCTCTCAGGAAGTGGTAGCGCACTTCTATGTGTTTGGTTCTTGAGTGGAGCATAGGATTTTTGGCTACGCTTATGGCACTGGTGCTATCACACATGAGAGGCACGTGGGAACACTCCTCACCAAAGTCACTCAACGTGTACGTGATCCAACGCAGCTGGGAGCAACAACTAGCGGCAGCGACATACTCAGCTTCTGTGGTAGACTGAGCTACACTTGACTGCTTGCGAGATGACCAAGAAACAAGCGAGGAACCTAAAAACTGGCAAGTACCTGAAGTCAATTTCCGATCGACACGACACCTCGCAAAGTCGGCATCTGAAAAACCAAGAAGCGAAAGGGAAGAGGACGCCGAGTACCAAAGACCAAGCTCAGGAGTGTATCGAAGGTACCTGAAGATCCGCTTGACGGCCTGCCGATGTGAAGTCCTCGACGATGCCTGAAAACGAGCGCACAGACACACAGAAAACTGGATGTCCGGCCTCGTCGCCGTCAAGTACGAGAGGGAGCCGATCATGCTCCGATACTCCTTCTAGTCCACGGGCTCTCTGTCCTCGTCCGCATCCAGCGCTGTAGTCTTACTCATCGGTGTCGACAGGGGCTTCGAGTCGTCCATCTTGAACTTCTTGAGGATGTCCTTCGTGTACTTGGCTTGATGCACAAAGGTTCCCTCCTTCGCCTGCTTGATCTGAAGCCCGAGAAAGAACTGCAATTCTCCCATCATAGACATCTCGAATTCTTTGCTCATGTCCTCTAGACCATGTCATACGCTCGTTGATGTCGCCGATGATTCTTGAGGGAGGATGATCAACTTGAACGCGCCTCGGTGCCTCTTGCCTGGAGACAACCTCCCCCTCAACAGCTGCTTCCACTTGATCTTGCTGGATCGTAGTCGGTGTAGGGGATGGGCCATCCTGCACCGTAGTCGTCATAGTGGAAGCAGAGGGTACATGCTCGGCTGGAGCTTCACCATCATCACCGTCATCCTCTCCAGCATCATCCTCCTCTTCCTCAAAGATCTTCTTACCAATCTCATCGTCACCTGCACACTCCAAGATAGACGAACTGCATGGCAGGATCTCGTCGAAGGTAACTTCGCAAGTTTCCATGACTAGGTTAGTGTCAAGGTTGAGCACACGGAATGCTCAAGAATGACTCGCATAACCCAAAAAGATCCCATCGGAAGACCTCGACTCAAACTTATCAAGCCTACCCTTCTTGAGAATAAAGCACAGACAACCAAAAGCCCGAAAATGGCTCACTCTAGGTGCTCGCCCGTGCATGAGCTCATAGCACGTCTTATTCAAGAAAGCCCGAAGAAAAATCCGGTTCCCAACATGGCATGCGGTATTCACCGCCTCAGCCCAATATCTCCTCGAAGTCCTATGCTCATCAAGCATCGTCAGAGCCAGCTCACAAAGGGAACGATTTTTCCTCTCAACTACACCATTCTGACAAGCCACATAGGGAGAAGAAAATTGATGTTCGAGACCCAAATCACAACAAAAGGTTTCGAAACGAGAGTTTTTAAATTCAGTGCCATTGTTGCTACGAATAGCTCGAACAACATCTCCATTTCTCTCATTCTTCAACCTCAAGATTAGATCCCGGACAAAACCAAATGTCTCCCAAGCATAGCGAGAATAGTCGTTCACTATCACAAGGACATACCATTTCCCACCCGCCGAGCACACACGAGCTGGACCAACCAAGTCCATATGGAACAGCTTGCATGGCCTCTTTGTCAAAACGGATGTCAGAGGCGGGTGAGAGGCGGCGACCTTCTTACCATGCCTACACGGACCACATACCAAATCCTTTTGGTACTTCAACTTAGGCAATCCTCGGACCAAACCTAGTCCACTCAAGCGTGACAACAAGTCAAAAGTCAAGTGACCTAGTCTCCTATGCCATTTCCAAAGCTCCGCCGAAACACCAGCAACCAAACAACGAGAAGAGCCGACACACCGAGAAAAATCGGCTCTGAAAATCTGACCCTCGAGGATGATCATGCACACAAGATCACCTCGAAAATCCAAAACATGAGAAGAGCCCGTTTTGAAACGGACTTCAAAACCCTCATCAAGAAGTTGGGAAACCGAGAGAAGATTGAACCCCAAAGACTTGACAAGAGCAACACGCCTAAGAGTCACAGACTCACTCACCTTCACCGTGCCCACTGAAAGCACTCTACCTTTCCCATTGTCCCAAAAAGTGATGTACTCTTTGGTCATCACTGGGGTGAGGCTGGAGAACCACCGTCGATCTTCGGTCATGTGTCGAGAGCAACTGGAGTCGATCAACCAAAAGCGCTCCACACCTCCCACCTGTAAAATCAAAAATGAGAGCGGGAGTGAACAAATGACTCAGCACTGGGGTTAGTACAAAAGGAATCAAACCAGTGTTGTGCCATTTGCTCAAAGTGGGGTTAGCAAAATCCATCCTATCTCTCCTAGGTGGAACACCCACACGTCCCCTTGGAGGACTACTGTGACCACCCGCCCAGGAAAATACCGTACTATCGCCTAAACTAATCCACTTTGGTCATTAAGCGATAATAAAGTATCATCCCGTCGTTGGTTGCCGGGTCAAAGCCCGGTAAATCACTTGGATATCACACAGAGGATCGAACATATGCATTAAAACTCACACAAACGCGAGTCCAGAGTACAAACACAAACTAAATCCAATTCTGCCCTGAAGGGTTAATTATTACAAACCATCGTTCATGACATGATAAGTAAAGGTTCAGAGTTCAAAAATAGCGGAAAATTAAACTACGATACGGTAGACATCACAAGAGGCCATCCGTGATGCCATCACTCGTCGTCTTCCACCCATTCCAGCTCCCAGCCGGGTGGAATCTCTCCAGACCAAACAACACCTGCACCAACATTCACATAGCAAGGCTGAGTATACTAATACTCAGCAAGACTTAACCGTCGGGTGATAACTACATCACCAAACTCTAGACATGAGAGGCTTTACGGCCGGTGGAGTTCTTTTGCTGAAAAGCAACAAAGAGTATGTCCTTACTTTCAATATTTTAGCTCAAATTCTAGTGAATTACCATTTTTAAGTGAGCCATCTATTGCAATCAAGAATTGTGCAATACAATTAATTCACACAGCACTATTCACATAGTTCCATCATTAAGGGATATCATGGCCAGTTGATTAAGAAGTCTCAGATAACGGTGAGAGGCCGACAATCGATTGATTTATAACCTTGCAAGGTAAACCTAAACACACGGAAGAGTGACCTCACCAAGAGTTCACCAACCAGGCAGTTCCCAAAAATCCTCGGCTTGGGATCGAATCTTACAGTCCTGGGTACAAGGCTATCTGGCATGCCCCACACAGTACACCCAGCCTCACACCTGTACCCACCTCCCGGTTGCAAGTCGGGTAGGTGAATACTCAAGATTAGTAATAGTAAGATCTCGCACCGTCTCATTAAGGTACTAGGCTTACCGGTCCCATTCCCGACAAGTGCTTAGTACGTTCAAAAGCTTAGCCCACGAAAGCCACTGGACCGGAGCCCAAATCCCATGCTTTTACCACATGAGCAAACCATTTATAAAGATCTTATGATTCCAACATAAGAACCTATACTCGCAAGTAAAGAACATCACTCGACTTGTACCGGTCCTATAGCATAGCAGCTATCGACCTAGCATACTAGTAAAAGAACATAGGTACCTAGGGATAATGCATCTAGGGTTTCAATTCAACTCCTGAAACGTAAATGCACAATCATAGCAAAAGTAATTGCATAATTTTAAAAGAAGGGTTAATGATCCGGGGCTTGCCTTCGTCGGCAAGGTTGGCCTTGGGCCCTTTTGGACTTTGGTCCAGGTCCTGATCTACGTCCACGTACTGCAGCTCACCGTCAGCACCTTCGTCTCCTCCTTCCGGCACGAGCGTATAGCTACCGTCGGGAAGATCTACACGAGGATGCAAATGCACGATTTAACTGACGGTTTCAATTTAATTAATTACAAAACAACACATGACAACCATGGGGTGCATGGTTGACCACATTCACCTAGATAACACACATTTGGTATATTCTTTCTATTAAAGTAGTAACACATGGTGTTTCATTATTTATTCCTTTTAATAGTGACTGTGTACATATTTATGCAAATTAATTAACTTAAATTCACAAAATAGAAAGGAAGTGGTTTTAACCATCTCAGCATGTTTCACTTCACCAACACAGGGTCTTTAGGTGTGGTGTTGGTGGTTTTCCAATTTAACTTAATATTAAGCTTTAATTTGGCCTCCATAGCTTTTATTCATAAATAAGTTAACAAAAATTCAGTGGGTGGTGTTTCTGAAGCACTGTAAACCTAGATGAAGCCACTGAACAAGATTTCACATTTCCATGAGCTATAAAATTAATTATATCACAAAATACAATTTCTAGCTAGCCAAACATGAGAAAAGCATATCAAAATAAATAAACAACAAAAGGATTCCAACTTTCTCTCACTGATTCTCTAACTCAAAACTGAGCTAGGAAACCAGCATATACATCTAGGGCTACCATAGATCTTGAGCTATGCATTTATATTTAAATCTAAGCATAAATAATGAATAAATATTTCTGACAGATATAAAATCATGATTAATTCACCAGAGATGTATTTAGGCATACAAAGATTACATGCAGAAGTTGAGCTAAAAATCTAATTAATTTTGGATACAAAAATCATTTGGACAGCTTCATCATAAATACAAAACAATTCATAATAAAAGATCTACATAGTAACATTGTGCAATTTTTGGTTTAGAGCCTACAAATGGAAAGACACACAACATATCCAAAATTCAGTTTGAGATCACTTGTAGATTTTGAACTACAGCAGATCTAGGTTCAACAGTTTTCTATTTTCATGCCAAAACTATCACTCAAAAGTATGGTCATGCTTTGAGAAAGTTGTAGCCTTATTCACAACAAAACCAAGAAAATTGAGTTTGCATTTTTCTGATTTTTCTACGATTTTCTACGAATTTTACAAGATTCAGCCAAACCCAAACACTATTTAACATTCTATTTTCACTGAGGTCCCTGGAAAGAATTAAGTATTCACAACTATGCCCTCAGTTTGCACCAAGGCCCCTGGAAACAAAAACGTTCCAGCAATTGGGTCCCTGAGGGCGGGGCGGCGCGGCTTGCCGGATTCCGGCGAGGCCGGCGGTGCTCTCGGCCGGGAAAAGAGCGGGGAAGCTCTCCGTGCTCACCTAGGGCTCGACTTGGGACCGTAGACGGGCGGGGACGGCTCCGGTGAGCAGGCTCGGCGGCGCCAGGCGGCGGCGGCCGCTGCGGCTTGGACTCCGACGAAGGGGCGGCGCGGCCTGGACAACACGCGGCACGGAGAGGTGTTGTAGACCCTAGGGGAGATGCTGGAGGCGTTGGCCGGCGACGGAAGCAGCGGAGGGAAGGCTCGGCGGCGACGGCTCCAATGGTGCCAGTGGAAAACTCGGGACGACGGCGGCGTTGGCGTGCTCGCGCGAGGGGAGTGCGGCTGCTTTATAGATAAGCGAGCGGTGCGCGGGACATCACCTCGAAGCAAAAGAGGGAGGGAAAAAGGGGGCCCGGCCGCGCCAGGCGTGCGGGACACCGGCCGGGGGACGGCGCGGGCGGGGTTCCGGCGCGGGCGCGCGGGCATGCGACACGCGCGGGGGCGCGGGCTCCAAGGCGGGTGCTTGGGCTGCGTGCAGCCTGGGAAGGCGCGACGGCCTTGGGATGCGCGGTCGGCGTGGGGAGGGGCCCGGACGCCGAGGCGCCTGGACTCCATGCGGCGGGGCGCGCGCAGGCGCTCTGGCGCGGGAGCTCGGCACGACGCGACGCGACGTCGCTGGAATCAAACCGTTTACACGTGTTTGACCAGCCGAAACTCAAAATTTTCAATGATAACTTTCAAAACTTTGAATACCAAAGTTGTAGAGCAACTATAGAAGAACATTTTTCATAAAGGCCGACCTATGTTTTGATCAATGGTTTGAGCACAAAAAGTTGGCAAAGTTCCTGTTTTTCTTGGCTCGGTCAAACTGCAGAAGCTGGCGTTGACCGCATTTTTGAACAATTTCCACTTGAAATTTCAAATGCCGCCAATTATGAAAAGTGTGTCCCTCGAAAAGATGAACAACTTTTATATTGGCCGATTTTGAAGTGTTTAAGTGAAAATTGGAGAACGCGGCAAAAGTTCTAGGAGGGCTCAAAGACAACAGGGGTTTTGACCAACCTTTGACTAGGGTTTGACCAAGGTTTGACCACAAGGGTGTGTTGACTTGCTTAAGAAGATCATTAGTGATTGTTGACCAGGTTTTCGAGGTGATGACCTAGGTTGACCAAGGTTTGACTCAAGTCAACGTGTTTGTCTTTGCTTGACTCGGTCATTAGCACTAATGATGCTAATTACAAACCTAGAGCGTCACAGCCTACCCCCCTTAAAGAGAATCTCGTCCCGAGATTCGAAAGTAAAAGACGAAAGTAGGGAGGTTTTCTCGGATAGAGATGTTACCCATGAAGTTAAGCTAGCCTTGCTTCACTTGAATTGTCGGCTTCTTGCCGTGATTGCCCTTAACTGCTCCGGGGCCTTGATTCTGCTGGGGCTTGTTCTGCTTAGGGTTCGGGCACTCATTTGCATAATGCCCGGGCTGTCTACAATTGTAGCAAATGTGGGGTGAAAGTTCTTTAGGTTTGGAAACTTGTTGTTGTTCCTTCCGGTACTGGAAATTTCCGAAAGGCTTATTTTGGGACGGGGTCACTCTCCACTGCCCAGATGAAAAGGACTGTGAAGACCCATGAGTATTCTTCTTGACAAAGTGGAACTTCTTGCCCGATCCACTTCCCGAAGTAAAGTCGGCTTGTCGCTTCCTATCTTTCTGTGCCTTCTTCATGGCATCCTCCTGAGAGATAACTTTGTTTACTAAATCATGGTAACTATTGGGCTCCAGCAGATTTAGCCTTTCGTACAAGTCACCATTAAGACCATCACGGAAACGTTCCATCTTCTTGTCATCGGTGTCCACGTGATGTCCTCCATACTGGAAGAGACTGTTGAACTTCTGTGCATATTGATACACAGTATCAACTCCCTGCTTAAGAGCCAGCAACTCTTTCATCTTTCTATCCATGAGTCCTTTAGGGATATGGTGGTCCTTGAAAGCTTGCTTGAATTCAGCCCAAGTGACTGCGTGTCCAGCAGGTTGCATGGACTTGTAATGCTCCCACCACATCAGAGCTTCACCACGAAGCTGCAAGGTCGCAAAGTTTGCCTTGCGCTCCTCAGAGCAATGCAGGGTAAACGCAGAAAATTTGGCCTCTATGGCCCTGACCCATGCATCAGCGTCAAGGGGTTCTTCTGCCTTAGCAAACGTTGGGGGCTTCATCCCAATAAACTGGGCGTAGGTGGTGACCGTATGCGGTCCATCATGATTTGCCCCATGTGGAGGTCTCTGTTGCAACTGTTGCATCTGTTGGGCCATCTGCTGCTGCGTCTGCAGGATTTGACGCAACACTTCGGTTTACGTTGCCATGAATGCCTCTGCCGGTGTCATGGGCAGTGGCGGCGGTAGGTCACCACTACCCGACGCACCAAAACCATTGGGGGTACTGCGTGTCGGTCCGACCATCTGAAAATTTGAGTTCTCATTAAACACATATTCATAAGCTTGCTCGTGAAACTTAACAAGTAGAATATGCACGATGAAAACTCATTAATGGTAAGTTTTGCGAAACCGGACAGCACAGCAGTTATAAGCATAAAATTCATAAATCTCTGCTCATGTACCGAAAAATTCTCATTTTTGGTCAGTAGGTGTAGGATTTCATAAGCTCCAAAGTTGGTATTCAACTCTGAGGCAAACTCCACGGTTAACATGTCTGAAAAGTTCTGTCACCGAGGTTTTGTCTAGCTGATTTGGACAGCGAGTAGGGTTTCACTAAAAACTTCATAACTCCCGGTATGAATGTGCAAAATGCTGAATTTTGGTGAACACGATCGTCCTAAAATTCTGGTCAATTTCGGTATTCAACTCGAGATCCAGATTTGATCACAACTAGCTTAATTCAAGCATTCAACACATCACAACCGAGGGGTGTTCAACCATAGCATTACATCGATGCCAAGTCCTGGGATCGCCATAAAAATACATAGGGGTCACAAATGCAGCCTAGCCGCATAAAGGAAAGCTCCTAGTTCAGCCTACCACAAAAACCAATCAAAAAGCGGCTGCACACACTAGGGGTTCCTTCCTACTACCACACTCGTACAACTCCTTACTTTATTACAAGCATACCAACTTCTAACTAGACGACAAGCTAGTCTTAGGTTTACTTCCTACTGATTTGGTCTTCCATGCCGAAGAACAGCTAAGGTGAAGCAGGTCCAGACTCTACTCCAGATTCTCCTTGAATGTCCTCAGCATCTCCTTCTTCTTCTGGCCCGGGAAAGATAGGTTCCGGAGGTGGAGCTGCTATTGCTTCCAGTTGATTCTCTAGTTCAAACATATATTGGTCATTATGCTCTAAAATAAAATTCTGCTCATGAATAACTTCACTTAATTCTCGTATCTTTGCCTTATCCTTGCGTCTTCCCTTCTTGAGAGTGGTTATCATTGCTCGGGCTTCCTTCAACTCTTGAGCGGTACTTTCCACTTCTTTAACTCGTTGCCTATAAATTTGGAGTCTATAGAACGCACTTTCTCCCACCATCAGTTGATATGAGTCCAACATAGCTTTGGAGAAACGGACTGATGTGACAAGGTCAGGACTATAGTGAGAGTTGCCCTGAGTGGAGAGAAAAGCTTCGCGTTCGACCCATGGTCCAGTGTGTCGCTCAAGTAAAGGAATCACTTTGGCTGCAGTTCTAGCTACCGAGTCAGGATGCTTCCCACAAAAAGTTGTGAGCGCTTCTAGAGCAGCCTTCTGCACAGTGTCAGCCAGGTTCAACCCTTGTGCCTTACTCTCCCATGCTTCCCAAGCAGGATTTGTCAAGCACACGGGGACTTTCACCTTCACTTCACAACGAAGGACCTGGCCTGTGGTCATGACCTCGCGTGTCAAGTACTCTGGATAAGCGGTGTACCCAAAGTCCTTCAGGGTGTCCCACAAGAGTGCAGGGAATCCACCCTCCTCGAGGCAGTTCACGAGAGTCCATGCTTCCACATCAGCCGACGCAGATCCAATGTTGTCCATCTAGACATAACGACAAAACTGAGAACCAGATGGATGTGAGTGTACAAGGATAGATTCAGTCACGATAAAAAGAGCACGTGGTTAAGAAATGGGGTAGCCATTGGTACGAACATACAACTTGGCAAAGTCCTGGCAGTTGTGAACAAAAATTCATAACTTAAGAACCAGAGCCCCAAAAATTCCCAAATTTTATCAGCAACTCAATAAGGTTATGATACACATTTTTGGTATTCCAAGGTTGATCCAGAAAGATTAGGCAGGTGCTTCAATTAAGCGAGGTTTCAGATTAGGTTTCCGGAAAAACAGCACGATAGAGGTTCACTAATCTGAGCATAACTTGAGATATACAGAAGCTATGACCACAAATTTTTGCGAGCAAAGACTAGATTAGATATGGAGCAACTTTGGTATAGATCACCTAGGCAAATTGATTCTTGAACAGGGTGCAAAAATTAAGCAAACAGCCCTATCAGATTTTTGGACAGCACAACATCTACACATGAGAGGCTATGCAAAGAATCACACACTAGCAAAATTTCACGTAGAGAGCACATAAAATATGTATGGGTTCATTTTTAAATTTCCATGATTTTTAACATGATGCATGACGTCCTATTCGTTCTCACAAGGCAATCAAGCCAAAAATCGAAGTTAGTGCCGGTGGCAAGGCTTGAATACGTTTCTCCTTATAATAACTAGTCGAGAACTAGTCGATGCTCACTTAGCTACTTACGAAACGTGGTTAGTGTACCTGCAGAAGATCACAGAACACATCGAACCTTTCGTGCCAGCACTCACGAAAGCGTCCACATACATTATCGTTCACTATAGAAACGGCATCCATGCGTCAAGCCGCTGCATGGACAGCGTCCAACCTCGGACACCCTCCGTTTGAATGGAGTGTATCCTTGCCTCGCATATTCACAATGCGGAACGTCCACGTATGGCAAAACGTGGCGAGACACAGACGCGACGGTGGGTTCCCATTGGATTAGGTCCCATCCATCCCTCACATGACTTTCATGTGGTACCACCACGTATGGCAAAACGTGATGAACTAGTATGGTTGTGCAAGAAGTAAGTTCTGACAAGAATAAAATGTGCTGGAAGTTAGCAAAATAAAGGATAGATTTGTAAGCCACCAGAAAGAATCCAAAAATTCCCTCTAGGGCCTCTCGGTCTACAACCATCCTTAACGGACCAACGTATTTTGCAAATCCAAACAATCTTGGCAAGTTTTATTCAAAAACCAGTGATTAAGGTTGTTAATTAAACTCTGATGCATATAATCACTCTGGTACCAGCTGTGACAACCCGCCCAGGAAAATACCGTACTATCGCCTAAACCAATCCACTTTGGTCATTAAGCGATAATAAAGTATCATCCCGTCGTTGGTTGCCGGGTCAAAGCCCGGTAAATCACTTGGATATCACACAAAGGATCGAACATATGCATTAAAACTTACACGAAGGCGAGTCCAGAGTACAAACACAAACTAAATCCAATTCTTCCCCGAAGGGTTAATTATTACAAACCATCGTTCATGACATGATAAGTAAAGGTTCAGAGTTCAAAAACAGCGGAAAATTAAACTACGATACGGTAGACATCACAGGAGGTCATCCGTGATGCCATCACTCGTCGTCTTCCACCCATTCCAGCTCCCAGCCGGGTGGAATCTCTCCAGGCCAAACAACACCTGCACCAACATTCACATAGCAAGGCTGAGTATACTAATACTCAGCAAGACTTAACCGTCGGGTGATAACTACATCACCAAACTCTAGACATGAGAGGCTTTATGGCCGATGGAGTTCTTTTGCTGAAAAGCAACAAAGAGTATGTCCTTACTTTCAATATTTTAGCTCAAATTCTAGTGAATTACCATTTCTAAGTGAGCCATCTATTGTTCAAGAATTGTGCAATACAATTAATTCACACAGCACTATTCACATAGTTCCAGCATTAAGGGATATCATGGCCAGTTGATTAAGCAGTCTCAGATAACGGTGAGAGGCCGACAATCGATTGATTTATAACCTTGCAAAGTAAACTTAAACACACGGAAGAGTGACCTCACCAAGAGTTCACCAACCAGGCAGTTCCCAAAAATCCTCGGCTTGGGATCGAATCTTACAGTCCCGGGTACAAGGCTATCTGGCATGCCCCACACAGTACACCCAGCCTCACACCTGTACCCACCTCCCGGTTGCAAGTAAGATCTCGCACCGTCTCATTAAGGTACTAGGCTTACTGGTCTCATTCCCGACAAGTGCTTAGTACGTTCAAAAGCTTAGCCCACGAAAGCCACTGGACCGGAGCCCAAATCCCATGCTCTTACCACATGAGCAAACCATTTATAAAGATCTTATGATTCCAACATAAGAACCTATACTCGCGAGTGAAGAACATCACTCGACTTGTACCGGTCCTATAGCATAGCAGCTATCGACCTAGCATACTAGTAAAAGAACATAGGTACCTAGGGATAATGCATCTAGGGTTTCAATTCAACTCCTGAAACGTAAATGCACAATCATAGCAACGGTAATTGCATAATTTTAAAAGAAGGGTTAATGATCTGGGGCTTGCCTTCGTCGGCAAGGTTGGCCTTGGGCCCTTCTGGACTTTGGTCTAGGTCCTGAGCTACGTCCACGTACTGCAGCTCACCGTCAGCACCTTCGTCTCCTCCTTCCGGCACGAGCGTATAGCTACCGTCGGGAAGATCTACACGAGGATGCAAATGCACGATTTAACTGACGGTTTCAATTTAATTAATTACAAAACAACACATGACAACCATGGGGTGCATGGTTGACCACATTCACCTAGATAACACACATTTGGTATATTCTTTCTATTAAAGTAGTAACACATGGTGTTTCATTATTTATTCCTTTTAGTAGTGACTGTGTACATATTTATGCAAATTAATTAACTTAAATTCACAAAACAGAAAGGAAGTGGTTTTAACCATCTCAACATATTTCACATCACCAACATAGGGTCTTTAGGTGTGGTGTTGGTGGTTTTCCAATTTAACTTATTATTAAGCTTTAATTTGGCCTCCATAGCTATTATTCATAAATAAATTAACAAAAATTCAGTGGGTGTTGTTTTTGAAGCACTATAAACCTAGATGAAGTCACTGAACAAGATTTCACATTTCCATGAGCTATAAAATTAATTATATCACAAAAGACAATTTCTAGCTAGCCAAACATGAGAAAAGCATATAAAAATAAATAAACAACAAAAGGATTCCAACTTTCTCTCACTGATTCTTTGACTCAATACTGAGCTAGGAAACCAGCATATACATCTAGGACTACCATAGATCTTGAGCTATGCATTTATATTGAAATCTAAGCATAAATAAAGAATAAATATTTCTGCAGATATAAAATCTTGAATAATTCGACAGAGATGTATTTCGGCATAGTAAGATCACATGCAGAAGTTGAGCACAAAAATCTAATTATTTTTGGCTACAAAAATCATTTGGACAAATTCATCATAAACACAAAACAATTCATAATAAAAGATATACATAGTAACTTTGTGTAATATTTGGTGCAGAGCCTAGAAATGGCAAGACTCATAACATATCCAAAATTCAGCTTGAGATCACTTGTAGATTTTGAACTACAGCAGATCTAGGTTCAACTGTTTTCTATTTTTTATTCCAAAACAATCACTCAAAAGTATAGTCATGCTTTGAGAAAGTTGTAGGATTGTTCACAAGGAAACCCACAAAATTGAGTTTGTATTTTTGTGATTTTTCTACAATTTTCTACGAATTTTACAAAATTCAGCCAAACCCAAACACTATTTAAGATTCTATTTTCACTGAGGTCCCTGGAAAGAATTAAGTATTCACAACTTTGCCGTCGGTTTGCACCAAATCCCCTGGAAACAAAAACGTTCCAGCAATTGGGTCCCTAGGGACGGGGGCGGCGCGGCTTGCCGGATTCCGGCGAGGCCGGCGGCGCTCTCGGCCGGGAAAAGGGCGGGGAAGCTCTTCGTGCTCACCTAGGGCTCGATTTGGGACCGTAGACGAGCGGGGACGGCTCCGGCGAGCAGGCTCGGCGGCGCCAAGTGGCGGCGGCCGCTGCGGCTAGGACTCCGGCGAAGGGGCGGCGCGGCCTGGACAACAAGCGGCACGGGGAGGTGTTGTAGACCCTAGGGGAGATGCTGGAGGCGTTGGTTGGCGACGGAAGCTAGCGGAGGGAAGGCTCGGCGACGACGGCTCCAATGGCACCTATGGAAAACTCGGGACGACGGCGGCGTTGGCGTGCTCGCACGAGGAGGAGTGCGGCTGCTTTATAGATGAGCGAGCGGTGCGCGGGACTTCGCCTCGAAGCAAAAGAGGGAGGGAAAAAGGGGGCCCGGCCGCGGCAGGTGTGCGGGACGCCGGCCAGCGGACGGCACGGGCAGGGGTCCGGCGCGGGCGCGCAGGCATGCGACACACACGGGGGCGCGGGCTCCAAGGCAGGTGCTTGGGCTGCGTGCGGCCTGGGAAGGCGCAGCGGCCCTGGGATGCGCGGCCGGCGTGGGGAGGGGGCCGGACGCCGAGGCGCCTAGACGCCACGCGGCGGGGCGCGCGCGGGCGCTCTGGCACGGGAGCTCGGCGCGGCACGACGTGACGCGACGTCGCTGGAATCAAACTGTTTACACGTGTTTGACCGGCCGAAACTCAAAAATTTCAATGAAAACTTTCAAAACATTGAATACCAAAGTTGTAGAGCAACTATATGAGAACATTTTTCGTAAAGGCCGATCTATGTTTTGATCAATGGTTTGAGCACAAAAAGTTGGCAAAGTTCCTGTTTTTCTTGGCTCGGTCAAACTGCAGAAGCTGGCGTTGACCGAATTTTTGAACAATTTCCACTCGAAATTTCAAATGCCGCCAATTATGAAAAGTGTGTCCCTCGAAAAGACGAACAACTTTTATATTGGCCAATTTTGAAGTGTTTAAGTGAAAATTGGAGAACGCGGCAAAAGTTCTGGGAGGGCTCAAAGACAACAGGGGTTTTGACCAACCTTTGACTAGGGTTTGACCAAGGTTTGACCACAAGGGTGTGTTGACTTGCTTAAGAAGATCATTAGTGATTGTTGACCAGGTTTTCGAGGTGATGACCTAGGTTGACCAAGGTTTGACTCAAGTCAACGTGTTTGTCTTTGCTTGACTCGGTCATTAGCACTAATGATGCTAATTACAAACCTGGGGCGTCACAACTACGCGTACCACAAAGTGGAGACTGTGGCCCGTAGCTCCTCTGGGACCTAAAGCTGTGATCGTTCCCCCCATACTCGTATTGGCCATGAGTGAAGGAACGTCCAGCAAACTCACCACGCCCGAACCCAACTCGCCTACCACCATCTCTCTGTGGTGGCTCACCTCGAGGCACAAACTCACGCCTCTCTCGAGGGTAAATGGTACGCACCACACCCTCACCTCTCGGCACCATATGAGGCTCAGGCACACCACGAGAAAGGGCGGTACCTGTCCTTGTTTGCCATCTCCCTAGTAAACCTCTCCTCACGCTTCCTCCTGAAGCAAAACTCAGCAAAATGTCCATCCCTCCCACAATGCTCACAATGGAAGGGTTTTGGTTTTGGCTTTGGCTTTGGGCTCTCTTTGGGCTGAGGCTTCTCCTCACTCGGTTTCTCTCCCTTCTTCCCAAAGAACTCGTTCCCCAAGTCACTCTTGAACTTGATGGGTTTCTGGAAGTTGTTGGTTTGTGGAGGAAACACGGGTGGAGCTGGGGTTGTGTCTAGTCGGTTCCTAAGTGGGTTTGGCTTAGGGGCATAGGCATTCTTGTGGTGGGTTTTTGGTGGTTCTGGGATATCACCGATCTTCCCCTCATTCTCACCACTTCCCTAACCAACCTTGTCCGACCCAAGCGCTTGCCCATCATAGCGCTTGTATGCCTCGATCATCATCCTGAGCTGAGGCTCATGACCAGACAACCAACCCATCATCTTCCTCAACTCATCGTTCTCATCCTGCAAATGATCAACATAGTGTGCAAGCTCCGTATTCTTCACAGCATTTAATTCACAAGTAGAGCATGATGTAGGAATAGGGGCTTTCAAAGCAGCTTCTAGTGATCTAGCATAAGCAGGCGACACATCTAGCTTCTCATGCAAAACAGGACAAGAAGTGCAAGCACCAAGGAAGGAGGGCCTAGATTTCATCTCATCTAGCTCAACCCTAAGCACATCTAGTTCCTCAACCTTGGAGGCATACTTTTCCTTGAGCACAATCAAATCACTAAGGAAAACAGAGCAATCAGTACATTCAGGTTCATCGGTCACCACAGGAGCCGACTTCAGAGAATCTATTTGAGCCCTAGCATCAACAAGCAAAGGCTCTAGCTCAACCACCTTCTCCTTAGCCTCTCCAAGCAAAGACCTATACTCCCTCTTCTCCTTGTTGGTCTTTCTAAGCACATCGTCACGGTTGTCAAGCAATTCATTCAACCTAGCATTCTCCGCTACCAAGAAGGCAGGATCATTGTTTACCTCAACCTCGGAGTCCGAGTCCGAGTCATCCTTGTTGCTCTTCTTGCTTGTGGAGCTATGTGCCATGCCGCAAAAGCCTTGGGCGGCGAAGCACAAGCCGTTGATGTTCTTGCTTGACCGCTTGCCCTTGTGCCGGTTCTCTTCTTCATCACTTGAGCTCGATGAAGAGTAGGAGGAGCTTGAGTCGATGTCGCTCGCTCCGGCAACCATCGCATGCTCCTTCTTCTTGTGACCACCACTCTTCCTTGGCCTCTTCTCGGACTTGTTCTTGGCCTTGTGGTCGTCCCTCGAGCGGTGCTTGTGGCCGGTCCTCGGACAGCGCTTGTGCTCGGGCTTGACCTCCATGGCTTCCGGGCACTCAGCGATAAAGTGCCCGCCGCACCGGTAGCACATGCCCGAGCTCCTCCGAGCGTTCTTCCGGTTCGTGTACATGCACTCGAACTGCCTGCTCAACAAAGCGAGATCCTCCTCGCCCAGCACGTCAAACTCCTCATCTAGCATGGACACAAGACAAGACAAAGAAAATTGTCTCAAAGACAGGTTAGTGTTAGTCCTTGGTCCAGAAACGAGAGCCAGACTATGAGGATCAGTCGGGTTCTCGATCCTTGCTCACACCCCACGGTCCACCTCAGACGACTTGAGCTTGGAAAACAGCTCGTCCACCATGAGGGTCTCATACTTCTTCGACTCAAGAATGGCCTCGACCTTCTCACTCCACACGGTACGATCCAGAGAGTGCAAGAGCTTCACAGCCCTGTCATGATCATCGTACGGGAGCACGGCCACATTAGCCCTCATGTTGTTCACAATCACAGTGAACCGCTGGAACATGGTGTCTATGGACTCACCAGGGAGATGAGTGAAGTTCTCGTACTCTCTCCGGTAGGTCGCAAACAACCTAGCCTGAACCTGAGCGTTCCCAGCATGAGCATTCTTCAGCTGCTCCCAAATCCTACAAGGCAAGTCCTATGTCTGAACCCGATCGAATTCGATTGACACAGAGCACGAAACAAGTAGTCGACCGCCTTGTTATTGGCGTCGTGCATATCCCTCGATCCTAGAGCTAGGAAGTTGATCAGATGAACATAAGCTGTGTTCACCGTAACATCCCAAAGGATCTGACCCTTGCCGCGGAGGAAAGCAGCCATCCGCCTCTGCCACATCTGGTAGTTCTTACCATCAAACTGTGGAGGACCCGAACCCCGTTCTTGGTATGCCATCTTTGGATCTTAGACTGGTTAGAATCACGAAGATCCGTAACCGGCTCTGATACCAATTGAAGGACCAATTAGGCGACCAGAGAGGGGGGAGTGAATGGGAGCTGATAATAATTCTTCTCCTAAGAGCCGAACTCGACTATGTCCCAAATTCACGACCAAGGGCTCCCACACGAACTTGCCAAGGTCGCGTAGTCACAACGGACCTACCAACCCTAGGAACAAATCCCAAACCAATCCAAAGCGGAAGCACAACACAAGATGCAAAGGACTTAGGCTGAACTGCCAGTCAGGGACGGACCGTCCGAACTAGACCGGCGGATTGTCCGACCCCTCCTCACGGGCTGTCCGTATGGACACCACGGACCGTCTGTATTATTAGACAGAACCTTCAGAGACACACCCCTTCCTCACGGACCGTCCAACACTCCATTTCAGACTGTCCGAGCCAGACGGATTGTCCGACCCCCTTTGGCGGACTGTCCGCAAACACCCTCCAACAAAAACCAACCGGCTCCACGGATCGATACACGAGCGCTCAAGAACTGGACGAACTCGTGACGAACTCCGACAAACTAGGCTCCTCACGGACAGTCCGTGTGGACCACACAGACAGTTCGTCCGGCACGAACAGACCCAGAAACGTACGAACTCGAGGAGTCAACTCCTCCTACCTATCCATGGATCTCCCAAACGGCTGAGTGGATTGAGACAAGGTTTGGGGGAGTTGTGAAGCGTCCCTAGGGGATGCTATGCCCAAAAACTTGAAGCCTCAAACCAACTAAATCGCCGGAAATCAAATCACAATCGAGCTCTAACAAAAAGCTAGGCTTCCAACCGAAATCCTTCAATCGGAGGCCAAATCCGGAGTTTGAGGGGTCAAGATCAAGCACAAAGATGCGCAAGACATCTATCCATGATCCCCACAAAGAAATCCGAACACAAACACCTCAGAATTGAAGGAACAAGCCGCGCACAAAAATCCAATGAAAATAGCCCAAAAAAGACACGAAAATCACTCGAGACACAAGAAGGAAATCGACGCAACCATGAAAGCTTCCATACACTCGGAGGTCAGATTCTCTACAAAACGGTGAAGAAAATCTACGCCTATAGAGCAGAGAAGTGGGAAGCAGTCCAGATGGATGGTTTGCCCAGAAACCCTAGAGCTATATATATGGAGTCCCTCTGGGTTGGGCAAATGACCAAGCTACCCCTAGAACTTAAACTGAGATACAAACCCCTCAGGGGCAAGATGGTCAAGTAGCACTCCTCTTCATCGCACGGCCATGCCTTTGCCGCAGTCCGCGTCCTCCCGACGCAAGCCCTGCGATCCCACAACGTGTCCGCCAGCATCGAATCTTCTCGGTGCGCCCGGATCCCGTCTCCGCTCGCCGAGTCTCCGGTCTTGGTTTTGTGGCTCAACCAAGTAACCCGACGATTTTGTGGTGAACCGCCGCAAACCCTGCGTGCAGACTCCGGTCGTGAGCCGCTACCCAGCACCGGCTCCGGTCGACGACTTCGTCTTGCTTTTCTTGCCACCATGCGGCCCGCAATTGACCCCGCTAGCCACCGGGTCCCTCGAGCCGAGCCTACTTGTCTCTTCACTCCTCGGAGGCCCCGCAAGGCAAAGACCTTTCGCACCCACTCTTCACCTGCACCAACGCAAATCAAGCCGCAACCTGCACCAGCAATACTCGGCCAAGAGTCAGTCCACACCACGTTGTCAATCACTCATCACACCAAGGAGCGACCATCCACCGGTCCTTAGACGCTCCGATCCTCATGGGACGGACGGTCCGCAGTGTATGGGCGGACGGTCCGTGGAGTGGGGGCGGGCGGTCTGCGGGTCAAGGACGAACAGTCCGTAAAACGACCCCGAACCTCCAGTATGTACCCGGTGAAATTCGGACGGTCCGGGAACGCACCGCGGACGGTCCGTGCCATGTGTACAGTCCGGCCACCCCGAGCGGACAGTCCGACAAACTCCTCGCAAACAAAAAAACCAAACCAAACGGATCAAACGAAAGCCGCTCAAGAACTCGCGAAGAACACGACGAACACTCGGCTGAGCGCTACCTTGTGGACGGTCTGCACGAAGGCTGCGGACGGTCCGCCAGGCCCGCAGACAGAAAACCGAGCCCGACCTCTTGAAGGTCAACACCACCTTCCCTTCACCCGATCTCCCGAATCAACCAAGGGATTGCTACCAAATCATAGGAGAAGATGAAGCGTCTCTAGGAGATGCTATTCCTACGAATTTGTAGCCTCAAACCCACTGAATCGAGAGGAATCGAGATTCTACCGAGCTCACACAAAAAGCTAGGGTTCCAACCGAAATCCTCGAATCGAAGGCCAAATCCGGCGTTTGAGGAGTCAAGATCAAGCACAAAGATGCACAAGACATACATACTCGGCTTCTATGGTAGACTGAGCTACACTTGATTGTTTGCGAGAAGACCAAGAAACCAAAGAGGAACCCAAAAACTGACACGTCCCTGAAGTTGACTTCCTATTGACTCGACACCCCGCAAAGTCGGCATCCGAAAAGCCAAGAAGCGAAAGGGAAGAGGACGCCGAGTACCAAAGACCAAGCTCAGGAGTTGTCGTATGGACATCCCAAGGCCCACTACGTGGGCCCCCGGGACTACTCGACTTGTGCTACACGGTGCAAGACGGCGTGGAGCACAAGGTAACCAGAGGACTAGTACTCGGTTCGGAAGGCTAGACATGTCCGAACCCATGTAGAGTACTCCTACCCGTGTACGGCTAGTTCTCCTCCCTCAAACCGACTTGTAACCCTGCCTCCCGGACTATATAAGGCGAGGTAGGGACCCTTATCTACCTATTCGCATCATCTTGTAATAGCACCCCATCAATCAAGAGCTACGCAGCATACAGGACGTAGGGTATTACGCACCTCGCGGCCCGAACCTGTCTAAATTGTGTGCCACGTGTCTCTCCTTTGAGTTTCCAATCTCGGAGAGGCCACAAACATCTACCTCGGGTACCCCCCTTGGTAGGTTGCCGGTCTAAAACACCGACAGCTGGTGCGCCACGTAGAGGATTTCGCCGAAGATCTCATGGTGAACTCGACGGCTTCAATCATCATCAAGCCAACCGCCGCCTTCAAACCGCGGTGACACCTTCGTCTTCGGCTCCTGGGTCTGCACTGCTGATGGCACTGGTTCATTCCAGCACGACCTCACCATGACCCCGGACCCGAAGACCGGGTTCATGACGCTTCCCGAAGTGGCCACGGACCAACTCGTTGAGAAATTCGACGAAATTTCGCTCTACAACCAAGTCGTCGGCTTTGAGATTGGATTCGCCTCCAACTCGAACTTGACGACCACCTTGATCGAGCCACGCGAGCTAGCTCCCGAGCCATCGTGTGGACCGGTCCTCCCCCACGAGCATTCCCGTACGGCCTCCGCAACGCCAGCGCAGTCTACGCGGATGCGCTCATCCCACGTCAGGCCGGCCAAGAGATCGTCTCCGAGTACTCCTCGGACTCCAGCGCCGTCCTCGACTACAACTCGGACTCCTCCTACGAGTTCGACTTTGGATTGGATCCGATCGAGCCCGAGTCCGACCACAACTCCACTGAGAAGCCGTTGTCAGGTCCTGCTGCTGGCTTGGTCATCACATCTACTCCAGCTAGTAGATTCGTCTACTGGCCCGACCAGAAGCCCGCAGACCTGACCAATGACAACTCACGCTGTGTCGCCTACCTGGAGACATTACACTTCCAGGAGGGAACCCCTCTGACACCCACGACAAGGGAACACACGCCAACTGAGCTGGCTACTCCCGAGTCAAGTCGCCACACACCCGATCGCGAGGTGTTCGTAGCCGAAACAGGCGGCACTTAAACCAACCGAGAAGATCGATACCTCGACGACATCTCTGATGATGAGTTGTCAGCAAATGCCCCTGCGGATGAGACTAGTGAAGCCAAGAACGCCCGACGAACCCGCAACCAGAAGCGAGCAGACCGACGTCGGCGGCTCTAGGAAGCTCTAACAATCCGCAACCTCAACGCTGCTCTGGACGAAGTCACCGCTCGGAATCACGAGACCCCTGAGCAATGCCTCATGTCCATCAACATGATAGGGCGAGTCGCTCAGGGACTCCGTGTGGGCGACCTCATAGCTCAGCTTGCGGAGAAGGCCTACTTCATGCGTGCTGACGACAGGATCACCAGAGCTCACGACCAAGAAGCCACCAGCCGCAGCCGCACCCCAGCAGACGTGGGACCCAACCGCGTTCGCGCCGAACACCAGCCGACCCCAATCGCTCTAGAGCTACGGGGGGAGGACCTTCACATGGCGGTGCTAGTGGTGGTGGAGGCAGTGGCGGCGGCGGTAGCAGCGGCAGCTCTTCCCATAGTGGCCGCGCCAGAAGTGGTGGCGGCGGCGATCGCGGAGGCTGAGGCCACGCGAACAGCCACGCCACAATAACGAATGTGGTGGCTACGATGCCCGCCATAGGATCAACGAGATACACTGCGCCAAGAAGACTACCAACGTCAATGACAACGACGGCTTCCCTGCGTTCACATCCCAACTTCACGCTCTGCTACAACCCAAGAAGTTCAAGCCTCTCAGGATCTCCAAGTACGACGCGAAGCAAGACCCAGTACAGTGGCTAAGGTGTTACGCCCTGGCCATCGAGAACGCTGGTGGCAATAACAACACGAAGTGCCTTTACTTCCCCTTCTGCCTGGACCAAGCCCCACTCACGTGGCTCGAGTCACTCGACAAGAACTCGATCGACAAGTGGGACCAGATGAAGGCGCAGTTCACCAGCAACTTCGCGGGCGCCATGGGGCGCTCGGGTACTCGCATGGACCTAGCGCAAGTCAAGCAAGAACAAGGCGAGACGCTCCGCCACTACATGCGCCGCTTCTTCGACAAGCGCGCGACATAGTCGACGTCACCGACAAAGAAGTCATCGACTGCTTCCAAGACGGTCTTTACCACCGTCGCACCTTCGAAGACTTCGTCACCGCCGCCCGAGATCCATAACTGAAGGACCGGATTGGCGACCAGAGAGGGGGAGAGTGAATGGGAGCCGATAAAAATTCTTTCTCAAAAGAACTCGGCCTATATCCCAATCGCAACTCCGAGGATCACACACGAACAAGCGGAAGCACACACAAACCTCTCTCGAGACCTTAGGAACAAAGCTTGAAAGGCTAGGAAGCAAAGCGGAAGCAAGCACGAAAAAGCACGAGCGACAAAGAGGAAGGCTGAGACCTACAGGGTCAACCGACCACAAGTGTCCGGGTCACCCTGAGGCATCCAGAGCCGCACCGGGTCACCCGGCCACAAGTGTCCAGGTCAACCTACCCCTTTCGGGTCACCCGGCCACAAGTCTCCGGATCACCCGGGACAGCCCAGAAAACTGCCCATGAATTCGCCCCAAACTTTCGATCAACGGATCTCCCAAACCACTTGGAGTCTTGAGACGAAATTTTGGGGAGATGATGAGCACCCCAAGGAGAGGATATGCCCCAAAAATTTCGGCCTCAAACTCCCTACAACTCCCGGAATCGCGAATCCTTGCCAAGAACACTATGAACTAGGGTTCATCCGAAAATCAATGAATCGAAGGCCAAATCCGGTGTTTGAGGGGTCAAGATCATCCACAAAGAGGCAGAAGGCGCTCACCCATGATCCCCTCAAAGAAATCCAGAGAGAAACGCCCACAAATCGACGAATCGAGCGACGAACGAAAATCCCAAGAAAAGGCTCCGAAAATCACCGAAAAAGGGAAAACGGGAGAGACAAAATCAAGCCTTGAGGAACCATGCTGAATCATCTATAAATACCATGAAGGTTCATACAAGGTCTAGCTTGCCTCCCGATCATCCATCCCTCTCTCAAGATCTCACCATGAAGCTCTCAAGCTAGCCCTAGAAAAACCTAAGGAAAATAGGGAGGGAAAATAGCAAAACAAAATGAGCTAGGGTTCCAAGAGATGGCTGTCATCCTCTCACCACTTGGGTTATATGGAGGCAACCAAAAGACGAAACTACCCCTATTACATTAAACTAGGATACACGCCCCCGAAGGGCCTTTTGGGAAACTTCGTCGTCGCACCATCAGACGGATGCCCGGCGACCGCACCTGGCGTAGCCTCGACGCACATCTTGCGATCCCGACGCGTGTCCTCCGCTTCGAAGTCTCCGGACTGCATCGTCGCACACCGGTTAGACTGGTGTCCTCCACCGGTCAGACCGGTACCACCGGTCAGACTGGTCCAGTGCTGCTACCTCTGGTCTTCGGTCTTGGCTTTGTGGATCAACCAAGGAACCCAGTGGTTTTCTGGTGAACCACTGGAAACCCTGTGAACTTGGTGTGGCCTCCGCCAATCTCCACTCATGACTTGGCCCCCACGAAGTCCGGGCTCGATCTTGGCTTTGAGGCTCAACCAAGGAACCGTGCACAACTTCATCTTGCCGTTCTTGCCACCATGCGGCCCGCACTTGACCCTGCTGGCCACCGGGTCACTCGAACCAAGCCTACTTGTCTTCTCCACACCTGGAGGTCTCACCGGCAACGACCTTTCGCGCTTGTTCTTTACCTGCACCAACACTAGTCAAGCCGCAACCTGCACCTGCAATACTTAGCCAAGAATCAGTCCACACAACGTTGTCAATCACTCATCACACCGGGAAGCGACCATCCACCGGTCCTTGAACCACATAGGTCCTCAATCTCCCCCTTGATGAGTGCATTGACAACACACACATTTGGGTAACCAAAGAGAAAAGGAAAAGAAAAGAAACGACCAAAAGAAACTTCAACAAGCGATCGAAAGCCAAAGAAAAGGCAAAGAGCAAGATCACTTGAAGAAGACAAGTCTCGGTCCACTTAGGCAAGGGCAACGGCTCGACACAACCGAGACAAAAACAAGCTCAAGCAAAGAGCGAATTCCACCAAACCAAAGCTCGAAAACCACAAAGAGCTCCCCCAGCACACATGCAAGCTCCCCCTGAACCAATGCAACTCCCCTGGACGAATGCATGCAAACCACTTCGCAAAACAGAGCAGCTGCCTCAGCTCAGCTGTGACCGATCAGACCGGTCAACCACAACGGTCAGACCGGTGCCCAACATATGCACAGGTCCTGACACTTACACCAGTCAGACCGGTGGCCTCTACCGGTCAGACCGGTGACCACCTAGGAACTGCAAGAACCCAAAATTGGCTCGAAACCACCCGGAAACCTTCCAAATGCATCCAGTAGCACTTTTCCTTCACAACCATCTCCCCCTTGTCGCCAATGCATGAATCAAGGCAAAATCGAAAAAATGCAACCTAGAGCTTCTCAAATAGACAAAATTCATCACAAGATGCTACACATATCTAAATGAGCAAGTTAGATACTCTATAGCTTCGTATGAACATCAACTACATGACCACCAAGTTTCACAACCATTGAGCGATGCTAAGATAGAAATGAGCAATTTTGTGAAAAATCACCCTCGCATGAGTAAAGTCCTAAACATGAGCAAAACATGTCAAAATGGCAAAGCCACACAAACTTCATGCTAGGACAACCATTCTAATCATAAGATCATCATAAGCACCCTCAAGCACCTCATGTCATGTCAAAGCCACCGAGCCATGTGCCTACTTCTATATATGAGATTTCTCATTGGTAGGCATCATGCAACGGTTTAGCACCCAAAACTATATAAAATAAGCACAAGTGACATGGGAGCACATTTTCCAAGCAATTTACATTTCATTTTCAGATTTGCATTTGGTACATGAAATGTCTTTGTGACAAAAAGGAACTTATGCCCCTCCACAAGATAAAGCAAGCGGGCTAAACATTCATGATGGCAAATGAGCCTTTGGCCCCATATGATCAAAATAAGCTATCCAACCACAAATTAAGCATAGCCAAGCCACAAAAACATGTCAAGATCATATAAAGGCATTTACTCACAAGAGAGCATACATATGGTATTTTTCAAAAACATAGCTAGCAACCATGGTTATAAACCAAGATCATCAAGAGCTAAGCCAAACTAACTATAGCATACCAAACTAGCTCACAAGATCATATATAGCACATCATGGTGAACAATGTGAAGGACCGATTAGGCGAACCAGAGAGGGGGGAGTGAATGGGAGCCGATAAAAATTCTTCTCGAAGGAGATGGGAACTCCAACAAGATGAACACGGCTTCCAACACACGTCTCCGACTCAACTACCCAAGTTGGTCAAGACCACATAGCCACTGGAGTGCTACTGGTCCTAGGAACCAACACTCAACCTTCCGAGCCAAAACTCACCAAACCACACAGCGGAAACTTGCACGGCTTGCTGCCTATGCTACACCGGTCAGACCGATGGCCTGCGCCGGCCAGACCGGTGACACCGGTCAGACCGGTGGACAGAGCCGGTCAGGCCGGTGGCTACAGCAGCCGCACAGCAAACATTCCAGGAAGCCTCAGTGACTCCTCTAGGCCCTGGAACAAAAACCACCTTCGAAACACAACCTGGAAGGAAGAAGAACCCCTCACAAAACCTAGCAAAACAACTCCAAACACGCCAAGAACTGATCAGCAGGACCACGGGACAAAACCACACGGACAAGGCTATTCCCCGAGACAAAAACCCACCAAGGGCTAGCACCGGTCAGACCGGTCAAGAGCACCGGTCAGACCGGTCGCGCCTGGGCAGCTCGGGATGAACAGCGCCCGCGAGTCAACTCCCCCGAATCCAACTCCCGATCTCCCGATTCGCTCCACGGTTTTGCACAAGACTTTGGGGATAATAGGAACACCTCATGGGTACTCCATAGCCAAGATTTGGTCCACCAAAACTTGTCAAATCAAGAGGAATCGAAGAAATCCCACCAAGAATGCCTCTAACCTAGAGCCACGAAAACCCCAAAATCGAGCCCCTTTGCTCACTGATTTGGAAGGGGAATCAAAGGGAAAAGAACCACGAAGGGTTCATGCATACATCCCCCACCAAATCCCAAAGAGAAAGGCCTCGAAATCGCTCCAAGAAAATCGCTAAGAAAGGGCTCCGAAAATCACCAAAAAGGAGAAACGGGAAAGACACATCCCAGCCTTGAGGAACCACGCCGAATCATCTATACATACCAAAGAGGTTCATACAAGGTCTAGCTTGCCGCCCGATCATCCTTCCCTCTCACAAGATCTCACCATGAAGCTCTCAAGCTAGTCCTACGAAAATCCTAAGGAAAATAGGAAGGAAAATAGGAAAACCAACTGAGCTAGGGTTCCAAGAGATGGCTGCCATCCTCTCACCACTTGGGTTATATGGAGGCAACCGAAAGACGAAAATACCCTTACTAGCTAACTAGGGATACATGCCCCTCAAGGGTGAATTCGGAAATCTATGTCTTCGCTCCATCGGACTGATGCCCAGCGACCGCAAACTTGCTTAGCCTCAACGCAAGCCTTGCGATCCCGACGCATGTCCTCCGCTTCGAAGATTCCGGACTGCGTCGTCGCACACCAGCCAGACCGGTGCTCCTCACCGGTCAGACCGGTACCCACCGGTCAGACCGGTCAGACCCACCGGTCAGACCGGTCTGGAGCTGCTGCACCTCCGTCTTCGGTTCTTCGGTCTTGGCTTTGTGGATCAACCAAGGAACCCAGTGGTTTTCTGGTGAACCACCGGAAACCCCGCGAACTCGGTGTAGCCTCCGCCAATCACCACTCATGACTCGGCTCCCACGTAGTCCCGGCTCGACCTTGGTTTTGAGGCTCAACCAAGAAACCGTCCATGACTTCATCTTGCCGTTCTTGCCACCATGCGGCCCGCGCTTGACCCCGCTGGCCACCGGGTCCCTCGAACCAAGCCTACTTGTCTTCTCCACACCTGGAGGCCTCACCGGCAACGACCTTTCGCGCTTGTTCTTCACCTGCACCTGCACCAGTCAAGCCGCAACCTGCACCTGCAATACTTAGCCAAGAATCAGTCCACACCACGTTGTCAATCACTCATCACACCAGGAAGCGACCATCCACCGGTCCTCGAACCACACCTGGCTCTCACAATGTATATAAGAGAAGCTTTTCCTACCACAATGCATATGATACAAATGCATGCAACCTAAGATACAAAGATGCCTATTCATCATGTTACATATGCAATGCAAAATGCAAGAAATGCACAGAGGAAAGCTATACATATGCTACAAAGGAGCTCCCACACCCAACTCAAGAAATCAAACAAACACCAAGTTCCCCCCGCAAACGAGTGAAAGTTGCTTGATCTAGGGGCTTGGTGAAGATATCGGCTAGTTGGTCATGTGTGGGTACATGGATCAAAGCTATTTTCCCTTTCTCCACATTGTCTCTTAGGAAATGATACCTCACTTCTATGTGCTTGGTTTTGGAATGGAGCACTGGATTCTCTGCAACGCTTATGGCACTGGTGCTGTCACATTGAAGTGGGACATGGGTATGCTCCTCACCAAAGTCGCTCATGGTGTATGTGATCCAAACAAGCTGAGAGCAACAACTAGCTGCGGCTACATACTCTGCCTCGATAGTGGATTGAGCAACACTCGATTGTTTGCGGGAAGACCAAGACACCAAAGATGAACCCAAGAACTGGCAAGTCCCAGAAGTGGAATTCCTATCCAACCGACATCCGGCAAAATCCACGTCCGAAAATCCATGAAGAGCCAAAGAAGAAGACGCAGAGTACCAAAGGCCGAAGTCGGGAGTGTGTCGCAAATACCTGAATATGCGCTTGACTGCTTGCCGATGCGAAGTCCTCGGAGACGCTTGAAAATGAGCGCACAGACATACCGAGAATTGGATGTCTGGCCTCGTCGCCGTCAAGTACAGGAGTGACCCGATCATGCTTCGGTACTCCTTCTGGTCCACGTGTTCACCTTCCTCGTCGGCATCAAGGGCTGTAGTCATACTCATAGGCGTCGCCATGGCCTTGGAGTCCTCCATCTTGAACTTCCTCACAATGTCTTTGGTGTACTTTGCTTGGTGCACAAATGTTACTTCCTTCGACTGCTTGATCTGGAGGCCGAGGAAGAACTGCAATTCACCCATCATGCTCATCTCGAATTCCCTGCTCATGTCTTCTGCAAACCTTGCAACCAAAGAGTGAGACATGCCACCATAGATAATATCATCTACGTATACCAGAACAATCAGAATATCAACGCCCTATCTGAGGAGAAACAAGGTCTGATCTACCTTCCCCATCTCAAAACCTTTCGCAAACAGAAACCCCCTCAACCTGCCATACCAAGCCCTAGGCGCCTGTTTCAACCCATAGAGCGCCTTTCTCAAATTGTACACCCGGTGGGGGTACTTCTCACTCTCAAACCCCGGTGGTTGCTTCACATACACCTCTTCCAACACACTGTTCAGGAAGGCACTCTTCAGATCCATTTGGTCCAATTTGAACCCTTTAGCCACGGAGAAGGCTAGAAGGATCCTAATCGCCTCCAAACGGGCTACGGGAGCAAAGGTCTCCTCGTAGTCGATCCCCTCCTTCTGACTGTACCCTTGCGCCACCAACCTCGACTTGTTTCTCACCACTTCTCTGTTCTCACCCTCTTTATTTTTCCACACCCATTTTGTCCCGATCGGCTTACAACCCGGTGGAGGATCTAGCAACTCCCAAACTTGGTTCCTCTCAAAGTTCTCCAACTCCTCATGCATTGCGTTGACCCAATTAGAATCAGATAAGGCGTGTCCAATGTCTTTGGTCTCAAAAGTAGCAATGAAAGCAGCATGAGCGAAGTGAGAATTGTTTCGAACCCTCGACCGAGTAGTGCGTTCGTTGATGTCCCCGATGATCCTCGAAGCTTGGTGATCCACTTGAACTCACCAGGGAGGTTCTCGCCTTGAAGCTACCTCCCCCTCAACTGCAGCTTCTCCTTGATCTGGGATTGTCGTTGTAGGTGTAGGAGAGGGCCCATTCTCGATCGTAGTCGAGGTAGTAGGTACATGCTCAGCCATGGGCACCACACCGCCATCTTCGTCATCACCATGTCCATGCTCCTCCTCCTCAAAGATCTTCTCGCCAAGCTCATCATCACCTGCACATTCAAAGACAAGAGAGCTACGTGGCTGTGTCTCGTCGAAGGTAACCTTGCAAGTCTCCACGATTTGGTTAGTTTCCAAGTAGAGCACACAAAATGCTCTAGAATGAGTAGCATAACCAAAGAAAATACCATCGACTGACCTAGCCTCAAACTTATCCAGATTCTTGCCTTTCTTCAGAATAAAGCATTTGCATCCAAACACATGGAAATGACTCACCTTGGGAGTGCGACCTTGCATCATCTCATAGCACGTCTTCTTCTTGAATGCCCGAAGGAAAATCCTGTTCTAGACATAGCACGCGGTATTGACCGCCTCAGCCCAGAACCTCCTCGGAGTCCTATGCTCATCTAGCATGGTCCGAGCCATCTCACACAAGGTTCTGTTCTTCCTTTCCACCACGCCATTCTGGGGAGGCGTATACGGACTTGAAAACTGGTGTTCAAGACCCAAGTCATGGCAAAAGGTTTCGAAACGAGAGTTTTTAAATTCCGAGCCATTGTCACTGCAGATCGCTCGTATGGCATCTCCGTGCCTCTCGTTCTTCAACCTCAAGACAAGATCTCAAACAAAACCAAACGTCTCCTCCTTCTCCTCCAAAAAGAAGACCCACGCATACCGACAGTAGTCGTCCACCACAACTAGGACATACCACTTCCCACCCACAGATCGCACACGAGCTGGGCCAACAAGGTCCATATGGAGCAGCTCGCATGGACGCTCCGTCATCACATTGGTGAGGGGCGGATGGGAAGAGGCTACCATCTTGGCATGCCTACACGGCGCACAAACCAACTCTTTCTCAAACTTCAACTGGGACAGTCCTCAGACCAAATTGAGTTTACTCAAGCGAAACAAAAGGTCAAAGCTCAAGTGACCCAATTTCCTATGCCACTTCCACAACTCACTCGAAGAACCAGCCAAAAAGCAACGAGCCACACCAGAAGGATGAGAGAAATCCGCTCGGAAAACTTGACCCTCGGGAACGACCATGCAAACTAGGTCCCCTCGAGAATCCAAAATCCGAGAACCTCCAGGCCGAAACAACACCTCAAAACCCTCATCCAAAAGCTGGGAAACAGAAAGCAAATTGAATCCGAGCGATTGAACAAGAGCAACACGCCTGAGAGTGACTTTGTCACTTATCCTTATCTCATCTTCTGATAGCACACGTCCTCGCCCATTGTCCCCAAAAGTGATGTATGTCTTGGACACCACCGGGACGAGACTTGAGAACCACCCCTTGTCTCCGGTCATATGCCTCGAGCAACCGGACTCAATCAACCAAATGTTCCTCAAGTCCTCCACTGAAATTCAAAAATGAGCACGTGAGCGAACAAACGACTCAGCACTAGGGTTAGTACCAAAAGAGTAAAACCAGTGCCGAGCCTTTTGCTCCAAAGTGGGGTTAGCACAATCCAAAGCATCTCGCCTACCAAAGCTACCACCACAAGAACCACCATGAGGGAACCACCCCTGTCTCGCTGGAGGAGAACGAAAGCCACGAAAGGAAGACCGTGGACCGTTACTCCTCTCCAACTCAAAGCTACAACTCCTCCCACCATCGTATTGAGCACGAGGTGGAGAACGTCTAGCAAACTGAACACCACCAGAACCACCATGCCAACCACCTGTACCACAACCAAAAGAACTGAACCGAGCATCTCCACGATCACGAAAACCAAACTGGCCAGTTCCCAGGTCTGCACTGGTCTGACCGGTCCCCCTGACCGCTGGTGCACTGCCAGCAGCACCACCAACCGTTCTTCGATCTCCCCAACCCGGAACCGTCCTCACAATCACCTTGGCCCTGGGCATCTGCATACGAGGCTCAAGTACACCATTAGAGGGGTGGTACTTGTCCTTGTTAGCCCACTCCTTAGCCAACCTCTCCTCATGCTTCCTCTTGAAGCAAAACTCATCCTTGTGACCATCTCTACCACAATACCCACAATGAAACTTTATGGGCTGTGGTTGTGGTTTAGGCTTGGGTTGGGGCTGCTCACTTGGTTTCTTTTTCGGTTTCACCTCGCCCGGTTTCTCTCCCTTCTTCCCAAAGAACTCATTCCCCAAGTCACTCTTGAACTTGATGGGTTTTTGGAAATCATTTGTTGGGTAAGGAAATATGGGTGGATCTGGGGTTGTGTCAAGTTTGTTTCTCAGTGGATTTGGCTTAGGTGTATAGGCATTTTTGTGGAAGGTCTTTGGTGGAGCTTGGATATCACCAATTTTCTCTTCTCCCTCACCACTGCACTCTCCAATCTTATCCGACCCAAGCGCTTACCCATCATAGCGCTTGTATGCCTCTATCATCATCCTAAGCTGTGGCTCATGACCCGACAACCAACCCATCATTTTCCTCAGGTCATCATTCTCATCCTGCAAGCGATCAACATAATGTGCAAGTTCCAAGTTCTTTACAGCATGCAATTCACAAGTAGAGCAAGAAGTGGGAACAGGAGCTTTCAACTCAGCCTCAAGAGAAATGATGTAAGCATGCATCTCATCAATCTTTCCATGAAAAACCAGGAAAGAAGTGCAAGCACCTAGCAAAGCAGGTCTAGACTTAAGCTCAGCCACTTCAACCCTAAGCACATCTAGTTCCTCACACTTGGAGGCATGCTTTTCCTTAAGAGCAGTAAGATCAGCTAGGAAAACAGAGCAATCACCACAATCAACCTCATCAGAAATAACAGGTGAAGCCTTAAGCGAATCTATCTCAAGCTTAGCATCAAGGTTCTGTGTTTCTAATTCAGCTACTCGGTTCCTAGCATTTTCTAGTGAGGCTCTAAGCTCTTTCCTCATCTTCTTTGCCTCTCTAAGCATGTCATCATGATTATCAAGCAACTTGCCAAGCCGTTCATTTTCCTCACGCAAGAAGGGAAGCTCGTCACGTACCTCATCCTCGGAGTCAGAGTCCGAGTCGCTCTCGTGACTCTTCTTGCTGTCGGAGCTGCGTGCCATGCCGCAGAAGCCATCTCTCGCGAAGCAGCTCAGCCCGCTCAAGTTCTTGGATGACTTCTTGCTCTTGCGCCGATCACCTTCATCTTCGCTGCTACTGGAGCTCGAGGAAGAGTAGGCGGAGCTGGAGTCGACGTCGCTTGCTCCGACCATCGCTCGGGCCTTCTTGCCATGGCCGCCCTTCTTCCTCGATCCTCGCTCATCCTTGTTCTGATGCTTGTGCTTGTGATCGTGCCTCGATCGGTGCTTGTTGTCCGTCCTCGACCGGTGCTTGTAGCCGTCCTTGTTCTCCACCTTCTCTGGACAGTCAGCGACGAAGTGTCCTGGCTTGCCACACTGGAAGCATGTCTGTGTGGTCCTCCTTGTGTTCACCCGGTTCTCGTGCAGCCTCTCGAAATGCCTGGTCAACAACGCCAGCTCGTCCTGTCCAAGCACGTCGAACTCCTCATCTGGCAAAGACATCAAAGAGGACAAAGAGAACATCCTGGAGGATGTATTAGCGTTAGACTTAGCACCTAAGCCACCGACGAGAGCAAGACTATGGGAGTCAGTCGGGCTCTCAAGACGGGCTGTCACACCACGATCCACCTCAACTGACTTGAGCTTCGAGAACAGCTCGTTCACCGTCAGGGTGTCATACTTCTCGGACTCAAGAATAGCCTCGACCTTTCCATCCCATATAGTACGATCCAGCGAGTGCAAGAGCTTCACGGCTCTGTCATGATCATCGTACGGGAGCACGGCCACATTGGCTCTTCACTCTTTAGTGGTAGGTGCTAACTATGTTAGTGGCCCATCATCCGCTATCAAGTCCCCACCAATGAAGACAACAAAGATCAAGATAAACGAGGTACGCCGCTGTGTCAATAAGTTTTGTTTAGACTAACATTTCTTGGAGAATTGCTTGTTCAAATAATAGGTGCCAAAGCTACGCCCGAGACGTGCGAGTTGATCATCGACATCTCGAGAATGCCGTTGTTATGATAATTTTTTGGACAAAATCAGAAGTGTACGACAGGAGAAAATTGGATATTCAGAGGCTTCATCAAGTCTTCTTGCCAACCCATGAAGAATCGCTAATTTTGGAGGTCAGTACGAAGAATGATGTAATCTTTCAACACTACGCGTTCTGAAATCAGCTCTGGACAGAACGTAATGCCGGAGCAAAAAGGACATAACTCTTTCATCCAAAGTCCGTTTAAGGTGAATGACCACTTGATGGAAAGGTAATTTGATCAAGGATTTAATGGATCAGAAGTTTGGTACGTATTCTGCATTGGATGCAGAGGAAATCAGTGGAGAAGTTGCAGCAGAAAACAACAAGGAAACTGAAGATGACACAAGCGATCGTGTCAATAGAAATTGAAGGAGCATTCTATACAAAAGATGATTACTTGAAGGTTGACAAGACCGGAAGCAACAAGATTAGAGGCACCATGATTTCCAATCTTCTCCAGACGGATGCTCAATCCGAAAGAATCCAATGTTCTCGTCAATAATCCGCACCACCTTCGAAGGAAAGTATGGAATATTTTTGGATATCTAGAAGTCCCATGAAGTTGCAGTTCCTAAGAATCAAGAATCAAGGCAATCGGATGTTCCTACAAGCGGATATGGCCGAATCAGCGATGATTGCACGTCCTGATCTGGACAGCAAGCAAAGATGAAGTGAAACAGCCATAGCTCCCTCATTTGGACACCGTTTAAGACGAATGAGTACTCGTTGGACAGGTAATTTTATAAACTTTTCAATAAAACTATATTTTGGTATATATTATGTTCTTTATATAGGGGTAAATCCATGAAGAAGAGGCAGCAGCAACATGATGAGGACAAGATAAAGGAGATGAGGGTGACAACAACGAAGAGGAGCTAGGGAAGTGCTTTCACCTAGCATATATAATAAAATTCAGAAGCTTAGAGCAAACAAAGGACACTTGAAGGATTAGCAAAAGGAGACACAAGCGAGCAACATTTGACGCATGAAGTTTAGAAGCAAGCCACGATGGATTACAAAAGCTTACGTCGAATAACAAGTTTTTTGGGCTCTCGCACAAAGGACCATTGTGTTGCAAGAACAAAACCAAGATGTGCGTGTGTCCACAAATGAAGAAAGGAGTGATTCCACACAAGGAAACCGTGGCAACATATGGCGCATAGAAGAGTTGGAAGAATTGCAAGAAGATGATATGACGACTACTTAGCACCACCGTAAGGTTGATTCGTTTTCATCTCCAATAGACCACTCATGATGGAATAGCTCCGAGTCTAAGGTACACATTCGAATCTCAAGCTACTACTGATTTTGATGATGTTATTTTTGATATATCTATGTCAATCTAGTAGTATGTTTCAATTTTATGCCTTGTTCCAATAAAATTCATGATGATAGGCTAGAATTTCTCGAGAATGATGAATAGGCTATGTTTGTGCTTGAACCTTGTTAATCCCATGCCTGAGTGACCTTTGCCTAATGAAGAGCTCAGTGCTAAGCAAGAAACTTGTGCTTCATTTAATTCCACCTTACTTTGTTGATGCAATATTTATTGTGATTGGAATTGTGGATGCATATGTTATCATTTTGCAAATCTCGATCTTGCTTTGCTCTTGGTCAAGCTGGGTCCTTAAAAGAGCACATGTCGGGAGAAGCCCGAAGTTCACTAACCATGGAAGACATGAGACTTAAATTAAGTCGAGAGAGATCATGCCCAAACAGTTGCAAGCTTGACTGTCACCCTCTCCAAATATCATCGTTGTTCTTGTCAAGTTTTGAGCACATGGTCAAACATGTACAAAGGGATAAAAGTACACATTCAGAAGCTCCATGAAGTCCTTGTTCTAACGCATCCAAAGCCGACGAATTTGAAGACCCGTACAAGGAGATATGGCAAAAACATTAGGCGCTGCACGTGCTGGAATCGACTCGGGACATAATGCAACGCTGGAGTAAAACGGACATAACGCACTCGATCGGAATCGGATTGGAGCAAACAAAGACTCGATGGAAAGAAAATTTCATGCACTACGCATTGAAAGTTTGATGGCTACATGTTCGGATCTGGACAGAGAATAAAAATTTGTGCAAGTGAGGCAGCGATGAAGCGCAAAGGAGAAAAAAGGTGATGACAATGCGAGAAGTGATTGGGCAAGTCTTCCATTGAGCAAGAAAGATCATGTCAAGCATGTGAAGTGAATTAAATCTGCATGGGAACCTTCAACTCTTGCATGAGGGGTCATGGCTTCATGACCATAAGAAGGTATGTGAGAAAGTCGAGCTCTATGACTTAAAATGAAGCGCTTGGCGGGATGCAAACCGTTCTTTTTGTTTATCTGTATATATAATGACGGTCTATATTGTGCTTTTTAATGGAACCCATCAAGTAACACTGTACCGTTGCTCTAATAAATGCCACAACATCATATTGTATGTTCTAATTGCTATTGAGAGAGCACTTGTTATTTGATCATGGAAAGCTTATACACCCTTTTTGTGTGCCTACTAGTGTTTAGAGTCTTTTTATTTTGTGTCTTTCTAGAGAGAAATAAGAAGTATGGCATCATCCCTTTGATTTGAAGCTTGTGGCTAATTAATCTAGTCTTAATTTTCTTTTTGAGATCACCTCCATGATCATGTTCATATTTATTTTATGCATTGCATCTTACCATCGCCATACTTTTGCACTCCATACATACTTTGCATATAGTTGGCTCGGTTGTTTTATAAACTTGATGATGAATGCTTTCATATCTATGTTAATGCTTGAATTTGGCATTCTTCATAGCAATCTTGTGTAAACGTGGTGTTTAAACTTGCTTGCGGATCATCATCTAGTTCTATAAACCTTGCTAGCTTCCGTGTTGCTTGGGTTGGTTTATAAGCTTTGCAGTGCGCTTTATTTTTTTTCTTGTGGAATAAAGAATTATTGACCTTGGGATAGACATGGTGTTTTAACCTTGGTTAATAAATCTTTATGGCTATGGAGAAATTCCGCCACCTAGTTGTAAGCATGGCGCTTAGAACTAGGTGTAAATATTGTCTTTGTTTATATCACAATCCTCTCATTTGCATACATGCACCTTACACTTGCATTTTATGTACACCCATTAGGCTTTATTTTATCATCACTAGACTAATTATGCCACAAGTTAAGTATCTTAGGGGATGTTACTGGCAATTGCTTCTACTCCCGACCGTCACCCCGGGGGTAGTATGTGTGCTTGAATTGTTTTGCAAGCATGATGATGAGCTTTCGCGAAGGAAAAGAGGAGAATTGAAGGACAATAAAGGTGACAAAAGTGAAGACGCATAAAGACAAGCCCCAGACACGGAGAACAAGCTTCATCCTCTCTTTCCATGCCTAGCACATTGCTAAGCATGGGGGAGGACTCGATGAGAAGAGGGTCACGGTTGCTAGAAGATGCTATTCCTCTCTTTCCATGCCTAGCACAATGCTAAGCATAGGGGAGGTTGCGCTACAACTCTTCACAAGCATCAAAAGGATGGTAAATCTTTCCGACACATTCTCTTTGTCCATCTCTTTCTTATGCTTGTGTATATACATCTGAAAGGACCTTGTGATGCCTAGAGGATGTGAAAAGGTTGCATAAGATGGATGAAAAGGATTGAGATGAATCGATTCAGACCTTGAACCTCAGCCCCTGTGACAGGCGCCTGTCGGTACTACCGACCGCCTGCGTGCTATAGTGGCATTGATCCATGGATGAAGCGATTCGACCAACCAAAGTTCTCAAGATCATAGGCATGTGTTCTAGGATAGATAGAAAGATGATTCCCTAAAGCATTCCTCCTAGAAACAACGGCATTAAGAGATCGAGCAACGGGGATTTTGAATGAGATACCTTGAGCTTTCCCGCGCGAATCGAGGAACTCTCGGAGAGGATCGGATGTTCCGAGGGATGGAGAATCCAATGGAGTGCCTAGCTTGAAGTTCCCACGGTCAATTTTGAAGTTCCCCTCGAGGATTTGAGAGAGAGGAGAGGAGAGGGGCGGCAACGGTCTAAAGAAGGAACCCTAGAACTGGCTGGGTTCGGGGGGTTTTTATACCCCCACGGGATTTCTCGGTAGTACCGATGGGGTCTCGGTACTACCGGGGGTCCGGATAAATTCAACCCGTGAGTCCATATTGGTAGTACCGGCCCTGCCTCGGTACTACCGAGGGTCCTATCGGTAGTACCGATAGGGTGTCGGTACTACCGCAGATTTGCAGAAATCCAACAGTGAGAGCATATCGGTACTTCCGACCTTGTGTCGGTAGTACCGTGGAATTTGAGATTTGTGTTGACAAGATTGGAAGTTCAGCAGAGATGGATAGAGAGAGAAAAGGCTATGGACATGTAGAATAACCACAATATTTGGTGATTAGACACAACCAATCAAGCAAAGCAATAATCACCAAAAATCATGGAAAGAACCAAGTTTTGTAAGACACACACAAAATTAAGAAAATAAAGCATTTTTCTCTCTATCTAAGCATCAAACAATTTGTGTGCAATAAGTCAAGCCAAGTTACGAGAATCCAAGATGTTTAGCTCACTTCTCAAAGCACAAAACCTTTGCTCGTCTAGAGGCTTAGTGAAGATATCAGCAAGTTGCCTCTCGGTGCTCACATGATGTAGAGCAATATCTCCCTTAGCCTCATGATCCCTTAAGAAATGATGTCGAATATCTATGTGCTTTGTTCTAGAGTATTGGACCGGATTGTTTGCTAGCTTGATAGCACCCTCATTGTCACACAAGAGTGGAATCTTACTAAACTCACAACCGTAATCACTCAACGTTTGCTTCATCCATAAGAGTTGTGCACAACACGCACCGGCGGCCACATACTCGGCTTCGGCCGTGGACAAAGCAACCGAATTTTGCTTCTTTGAGCTCCACGACACCAAAGACCTACCAAGAAATTGGCAAGTCCCGGTAGTGCTCTTTTGATCTACTTTGCAACCGGCATAGTCCGAATCGGAGTAGCCAAGTAAATCAAAAGTGGAGCCCTTGGGATACCACAAGCCAAGATTAGGAGTGTGTACCAAATATCTAAAGATTCTCTTAACGGACATTAGATGACACTCCTTAGGATTAGCTTGAAATCTTGCACACATGCACACACTAAGCATTATATCGGGCCTAGATGCACAAAGGTAAAGGAGGGAGCCAATCATGGAGCGAAATATCTTTTGGTCGACCGACTTCCCTTCTTCATTAAGATCAAGATGTCCATTTAATGCTATGGGAGTCTTGATGGGCTTGGAATCGGCCATGTCAAACCTCTTGAGCATATCCTTCGCATACTTGGTTTGACATAAGTAAGTCCCTTCCTTCAATTGCTTGATTTGAAACCCAAGGAAGAACTTCAATTCACCCATCATAGACATCTCGAATCTCTTGGTCATGATCCTACTAAACTCTTCACAAAATTTATCATTAGTAGACCCAAAGATAATGTCATTAACATAAATTTGGCATACAAAGATATCATTTCCATTTCTTTGAATGAAGAGAGTAGAATCGGCTTCGCCTATCTCAAAGCTGTTCTTGAGAAGAAAATCCTTAAGGCATTCATACCATGCTCTAGGAGCTTGTTTGAGCCCATAGAGCGCCTTATGGAGCTTGTACACATGGTTGGGGAAGTTTGGATCTTCGAAGCCCGGTGGTTGATCAACATATACTTCTTCTTGGAGAGGTCCATTCAAGAATGCACTTTTGACGTCCATTTGATGAAGCTTGAAGTCGTGATGAGTAGCATAGGCCAAGAGGATACGAATTGATTCAAGCCTTGCTACCGGTGCATAGGTCTCTCCAAAATCCAAGCCTTCAACTTGAGTATACCCTTTGCCAACGAGCCTTGCCTTGTTCTTAGTGACGACACCAAATTCATCTTGCTTGTTCCTAAAAACCCATTTGGTGCCGATCACATTTTGCTTCGGTCTTGGCACCAACTCCCAAACTTCATTTCTCTTGAAGTTGTTCAACTCTTCCTCCATGGCAATAATCCAATCCGGGTCCTCAAGAGCTTGTTCCACACTAAGAGGTTCCAAAGAGGAAACAAACGAGTAAAATGCACAAAAATTTGACAATCTTGAGCGAGTTGTTACCCCTCTTTGAATACTCCCAAGTATGTTGTCGACAGGATGATCCCGTTGAACCATTTGATGTACTCTTGGGTGTGGTGCTTGAGATTGACGTTGAATGGGTCCATCATCATCATCAACAACTTGTGGATCTTCTACTTGAGCTTCTCCACCTTGTTCTCCCCCTTGATCAAAGCCCCGTCCATGATCGTCACCATGAACTTGACTCTCTTCTTGATGAACTTGAGAACTTGGTGGTTCCACTCTTGTTGATGATGATGGATCTTGATTGCTTGTGTCAACCAGAGCTTGAACTTGAACCTCACGAGGCATCACTTCACCGGTCCCCATTCTAAAGATTGATACACTTGGGGGTTCTTCATCATCTACAAGGTTTTCACTAACTTGCTCTCGTTGAGAGCCGTTGGATTCATCAAATTTCACGTCTACCGTGGTCTCAACACAACTGGTGGTTTTGTTGAAAACACGATAGGCATGTCCGTTAGTTCCATAACCAATGAGAAAACCTTCGTCAACCTTGGATGCAAACTTCGAGGCCTTGGGTTTCTTGTTAAGTATGAAACACTTACACCCAAAGACCCTAAAGTAGTGCACACTCGGTTTCTTACCGGTGATGATCTCATAGGGGGTCTTGTTCAAGTACTTGTGGAGGTAGAGGCGGTTGGCGGCGTGGCATGCGGTGTTGATGGCTTCCGCCCAAAATGAGTCCGGAGTCTTGTATTTATCAAGCATTGTTCTTGCCGCTTCAATCAACGTACGGTTCTTCCTCTCAACGATGCCATTTTGTTGAGGAGTGTATGGAGCGGAAAGTTCATACTTGATGCCTTCTTCATTGAGGAACTCTTCAACTTGAGTGTTCCTAAACTCCGAGCCGTTGTCACTTCTTATGTTCTTGACCTTGAGCTCGAACTTATTTTGAACTCTCCTAATGAACTTCTTGACTACTCCCTTTGCTTCACTTTTATCTTGCAAAAAGAATACCCAAGTGAAACGGGAAAAGTCATCAATAATTACTAAATCATATTTGTTACCACCGATACTTATGTAGGCGATTGGTCCAAACAAGTCCATGTGTAGAAGCTTCAATGGTCTTGATGAGGATAGGATGTTCTTGGCGGGATGGTGCGCTCCAACTTGCTTCCCGGCTTGACAAGCACTACACAACCTATCTTTCTCAAAAACAACATTTGTTAGTCCTAGGATGTGCTCATCTTTTTGAAGTTTGGCCAAGTTCCTCATGCCAACATGGGATAGTCGGCGATGCCATAGCCAACCCATTTCTCTCATTTTTAAAATGAATCAAAGATCACTTATTTTTGTTCTTAAAAGATATGCTAACCTTGTCTTTAATACCACTTGCATTTTGCTCAACCTATCCAAAGCCTTATATTCATTGAGTACAAAAACCTTAGTTTACACGATTTATTTTTGGGTGCATTGATTCAAGGCTTGATTTCTGAAGGACCGCTTAGGCGACCAGAGAGGGAGGGAGTGAATGGGAGCCGATAAAAATTCTTCTCCGAAGAGTTGAACTCGGCCTATGCCCCAAATCCACAACCAAGGATTCCCACACGAGCTTGCCAAGGTCGCGTAGCCACAACGGACCTACCAACCCTAGGAACAAGTCCAAACAAGTTGCAAAGCGGAAGCACAACTCAAGAAGCAAAGGACTTAGGCAATCTGCAGTGCCTGGGACGGACCGTCCGCATGAAGGGGGCGGACTGTCCGCGGGGCTTGGGCGGACTGTCCGCACGGTCGCGTCGGACCGTCCGCAAATAGCTCCCGAACCACCTGTAGCACACCTCGAAATACGAACCATCCGTACTCTACCCGCGGACCGTCCGCCACTGAAGGACTGTCCGCACTTTCCTCGCGGACCATCCGCCAAACCTCTTGCAATCGAAAACCACCGACTCGACGGATCGAACGAAAGACACGTAAGACCTCACGACGAACACAAAGAACAGCCGGCTGTCAGGCTCCTCGCGGACCGTCCGCCAGGAGGATTTTCTGCAACCCGAGCTCGAGTTCCCTAAAGTCAACACCACCTTCCCTTTGCCCGATCTCCCGAATCAACCAAGGGATTGCTACCAAATCATAGGTGAAGATGAAGCGTCTCTAAGAGATGCTATACCTATGAATTTGTAGCATCAAACCCACTGAATCGAGAGGAATCGAGATTCTACCGAGCTCACACAAAAAACTAGGGTTCCAACCGAAATCCTTCAATCAGAGGCCAAATCCGGAGTTTGAGGGGTCAAGATCAAGCACAAAGATGCACAAGACATCTATCCATGATCCCCACAAAGAAATCCAAACCCAAACACCTCAGAATTGAAGGAACAAGTCGCGCACGAAAATCCAACGAAAATAGCCCGAAAAAGACACGAAAATCACTCGAGCCACAAGAAGGAAATCGACGCAACCATGAAAGCTTCAATACACTCTGAGGTCAGATTCTCTACAAAACGGTGAAGAAAATCTAAGCCTATGGAGCAGGGAAAATGAGAAGCAGTCCGGATGGATGGTTTTCCCAGAAACCCTATAGCTATATATATATGGAGTCCCTCTGGGTTGGGCAAATGACCAAGCTACCCCTGGAACTAGAAATGAGATACACACCCCTCAGAGGCAATATGGTCAAGTAGCACTCCTCTTCATCGGACGGCCACGCCTTTGCCTCAGTCCGCGTCCTCCCGACGCAAGCCCAGCGATCCCACCGCGTGTCTCCCGGCATCAAAGCTTCTCGGCGCACCCGGATCCCGTCTCCGCCTGCCGAGCCTCCGGTCTTGGTTTTGTGGCTCAACCAAGTAACCCGACGGTTTTGTGGTGAACCGCCGCAAACCCCGCGTGCAGACTCCGGTCGTGAGCCGCTACCCTGCGCCGGCTCTGGTCGACGACTTCGTCTTGCTTTTATTGCCACCATGCGGCCCGCACTTGATCCCGTTCGGCCACCGGGTCCATCGAGCTGAGCCTACTTGTCTCTCCACTCCTCGGAGGCCCCGCAAGGCTAAGACCTTTCGCGCCCGCTCTTCACCTGCACCAACGCAAATCAAGCCACAACCTGCACTTGCACCTGCAATACTCGGCCAAGAGTCAGTCCACAACACGTTGTCAATCACTCATCACACCAAGCAGCGACCATCCACTGGTCCTCGGACGCTCCGGTCCTCAATCTCCCCCTTGATGAGTGCATTGACAACACACATAGTAACCAATTCAGAGAAAAGAGAAAAGGAAAAGAAACGAACAAAAAACTCAAATAAGTGATCAAAAGCCAAACAAAAGCCAAAACAAGATCACTTGAGAGAAAAAATCTCGGTCCCCTAAGGTAAGGGCAACGGCTCAACACAACCGAGATAAAATGCTCCAAAATTACCGACTCCTCAAGGTCAGGCAAAAGGGCTCGACACCATCAGCAAAAGAGCACAACTAAAATTCAGGCGACAAAGAGCTCCCAAAGCACATGAATGCAAGCTCCCCCTAAACAAATGCATTTCTCTCAATTTTTCTCCCCCTTGATGCAAAACTCCCTCTAGATGCATGAATTGGGTACTTTCCTCCCCTTTGTTGGTAATGCATGAATCAAGTCTACAAATGCAAGCATGTGCTTCTCAAATAGACAAAGAGCACTACAACATGCTAAAAATGAGACATAGACAAGCACGATAGCCACATATTCAGTACAAGCATCGCCAACAAGATAGAAAGGGGCATATGAGCATGTGACATAGCCATAAACAAAATGAAGCATTTTTCAACAAATTTTCCCTCTCATGAGCATAGGACCTAAACATGGCCAAAAAGAGCACAAACAACATATAACCCACAAACTTCATGCAAGGTCATAAGTTCTCAACACAAGATCATCACAAACACCTACAAGCTATCTCATGTCATGTCAAAGCCACCGAGCCATGTGTCCACTTCTAGATATGAGACTTCTCAATGGTGAACATCATGCAACGGTTTAGCACCCAAGATAAGGAATTTAAAGCATATTTGACATGAAAGCATATTTTTCAAGCATAGGCACCTCACATACCAATTTCATGATTTACAAATTAAGCATGGTACATGAAGTGCCTTTGCGGCAAAAAGAAACTTAGGCTTCTCCACAAGGTAGCATGTAGGCTAAACATTCATGATGACAAATGGGTCTTTGACCCCAAATGAAAAGAGCATGATTTCCAAGCACAAATTAAGCAAGATATAGTCATATGAGCGCAATTTGAGCATGAAAGGCATTCAACTCACAAGAGAGGATCATATATAGCATTTTCACAAAAATAAGCCATCCTCATGCACATACATCCCAAAGCTACCAAGAGCATAGCTATACATCACAAGAGCTTCACTAGCAAAGTCATAAGCTCACATCCAGCATATCATAGTGATCAATGTATATAGGAGAAGCACATCTCTAAAACATATGATACAAATACAGTCTATGATACAAAGATGCAAATATGATATGATACAAGAATGAAAATGCAACATGCTTATGTACATCAGACTCCCAACCGAAGCTCAAAAGGGAAAAACTACACCAAGCTCACCCCGCAAACGTGCAAATGTAGCTTGATCCAAAGGCTTTGTCAGGATATCGGCGAGCTATTTCTCGGTTGGCACATGGATGAGGTCTATATTTCCCTTCTCAACATTGTCTCTTAGGAAGTGGTACCTCACCTCTATATGTTTGGTTCTGGAGTGTAGCACGGGATTTTTGGCAACACTAATGGCACTCTGTTGATGGCTCAAAAGCGCGTCAAGTTTCGATCTGCAAGCGCACGGGTCGGTTGTAGCTCTTCCCTCGGAGTACTCCCCCAAGGTTTATCAATCCGTGGATCGACAAAGAACTACCTAGGGTTTTCCATCTAATCTATCAAATCTAACCTAACATGAAGCTTAGATTGCATATGAAAGGGTAACACTTAATAGATATGAATGAAGTATAAGTGTTGATCACATTCACAGCCATAGATGAGATAACACAACCAAGAAGCTAGGGCCTATCGTCTCTAGGTACAGTTCTAGTCAAAAGGTGATCAAATCATAGATTGCATCTCAACTAAAGGTACACGGAATCATCTCTCCGAAAGGCGGCTCGCAAGCGGCCTACTTTCCCAAGCTCACCGGTGCGAGGTGCGTGTTGACGCCTAAGGTTTCCCAAAGCTTTATCCCAAACGCCCACCAAGACGCTCTTACTCGTAGCTCCTCCTCCTTGGTGGCCGCGCACTGACTCCCGTGGTACTCGCCTTCGATCCTATTCCACATCATGTCATCGCTAGAACTTTTTCCCTCCCGCATGCCGTCACCACACGAGGGTAATCACCCAACTAGCTAAAACATACTACTTCAACGTATCCTCAAGATGTAGACTGATCACCACGAATAGATCTAATCTTACTATGAACATATGGATGCATCACATATGAGGAAGAAAGCATGCATTGAAGTAGACCAAAGTTGAGACAACTAGAATAAAAGGTAGATTGATATCACCATCATCTGTGTACATACCCCGACGAATGTTGGAGGTGACTCACATCCTAATAAGAAAAGTTTTTTATTGTTTTCAATTTTCCTCAAAAGCTTCAATGATGCAATTTGAAGGGGTGCATCAACTTCGAGTGGTAATCCTCAACAGGACCCATCTACGTACGATCTTGTTCGTTTATAATGCTACCCTATATATTACATGATCCACTTGGAAAACTTCCTATTTAATATTATCTTATTTATATATTAATTCTAGTGAGTATAGAAATGAATTATTTGTATCCTATAATAGTGCAATCTATCCAAACCATATCTTCAATTAATTATGCTAACTTTCTCTCCTATATATTTCGATCTCTTTGACCTGCTCCGTAGCTTCTTGTGTTCCTGTCAGATTTGGCGGAAAAAACATTTGGGTAGAGGGGATGGAGAGTTTAGGCTTTTTCAAGGATCGGAATAGGTGATCTATATTAGATCACAAAAATTTATATATGACATGACAAATTCTTTATGTACTTATAACGACGACTTTATTATTTAGGTGTTAGAGCAACTCCAGACTCTGTATTTCTTATGAGTTAGCTAAAAAAGAAAAAATCTCACTAGAAATCAGATCCCACAGACTCTGGTTTTTTTTGCTGCCTAGCTATCTTTGCTCGCTATTTCCTCCCCCTGGCTCGTCAAAGAAACTGAGCGTGTCGCACTCGCTATCTCTCTATCCGCCTCCCACGGACCCGCGCCCCCACACACGGACCCGCGGCCCGCTCCCCTCACGCCACACCCGCCATCCCGTGCCATCGCGCCCTCCAGCCGTCCTCGCGACGTCGCACCTCCCTCCATTCGCTGCCCGCCGCCGGCGCTGGCCCTCCTTCGGCAAGGCCCGCCATTGGTCCTCCTTCGGCGATGCTCGCCGCCTCTCCCCTGTCGACCTAGCGATGCTCCTCTACTTTCTCGCGCCCGCGCCGCTGCTATCCTCTCTCACACCCGGACCACTCCAGCGCCCTGCTGCCATCGTGCCATCGGTAGGTCGATTCCCCGTGGCCCAAGCACCACCAGAGCACCGTCTTCTTCCTTGGGACGGAGGTTCACCGGCGGAGCTCGCGCGACGGTCGATGGAGCCTGTGCGGGTCTGTCCACCAGAGCTCACGTGGCGGCGGTAGCGCAGCTCGTGCAGCGCGACGGCCGGCAGAGCTCACACGTGGCCACGGGCAGCAGGGCATGTGCGGATCTAGCCGCCGGAGCTCGCGCGCGGTGTGGGGTGCTGCTTAACGCCGACGCAGTAACGGTGGCAGAACGCCAGAGCGGCGGCAGAGCGCACGGGGCGCACGGGTGGGTATGCGGCTGCAACAGTGTGGCTGCCCCCCAAACCAACACAGGAAGGCGCTGTTGAGCTCCATGCCTTGCCATGGCAGCCACCGCCTTCCGCCGTGGCGCCACCCTCTCCAGAGCTCACCCACCACCGACTACCACCTAGATAGATTCGCACGAGCTTCCTCGTCGTGGGGGTGCTGGCCTCGCCAGCAGTCGCTGCCTGTACCTGCCGTCGGCTGATTGGCTGGTTTTGTGGGTTCAGGGCGCACACACGTGAGTAGGGTATAAAGGGAGTGAGTAATAAAAGTTCTGAGGTGGATGTGAAAGAGTCAGATTTGGAGAGCAGTTGATTTTCCTACTCTTTGAGAATCTTTTTATTTTTTTTACCTAGTCTTTGACCTCTTTATTTAGCTAGGATTTTTAGCTAATCTGCTGAAGTTGGTATTAATATATACTCATCCATATCTTCAATTCATTATGCTAACTTTGTATTTAGATCACTGAGATTTATTCATCATTTAGCTTATGCATCTTCTAACCTTACTTTATATAGGACAGAGATGGATGAGCATCTCACGATAATAAATGCAAAATCACATAGAAAAGAGCCAAATCGTGTGCGAGAGCGAGGTATACTGAGGGCACTCCCAACCTAGACTCTACTCATAGAGTCTATATGTCGAAGACTCTATCACAAGAAACTATGGTCTCCAATGCAGATTTTCTACCATGGAGTCTATCTACGATTCATCTCGGATCTTCTGCTCTTGTTTTATTATTAAATAAGAGGACACGTCGTGCATGCGGGCAGCCACAAAGTATCCGCACAAGCTTCGTTTTACGTGTAGACTTGGTGTCTAACTTAGGGCAGTCTCTGTGGTAGAAATCATGCACAAAGTCCAAAATAGCCACATAAGCAAAATTTCAATTGTAGAAACTATCTCTCACAATGAAAAGTTTCTTTGTATAATAAATACTCCCTCTTAAATACTTATTTTATTCCCTCCTATCATCTTTCGGTCTCTCTCTCTTCTGCTTCTCTTCCAACCTCGTGAGCACGGCCATCCTCCTCTCAGTGCCGTTCCTGTGACCAACTGACCGTCGTCGTGCCCCCGTGTTCGGCCCCTCGCCCTCGACTGCGCCTGCGCGCGGTGCCGGTTCCCAGCTCGGCGGCGGCGGCGGCGGCGACGACGACGACGAAGACGGCACACTGGAGCACAGGCGCACACTCGTCGGCCGATGAGCCAGTGACGGCGAGCACGCAGTGGCTGGCTCGAGCGAGCGCGATGGCTGTTGGCAGCGCAGAGCTCGGTGGCGGCCGCCGACGCGAGCGAGCGTGGCCAACGAGGGGCCGGTGGCGCGAGTGAGCGAACCCAGTGAATCAGCATGCCGGCGTGGGTGAGCGCGGCAGCGGCAGCGTTGTTGACGGCCCCTACGGGCAGCCTTCGAAGCCGTCGGTGCTACCGTACGCGTGCTAGACCAAGTGGTGTTCGTCCGTGAGGACATGGATGACGTCGAGAGGCCCTCCTAGACATGTCCAGTGCCCACTGTGAAGAACAAACCCCGCCATGTGCGCCGCCGGCGACGACCGTGTAGACTTGCATGTTGATTAGTCTCAGGCTCTCACCTCGGGCGATAGCTGTGGCTGCCTCGACTGAGCGCGACAGCAGGCGCAGCCAGCAGAGCTCGGTGGCGGCCGGAGAGCGGCGGACCAGTGCGGCCACACGCCGTTGGTGGCGAGGGCGGGTGCAGCGGCGTGACGGCGGGCGCAGCCAGCAGATCTCGGTGGCGGATGACGAGCGGCGGACCAACGCGGCCACACGGAGCGAGCGCGTCGACGAGCACCCATGCGACTATGCGAGGCGGCTGGCGAGCGGCGGACCAGCGCGGCCACACGGAGCAAGCGCGCCGACGAGCACCCATGGGCAAGGAGACGGAATCGCAGGTCCAACTTCCATAGAAACCATCGGTTTCTTCCCAGTGGCAGAAACATCGTTTCTTCCCTCCTCTTGCGAGGGAAGACGCCGTTTCTACTAGAGGAAACGGTTTCCTCTCTTTCTTCTCTCTTTCTTCATTTATTGATCTGCCATGTCAGCATTTTTACTTATGTGGCATCTCATCTAATAGAGATAAAAACTATAATAAATACCCATTAGGACTACCTTTAGATTTCTAATTTTTCACCTCTCTCTCATCATTAAATTGCTTACCACATCAGCAAATTAACTATATAGCAGCGTATTTAATAACTCTAGACTCTACGATAGAGTCCGGGTTGGGAGTGCCATGAGTGTTTGTGGCTGTCAGCAAACTCTTTTTTATTAACAATGTTATGTGCTCCGGATAAGCAGCTCCTCGCCGAGCGAGTAAACACCTTTTTGTCCTTTCTCCTTTCACAGCCATCCACCGATGTTAACCGGTGGCTTTTTCTCGCCCTCCCGTGCGCAGGGCTCCATCGTCCCCGCCACCGGGAATTAATTTGGTGCGCGCCGCGCGCACCAGGAACGGGGTGCGCACCCCCTCGTGGCCGCGCGTGAGTGGCCGGGAGTCCGCGTCCCGCGCAGGCCACGTTCCGCCGGGCTCGCTCGCTGATTCATTGGCTCGGCCGGCTCGCGCGTGCTCGGCTCGATCCCGTCCGCATGTGGCACACGCGTCGCTGTCATCCGCAGCTCGTCGGCTCCCAGTTCCTCTGTGTGCCCTGTTGCGTTTGGCTTCCGTTACGTACGTAGGGTTTCCAATCGTGCTGCGTGCGACTCCCCACAGCGGAAGGGCGGCGCCCGATCGGAAGAGGGTACACGACACCATGGCAGAGGGGGTGCGCGGCACCATGGTAGAGGGGGTGTGCGGCACGGGAGGCGCCATCTCAAGGGGGGTGCGCGGCGAAGCTATAGCCGGCGACGGCCACATCGACATCGCTGCCATGTTGCCTTCCTCGTCCATGATGGATCACAGGCAAGCTGTTTCGTCGCCAGCACCGTCGATCCTTAGGTAAATTTTATGGCTGCTCCTGATCAAGGTCTTGTTTGTTGATCGATCTCTCATGATGAAACTATTGATAAGAGATCATGTGGCATGTAAATTTGTCGACCAGCTAAGTCTTGGTTGTTGAATGTAAGTAGGAACTGAATGTCGTTTCAAACTATGAATTAGCGATGGTGTTTCTGTCATGAAATTTGTGCATTGTTGCTATTTTGACCAATTTAATCACGATCATGACAGTTTTAGAGAAAATATATAATACGAAAGTTGCACAAAATTTAACCAACTTTCTGCTGTCAAAATTTAAGTATTTTTGGACATACAGTTTGGGACATACGAATTTTCGAATCTTGTTGTCTACAAATTTCAGAAATTGGCAAAATGTTTCTTAATAGACCTCATGATCGCTTCCTGGTGCAGACCATATGATACTTCTGTGAATAATGATGTTGCTTCCGATCGTGAAGAAAAAGAACAACAATTAGCACAAGTTGGATCAGTGGAGATTGAGGTACCAAATGAGGTATAAAAAGTAACAAACTTCACATACTATATCTCTTTTTTTTTTGTTATGCTAGATCTTTAACTGATAATTATTTGTGCAGGATGTGGTTAATAAATATGCTGAGATGGCACCTAAAGTTGGAATGTCTTTTGACTGTGAGGAAAACGCTTATGAGATGTACAACAGCTATGCTGGACTTGTTGGGTTCAGTGTTAGAAAGAGCAGGACGAAGCGCCGCAAATCAGATAATAGTTTATCTCAGAAATATTTTGTTTGCAGTGGCGAAGGTCGTCGGAAAAATGAGGCATCACAAATAGATATTACAAGGACCGGTTGTGATGCTCGTGTCCAGTTTAGTATCAGCAAGGAGAATGTATGGACTGTGCAAAAGATCGTAGTAGAGCACAACCATTATCTTGCCAGTCCAGATAAGACACATAAGTTGAGGTCCCAACGAGAGATTATAGAGGCAGATAGAAAATTAATTGGGCAGGCACGACGGTCTGGACTGAAGCCTAACCAAGTTTTCAATTTCATGAAGGAGCATTATGGAGGGGAAGACAAAGTACCTTTTACTAAGATGGATTGCTATAATGAGATTGGTCGCGAGCGCAGACAGTACTTAGAAGCTAATGATGCACAAACATTGTCTGAGTATCTGAGGAATAAACAAGCCCAGGACCCTACATTTTTTTATGCAGTTGAGGTGGACAGAAAAACTAGTGAAATAGCAAATTTCTTTTGGGCAGATGGTCAGTCTATCATGGATTACAAATGCTTTGGTGATGCTGTGTCCTTTGACACCACATTTCAAACAAATAAGTTTGAAATGCCTTTTGCTCCGATTCTTGGCACCAACCATCACAAGCAAACAATAATTTTTGGGTATGCACTTATGTTCAATGAGACTATTCCATCATTTGTTTGGCTATTTGAGTCCTTCCTTCAAGCAATGTCTGGAAAGCAGCCAAGCACAATTTTCACAGATCAAGATGCGGCAATGGCAGCAGCAATTGCTCATGTATTCCCAAACACAGCCCACCGCCTATGTTTGTGGCATATTGGCCAAAATGCTGTCAAACATCTTGGTCCTATAATTAAAGCGGCAGAGGAGGAGGCAGAGGACGAGGCAGGTAACAAGTTCTGGGCGGATTTCAAAAGTTGTATCTACGAAGACAGAGCAGAGATTTACTTCACAGAGAAATGGAACAAATTGTTGGCTAAATACAACCTTCAGGATAACTCATGGATGTCAAACTTGTATGCTTTGAGGACAAAGTGGGCTGCAGTACACCGTGACTCATTTACAGCAGACATGCACTCGACCCAGAGGAGCGAAGGTATGAACAATGTCTTCAAGAAAAGATTTCGTAGGAAACTCGGTCTTACAGAACTCCTTGTAGAATGTGAAAATGTTATAGCTGATCTAAGGTCAAATGAGAAGGATGCTGATTTTGAGTCACGTCGAAAGAACCCAGTTTGCTACATTTCAAATCTGCCAATGTTGAAAACTGCAGCTGAAACATATACAAGGAGAATGTATTCAGAGTTTGAGGAAGAGTTTAAAAAACAATTTACATTAACTTGTGAATTGTTGGAAGGTAATGGGACAAACTCAACATTCTTTGTTAAGTATATGCAATCTGAACGTGGAGCAACAGTGGTATTGAACATTAAAGATTCGACTATTACATGCTCTTGCCAGATGTTTGAATGCATAGGTACGTTAAGTATAATATTTTAGGCTGTTTAAATTGCATTTTGTATCTTGAAATATTGTTTGTTTAAATTGGGAACTATATGTTTCAGGTTTGTTATGCAAACATGCTCTTAGAGTCTACAATATGAATGGAGTATATAATTTGCCATCGCAATATATACTGTCTAGATGGTCAAAATATGCTAAAAGTGGATTTTATATTGAAACAAAACAAGGATCAGAAGAGGGAGATTTGAATGCACAGGCAGCACTTGTATCTCGACAGGCCACATCTCTTGCATTGAAGTGTTCCTCATCAAAAGAACTACTTGATAAAATCCAGAAAGCCATGCATGACCTGAACATGGAAGCGGATACTTATCTAAGTGAGAGGCACGAAAAATCTAATGAGATTTCCCCTACTCCAAATGAATGTGTCCGAGATCCACTATATGGTGTAATATCATTCAGAATACCGCCAGTCATAAAAGGTCCAAAGGAGACACGTTTTAAAAATGTTCTTGAGAAGAACTCAGGGAAGAAGAAGAAGGGTGCCCAGAAGAAAGGTAGCGACCTGTCCAATGCTTTTTGTTCTAGTGTAAAATTTATTTTAAATTTTTGTTTATCATATATATTGTATTGCAGGTGACAATATGAAAGATGATGATATTGAAATAAGAGACGAACACGCTAAGTCAAACCAAATAATTGTAAGACATTAGCTACTTTCACAATTTATTCCATTACAAGTATGATTTATGAACACTTTCTTGTACTATACACAGGATTTTAATGTTGGGGCATCTTCAACTATGAATCCTTCTGCAATGGCTCCTCCATACATACCTCAGTTCAATTTATTTGCAAATCCTTCTGCAATGGCTCCTCCATACATACCAGGAGGGTACACAAGTCTCTTAATGGGAGTTGATCAAGCTGCTACAACGCAAGATGCTATTAGGAAGTTACATTTTGATGAATCTACGTAGACATGTTCTTATGAAGAACCATATTGTTTTATAAACATGAATTTATTTTGCTGTCATGAGAGCAAACATCTGGATATTTGTTTTGTCAACATTAATTTATTTTGGCTGTCATTTATGTGATTGAGGTGATATTGTAATGGTCATAATGAGTAAAGGTCAAATTTGGGTAAAGTGCTCAACAAAGTCAACATTTGAAGTTTCAAATTCGGAAAAAATTGTGCAAAATAAGACATTTGGGGTTTTGAGTATTCAGAACTTAGTGGGAGTGCTTTGGGAGTTAAACTTAGTCTCTAACATCTCAATTAAATCTTCCAAGTTGATGACTAGAGGTTACTATTCACAATCTGAAAATTCAGAGAAATAGTAAAGTCTGAAACAGCATCGTTTAGCTGTTTTTGAAAATTATTTTTGAGCAACTTTGCATCTAAACTTTGGCTCTACAGTAGAAAAATGGGATCTATGAACATCGATGAACATGTACTCTCATTTTTTGAGCTAGATATTGGAGTTAATTAATTTTAAGATAGCTCCAAAAATTGAATTCAGCACTGGACAGCCTGGGCGCCAGAAAATTCTAAGTCCTGGCGGGATACTCAAGGTGGTTTAGAATTATTTTGTAAGAAATTTACTTTGTATGACAGCACGTTTTGTTGATGATAAATTAAGTTTGGAACTCAAGGTTTAACATGGTTCAATCAGTTAGAATAGTAAAAGATGATTACTAATTTTAATTTAACCTCAAAGATTGAATTTTGTCACTCTGCGCGCACCAAATTCAGTTCGCCCAGCGAGCCGAGCGAACCAGCGAGCCGAGCGGCTAGTGGGCAGAGCGGGCGAGCCGAGGGATCGCGAGCGGGGACGCGCTGCGCGTGGACGCGAGGGGGCGAGCCGACGCTGGACCCGCGCGTTCCGTCCAATCGTTGGACGCCACGAGGGGGGGCGCACCCTGTCCCTGGTGCGCGCGGCGCGCACCGAATGATTTTCCCCGCCACCACCCCCTCCAGCTCCAGTGCGCGAAGGCCGGCGCCGCTGGGCCGACGGCATCCGCCGCGCGCTGGGTACCATGGCGCGGGCCACCGCCCTGCGGGGCCTGGTCGGCATTGCGGCGGCGGGCGGGCGCCGCGTGCGCGCCTGCGGCCAGCGGTGGGACGCCGGCTGGCGCGGGTTCCGCGCGGGGGCCTCCGGGGGTAAGGGCGCGGCGTCCCGCGGCTCCTCCCCCTCCCGTTCCTCGGCGGCGCGGCAGGCGGGGCTGCAGCGCGGCGCGGCGGCTTCGGCGGGGCGCAAGGGCTGGGTCAGCGGCGGATTCGAGAGGTAGGTAATGCAGGATCGCGCCGGTTGACGTGTTGATGCTGTCATTTTTTCCTAGTTAATCAGTTTTATTCTGCTATCAATGTGTGCTAGTGCCGTGTTCGTGGATAGATAAGTATTGCCGTGTCTAAACTGCCTAAGTTCGTCATGTTCTAGGAGGATATTGTTAAATCCATGTTGATTAGCTTGACGGGCATCAAGATGCAAATCTGGGATGATGACGAACTCCCTCTGTTCTAGTCTAGTTTTGTCACAAGTAAAACTTAGCTAACTTTGATCAAGTTTATTGGAAAATGTATCAACATCTACATCAAATCAGTTTTGTTAAATCTGTCATGGAATATTGTCTTGTTAGTGCATTTGTTTGTAGATGATTATATGTTTTTCTGTAAACTTGGCCAAAGCGAGAGAAATTTAACTTAGGGCAAAACTAAGGTGGCCTACACAATTTTGAAATAGAGGGAGTAGCATGGCAGGTTTAGAGCATCTCCAAGAGACTAGCTAAATTTTACTCTTAATATTTTCATTTAGATGGCCGTTTAGCCAAGATTCACTCTTCAAATTGCTGTCAATTCCAACAGGCTAGCCAAATTAAACTCCATCTTGAATACAATACTTAGGTGGGCCCTACATGTCATCCTGACTACACGTCTTCTTCCTCCTCCTGTCTCGCGTCGGAGATTACGGTTCTCGGCGGTGCTCTAAGTTCCGCCTGGACGGCGTCGCGGTGTTCGACGTCGCAGCGGCCGGACGACGTGGAAGCGTCAGCGCGGCTGCCAGTGGCACTCTCCGAGCTCGGCTCCTCCGTCTGGTTTGTGGTTGCGGTGGTGGAGAAAACCCGATGCGGCCTGTAACCCCAAGGTACAATGGCCGTGGCTTGGATTGGAGAAGGGAAAAGCTAGAGCTGCTGCCGCCTGTTGATTCGATTGGAGAGTGAAAGGAATCGGCAGATGGATTGCTGCTAGAGGTTGCTTGCGTCAAGGACACCTCCGGCCGCTCCCGCGCCTCCGCTCCGGCGGGTCCGCATCGACGCCTGCTCGACCCCGGTGCGTACTTCCACGAGCTCTCGCAGGTCCGCTCGCTTCCTTGCTTGCTCTAACCGGCCGCCTTGGCCGCGTGGAGGTGGAGGCCAATCAAGACGACGACAGGCCGGTCGGCAGTGCCGCTGCAGACCTGTGCGCGGGAGTTGCTCCTCACAGCAGAGAAGGGATAGGGGCGGGAATCTGGCAGCCCCACGCGGGAGGAGGGGCGATATTCCGAGCGCGTGGCCTTGTCAAAGATGACGAGCGAAGGCTTTGTTTTCCCGATCCGGATGACGAGCCGCCCTGGATGACGAGTCTGTTGGAAAGGAGTTTTCTCAGTTTTTTCAAAATTTTAGCTAATCAGATCTATTTACAGAGTCTGTTGGAGTTGCTCTTATGGTCTTTACCCGCAAATGTTAATCTTACTAACACAATTTTATTAGTGGAAGGTTGAGAACTCACTACAATGCTGATGCAGCTGTGCTTCAAAACATTTTACAAATCTCTCTTTTTTGTGATGCTGATGACATAATAATTGGATGTATCAAGTTTTAGCTACAGACCTTTAATATATATATATATATATATATATATATATTCAGTTGCTGTCTTTTAGTAGTTACATTGTTCTTGGAATACCAACTTTGTGTGCTCAGCCGCTCACTCCAATCTACTAAAGCTTCATACATAGGCACTACATTGATTAGCATATGGTCAATTACTTTGTTGGCAGTGAGGATGGTAAGCTCACCTGTGGATATTCAAGCTTTATTGGGAGGAGATCTACTATGGAGGACTGCCATGACATTAAATTAACTAAACTTGATGGACATCCAGTTAACCTGTTTGGTGTATTTGATGGTACCATTTTCACTCTTGCCTTCATTACTTCGCAACTCCTTTATGCATTATGTTTAGTTGATGCTTTGGTCCACTAGGTCATGGAGGAAACCTTGCTGCTGAATATCTGAAGGACAATCTTTTCAAAAACCTTATGAAGCAACCTGAGTTCCTGACAGACACAAAGCTTGCAATCAGTAATGTGTTTTACCTTCTGTTTTTTTGAGATAGTGTTTTACCTTCTGTTTAGCAGTGCCATTTCATCGTTTTCCTTTCTAATGCTTCAAATTCAATTCACATTGTTCTTGGTTATTTGCATAACACAGGCAGAGGATTTCTTGAAACTGATGGAGATATCTTAGAAACAATATCCAGTTCATTTAGAGATGATGGTTCAACAGCTTTGGCTGCTGTTCTGATCGGCAAGCGTCTATATGTAGCAAATGTTGGTGATTCACGTGCTGTTGCTTCAAAAGCCGGCAAAGGTAAAGTCCCGGCAAGAAAGAAAAGACCAAAAAGTAAAGCATCCACTTTTATCATATTTGAAAATTAATATCCTTTTTGTTCATGAGTATCCTCTTTTTTTTTAATATTTTGAACTAATTAGCTTGTCCCAAACGTGAAACGTCATATTTAAAACGGAGAGTATTTGTCTTACCAGTTTCTGTATAGCATACCTGAGTATAATCAATTGAACCGGTACTCTGCTGAGCTTCAGTCATCAAGGGGAGTGGCTCTTATCTCTAACCATATGATTAATGAATATAAACTGTGCCGGACTAAAAAATTATCAGTGGAACACTACTTCATTATGTTGCTATTTTTCCTGGATAAGCCTCCTATAACTCTATAATCTGTCAATGTTAGTAATTCTTTGGTTCATTTGTTACATGTGATTTGAAGAATATGTTAAAAACTTTCTATATATTTTTCTGTGCTCTATACTATAGCCGTCCCACTGTCAAAAGATCACAAACCAAACAGGAAAGATGAACGAAAGCGGATTGAGGATGCTGGAGGTGTTGTTATATGGGATGGTAAGCCTTTTTAATCCTCATTTTTATACTTTTATTGGATAAAAAGAAAATACTTACCTGCACTAAGCCCTCCAGTTTTAAGAATTTTTTTTTTTTGAGCAAGAACCGTGGGGCAAAGCCCCCCGGCAACCAGAAAATAAATAAAGAGGCATGAGTTTAGAGGTACTTACAACACACCCAACAAGAGATTGGGCAAAGAAGAGAGGGAGGGAGGGAGAGAGAGAGAGAGAGAGCAAAGGAAAATTACAGGGCATCAAGTCTGATATGTGACATGTTTAGGACATTAGGCAAGTCTGATATGTGACATGTTTAGGACGTTAGGTTGGTAATAGTTTAGTGGGGCAGCATTTCATTGTGTCTTACTGCTATACATGTTTTCCCTGTTTTTCAAGTACTCAGGGTTGAAGGTGCTTTATAAGTATTATAAGTGGTTGCTGTAGTTCTTCATTTGACATTAGCACTTTTCCAGACACATGGAGGGTTGGTGGAATTCTGGCAATGTCCCGTGCATTTGGCAATCGTATGTTGAAGGATTATGTGATAGCCGAACCTGACATTCAGGTAGAATTAAAACTTTCAGTAGTTCGGCAGTCCGTTGTTACCTAGGCAAGTAATCCCTGTTGGTAATTGATCTTTGGTAACATCTACAAACATGCAGGAAGAAGAGGTCAACAGTGATTTGGAATATCTAATTCTTGCTACTGATGGGCTTTGGGATGTTGTGCGAAATGAGGTAACTCCTTGAACTCCAGCTTTAATCAATTAGCTGAGGCAACGTGTTGCTTATCTAATCAAGAAGAGAGCATCACTAAAATACCAACTAGCTACTAGTATGATTTAAGGGTTGCTCTGCTCTCAGTGAGCTGCAGTTGTCCAGTGCAACATGATATACAAACAAGATGCTAATGAGCATTTTACACTGCAAGACCCTGAAGGCACATTGAGTTATAGTACTCTGTCCCATACTGTCACACATTGTGGCATAAGCAGAAACCACAAAAAAACGCAATAAGAATGTTTACAGATTGGATACAGTGATCAAGGTCATTTTCATATTATTTTAGGGTTATATTTGCTCCATTGCTTATCAGTTTATAAACATCTTTTGCCAACAAGGATGCCATTGCCCTTCTGAAGGCGGAAGATGGACCTCAAGCTGCGGCTGTGAAGCTGACAGAAATTGCCTACTCCCGGCAAAGCACAGACAACATCACATGCATTGTTGTGCAATTTCACCATGACAAGTAGGCGGTTTAGACAGTTGGCAGTGAAATTTTGTATGGTGTTTTCCCAAAAAAGTATAAACCGTAGTTGCTTTTACCTGATATATGCGGCCGCTACAAGACGAGCAACCCTGAAAGAGATTCATGGATTCATTCTTTGTTCTGTAGGAAAGAAAACATCGCAATCGCAAACGACGAGCTCGAATGAAATTTCCCAAGTTACTTATATCAGCTTCACAAAGCATTCTGCACTCCATATGTTGTTTTCTTTGTTCTTGGATGTAAAGCGGTTCCGGGTTTCCTTATAAACGGCTGTTTCTTGCCTTCTCAATGTTCCCTGTTCCAGCACTGGATTGAAATGTCTCCACATAGTGAAACCTGAATTTCACATTCGGTAACTTTCAGTCCAACCATATAGGAAGTTATCAGTTTTTGGAGGGATTGTTTACATCCAGGACTCTTATCGCAGGAAGGATTCATTTGCTTTATTGATAAATTGGCCTAGCAGAATTTGCTTGCAGAAATGTACGGATGCTATTAGGCTGGATGTAGAAAAAATTATCGAATTTGACAAAAGGAATAAGCTTGCAAACATTTTAGAAATGATTCAAATTTGAATCAAATTCCTGGGACGACAAATTTTTTCAGTGATGTGATTCCAGATGAACTTCAGAATCCCCATGTTCGTTTGGTTATCAGCCGACAATACTTTTCTTTCAGAACAAACCAGCCACCAGTACTTTTCTCTCGCACCAAATCAAAACGAATAGGCTGTCAGTTGAGCAATGAGCAGAGATCCAGGGAGTCTGATTGAGCGGAACCGTAATCAAAACGAGAGCTCACCTCTAGTGACCATCTCCTAAAACCCCTAGAGGCCGCGATCCCAATTCCGTCTTCTCACCTTAATAAACCCTAACACACCTCCGCCGGCCGCTATGCGGCGACACCACCACCTTCTCACCCTCCTCCGCCGCGCCGCCACCTCCACCTCCGCCGCATCCCAGCGCGCGGACCCCCTCCTCCACTTGAACCCTGCCCCACCCCGAAATGGCGCCGCTGGGCCCTTCTCCCCGCGCCTCTTCTCGTCGCGCGCCCGCTCCGTGGCCGGCGCCGCGAAGAGCCTGGTGGAGGACGAGGCGGACCTCAGCGACTGGATCAGCGACCTCAAGACCGACTCGTTCCACCTCGGGGTGAGCAGCGGCGACGAAGGCGGCGCGCCGTCCTCCCGCAGGCCCGACGCCGGCGCCTCCAGGGGCGGCCGGGGTGGGCGGGACTCGAGGGGTTCGTTCTCGAGGTCGAGGTTTGGCGGCGGCGAGTTCGGTGGCGATAGGCGCGGCGGCTTCGAGCGGAGGGGGAGGGTGATGAGTAGTGACTTGGATGATGATGAGGATGATTCCGGGTTTGGTTCCTCGAGGGGAAGGCGGGGGCGGGGCGGGAGGTCGTCGGGGTTTGCAATGAGAGGTGGGAGGGGGAATGGGTTTGATGATGAGGCTGGGTTTAATAAGTCTCCTACGGGGCAGCGAGGGCGCGGCGGGAGGGGGTCAGGCGTGGCGCGGCGGGGAGGAAGGTACAGTGATTTGCATAGTGGTGATGATGATGCTGGATTTGGGTCTTCGAGGCGCGGTGGGAGGGGGTCAGGCGTGGCGCGGCGGGGAGGAGGAAGGTATAGTGATTTGGATAATGGTGGTGATGATGCTGGATTTGGATCTTCGAGGGGAAGGCGGGGTCGTGGTGGAAGGATGTCTGGATTCTCACAGAGAAGAGGAAGAGAGAGTGGTGACAGTGAGGACGACAATGATGATGCTGTAGGGTTTGGGCATTCTGACAGAATGCAGCAACGAGGTGGCAGGAGAGGTGGAAGGCCAGAGAGTGTTGGACCACATCGGGGCCGGGGAAGGAGGGATTTTGGTGTGTCCCGGAGGGGTGGGAGGCATAGTGATTTGGATACTGATGATGATTGTGACATTGGATTTGGATCCTCGAGGGGAAGATGTGGTCGCGGTGGAAGGATGTCTGGTTTATCGCAGAGAAGACAGAGGGAAAGTGATTTGGATGACGATGTAGTTGGGTTTGGTGATTCCAGTGGTAGGGGATTGAAAAATTTTGATTTTGGCTTGTCAGAGGGTGGCGATGATGATGATGATGCGGTTGGGGAAGTTGGTGAGGATGATGAGCCATCAAGTTTCGAAGATGATTCCCTTGATGATGAGGGTGCTAAGGATAATTTGAGGGAGACTGCGGGAAATAAGTCCGGCTCGTTTGAGTTAGACAAAGAAGAGCCAGTTAAACAGAAGAGAGACACAAGAAGTACTGGAGGTGGTGATTCTTATCTGAGCCAGAAGAGGTAGTTCTTGCTCAACTATGAAATTCAAATAATAGTGCTGAATAATATTTATCTTTTATGCTTAGGTGTTCCTGTTTATTGCTTAGATTGTTTGATGCAAATTAAGTAACCATCTTGGCATCCTGGCAAATAGGAAAAAATGGTGGCTCACATTTTCTAATTGGCATGTGCTATTCGTGTTTACTTTCACTATCTGTAATCTATCGTACCTGTATGACCTTTTATGGCCATTGACTGCATCACTTGCTATTCGTGTTTACTTTCACTATCTGTAATCTATCGTACCTGTATGACCTTTTATGATCATTGACTGCATCACTTCGATGCCATCCCATTTTCTGTGCCGTTTCAGCCACGGTTCGACCGGTTCAGCTCCGTTTCAGGCCCCTAGGGTCCGGTTCTTTCTCGGTTTTCTTCTCACCGCCTCAGGCACCTTCCCCTGCATTCTACAGTGCTGTGGGGGGTCGGTTTGGCCCCAGGAAAGAGGGGGAGGTCCTCCACTTCTCCAAGTTTCCTCCCCTATAAATAGAAGCCCCATTCCTCACTTCAAGAGAGGAAGAAGAGAAGCAGAGATCAAGCGAAGCTCTACCAAATTAGTGTTAGAATTAGGTGGGAGTTGAGGTGCGAGTCCAGGAGAAACCGGAGTTGTCGGCTTCCTCCCTTCCTCTTGTACCTCGGCGGATGCGGCTCCACTTCGAGTAACATCCGAGTAACCCTTAGGCATTCTGGATCTATTTAATTAAGTTCAGCTTTATTATTTATGCTTGTGGGCTCCTTGCTTTGATTAGTGTTCTAGTAATTGCAAAGCTAGAATAGTAGTCACTAGAATAGACGTGGTGTCTAGTCTTGCGATTACCTCAGAGTACACCTAGTGGCACGGATTGTTGTGGTAGCCCCAAGTGGTGACAGCCCTGACGGCCTACGTAGTCCACCACGTGAGATCCACTAGAGTGCAGTAGGACCCCTGCTTGGCTTGCCTAGCCCACTTCTCATCTCTTTCCAGGTTAGGACGGTTGAGCGTCCCGAAGCAAGCGTCGTAGTAAACGCTGATCCTATCTTTAGTATCCGGAATCCTTCGAAACCCTCTCTACCTCTCCTACACTATTATCATATCTTCTCTCATCCAAGGCCGATCTTGATTCTTCACTGGTGCACACACGTTCCCTGTGGATTCGATACCCTGGAATACTCTTGGGTGAAAGCTACACCGGTATCCGTACGCTTGCGGACTTTTCTGCGATCGTTATTTATACCAACAGGCCTTCTGGCGTCGTTGCATATTTAGTAGCGACGCTAGCAAGTGCCAACAAGCTTTCTGGCGTTGTTGCCGGGGATATAAACCTGGTGGCGACACTAGTGAGCGTCAACAAGCTTTCTGTCGCCGTTGCCGGGGAACGGTTGCTGTACTAGTGTCGAGCCGAGTCGTCTGTGTATCCCCATCCATACCATCACATATCCCCATATGGATTCCACACCTATCAATCAGTTTTCGGCTCCAACGGGCGAAGATCTGGAGCCTCCACCCTCATCATTACCCATCCATGCACCTAGCTATGAACTTCGTCCCGCCCTCATAGCTATGGTACGGGAGCAATCTTTTTCTGGAGCAGAAGAGGAAAATCCGTACACCCACCTTCGCGGTTTTGAGGAAGTGTGTTTGTGCCTTGTCATTCGTGGCATGTCGCACGAAACACTAAAATGGAAGCTTTTCCCGTTCTCTTTGACGGGAATTGCTAAGAAATGGTACACTCAAACCGTTAGGGGTGTGAAGGGAGATTGGGAAGTTTTGCGAAACTAATTTTGTTTAGCTTTCTTCCTGGAATCCCGATTGGTCGACCTCCGTATGGAAGTGTTAGGCTTTAGGCAAAAGGAAAAAGAAACCTTAGGAGCAGCCTGGGCACGATTTTTGGACCTAAACATGTCCGGTCCCAACCTCGAACTCTCCGAACCGATGCTTTTACAGCATTTTCGTCGAGGCCTTAGCAAGGAGTCCGCCCAGCTTCTCGATATTTCTTTGGGAGGTGCTTTCACTCATTTGACACCTAGTGAAGGGAGGAACGTTCTCAACAAAATCCTTGAGAATACCCCCTACACTGGTATTTTCGATGAATTTCCCGAAGAAGATGTTGATGAAATCCTTGAGCCGGAAAATGAGGTTTCACCTATCCAGCCTACACCCATGACCGCTCCTCTCTCTGAGCCAATAAAAGTAGAGCCTCCCGTAGAAAACCTCAATAGTCTAGAAGATGAGGAAACTCATCCAATGGACTTTATCGGCGAAATCGAGGATGATCTTTTCTCAGACTTTGGAAATGCCTCGAATTTTCCGATCCAACCAAAACCTCGAGCGTGCAACTCTCTGTTTCAACAAAATGCTAGCCAACCTGATAAGCCCATTCTCAAAGAAGACCTTAAATGCTTGTCGGCAGCTATGAGTGTGGAATGGTTGAGAGAAGCCGAGACATTGCCCGAGGTAGTTAGACTCGTCCGCTCTTCTTTCCTATCAAATACAAGGCGTCATGATGGATGTCTAGTACAACCCCACTGTTGGGATAAATATCATCTCAAAATCTCTTGCCCAACAGCTCTATCCCAACATGACCCTATGTTCGTCTCGAAAGATTTTTCAAGATCCTTATGGGACCATGTTGGAATGTTGCGGTGTTGTCAGAACAGTCCCGGTAGTTGCCAATGAGGCCGAGATCTTTCTGGACTTCCATGTCTATGATAATCCGGACATACCTATTCTTATAGGTCGGCCTACCGAGAGACTTTTCCAAGAAACGGCTAATGGTAGACTAGCCGTGCAACTAGGCAAATCCACACAAACCGTCTCTTTAGCTCGTGCACGTAATGCAATAGCAGAGCCATCGCCGGTTCCAGATCCTATTGAAGCCCTTATGGGAGTGACATTGTCTGATATGGCACAACCGAATTTGGACGATGACGCAATATACTTCTCTCAAGAAGAAGAAGTCCTTGCTGAGCCAATTAAGTTGGACGTAACGGAACAACCACCACCCCCCCACTATCGAGCTAAAACCTCTCCCACCAGGCCTGAAATATGTTTTCCTTCATGGTAAGCGTCAAACCCCGGTTATCATTAGCGACAAGCTTACCAAAGAAGAAACCAGTAGACTTGTCGCTGTTCTTGAAAGACATCATTCAGTCCTAGGGTACTCGCTCCAAGACCTTAAGGGAATTAGTCCCACTCTTTGCACTCATCGCATCCCAATCGAACCCAATGCTACACCTTCCCAGGAACCCCAAAGAAGGTTGAATAATGAGATGCGAGAAGTAGTTAAGAAAGAGGTCCTTAAACTACTTCATGTCGGGATCATTTATCATGTGCCTCATAGCGAGTGGGTGAGTCCGGTGGAAGTCGTGCCTAAGAAAGGAGGGATGACAGTGGTGAAAAATGACAAGAATGAGTTGATCCCTCAACGCACCATCACTGGGTGGCATATGTGTATCGATTACCGGAAACTCAACAAGGCCACTAAGAAGGACCATTTCCCGCTACCCTTCATCAATGAGATGTTGGAACGGCTTGCAAACCATTCCTTCTTCTGTTTCCTTGATGGATATTCCGGGTATCATCAAATCCCCATACACCCGGATGACCAAAGTAAAACCACTTTCACATACGCATATGGTACATATGCATACCGTTGGATGTCCTTCGGTCTTTGCAACGCACCTACCTCATTTCAACGGTGCATGATGTCTATCTTTTCCGACATGATTGAGAAAATCATGGAGGTGTTCATGGACAATTTTACTGTCTATGGAAAATCCTTCACAAGTTGTTTGGAAAATTTAGACAAGGTTTTGCAAAGATGTGAAGAAAAGCACTTAGTCCTGAACTGGGAGAAATGCCATTTTATGGTTCGGGAAGGGATAGTGCTGGGACACTTGGTGTCCGAACGTGGTATAGACGTGGATAAAGCAAAAATAGAAGTAATTGAGAAGCTTCCACCTCCCACGAATGTGAAGGGAATTCGCAGCTTTTTAGGACATGCTGGGTTTTATCGACGCTTCATTAAGGACTTTTCTCATATCGCCCGACCCTTGACCAACCTCCTAGCAAAAGATGCGAAATTCACCTTCATTGATGAGTGCCATCGAGCCTTTCAAATTCTAAAGAAGGCACTCATCTCGGCCCCAATCATCCAACCACCTAACTGGACGCTACCCTTTGAGATCATGTGCGATGCTAGCGACTATGCCGTAGGGGCTGTCCTAGGCCAAACCAAGGATAAGAGACATTATGCCATCTCCTATGCTAGCAAAACCTTGACCGGAGCCCAATTGAACTACACTACCACCGAGAAAGAGTTGCTAGCCGTAGTTTTTGCGATAGATAAGTTTAGATCCTACTTAGTGGGGGCAAAGGTCATCGTCTACACCGACCATGCCGCAGTCAAATACCTCCTCACTAAGAAGGATGCTAAGCCTAGGCTCATCCGATGGATCCTTCTCCTCCAAGAGTTTGATCTAGAAATCCGAGATAAAAAGGGACTAGAAAACTCGGTAGCCGATCATCTATCTAGGTTGCAGGTTGAGGAAACACCTGCCTTACCCATCAACGATTACCTAAGGGACGATACACTCCTCAAGGTAACAGATTCCGACCCGTGGTATGTGGATATCGTAAACTATATAGTGTCAGGCCATGTTCCCCCAGGTGGAAATAAGAAGAAATTGGAATATGAAAGTCGTTTCCATCTATGGGATGAGCCGTATCTATACCGGTTCTGTGCCGATGGTTTACTGAGGAAGTGTGTCCCTGGGATCGAGGCCAACAAAATCATAGACAGATGTCATGCAGCTCCATACGGAGGACATTATGGACTGTTCAGAACTCATGCCAAAATTTGGCAAAGTGGATTTTTCTGGCCAACCATGTACAATGACACAAAGGAGTACATCAGGAGGTGCAGCAGATGTCAGCACCAAGGCAATATCAATACAAGAGATGCCATGCCATTGACAAACAACCTCCAAGTTGAGCTCATTGATGTGTGGGGTATTGACTACATGGGACCTTTCCCGAAGTCCTATGATTGCGAGTACATCTTAGTGGTAGTGGACTATGTGTCTAAATGGGTAGAAGCAATACCGTGTCGAGCTGCCAACTCCCAGAATGCCAAGAAGATGTTCCATGAGATCATATTCCCTCGTTTTGGCACACCCCGGATGGTGATAAGTGATGGCGGACCCCATTTTATAGACAAGACATTCAAGAAATACCTAGCAGACTTTGGGATCCGCCATAACGTGGCAACACCTTATCACCCACAGACCAGCGGTCAAGCAGAAACCTCTAATAAACAAATCTAGAATATACTGCAGAAGACCGTCGATGAAATGGGAAGAAATTGGAAGAACAAACTCCCAGAAGTGTTATGGGCATACCGCACCGCATTCAAGACACCTATTGGTATGTCCCCATACCAGCTTGTATATGGGAAAACATGCCATCTGCCAGTTGAGTTGGAGTTCAAAGCTAATTGGGCTATCAAGAAATGGAATATGGATCTCCATCTCGCCGGAAATAATCGAAAGATGCAAATATCTGAGCTTGAAGAATGGAGGGAGAAAGCATACCACAACTCCAGAATTTACAAGGAAAGAACAAAAAGATGGCATGACAAGAAACTCAAACACAAAGAATTCAAACCTGGAGATAAGGTCCTCCTTTTCAATTCAAGAGTGAAGCTTTTCGGCCATGGGAAACTCAAAATCAAATGGGAAGGACCATTCAACGTGATCGACACTTCATCCCATGGAGCCATTACTCTTCAAGATGACTCAGGTAATATATTTAAGGTAAATGGCCATCGCTTAAAAGTTTATTTTGAGCCGGAAAAGATTGAGGAAGTCGATGTGATCGAATTCCTCAACATTAGCGATTAAATGTCTCGCCCTTGAATAAAATAAAAATTTCTCTTTCTTCTTTAATAAACAAATAAAAAATAAAACTTTGCTTTGATTTGGCTAGTACAATTTGTACTAGCCAAATCCATGTATCTCATCTTTGTCTAAAAGTGTGCAGGAAAAGATGCAGCAGAAGATAGTGTGGGGGAGGTATCGAGAGTCAACTTCTTCCGACATTCAAAAGGATATCATGGTTTGAAAAATTCTATTCCCCCCAATTCCATGATTCATGAGTTATAATTCCTTTCATGAGATAATCATTAAATTAAACTCAATGAATCTTGATGCTCCATTGCTATCATGTTTTCAATTGATAGGCTTGCATGTTCTTTATTCCTAGCACATATATCTGTTGCTTGTGATCAAATATCATTAGGAAACATGTTCATCTAAATGGTTGATTGATGAGATATGGTATGATGCGATGAACCTTACTCTCTCTGACGAAGTGCTTGGGATGCTTTAATTGAAAAAAATAGCCTTACAAGCTCCTCAGTGATGATATATTCCTACCAAAGCCATATGTTATGTACATTAGAAAACCTCATACATATGCTGCTTGTTATTACATTGAGCTTTGTCAAATTGTTGTGACCCTTGCTAGAAGCTTTTCATGCTTTCATGATCAAGATCACGTACACTCCACCTTCATATGCAAAACTTCTACACTAGAAGTTAGCAACATCCATCCATCCACAAAAATAATTACTCCATTCAATTTATGAATCTCTCTCCCTAGATTTTCCATCAAAAGAGACATGGGCTAGAAAAAAGGGAGATAAAGACACATGCTAAAGAGAAACTCTTCTCAAGCATGATGAAAAAAAGAAAAAGAAAAAAAATATAGCCATGTTCTCAAAATAAAGTTCAAAGGGAGAGAGATCATACAACAAGGAGTACAAATTTCCATATCATCCACTTTCCACACACATGCACATCTTGATCAGATTGTATGACTAGTTTTCTTCTTGGATCCGGTTTTTGACTTTGCAATATTATGTGATTCAAGTATGCCTTATATCTTCAACCCTACCTTGAGCTCCACATATAGCCATCATTAGAAGTAGGTTGAAGAAAGGCGAGTTTAATGCCTTGGTGAGGAATCATACACACTGAGCGATCCGAGAATATCATTTGAGGAGTCAAGTAAGGCTATGTTTTGAAAAATATATATATATATATTATCAAAAACCCAAGCTACTTTACAGAAGGAGTTGAGGTGATTCAAATCTAGCCGTTCCATTCTTCAACCATCCAAGATGACATGGTAGACACCCCAAAGAGTCACAAGTACAGGTATGCCTTGGAATATCTTACATGCTTGCATCATATCATTTTGGATTCATGTTTTCCACTCTAGTCCTTAACCTTTACTCGATGACAAGCAAAGGGCTAAGTGTGGGGGAGCTTGTTGACGGTCGTTAAGTCCCTATTTTCGATCGTCAACTTCAGATAAAAGTTACTCCATGAAAGTATGCACCATAGCTATAGGGTTATAATTTAACAAATTCCACAAGCTTTGGTGTATATTTGGTTGCAGGTGCAAAGGAACAATTATAGAATAAAATATGGCATTATCACAAACAACATCAAATGCCAATTTGGACTACACCATTGCGACGGGCTCATTGAGATGATCAAAATGGATATATTATTTGTATGCATCGGAGTCTGGATGGAAAAGATATGCAATGGACAAAACTTCACAAGTGATGACATCAGCATGGGCCCACGACCACCGATCGACGTGCACATACACGCCACATGGCAGGCGGCGGTTGGCCGCTAGGGATGCACACGCGCGCGCCTAGCTGCGCATGGGAGATCTCCAGGCGGGGCCACATGGCGGGCCACCACTGGCCGCCACCCGCGCGAAGTCAAATGCGCATCGCGCGCGGGAGCGCTCCGCACGAGCCACGCGGCGCTCGGTGATTCGCCCTGGTGCCCACGTGGGGTAGGGCCGAAGTGCGCACACGTGTGCGCTCCTGTGTGGGACTGAGCCGGCCAGGCTGGACACGCGGCGCGCCGCGAGAGGCCGAAGCCCCCTGCCGCTGCCGGCAGGCGTGCGCGGGCGTGGGTTCGCCCCCCGGTCGGGACACGCGGCAGCGCAGGAGAGGCTGCCCAGGGTCGGTTGCATGGGCCGGCTGGTTTTCCCATTTTCTGCGCCGTTTCAGCCACGGTTCGACCGGTTCAGCTCCGGTTCAGGCCCCTAGGGTCCGGTTCTTGCCCGGTTTTCTTCTCCACCGCCTCAGGCACACCTTCCCCTGCATGCTACAGTGCTGTGGGGGTCGGTTTGGCCCCAGGAAAGAGGAGGAGGTCCTCCGCTTCTCCAAGTTTCCTCCCCTATAAATAGAAGCCCCATTCCTCACTTCAAGAGAGGAAGAAGAGAAGCAGAGATCAAGCGAAGCTCTACCAAAATTAGTGTTAGAATTAGGTGGGAGTTGAGGTGCGAGTCCAGGAGAAGCCGGAGTTGTCGGCTTCCTCCCTTCCTCTTGTACCTCGGCGGATGCGGCTCCACTTCGAGTAACATCCGGGTAACTCTTAGGCATTCTAGATCTATTTAATTAAGTTCAGCTTTATTATTTATGCTTGTAGGCTCCTTGCTTTGATTAGTGTTCTAGTAATTGCAAAGCTAGAATAGTAGTCACTAGAGTAGACGTAGTGTCTAGTCTTGCGATTACCTCAGAGTACACCTAGTGGCACGGATTGTTGTGGTAGCCCCAGGTGGTGACAGCCCTGACAGCCTACGTAGTCCACCACGTGAGATCCACTAGAGTGCAGTAGGACCCCTGCTTGGCTTGCCTAGCCCCATTCTCATCCCTTTCCGGGTTAGGACGGTTGAGCGTCCTGAAGCAAGCGTCGTAGTAAACGCTGATCTTATCTTTAGTATCCGGAATCCTTCGAAACCATCTCTACCTCTCCTACACTATTATCATATCTTCTCTTGTCCAAGGCCGATCTTGATTCTTCACTAGTGCACACACGTTCCCTGTGGATTCGATACCCTGGAATACTCTTGGGTGAAAGCTACACCGGTATCCGTACGCTTGCGGACTTTTCTGTGATCATTATTTATACCAACAGGCCTTCTGGCGTCGTTGCATATTTAGTAGCAACGCTAGCAAGTGCCAACAAGCTTTCTGGCGCCGTTGCCGGGGATATAAACCTGGTGGCGATGCTAGTGAGCGTTAACAAATGGCTCGTGGTAGGAATGGCGGATTCTAGCGGTGATGAGAGGGTGGTTTATGCGCCACCTCCCAGCTACGAGTTCATGAAACAGGACGACAAGGTCACTCCTCTGGTTTGAGCCACTATATTTTCCCCTATCGACCTAGGGATGGGGATTTCTAGATTTGGGGATCTAGAGGATGGATGACCATATACAATAGATTCATATTTCATCGTACACTCAGATTTGAATTGCAATTGGTGTTAGAAGTTGATTCAGTTAGTTTTCAGTTTGCATCGTTTGATGGATTGATAGGTTCTTGTATTTTTCTAGCTTCTGGAGGTGCTTGAATCCACTGAAGCTGAGCTGATTTTATCGTACACTCAGATTTGAATTGCAATTGGTGTTAGAAGTTGATTCAGTTAGTTTTCAGTTTGCATAGTTTGATGGATTGATAGGTTCTTGTATTTTTCTAGCCTCTGGAGGTGCTTGAATCCACTAGAGCTGAGCTGCAGAAGGTGAAGAGAGACCTACAAGAACAACAAGTCAGCGAGCTCAAGTCACTGCAAAAGGCTCTAAATTACAAGCACTTGTATGAGCAATCGTTACAGCAGTAGAATGACCAGCTGAAAGGGATGAAGAAATGCATGGAAGAGTGTTATCAATTGCTGCAACAGGAGCATGCACGGTTGAACGAAATGGCATTGTTGCAGCAGGAGAACATTGCCCTGATGGAAGAGCTGACCAAATGCAGGGGTCATGTTAATCAATTGTTACAGTAGGAGAATGACCAACTGAAAGAGATTCAGCAATTGTTAGCGGAGAATGCCCTGTTGAAAGAAAGAGCAATCAAACTCTGACTGAGCTGCAGACAATCGATAAAACATGTCTGGTGTTACTGCTAGCTAGACGGTTCATAGGTGGTGTGTACTTTGTGGTGATGAATTGTTTGTATTTTTGCGTTTGCTACTTGTTGGTGGTGTGAATTTTGTGGTGATGAGTGCTATGAGATTCCATCTTATTATGTCGATTTGGTTTAATCTATTTCAAATTGAGTCGAACATACTCACCATTCTGAATTAATTTTGCTGATGTTTTGCTGGTCTGTTCTATTGATGTTTTGCTGGAAGGACCTTCACGAGTAATGATCGCGAAACTGCTTGTTTCCTACTATCGGTTACGAAATGTTGCAAAAACAATTTGCCATAGCAAGGGTTCGAACTAGAGACCTATAAGAACAAGACAGCACTATCTACCACTGCACCACCTCTTGGTTGTGTCAATTTAATGGGAAATACTTTCCACCCCAACCATAGCACGGAGCGGTCCTAATGATCATGAGGACATCACCACGCTGGATAAGCGCACGCCACGTCCTTCCCCACGCTACAAGTCGTCTCCAACTCAGCTGCCATGTTCGGTTCGGATTCAGCCAACACCCCTGCATGGTTTCGGCAATATCTCCCTCATCCAGCATCGAAACGAGGCGTATAAGGATGCGTTGGAATGGGGACGACGACGCTGTCGTTTTGGTTCTGGTCCCAGCTCCAGAAGATTCGTGGATCATGTTGTGTGACCACGACAAAGTGCTGCATCACGTTTTTGGGCCAATTTGGCTGTGTATCATGTCGGGCCTTAAGCCCAAGTTGAGGACGCCCCCCCTGGTTGCCCCCTCAACCCTAGGTCATCCCTTAGTGGTTAAAACTCAGTAGCTGCCGTTGTTTAGACTTGGGTTTTGTTTAGTTGAAATTTTCGAAGTCGAAACTTTCGTGATTCATTATAATTGTGACGCCAAGTCCTTTTGCTGTGATCCAAGGCCCCTGTTCTTGCATCTCCTCAACTGTGTTGACTAGTCCTTTCGAATATAGTGCTCGAACTCCATTGATATTCGCTTTATTTACATCTGCAATATTTGATTGCGTGTTTACCATTTTCTTGCTTGTGTTCTCGATTCGCTTGCAGGGAAAAGCCTTCGTGGCAAGGTCAATCAAGTTGTGCTTGGTTGATAACCAACAGAGCAGTGGTGTAACGGTTGCGGGGTCCAAATCGTGCTGATTCGAAGCCAAGATCGCCAACGTCGAGTCTCTACCAATTGACGTATCCATCTACCTCTCGGAAGATCGGGCCATCGCCTATCATTTGGTATCTGATTCCTAGGTTTCCCGTGAGGTATTATCTTGTTCCCTTTTAGATTCGTTTGTGTTCATCACCTATAGTCCACAAAAAAGCCCAAAAAATATTTACTTTTCCATTGTCCTACTGCCCCCTTTAGCCTTGCAATTTCGTTTTCAGATTGCTTTGTTGAGTTTGTGTCCGTGGTCGAGTCTTGTTGCTGGTTTAGGTTGTGTTCGTCTCCGTAGTCCAATGTGCCTGTCGCTGTTTTTTTGTTTCCTCCGCTAGCCCATCCACCATTAGCCAGACAACAAGTCGAGCCACCACATTACTCGATTTGCCCTCGCTAGCCGCCTTGTGTGAACTCTCGCCGTGCAAGCCCTAGATAGGTTGCAAGCCGCTTTGATCGCCTTTGCATCGCATACTTGATCCTTGATTCATTATCTGGTGAATACCTATTGCTTTGCATCTACTATTAGGGAGAATCGTGCCCCTGTGCTTGTTTCTACCGCCGCTAGGAGGAAGTTTTGCCCTAGCCGCCGCTGTGTTTCCTGCCGAGTTGTGCCTTTCTGAAATCATAGGTTGAGATACCTTTCATAAAACAGGCATAACTTTTCACTCGGTGCTCCGTTTTTGCTGATTGTTTTACAGCACCTTCGTGACAAGATTGGGACCATACCCCAAACTGACATTTCGGTTTGGCATTCTCAAAAAACTTAAAAAAATTCAGGAAGATAAAGAAAAAATCATTTAAGTTTTTTTCATGGTTTTTAGAGAACGTTATCGAAATTCTGTAGATTGCTATACACCTCTGTTTCAGGTGAAAATTTATGAGCTTCTATCTTTTGTGTTCGTTGTTCAGTGATAAAAAAATTCAGAAAAAGAGAAGGTCATTTGCTTTTGCTTTTGGCAGTCTCTATCAGAGAAAAGAAGAAAACTGCGTGCTTTCACTGCTTCATTGCTTGTTTTGTGCGTTCCATCGTCCTTGCTTGTTTTACCTTGTTGTGCTACATTTAGGACACGTCTTAGCCAGCAAATGTGACTTGTACTTTGGACATTTATTGAACTTTGCTAATCTGCATTCATTATTTGCTAATCCTTACTACCAAATTGTGCCTACCCATAGTTCCACATATATACTTCTATCAGCACAGGTTCACCTTGCAATTGTTACACCTAAGCTCGACAACAAGATTGTACCCCCTGTTTGGCTTTGGTAAGAACACATGTAAGACGGTGGTAAGCCGCTTGAGATTTTGCATTAAACATTCCACATATCCTAGTAGTTAGTTGATAGGGACAACTCTTTTTGTGTTGTCTTTTGTTATCATCTAGCAGAAGGCAAGTCATTTGATCTCATATTGGAATGTCCTAATTACCAACCAAATAATTATTAACTTATATGGCTGTAACAAACTTGTTACAGATGCACGCCCTTCCAGAGCACAACGGGGGCCTCAAGATTCAAGAAGATTGGGCATAGATCTGGACCGAATTAGCCGAGGCTTGAATGGCAATATCCCTATACACATTCAAGAAGGGCTCAAACGCCCAGAGGACCAATGCAAGCTGCAAAGTTTGCATCAGAAGGTGGGATCATAGTGCATGGGCACATACCGATCCTTCCTAGCTGGAAGGACTACAAGCCAAAGAAGAACCATCAAGATGGTGAAAAGACTGAAGACCATCTCAAGAACTACATGGGCAAACTAGCGGTGTGCATATGTCCACTCATCTACTACCATAGTTCTTTGCATCCATTCTTGTCATCCATTTTTCTGATAATTGTGTTGTGCTAGGTGCAATTTGACATTGACACCACCAGTGAGCCTGTAAGGGTGGCATGCACTGACATGCTGAAGTCAATACAGAGACAGGCGAGGTATCGCCTAAAGGAAAAGTACTTCAATGATGTTCCAGCAAATGCAGTCCCAACTAAATCTCCTGTGTCCAATCTGACCGACGCCCAATGGAAGGCACTGGTTAACATGTGGTCTTTCCCTGAGTACGACTGGAGATCGACGGTGGTTCTCCAGCCTCACCCTGGTGATGACCAAAGAGTACATCACGTTTGGGGACAATGGGAAAGGTAGAGTGCTTTCAGTGGGCACGGTGAAGGTGAGTGAGTCTGTGACTCTTAGGTGTGTTGCTCTTGTCAAGTCTTTGGGGTTCAATCTTCTTTCGGTTTCCCAGCTTCTTGATGAGGGTTTTGAAGTCCGTTTCAAAACGGGCTCTTCTCGTGTTTTGGATTCTCGAGGTGATCTTGTGTGCACGATCATCCCCGAGGGTCAGATTTTCAGAGCCGATTTTTCTCAGTGTGTCGGCTCTTCTCGTTGTTTGGTTGCTGGTGTTTCGGTGGAGCTTTGGAAATGGCATAGGAGACTAGGTCACTTGAGTTTGACTTGTTGTCACCACTACAAGGGTTTGTATCAAATTCAACGCCTCTGAATTGCAACGTCGATAATTTGGTTGCGAGAGATGGTTATATTGCAACCATTCTAAACAATTGTAGCAATATGTGGCTTTAATACAACGGCTTTCAAGATGTTGCGGAGCTCTGTTGCATTTGATGGACGATATTGCAATGGAGAAAAATGGTTGCAGTAGAATTGATTTTGGTTGTAATTGTGTGGTAGTACTGCAACTACATTTAGGTTAGTTGCATTTGGTTGTGACTATTGCTATGGTTTTTTTGTGTTGCATAAAATTTCACAAGCGTTGCAAACACTAGATGCTTAATGCAATGAGATCTCTTGGAAGCGAAGCAAAAGTGGGGTTCAATTGCAACCTTTTTTGGGATTGCAACTGCTACAACTTATTGCAACTAGGACTCTAAGGGTCGAAGCCAAAGTGGTTCTCAATTGCAACGCTTTGTTGGTGTTGCAACTGTTATATGATTATTGCAATGAAAACTCTAGAGAGCGAAGCAAAAGTGGTTCTCAATTGCAACGTGATTTTGAAGTTGCAACTCAAGCATGCCTATTGCAACCAGAACTATGAGCTGAGGTTGATTTAGATTGGGCCTTGTAGCGTGTATGATATATTATGAGAAAATACAATTCATAGTAAAAATAGGACTTAGCTAATTTTGAATTTAGATTTTATTCTGATTATTAATTTTGAGAAATAAGTTTAAATTGGTGGGAAAACAATCTGTCATTAGAGACAAAATAGAAAATAAAAAAAGCGTCATGGTAAGGAATTGAACCAAGGACATCAATACTACACTAGTATATGACTTACCACTACACTATATAATGTTAGTGTTAGCTAGCATCGTTCAAGCCTTTTTCATGTTTCTATGTGGTCAGCTTATAGTAACCTTATAGATATTAAAAATAGAAAAGGTAGGATTCTATTGTTAGTTATTTAAAAAAAACAAAGAAGTAAAGTTTCCTAAAAGTATTATTGTTTTTTGTCTAATGCAACACCAGAAAAGTGTTGCAATAGGCCCAAAATGATTGCAATAGACAAAATGCCAGAAAACCAAAATAACTTTAAATTGCCATGTCACCCGGTCCCACCTTCAGGATGTGGTGATGTGGTCCCACCTTGAGGACGAAAAATGCAAAAATAAACACTTTTATAAAAGGTACACGTACAAATACGATTCGTAAACGCAAAAAATAGCGAAAAGAGGAGACGCGCCGGCATAATCGCAACTCGAGACCCTCCGCTACTCGATGGCCTGTTATGAAAAATAACAAAGATCAGCAAATAACAAATAGTCAATAAATAATAAATAGTAATGTTATGAATAGAAAAATATAAAAATGAAAAAATTTTAAAAACCAACAAATAACAAATAGTCTAGTCATGTTATGATAGGGAAAAATTCAAAAAAAACTAAAGAATAGAAAAATGTGGCAACGGTCGTCCGTGGCCGCGGCCGGCCACGGCCACACCCTGGTGGCCACCTAGCAGCCATGCCCGGCCAGTCGTACCCCGGCCGCAGCTCAGCCATGGCCGGCCGCACCCGACCACGCCCAACCACCTCGGCCACATCACTGGCCACATTCGGCCCGTCACCTCTTATTGACTGCCGTGCGCCACGTCATCCTAGCGCGGCCCCACGTCACTGCTAAATCATGGGTCCCGCATAGGGCGATGTGGGTTGGACATGATTGATAGTTCATCTTTTTCTTTTAAATCTGAAATTAAAAGTTTTAATTAGTATTTATCCCTCATCTAAAGTCCAAATTTGGTCATTCTTTGTTCCCAATTTTCTAAAATCACAAAATTTTATTTAGTTACATTTATTTGTATGTAACTGCTACGTCTTGATTTTTCCCTGTGGCATGTTTTCTTCCAACTTAATACATAATAGAAAATTATAATTTTGCATCAAATTTATTAATATAACTTTGTATTTCGTAATTTTAGGTATTATTATAATTATTTTTAATAATGTCGCCAATATAAATTTGAATGTTGCTTATAACTAAAATTGAATTTGTCATCAATCTCCAAAACATGACCTATAATCGAACATAGAAGCCTAAATATGATTTTTGTGAATTGGTGGGAAAGCAATCCTTTGTTAGTGACAAAATAGAAAAAAAAGTGTCATGGTATGGAATTGAACCAAGAACCTCAATACTACACTAGTATATGATTTACCACTACACCATTATAATGTTAGTGTTAGCTAGCATCGTTTAAGCATTTTTCAAGTTTCTATGTGGTCAGTTTATAGTAACCTTATAGATATTAAAATAGAAAAGTTATTTTACATGATTCTATTAGTTAGTTATTTAAAAAACAAATAAGTAAAGTTTTCTAAAAGTATTATTGTTTTTTGTCTAATGCAACACCAGAAAAGTGTTGCAATAGTCTCAAAATGATTGCAATAGACAAAATGCCAGGAAACCAAAATAATTTTAAATTGCCATGTCACCCGGTCCCACCTTGAGGAAGTGGTGATGCGGTCCCACCTTGAGGATGCAACAAAAAATGCAAAAAGAAATACTTTTATAATAGATACACGTACGAATACGAGTCGTAGACGAAAAAAAGTAGAGAAAAGAGGAGGCGTGCCAGCATAATCGCAACTCGAGACCCTCCGCTACCCACTGGCTTGTTGTGAACGAATAACAAAGATTAGCAAATAACAAATAGTCAACAAATAACAAATAGTAATGTTATGAATAGAAAAATATAAAAAATATAAAAAGGGTCAACAAATAACAAATAGTAATGTTATGAATGGAAAAAGTTGAAAAAACTAAAAACATAAAAAGGTGGCAGCGGTCGGCCGTGGTCGCGCCCCGACAGCGGCCGGTTGTGCCAGGGTCGTGGCCAGCCCTGCCCCCACCAGACGGCCACCTGGCAGTCATGCCTAACCACCTCGGCCATGTCACCAGGCGCATTCGGCCCATCACCTCTCACCGGCTATCGCGCGCCACGTCATCCTGCCGCGCGGCGCGCCCCCACATCACCCTGGCACACCCCACGTCACTGCTAGGTCATGGGTCCCACATAGGGCGATCTGGGTTGGACATGATGGATAGTTCATATTTTTCTTCTAAATATGAGATTAAAATTTGTAATTAGTATTTTTCTCTTAGCTAAACTCCAAATTTGGTCATTATTTTTCCTAAATTTTTCAGAAATCACGAAGTTTTATTTAGTTACATTTGTGAGAAAATACAAAAAATAAAAAAAGTGTCATAATATGGAATTGAACCAAGGACCTCAATACTATACTAATATATGACTTACCACTACACCATTATAAAGTTAGTGTTAGCTAGCATGGTTTAAACATTTTTCATGGTTGTATGTGGTCAGCTTATAATAACCTTATAGATATTAAAATAGAAAAGTTACTTAATAGGATTATGTTAGTTAGTCATTTAAAAAACAAAGAAGTAAAATTTTCTAAAAGTATTATTGTTTTTCATCTAATGCAACACCTGATAAGTGTTGCAATTGGCCCAAAATGGTTGCAGTATACACAATGCCAGGAAACTAAAATAACTTTAAATTGTCACCGACCGCGATTGTCATGTCACTCGGTCCCACCTTGAGGACTTGGCGATGCGGTCCCACCTTGAGGATGAAAAAATGCAAAAAAAAATGCTTTATAGTGGGTTTGAACTACAGACCAACAACCTCATAAAAATTTGACTTACCATTGAGCTACAACACCTTTTTTGATATTAGTAGACGTTACTATGTACACATATGAATACGAGTCGTAGACGGAGAAAAATAGAGAAAAGAGGAGACATGCCCAAACCTGTGCTATAACGAACACACCTAGATAGCACAGTGATAGAGTAAGTTTTATGTGAACCTGATCTCCACGGTTCAAATCATGTGGTTGTATTTTTTTATTTTTAATATGCGTCCCCAATTCTTTTCTTTCGATATTTATTTTTTTAAATTTTGATTTTCATTGTTAAATTTTTTCCTATATGTTGCTTCAATTATTTTTTAGACACGAGAATCTTCACAATCATTCCCCACTAAGTGAACTCACTATGTTCTACCTAGCTAAGGGTATTTTAACACCATGTATGACTTTGTGAGGATGTGCATCACCACTTTCTCAGAATCAATTCAAACTTTTTTGTCGACACTTATACACCAAAAGGAGTGTCCCTCCAAGTTTTTGAATTTTTTACGCAGCTTAGGGTATTTTAACATGTATTCTTTATTAAATCATAAAATAATTACAGTAATAGGTAAACTTGGTCAGATATTTGCATAGATGCACATGACATCATAGTTTGGCTACATAAACATCCCATTAAAGTTTTAAATGATTTCGACAAAGTGGTACTAAACATTTCATAGAAGGATGAACATCTCTCGCTCATCTATAGGGGCATATGTGACACTATGTAGTTCAATTTGGAATTAATTGTGATAACCACGTAAAAATTCATTTAACATATATAAAATAGTAAATCAATTCCAAAATTTTTCAAACTTCTACAATACAACTTTTATGTATTATAGTACATATGAAAAATGAGTTGTTGTATATAAGATAAATTTGTTTATGTATTACTTCACAACAGTGCAATAAAAGAAAAAAAAATGAAAAACGAATAAAAGCCCGCTCTCAGATTCAAGGAAAAAATCAGAAGGGAATCATTCGCTCCGCCAGACCCTATCCTTCCTCGGTTCCTCCCTTATCCTCTCTACTCATGGCCGCATTGCACCCGCAGATGGCGGCACTGCCTCCTCCTCCATCCTCGTCGCTCGTCGCCGCCACATCCATCTCCGTCCTCATCACCCGTAGGCGCCGCATCCTCCTCCTGCTGATCCTCGCTGCTATTGCTGGCACCTTGCGATCCAATCTTGCCCCCCTCCCTTGAGATCCAATCTTGGCACCTTGCGCGTCAGTGCCGGCGAAGCGGGCAGCCGATGTGGAGCTGCCGGCAGCCAGCCTGATGGTGGAGAAGGTACAGGAGGAGTTGCTCACCTTGCAGATGGAGGCGGCGTGCACGGATTCGGCCGTCCCCCACGCGCACCGGTGCCGGCCATGATGTGTGCTTCCTTGACCGCCACCGTCGTAAGGCCTCTTCACCTGTCCCTTTTGCTTGCCTCCTGTTGGATTGGACTCATACTCCTATTTATGACTTAGCATATGTTAGCCTGAATCGTAATATTAGAATCAGGCCTCGTATGGCTGCAATCGTGTGATTTTTTTAGGAAAGTACAATGTTCTCCCCTACTGTGTTACTTTGTTAAAACAGAACCAATATGAATATCATAGGAAAGAGGGAGAAATGAGGACGAAAAGCATCTGTACAAATCCATGAAGTTGATTGATTTGGTCTTAACTCTTAAGTTGGCAATGGAATGATTTTACTTCTACACAAGTCATAAAAGATCTTTAGAAATACCTCTTAACTTGATTTTACTCTAATATCAAGTATATATAATCCTTTAACTGCTGATTCCCCAATACTGGCTTCCTCTTCATCCATTACAAGCTGACATTACAACTGATAAAAATGGTAGTTGAAGCAGTACATTATTTGATATTTGAAAATTTTAGTGTAAGTTTCCCCATCCTGTCCCATAGTGATTCTGCCTCTACTTCGATTTTGGTTGCTGCGCTGCAATACGAGGGAAGTGTGGGCTTGGTGAGCTTCAAATTGGGTAGATTTGGAACTGTGTAGTGTACTCTGAATTGTTAGGCGACTCTGAATCTTTAAGCTTTGTATACTCTGGTTAGTTCTTAAGCACAATCACTTTTATTTGACATTTTGGACATGGATTTTGACTTGCGTGTCTTAAACATCAACTAAAACTGATTGGAGGACTACTTTTAAAGAAACTAATGATCCTATAATATGGTTATTAGTAAATTGAATATGTAAAAATGTAGTAGTTGGCCTGCAATATCAAGAATTATGTTCAGAGCCTTCCGGCAGGACTCGCATTATTTGATTGTTATCTGCCTTTGCTGTCTTTTCAAAGGCCAGTATTTTGTTCTACACGTTCTTCTTTTGATGGTGTTTGAGTTGATGTGATATGTCGTGCATCTACCTCATCTGATCTTCAATGTCATCCTGTGAGCAGATTTCCATCTAGATGGTCACCACTTATTCCTGCAGAGACATGTCGTGGGTCCTTCCGCAGGTTGACGAGGAAATGCCACATTCTCTCAAAGCTGTTGCTGATCCAGGAGTTGCAGTCACCATTCTCAGGATCAATTGCCACCAGTGAAAGAACGGTGAAAGTCTTCAAGCCATTACAATATGTCCAATTTGCATCAATTGATTACAAGGTAACTGTCACTGCTATTGCTATCTATTTCTTCAGTTGTTTTACAAATGCAACAAATCTATGTGCTCTTTACTTCTTTGGTTACTTCAAAAGTTAGAATGAAGCTTTTAATGCTAGATATCTAAGCAAGTATGGGCTAAATGCCTTAGCCATGGCATTACAAGAAGAAATGAGCTCCGTGTCCATGTTAATTTTTTTATTTCACTACCGGAACCACCAATATTTACAATGTCGAGAATTATTGATTAGGAACCGTTATAGCATCAGATGATCTGTAGCATACTGTGACCTTGGCTTTTCAACTAATACTAGATAGTTATACCCATGTTCCTTTTTCAGATGCATATGTTATTAGCAAGTGACAATTACTTGATTGCTCATACTGTGCATGCTCGAAGACTAACGACTGTCCTTTTGCAGCCCAAGCAACAATGCATGAGCAGTGAAGCTCATGCTTATTTTGCCGCTCCGGGTTGTGCCTGCAATGTGTAACATTTTGGTTAGCTGTTATGCCACATCAAGCTGATCCTTAATTTTATCTGCAACTAAGAAATTCTGCAACTTGCACTAGCTAAGAGCTAAGCTTGGCATGCAGTGGGAATATGCTCATCTTAGTCATCTACTATTTTAATGTCAATTTCTTGTCATGTCAACTTTTTCCTTCCAGTAGCCCATTGGTATTTTTTCAGGACTAAAACCAATCAAGTTTTCTTATCACAATATAATTTATTAAATCATGTCTATATTTTTAAATAATATATGCTAGAGTATTGCAAGACTATTTCATGCTTACCAATATAATGTGCCTTATCCATTTGCCAGTGCAAATGATTATTCATTTCAGTTTGGCTAATCCATATTTCATCATTATTTACAGATACTTTATAGGGTGTTATGCATGATGGAGGATCACTATTCTGTAGTTTTATAACTTCCTTGTGGGTTTCGATTCCATTGGCGCAAGTTCTATAATCATCTTGTTATGTGTTTCCTCAAACTGTGTCCAGAGATTTGTAATATTTTGATTTTTTTCAGATCTGAATGAATATGTGTTGGCATGCATGATATGAGTTTGAGATGCCTAATATATTGCTACTGCCATCAATATGATGTCATTGTGCTCTGTTTTTAAGCTACCAAACAAAGCGTCGCAACATGAATTATTAATATATTAATCTGGTCTTGCAATATATGATGGCACCTATAACAACCATATTTAGTCGTGGCAATAGGTACGATAATCGTGACAATAGATAAACCATCTCTTGCAACTAAAAAAAAGACGGTGGCAATAGAGGAACCTACCTACAACAACCAGTCTGTAGCATGGCAATAGATAACTTATTTGTAGCAACAACCAACCTAACTAATGTGGCAATAGCTTATGCTACCGTTAGCAACCAATCACAAATGTGGCAATAGAGGATCTTTCTGTAGCAACCAATCTACAGAGACGTTGTGATAACCTAAACCACATATAGCAACCATTTAGACGACGTGGCAATAGAGAACCTCTATTGCAATGCTTTCTTCGCGTAGCAATAACCACGATTGCAACACCTACATTGCGTTGCGATTGCACTGTGTTACTACACGACCAGCGTGTCGCAATACTTATTGCTAGCAACGTCTAGTCCGTTGCAATTGATACTATTGCCACACCCATAGTGGTTGCAATTTCTATTGTTACAACACTCACCAAGTGTTGCAAAAGCGTCAAAAGTGTTGCAATGGAGGGGTTGTGTGTCGCAACTAAAACATAACCCGTTGCATTATGCTATTGCTACCGTTACAAGTGCAATGTCATTTAACCAAATAAAAAAGGTAGAAAAAGTACTATTGCTACCATTTTTGTGTCTTTTGCTACACTTTTTCGGCGTTGCATTTGATACAAAACCTTGTAGTGCACGCTTGAGTGGGCTAGGTTTGGTCCGAGGATTGCCTAAGTTGAAGTACCAAAAAGATTTGGTATGTGCTCCGTGTAGGCATGGTAAGATGGTCGCCGCCTCTCACCCGCCTCTGACATCCGTTATGACAGAGAGGCCATGCGAGCTGTTCCATATGGACTTAGTTGGTCCAGCTCGTGTGTGCTCGGCGGGTGGGAAATGGTATGTCCTTGTGATAGTGGACGACTATTCTCGCTATGCTTGGGTCTTCTTTTTGGCTGTCAAGGGGGAGACATTTGGTTTTGTCCGGGATCTAATCTTGAGGTTGAAGAATGAGAGAAATGGAGATGTTGTTCGAGCTATTTGTAGCGACAATGGCACTGAATTTAAAAACTCTCGTTTTGAAACCTTTTGTCGTGATTTGGGTCTAGAACATCAATTTTCTTCTCCCTATGTGGTTTGTCGGAATTGTGTGGTTGAGAGGAAGAATCGGTCCCTTTGTGAGATAGCTCGGATGATGCTCGACGAGCATAGGACTCCGAGGAGATATTGGGCTGAGGCGGTGAATACCGCGTGCCATGTTGGGAACCGGATTTTTCTTCGGGCTTTCTTGAACATGACGTGCTATGAGCTCATGCACGGGAGAGCACCTAGAGTGAGCCATTTCAGGGCTTTTGGTTTTCAGTGCTTTATTCTCAAGAAGGGTAGGCTTGATAAGTTTGAGTCGAGGTCCTCCGATGGAATTTTCTTGGGTTATGCTAGTCATTCTCGAGCATTTCGTGTGCTCAACCTTGATACTAACCTAGTCATGGAAACTTGCGAGGTTACCTTCAACGAGACCCAGCCATGCAGTTCATCTATCTTTGAGTGTGCAGGTGACGATGAAGTTGGCAAGAAGATCTTTGAGAACGAGGAGGATGGTGCTGGAGAAGATGATGGTGATGATGGTGAAGCTCCAGCCACGCATGTACCCTCTACTTCCACTACGACGACTACGGTGTAGGATGGCCCATCCCCTACACTGACTATGATCCAGCAAGATCAAGTAGAAGCTGCAGCTGAGGGGGAGGTTGTCTCCAGGCGAGAGGCACCGAGGCGCATTCAAGTTGATCATCCTCCCTCAAGAATCATTGGCAACATCAACGAACGTACGACACGGTCGAGGTCCAGAAATGTTTCTCACTTTGCTCATTCGGCTTTTGTTGCTACCTTTGAGCCGAAAGACATTGGACACGCCCTCTCTGATCCTAATTGGGTGAACGCAATGCATGAGGAGTTAGAGAATTTTGAGAGAAACCAAGTTTGGGAGTTGGTAGAGCCACCACCACATTGCAAACCTATCGAGACAAAATGGGTGTGGAAGAACAAAGAGGGTGAGAATGGTGAGGTGGTGACACTATACCACAGCCCAAGATCAGCGACTACAAAGGAGTCGGTATAGGTCGTTATACTGACTCACCATCCGTGGGTATAGAGTTATACCGACGCACCCTATCAGTCGCTGTAACTGGCGTCGGTATAAAGTTATACCGACGGATAGGAGTTATACCGACGGATGTTCAGTTGCAACATTTTATACCGACGGACACTTTTGTACCAACCGATCTTCAGTTGCACAGCCTTTATACCGACTGAATGTCTGTTAGCATGTTTCTGCACACATTAACTGTAGAACACGACATCATTATCTTAAATCTTTAACCACAAATGCATCAAATATCAATCCATCAACAAACAATAGTTGACATGCTCACAATTATCATTCAAGACAACAACAATTGTAGAATTTTTTATATTTCAATCAGACAGTAGTTCAACAGGTCAACAATAGTAGTGCAACCACAAAAATCAAAACACTCCTCAATCAGGTCACATGTTTGGCTTACAAAATGATTTATCTCTAGGAATGGTTCAATGCCAAATAACATCCAAAGGAACCAATACAATGTTGATCTGCCTGCTGTCAACATGCCTGTTGCCTTCCATGTCCATAGGCCATGCAACAGCAACCAATCCTACTTGGCACCAAAATGCCTCCTGGTTCTTGTAGAATCCGCATAGTCACAAGCATTCATTCTATCTGGTTATAAAATAACTGGATGTAAATAACAAGCATTCATTCTATCTGGTTATAAAAAAACTGGATGCAAAGAGTCACATCAGTATAATTCATGACAAGACCGTAAAGATCAGTACCCTAAAGCAAGAAAAAACCTACACTAAATCAACATGGGCAAGACTGGAACTTATGCAATAACAGATACAAGTGAGTCATCTATCACAGTAAGTTCATAGCAAGTTCGCTAGCCATCAATGAATAATCATATGGTTCAGAGAAATGTTGTAATAATCCATATGGTTCAGAGAGTAATCCCAAGTGCTGCAAGTAAGCACATATCAGATTGCTAGAAAATCCTATCATTAACTTGGAATCTTTTATCAGTTGTCATTGCTACTGAACAAATCTACTACTACATTTTTTTCGATAGACTCTTCTTTCCATCGTATAAGACACAGGTCTTATGATAGCAGCTTCATTTTTGTTTATCTTCTTCTCATATTTGTAAGCAAAGATACACAACTTTAATTATTGGCTGAGGATATTATTTCAGAAGTGATTAATATGGAATTTTTAAGTTAGCATATGAATAAATACAAGAACAAGTGAGTATTTGCAAGCATCCCAAGTCTGCACATACTGAACACTAACAAGGTTGGAGAAGAGTAATTGTTTACTGAAACTGAAATGCAAAACATACCTGCAGGTTGTTGGGAAGACTGTGATGCCACCTTCAACTATCAGAAATATCAGTAGTTGAGAATTTGCTCTGTCCACACATGAAAAAAAGGCACAAAGACAAGCATATTACGCTCTTGTATGACCATGCGATTGACATCTTATGAGCATCAGCCATCCTCTGCACATCACCCTAAAGCCAAGGCAGAATAATATCTCATGTCAGCACAACATTGACAAAAAACTTCGCAATACTGGTCTCCAAAATGAGTAACACACTTTGTACAAGGGCATAATATCTTGTCTACTACCGAATTCCGAAATGCAAAAGCTAAGAAACTCTTTACCCCTTGTAAATATAACTTATTGTGCCTACATGCAAGTTCTAGGTTGAATCCCATTTTAACACAGGTAGCACTTTTAGAATTTGTAAATTAATTGTTATCTACCTATCATCATCGATCCATGTTTTACCCATCAACCTTTAGATTGGTGACCAACCAGATTTATGATGAATGAATAATTATATTTGTTATATCATTGTAGTCTTAAATATCAAAAACAGTTCACAAATTAAACAGCCACTGCTTACTACATGAATGAAGGCACTTCACTTTTAGATGCATTCTACTCAACAATGGACATAAAGAATGAAAAAAATGTCATTTAATTTTTGTTTGGCAGTACATCCTAGTCTTCAATGAATAATTCGTATGGTTCAGAGAAATGTTGTAATTGTTGTTGCTAAAAGATGAATCATGGCATGACCCTCGGTCCCTTTTCTAGAGTTCTGCAAGAAACACTCCAGATTGCTTATTGGCTATGCAACTACTCCACCAAAACATTTATCAGTTATCATTGCTACTAAACAAATCAACTAAGCATTTACGAGACATGCTTACACTGTACAGAGAAGGAAGAACAAGATGCACCCCATGTTCATACCTGGAGCATGGCCTAGCTCAGCAGCTCTTCGATGCAACGACCTCCTTCAAGGGCAGAACGGTCTGGTCGGCCTGACGGGCCTAGCCATGGCCACCTGGACCTCGATGGCAGCACCTACACAGATCCGTGGCTAACTGATGAATGTGGATGAAAGATTTAGGTAACAAGTTGATAGCTAGGGTTACTCACTAGCCGAAGGACGAATCCAATCTCCATGGAATGCAAGCCTGGAGGTCAAATCCCTATTTTAGAGAAATTACGATCTGATTTGGGGGAGGATTGAGGCAGTATAGGAGGAAATCAATCAGCAGGCGCTCAAAACCTAGCAGCGCAGGGAGGATTTGGAGAGGGAATGGCGCAGTGGTAGGGAAGGAGCGGTGCAGCGGTGGGGAGGGAGCAGCGAAAGGGAAGGAAAGGGAGCGACGCAGCGGTCGGCGTAGAGGGAGCGACACAGGGGAATGGGAGAGAGCGGCGCAGGGGTCGGCGAGCACGTGCGCAGCAGCGATTTGGGAGGGGGCAGGAGCAGCGCAATCCCTTCGCGAAGAGAAGCGCGCGGCGGCGGTGGGGAATCTCAGGAGGGAAGGGGCGGCGGCAAGGAAGGAGATAAGAGCTAGGGTTGCTGGAGTAACAGGCTGACCGAGCGCATGAGACTTGGGCCGCCCGAGCAGAGGAGAGATACAAACAGATGCGGCCCATGTGTACCGATGGATCCTTCTATACCGACGGATCAGCTGATGGTACACAGGAAGTGCAGACGGATAGTTTGTCGCAAACTTATAACGACGCACTGTTTGACAGTATTTAGGTACTTATAACGACGCACATCTGTCGTTATTATGGGGCTGTGGTATAGTGTGAGGAACAAATCGAGGTTGGTTGCTCAGGGCTATAGTCAGAAAGAGGGGATAGACTATGAGGAGACATTTGCTCCTGTAGCCCGTTTGGAGGCGATTAGAATCCTTCTAGCCTTTTCCGTGGCTAAAGGGTTCAAATTGTACCAAATGGATGTGAAGAGTGCCTTCTTAAATGGGTTTTTGGAGGAGGAAATTTATGTGAAGCAACCACCGGGCTTTGAGAGTGTTGAGTTTCCCCACCGGGTGTATAGGCTGAGGAAGGTGTTGTATGGGTTGAAACAAGCTCCCCGTGCTTGGTATGGCCGTTTGAGGGGGTTCTTGTTCAGCAAGGGGTTTGAGATGGGCAAGGTAGATAAGACTCTTTTTCTCCTCAGGCAGGGCGATGATATCCTAATTGTTCAGGTGTACGTGGATGATATTGTCTTTGGCGGCTCGTCTCACTCCTTGGTTGCAAGGTTTGCAGAGGACATGAGCAAAGAATTCGAGATGTCTATGATGGGAGAATTGCAGTTCTTTCTCGAGCTTCAGATCAAGCAAGCCAAGGAGGGAACCTTTGTGCATCAAGCCAAGTACACGAAGGACATCCACAAGAAGTTCAAGATGGACAACTCGAAACCCTTGTCGACACTGATGAGTACGACTACAGCTTTGGATGCGGACGAGGACGGAGAGCCCGTGGACTAGAAGGAGTACCGGAGCATACTCGACTCCCTCTTGTACTTGACGGTGACGAGGCCGGACATCTAGTTTTCTGTGTGTCTGTGCGCTCGTTTTCAAGCATTGCCGAGGACTTCACATCGGCAAGTCGTCAAGCGGATCTTCAGGTATCTTCGATACACTCCTGAGCTTGGTCTTTGGTACTCGGCGTCCTCTTCTCTTTCGCTTCTTGGTTTTTCGGATGCCGACTTTGCGGGGTGTCGTGTCGATCGGAAATCAACTTCGGGTACTTGCTAGTTTTTGGGTTCCTCGCTTGTTTCTTGGTCATCTCACAAGCAGTCAAGTGTAGCACAATCTACCACAGAAGCCGAGTATGTTGCTGCCGCTAGTTGTTGCTCCCAGCTGCTTTGGATCACGTACACTTTGAGTGACTTTGGTGAGGAGTGTTCCCATGTGCCTCTCATGTGTGACAGCACCAGTGCCATAAGTGTAGCCAAATATCCTGTGCTCCACTCAAGAACCAAACACATAGAAGTGCGCTACCATTTCCTGAGAGACAATGTTGAGAAGGGAAACATAGACCTCATCCATGTGCCAACCGAGAAACAGCTCGCTGATATCCTGACAAAGCCTTTGGATCAAGCTACATTTGCACGTTTGCGGGGTGAGCTTGGTGTGGTTTTTCCTTTTTGAGCTTCGGTTGGGGGATCTCATGTACATATGCATGTTGCATGTTCATTTCTGTATCATATCATGCTTGCACCTTTGTATCATAGACTGCATTTGTATCATAGACTGCATTTGTATCATATGTTTTAGAGATGTGCTTCTCCTATATACATTGTTCACCATGATGTGCTATATATGATCTTGTGAGCTAGTTTGGTAATGTTATGGTTAGTTTGACTTAGCTCTTGGTGATCTTGATTTATGCCCATGGTTGCTAGCTATGTTTTTGAAAATGCTACATGTACGCTCTCCTGTGAGTAAATGCTTTTATATGATCTTGACATGTTTTTGTGGCTTGGCTATGCTTAATTTGTGGTTGGATAGCTTATTCTGATCATATGGGGCCAAAGGCTCATTTGTCATCATGAATGTTTAGCCCGCTTGCTTTATCTTGTGGAGGGGCATAAGTTCCTTTTTGTCGCAAAGACATTTCATGTACCAATATGAATCTGAAAATGAAATGTAAATTGCTTGGAAAATGTGCTCCCATGTCATATGTGCTTAATTTTTATAGCTTTGGGTGCTAAACCGTTGCATGATGCCTACCAATGAGAAGTCTCATACATAGAAGTAGGCACATGACTCGGTGGCTTTGACATGACATGAGATGCTTGAGGGTGTTTATGATGATCTTATGATTAGAATGGTTGTCCTAGCATAAAGTTTGTGTGGATTTGCCATTTCGACATGTTTTGCTCATGTTTAGGACTTTGCTCATGAGAGAGTGATTTTTCGCAAAATTGCTCAATTCTATCTTAGCTTTGCTCAATGGATGTGAAACTTGGTGATCTTGTAGCTGATGTTCATACGAAGCTATAGAGTATCTAACTTGCTCATTTGGACATGTGTAGCATCTCGTGTTGAATTTTGTCTATTTGAGAAGCTCTAGGTTTCATTTTGGCTTGATTCATGCATTACCAACAAGGGGGAGGAAAGTACCCAATTCATGCATCCAGGGGGAGTTTTGCATGAAGGGGAAGAAAAAATTGGGAGAACACATTTGTTCAGGGGGAGCTTGCATTCTTGCAATTGGGAGCTCTCTTTCACCTGATTTTAGTTGTGCTCTTTTGCCGATGGTGTCGAGCCCTTTAGCCTCACCTTGAGGAGTCAGCAATTTTAGAGCATTTTGTCTTGGTTGTGTTGAGCCGTTGCCCTTGCCTTAGGGGACCGAGACTTTGTCTCTCAAGTGATCTTCTTCGGCTTTTGTCTGGCTTTTGATCACTTGTTTGAGTTTTCGGTTCATTTCTTTTCTTTTTCTTTCTTTCTCTGAATTGGTTACTATGTGTGTTGTCAATGCACTCATCAAGGGGGAGATTGAGGATCAGAGCGTCCGAGGACCGGTGGATGGTCGCTCCTCAGTGTGATGAGTGATTGACAACGTGGTGTGGACTGACTCTTGGCCGAGTGTTACAGGTGCAGGTCGCGGCTTGATTTGCGTTGGTGCAGGTGAAGAGCGGGCGCAAAAGGTCTTTGCCATGCAGGGCTCCGAGGAGTGGAGAGACAAGTAGGCTCGGCTCGAGGGACCCGGTGGCTAGTGGGGTCAAGTGAGGCGACGCAAGCCCTGCGATCCCACCACGTGTCCGCTCGGCTCGAGGGACCCGGTGTCCACTGGCAGGGTAGCGGCTCACGACCGGAGTCTACACGCGGGGTTTGTGGTGGTTCACCACAAAACCGTCAGGTTATTTGGTTGAGCCAGCATACCAAGACCGGAGGCTCGGCGGGCGGAGACGGGATCCGGGTGCACCGAGAAGCTTCGATGCCAGCGGACACGTGGCGGGATCGCAGGGCTTGCGTCGGGAGGACGCGGACTGCGGCAAAGGCGTGGCCTTGCGATGAAGAGCAGTGCTACTTGACCATATTGCCCCTGAGGGGATTGTATCTCAGTTTAAGTGCTAGGGGTAGCTTGGTCATTTGCCCAACCCAGAGGGACTCATATATATAGCTCTAGGGTTTCTGGGTAAACCATCCATCTGGATTGCTTCTCATTTCTCTACTCCATAGGCTTAGATTTTCTTCACCGTTTTGTAGAGAATCTGACCTCCGAGTGTATGGAAGCTTTCATGGTTGCGTCGATTTCCTTCTTGTAGCTCGTGTGATTTTCGTGTCTTTTTCGAGCTATTTTTGTTGGATTCTCGTGCACGGCTTGTTCCTCCGATTCTGAGGTGTTTGGGTTCAGATTTCTTTGTGGTGATCATGGATAGATGCCTTGTGCATCTTTGTGCTTGATCTTGACCCCTCAAACTCCGGATTTGGCCTTGGATTTGAGGATTTCGGGTGGTTCCCTAGCTTTTTGGTATAACTCGGTTCGTGATCGATTCTCGGTGATTTAGTTGGTTTAAGGCCTCAAGTTTTTGGGCATAGCATCCCCTTGGGACGCTTCACATCTCCCCCAAATCTCGTCTCAATCCTTTCAGCCGTTTGGGAGATCCGTGGAAGGGATTGGAGGGTTGACCCTCGAGTTCGTGGTTCTGTTCGTGGTTCTGTTTGTGCTGTTCGTGCACGATGGACGGTCCGTCCGGTGTCCACGGACGGTCCGTGAGGCTAGGGTTCGTCGTGAGTTCGTCGTGTTCTTATGAGCTCGCGCGTTCGATCGGTCGGAGTGTTTGAGTTGTGTTGCACCGTGTTTGACGGACGGTCCGCCGGGTAGTGACGGACGGTCCGCCGAGCTCAGACGGTCCGACGTGCTGTGTCGGATGGTCCGTATTGGCCGGGTGCGCTTCTGGAGGTTCTGGTGCTTAATACGGACGGTCCGTCCTAGCTTCACGGACGGTCCGCCGTAGCCCACGGACGATCCGAGACCTCCTCACGGACGGTCCGTCCTGGGCTGGCACAGTTGGCTAAGTCCTTTGCCTCTTGAGTTGTGCTTCCGCTTTGGCTTGTGTTTGGACTTGTTCCTAGGGTTGGTAGGTCCGTTGTGACTACGCGACCTTGGCAAGCTTGTGTGGGAATCCTTGGTTGTTGATTTGGGACATAGGTCGAGTTCATCCTTCGGGAAGAATTTTTATCAGCTCCCATTCACTCTCCCCCCTCTCTGGTCGCCTAATCGGTCCTTCAGAGTTCTTATTATTGTAAAGGCGAGGTGTAGTACAAACACCGGTAATCGAGGAAAGGTCAAGTACCATCAGCGCACGGGATCTCGAAGCTACATTGTACAAGCTAATCTTGTGGTAAGGAGATGAAAAAGTCATGTTTTTGCTCTGTAGTTCATTTCATGAACCATTTTACAATGCTAGCACTTTAATAATTATGCCTGTTTTTGAAACATATTTAGAGGCAGAAGTATACTGCTAAAGGAGAAGTGCTAAGTCCACTTGATTATTTCAAGTCCTTCCACTGCAGCAAGAATGGCTTCACCGCTCCAGTACAGGCAGACATTGTAAGTACTTTCTGCTTTTGCATTTTTCTTTGCAACAATACTAGAAACATGTGTGACTATTTTATTTTAAACCTTTCATTTTATTTCCTTTTTTAGGCTTGCATGGAAAAAAATTGTCGCTGAACCTCAAGGCGACCAACCAAGAAAGATTGTTGCTGAAGCAGTGGCGAAAGTTGTCCAATCTAGGACTTTTCGGGAGGTTGCTAGCATTCGTCCGCCCTCCATGAAAAAGACTAGGTGTTACTACTGCACTTCAGGTTCAGGAAATACGAGCTGGACTTAACAATGAGAAGCAAGGGGGGCACAACTGCGGCAGAAGATTGTTGAACAGGAGGCCGAGATGAGCGAACTGAGATTGAAGGCTCAAGAACAGGAGACAACATTGAAGTCTCAAACAGAAGCGCTTGAAGCTTTGAAGAAGAGCACAACTGACATGCATAATCTGATCCAAGGCTTGATAAATTTCAGCCAGGTTTATCCTCCTCTCAACTGAAGTGTGGTCCTGGTGAACTTGTGTTGCTGATGACTTGTTGTATGTTGATTCGATTCGATGCTAACTTGATGTATGTTGAACAATTGTACTGGTTGAACTATTCCCTGAATGTGGTGTGAATTATATGGAAGTTGGAAATGTTTTGTTTTGTTGTCTGATTATGTGTTGGCGATCAGCAGCAGCCAGAACAGTATACAGTGCCCTGCGAAATGCAATATGGGATGATTTAAAAAATGCAACATGGGCCGAGGCCCAGGAAAGGCCCTGTGGATAATTGCCCAAAATCAAATGTCCCTGCATAATGCAATATGGGCCAAGTTCGTTAGATTGACTAGGGCCCAAAATAAAATAGCCCAATATAGCGTGCAACAAACATTTAGGGAATGGCCAAAAAAATAACACGAAAACCTAAAACGGGCTAAAATTGGCTCAGCAATATTAGGCGCACAAAGGCTCTTACATGGACCGGGCCTCAATTTGTGACGAACCAAAATCATCATAACGCCCTGCCACGTTGGAGCCACGATGGATCTCGGTCCGACGTGGCATGTAGCTTATGACGCCTTAGTGTTACGAATTTATACGCGTTATTAAACTCATGACGCCGTGAAATAAGGTCTCGTCATTAATCGCGGTTTGTGACGCTCAATTAATGATGGAGCGTTTTCGTAACAACCGGCGTCACTAATCGCGATTTATGACGAGAAACGACCTTTTTTTTGCGTCACTAGTCGGTGTTTTTCTTGTAGTGGAAATAAAGTAGTAAATTGATAAGTTAGATTGGATGATAGGTCTCAATCGGCCATGACCCTTTATATTTATGGGGTGGGAGGTATTGCCATGCAAGGAACATGTTACAGCTCGAAATCTACCAAAACTCCTAATTCTACTCAGATTCGGGGTACCTCGGTCTGACCGCCACTGGGGGCGGTTAGACCGCTTGGCGACCTCTTGCTAGACCGGCTACAGACTTGGGGTACAACCGGTCAGACCGCCTAGCGAACCAGGTCAGACTGGCTGGCCCAGCCTAATCTGGCTTTTGCCAATTTTGGGTGTCAAAATATGCCCCCTGTTTTTTAGTAAAGCTTGCATGCTAAAAAATAAATCTAAGGTCGATGTAACACTTTCCATCAGCCATTTTGTCTTAAGGGCGATTTTCACTTGAAAACCGGCCATGTATTCTCAAACATCTTGCCACACACTTGGGTTGAACTGCTTCAAATATCTTCAATTAAGAGCCCGTGGCAGCTGTCGTCCATACAAAGTTTCCACCATATAAGAATTTCCAGAGCAAACTCTCACAATCTTGTACGGCCCTTCCCAACTTGGAGACCATTTACCAAACTTGTTGCTCTTAGATCCTATAGGTAGAGTAGTCTTCCAAACCAAATCTCCTACTTGAAAAGATTTAGCTTTCACCTTCTTGTTGTAAGATCTAGCAACTTGCCTATTATCTTTCTCAATTGCTTCCAAGGCTTCTAATTGCTTGTCGGTCACCTCGTCAATGTTGTCCATCATCAAAGCATAATATGTGTCAACATCAAGATCATTTTGCTTTGCATGTATATATGCGCCTAGATTTACCTCAATAGGTAAAACGACCTCTTGACCATACACAAGCTCATAAGGAGTAACCTTAGTAGCACCATGTCTAGAAATACGATGAGCCCACAAATCTTCAGATAATGCCACATGCCATCTTTTAGGATCACCTTCTATCTTATTCTTAATGAGCTTAATCAAAGTTTTATTGCTAGACTTGGCTTGACCATTAGCTTGAGCATAATATGGAGATGTATTGAGCAACTTAATACCATAGGAATTGACAAAATCATGCACCTCTTTAGCCACAAATAAAGTACGTTGATCTGTAGTCAAAGTCTGCGGAATACCAAACCTATGTACTACATGATCCGTAATAAACCTAATTACCTCCTTATGTGTCATGTTCTTGAGAGGGATCACTTGAGTCCACTTAGTGAAATAATCAGTAGCCAGAATCACAAAGAAATGCCCTGTGGATGACGGAGGATGAATCTTGCCAATGAAATCCAATCCCTAACCTCTAAAAGGCCAAGGCTTGATAATCGAATGCATCAACGCAGCAGGCACTAGCTGAACATCCCCATGCTTTAGACACTCTTCACATCCCTTGTAGTATCGAAAATAATGAGCTATCATAGTAGGCCAATAAAAGCATGCCCTCCTAAGGAGCCACTTCATCTTGGGAGCTAATTGATGAGTACCACAAACTCCTTCATGAACCTTTGCCATAACTAATCTTGCTTGATCAGGACCCAAACATTTTAAGAGCAAATCATCCGCAGTCCGATGATATAACTCACCATTATCTAAAACAAATTTAAGCGCCCAACATCAGATTTTTCTATCACCTGTACCTTTAGGATCCTATAAATATATAACCAGAGGTTTCATCCAATCATCCACTTCGTCCTCAATAGTTTTAGAAGAAACAACGGCCGAAGTGGGATTGCCCCCTGAGGGGCGGTCTGATCGGGTGACCCGGTCTGACTGGGTGGAGGGGGCAGTTGAACCGGCTCCTCCAGGACATAACCCTAGGCTTCGCCAAACACCGGTTTTTGCTCTTGAAAATTTCTTTTCTAAATGTCATAACCAGATGCTTGATGAGCCAGAGCATTATCCCTAGGATTCTCTTCCCGTGGTATATGATAAATCACAAATTCATCCACACAAGATATGATATCTAAATATTTATCAAGATAACCGTTTAAAGAAGCATTTAGACATTGCATACCTGCTCGGACACTTGTTGCACCACCAGTAAAGAATCACCATAAGTTGCTACATGTTTTACTCTCATATCATGTAAAATTTGCAAAATAAACAACAGAGCCTCATATACGGTTTGATTGTTGGTACATTTACAATCCAATCGGTTAAGAACTTCAAAAACAGCCTCATTAGGCGAAATAATAATAATTCCAACACCACAATGCGAGGAGCAACTAGGTGACAACACAACCAGCAACACAGTGAGGTTGGGAGGCGAGGATGACGATGCGATTGGGACGGATGATGGCGAGCCAGGTCGGGGTGGCATGTGCATGATAGGAATGACGACATGGTCGGAGAAGGCAAGGTGGTGCACACGGTGATGAGTATGTGGAAATTGACATTGAGGTTTGGTAGGCATGGAGGATGACAAAGGTGATTAGGGTAGTGCAGGCACCACGGACAACGACAATGACATCGATGTCGAGGACCCATGAACGGGTGGGACGATGGTGTGGTCAGAGCGGATGACGGGATGATGAATAATGTTTTCCCCTGTTGCAACGCACTGGCATAATTGCTAGTAAGATTAAAAAAGGATGGACCATGCCACCATGGTGAAAAGAACTAAATCCGGACAGAAAATTTTACCCTTGTACTTCTATAAGAGTCCTTGGATACTTTAGCTATCATGTATAATCTTTTTAAGAAAACAAAATTTCCATACATAAAGATAACACATATAACAAATATAAATATCCATAATACCAAGTCCTTCCTGCCGATGTTGATGCATACTCCCTCCGTCCCGCAATGACCGTCGTCGGAGAAAAAATCCGAATACCAAGGCAATGTCTAAAAGACACTGATACCCCTACTTGCTGCTGCCTCTGTCCTCCCGCCAGCCCCGAACCACCCCGCCCTCCCGCTCCGTCCGCTCGTCCTCGGAACAGCCGCCGCTGCCGCTAGCTGGAGGCTGGCGGAGTCCAGGCCGCGAGGAGTCCGTCAGGCTGGCGAGCAAAGGACGTCGCAGGAAGGAGGGGATCCGCTGTCGCCATCTGAGACCGTCCGCCGCCGCCGCGTCCCGCGGAGGAAGAGGGCCTACCAGGTGGAGAGGCGCCCCTCTGCTGCACGCGGCCTCCACCACACCACCGAGGTCTCCGCGCCACCCAACGAGCCGTCCGCCCAACGCCGAGCTCAGAGCTGAGTGGATTTGGCCGACGCGAGGAGAGAAGAAGGGTAGGGGAGAAATTTGTGGACGGGGTGAGCAGGGGAGGGGCGGAGGCAGCAGGCCATGCTCGCGGTGGCGGCAGCCCGGCTTTCCCGCGCCCCCGTGGGCGAGCCGCCGTGCTACACGAGGCGAGATCTCAACGGCCGCCAGGATAGGGAGGGAGTGGCCGCACAGCTGCACAGGAGAGCAGAGCAGCAATGGTGGCCTCCGCCATCGTCTCCGCAGGGGAGGGGCGCGCCGCCGCTGCTGCTCGTCGGCCACATGATGTTGCTGCCACTCCTGGCTTGCGTGGGCGCAGCATGGTAGAGGCCTGCCCGGTGGAGGCGGATGTCGTGCGCCGCCGCGGGCAGCAGCCGTCGATGCCGTGCTTCGAATCCTCCGCTGTCGGATGGGCCTGGGGGTGAGGCTGGGCGGGCGCGCATGACGGCGAGGTGCTGCGTCGTGCTTCCGTGGGCGCTGAGGTTGGAGATGACCGGATCTGGATGAGAATCAATTTTGTTTTGGCAGCATGCGTGTGGACTGAACCGTGGAAGGGATAAGCCCAGGCAGTGCGGTACAGCTAGACCTACGATGCTGCTAGCGAGCGACGATCATTTGGGACAGGTATCTGTAGCTAGAACGACAGTGATTTGGGGACGGAGGGAGTAGATCTCAGCATGCACCGAGGGGATAGGTAAGCTAGCAAGAGACTAGGTAGGCATGCCAGAAGCTGAATCAGCCATTCACAAGCACCAGAAGACATCTTTATGGCCTCACATTCATTTCGGCGCGGCGCGGTGGTCCCTGAAAGCCGACATGCATCCGGGCGAGACGTAGCTGTTGATCAGATAAACAGCCAACCATTCATGCTTTGCATACACTGATCGATCTGACGTAGCTGCCCCTTGATTTCCACCTCATTTAAGACATCGAGATATATCCTTCAATGCGCGGAGGCCCTTATTAACTGTGCCTGGCCTGCAGATCTACACCGCACACCAAAAAAGAAAAAAAATCGAAATACTCCTTTCCAACAGTACTGTATACTCCTGAAACCCTACTCCCTCCGGTTCCATATTAGAAGTCGTTTTGGACAGCGACACGGTCACCAAAGCACAACTTTGACTTCTCTTTTCTATAAAAATCTTTATTAGAAAGTTATATATGTATATTATTATGAAAGTAATTTTCAAGACAAATCTATTTATATGATTTTTATATTTTCAAACTCAACGACTTAAAAGTTATTCATGATTTATATTCCTAATGTTTGACTCAAATCTTGTCCAAAACGACTTCTAATAGGAAACCAGAGGGAGTACTAGTCAAGGAGCTATTGCCAGGCCTCTCTCCATGTCATACCTCTTTCGTGGTTGGTATTCAATGCACTGGGCGTGGATTCAATGAAGCCTCACCCATCTAGTGTGAAGAATATGATAAAACATTTGGAGAGAAATTTTGCTTTAGTTTTTGGTTGCTTTCAATATAATGTTTTCCTTACAGTTAGAATCACATGTTGTATATCATGCATATAGTATAAAAATGATCTAATTTAACCAATAAGGGTCCGTTTTGTCAACAGGAAGTACTTATTTCAACCTCTACTAAAAATTATTGAATGGAGAAGTAACCAAAATTGAATTTATGCAAGAATTTGAGTGTTTCAATTCCATATTGAGTTTAAACCTTTCACATTTTATTTAGCTATAAAAAATTACCATGCCTACTATTTTTGAAGAAATTTTCATGTTGAGCTGTATTTGAACGAACTCATGTATGTTGAGCTGTGTGAAATCCAAAGAAACACTATCAAACTCGATACCATTTTATCGCATGCTCTGTGTATATATCAATTCATGAACCTAGTCGATACTACTCCATCCGTCCCAAAATATAAGTACTGAAGAGTTCAAATTTAAGAAACAACAGTGGAGAAAATGACATCTATACCCCTTATTTTACACTACTTAGCAACTCTCCACCCACTCACCAACCTCATTTAGTTTGGTCCTATCCCTCCAGGACCTTATATTTTGATACAAAATTTGAACCCTCCAGGACCTTATATTTTGAGACGGAGGGAGTAGGTAGATAGCCATCACATGACCAGCCTTCGGCACATAAATCGCAAGCATGACCTAGTACGTGCATGAGCAGGGTGTATATGTACACAGAAAATACCAACGCGATAGAATTATTCTCTACAATACTATACGCTCCACAGGAACATGTACTGTGTACAATCGTACTGCGCATGTTGATGCCCTGATCGGTGGGTGTGACTCTAAAGTTTTGAGCCACTGAGAGGCAGAAAAATTGATGTCCTGACATGTGGTTATATAATTGTTTGTCCTGTGCAACTGCAATTCTGTTTGGTGCCCGGCGTGAACACAGGAGGCTTCTTTGTCGTCTGGCTGTTGTTTTCTTCTGCGCCTGACATGCTATCAACGATCAGTGCCAGTCGTAGTACTGCAGCTAGCTGTGCCGGCAGTGCATGCAAGGTCGTACGTACATGCAACCATAATACGTTGCAGTAGTTCATCTCATGCAAGCTGTGAAAGACTGCAACTGCGAGTGCTCTCTCTGTCCCTCTGATCAAGTGAAGTAATTCGTACAGGCAAAATGCATACCACGCGTGAAGGGAAATGATAAGCTAAGGTTCGCATGTGTATCTCTGGTAGTTGATGGGGGATTAATGTGTGAATAAATATTGAGTCAGCATGCTGGTGTGAGGAAGGAAAACGGAGCTTATTAGCCCTGTTTGGATCACGGGGCTAAACATTAGGCACCGCCCCCACCCCCACCACTACCACCACACACACACACACCACCCACTTTTACCTCCAAATTAGCTCTTGGCTCCCCGAACAAATAGAAGAGCTAAACTTGAGGGACTAATATTTATTCCTCTCTCAAAATTCTTAGCCCCAACAAGGAAGCTAACCATTGAGGCTAAATATTAGGTACAGTTAATGTTTAGCCCCTCAATCCAAACAGGCCCACATTATTATGATCACTCAATAAATATTGATTCAGCATTTACTTCGAAAGCATAGATGGCTCCATCACATTTTTTATTTATCTGTTTGTTTAATGTGGCATGGTTTCTCCATGTTTTGTAATATAAAGTATGTTTATGATTCATGTTACTATATATATGGAAAAGATCCCAGTAATTTAATTATACTTCAAGTTCTAGATAATTTATATTGTGGCTCATGAAATGTTTATATAGTGCATATGGTGTCTTGGATCTTAACCAATCCAGTAAAATTGAGGCAAAACCAATCTTATCCTACCATAACAACAACGACTCAGATCCGTCCGACCTGTATCATTGTTATCTACACTAATAATTCTGTGTTTTAACTACAAAATCCTCATGAAAACAAACAAGAGGCGCTAGTTACAAAAAACTACTAGGTGACACCTCACGCGTTGTAGCGAGAATTTCTTAAACAACAATTTAAGGTGAAATTTGTAAGTAGAAACAATAAGGTGCTTTTGTAGCAATTTTTTTAAATTTTAAAGTAGAAACACTAAGATGATTGTATGGTGACATTCTTTTGTAAGATGTTATACATTGAAACATGTTCATTTATTGAGAGAGAACGGTTCTTGAGGCAATTTTGTAGTGTGGTACTTGCAAATATATAGTCACAGAAAATCGATGGAGGAAGCCATAAATAGATGGTCATAGTGAATGGTGTTGTGGCGTGTGATGTAGTGGGTTTCTATATGCTGTGATAACTTGCATGTTGGAGAAATAGAATTAATGACATTTAGTGAGGTGCATATATATAAATATAAATATAATGCACTACAATGGTTGCTTAATGGTTTTTGCATTATATTAAATAACTATATAGAAAGAGAGTATCATCTTACTGAACACGAAAATATTTAAATATAATATATTGGTCTAGCGAATTACCCTCCATCTGTGAAATTAGTTTTGTAAGCATACTATGTTTAATAAACTCCTAACTACTATATAAATATTCTATGTGACAAGTTAAGTCTACAGAACAAAACGGGGATTAAGTGCACATGCGAAGTCAGAAGGCCAAATAATATGAATTTGTGATTTGCACTGCTCATCTACGGACTAGGAGGTAAACAAAGAAACACTGAGTCTCAGGATCAGGAAAATAAACCAACCTCTTTCAATCAGCTTCTCAATTTTTCTCAGTTCATGTTCTTACAATCCACCTCCTAGCTGGACTCTCCTCCACCTCAAGACATTTCCATAATTTCGGGATAAAGTAGGATTCTATTGATCACTTATTTCTCAAATAATTCACTCTCAAAATAATCCCTTGTCACAGAAAAGGGTCAGTTTGCACCTAGCTTGGTCATGATCCCCCAGCATCATCGTCTCTACTCTTTGCAAAATTGCATTTAAAGGTACAAGAGTGAACAAGACAAATTTACAACTAGTAGATGTGTTTGCTTTATTTTCTTGATATAGCTAGCTAGCATTATTGAAAAAAATATGATGCTATAAAACTATTTATATATCTAGCAATTAATAACTTTGCCCATTTATGCACACGGAAGTTTGGATCCATATGGTCCAAGCATATCAAGCAGTTCATTAGATGCACGTATGGAAAAGGAACAAGACATACACAAGAAGACATGCAGAAGTGGGTGGCTCATGACTTTACATTATCATCAATTTTATGCATGCATATGCTTGGCGGTATCTTGCTAGAATTTTGCAGTTTATTATGCAGGCAGCTTTCCTTTCAAGATGTGGACAACTAGAATGCTACCTAGCTAGATTTCATGAACGAGATATCACATCAATGACTCAATATGACAGTAGCATTAGTGTGGTGCAACAATAGAAATAATGATTGATATACTACCCAAAACTGCACTTGTCACAAACAGATATGTGATCGACTTAAATGAATACTACTCATGTTCTCTGCTGCCAATCAGAAGTATTTATGTTGATCATAAAAATGTATGAATGACAATTAATAGAATTAATTGGAACCAAGGCATCATCACGAGATCTGAAGAATTTCGTGACAGGACCAAGCATGCTTCCATATCTTCATCACTTGCTCTTTATGGCTAGCTAAGACTTAAAAAAATTGTTTCTGGAGAAGCAGTATAACACACACACACACACAAAAAATTGTTTCACACTCACTAGCCAGGGAACAACATACAGTATACAACTCTTAAGGTTAGACTTTTTTTTTTTGAGGACCTCTTGAATGAGTGAGGAGAGAGTCGACGGTGACCCGGGCGCCGGGCGGCGACGGCGCTTGATGCTTGCCCCCCGGCCCTGGTCCACGGCGAGAAGTGGCAGACATGGCGTTCAGGTAAGCGCAGCTGTTTTTGCAGATTCCGATGGAGGATGTTCGGAGGCGGCAAGTGTGGGGAGCTGGACTGTTTCGAGCGTGGGCTCGTCATCCCCGAGTCCGCAGGCGGGGGTTGGGACGGTGGTGTCTGGCTCTCGATTTTGGGCTCTGGCGGACGCATAGAGTTCCGACGATGAGGTTGAGCCACAGGCGGAGCTGAATCCCGCCATTGTTGTGGGGGGCTCTACTTCGTGGAGGAGGTCGACATCAGAGAATGAGGAAGAAGGGAGAAGCGGCTCGACCTTGGCGTCAGGTGAGCTGGACGGTGCTGTTCCGTATATTCCCAGGGAGCATGGCCGTTCCAAGGCCAATTTCTCGCCGGCGCCACATCCTAAGCTGATGCAACAACGAGCAACGTCGGGTAAACCATGGAAGGGGCCTTTGCCGCCGAAGCGTGCTGTCCAATCGAGGTCTCTAGGGGATGTCTTGGCAGTAGACCGCAGGTCGGGAAGGTCGGGCGCTGTTGCAAAGTTTGCGGACCTCGCTGACGAGCTGGCTCAGCCTTCGCCTGTTGGGCTGCCGGAGACGCAGCCGGCGACGGGGAAGAAGGCTGGTGCTCGGCTCGATCTAAATTCGAATTTTGAACATCTGATCCCTGTGACAGCTCGGCTAAGTGGGTCGGCTCCGCGGGCTTTAATGGGCCAGGCGGAGGCCGAAAAGTATTTCCACTTTCCTGCTGGCCTAGGGATTTTCTTTCAGCGAGGCGGAAGACCAATCAGTCTGTATTCCCACCCTCGCCGTCGTCCTGTAACCCGCGAGCCGTTCGTCTTGACGCGCATTGCGCAAGGGGCGGCACGGACGGTGACCATGGCAGGGAGGCAGAGAGAGGACCGTCGGCCGTGGGCTGGTGTGGTCCGCGGTGAGGGAGATTCCCAGCAAGAGAGGAGGGCGTGGCCAGGGTAGTTGGGAACCGGGTTCCATGCCCACCGGGAAGAGCAGCAGAGAGGTTGCGAGTTCGAGGAGGGGGAGGGCTACCTTCGCAACTTCGAGGGGAGAGGTACTGCTAACCTTGGCGTGCGGGGCAGAGGCTCGTTTCGTGGCCGCGGTTACAGAGGTGGCAGAAGCTCGGCGGGTGGTCGTGGACGCCCGTGGGGCGGACAGGACCGCGTGCAGGAGGGCAGAAATTCAGCAAGGGTGTTTCGGCGGCAAGAGCGCAGGGTGTAGCGAACATGGCCTCATATGCCATTAGTTCGAGTTTGATTTTGGTGATTCATGACAACATGATCATTGGGACTAACCCTATTGTTTTAGCATGTCTTTGTAGACACTTCTAGGTCCCAAGGATGCAAGAAAACCATATGCCAAATTGAGAAGATAGTGTATTTTTCAAGGGTCAAAACCGAGCAAGAAAAGGAAAAGAAAAGACACCGTCGGATGAACCGACGGTCCCTCAAATACAAGCGTCGGTGCAATCGTCGGACGAGTTGGTGCACAGGGTCAAACCCTAGGTACCGTCGGATGAACCGACGGTCCATTATTTAGTAGCGTCGGACGAGTTGCAGAGGAAGAGCAAGGAAGACAGTAGCACCGGATGATCCGACGGTCTGAGTGGGGACCCCGTCGGTCTATCCGACGCTCAGTTTGAATTCATACAGAGACGCGCCAAGACGAAGCCTTCAGCACCGGATGATCCGACGCCTTGGACAAGGAGAAGCGTCGGTCTATCCGACGGTCGATTGGAAGCTAACAGAGGCGACTTGAGCGCAGAGTCTTCAGCACCGGATGATCCGACGAACCGTCGGTGCATAGCGTCGGAACAGTTGTGTCAGAGAACCTCAACGGCTAAGTGACGTGGGAGGGGCACCGGATGAACCGACGCCCTGGAAAATATAGCGTCGGATCATCCGACGGTACCTTTTTCAGTAGACGTTAGCCAACGGCTAGTTTGATGCCTTGGGCTATTTATACCCCCTCCACTCACCCATTTGTCATGGCTGGATTGTGTGGAAGTGCAGGAGAGTTCAAGACACCTAGAAGATCATATCCAATCCATCCAAGTGCTTAATTGCTCATCCATAGACTTGCATATGCTTAGTGTATGTGCTTAGTGCTAGGCTTAGCTTAGAGCTGAGTGAGTGCAAGGTTGTGCCAACCTTGTGAGGTGATTCTTGAGTGAATCCAGTTGTACAAGGTTCGCCGGAAGCCTTGGGGCCTAAGTGGCTCACCGGCAATCGTCATCGACCCTCCGGCTTGGTGTGGAGTGGCGAGGACACTTTGTGCGGGGGACGTGGAGACCCCCTTCCTTGGTGGAGAAGCTCCTTAGTGGAGGCGGCATCAAGGTGACCAAGGGAGCTTGACAAGTGCCTAAGTGGCTAGCCTTTGTGGCAAGTCAAGTTGGTGCTCTTGGGAGAGACTTGGTGACCGAGAAGCAATACTCTTGTGTGAGTGCTTCAACAACGTGGACTAGGGGTGGCTTAGTGCCTACCGATACCACGGGATAAATCGCGTGTCAAGAGTTTGCTTCCTCTCATCCCCTTTACGTTTCCGCATTTACTCTATTGCAATCTTTGCTTGCCTTTACTTTCCTAGAGTAGTATCTTGCTAGGAATGGCTATAGGTTGCAAACCTTGTTTTGGGATGGGAGTTTCACACTAGAACAACCGTAGTTGCACATATAGATAGTATGTTCTAGTTTACTTTTGTGTAAAATTTAGTGAGCCATAGGTTAAGGTTTTAAGTTGCCTAATTCACCCCCTCCCCCTCTTAGGCTAACGGGCATCCGATTCCTTACAAGTGGTATCAGAGCCGGGACTCACTTCCTTCACAAGGAAACACCAATTCGATTGGTAAATTGTGAAAACCGGCTCATTGGAACGGTTAGGCTTCACCGCCTAGTGAGTTGCTCTTTAGAGGAATGAAAGGGGTGGATACCTTAGGTTTGGCTCCACATTTCGATGGCACGGGCTATCCTCGGTGGAAGGTTCTCATGGAGGCCTATCTCCAAGCAAGGGACCTTGATGTTTGGAGAGTCACCGATGAGGGCATGAAAAATGGTACTAGAAAAGAAAAGCAATTTGATGTGATTGCTAAGAGTATCATTTTGTCCTCACTAGATGTAGGCGTTTTCAATAGAGTTTTTACTTGTGAAAATGCTCATGAGCTATGGAAAACCATCAAGGAGCAAAATGAGGGTTCAAAAGAAGTTGCTAATGAACGCTATGGTTGTCTCCTTGAGGAATTCAATAGCTTCAAGCAACTTGCAAATGAAAATGCCGAATCTATGTACTCACGCCTAAATGTGCTTGTCAATAGAATCAATGCTTTAGGTGTGAAGAACATCACGGACTTGAACATCAACCGCAAGATCCTTCAAAGTCTCCGGAAGCCCGACTATGACTTGGTGAAGGCTATCATCTATGAGAGAAAGCTCGAAGAATTGAAGCCATCTCAAATCTTGAGCAAGATCATGGCACATGAGCTTCAAATCATGCCCGAGTCCAAGAAGGCGTCCCAAGAAAAGTCTCAAGAACCATCTTCTCCAAGCACAAGCCTTGCCCTCTCAAGCCAACAAGAGAAGGTGTTGAGTAGGATGGCTACTCATGGAAGCTCAAGCGAAGATGATGGTGATGATGGTGATGATGAAGATTCCTCAAGTGATGAAGAGGTTGAATCCATGGTGGCCGAGTACGTGGAGAAGATCTTCAAGTATGTGAAGAAAGTCAACATGTACGGCTACAACGTCCACTTGAGAGAAGGGCGTTATCATCAACACATCAAGTTCACCAAGATCGAGCACAAGCCCAAGAAGAAGGTGGTCAAGGAGAGGAGGCCAAAGCAAGAAGCAACTATCGCCGTCCGTGAGTGGACAAGTGGTGGAGAATCAAGTTCTTCTAGCTCAAGTGATGAATCAAGAAAGAACTTCACCACCCGCTTCATGCATGGCTCTTCATCATCACCACACATGTGCCTTATGGCCCGAGGTATGGAGAACAATGTAAGTGATGATGAATCCGACACCACCTCTCTTAATGATCTTGTTGAGCTAGTCCATGAGCAAAAAGGAATGCTTGAAAAACAAGCTAATGAAATTAAAGAACTCAATGCTCTCAATGATCTTAGTGACACCCTTGCTACAAATTATGAACATTTGTTGTGCAAATTCAAATTGCTTAGCAAGGAGTGTGATGAGCTAAAATCTAAGCTTGAGAGTAATGAGACTAAAACAAGTAATTCCTTTGAGCTTGATGAAACATCTATTCCTTGCGCAATTCCTATCTCCAAGGTAGATGCTTCAACTTCTTGCATTGATTTAATCGATGAATCTTGCTCACCATCTTGCCATGAGAATGTTGTTGTAGAAACATGTGATTATCTCATAGGCAAGGAAAATGATGAACTCAAGCAAGAAGTGAAATGGCTCCGAGAGAGGTTGGCAAACTTGATGGGCAAGGGCAAGAATGATGAAGAACAAGTGGACATCTCTCAAGACATGAAGAGTAAAGTCCAACCTTCTCAAGATAACCGTGATCCCATGGTGAAGAAGCTTGAGAAGGGTGCAACCGTGACTTGCTACAAGTGTCATGGAGAAGGGCACAAGTTCTACAAATGCCCCCAATTTGTCAAGAAGATGGACAAGGGCGCAAAGAAGAAATTGAAGCCCACAATCAAGAGCTCCCTCATCTACACCAAGCCCAACCGCAAGAACAAGACAAATAGCAACACCTACGTCATCAAGAAGAAAGCAAATGGCAAGGTGGTTGCACACAAGGTTGGGAAGATGAAGGAAGAGCGGGGTAGGAACCAACCCATTTGGGTACCCAAGGAAGTCATCACCAATATGAAGGGGCCTCAAATGGTTTGGGTTCCAAAGGCCACTTGAAGGCCTTGAGAACGGGGACTTGGGAGGCTTGGCACAATCAAGATGAGAAGATTCAAGCCTATAAGCCAAGCTTGCAAATTGGACAATGTGTTGCCCAAGTTCCCCGGTTGAGGTAATGGAAACTAGTACTCACCTCTTGTATCTTTGTAGCTCCATTGCCTTGTTTAGGTTGCATTTGTTGCAATGTTTACATATGGTAGGTTGCTTGTGTCATGTGCTAACCCATGAGCAATCTACATGGTTTGATTAGTGTGTAGGAAAACTACACTTGTTCTTTCATGGTGCATGTTTTCATATATATCTCTTTGCATCATGAGCAAGCTATAGGGTAAGCTTCCCGTTGTTGTCATAAACAATGTGCATACATTTGGTTGGTGATTCAAACACTAAATGCACACATTTAGGGGGAGCTCATCCCATGGTTTGGTTATGGGACTAACATTGTTTCAAGCTTATCTTATGTAGTCCCTTAGCGACGCGTTCCGGTGCGGTGTTTCATTCTAAGAGAATGCTATTTCACTCTCAAATGTGATCTAACATCTCTAATAGAGTGAATATAGCAATATGAGCTTTATGCTATTGAGTCATGTCCTTGCGAGCTTATGTCTCTATATAAGTTCAAAGGCAATGTACTCATACATTCCTAATCCTTGTGGTACCCCAAGTGTCTTCTATACAAGCTTCTTTCAAGTGGTATCACCTAGTGATATCATTTCCAAGTGGCTCATCTCAATGTGGTGCCAACAAGGTAGAGAGGATCATCCCCCGGAGGTATGCAATGATCAAAAGACTACAAGTGATATCTACAAGTGGTAATGTAACAAGAACCCATTTGTCTTATCTCTTGTCCTTTAAGCTACCTCTTTGCATGATATGCTCTAAGCTTCCTTGTTTTACAAGTTTGTAGTTGTGCACTTGTCTCTCACTACCCTTGTCTTGCAAGTGGTATTCTTTTTATGCACACACTTAGGGGGAGCTTAGTTTGTATCATGCTAGTCTCATGAGCATGTGATCCACCTTAGTTATTCTCACATGTGGTATCTTCATCGATATCATACATATGGATCATGGTTCATGCGGCTTTCTCCCTTGCATTTAACATCTCTCCTTTGAGCTATGGTTGCTAGATCTTGCTAGTTTCCTTGGACCTATTTGCTTTGGACTTTTTGGAGATTTTATTCCAAAGGGGGAGAATGTGAGACCAAAGCAAGCTTGTGGCTTAAGCTTACAAGTGGGTTCAAGGATGCTTACAAGTGGTTTCAAGGATATGAGACCAAAGGGGGAAAATGTGAACATGAAGATCAAAAAGGGGGAAGTTTGATCTAGGGGGAGTTTGGATGATGGTAAGCATCCAAGCAAGTGTAAGTGGTTCTAATTCTGTCAATTCTTGCAAATTTATACTTGCTTTGGTTGTGTTGTCATAAATCACCAAAAAGGGGGAGATTGTAGCGAACATGGCCTCATATGCCATTAGTTCGAGTTTGATTTTGGTGATTCATGACAACATGATCATTGGGACTAACCCTATTGTTTTAGCATGTCTTTGTAGACACTTCTAGGTCCCAAGGATGCAAGAAAACCATATGCCAAATTGAGAAGATAGTGTATTTTTCAAGGGTCAAAACCGAGCAAGAAAAGGAAAAGAAAAGACACCGTCGGATGAACCGACGGTCCCTCAAATACAAGCGTCGGTGCAATCGTCGGACGAGTTGGTGCACAGGGTCAAACCCTAGGTACCGTCGGATGAACCGACGGTCCATTATTTAGTAGCGTCGGACGAGTTGCAGAGGAAGAGCAAGGAAGACAGTAGCACCGGATGATCCGACGGTCTGAGTGGGGACCCCGTCGGTCTATCCGACGCTCAGTTTGAATTCATACAGAGACGCGCCAAGACGAAGCCTTCAGCACCGGATGATCCGACGCCTTGGACAAGGAGAAGCGTCGGTCTATCCGACGGTCGATTGGAAGCTAACAGAGGCGACTTGAGCGCAGAGTCTTCAGCACCGGATGATCCGACGAACCGTCGGTGCATAGCGTCGGAACAGTTGTGTCAGAGAACCTCAACGGCTAAGTGACGTGGGAGGGGCACCGGATGAACCGACGCCCTGGAAAATATAGCGTCGGATCATCCGACGGTACCTTTTTCAGTAGACGTTAGCCAACGGCTAGTTTGATGCCTTGGGCTATTTATACCCCCTCCACTCACCCATTTGTCAGGGCTGGATTGTGTGGAAGTGCAGGAGAGTTCAAGACACCTAGAAGATCATATCCAATCCATCCAAGTGCTTAATTGCTCATCCATAGACTTGCATATGCTTAGTGTATGTGCTTAGTGCTAGGCTTAGCTTAGAGCTGAGTGAGTGCAAGGTTGTGCCAACCTTGTGAGGTGATTCTTGAGTGAATCCAGTTGTACAAGGTTCGCCGGAAGCCTTGGGGCCTAAGTGGCTCACCGGCAATCGTCATCGACCCTCCGGCTTGGTGTGGAGTGGCGAGGACACTTTGTGCGGGGGACGTGGAGACCCCCTTCCTTGGTGGAGAAGCTCCTTAGTGGAGGCGGCATCAAGGTGACCAAGGGAGCTTGACAAGTGCCTAAGTGGCTAGCCTTTGTGGCAAGTCAAGTTGGTGCTCTTGGGAGAGACTTGGTGACCGAGAAGCAATACTCTTGTGTGAGTGCTTCAACAACGTGGACTAGGGGTGGCTTAGTGCCTACCGATACCACGGGATAAATCGCGTGTCAAGAGTTTGCTTCCTCTCATCCCCTTTACGTTTCCGCATTTACTCTATTGCAATCTTTGCTTGCCTTTACTTTCCTAGAGTAGTATCTTGCTAGGAATGGCTATAGGTTGCAAACCTTGTTTTGGGATGGGAGTTTCACACTAGAACAACCGTAGTTGCACATATAGATAGTATGTTCTAGTTTACTTTTGTGTAAAATTTAGTGAGCCATAGGTTAAGGTTTTAAGTTGCCTAATTCACCCCCTCCCCCTCTTAGGCTAACGGGCATCCGATTCCTTACACAGGGACAGAGTTGTTCCCCGGGAACAACAAGAAGAGGAGCTAGTGAAATCAAAGCAACAAGGAGTGGAGGGGGGAGATGTGATCATGGGGGAGGCAGGGGATGGTGACGATGGTGTTGCAGAAGAAGTTGGGGTAGGGACTAGGTGCTCTCGTTGTGCCAAGAAGGGGCATGCTGCAACTAGCTGCAAGATGGAAATCTACTGTGTCATTTGTGACAAGCATAACCATGTGAATTACATGTGCCCACTCCCGAAGATGTTGAGGCCAGTGGCTCATGCGGTGGGTTATGCAGTTCATGGTCTGGGCTTTTACCTTATTCCCCGGCCACCTCTTGCTAGGTCGAGGAAAGACTTGAGGACTTCTATCATTTCAGTCGAGGGGGGTGTGCTGTCGATGGAGGAGGTGTAGAAGCAGTTGGAGAGGTTATTCCCAGGAAAGTGGGTGTGGGAAATCAAGGAGCATGATGTCAATTCCTTTCTTGCCAAGTTTCCATCCAAGTCGGACTTGCAGAGGGCGGTGGCCTTTGGGGGAGCAAATATCAAAGGGGCTAATGTCTCGGCAGGGACGAGGATCAAGTTTGGTGTGTGGCATGAGAAGGAGACAGGTTTCTTGCTCCCTAAGGTGTGGATTAGGGTGTTCGGGTTGAGGCCGGAGCTGAGAGAGATCCTTGAGTTGTGGGCGGTCGGGTCTATGCTCGGATCGATGCAGGTAGTGGATATGGAAACCACTAGGAAGAGTAACTTTGGCCGTGTTTTAGTGGCTGTCTTAAATCCAAGCTTAATTTCAGAAGAGTTAGATGTAGTGATTGGAGACCACTGTTTTAAGCTTGTGTTTGAGGTGGAGAAGTGGGGGCTCGATGAGAATGGTAAGGAGGCGGCTTTTGAGTGGGGTGTCGGAGATGGAGACAAAGAAGGAGAAGATAAGGAGGGAAAGGGACAGGGAAGGGTGTCAAAGAAACAGAAGAAAGATGGGGGCTGTAGTGAGAGGGACGAGTTGGGAGGGGCCACTGAGGATGGCTCGACCCAATTCATCTCTTGGAAAGAGCAGGTCCTGAATATGTCTAAGAAGGAGTTCGAGGCTTTTCTGAAGGAGAAAGCGTGGGAGATCTTGAACAAGGATGCGGATGACATTATTGAGGAGTTGGCGGACAAGATGATGGGTGAGGATGAGGAGGAGCAGGGGGCTCATGTTGAGGGGGTGGTGAGTGACAAAAGGAAAAGAGGTCGAGGTGCAGAATGAGCTACAGGTGGCTGTTGCAGTGCCGGATGCAAGTAAGTTGCAGGTCAGTGCTTGTCCTAGGCTACAACAGTCTGGGGATGAGCACATTTTGGCCAAGGCGGAGGAGCGAGTGGCTAAGAAGAACTTGGAGTTCCGTGGAGGTAATTCCCACTCTAACTCTTTAATTTCTGTTAATAGAGACTTAGCTATTGATTGCTTGCAACAAATAGGAATAAACTTAGGGGATTCTAGCATGGATAGGGAGAATAATTTTCATAGTTTGATGAACTTAGAATTGGAGAGGGGTGATGTTGAGTGTGGAGGTTTTGAGCATGAATGGTTGGATAGTGACAGTGATGGAGGGAATATTGAGAATATTGAATTAAAAGCTTTAAAGAGCTTCTGTGGTGAAATGATGGATGAAGTTTTTGATGAATCAAGTTTCCCCTTAAACAGTGAACTTGATGATTGCAATTGGAAAGGCAAGTCTCACGCTAAGTCGTGTTTGAAAAAGACTTGCAAGATTAGAAATACAAAAGTATCGAAGAAGGGTTACAAATGAAAGGAATCTTCTGGAATAGCAGAGGTCTTAGCGACTTGGCTAAAATAAGGTTCCTGAGTGATTCCTCCAGAGAGCAGAAATTAGATTTCATTGCTCTTTTGGAAAATGGCAGAAAAGATTTCTCCCAAGCGGCACTTGATAACTTAAGTGGGGGTAGAAATTTTATATGGCATTGGACATCACCTCATGGAAGGTTAGGGGGTATATTACTAGGAGTTAATATGGATGTTATGGATATTGGAAGCATTGACGATGGGGACGTCTTCGTGAAATTTAGATTGAGAGATAGAAAGAGTGACTTCAAGTGGGTTTTGGTGGCGGTTTATGGGGCGGCCCAACCCGAATTCAAGGAATCTTTCCTTACTGAGTTGGTGCAGTCCTGCAAGAGTGAAAAACTTCCCCTATGCATAGGGGGGATTTCAACATTATGCGGAATAGTGGTGAGAAGAGTAATGATAATTTTGATGAAAGATGGTTGTTTCTCTTTAATGTAGTGATTGATAGCTTAGATTTGCGGGAGATCGAGATGTCAGGTCGTAAGTTTACCTGGGCAAATTCTCGCAGGGTGCCTACCTATGAAAAGTTGGATAGAGTATTGGTTAGTACCGAGTGGGAGCAGAATTTCTCGCTTGCCACTGTTGATGCACTTGGTAGGGAGATCTCTGATCACACACCTCTTCTGTTGTCCACCGGTGAAAAGCCGAAAGCTGGGAGACAACCACACTTTAGATTTGGAGAGAATTACCTATTTGACACCAGAAAAAATGTTGGTTACTTATTTGACATCCAAATTCAATTTCTTTCCCATATGTCTCCAACTTCAATTTCAGTTTCCTAATTGACACTGCCGTTGGTTCCTTCCATTCCATCTGTTACTTGTGCACGTGAGGCTGAGGGAAAGTACCAAAACACCCCTGCTGTCAATCACGTGAGGGGAAAAATACAAGGGGCCGGCGGCTGCTGTATTTTTCCGTAAAAAAAAGAGAGTCGCGCGCAGCCCCCAACCCTAGGTTCTTCCATCTTGACATATAGGCTGTGTTTGGTTGGGAGGTGAAAAATTTTTCTCCTCCCTTTGACCACTAATTAAGGGTATTAAACAAAGTTAGTTTTCAAAACTATCTCCACAATCCTGTGTAAAATCGCGAGACGAATCTAATGAGTCTTTGACCGCATGATTAGAGGATGGTTACTGTAGTATTACTGTAGCAAATCATGGATTAATTATGCTCATTAGATTCGTCGCACAAAGTTACACTCATCTGTAAAAAGGTTTTGCAAATAAACTTCATTTAGTACTTTCCTTGGGGACAAAAAAAGTGTCCTTGGGAACCAAACACTGCCTTAAAGGATGATGTCTCATCTCTGTTCCTGTACACCGTGGCCACCGTTGATGACTCCAATGTCCAATCAGCATGTTGCGCTGACTCCGAGGAAGTTGAAGAATGGCAGGGCGGCCTCGTCGGAGGCGACCTCCCGGTGTCGCACCGGCGACAGCGCGGAGACGGCGGAGCGCGCGCTGCGCGCGAACGCGGCCGACGCCGGGGCGGTGGCGGCGCGCGGGACCATACCGTCGCCTGCGGACGATAGAACACGCACAGCACGGCACATGCAAGTTAGTCAACGCTCGGTACACCCAAGTCAACACGAGATGTGACTGCGTGAGTGACACAGACACACATTGTGTGTGACACATGCACACACGCATACCGACACCGCAAGGACGAGCATGCGCGCGGCGACGAGGAAACAAGGCAGGCAGCAACGTACTCTTGCTGAAGAAGGGGACGCCGGCGGAGCTGGTGGAGAGGTCGTTGGTGCAGGACACGGCGGACTCATCGGGCTCGCCGGTGCTGCGACGCTGCGCGCGCAGGGCGGGTCCGGGTGAGTGGGCGGCGGCCGCTGCTGGCGCGGCGACGTGCAGCAGCTGGGCCGGTGACGAGGATGGCTTCTTCCGGTGGCGGAGCGCGCCGGCGGACTGTTCGCGCTGCCTGCGCGCAGCGAGGACGTGCCAGTGGTTCTTGACTGCTCCATCATTCCATCCATCAGACCACAACTCACGGATCAGCAAGCACGAGGAAGAAGGCGAGTGGTGCGGGTACGGCGGCCGGCGGCGCAGCCACGCAGACGCCCCATGCGGCGGTTCCGTGACGGGCGGCGCGAGCAAAGCAGGCTCTGCTCTACTCTGGAACCGCTCCGCCTCGACCTGGAACCGCTCTGCTCTACTCGGGGCAGAGCCGCCGCCGGCCGGACTTCGCCGCCGCTGGGCCAGCTCCACCCGTTTCCTCCGGCCGGTAGCTCCCACACGCCCCCGCCAATGTCCCCAGCCCGCCGCCACCCGGAGCCGTCTTCCCGTGGGTCCCCTACGCGGCCCTGTGCCTCCATGGCCGCCGTCAACCCCGCACAGGGAGCCCCGCTAGTCCAGCGCGGCCAAACTTAATGGCGCCACTAACAGAACATGACGGAAGTGTCAAATAGGAAAGAAAAACTAGAGTTGAGAACATATAGGAAAGAATTTCAACTTCGGTGTCAAATAGGAAAGCACTATTTTTTCTGATGTCAAATAGGTAATTCTCTCTTAGATTTGAGCTTGGCTGGCTCCTAAAGGATGGTTTCTTTGAGTTGGTTTCGGATGTGTGGAATAAAGAGATGAGAGGTGATACGTCGATACAAAAATGGCAAAATAAGATTAGAAGGCTGAAGCAATTCCTGAGGGGGTGGGCAAAGAATATGTCTGGTGCATATAAAAAAGAGAAGCAGGAATTAATGAGGAAAGCAGATGAACTCGATAGGAAGGCGGAGACCCAGCTGCTAAGCCAGCATGAGTGGGATCTCAAGCAAAGTGTTAGTGACAGGATTGCTCAGCTTTTGAGAGAGGAAGAGTTGAAATGGTTCGAAAGGGCAAAAACAACTAAGATTTTAGAAGGAGACAGTAATACAAAATATTTTCAGATGGTAGCTAACGGAAAAAGACGGAAAACTAGGATTTCTAGACTTGAGCAAGAGGATGGGGTTGTGGAGGGAGAAGAGCAGTTGCTTAAGTTTATTTATTACCGACTACTATAAGGGCCTCTTTGGCAATTCAGAGAGAAATAATTTCTCGATGAATGAATCTATGAGAGAGGACATACCACAAATAACCGCCATAGAAAATGACTTGTTGGTGGTTGAGTTCTCGGAAGAGGAGGTTAGGGAGGATATTTTTCAGATGAAGCATAATAAAGCCCTGGGACCGGATGGGTTCCCAGCTGAATTTTATCAAGTCTTTTGGAGTCTCATTAAGAACGACCTAATGGCCTTGTTTAGAGATTTTCATGAAGGAAGCCTCCCACTTTTTAACCTTAACTTTGGAATTATTACCCTGCTCCCAAAAGAACAGGAGGTCAAGAGAATTCAGCAATATAGGCCTATTTGCATGCTTAATGTTAGCTTTAAGATCTTTACTAAGGTGTTGGCTAACAGAGTATCGTCGATAGCATGTAAAGTTATCAAGCCTTCTCATACGGCTTTTTTGCCAGGAAGATATATCTTGGAGGGAGTGGTTATTCTACATGAAACAATCCATGAGTTGCATAGAAAGAAACAAAAGGTCCTCATTCTCAAACTAGACTTTGAGAAGGCATATGATAAGGTTAATTGGTCCTTTTTGCAGCAAGTTCATAGGATGAAGGGGTTTTCAGGCAAGTGGTGCCAATGGATAAACAATATTGTCAAAGGCGGAAGTGGTTAAAGTGAATGATGAAATGGGGCATTATTTCCAGACTAGGAAGGGATTGAGACAGGGTGATCCCTTGTCTCCGAATCTCTTTAATCTGATAGTGGATATGTTGGCAGTTCTAATTGAAAGATCTAAAGAGAGGAGCTATTTTGATGGTTTGTTCCCCCATTTAGTGGATGATGGATTATCCATCTTACAATACGCGGATGACACAATTCTCTTGTTGGATGATGATTTAGAAAAGGCCAGGAACTTGAAACTGGTACTAAGTGCTTTTGAAAAGTTATCAGGCCTAAAAATCAATTTCCACAAGACAGAATTGTTTAGCTTTCACTACAAGAAAACCTATCTTCTATGACAAAAATGCTCAAGACGGGGAGTAATATCGTCATACAATGTGTCATAATATGACGCCATGCTAAGAAGGGTCATAAAGTTAGGATGCTCTTAACTATATATGACGATAGATTTTTTTCGTCACATATAGGTACCCAGTACCGTCATAAAATGTGAGTGTCAGGTATCGGACCGACGGTTGTGAATTTGTGACGATAAATGTTGTCTTAATGTGACGACAATGGAGCATCACTGAAAGTTTTTGCAAATATGACGCCCCTCAGTGGGAATATACCCGCCAGGCCGTATATGGACCCAGGCCATGACCCCTTGTGCCGTTGACCCATTCTCTAATTCCCCAAAATCCCCCACTCCCACACGGCGGCGGGCGGTGTCTGGGCGAGCGCAACGCAGCTGCCGGCGGGAGGCTAGACTGAGCGCAGCGGGCAGGCGAAGCTTGGCGGGCGGCCTGGTGGAGCGCAGACGGCGGATCTCGTCGGGCGGCTGGCCTGTTGGCGAGCGTCGGTCGGGGTGGTGGAACACAGCTGTCGTCGTGCAACCTCTTGGAAACTCCGGCGAAGACGACGCCATGTCCAAGTGGGGAAGCTCAGCTAGTCAATCAGGGGCTACTGGATCGTCCATCCATGGTGGGAGGCAGGTTGAGCGCCATCTGGAGCCAAGGTCGAGGTGGGATGTCGTGCCGTATCCCCTTGGTAAGGAGACAGGGCTCCCCTTGATCCCCTGCCCTGATTGTGGGCACGTGAGGGTGGTAGAGAGGCAGTCAGGGAAGGAGACGATCGACAACTACCTGTGTGTGTTCTTCAAATGCCCACGGAACTTGGTGAGCATCCACTTGTTTGAATTGATTTGAGAATTTCTGCAACCCTATGTATCCAGCAATGGTGAATGCAATTGTTCTTTTATTGTTGTAGTTTCCTAAGCTTTGTGGGTTCTACAAATTCCAAAGGCCGTATTTGTATAAGCTGGAGGAGCTTGGCATTGTCTCAATCCAAAAATTCCCCCTGGCAGTGGACATTTGTGATGAAGGTAAAGAGGTAGAAGATGCATCATCTTGGAGAATGGTCGTGAATATGCAGACTGCTGAAGTGAAGATTGAGGCCAACATGGACAATCTGATGTGGAAGTTCAACATTTTGGTGACTGTTTTAGCATTTTGTCTAGGCTGTGTGGTGATGTATGTTGGAAACCAGAAAGTTAGGTGAAGTTCACTAGGTAATGTATCTTAGTCTTGGTAGGTTATGAAGTGTAGTATGAACAATATGCAATCCAGTGCAATTGGTCTAGGCTTTTGTAATGTATGAACAATCTGATGCTTTTTCAAGCAAAGAAATGTAATTGATGGTTAATGAATGCAATCTAGTCTTTTTTCATGCAATGCAGTTTATTCAAGTGTGAAACATTATGTGCCAATATTGGATGAAAATTGTTGTCAACAAAAAATTTTGGATGAAAATTTGGTAGAATGTCTGTTACTTGCAGCCAATGCATTTTGTGAGAAACTATGTACATTCCATGAAATACTTGGCAGCAAAATATGTCAATTAAAATTTCGACAGCATATAACCTAAACATGAAATGATTGGCAGCAAAATGTATCCATTAAAATTTTGGCAGCATGTAACATAGCCATTCCATACAACAGAATATCATTTTAACAGAACCATTGCATACAAGGTAATGGTTGAGAATTTCAGACATAAATTCACATACAAAGGTTCAGACATAAATTTGAGATACAAAGGTCTTAATACAAATGCAGCAAGGCATAAAAATTTCATATGCAAATTCAGATACAAAGGTTCTCAAATTTGAGGTACAAATTCAGTAGCATGAATCAGGTAAGGTCAGTCATCATCACTGTCATCTTCTGATATACTCGCTTCGTCCAGACTATGGTACTCAAGAAAGGTATCATCTTCATCTTCACTCCATGTTTCGCCAAGTTCAGGTGTTCCTTGATTTACATGAATGCTCTGAAGAAGGTGTGCACTAACAGGGCTTCCTGGTTGATTATCTTGCAACAAATCCATATCAGGACCAATGTCTTGGATAGTACAATTTTCCGGCGAAGTGTTTTCCTCTTGATATGCCTCCTGAGATCTCATCCGTACTTGTTCATGGATTTGTTGATTTTAGGCAGCCTCTTCAACATCATATATATGTCGGTGGCCAAAATCTTGTACAACTTGCCAACTATCACCCAACTTGGTATCTTTCAAGAAAAATAGCTGTGATGCATCTGTGGCTAGAATGGATGGATCATCCTTATACCATCGACCTTCAATGTTAATGCTTTTGAAGTAACCATCATCTTTCATCTGGTATGTCTTTCCCTCAAGATTGTACCATTCACACCGCAGTAAGATAACAGATCTAGGTCCTCTGCTGTTTTCAGTGTAATTCAACTCAATAATATCTTTCACTTTCCCATAGTAATCAATAATATGACCTTTGTGCTCACCTAAAGTCTTAATGGTGCAATTCTGTGTTTTCCTTTGTGCCTCACGAGCCATTGTGTGGTACCGTACCCCATTAATTATACATGCTGAGTATGATCACACTCGCCTATCAGGTCGACATGCGAGTGGGTACAGGTCTTCATCAACACTTGTGCCTTCATTTTTTAGATTGGTAAGCTGCAGGAAACAATAACAAATATGTAAGCTGCAGGAAACCATAACATATATTTAAGCTACAGGAAACAATAACAAATATTTAAGCTGCAGGAAACAAGAATGAATAGGTAACCTGAAGGAAACAAGATGGACATACATGTTTCTCAAACCAAGTTGGAAATTGTGTTTCCATCGTTTTCTCAATATTGTTGACCTGTTGCTGTTCCAACTGTGCCCTATACATGCTACAAAGAAGGTGGTTAGTTTACTTCAATTATTAATAGTAAATAAGCTGCAAAGAGGATTTCTGCTCCAAAATAAGGTTGCATCTAAAATTTACTTACTCTTTATACTCATCGACCTCTTGGCAATTATTTAGAACAAACCAAGCCATGGAGTCATAGTCAGTATCTTGATTATGAAGTGTAGAAGCACCCAGCAGGTTAATACTATGTGCAAAAATGGAAGAATCATTGGGTAAGATGTTTTGTCCTCCATCTAAGTTTCTCTCAGGTCTTGTGAACCTAGTAATAATGTCACTGAAATATGTTGAGCATTGGGTTAGACACTCATATGCAGTGTATGCCTCTGCAACAGATCCTTCAGGTCTTGCTCTATTGCGGATGAAACGCTTAAAGGTGCCCAATCTTCGCTCTATGGGATACATCCAACCATACTGAACCGGCCCCCGAAGCAATGCCTCGTCAGGTTAGTGTACTGCTAGGTGAACCATAACATCGAAGAACGCAGGAGGATAAATTTTCTCTAGTTTGCAAAGGATAATTACAATATCTTTCTTCATCTGATGTAGTTTATCAATCTTTAGAGTCTTGGAGCACAGTTGTCTGAAAAACCTACCCAATTAAGCAATTGCTTCATATACATCTTTCCTCACCAACCCTCATAGGGTAGCTAGTAAAATTCTCTGCAACAGTATATGGCAGTCATGTGTTTTCAACCCATTCAATGTTTTTGCCTCCATATTGACACATCTTGATATATTAGAGGCATAGCCATCTGGAAATTTAACATTTCTAAGAAACTCCAAAAACTTCTTCTTTGCTTCTGGTGATAGAACATAACAAGCCCTTGGCTTTGTGAAGAAATCACCATCTTGCACCAAATGAAGCTCTTTTCTTATACCTCTGTCTTCCAAATCTAGTCTTGCAGCGACGGTATCCTTTGACTTACTGTTATTAGACAGTAGAGTTGCCAGAATGCTTTCAAAAATGTTTTTCTCTATGTGCATAACATCTAGGTTGTATTGCAGCTTCATTTTGGACCAGTATGGCAAATCATACAAGCTAGCCTTCACATGCCATACAGGTTCTCCTTGTCGTCGTCGTTTCCTTGTCTTTGCCTTTTCAGGATGTTTTCCTGGAACATAAGATGTTGCATCCACCCTTGCCATAACCTCATCTGCTATGAACTTCCTTGGCTGCTCTCTATTCCCATGGTGGCCATTGAATGATGTGTTTTTCCTCCATGGATGGTCACTAGGGAGGAAACATCTATGACCTATGAACCCAATTATGTTTCTCAAACACTCAGAGCATGGATTCTCATCACAGTGCACACAACATTCGTATTCAAAAGTTTAGATGAAAAAGTCACATGAAAAAACGACCCATACCAAAGTTGTAGATCTTGATGAGATGCACAACATTAGTATTCAAAAGTTTTTCATTTGAAATGATTTAAATTTTTAAAAACTATTCCAAAAAATGCTTTGAATTCCTAAGACTACTAATATTGTCACTGACATGGTGGACCCACCGCAGCAGACTAAAAATTTAGCACCTACACCACCTGCTCTCTCGCGCTCAATTGACTCACCGACACATGGGTCCTATCGCGCCAGAAAAAAACAAACCCACACACCTCCCGTGCTGATTCTATCGCCGACAGATGGGCCCTGCCTCGCCTCCCGCTCAAGATGGGAAAATTTCCCTGGCGTTCTCCTCCCTTATCCATCCACTCGCTCGGCCAAAGGGAAAAAATCCCCAAAGTCCCGAGTCTCCTCCCTCTACTCAACCCTACCGCCGCCACTTGCCTCACCGTAGATCCGCAGCCTGCCGTTGAGCCTAGCCACACCGGTCTCCTCCTCGCTCCACTCAACCCTAGCACTACCACTCGCCTCACTGCAGATCCACCGCCCGTCGTCGAGCCTAGACCCACTGGCCTCCTCCTCCCTCCATGGTCAGTAGGCACAAAGACCATGGCCTCCTCTTCCCTCGCCCCACCGTAGATCCGCCACACACCAATGACAGCTACGGTTTTGCCTTGTGCAAAGTTCATCAGATCTAACAACAATTGAAGTAAGTCAAACTTCTTGGTTCATATCCACCTTCTCTCTTGCTGCATTTTTCCCGGAACTGAATCGAGTTCTATTTTTTCTGCATTCCCTCGTAGTAGTATTACAAGAAATGCCTAAGTCCAAGTATGAGCGGGAGAGGGATGCAAACATAAAGAGTATTCAAGATGTTTTTGCGTCCTTGGGTATTGACATATTAGCTCAAACTGTTAATTCAGTGTTATCAAAAGAGCAAGTGGGCAAAGGGAAGACATTAGAGTCGGGGAAACCAGAATCTGACAATGACTACGATCCAAACTCTGACCTTGATAACCTCTCTGACAGCGAAGATGATTGTGATTATGATGACGACCTCAATACTGAGGTGAGATGTATTAGTAGGTCACTTAACAAGTTAACCTGTCTCTATATTTGTTTTAGGGAACTCTTTGATTTATGCCTGCATATATCACAAATACTTCAATTGCTTGTTCAACTGTTGCCTGCATATTCACACATTCTTCAAATGTTGCTTTAACTGTTTCTGCATATATCACAAATACTTCAATTATTTGTTGAACTGTTGCCTACATATATCTCAATTACTTCAATTATTTATTGAACTATTGCCTGCATATATCTCAATTACTTCAATTTACAAGATGCTTGTTTCTCTTGCTAGGTAAGAACAATGCCTCCAGGTTCTCAACAACCAAACAAGAAAGAAAAGGTGGCCCCAATGGCCCCAATCCTGGCTAGCCCAGTAAGAGTCACTAGAGCAAGTATTACCAAGATGCAAACCCCACCCAGATATACCTGAGCCACTGCATCTGTAGTTACGGCTCTTGAGAAAAATGCTACACCTAAAGGCGGAAACCAACCGAGGCCACGAGAAAACTTGTCCACTAGAAACCTTGCGACACGTAGCCAGAACACAAACACTATACCCACTGCTCCAAATTCCCACCATGCGGCTGGTAGCCAGAACACGAACACCATACCCACTGCTACAAATCTGCACCATGTGGCAGGTACCCAGAACACAAACACCATACCCACTGCTCCAATTTTGCAACGCACCTTATCTACAGGCAGCAGCCCACCAATAACCCGCACCCCAGATACTACAAATAGTAAGAACAGAATGCCTACTCCCACAAGTCCTGCCAGGATTACAAGGTCCACTGCTGACTTGTTTCAGCAGCCTGCTCCCACAACTGGTACGGTGCCATCAACTCCTTTGGGCAACTCGCCAGGAGGACAGAGCTCTAGGCAAAGCAATGAAATGAATGACCACTTTGATGGTGCTAACTGTTCACAAGATCAAACAAGTGGAGAGCTGCATGAAGACAGTGAGCCAGGTACACAATATTTCCCTCCAAGCATTGTCTTCTACATTAAGTAACTATGACATTGTTACTAAATAACCTGTATTGGCAATGCAGTGCCTATCTAGATAAGGAATGTCCGCAAGAAAACCATGGGTCATGGCTTAGAGAGGATGATTAGACGAGGAAACAAGATGCCTATCCAGGTGGCTGAAGGCAAGCTGAGACCTGATGTCCCTGTTCAAGCTTGTGGTGTTGCCCTTAGAGATAACCTGCCTATCTACACATCTTGGAAACAATACAAAGATAGGGATGGGCAGGAAGAAGTAGCAAAAGTCCTCAGGAAAGTAGCGGTGAGATAACCTTTTCATTTTCCCTAACAATTACATTATATACAAGTTTCCTTTGTCAATAATTGTTAGCATTAATTCATTTTTGGTTCTAGTCAAGGTTGGATGTGGATGTCAGGAATGATGGTCCAAGCAAAGCAGCATGCACTGATATCATTAAGAAGGGAGTAAAGCAGCAGAGGTATCTCCTCAAAAGGAAGTACTTCGATGATGAACTTACAAGAGAACAGTTGTTGGCCAAAGAACCTCCCCCTAATATGAAGGCAGAAGAATGGGAAAAGCTGGTTGACTATTGGTGTGATCCCAAAGTTCAGGTCCATGATTGCATTATTCTGCTATTTTTCTTTGAATCCTATCTAACATGCTTACATTACCTAGATTTGTAGAATAATTAATGACTACAAGTTAGTAGAACATGGCAGAGACATGTTGTAATAAACTACTTAGAATGTCTATTATTTTGTAACTTAGAGTGGATGTTAGTTTAGCATTTGCCTCCTATTATCGTCTGACAATCGGAATTAAATTATGCATATGCTTTTTTGAAGAAGGTTATAGTGCTAAGATAGATAAGTCATTGCTTCAGAAACCTATTTACTACACAGAAGCACTAGAGTTTAGAGCTATTGCTTTGCAAAGTGAAAATGATAAGAAATTTTCTAGGAGTGATTGCTTGCAGAGTTGTTCATCTTTTATGAGAACACTAATATAAACTGTATATCTGTATGTAACCCCTATACTGCATTTCTGTTCCAGGAGCATTGTGCTAAGAATAGAGTTAACCACGGTCAAGTTGGGCTTCATCAAAAGACTGGAGCTAGGTCCTATATTGCCCATCGATACAGCCTGGTATGAGAACTAACAGTTCATGTGTATCCCCTTTACAACTGTATGTACGTAGGTGTCTTGACCTTAGCTGAAAAACTGAGATCCAAATTATATGAATGCTGCAGAGGGCTAAGTACAACAACAGCGAACCAGATCCTGTTGAATTTTTTGGGGAATGTATGACTAGTCCATGAAATGGTCGTACTGAGCTTGCAAATCAGATATATGTAAGCTCTATACTTTGAATCATGCCATTTAGTAAAGTCATTTGCAGATTGGTACTTGAATGAAACTTATAAGTGGAATTATTCTGTGTAGGAGGATATGGTTGCAGAGAAGGAAAGAGAACCAGAAGAAGGTGAAGCACAGAAGTCGCCCACTCAGATTGTTGCTGACAGTCTTAGCCAGATTAGTCCTGCATCAACCTTCCTTCCAAACATCGGTGTGACTCCACAATCCAAGCCTGCTAGGTCTACTGCAGCCACGGAAGCACGCCTGCGTTCTGAGTTTGAGGCCACAATCCAAGCAGAAAGAGAGGAAGCTGCTAGGAAGCAGGAACATTTGGAAGCACAACTTCAGGCTCAACAGGCCACCATTCAAGCAAACCAAGCTGCACTTGAAGAAAACCAAAATTTGCTACGCCAGACCCAACAAGATATGAAGGGGATGCAGACCAAGTTTGAAGAGACTAATGCACTACTGCGAGCTATGCTGAATCTACAGAAAGATGGGGCAGGTAGGTCCACCTGATTGACTTGATGATGCCTAGTCTTTTGTTGCATTGCTAGAACAAGAAACTTTGTCGTTGTCGGAACTACATGTGCCCACTGTGGTTGGAAACTTGTGTTCATCAGTTGGTATGTGGCAACTGTGTGTGATGAAACATGGAACTTGGTAGTTGTGTGTTGAAGCTAGGAACTTGGTAGATGTGTGATGTTTAAACCCATGTGTAATGTATTATGCTTTGGATTATCTATTGATGTATGTGCTATGGATTGTATGTGGATGATGAGTTCTTTGTGATGAGTCATTGAAAATATGTGCCTGGAGTGAATGTATTAATTTGACAGCAGTGATCATGTCAATGTTAATTAACAGTTGACAGTCATACATTACATGACAACAGAAACAATCATGAATTCTACTTACCAATATATGACAATGTGAGATCGTCACAAAAACCATGCTGAATAAGGGTCTGGTCGCACTTATTGTGACATTTTGACTTAAATTATGTGACACTTCCAGGCGTCATATAATGTCAACAATATGTGACGCCTTAGTGCACCTTCGCATAAGGTCTCACATTATGTGACGGTACACAATATTATCGTCACAAGGTACATTTAGTGACGGTCGATATGTGACGCCTCTTGTGACGGTGGATTTTCGTCACAAGACACTTTCTATGACAGTTTCTGTACTTTACATGACCATATCATTTTGTCATGGAAACCAGTTTTTTTTGTAGTGTTTGGGGAGACAAGGGAAAGATCTACTGAGTATGTGGAATTGTTTGGGTGTAAGGAAGGAGCTTTACCTTTTAGATACCTGGGGATTCCGATGAGCTATCGTAAGCTATCAAATAAGGACTGGAGAATGGTTGAAGATTGATTTCAGAAAAAGTTGAGTAGTTGGAAAGGAAAGTTGCTTTCGTCAGGAGGTCGGCTAGTCCTAATCAACTTGGTGCTCTCGAGCTTGCCAATGTTCATGATGTCCTTCTTTCGCATACCTAAAGGTGTTCGTGAGAAGTTAGATTATTACAAGTCTACACTTTTTTGGCAATGTGACGAACATAAAAAGAAGTACAGACTTGCTAAGTGGAGTATTCTCCAAAAGCCCAAAAGTATAGGGGGCCTAGGCATTATAGACCTGGATATATATGCAAAACAAGTGCTTGCTAAGCAAGTGGATCATTAAGTTATTGAATGAAGATGGTCTATGGCAGCAGATCCTCAAGAGAAAGTACTTGAAGAACAAAACTCTTTCCCAAGTGGAGAGAAAGAAAGGGGATTCACATTTTTGGTTGGGATTAATGCAAGTTAAAAAAACTCGTATTGGAGAGGGGTAGGTTCAAAGTTCAGAATGGATCCCAAATAAGATTTTGGGAAGATCTCTGGATTGGGAGAGAACCTTTGATGGTGAAGTACCCTTCTCTGTACAACATTGTGAGAAAGAAAAGTGCCACAGTGGCCCAAGTACTTAGTACAACCCCTTTAAACGTTTCTTTTAGAAGGGCTTTGGTGGGGGAAAATTGGGATAAATGGTTACATTTGGTGGGATGTATTCTTGATGTGCGCCTTTGTGAACAGGCGGACTCATTCTTTTGGACCAGGTCCAAGAGTTTCTCTATAAAGGGCATGTACAATGACCTAGTGGTCGGGAATACATCCTACACCAACCTTGTCACTTGGAAAGCAAGGATTCCCCTAAAAATCAAGATTTTTCTTTGGTATCTGTGGTGCGGTGTCATCTTGACAAAAGACAATCTAGCTAAGAGACAGTGGCAAGGTTGCACTCGTTGTTGCTTTTGTAGTGAACAAGAGACTATTCAACACCTCTTCTTTGAATGCCCAATGGCTAGATTAATGTGGACCGCGATTAGTGTCACCTTTGGGGTTACAAAACCTGCCAATACTGCTAACCTCTTCGGTCCTTGGCTTAGAAGTTTTTGGCATAAGCAAAGGGCTTTAGTGCTTGTTGGGGTGGCCGCTTTTTGTTGGGCATTATGGCTCAGTAGAAATGACATTGTATTCCAAAAGGCAAAAGCTAAGTCTATTTTGCAGGTGATATTTAGGGGAACCTACTGGATCAAGAGTTGGTCCATTTTATCTAGAGAAGAGGGAAGAAGCATTTTGAAGGAAGGAAGCCGATGGGTGGAAATTGTTGTGTTGGAGTTCTTCAACAGAAGAGGGTGGAATGTTCTAAGGCGTATCCAGGACCAATGATTCTTGCTTTTGCTAGCTGGATTCTCGTCTAGTTGTTTCTTTATTGCGCGTTGAGTGTTATATGTACTCATGTCGTTTGTATCGCTGTAACGGTGTTAACTTTGTGGTCGTACACAACCGGCAGGCTGTGGAGATCGGATGTTTTCCCTTATCTAAAAAAAAGGTTAGACTTTTTTCCATATACAGTACGTATACACATATTTTTCTCCATAACCATACATGATTTAGGGAATATCAAAGATGTGAATCTATACATGTCACCAAAAAAAAGTATTTTTCTAAAATTCTTATGCATTTATTGCCCTATTTCCCTTTTCGATCAAGTAGTATTATTTCATATATAGTAACACTATCTGATTCAAAATACTTGTGTTGTAGCCATCTTTTATAGACATTAAAATACTTCTTGTTCTATAAATTCAAGGCAAATGTGTCCAGCATCTAAAGAAGGCCCTATTTGAAATTTAGAGGCTAAAGTATAAAAATATGATCTAGCAGGGCTTCTACTAGAGTCCCAATATTATGGGGAGGCCTCAAAATTAACTCCCACACCCTTAGGGCCTGGGGCCCTCTCCAAAGCTCCCATCCATATTTTTTATGGAATTAATAATCCTCAAAGTAGATTGGTGCCTTGGTGCTGGAACTCCAAAAACAATATGTCCCATGCCACAAGAATTTAGCATAAAACACTCTGAAAAAAAGAAGTCGGAGTCTCTTCAAAGCAACAAAACCTACAGATCTTACTACCTGTCCAATTCAAGCACTACCCCCTGTTGCGGGTGAATGTGAAAGAATGATTGAATTGATTGTTGAAAAGTGATTACAAATATATAGAAGCCCAAGGGGCTAGATGAAAAGGCGTCATGCCCCTACGGTGGGGTGTTGTGCCCCTTCCGTAGATTCTTTGAGGAACCGTTAGGAGCGGTTGGAACAACCTAATTAATCTAATTGATCACTAATTAATTAATCTCAACACTCCCCCTTGATCAATTAGCTCCGTAGAGGTCTTTACTTGTTCAACACTTATAATTTTGAATTCTTGTAAAACCCTGTGGGAAAAAACCAAAGTATATATTGATATATCAGGCAAAAAACTCCTTTAAATCCAGTGGAAAAAATAAGGAGTAACACCATGATATATGTTGTTTCAACGTTAATAGACTCTTTAAGCATTCTTAAAGACATAGTCTATAAACAATTTGATCAAAGATCAATATGTCACAAATATTATCCTTGAAAAACCTCATTGAGGAAAAATGGATAATATGACATTTGTAATGTGTTAATATTACCTCACTAAAAACTTTATGTGAGAAAGCTCTAGTAGAGTAAAACTCATATAAAGAAAAGAGTTCAATATGATATCTGTAATAAGTTATATTTAGAGAGATTCTCCCCTTGATTCTTGCAAGTCTCTAAGTCTTCTCATACCAATGCCCTCAACACATTTATGGAATGAGGAGTATGGTAGAGATTTTGTGAATAAGTCGGCTAGATTATCACATTACTTAGTCTGCAAGATTTCAATTTCTCCATTCTTTTGGAGTTCATGGGGGTAGAATAACTTAGGAATAATATGTTTAGTCATATTACTCTTAATATAACCTGACTCCATCTGAGTAATACAAGCTGAATTATCTTTGAAGATAATTGTTGGTGTATCAATCGCACCAGTACCACATGTTTGTATGATGTGGTTTATCATTCTGCGAAGCCATACGCATTCGCATGATGCTTCATATAAGGCTATTATTTCAGAATGATTAGTGGAAGTAGATACTAATGTTTGCTTTGTAGACTTCCAAGAAATTGCCGTTCCTCTTTGCAAGAATACAAAGCCTGTTTGTGATCTGCCATCTGGGGATCTAACAAATAACTGGCATCTCTATATCCTAGCAAAGTCTAATCTTGATTTCTGCTATAGAATAATCCAAGGTCTTTAGTGCCATTGAGGTATCTAAATACTGTTTTTACTCCTACCCAATGACGTTTGGTAGGTGCAGCACTATGTCTTGCAAGCAAATTTACTGCGAATGCAATATCCGGTTGAGTGCTGTTAGCAAGATACATTAATGCTCCAATGGCACTAAGATATGGGAATTGTGGTCCCAATATCTCTTCTCCCTCGTCTCGTGGTCTAAAAGGATCCTTCTCTATTTCTTAGGACCTTACTACCATGGGAGTTTTTGCTGGATATGACTTGTCCATATTGAACTTTTCCAATATCTTTTGGACATAGGCAGATTGGTATACAAATATACCAGAAGGAAGATGCTCAAGTTGTAAATCTAAGCAAAATTTGGTTTGACCCAAATCCTTCATTCAAACTCCGTCTTTAAATGATGATGTGCTTCATTAATATTGGCTTCGTTGACAATGATATTAAGATCATCAACGTAAACCGATATAATGCAAAATCCTTTCTTAGAATTCTTAATGAAGACACATGGACAATCATGACTGTTTATGAACCCTAATGATATAAGGAATTCACTTAACCGATTGTACCACATTCGGCCTGATTGCTTTAAGCCGTATAATGACTTCTACAACTTGATGCAATACATGTTATGATTTGCCTTATTATCTGGTATATGAATTCCTTCAGGACCTTTCATGTATATCAGAATCCAGTGACCCATATAAGTATGCGGTCACTATATCCATCAACTGCATAGATAGATGATTTTGTACTGCCAACGATATTAAGTATTGGACGGTTATTCCACTCATTACTGGAGAATAGGTTTTGTTGAAATCAACGCCAGATCTTTGCGTAAAACCTTGTGCCACTAACCTTGCTTTATACCTCACCACTTCATTGTTTTCATTTCTTTTACGAACGAAAACCCATTTGTATACCACAGGAAGGATACCGGGAGGTGTTGGCATTACAGTCGAAAACACTTCTCTTTTATAAAGCGAGGCAATCTCTGCTTCAATTGCTACCTTCCACTTATCCCAGTTAGGACGCTTCTTGCATTCTACTAGAGATTTAGGATCTAAATCGGTTTGAAGGATATTAGCAATTTGCTTAGAGAGATAATAGTCGACTATCGTGGACTTACGATCATAAGACTCTCTAGTCTCTACGAAAATTATAGCAATTTCGTCTACCCTTAAAGATTCATCATTATTTCCCAATACGATGGATCTAGGGTCTTCCGATGTTCCAGCCTCAGTGTTTATGCGCATAGTTGAGCTAGATTGTGGATCACATCTATCCACAGGACATTTTATGTCCTCTAAGTTTCTATCAACTGAAACTTGAGTTGTATTTCTAGTCTTCCTTTGCTTATTAGCAACCACATCTTGCTTCTTGGAAGTGCTTCTCCCCCTCTTGTTTACAATTTAGGGTTGAGTGGTTTTATTTGGTACCTCCACTCTTTTGGGCATGTTCCTAGCAAGATGAAAAGACTTTGTGACACCTTTATAATCTTAAAAAGCGTCTGGCAGATTATTTGCAATATTTTGCAAATCAATGATTCTCTGAACTTGAAGTTCAGTTTCTCTAGTACGTGGATCAGAAAATGAAATGCTTGTTGCATTCCAGTCAAATTCCTTGCATTCCTTTTTGGTACATTTCTCCCCCTAATGTCGGGAAATGTCCCTCGTTAAAAATACTATCAGCAAACCGGGCAGTAAATAGATCCCCTGTGAGAGGTTCTAAATACTTGATAATCAACGGAGATGAATAACCCACATAGATCCCCAATTTCCTGTGAGGACCCATTGAAGTTCGCTGAGGTGGTGAGATGGGTACGTATACGTGAAGGACTGGAACTGGCGACTAGAGAGGGGGGGAGTGAATGGGAGCCGATAAAAATTCTTCTCGAAGGAGATGGAGACTCCAACAAGATGAACAAGACTTCCAAAGCACGTCTCCGACTCAACTACCCAAGTTGGCCAAGACCACGCAGCCACTGGAGTGCTACTGATCCTAGGAACCAACAACCACCTACACCTACTCGAGAACGCAACGGAACAAGCAACTCGAGCACCACTGGACTGCACCGGTTAAACCGGTGAGCAGCACCGGTCAGACCGGTCCCTGCTGGAGCACCTCGACAGATCCTGAGAAACTTCCACAGAAAGCTCCTACACCAGTCAGGCCGGTGTAGTACGCCGGTCAGACCGGTCTGAGCCAGGAAGCCCCAAAATCACAAACCTGACCTCCCGAGCTCCAAAACGAACCAAACTCGAAACAGCAGCAACACGAAACAACAGGGAACTCACCAAGACGTTCACCCGAGGCAAATCCCACAAGGCCTCTGCACCGGTCAGACCGGTGAGCTGCACCGGTCAGACCGGTCAGGCTGGGTAGCTCGGGATGAACAGCGCCCGTGGGTCAACACCCCCAAATCCAACTCCCGATCTCCCGAATCGCTCCACGGATTTGCGCAAGACTTTGGGGATAGTAGGAACACCTCATGGGCACTCCATAGCCAAGATTTAGTCCCCTAAAACTTGCTAAATCGAGAGGAATCGAAGAAATCCCACCAAGAACGCCTCTAACCCTAGAGAGGGGAAAACCCCAAAATCGAGCCCTTTTGCTCACGGATTTGGGAGGGGGATAAAAGGGAAAAGAACCACGAAGGGTTCAAGTATACATCCCCCACCAAATCCCAAAGACAAGGGCCTCAAATCCGCCACAAGAAAATCACCAAGAAAGGGCTCCGAAAATCACCAAAAAGGAGAAATGGGAAAGACACATCCAAGCCTTGAGGAACCACGCCGAATCATCTATACATACCAAAGATGTTCATACAAGGTCTAGCTTGACGCCTGATCATCCTTCCCTCTCACAAGATCTCACCATGAAGCTCTCAAGATAGTCCTAGAAATTCCAAAGGAAAAAGGAAGAGGAAAATAGCAAAACAAAATGAGCTAGGGTTCCAACAGATGGCTACCATCCTCTCACCACTTGGGTTATATGGAGGCTAGCCGAAAGACTAAAATACCCCTAAGGCCTAATACTAGGATACACACCCCCGAGGGGCACTTTGGGAAACTTTGTCTTCGCACCATCGGACGGATGCTCGGCGACGGCAAACTTGCTTAGCCTCGACGCAAGCCTTGCGATCACGACGCGTGTCCTCCGCTTCGAAGTCTCCGGACTGCGTCGTCGCACACTGGTCAGACCGGTCTGATGCTGCTGCACCTCCGTCTTCGGTCTTCGGTCTTGGCTTTGTGGATCAACCAAGGAACCCAGTGGTTTTCTGGTGAACCACTGTAAACCCCGCGAACTCGGTGTAGCCTCCTCCAATCACCACTCAAGACTCGGCTCCCACGTAGTCCCGGCTCGACCTTGGCTTTGAGGCTCAACCAAGAAACCGTCCACGACTTCATCTTGCTGTTCTTGCCACCATGCGGCCCACACTTGACTCCGCTGGCCACCGGGTCCCTCGAACCAAGCCTACTTGTCTTCTCCACACCTGGAGGCCTCACCAGCAACGACCTTTCGCGCTTGTTCTTCACCTGCACCAACACCAGTCAAGCCGCAACGTGCACCTGCAATACTTAGCCAAGAATCAGTCCACACCACGTTGTCAATCACTCATCACACCAGGAAGCGACCATCCACCGGTCCTCGAACCACACATGGCTCTCAATCTCCCCCTTGATGAGTGCATTGACAACACACACATTTTGGTAAGCAAAGAGAAAAGAAAAGAAAAGAAACGACTAAGAGAAACTCCAACAAGCGATCGAAAGCCGAAGAAAAGGCAAAAGAGCAAGATCACTTGAAGAAGACAAGTCTCGGACCCCTTAGGCAAGGGCAACGGCTCGACACATCCGAGACAAAACACGCTCAAGCAAAGAGCACAAGCCACCAATCCAAAGCTCAAAAACCACAAAGAGCTCCCCCTGCACACATGCAAGCTCCCCCTGAACCAATGCAACTCCCCCTGGACGAATGCATGCAAACCACTTCACGAAACAGAGCAGCTGCTTCAGCTTTGCTCTGACCGGTCAGACTGGTCAACCTCACCGGTCAGACCGGTGGACAAGATCGTCCAGCACCTGACACTCACACCGGTCAGACCGGTGCATCCCACCGGTCAGGTCGATGACCACCCGGGAAAAACTGGGAACTGCACGAGCTCAAAACTAGCTCGAAACCACTTGGAAACCTTCTAAATGCATGCAGCAAGCCAAAACATGCTCAAACTTCTCCCCCTTGTTGACAATGCATGAATCAAGCCAAAAATGCAAAAAAATGCGACCTAGAGCTTCTCAAATAGAAAAAATTCAACATAGCATGCTACACACCTCCAAATGAGCAAGTTAGATACTCTATAGCTTCGTATGGACAAAAACTACAAGATCACCAAGTTTCACAACCATTGGGCGAAGCTAAGATAGAAATGACTATTTTTGCGAAAAATTTCCCTCTCATGAGCAAAGTCCTAAACATGAGCAAAACATATCAAAATGGCAAAGCCACACAAACTTCATGCTAGGACAATCATTCTAAGCATAAGACCATCATAAACACCCACAAGCACCTCATGTCATGTCAAAGCCACCGAGCCATGTGCTTACTTCTAAATATGAGACTTCTCATTGGTAAGCAACATGCAACGGTTTAGCACCCAAAAGCAAGTAAATTAAGCACATATGACATGGGAGCACATTTTCCAAACAATTTACATTTCATTTTCAGATTCATATTTGGTACATGAAATGTCTTTGCGACAAAAAGGAACTTATGCCCCTCCACAAGATAAAGCATGGGGGCTCAACATTCATGATGGCAAATGAGCCTTTGGCCCCATATGATCAAAATAAGCTATCCAACCACAAATTAAGCATAGCCAAGCCACAAAAACATGTCAAGATCATATAAAGGCATTTACTCACAAGAGAGCATACATATGAGATTTTTCAAAAACATAGCCATCAACCATGGATATAAACCAAGATTATCAAGACCAAGACACCAAAGAAGAACCCAAGAACTGGCAAGTCCCAGAAGTGGACTTCCTATCCAACCGACACCCGGCAAAATCCGCGTCTGAAAATCCATGAAGAGCCAAAGAAGAAGACGCGGAGTACCAAAGGCCGAAGTCGGGAGTATGACGCAAATACCTAAAAATGCGCTTGACTGCTTGCCGATGCGAAGTCCTTGGAGATGCTTGAAAATGAGCGCACAGACATACCGAGAATTGGATGTCCGGCCTCGTCGCCGTCAAGTACAGGAGTGACCCGATCATGCTCCGGTACTCCTTCTGGTCCACGTGTTCACCTTCCTCGTCTGCATCAAGAGCTGTAGTCGTACTCATAGGCGTCGCCATGGCCTTGGAGTCCTCCATCTTGAACTTCCTCACAATGTCCTTGGTGTACTTAGCTTGGTGCACAAATGTTCCTTCCTTTGATTGCTTGATCTGGAGCCCGAGAAAGAACTGCAACTCACCCATCATGCTCATCTCAAATTCCCTGCTCATGTCTTCTGCAAACCTTGCAACAAGAGAGTTAGACGAGCCACCAAAGACAATATCATCCACGTACACCTGCATAATCAGGATATCTTTGCCCTGCCTGAGGAGAAACAAGGTCTGATCGACCTTCCCCATCTCAAACCCTCTCTCAAACAGGAACCCCCTCAACCTACCGTACCAAGCTCTAGGCGCCTGCTTCAACCCATACAGCACCTTCCTCAACTTGTACACCCAGTGGGGGTACTTCTCACTCTCAAACCCCGGTGGTTGCCTCACATACACTACTTCCTCCAAGACACCGTTTAGGAAAGCACTCTTCACATCCATTTGGTGCAATTTGAACCCTTTAGCCACGAAAAAGGCTAGAAGGATCCTAATCGCCTCCAAACGAGCTATGGGAGCAAAGGTCTCCTCGTAGTCGATCCCCTCTTTCTGTGAGTACCCCTGAGCAACAAGCCTTGACTTGTTTCTCACCACTTCTCCTTTCTCTCCCTCATTATTTTTCCACACCCATTTTGTCTCAATCGGCATACACCCAGGTGGAGGGTCAACCAACTCCCAAACTTGGTTTCTCTCGAAATTCTCCAACTCCTCATGCATCGAATTAACCCAATTATGATCAGATAGCGCGTGTCCAATGGCTTTAGGCTCAAAGGTAGCGACAAAAGCAGCATGAGAGAAATGAGAATTGTTTTGAACCCTCGACCGTGTAGTACGTTCATTGATGTCGCCAATGATCCTCGAAGCTGGATGATCCACTTGAACTCGCCGAGGAGGTTCTCGCCTTGATGCTACCTCCCCCTCAATAGTAGCTTCACCTTGATCTGGGTTTGTCGTTGTAGGTGTGGGAGAGGGCCCGTTCACCACCGTAGTCGAAGTAGTAGGTACATGCTCAGCCACGGGCACCACACCGCCGTCTTCATCATCTCCATGTTCATGCTCCTCCTCCTAGAAAATCTCCTCGCCAAGCTCATCATCACTTGCACACTCAAAAACAAGCTGACTACGTGGCTGTGTCTCGTCGAAGGTTACCTCGCAAGTCTCCATGATTTGGTTAGTTTCAAGATTGAGCACACGATATGGAAGTGACTCACCTTGGGTGTGCGACGGTGCATCAACTCATAGCAGGTTTTCTTCTTGTGGACCCTGAGGTAGATCCTGTTGGACACGTAGCACGCGGTATTGACTGCCTCAGCCCAGAACCTTCTGAGAGTCCTATGCTCATCGAGCATCGTCGGAGTCATCTCGCACAAGGTTCTGTTTTTCCTTTCCACCACGCCGTTCTGGGAGGCGTATACGGACTCGAAAACTGGTGTTCAAGACCCAAGTCACGGCAAAAGGTTTCAAAACGAGAGTTTTTGAATTCCGAGCCATTGTCACTGCGAATTGCTCGTATGGCATCTCCATGCCTCTCGTTCTTCAACCTCAAGACAAGATCTCGAACAAAACCAAATGTCTCCCCTTTCTCTTCCAGAAAGAAAACCCACGCATACCGAGAGTAGTCGTCCACCACAACTAGGACGTACCACTTCCCACCCGCAGATCACACACGAGCTGGGCCAACAAGGTCCATATGGAGCAGCTCGCATGGACGCTCCGTCATCACATCGGTGAGGGGCGGGTGAGAAGAGGCTACCATCTTGGCATGCCTACACGGCGCACAAACTAACTCTTTTTCAAACCTTAGCAGTGGCAATCCTCGGACCAAATTGAGCTTACTCAAGCGAGACAAAAGGTCAAAGCTTAAGTGACCCAACTTCCTATGCCACTTCCACAACTCACTCGAAGAACCAGCCAAGAAACAACGCTCCACACCAGAAGACTGAGAGAAATCCGCTCGAAACACTTGACCCTCGGGAACGACCATGCAAACTAGGTCCCCTCGAGAATCCAAAATCCGAGAACCACCAGGCCGAAACAACACCTCAAAGCCCTCATCCAAAAGCTGGGAAACCGAAAGCAAATTGAATCCGAGCGATTAAACAAGAGCAACACACCTGAGAATGACCTTGTCACTTACCTTAATCTCACCTTCTGAAAGCACACGCCCTCGCCCATTGTCCCCAAAGGTGATGTATGTCTTGGACACCACCGGGACGAGACTTGAGAACCACCCCTTGTCTCCGGTCATATGCCTCGAGCAACTGGAGTCAATCAACCAAACGTTCCTCAAGTCTCCCACCTGAAATTCAAAAACGAGCACGTGAGTGAACAAACGACTCAGCACCGGGGTTAGTACCAAAAGAGTAAAACCAGTGCCGAGCCATTTGCTCCAAAGTGGGGTTAGCACAAACCAAATCATCAGCCTATCAAAGCTACCACCACGAAAACCACCACGGGAACCACCACGAGGGAACCACCCCTGTCTCGCTGGAGGAGAACGAAAACTACGAAAGGAAGAATGTGGACCGTTCCTCCTCTCCATCTCAAAGCTACGACTCCTCCCACCATCGTATTGAGCACGATGTGGAGAACATCTAGCAAACTGACCACCTGCAAACTCTCCAAACCAACCACCAGAACCACGACCACCAGAACCGAACCAACCATCCGCACGAGCACGGAACCCGAACTGCTGTCTGCCCAGACCAGCACCGGTCTGACCGGTGGAGTGCACCGGTCTGACCGGTGGTGCTCGGCCAGCAACACCACCTGCCATCTTTTGATCTCCCCAAGCTGGAACCGTCCTCACAATCGCCTTGGCCCTGGGCATTTGCATACGAGGCTCAGGTACACCATTTGAAGGGCGGTACCTGTCCTTGTTCTCCCACTCCTTAGCCATTCTCTCCTCACGCTTCCTCTTGAAGCAAAACTCACCTTTGTGACCATCTCTCCCACAATAGTCACAATGAAACCGTATGGGCTTAGGTTTAGGTTTGGGTTGGGGCTGCTCACTTGGTTTCTCCCCACTCGGCTTCTCACCCTTCTTCTCTCCAACCTCACTCTCCTTGGAGCTCACAAACTTCACCGGTTTTTGGAAATCATTTGTTGGGCGAGGAAATATGGGAGGATCTGGGGTTGTGTCAAGTTTGTTTCTCAATGGGTTTTGCTTAGGAGCATAGGCATTTTTGTGGAAGGTTTTTGGTGGAGCTTGGATATCACCAATCTTCTCTCCTCCCTCACCAGTCACCACTACACTCTCCAACCTTGTCCGAACCAAGCGCTCGCCCATCATAACGCTTGTATGCCTCTATCATCATCCTAAGCTGTGGTTCATGACCCGACAACCAACCCATCATTTTTCTCAAGTCATCGTTCTCATCCTGCAAGCGATCCACATAGTGTGCAAGTTCCAGATTTTTCAAAGCATGCAACTCACAAGTAGAGCAAGAAGTGGGAATAGGCTCTTTCAACTTGGCCTCAAGAGAAACAGTGTAAGCATGCATCTCATCAATCTTTCCATGCAAAACAGGGCAAGAAGTGCAAGCACCTAGCAAAGCAGGTCTAGACTTAAGCTCAGCCACTTCAACCCTAAGCACATCTATTTCATCAAAAGTAGAAGCATGCTTATCCTTAAGAGCAGCAAGATCAGCTAGGTACACAGAGCAATCACCACAATCAATCTCATCAGAAACCACAGGAGAAGCCTTAAGCGAATCTATCTCAAGCTTAGCATCAAGGTTCTGGGTTTCTAGCACAGCTACTAGGTTCCTAGCATCTTCTAGTGAGGCCCTAAGCTCTTTCCTCATCTTCTTGGCCTCTCTAAGCATGTCATCACGATTATCAAGCAACTTGCCAAGACGCTCGTTCTCCTCACGCAAGAAGGGAAGCTCGTCACATACCTCATCCTTGGAGTCAGAGTCCGAGTCGCTCTGGTGAATCTTCTTGCTGCCGGAGCTACGAGCCATGCCGCAGAAGCCATCTCTCACGTAGCAGCTCAGCCCGCTCAAGTTCTTGGATGACTTCTTGCTCTTGCGCCAATCACCTTCATCTTCACTGCTACTCGAGCTCGAGGAAGAGTAGGCGGAGCTGGAGTCGATGTCGCTCGCTCCGACCATCGCTCGGGCCTTCCTGCCGCGGCCGTCCTTCTTCCTCGACCGTCGCTCGTCCTTGTGCTTGTTCTTGTGCTTGTGATCGCGCCTTGATCGGTACTTGTTGTCCTTGTTCGACCGGTGCTTGTAGCCATCCTTGTAGCCGTCCTTGTTCTCCATCTTCTCCGGACAGTCGGCGACGAAGTGTCCTGCCTTGCCGCACTGAAAGCATGTCCATGGATTCCTCCTTGTGTTCACTCGGTTCTCGTGCAAGCTCTCGAACCGCCTGGTCAGCAACGCCAGCTCGTCCTCTCCAAGCACGTCGAACTCCTCGTCTGGCAAAGACATCAAAGAAGACAGAGAGTACATCCTGGAGGATGCGTTAGCGTTAGAATTAGCCCCTTTGCCATCGACGAGAGCAAGACCATGAGAGTCAGTCGGGCTCTCGATCTTGGCTGTCATACCATGGTCCAACTCAGCCGACTTGAGCTTTGAGAACAGCTCGTTCATGGTCAGGGTGTCATACTTCTCGGACTCAAGAATAGCCTCGACCTTTCCGTCCCATACGGTGCGATCCAATGAGTGCAAGAGCTTCACGGCTCTATCATGATCATCGTATGGGAGCACGGCCACATTGGCTCTCATGTTGTTCACCACTACCGTAAACCACTGGAAAAGGGCATCGACGGACTCGCCGGGGTGATGAGTGAAGTTCTCGTACTCCCTCCGGTAGGTCGCGTACATCCGAGCCTGAACCTGAGCATTCCCAGCATGAGCATCCTTCAACTGCTACCAAATCCTACAAGCTAAGTCCTCTGTCTGAACCCGATCGAATTCGGACTGACACAGAGCACGAAACAAATAGTCGACCGCCTTGTTGTTGGCGTCGAACATGTCCCTCGATCTCGGAGCAAGGAAGTTAATCAGATGAACATACATTGTGTTCACCGTAATGTCCCAAAGGATCTGACCCTTCCCGCGGAGGAACGCCGCCATCCGCCTCTGTCACATCTGGTAGTTTTTGCCATCGAAGTGCGGAGGACCCGAACCCCGTTCCTGGTACGCCATCCTTGGATCTTAGACTGGTTAGAATCCGAAGATCCGTAACCTGCTCTGATACCACTTGAAGGACTGGAACTGGCGACCAGAGAGGGGGGAGTGAATGGGAGCCGATAAAAATTCTTCTCGAAGGAGATGGAGACTCCAACAAGATGAACAAGACTTCCAAAGCACGTCTCCGACTCAACTACCCAAGTTGGCCAAGACCACGAAGCCACTGGAGTGCTACTGATCCTAGGAACCAACAACCACCTACACCTACTCGAGAACGCAGCGGAACAAGCAACTCGAGCACCACTGGACTGCACCGGTCAGACCGGTCCCTGCTGGAGCACCTCGACAGATCCTGAGAAACTTCCACAGAAAGCTCCTACACCGGTCAGGCTGGTGTAGTACGCCAGTCAGACCGGTCTGAGCCAGGAAGCCCCAAAATCACAAACCTGACCTCCCGAGCTCCAAAACGAACCAAACTCGAAACAGCAGCAACACGAAACAACAGGGAACTCACCAAGACGTTCACCCGAGGCAAATCCCACAAGGCCTCTGCACCAGTCAGACCGATGAGCTGCACCGGTCAGACCGGTCAGGCTGGGTAGTTCGGGATGAACAACACCCGCGGGTCAACACCCCCAAATCCAACTCTCGATCTCTCGAATCGCTCCACGGATTTGCGCAGGACTTTGGGGATAGTAGGAACACCTCATGGGCACTCCATAGCCAAGATTTGGTCCGCCAAAACTTGCTAAATCGAGAGAAATCGAAGAAATCCCACCAAGAACGCCTCTAACCCTAGAGAGGGGAAAACCCCAAAATCGAGCCCCTTTGCTCACGGATTTGGGAGGGGAATCAAAGGGAAAAGAACCACAAAGGGTTCAAGCATACATCCCCCACCAAATCCTAAAGAGAAAGGCCTTGAATCTGCCACTAGAAAATCGCCAAGAAAGGGCTCCAAAAATCACCAAAAAGGAGAAACGGGAAAGACACATCCAAGCCTTGAGGAACCACGCCGAATCATCTATAGATACCAAAGAGGTTCATACAAGGTCTAGCTTGCCGCCCGATAATCCTTCCCTCTCACAAGATCTCACCATGAAGCTCTCAAGCTAGTCCTAGAAATTCCAAAGGAAAAAGGAAGAGGAAAATAGCAAAACAAAATGAGCTAGGGTTCCAAGAGATGGCTGCCATCCTCTCACCACTTGGGTTATATGGAGGCTAGCCGAAAGACTAAAATACCCCTAAGGCCTAATACTAGGATACACACCCCCGAGGGGCACTTTGGGAAACTTTGTCTTCGCACCATCGGACAGATGCCCGGCGACCGCAAACTTGCTTAGCCTCGACGCAAGCCTTGCGATCCCAACGTGTGTCCTCCGCTTCGAAGTCTCCGGACTGCGTCGTCGCACACCGGTCAGACCGGTGCTCCTCACCGGTCAGACCGGTACCCACCGGTCAGATTGGTCAAACCCACCGGTCAGACCGGTCCGATGCTGCTGCACCTCCGTCTTCGGTCTTCGGTCTTGGCTTTGTGGATCAACCAAGGAACCCAGTGGTTTTCTGGTGAACCACTGTAAACCCCGCGAACTCGGTGTAGCCTCCGCCAATCACCACTCATGACTCGGCTCCCACATAGTCCCGGCTCGACCTTGGTTTTGAGGCTCAACCAAGAAATCGTCCACGACTTCATCTTACTGTTCTTGCCACCATGCGGCCCGCACTTGACTCCGCTGGCCACCGGGTCCCTCGAACCAAGCCTACTTGTCTTCTCCACACCTGGAGGCCTCACCAGCAATGACCTTTCGCGCTTGTTCTTCACCTGCACCAACACCAGTCAAACCGCAGCCTACACCTGCAATACTTAGCCAAGAATCAGTCCACACCACGTTGTCAATCACTCATCACACTAGGAAGCGACCATCCACCGGTCCTCGAACCACACATGGCTCTCAATACGGCGCACCCAAATTTACGCAAATGGGAAATATTCGGAGGATTCCCACGTACTAACTACAATGGGGAGATTTCATGACATGCAGTTGGTCGTAATTGGATTAGGTCAGCATCATGCAAAACTGCATGACCCCAACACGACAAAGTCAATTGGCAATTCATTAGCATAGGTCGTGCAACGAGTTTAATCCTTTTAATCAATGATTCAGCCAAACCATTTTGAGTATGGACATATGGAACAGAATGCTGAACCCGAATTCCTAATGCCATGCAATAATCATTAAAAGCACGGGATGAGAATTCAGCGGCATTGTCCATTCGGAAAGATTGAATCTGATGTTCAGGAAAATGAGCCTTCAACTTTATAAGTTGAGCCATTATTTTGGCGAAAGCATGGTTGCGTGTCGACAAAAGAGACACATGAAACCATCAAGAAGATGCGTTTATTAATACCATGAAGTACATGAACGGTCCCGATGATGGTTGGATTGGACCACAAATATCTCCTTGAATTCTTTCAAGGAATTTAAGTGGTTCAGCTTGTATTTTCAGATGTGATGGTCTTAGAATTAATTTCCCAATTGCACAAGCAGTACAACAAAAATATTTATCTTGGGGAAATTTTGTTTTCTACATATCATGACCTATGGAATTGCCAATAATTTTCCGCATCATCCCTATTCTAGGGTGCCCAAGTGGATCATGCCAATTACGGAATGTATCGACATCTTGGAAAATTATCTTGTAAGCAACATGTGCTATGGGCTTTATGTATGTATAGTACAATCCAGTTTGGTGTGAAGGAATTTTTTCGCATATTTGTTTGCCAAATCCCGTAAGTTTAGTAAAGAGAAGAAATTCCTGTTTATGATCGTGATGGGTTTCCACATGGAAACCGTTCTTATGGATGTCTCTAAAACTTAGAAGGGTACGAGTACAATCGGGATACAATAAAGCATCCTCAATTGTAATTTGTGTACCCATAGGGAGAGTGATAGTGGCTCGCCCAGAACTAACTATTAACGCATCGCGTCCAACAATGGTCATAATATTTCCTTCCTTCTTTTTAAGGGTCTGGAAATATTTTATTTCTCTAAGTATAGAGTTTGTAGTACATGAGTCTACAAGGCATAATTCTTCCTTTTTTGGATTGCTTTCAATAGACATCTATGTGTAAAATATAATATAATTAAAATTACATAAAGTACATCTAGAAATATACATACAATAATAATATGGTATTCCAATATTATTACAATAGGATAGAATATAAATAATTTTATACAATTATCAATCACAAAATACAATCCAAAAGACTATATAAATCTTAGAATACTACAACAAGTATCTAATGTGATATCAATTCTGGACCGAGATTATTGCAAATCTCCAAACATGTCTCCAGATTCAAAGTCTATGAGCATGTTGTCCGTTGATGGAAGGTCCTCTTCAGTACTAAAAGGGTGAGCGGATACAACAGGCATACAGTACAGATAGTTCAATTTATTCTCACAAGAATTTATACTAAAATAGCCCATTCCATATACTAAGAAAATACTAAGCTGCTGAAAATTATAAAGGAAACAAAAGAAGAAATAAGAATGAAACAGTGAGCGGGTGGGCAGCGGCGGCCAAGCCAGCCTGGCCTGCCCGGTGGCCAGGCGGCCCGCTAGCCTGGTGCGCGGCCCGTCACTCGGCCCAGGCGGCCCACTGCAGAGGCCGGCGGCCTATAAAAGGGTGACGGTTAGGGTTTCAACCCTAACCGCCCCTATTCACCACCGCAGCCGCCTCCTGGCTGCCGCCACCACCGCCCAGTCACCGTCGGCAACCATCACCGTCGAGCCACCGCCTCCAGCCACCACTGCCGAGTCACCATTTCCGCAACCACTGCTCGGGCCTGTCATAACCCTCTCATGGCGGACCCGTTTCCGGCCATGGAGGCCGGCCGGCGGGTTACCCGCTCGTCTCCGGCGAGCTTCGGTCCTGGCGACCGTCGCTGCAAGCCAGAGACGGACGGATCTGTCCCCCACCGGCCGTTGTTGCGCCGCCCAGGGGCGGGCGGGCCCCTCCCCCAGAGCCGAGAAAGAGATGAAGCCCGCGCCGAGCGTGTCCGCGGCCGGAAGTTCATTCCTGCGCGGTCGAGTCTCCGTAACGGCGGCGTACGAGAGGCGTCCCGGCGGTGGAGGATGCGGTGGGAAAACGACATCGAAGTCGTATGCGAAGCCCGACAGCCACGACTCCATGTTGGATATCGAGGTCGGAGAAGGAGCACAGCGTGTGGTTGGGGCAACTCCGTTCCCGTCTCGGTGCAGTACCGGCGACAGCAACATCGATGGAAGGAGGGTCGGTGGCGCTCGTGGTAGCAACGACAACATCAGTGGCGTCTCCGGTGGGGTCCCCGTACGGACTCCGTTGAAGCGGCGAGGCGGGATGCAACGCTCGGAGATGTCCCGAAGGGCATGAAGAACAACACCCTGGAGCATGTAGCGGTGGAGACCTCCGGCGGTGTGGCCACGGTGGATGGCGGACTCCACTGCATCGGTGATGGTGTCGACCATGGCGTTCATGGAAGGAACGTTGGGAGTCGACATGGTTTCTTACTCTGCAGGGACTCCAGTGAGGCCTGCAAGAACTCCGGCGAGTCTTCTCCTCCCTGTCTTCCTTCTCTCGGCCTTAGCGTCAGCGGGCAGTGCGCGTGCATGATAACGTATTGCGAGTGAATGTGAAAGAATGATTGAATTGATTGTTGAACAGTGATTACAAATATATACAAGCCCAAGGGCCTAGAAGAAAAGGCGTCATGCCCCTACGGTGGGGTGATGTGCCCCTTCGGTAGATTCTCTGAGGAACCGCTAGGAGCGGTTGGAACAACCTAATTAATCCTAATTAATCTAATTGATCACTAATTAATTAATCTCAACACCCCCTACTTTAAGTACCACCTAAAGTTTTTAATCTTTCGAAGTAACTTGGTTTGCCTAATTGCTCATGTGATACTTAAATTAATCCACTATTAATTAGGTTCTTATATATGGAGTGCACTAAGAAGGACCTGTTAGCATGAAGTTACTGAATAAAGGTATCTCTATCTTCCTTTAAATTTACATTCAAAAGCCATGCTAAAATATTTTGGCACCCACTAAAGATCTCCGAAATGAGAAATTATATTAAAAGTGTTGACTAACACTACCACAACTATATAGTGTATCTTCTACAGATGATGTTATACAAATATTAATATTGGGAGCTAACCATCTAGTAATTAGCCAGCCACATGTCCTTGCATAAGCTAATATGTGATCTTTCCCGCAACCTAAATCTCCCCATGGTAAGGAAATGGGCTTTCACACTCATAAGGCTCTTCCAAAAATGCTAGTTTCCTTATTTCTTTATAACCTGACCAAGCATCTTGCTCTTTTGATATTTATTTCTTAACAAATCTTGCCAAATGTCAACTTTGTTGCACAGCATAAATAACGACTTTATAAGTATCCATTTATTTCATAACTTCAGATTTTTCATATCCAAACCACCTTTTTCTTTTTTGTTGGCAAATCCTTCTATTTGACTTGTATGTATTTTTTTTATTACTTTGATAATTCTGCCCAAAAAAATCATGATCTATAATAATAGTCCATTTTCTTGAGAATTCCCATTGGGGCCTCAAAAGAGGAAATCATGAACATTGATAATAAACTAAATAGAACTTAAATGATCAAAACAAGTCTACCTCATAGCCATAGTAACTTGCATTTCCATCCATTAGTCTCTTTTCAGATCTATCTTCAATGAATTTCCAGTCATAGTTACTTAATTTCCTAAAATGCATTGACATACCAAAAATCGAATTATTCAAACTGAAGACTGAGTTTTCTCCTATTCTATTAGGAGAACTTCACGGTGTCAATTCCTCTATTAAATGGAAACCTTGCCCTTGGGATTTGCCCTCTGTTTTCTAAGAATTCTGTTACTTTGCCTCTATTATCTTTACAATAATCATTTCACGGGACAAAAGAATTTCGATAACAACACTTGATATAATTTGTTTATATTTTCAGACCCGACTAAATTTTAAAATTTATGAAAAATATTTGACATAATTTGCATAAGAATTTTCAAATTGGAGCAAATTTTGACACACAATCACTAGACAAACTTTGTGCATTTATATAGGAAATAACTTATGTAAATAGAATTCTCATACATAGGAAGTCTGATTAACCCAAATCAGCTAATCACCAAATCCCTGCAACCATTTATGCTGCAGTACAAACACATCAATGTTAAAACATGAAGTCTCATTTTTCCTTCTCGGAGATCAACTCACGCGTTCTGCAAACAATCAAAAAGTAGCATCCATGAGACAAAGCGATGGAGCACCAACCTTGGAGGCAATTCCTCGAGCACCTGCTGGGCTTTTCGCTAAGCTGCTAGACCGCTTCCCGGTCAGGGTCATTCATCTTGTCATGGCTGCAAACGCAAAGGCATAACAATAGCCTCCTCGCCACATGCTGTCTTCGCCGACTGATGGAAGACATCAAGCAGTCAGGCACAGCTGGTTCATGGACTGATTGGACAAGTGAGGGGCAGGAAGTTCTTTCCCCTATCCTATAAGAACTTTATTTCTTTTTATTTAATTCATTACTATCTAACAGACCTCCAAACCAGGGGCAAATGGCAGCTTCAATCAAAAAAAAACATAGGGGTAAAATCATGAAGTTGAAAACAGAGGGCTAAAATCACAATTGAACTCCAATGTAAGGGTAGATTCTCCAGTATCCCATGGAATAAATTCTTGATGTCAATTTAGAAGATCCATGGGCAGCTTTCCATGATAAATAAGATTTGGAGACAGCCAGCTAAGTGCATAATATATATTGACGAAAGGGAAGTAAGATAGGGCCATGCTGATCAGCCTCGGTGGTTCCCTTATCTGAAAGATCTAATTTTTGGTGTGGATTACCTACCGGAACAATCAAAATGTTCTATGTTGAAGACAAAAATATTTTATAGTTATGTTAGTTGGCAATCACTTTATTATCTTTCATGCTCGAGGACAAGCATTGTTCAATCGTGGGGGATGAAGTCATCGCATTATCTCTTGCTACTACTGATGAGTAAGTATTATGTTGCAAAAAGTTCTGATGAAGCCAAAAGAAAAAATGACTTAAGACAGAAGAAAAAGAGAAAAAATGAAGAAAGGAAGAAAGATGAAGAAAAATGAGGATAAAAATGTTCCTCAGTTCTTTGAGCTTCATAAAATTTCCAGTGCCCTAAATATATGTTAATCCATACTCATTTTCCATCCATGAAAACGTCACTGGTGTCTCCTGACGATCACCTTTCCCCTTGCACATGTCCACCATCTAAGAAGTGTGTGTTCCATCCTCTCCATCTGTATGAAAAATTATTCCTCCATGACGTTTTTGACAAGTCTCGATAAATCCAATCCAATGTTGCAAATCACAGGCTATAGAGTTTACTGGAGTCCTTTCGAAAAATCTTTGGAGCTATAGCACAGCTATAACGGAAGCTATAGCCTTTAGCGGTATAAAAAAAGTAGCAACATTTAGACCTAAAAATCATTAATTTCATAAATTTCAGCTCATATTTCATATATATATATATATATATATATATATATATATATCGGAAATAACTAGCTACCACCGGCGCTAGCTGCCCACCCACCGGTGGCTGCTACCCCATCTACCTTCATCCGTTCGATCTCAATCCAGACCTAGCAAGTAGGTCACCTACAGGTTCACGGCAGGAATCTCTCCCGTCAACGGCGTCAGGCCAAAAGAGAGGGCCAGTGGTGGTCCCCTACCCTGCATACTCGTTCGTGGTCACGGCACGAAATACGAAACAGGCAAAAAAAATAAAGAGCCCTGCTATGCCCATTCTTAGGGACCCTGCATGGCATAAGACTGTCTCCAGCAGAGTCTTCATTCTCCCCTGCATCTTCAAAATGAGGAAAAAAATGCTACTGTTACTCCTCCAACAGTTGCCGCATCGCTTTCTGCAAAATGAGCGAACCCCTCCCGCGTGCTGCATTCCTGGGACTTTCTCCCGTTTCTCTCTCCTTGCTGCAAACGCCCCAGGTCCAACCGCTCGCGTCTCCTCCAGCTCCTCTCCCCTCGCGCCCGAGCCCGCACCCAGCAGCGGCGATGCAGAGCATGGGCGGGGCCCTCGACGCGACCGCCTCCACTCCCGGCCAACGGCGGAGAGGGAGTTCGCCGGCCCCCGCAGCCCTTCCTCGGCGCGTGCGCGTTGAGCTTCGGGAGGCGGAGAGCGGCGGCGCGGCGCAGCGAGGCGGAGAGCTCGGGGACGTCGAGGGCCTGGTGGTGATTGACGAAGTGATGGAGATCCTCGATCCGGTGGTGGAGATCCTCGATCCGGCGCAGAGCTCCTCGATTCGGCGACAGAGCTCCTCGATCCGGCGGTGGAGCTCCTCGATCCGGTGGCGGAGCTCCTCGATTCGGCTGCTCGAGCTCCCCTCTCCCTCGATCTGGCGGCTGCCTCCTCGGCGCGGTGAGATTCAGGACTCGGCGGCGCCCTCCTCGACTGCCTCCTCGGCGCGGCGGCCTCCTCGGCGCGGCCGGAGATGGAGGGGGCGGCCGGGAGGGAGCTCGGCGCGGCGGCCTCCTCGGCGCGGCCGGAGATGGAGGGAGCGCGGCGGCCAGGAAGAAGGAGAAGGAGGCCGGGAAAGAAGGAAGCAGTGGCCGGGGAAGAAGAAGAAGGAGGAGCTGGTGGTGCGGAGGCAGCAGCGACCTTGGGTTTTCCGGCCGGCCGCGAGAGCCAACTCCCTGCGACGGATGCGGGAAGGGAACCGCGTGCTGCCGGAACACACATGTTTTTGCAGGGTCTCTTCCATCTCTCTCCTTTGCGGATACCGGCCTTTTGAAGATGGAGATCCAGCATATTGCTGGAGATAGTCTAACACCTGCCGAGCTGCCTTGCAGCGCACCTGTAGACGTTTCAAAACAAAATGCACCTGTACTCAAAAGTCTGCTGCAGTAGTCTGACAGTGCCTGCATGCAGCCTCCTCTTTAAACCAACCCAAACTCATTCTGCAACCGTGGGCGTGGAGGAGATCCTGCTCTTCGTAGGGAATATGTATACTAGTCGGATTCTATTTCCGTTGAATAAAAAACTAAATAGATTTCTTTTGCTTCATTTTGTTACTTTGATATAGAAAAAAATATTTCTCCTTCCGCGTGAGTGGACATGGAATACTTAGGCGACCACAGGTCTGATGAATGCCCCGACACCGGCCGAGTGCTGCAGCAGAGTGCATGCAGAAGCAAAAGCGCGCCAGTACGTTTGTGCTAGACTGCTAGGTCTGTGATAGTGTCCAGTAGCTAGTGGTCCCTATGGATTTGGGTCTTGTTTAGTTTGCTAAAGTTTCTAACGTTTTCTCCACTCTCTTTCCATCAATCACATTAAATACGCCAAAAGACTTATGTTCAGAGTATTAAATATAGGTAAAAAAATAATTAATTACACAGTTTTGATGTACTTCGCGACACGAATCTTTTGAGCCTAGTTAGGCCATGTTAGGATAATATTTACCACAAACAAACGAAACTTGCTACAGTATGTTACAGGAGTTCGAAACGTTGAAAAGACAAATTTTTCCAACAACTAAACAAGGCCGTGTTTTTTTCCTTCGTGGCAATGGTAGCTGATTGATACTACCATGCTAGCAGTTTCCGACCACCAGTAGGTTCTGGTCAACGACACTGATTTATGGTATATGAGTGATAGTTTCATTAGAATAGCTCTTGATGTTAATAATCTTCTTTCCCAGACTCTGTGGAAAATAGGCAGCGAAAAAACTTTTAATTGTGGTGTTGCGTTAGTTTTTAGACCTCTAATTACTCCAATACACAACGGTTTCTTTTGGGTTCCCGCTCACCCGGCCATAGTTACACACAGTGGTTAAGTCCCTATCTCATATGCTAATTTAAAATATAACAGCAGCAGGAAGCCGAAGCAGATGCATTCAAGGTCGTCTAGTACTACCAGTCTATTGCATTATGCGTGTGACTATGTGAGGTCAGAAAAAAAAATTCTAGCATACGGACCTAAACCGATACCCTGCTGACATCACTCACGCGGAGTGCAAACAGAGCTGCAGTGCGCCTACAGCAATGTTGCAGAGTGGTAGCGGCCTCTTGCCCATGCGGAAGCACTGCCAGAGTTCACGGAGTGGAAGCTAACTTGGGTCGCTGGACCTACAGACGCCGTTATTCACCGTCAATACACGCGTCGGCACCAGGTTGCATGGGGTAGCTACCATACGTGGGGTGGGAGCTCGCACCGGTGGTAGCAAATCCTCTCATATATATATATATATATATATATATATAATATATATATATATATATATATGGCATTAGTGAAAACATAAGTAAATCAATCACGATTCAGAAGATAAGTCATAAATCATAACTCATAGTTCATAAATCTCAAGTATATAAGTTCTTAGCTCAACCATAGCAGTGCTAGGATATTGAATTTAGCGGAGCTATTTCATGATACAGAGGAGTTAGCAGCATTAGAGTAAAATTTGCAATATCATAGCGGCACCTACCTCAAAAAGCTATAGCGGAGTTATATCGAAGCTATAGTGGACTATTTCCAAGTTTTCTTGATTTGATTATATTCTGAATATAATACTTTGCTAGGACTATTTTTACTTACCAAGCTGTAGATAAGCCTTCCACTTGTTTATATGAGTAGAATAGTTTGACAATGTTCTAGCACATAATTTGAGAGAATTGATGAGCTGAGAGTTTCCATTGAGCAATTGCAAGAATTTTATTACTAATGTTGATCTAGCTCCTTGTACAAAATTGTGCTGCAGTGAAAGAAATGTATTGAAGTTCATCTAATTTTTAGAGCATTGTTCTAATTTTTTTGTCTCTTGTTCATCAATTCAAAATGTCTATCCTTCATGATGAAAAGCTTGCTACAACATGAATATTTGTAGGGGAGGGTAAACACTCATGGGCAAACATCTAAATCGAGCCCCATGTCTTGCTATGTATCACTAAGTGGAGGGTAAACACTCATGGGCAATGTTTATTTGTAGGGGCTATTATGTTTGTACCTCTGTTTTGGAATGAATTGGTGATTTTGCCCTCATTTTTTCAATTTTGTGATTTTACCCCCTGCTTTTTCCAACCGAAGAAAGAGTTTGCCCCTACTCCATTTAGATCATATGAAAAGACATGTTTGCCCTTGAGAATTTGTCACTACATTTTAAGTTCTTTGTGACTTTACCCTTGTTTTGGAAAAATATAGATAGCATTTTCATTGGTTTAAAATCGATTTTTCTCCACCAAACTCACCAAATTTGTCATAATTTTCAAAGTTAAGCGAAATTTGAAAAATTTTATTAAAATATTGGTTCCATGCCATAATCATAGGGGCTGTGTGCTATGCAGTGCTTGGCTTCTTGCCTCTTTGCCGACCTGCATGTGCGTACCGGTGCCGCACCAGCGCGAGATCATCTTACTCCACCTTCAGATTGCCTCACGTTTGTGTCGAGCCGTGATGGAGCAGAACTGATACTGTTGCCTTGCGCCAATGCACATGATGCAATGGGGGTGGCACTGCCACCATCCATGCCCTCGCTGTGCCCCACGCGGGGCCGTGAACCTATGCTGGAGCCACATCGGGCTAAGGCCTCACTCCCACGCACACGCCGCAAGTAGGTCGCCACCTCCTGCACCCTCACTGACACTACCGCCTCTTGCGCCCTCGCATGCACCACCGCCGCCTACTGCTTAATGTTGGCACTCGATTTCATGGGGTTTTGTCTTGCTGAGATGGGGTCGCCGGTCAAGAGAGATGGGAAAATGAGAGTGATATGGATCTTACTAGGCCCTAGGGGTAGTTAGGTATTTTTCGATAGCTTTCAGGATTTTCCCCATTTATTTATTTATTTATTTTAGGGGCTTCAACTAACAGAGTTAAAAGCAGGGGCAAACAAAGCCTTCATTCTCAAAAAGTAAAGGGAAAAACCACAAATTTTCAAAACTAAGGGTAAAATCACAATTAGATTTCATAGTAGGGGCAAGATCACCAATCTCCCTTATTTCTATCGAAGACTTCTTCAAGGACAGATCAAGGTTTCAGCATGGCATATTGTTGCCTTGTTATTAATACCTTTTTACCATTGTTTGTCTTCAATATTGGCATACAATTTATATCAGAACTATTGATCATACTTAATAATTGGGTCATTTTTTGCATTTGCATATTGTATTTTGGAGAACATTCTGTTTTCACGATAAATTGGACTATATTGGGGCATAATTGGCCAAGGAATTGGATGAGAAACAACCTAGATAAAGACGAAGACCAACGGGTCCAAAAAGAGCCCATGGCGATTGGCCTATTAGGAGCCTCTGGATCCCGATAATGCTTGTTGCAAGCTCTCCTCCAACAAGACTTAGGGCTAAGTTTATGAAGATATGGAAATTTGATTTCGTCATCATGAAGATGAAATCAAGTGGTGCTTTTGAAAGTGATCAAGATCCATCCTGATCTCGAGGTTATCATGGAGTCAGGCCAACATGCAAATAAAATTAAGCTTCTAGAACAACAGTGAACACTTGTCAACGAAGTTGTACTTTATGGGGGTAAAAGGAATGGCCAGGGCGATCAGCCTAGACGCCCCTAGGCTGATCATCCTACCCCTTTCTTTCACCCATTTGACTTCCCTTTTGTACCACGGTCTCTCTAGGATAAATATATACCTGTTTTCAAGATTTGAACCAAATGAGTCGAGGAACTCGAGGAACAGAAATTAACGAAGAGTTGATGGTCATGCAATTGTCCAAAGGCTTGCTTAGGCCAGTCTATCTAGCGTGATGACCCTGCAGAAGAAAATTACCAGATAAGCTCATCACATCTCTCCTCTAGAAGTGGTGACATGTTAGATGAACCCAAGGAAGGTCAACTTTATTGTAGAATTTATGGAGATACTTGATCAACAAAGCTGAGTTTTGTGTTCTTATATCAATAATACCAAGCCCACACTGATCTTTGGCCTTACAAGCATCTGTTCAAGCCACCAGACACTGCCGCCCTCTCTTAGACATGTCACCATTGTTCCATGAACAATGTTTACAACATATTTATCAATCTGATCTTTCTTTGGAGTCGGTAATTTAAAAGTGCACATGTAGAAGTAGGGAGTCTTGAGAAAACTGAGTTGACAAGGATTAGCCATCCTGAATGAGATAGAAACTTATTAATGTCCATCAACCTCTTTTCCATTCTGTTAAGCGCACACATAAGTTCATCTACAGACGGTCTAGTAGTTCCCAAATATGTGAAAGACATGGAACCTACTCCCTCCGTCCTCAAATATAAGGCATTCAAGGGTTCAAAATTTGTCCCCAAATATAAGACATCCTAGGAGTTTTTGTTAAGTACTCAATCAACTCAATTAAAGATTTGCCAAATACTGCACTTGTTAACTAGAAAACTTACCTTTAATTATGATTGGCTAAGGGTATATGTGACATTTTCCCACCTTTTTGATCAGTTCTAAAAATCCTATAATGCCTTATATTTCAGGTCGGAGGGAGTATCCGACAACCCAAGGTATTAACCAACATCTGCATTTGTCATTGTTGGATTTTTTCGTCACAAGTTCTGTTCTGATGGTTCATTGGACAGGTATAAGGCTCGGTGGGTACTTAATATTTTAGGCATGCATGGACTCCCTATTAATCCTTAAAAAAAAGCACGAACTATTTGCCTCCAGGGAGCTAAATGCATTGCTGCAGCGTGGTTTCGTTAAAAGCAAATCTACCAAGCTAAAATATAAAAGGACTGAGTTCCAAGTTCAGATGTGATGCGACTGCCCGAAGCGACTAGACGACGTCGTTGCCTTCAATTCATACACGCATGTACTGTCATGCATCTGAGGTGAGCAGGCTGTGCTTTCTCTGTTAACTGAAATGACGGGTATACGTTTACAGTAAGTGTCGTTCCTCTTTCTTGCCACAAACAGTGTGCTCATGAGTCATGATTATCTTTTTTTAATATATACATGAGTAATGATTATCTTTGTTTCCTGTTTTTTTTAAACAGCAAAGTACAACGCAGATGCTCACAATACGCACGCACACTCACCCCAATAGACGCACGTACGCAAACCCTATCCTTATGAGCACCCGACAGATTTGGAGATTCCCGAAGTCACCATTGGCGTCTCGTTGTCGACAAGAACGTCGCTTACCACTTAACGCATAATACTGGTTAATCCTGGGAAAATCTTAGGAAAAGGTGTGAGCATCAGGATTTAAACTCTGGTGGGTAGCATCCCACTGGACCGTCCTACCATTGGACTAAAAGCCAATTCACATCTTTATTTCATGTCATGAACAATATTCTGAGTGCTACGTGAAACCTGACTACTTTTGTTTCTTGTCACTAGTAGAGAATGGACATTTGGTACGCCCCTTAAGTCCCGGTTGAAATTTGGACCTGAGACTAAAGTGTTTGCATCGACGTGACCTGAAATGGTTGCGGACGCCGCCTACCCTACCACCCGAGACTAAAGGATAGGCCTCCAACAGCTAACTAGCCCCAATTATTAGTGTCGGGCTTTAGTCCCAGGTGGTGTTACCACCCGAGACTAAAGGAGACCCTTTAGTCCAAAGCAGAGCACCCACCCGAGACAAATGCGCAACCCCCACCCACCATGATGGGCCCCTCCTCTCTCTCTCCCTTATTTCCCCTTCTCCCACTTCAAGCACACATCTCTATCTTCTTTCTTCTTCCATTATTATCTCTCCCCTCATCTCACTCATCTCATTTCCCTTTCCCAGGAGCCGCTGGCGCGTGGGGCCGTTAGCGTGGGGCACGGCCGGGCGTGTGGAACCACCGGCGGGGAGGCGACGCCGGCCTCCGGCGTGGCCGGCCCTGCCGCGGGGGCAACCCTAGGGGGCAGGGGCGCAGGGCCTCCAGGGTGGCGGCGGCACGAGGCCTCCGTGGCAGGGGCGCGGGGCCTGGGGGGGGCAAGGTCCCAGGGGTGCAGTGGCAAGTTCTTTTTTTTTTTGCAATTTTTCTAGTGATGAATCGAGTTGTATGATGATGAATCGTGTTGTATGATGATGATATTGATATGAGGATTTGTGATAGTGGCAAGATTTGATTTGATTTGGATATGTGGTGATGAATCAAGTTGTATTGTAGGGAATTTGTAAAGTGTGTGTTTCTTGTTCTTGATTTGAGCTCGAGCTCCAAAAGGATGGGCGATGAGAGATGGAGAATGGAATGGGGATGGAGGACCGAGGAGGGGGACAGAGGCGCAAGTTTTTTTTTATTTTGCGCAAAAACCTTCAGTCTCGGGTAGTATTTCCACCCGAGACTAAAGGTTGTGCACAGGCGCAAGCGTAGCCCCCTAGTCTCGGTTCGTAAAACGAACCTAGACTAAAGGATCTATTTAGTCCATATTGGTTTACTCGGAACTAAAGGGGGCCTTTTGTGCCGCACACCACCAGGGTGTTATATATGAAGCTATGGTAGATGGAGGATATCTTTCCACAATTGATTCACGGGCTGATTATATATCTTTGTTCTCGACGATTATATGGAAAAAGAAAGATTCCACAATTGATTCTAGGACTAATGGCGGTCGTGATTTCACCAAATATATTGAAAAAGAAAGATTCCTAAAAAGGCAAAACCAATATAATGGCGATATATCCTTGAGAACCGTCACTAATTGCACTTTCTAACTACTGCACCCAATCTAAACACACAATGCAGTACTTGAGACAGTTCTGATTCACCAAGCATGGCCAAAGCATACTTAGTGGACTAGCCAGCAGCCCAGCACCTTCAATGCACATTTATCACCCATGCATGTACGTCCCTCTCTGCCGTCTTTGCTTCCAGCCTCCATTTATGTCCCGTCGATCCTTCTCATGACCATCCACGAATGACGACGCAACGGTCGACCTTAAAGAAGGCTACATACATAGCTGCCCGTAGATTCCTGCGATCGATCACGAACACATTCTCTCCCCCCGTTCGTCCCTTTACCACCTAGACGCAGACAAACTTTGTACTACTCTCAAGCCATCGTCATGGCGGAGGCACTGTGCGATCAGCTCTTCTCCGACGTCGACGGCGAGCTGATGATGCACCATCCCTCCGACGCCGACGACCTCTTTGGCATCCTAGAGGCATGGGAAGACTGCGTCACCGGCGGTGGTGGTGGTAGTACTCCCCGCGGTGAGGAAGTGTCGCCCACCGCTGATGCCACAACGCCCAAGCCACAGACGGCAGTGGGAAACGTCCGGCGGCTCGATGACCGGGAAGACGCTACGTTGCCGGCGCCAAAGAGGAAGAGGTGCTCTCCCGCAGTGTCGTCAGAAGCAGCAGGGATGAGCGAGGTTGGCGCGGCGAATAATAAGACGTTGCACATCACGGTGGAGCGCAATCGGAGGAAGCAGATGAACGAGCACCTCGCCGTGCTGCGCTCCCTCATGCCATGCTTCTACGTCAAGCGAGTAAGATCGACGTCTAACTCTTAGAACTTGGAAGAAATGCTACAACTTCTAAGTTGGGTTCCATATGTTCTTCAGCAGCATATATATCTTCACTCTAAGAACTCTTGAGAGCACACGTTTTGTGTTCAGTGAGGCACCAATTCATATCAACAATTATATGTCTATCTACACCCTATTTTATAAGGTGTGTTTTGCATGGTATGATTGGGTAGGGCGACCAGGCATCCATCATTGGAGGTGTTGTGGACTACATAAAGGAGCTGCAGCAAGTCCTGCAGTCGCTGGAGGCCAAGAAGCAGCGCAAGGCCTATACGGAGCAGGTCCTCAGCCCGCGGCCGCCGCTGCCGGCCAGCTGCAGCCCGCGGCCACCGCTGAGCCCACGGCCGCCCCTCCCACCGCTCAAGTCCACGCCGCCAATCAGCCCGCGGCCGTCCGTCCCGATCAGCCCCAGGACACCACCGACTCCAGGCAGCCCGTACAAGCTCCCGAGGCAGCCACCTCCGCCGCTGCCGCTGCCCCTGTCACCACCGGGCTCAGCGTACGCGTCCCTAGCGAGGACGCTGACGCGCGAGCTGAGTCCGGCGCCGTCCTACCTGCCGTCGCTGGACACGATCGCCGCCGAGCTCTGCGCCTACGCTGCCCGTGGCACCAACAAGCAACAGCATGCGGCCGTGGCGCTTCCTTCGGCGCCCGGCGGCAGCAGCAGCGTCTTCCCGGACGTGAAGGTGGAGTTCGCCGGCGCCAACCTGGTGGTGAAGACGGTGTCGCACCGCGCGCCGGGACAGGCCGTGAAGGTCATCGCCGCGCTCGAGGGACGGTCGCTGGAGATCCTCGACGCCAAGATCAGCACCGTCGACGACACCGCGGTGAACGCCTTCACCATCAAGGTGTGTGTGCGCTCTTTCGTTCTTCCCGCGCTATACATCCTTTGCTGCGCTCACAATTAATTAGACTCAAATATTCCAACAAGATGGAGTACACATGGGGCCTCACACTTTATGAACACACACAGTATTAGGGCAAGTGCATTTGTTTCATGTGAACTAGCTTCGCATGTAGTAAACTGCGCGTTGAAGTTGCCCTGGTCATAAATGTGTGGTTGGATAGCTACTTTAACTATGTAGCTAGGCAAAGTTCTACCCAGATATTGGCATCCTGGCACAGTACGTACAGCTTGGAGTATATGTACATACTCCTACAAAGTATAGTGGATGAATACCAAAACGGAAGTCACTAATTAATGTGCCAAATTTATGCTCTCACAATGACACTATGCTCACACAGTGCAGTACAGGACTAATGGTTTGATCAGGGTTCCTGTTGTGCACTGGGCATTAGTATTTATTAAGGGGTCTATCAAATACATGACATTTTTAGAGAGTTATTCATCGGCTTTTGACCTTCTCTTTTTGTTCAGACAAAATCAATTAGCTTCTCCGTGTTATATCTCAAACTGTCAATTATTTCTTAATGGATATTGTCTTTCCATCTTGAACACAAAATTCAGTTTTGTAATTAGTCTTACCTCTATTTTGACCAGAGCTTTAATATCCCCCTAATATCAAGATACTATCTAATACCTATCCACATATACATCGTTTCACAATAACTGAACCAGCTACTTTTTACCTTGCTATCATAAGAATTATTGTACTCTTCACTTACTGGTCTACTATATCTTTCTAACAGATTGGAATCGAGTGCCAGCTCAGTGCTGAAGAGCTGGTGCAAGAGATCCAGCGAGCGTTCTCGTAAAGCATTTATCAGTAATTTCAATTTGTCGTGTTGTTTTCGCTGTTAACTGTGAAGCTGCAATAATGTATAGCAGCATAAGTGGCCAGTGACTAGCCCAGTAAGTTAGCGACCAAGCTAAGAACCAGACCGATGATCTCCATGTTACGGCACATGCAGTGGTAGCTCTCTAGCTGCAGGTGACGATGCTACATGGGCACCTCAGGACTCGGAGGCCATAAATTTTCATCCATTATCTCTGAAAATGTTTCATTTCATCTTGCATCCGAACACTACTGCACGTACTTATTAAGACAATTTCGGTGCAACTTCATAAAAAATGCTTACTAGCTAGTTTGTTTCAAAGTTTTCCCTGAGGATAACAAGGGGATCCGCGAGCTAAATTAAGTTGGCATTTACACCAAGCTTATGACCTCCATCTGTGTTCTGCAAAGGATTTTGCATGCATGGTGCTGTGGGTCTATTGGGCCATTTGGTGGTGGTATTATCCGATAATCAACTAATTCTGTGGGTTTTCTATATAATCACGATCCAGGAACCAAACCAATCAAAAGAGGCCTTGCCGTTCCTCAATCTATGTATATTGCGATTTTCGAGACTCACCTTTGCTGGAACCAAACTTTATTATGCGCGCGGTTAGATATTGTGATATCCAAAAACAAAAGGAAGTAGTAACAGATTGGGAGCACAAAGTCTTATATATGTTGAGGGAATGAGGGTAATTTGGACGAGTAGTCTACTTAAATTGACAGCATAACTGCTTCTACAAAAAATAGTTTGGCACCCTCTTTCCATGACAGCATAACTTATACGACCACATACAGAGGTCACCTGAGGTCACCTAATGGTTATTTTTTATCTTATTTATTAATGATTATATTTTTTATAAACTAACTTCTAAACAATTAGCTAAATGTAAAATTAATTCTATCTATCATTATATCTAAAAGTAAAATTCAACTTTCTCTACATAAAAAAAGATAATAAGAGAATTCTTAATAAAAAATAAATGAAAGAAGGAAGAATGCCAATATCTAGCTAACCACTTTATTCTAAATCGAAGTATATAAAAAACCTCATCTCTTAGCTCCGCCTACCTAGAAATTAAAATTTGGAGGAGAGAAATTTAATCATAAAACATAAAACAAAATTTAATCACAACAAATGAAGGGAGGGTGAAGAATCAAACCTTGACAACACTTTGGAGGAGAGAAATCTTCACAAATTAATGAAGAAAAAATTCAGCAGCACCTCCGTAAGGTTGAAGCGCCATGGAGAGGAGGAGCTTGAGCTCTCACTCGGCGAAGAATGGCTCAGGCAGAAGGAGGAAGAGGAAGCTTGATTTATAGGGCGCAACCTTTAGTCTTGGGTGGTGTCAACACCCAAGACTAAAATGAACCCTTTAGTCTCGGGTGGTAACACCACTGTTGGTATTTCTTAACGTCGATGCTAAGTTACGAGTTCCTAGCAACGATGTCAGAAATGACCAAATGGTAATCCTAATGATTACAAGAGTCCGCAAGCGCACGGAAGTACCATTGTAGTATTTCCCCAAAGGAGTATTCCAAAGGGTATCGAATCCAAGGAAGGCTAGGTGGATTAACAAGTTCAACACTATTGCAATGAGTATAAATCATAGACGGGAGCAAACCAGACACCCAAGTGCAGGGGTGAGATATGATAGATAAGTTGGTAGTGTGAACACACAAACACACTCTCTCTAAAGGTCCTAGGCTTAGGAGGCAACATACGAGTTAGTTCTAGGTTGTAGAGTACTAAACACACAAAGTTAGTAAGACAAGTTAGATACACACTAGCATTGCATGACTGTTGGCTCAAACACCCAGGTACAAACGGGGAGCTAACCTCCCGCGTTGCTTACACACGGCTTCGGTTGTTAGACTTTAGACTCCTACAGCGTATCCGAACATGGGGGATTCCAGAAGGGTCCAACGGCTGTCACTACCGCGGCCTACCCCAAGACAAACCGTGGGATACACTCGTAAGTAACGTAGCTACGCAACCCAAGCACCACGCTTACGTTGTTAGCAGGACCCTGACCGGCCCGGGCTATTGTGACCCAGTTCAGAGCCACCAGATAAACCAGCCAATTACACCGAGTACCGTAGCTTGAGCACGAACTTCATACAACACGAACATGGAATCTAACTGGATCAAACTAGGCTAGGTACAGAAATGGATTTGTGCTTTCCTATGTCTATTCAACAAGATCAAAGGGTTGTGTTCGTGAAGAACACGAGCCTCTAACTTATGAACAAACACCGAAAACATGAGTAAGTCACTCATCAACTGGATCGAAAGGCCTTGTTCATCAAGAACATGAGTTTCTAAATGATGAACAAGTGAAGAACACATGAACAAATCACCCATGTATACAAGCACAACTTTATATGAAATAGTTGAATAACTGAAGTAGATCAAAGTCATACAATAAAATAAAGATACAAGAGAACTCATACCTAGATCCCAAAGTAGACTTGGAACCTGAAGTAGAACTACTCTAGCCTACCTCCTAGCCTTAGAAACCAAAAGTGAGAGAGGAGGAATAAAGTGTGTTGGTAAGAAATGAACCCCCTCCCCTTCTATTTATAGGCCTGGGCACCGGCATCAAGAGGAGCCAAACACCTCGGGAATGGCCTCTAGGACCAATGGGGAGAAACCACGTGGAAGCCTCTGAGTGGGGGGCTCAAGGTCGGTTTGGCCGACCTGTGGGGTCGGCCGACCCCCTGGTGGCCCCACTCAGGGTGTGCTTCCTCTGGGTGGCTGTCTTGTGGGCCTGTAGGTCGGTTCCTGTGAGACATGGGTACCCCTGGGTCCCTACCGACCAGGCTCACGGCCGTCCCCGACAAGTGGGTTCGGCCTACCAAAAGACCCGCCGACCTGACAGCGGGCCCAACCGACCTAGTCGGTGGCTCACACGACCTCTCAAAGACCTTCCAGAAGATTCCCAGACGACCTTATCCAGAACGACTTCAAGACTTGACGTGCAAGGCAAGATAGTGGTGGATTCCGACAAAGCAGTCCGACGTATATGGCAATGGTTGTAATCAACTAGACTTAGGTTTCCTGGTCGTAACCGACCTGGAGTCTGGGTGCCGACCTTGTCCGCTGGCCAATATAAGGCGGGCAGGGCGAACCCTTGTACCATCAGGCAATCCTCAAGCAATCTACACCGACAACTAGACGTAGGGTTTTGCTCTCCGGAGGCCTGAACCAGTATAAACTCGCCGTGTTCTCTGTGTTCCGTGTGCTCGTGCGCAACCTTCGAGTTCTTAGCCCTAGATTTCACTCCGCCGAACAAATAAACCACCGGGGTTAACCCCCCTGTGGGCTGTCCAGATCTAAACCTCTGACAGTTGGCGCGCCAGGTAGGGGGAAATCCAGGGTTCTTCGTGCAACTCGATGGCTTCTCCAAACGGCATCGTCTTCCTTGAGAGCATGGCGGACATCCTCGCCAATCCTGTCGACATCTGCTTCGGCTCTATGCCGGCGGAATCCACCGCTCCAGCCGCCTGCCTCGTCATCGAGAGCATGGCGGTCACCTCCAACCAGCAAGTGGAATCCGATCTGCTGGTGGAAACCCACCCACTCCTCGTGACTTGATCGTGGTGCTCGATCACGTTGAAGGCATGCTCTCCGACACGATCAAGGTCTGTGAGCACGCCAAGCGCCCTCGCAGGACCAATCTACCTTCGCCCCGCATGCCTCTTGGCCTGCGGAACGCAGCTCATGCAGCGTCTCGCTACATGAAGAGGAAGATCCAGATCGAATCTGGACCCAACACCCCACACCGTGGAAACTGCAGAGGTCACCTTGACGACCCCTGCCCTATCCACGAGGACTCCAAACACACGGCTCGCCAGAGCCGTGTGCTTAAGAAGCTACGTCGACCCCTCATCGCGGCTCATCGCCGCTAGATCAACCGTGCGCCATCCCCAGACTACCTCACGTTCCAGATCGCCCGTACGACCATCTCCCCCAACAACCCGGGCGACATGTTCAAGATCTCGGATCGAGAGGTGCTCGTGGTCTCCGCCGACGTACCACCCCAAGCAGGCAAGACAGACGAGCAGCGCCAATAGCGAGAGAATGCTAATGCCGCACGAGCTGTGCGCCGTCAGCAGGAAACAGATGCAGCTGCAGCAGCCGTACAACACCATGCCCCGGGTCAGCCCGCGGGCAACGTCGTACCTAGTGCCGGCGGCCAACCCGCAGGCAACGTCGCTGATGGGGGACCTCCCCCTGCGGCTCCTCAGCAGTAGCAAAATCAAGACGAGCCTCGTCGTCATCGCCTACGTGCCAGAGACCTCCTGAGGGACTTTGAGCAAGATGGCCACGAAGTCTACAACTCGCCTCAAGCTAATCTAGGCGCGGCCCTTGTCGAGCTGGGACAGCTTGCAGACACCCCTGCAACTCGACGTCTATAAGCTAACATCCGTATCGCCACCGCCCAAGTCGAAGAAAGAGGTCCGGGATACAACAGATCGGCCTCGAGCTCCTACTCCAGGAGTAGGTCGGAGCGACTCCGCCGTCGTCACCATAACGATAATGCTCCCCTTCGGCCCGTGGCTGAAGAGGGAGGTGGTGAGAATGAAGTTGTGCAGCCAGTCAATGCTGCTGCCCACGCAGTAGCCAACCCAACAGGTAACGCTGCTAATGCTGCCGGTAATGCCACCGACAACGCTGCCAATAAAGGTCGCCAACTCTGCTGGCGTCCAGCAGCAGAACGCCGCCGACAATGTAGGACAGAACACGTGTAACATCCCAGATTTTTTAACATTTTGCCAAGTGTGAATTTTCACGAAAATTTAAAACTTTTTGTTTGAACATGTGTGCTACCAAATTTTATCCCAATTTGCTAGCCTCTCATCTTAATTCCATATAAAATAAAACTATATAAAAATTATTTTCAAATTATGGTATAAATATGACTTGGTTTTTCTTGGATTTTATTTGGAGTTCAATTGTGTGGTATTTGAATTTGAAAGTAATTCAAATCCAAACTTATATACAAACTATATTTCAAAATCTAGTTCATAGCTAACCACTAACTTGGGCTGCATCTCTTCCAACGAAGTCCACTCGAGGTCCCTTCTCTTTTCGCTAGGTCTAGAGACCACCCCAGTTTCAACAAACCAGCCCAGCGTCATGGCCCAACCGGCCCACCAGCCACTTCTACCCCTTTTCTTTCATCGCCAGCTGGGTCCCGCAAGCATGCCCTGTGCTTCTTCCTTTGCTTCCCGGTCCGTGATCCTCACCGCGCCGCACACGTGTGTCCGCTGCCGAGAGCCAGCCGCGCGCCGCACCCATCCTAGCTGGCCCGCACGTCGAGACCACCCCGCACCCCAGTCGTCTCAGCCTCGGGCACTCCGCCTGGGGAAATCCCTTCTTTGCCCTGCTTCGCATCTGACCCCGCTCACGGGTGCACGGCCGAGTGCCGGCCGCCCCACCTTCCTTTGCCGCTAAGGCAGGGACGCCCTGGGCAATTCACCGGTTCCGTGCCGCGGCCGCTGCCCGCCGAGCGCAACCAAAGACCCGCACGCGCTTTCACCAACCCACGTTAGTTTCCCCTTTCCCCTGCTTTCCAATCCGCCATCGCCCTTAGTTTCCCCAATCCCCTGCTGCTGCTGCCTAAAGGAGCAAGTGAGGAGAGAGAGGAGGAGAAGTAGAGCACCACCTCGGAGAAGTAGAGCACCACCTCGTCGCCGCCGGAAGCCTCACGTCCTCGTCTCCCAGGAGTTCCGCGCCGTCTCTGCCACAAGGACCGGCGCCAAAGGCCGTGAACACCGGCGCCGGGACGACGCCACCAAGTTTGCCACAACGCCGATGGCCGTGAAACCGAGGACGCCAAGCCGGAGAACCGCGCTGCCGTGTAGCTGTTGCCCGCGCGAGCAGTAACCCAGGGACCCCGACGCCAAGAGCAGGAGCAGCACGCCAAGGACACCTACGCCGTCGGGAACGCCTCCGCCGCGCCACGCCGTCTTCGTCAAGCCGACGACGACTACACCACCGCCCCTACGTGAGCACCCCGCGCTCTCTCTCTTTCCCCTTAGATTCTTGCCAGTGAGCGTGCCTTCGAGCCGTCGTTCGCGTTCGCCACTCGCCGGTGTCGCACCGCCGATCTCTCGTTCGTGCCGTCGTGCCTTCGCCGCGCCGCGCGCCGCGCTGCTCTGCAGGCCAGCGCCGTTCCACCTCCACACAGCTCGCCGTCGCCGCTTCTGACCGGCCTTCGTGCCGCGCGAGACCCTGCAGGAGCCGAGCATGCCGTCACCGTCTTGCTGTCGTCGCCGCGCCGCGCCGCTCAACCTTGCTCGCGGGGCGCTGCCTCGACTCATGACGCGCTGCTTGAACCCGCGCCGCATCGCTCTACCCTACGCCGCTCCACCCCGCGCTGCACCGCGCTCCAAGCCCCTTTGTGGCCCGCATTCTTGGTGTAGGATTTGTGGCTGCTGTCCGCCACTACGCTATTGTGGGTCTGGGACGCCGGAGCCCCGCAACTAGCCACTGGCCTGCCGTGGACATAAATAACCTCCCCAAAATGCGTTCGCACTGCTTTCCTTGCTTGCACCGCTTCCACCGTTTTGTGTCGCAAACCCGCTCTCTCTCTGCTTTGCTTTGAGCCGTGTAGCACGCGTCGTACCAAGTGTTAGTACCCAGAACGCCGCGCGTGATGGACGGCTGTGCCGAGAGCAGAGGCCTCTGCTTCAAGCACGGCAACCCCGCGTTGCAACCTAGCTACTACACCGTGGTTATTAACGCGTTGCTAGCACTTGCCCCACCGTGCTCCCGAGCACGTCTTACCGCATCACCATCCTTTTATCGCCCTCAATCCGATCCTTTCCTTCTCTTTGTGTTGCTGCTGCACACCTTGGCCTGATAATACCTTACCTAGCTCGAATCACCTTACTTCTCTCTCATCATCCTCCGAGCTTCCGCTTTGTCGCACCTATCTGTTGCGCTAATGCCTTGCCAGCGCGATCACCAAACCTTTAGCCCTTGATCGGCAACCCAACGTTGAACTAACCCTTCTCTCTATTTTGTTCTCTAGTATATAAAGCTATAGCTTCAAACTATTTTAATATAAAACTAATTACTTTGATTATGCTAGTGCTGCTTGTAGCTAGTTCGGATTTATTTGGATCTTCTAACTGATGTTATTTGGAGTTAATGCTTAGATGATTGTCGTTATTTATTTCCGCGTCGCATCTCGTGTAGGCTTGTAACCTTGTTTGGAGACTTGAGCTGCGACGACGACCCGAGCTGTGACGATCGGGAAGACCGTTGACCCGAAGGAAGGGCCCAACCTCTACTACTCTACGACGACTACCACGCAGGTGTCTTGTCACTCCGAACCATGTAGATCCCATGCATGCTATTAGTTGCTAGTGCTTTATTTATTATACTTTGGATGATTGAAATGCATAGACAATCTTTTAGCCTTGCCTTGATTTTGATATATCCTGTACCTTGAACTTCCTACCTTTGGGACTAGCTACAGACCCCTAGCTAGTCTCCGATACTTGCTATTCATACTTTTTACCTGTTTCGTGATATGGATGGATCTCTGGTTTGGACCGAGATTGGGAAATCTCGGTATTCTAGCGTGTGTTTTGGGTGAGTGTGTATCCTTGACGTGTTACCGCGGGAGCGAGCCGCTTTGGTTACTTGTGAACGCCTGTCTAGGGGAGATGCGACCTGGCCTCCCGCCCTAGCGGCGTGTCGGACGGGTGGAGTTGGTGGAGTGCTCGCTCCTTGCAATTAAGGACCGATCGATTGTGTGACCTTGATCTTTGGGCTATTTTCGTACAAACCGTTCGCTCACGTATGGGCGGGGTTCGGTCCGAGAACTAGTTGGTGGTTGGCACTCAGGTTGTAGGCGGACCGGTGTGGTCGTGTGAGGGGGACGGGTTATACCCCCCGAGTAGACGTCACCCCGGCTCCTCCGGGGATGGTTTCACAGCTCTGAGGCCCTGCTGGCAAGTTTCGCGCCCCAGTTCAGGACGAGTTAGGCTCGGAGAGGCAGGAGAGTGCCACCCACTGCTAGGTCTCCGGCCGTTAGGTAGGGATGTGGAACGGCTGATCCCCGTTTCTGCCCTATCCGGCGGGTCTAGTTGTACAACCTCTGCAGAGTGTTAAACCTATAGCTATAGTCCGTGTCCACTGGTATGGACATCCCTTTCGATCTCTCACCTGGCTAGTATTTTCTTGTGCTGCTTCTCTCCCCCGAGTGTGTGAGCCCGGCTTCGTGCCGTTGAGATGTGGGGATAGAAGTTGGTGACCCCACATCGCAGATGAGAGTGGGATGCTGTGTCTCGGTTGAGATCCAGTGTGTTGGTGTTCTTTTCTCGGTTGGGGTGTTGACCCCAGAGGCGTTGGCCTCGGAGGTGTGGATCTCCTCAGAGATGGTGACCTCTCTGCTTTTCTGCATACCTTGATGTTGCTACCGCTGCTATTGCATAAACTTACTACAGCCATATATAGGCTTATCCATGCATACTAGAATTCAACCACCGCTTTTGCTCTTTGTTGGGAAGCTGACATGACCTACCCGCTTATCGGGTAGATGGCGGTGCTTTCAGACTTGGAGACCGACTACGACTTCGACGACGAAGGATGGGAAGACTAGAGCTGGTCCTACACTCAAGTTTGCCTGTGGAGCTGGAGACGCTTCGCTTCGATAGATCCGCTGCGTAGATGTTTTACCTTTCTTGTTTAGTCCAGTTGGACTTGTTCCCGGCTTATGCCGAAATGTTGTACTCTGATGTATTAATAAAATTATGTAATTTCCCCTTTTTCCTGTGTTGTATGGATTTGTACCACTTGAGACAAGGTTTGCACGTGATAGCCACTTCCTGGGACTATCACAGATGTGCAGAGGATCGGGTTTCCAGTTTTGGAAATCTGGTTCGTTTCAGGTGGTATCAGAGCCGTACTTGACCGTAGGACGAGCCCTAGCAATGGTCGATAGTTTAGGACAGCCTAAACATCCTTGATTGAGTATATACCCCTTGATTTCTATATAAACCCCTTGAATTCTACTATTACACCCTTGACTTCTAACTAACTAACTGACTTACTAACAACCTCTTTACGCGTTTGCTGACCTATGGAGAACCATAGATGTCACTTTATCAAGATCAAGTCATACTACAGAAGGATGCCTCGTACAAGACAAAGACAATTATCATGAAGATTGCTACGGAGATTGGGTACAGGGAAAAGATGAAGATAACTCTACAGGACTTACTTGGATTATCCCCTGTTGGACCCTCACTACAAGTTTACACCATCACAGTTCCCCTACATTGGAATTCAGACCACCGAAGATGGAATAGACTGCCCCTCCTTAATGCCGCAGGAAGACTGCATACCAGAGAAGCAATAGGAACAATATGCACCCTTAAAACCCCCATCTCCGCTGAGGACAAAGCGTGGATGACACCACATTGAAGATAATGATGAGTTAAGATTCTAATTCCACGTACGCCCACAGAAGGAACTAGTTATCTGCTATATGGATGTGGCACACGTAAGCTTGGATGCAGGAGTCAGAAACTCCTGGGATGCCCATGGCTCAGTATTTGGATAAAGACCTATCGACGAAAAGCTACACGAATAACTGAGTCGCCAAGGATTAAGATACTACAATAAGCTGCAGCTACCGAAGGCAAATAATGGATTAAACAGTTAAGTGCAGAGAAAACATCACATATATGGAGTGAAGAGTTGCTAAACCATTATATGGAATACCTTAAACGAGAAGTGTGAAATATAGATGCCTGGATTTGAATCTCCCCGACCGACCAGGATCGGCGCGGGATTAGAATGAACAAATAAGAAACACGGGGCACAGATATAACATAGAACACCCCGTTGGAAGGATAAAGCCACGAGAACCATGGACAAAGAGGAGTGGACCAACTAAGATGGAGTGTCTGAATTGGAAGAATTTGACAAGAAGCCATGGACTAAAATGAAGAAGATTTTAGCTTCCTACCGCAAGACCCTCTGCGCTTCTTAAGCTACATATGGAACCCCCTCAGTCAAAGAGATAACTTCGGTAATTGGACCCTAACCTGGAGGATCGTGAAGGTAGCAATTGCTACAGGATACAGTGTCAGCACTACACGAGTCAAATGGATAACAACAAGTCATGTGACTCAAGGAGGAATATGGAACACAATTTACTGGTTCTCAATCAAGCTAGCATGGAGAAGAATTTCACCAGCTTGTTTCAGAAAGTTCAGCACCGAGACATCAGATGGATGTATCCTTTCAAGTGATGCAACACTAACCTTAGTGAAATCCCTGAAGTGGCCACGATATACTAGAATGTTTTTCCCTGGTGTATTCTCGGAGGTCTTAGGAGTCAGCCTCGAGATACACATTTGTTTGGTGCATTGCTTAAGTGATTGAATCTTAATGGTCTTTTTGGTTGTTATGCCTCTTCATGATTGTGTGAAAATTGTACTGAGTGCTATGCTTGCTAGATTCATTAGATGACTCCTTGTAGAGACCTTAGCTTACCAAACCCTGCAAGACCAAGAGCTTGAAGAGTGAAGACCGAAGAGACAAGCTTAACAACAAGACCAATCCTCAGAAGAAGAGAAGAACCTCTCGCAACCTTGACAAATCAGACCAAGGTTACAGATGAGTTACCCGAAGATCATTGGAATCGAGTTCGCAACCCAGAGAATGAGTACCAGAGAATTTGAAACAACGAAAGCTCAGAAGTGCAGGTACCTCTATGGAAGCATATATTGGTTAAGAGCAGTTGAGTACCCTAAGATGTTAGCGATGCATTTTGGATAAGTTCAGTCGATCCCACTTTTGGAATAAGCAATTAATAAAGAAGCTCTACTGGACACCGTATATTGAACTAGTGGGAAGAAGAGCTACCTCGGCAACTACTGGACACAGGTTAGCTGCTCGACCTCACGGTTGGAACCAACCACCCTATTGGAGAATAAGTCAGAAGAGTGTGCTAAGCATACAAGAGTAAGGTAGATGTGACTTCCACGTGAAGATCCATCCCAAGAAATTGGAAACAGATTGACTAGTGTGAGATTCCAGAGGGGAAGAGTCACTCACACAGTCGAGGGTGTTGCAGATGACCCCTCTTAACATGGACTATCATGAATGGGAAGTAACCATTCATAGTGTTTACGACCAGGAGCTAATCGGACATGTCGGATGTTGCTAGCACTCTGACGAGAATCATTGAAGATGTGATAAACCAACAAATGGATTACCATAAGAGTGGCACAGGGAGATCAGTAAAGATTACTGGATAACTCACAGAATTTCTGTAAGTTGAGGAAAGGTTCTGGAAAATTTAGGAACTTTGATTACCGCACAAGACCCTATGATGGAATACAAGTATAAGCAGCAGGGTAAACTATTTGGTTGTGCTTAAATAAGGAGCTGAGATATCTCCTAAGTCACAAGATGGCTGAGTAAGCAAAAGGAAGTTATGATCACCAAGAGCTGCTAGCTGCTGAGAGTGCACGCCACAAGAGGTGCGACTGTACCGATGTTTTGGAAAAATCAGAATATCTACTTATGGATCAAGAGATAATATTTTATATCTTCAACATATCTCAGATAGATATGGTTTCAAGAAGATTTCTTGGATAAACAAGGGACACCTAGAGAATATACGAAAACATGGTTGACGAAGAGATATTTATGAGCCCCAACTTCTGCTTGGCGTACCCCTTTTGGATAAGAAGTCAAATTTGGACAAAGTTAATAATATATCTAAGGGTACGCTAAGAATACAAGCTGTGGTATATGGCAACCAATTGGATAAGAGCTTGCCATATGCAAACCTACTACTTACCTGCTACAAGTTAGACCCAGATATGCTGTCAGATTTGCAGGGCCCTACTAGGCATAAAGTATACGACTCCCTCATATGGAATGAAGCGGGAGAATCGTGCCTAATCGGATGTAAAGGTATAAACAATGGATGCCATGAGAAAGTGGCCACGCACATAAGCAATACTTTTGGAATAAGTTAAAAAGCCAGGCTATGCCGACGGCTAAGAAGGATGTAACCTCGAGTGAGAGGATTGGAATAATATGAGACTACCATGCTTCAGTTTGCTCTAAGCTTATCAAGCTCTTGTAGCACGGCTAGATGACACAGTTTAAAAAGAGAAGATATCTAAACATGTACTTGGAATTTGTCACAAGCTGAAACGAGAATAAAGATCTAGAGATACACAGATCATACATCGCAAGTGCTTAAGGATGCAAACGAAGAAGAACACATGATAGCACTTGGCTTCAGAAGGACTCACATGGAAACAATATATGATGAGATTAAACACAAGTGAAGCAATTTGGAAGAGAGACATGGTCAATAAAGCTTTACTTCGTCAAGATCATCAACATCTTGAAGCTGAAGCCAAAGAAGAAAGTGGAGACACTAAGGTGAAGACATACCGAAGAGAAGACCCTCACCACACCCGGTACGAGCTTAATCTCGGGGACGAGATTCTCGTGAGGGGGGAGGAATGTAACATCCCAGATTTTTGAACATTTTGCCAAGTGTGAATTTTCACGAAAATTTAAAACTTTTTGTTTGAACATGTGTGCTACCAAATTTTATCCCAATTTGCTAGCCTCTCATCTTAATTCCATATAAAATAAAACTATATAAAAATTATTTTCAAATTATGGTATAAATATGATTTGGTTTTTCTTGGATTTTATTTGGAGTTCAATTGTGTGGTATTTGAATTTGAAAGTAATTCAAATCCAAACTTATATACAAACTATATTTCAAAATCTAGTTCATAGCTAACCACTAACTTGGGCTGCATCTCTTCCAACGAAGTCCACTCGAGGTCCCTTCTCTTTTCGCTGGGTCTAGAGACCACCCCAGTTTCAACAAACTAGCCCAGCGTCACGGCCCAACCGGCCCACCAGCCACTTCTACCCCTTTTCTTTCACCGCTAGCTGGGTTCCGCAAGCACGCCCTGTGCTTCTTCCTTCGCTTCCCGGTCCGTGCTCCTCACCGCGCCGCACGCGTGTGTTCGCTGCCGAGAGCCAGCCGCGTGCTGCGCCCATCCTAGCTGGCCCGCACGTCGAGACCACCCCGCACCCCAGTCGTCACAGCCTCGGGCACTCCGCTCGGGGAAATCTCTTCTTTGCCCTGCTTCACATCTGACCCCGCTGACGGGTGCACGGCCGAGCGCCGGCCGCCCCACCTTCCTTTGCCGCTAAGGCAGGGGCGCCCTGGGCAATTCACCGGTTCCGTGCCGCGGCCGCTGCCTGCCGAGCGCAACCAAAGACCCGCACGCGCTTTCACCAACCCGCTTTAGTTTCCCCTTTCCCCTGCTTTCCAATCCGCCGTCGCCCTTAGTTTCCCCAATCCCCTGCTGCTGCTGCCTAAAGGAGCAAGTGAGGAGAGAGAGGAGGAGAAGTAGAGCACCACCTCGTCGCCGCCAGAAGCCTCACGTCCTCGTCTCCCAGGAGTTCCGCGCCGTCTCTGCCACAAGGACCGGCGCCAAAGGCCGTGAACACCGGCGCCGGGACGACGCCACCAAGTTTGCCACAACGCCGATGGCCGTGAGACCGAGGACGCCAAGCCGGAGAACCGCGCTGCCGTGTAGCTGTCGCCCGCGCGAGCAGTAACCCAGGGACCCCGACGCCAAGAGCAGGAGCAGCATGCCAAGGACACCTACGCCGTCGGGAACGCCTCCGCCGCGCCACGCCGTCTTCGTCAAGCCGGCGACGACTACACCACCGCCCCTACGTGAGCACCCCGCGCTCTCTCTCTCTTTCCCCTTGCATTCTTGCCAGTGAGCGTGCCTTCGAGCCGTCGTTCGCGTTCGCCACTCGCCGGTGTCGCGCCGCCAATCTCTCGTTCGTGCCATCGCGCCTTCGCCACGTCGCGCGCCGCGCTGCTCTTCTGGCCAGCGCCGTTCCGCCTCCGCACATCTCGCCGTCGCCGCTTCTGACCGGCCTTTGTGCCGCGCGAGACCCTGTAGGAGCCGAGCATGCCGTCACCGTCTTGCTGTCATCACCGCGCCGCGCCGCTCAACCTTGCTCGCGGGGCGCTGCCTCGACTCGCGACGCGCTGCTTGAACCCACGCCGCACCGCTCTACCCTGCGCCGCTCCACCTCGCGCAGCACCGCGCTGCTCCACACCATGCCGCCGCGCGCACCGCCGCTCATCCCTGCGACCGCTCCGCCCTGAACGTGGACGCCCACGACAAGCCTGCGCATGCCGAAGAACTGAGGTCTGGCCATTGCGTCGTGGCGTCATCTGTCTGCAGGTGCACGCGTTGCCGTCGTAACCAAATTGCATCGCCGGCGAGCCCCTTGTCGAGCCGCCGTCTCCTTTGGGGCATTTTGCCGAACAACTTGTGCGCTTTCCTTTTTTCTGAGCCCTGTGTGGAGCCACACGCTGAACCACACGCACACCTGGCCACACAAGGCACAGAGAATCCTCTAGCCGCCCAGACGAACGAACTCTAGGAGAGTTTGGGGAGAAAAGCTGGACTTCCGCTAGGAGCCCCTGCTGGGCTTGGCCCACGAAGGTCTTTTGGGCCAAAGGTTATACAGGCCAGGCAGAAAGAGAGCTAAGGGAGCGTTCCTAGACTTCTAATTTTTTGCTAAACTGGGCCGGCCAATTGGGCCACTAACACTTTGGGCCCACTAACCAGCTGACCGCTGACGTCATGCTGACGTCAGCAAGGTTATAATAAAAAAAAATATTTTCTTATTTTATAAATGATTTAATAAATGATTTATAAATTCCTTTTCCTTTAAAAATTCATAACTAATTATCCGGAGCTCCGAAAATTGTGAAACCACTTGCGTTGGTAATTCCGAGACGCTCGCTGCTACCCTATCCTCTTCTGCTCTTGACCTTGAACCAAGCCCCTTTGTGGCCCGCATTCTTGGTGTAGGATTTGTGGCTGCTACCCGCCACTACGCTATTGTGGGTCTGGGACGCCGGAGCCCCGCAACTAGCCACTGGCCTGCCGTGGACATAAATAACCTCCCCAAAATGTGTTCGCACTGCTTTCCTTGCTTGCACCGCTTCCACCGTTTTGTGTCGCAAACCCGCTCTCTCTCTGCTTTGCTTTGAGCCGTGTAGCACGCGTCGTACCAAGTGTTAGTACCTAGAACGCTGTGCGTGATGGACGGCCGTGCCGAGAGCAGAGGCCTCTGCTTCAAGCACGGCAACCCCGCATTGCAACCTAGCTACTACGCCGTGGTTATTGACGCGTTGCTAGCACTTGCCCCACTGTGCTCCCGAGCACGTCTTACCGCGTCACCATCCTTTTATCGCCCTCAATCCGATCCTTTCCTTCTCTTTGTGCTGCTGCTGCACACCTTGGCCTGATAATACCTTACCTAGCTCGAATCACCTTACTTCTCTCTCATCATCCTCCGAGCTTCCGCTTTGTCGCACCTATTTGTTGCGCTAATGCCTTGCCAGCGCGATCACCAAACCTTTAGCCCTTGATCGGCAACCCAACCTTGAACTAACCCTTCTCTCTATTTTGTTCTCTAGTATATAAAGCTATAGCTTAAAACTATTTTAATATAAAACTAATTACTTTGATTATGCTAGTGCTGCTTGTAGCTAGTTCGGATTTATTTGGATCTTCTAATTGATGTTATTTGGAGTTAATGCATAGATGATTGTCGTTATTTATTTCCGCGTCGCATCTCGTGTAGGCTTGTAACCTTGTTTGAAGACTTGAGCTGCGACGACGACCCGAGCTGTGACGATCGGGAAGACCGTTGACCCGAAGGAAGGGCCCAACCTCTACTACTCTACGACGACTACCGCGCAGGTGTCATGTCACTCCCAACCATGTAGATCCCATGCATGCTATTAGTTGCTAGTGCTTTATTTATTATACTTTGGATGATTGAAATGCATAGACAATCTTTTAGCCTTGCCTTGATTTTGATACATCCTGTACCTTGAACTTCCTACCTTTGGGACTAGCTACAGACCCCTAGCTAGTCTCCGATACTTGCTATCCATACTTTTTACCTGTTTCGTGATATGGATGGATCTCTGGTTTGGACCGAGATTGGGAAATCTCGGTATTCTAGCGTGTGTTTTGGGTGAGTGTGTATCCTTGACGTGTTACCGCGGGAGCGAGCCGCTTTGGTTACTTGTGAACGCCTGTCTAGGGGAGATGCGACCTGGCCTCCCGCCCTAGCGGCGTGTCGGACGGGTGGAGTTGGTGGAGTGCTCGCTCCTTGCAATTAAGGACCGATCGACTGTGTGACTTTGATCTTTGGGCTATTTTTGTACAAACCGTTCGCTCACGTATGGGCGGGGTTCGGTCCGAGAACTAGTTGGTGGTTGGCACTCAGCTTGTAGGCGGACCGGTGTGGTCGTGTGAGGGGGACGGGTTATACCCCCCGAGTAGACGTCACCCCGGCTCCTCCGGGGATGGTTTCACAGCTCCGAGGCCCTGCTGGCAAGTTTCGCGCCCCAGTTCAGGACGAGTCAGGCTCGGAGAGGCAGGAGAGTGCCACCCACTGCTAGGTCTCCGGTCGTTAGGTAGGGATGTGGAACGGCTGATCCCCGTTTCTGCCCTATCCAGCGGGTCCAGTTGTACAACCTCTGCAGAGTGTTAAACCTATAGCTATAGTCTGTGTCCACTGGTATGGACAGCCCTTTCGATCTCTCACCTGGCTAGTATTTTCTTGTGCTGCTTCTCTCCCCCGAGTGTGTGAGCCCGGCTTCGTGCCGTTGAGATGTGGGGATAGAAGTTGGTGACCCCACATCGCAGATGAGAGTGGGATGCTGTGTCTCGGTTGAGATCCAGTGTGTTGGTGTTCTTTTCTCGGTTGGGGTGTTGACCCCAGAGGCGTTGGCCTCGGAGGTGTGGATCTCCTCGGAGATGGTGACCTCTCTGCTTTTCTGCATACCTTGATGTTGCTACCGCTGCTATTGCATAAACTTACTACAGCCATATATAGGCTTATCCATGCATACTAGAATTAAACCACCGCTTTTGCTCTTTGTTGGGAAGCTGACATGACCTACCCGCTTATCGGGTAGATGGCGGTGCTTTCAGACTTGGAGACCGACTACGACTTCGACGACGAAGGATGGGAAGACTAGAGCTGGTCCTACACTCAAGTTTGCCTGTGGAGCTGGAGACGCTTCGCTTCGATAGATCCGCTGTGTAGATGTTTTACCTTTCTTGTTTAGTCCAGTTGGACTTGTACCTGGCTTATGCCGAAATGTTGTACTCTGATGTATTAATAAAATTATGTAATTTCCCTTTTTTCCTGTGTTGTATGGATTTGTACCACTTGAGACAGGGTTTACACGTGATAGCCACTTCCTGGGACTATCACAGATGTGCAGAGGATCGGGTTTCCAGTTTTGGAAATCTGGTTCGTTTCAACGCCGGAGCTCAACCTCCGCCAGCACAAGTCACGCACGCCAGGAGCAATCAGCGCCAGCCTATACGAGATGAAGCGGAGATGGAGCACCGTGCTAACTACGACCGCGACAACGGGGTCCCTGATCCCCTCAACGCCAACAACCCAATCCAAGCAACAGTGCTCCGTGAGATGCACGATCGTGAGCTTCTACGTCGTGCCCAGTACTGAAAGGACCTTGATGTCCCCTAGAGGGGGGGTGGATAGGCGAGACGGCCGAATTAAACTTTTCGTCCCCGAAAACTTGATCTGTCAGTGCCCACCGGTCAGACCGGTGGTAGTGACCGGTAAGACCGGTCGCGCACTGGGCTTCACAGGAGGCACCGGTCAGACCGGTGCGTGTCACTGGTCAGACCGGTGTAGCACAGAGCACCTGCAAAAACAACTTCAAGCTCCTCTTGACTTCTAGCACGAACCAAACTTGGTGAGTGGCCTTGGTAGTTGATCACAAGCAAGGTAATGACCCCTGCTCACACAAGTAGCACACCCAAGTAGATCGAAGCGGAAGCAAATGAAATATGCAAGAAAAACAACTTAGAGAGGCAAACCACGCAAAGATGCAAGGATTTGTTTCCCGAAGTTCACCACCCACTAAGGAACAGCTACATCTCCGTTGAGGAGCTTGTAAGGGAGAATTCCCACAACAAGCCAGGTCTCTTTCAACCACTTTCCTCCTTTCCACTAAGGCGATCTTTTCCATGAAGAGGCAAGATCACAGCCCTCACAAACTTGCCGCTGCTCACCACAACCTTGGGAGCTAGCCGGCGACACCTAGCCGTCTAGGAGGCAAACCTCCAAGAGTAACAAAATGCTTCAAAGCTTGTAGACGCGAAACCGAAGTGCTCAAGCTATGGGAATGCTCTTGTTAGCTCACAAAATCGCTCTTGAGCTCACTCTCTCAACCCAACACAAAAGATATGGCTTGAATCCACAAATCTCACAAAGAGATGGTTGGGGAGTGCCACTAAGTCTTAGGGCTTGCAAGAAATGGCTTAGGATCTCAGCACAACCACTAGAAACAGCAACCTTCAACTAAAGAAGGCTTGGGGTATTTATACCCCTCAAAGGAGAAAACTAGCCATTAGCCCTCGGGCGGCACCGGTCAGACCGGTGCCTCACACCGGTCAGACCGGTGTTTGAAAAACTAGCCGTTGGGGCTAGCGGCACCGGTCAGACCGGTGTTCCTGACCGGTCAGGCCTGAGTCACCCCGAAAACCCTTTCTATGATTCTAACACTTCACCAACGAGATGAAGTGGCTCAGGTTAGGTTAGGAGGGTTTGTTAGCACACTCTAAGACTCTCAAGGCTAGATCTCACGTAGGTCAACTAATAAGCACTTTGACTTGGTCAACTCGCTATTGTTGCATCCCTCTTGATAGTACGGCATACCTATACTCAAGAATAAATAAAAACACCTTGTCAACCTCTTGAGCTTGAATGTCTTCAATCTTGCCATACTTGAGCAAAGTCCACTTGAGGGCTTCCAACTTAGCCTTTGACTTGAGCACGTCCATACTTGAGCTAGTGACTTAGGATCTTTCCATCTAGCATAAGAGTGAACGCTTGGATCCATAAGTCACTCCATATTGCCAATCTCAACATGTTGATGACTTGCATTGCTTCCCTCGGTTAAGGTTTGGATATGATACTTGAAGACCTCACGGATGCCAGAACTTCACCTTAGCAAAACACTAATGGCGGCTTAGCTACGGCCCCAAAGATTGCTTAGTCCCTCGCCCTAAACATCTCGGTTGATCTCTTCTTCACTTATCCAATCCACTTTTGAGTTTCACTTTGCTTCATCCGCAATTAAACTTCATTTGAAAACTCGCTTCAAATGCTTGATCTTGATTGACAATGAACGTGCAAGCTTCCACTTTAGGACCATAGCGTGTACACTTATCCTTGTGTCCTCTTTTAATCAACACATGAAGACTTGCACTTATCTTAAAGAATTACCATCTTCTCTTTTATGATCCTTGTAATTTTTAATCAAGCTATGACTAGTGTGGGAGACCATGAATTGACCTTCTCCATTTATCCCAATATTTATCTTCCTTTATTCCTTGATATTTGTCACTTATGCATTAGGATCATCCATATATTTGTCTTCTCCAATGTGAGCCATATAATATTCATCCATAAATAAATACTCCAATAATTGCTCATGAATATCTAAATAAAACCTGCTCACAATCTTAGACAAATACATTAGTCCTTTAATCGCTTTGTCACTCAATTCACCAAAATCCACTCAGGGGCCTAGATGCACTTTCAATCTCCCCCTTTTTGGTGATTGATGACAACTCGATTAAAGCTTACAAATAAAACATTAAAGCACATTTAGATTCTTAGATATAGCTAGAGCTCCCCCTTAATTTGTGCTTTGAGTTGAATTTCAAAAACTTGGCCTCAAATGCCAAAAGCACAAATTTGGGAGAAAGCGCGTGTGAGCTCCCCCTATATCTTAGAATCAGTGGAGTGCAACATGTGTGAGCGACAAAATAAAAACCCGTGATGCGTATGACAAGATATGCACAAAACAAAGAACAAGTTTACTGACTAGACAGCACCGGTCAGACCGGTGCCCCTGACCGGTTAGACCGGTCAGGTTCAGCCAGCACACCAAACTGGGTGGCACCAGTCAGACCGATGCCCCTGACCGGTCAGGTCCAGTCAGAGCACAAAGCGAAAAAAGTGTGTGCTATTTGGTCCAAAGTGATCAGGCCAGGGTTGCAAGCCGGCTTAGATCACTTTGCTCCATTTAGCCAACACAAACAATACATCATACAACGCATGTGATGCATCACAATCTAGCAATATAGTCACTTAATTATTACAATAAAGGTTCAACACACAGTAGCACTCATACAAATGTTCTCAAGTCCAGAAGATAAAGTTCTAGATTATTACAGGCTGCTCTCTTCAGCCAATCGGCACCGGTCAGACCGGTGTAGGGCACCGGTCAGACCGGTGCAACAAAGACAGACAGGGCAACTAGATGCAGAAGCTTTAATCCTCTCTTCTCCCCCTTTGTCATCAAACAGCAATAAAGGCCTGGAGAGAAGATGTTGTTGCCGATCACTGGCCCTGCCATGAGTCCCACCCTGGACCACCGCCAGGGTGTGAGCTCCCTCCTATGTAAGGAAAAGGAAATGAGATAATCCATAAGAGAGAAACTATATATGTGGTGAATTTAGAGAAAAGAACATAAAGATCATTATCCATACCACTATATGGAGGAGGATATCCTGACCAACCGAAAATCTCCGTAGAGAAGCGACCTGCCCAATCCGGAGGAGCCTCTGACTCCTCTGCAGCATCTGGAGCTGGAGGTGGGGCAACCGGGGCGCCGAAAGGAGGAGGGTACTCTGCTGGTCCCATCTGAGCACCGAAAGGCTGAGGGATCTCCTCTGAACCAGGTGGAGGAGGAGGTGCAGCTGAGGAGGAGCTACCCTCGCCTGACTCGAAGAACATGGTGCCATACTCGTTGATCATGTTTGAGTTTATCATGGTGCTCACCCTCTGATCAAACGAAGGGATCTCAACCTCAGGAGGAGTGGGAGAGATGGGTGAACGGGGCGGCTGAAATCCAAAGTGATTATGGAGCTGCTTCATGGTGTCCCTCTCCTTCTTCCTCTCTATCCTTGTTCGTTGCTGCTCCACTTCTATATCATATTGGCTTTTACACATGCCAAAGATCAAGTTTAGAAACTTGCGGAGCGGGGAGGTGGACTTTTTCTGCCTACCATACTGTCCAGGCCCCCATCGGTCAGACCAGTGAGAGGCACCGGTCAGACCGGTGTCGGCCTGGGTAGTAGGCTGCTGCTGGAACTGCTGCCAATCAACTCCTACTTCTTCTCCTTCTTCCGCTCTAATTTCCGGCTCACGCTCAGGTGAAGGAACACTGGGATTCTTCACTAGATTGGGCTTCAGAGGCTTGTGAGTGACGTCCTTTGGAAATTCCATTCTGGTCACCCTCTCGATCATATACATGATGTACGGGCTGTAGCTGCAGATCTTCTTAGGATCCTCTGATAAGTACTTGATCTCCTGCCAAATGTAATCCCCCACACTAAATGGAGGTGCCCCCGGTCTCAAAGCAATCATCAAGTTCTTCATGAACCTAGAAATGTCAGAGGGATTTCCATCCCTAGGAGCAATGGACGCCCGAAGAAGCCTGTTAAGTACTGAGTAGTAAGTGTAGAGCCCCTTCACGTGTCCAACATTAGCCCTCTGATCACTAGGATACATGAAATACAATGCCTCTGGCTCAAGTAGACCACCATCATGCAACTTCGGATAAGTCTTATCCTCCTGCCCTAAGTCAAAGAGAGACAAAAACCGGGAAAAGCGAATAGCCTACTTGTTCCCATTAGTCATCCACTGCATAGCTTTCTCGTCATCCACGTGACCAAATTGTACCGTGGCGTAAAACTGAGCAATGATTTCCCTGTTCCAATCCTGCCTGAAACCCATGAGATCCTTTACTCGCTGATGCCCACAAACGCTGCTGATCTCATCAAAGATTGGGTCATTCTTGCTCTCCATGTAGGTCCAATCCACGTACTGTGCCTGGTGGGTGATCTTGGGCTTCTTTATGATTACGGTGGTGTAATAATCCTACTGGAACGTAGCCCAAAATCTCCTGTCCGTGGCTGTCCTCTCACTGGCATAGGGATTTACATCCCTCAACTTCTGCAGTTTCTTTGTCATTCCCGTACCATGATAGTTCACTGCCTTATGTGGATACATGTAGATAGGTTTGACGACCTTCAGCCTGCATGTACCGTCATCCTCATCCTCATCCTCATCTCTTTCCTGACCGCCTAGGTCCTCTTCCTCATCCTCATCAACACCCTCATCTGTGGCTGGCCCCTTCCCATGATGCCTCACATGAAAGGCACCGGGATCGACATATGTCTCATCCTCAAGATCATCATCACTACTTGTCCCTGTGTCACCACCCAAGTCTTCTTGTTCCTCATTTCTTCTCTTGGGTGCACGCACTCTCAGGTTCCTACCACCTGCACTGCCACTTCCACCTGCTTCACGATCATGTGGGAGCTCTCTAGGTGTCAACCTTGTTTTCTTGCTCCCGGATTGCTTCATCCTTGGCATAGCCTCTGTCCTGGGTCACAAAATATATGAAAAGATTTTGTAAGACACCAAGATTGAGATTTGAATTGAATAGAACATGAAATTCACAATTTGAAGCAATTGGGTCGGTTCTGGACGTCACCGGTCAGACCGGTGAGGTGCACCGGTCAGACCGGTGCCATCCAGAACTGAGCCAATGGCCTCAATCGCCAATCTCAGCAGCTGGAATGACAAGATATGAATAAAGTGATCTAGAAACATTCCTACACAGATAAGTGTCGAAAACAAGAAGAAAACAGGACTTAGGGTTGGACGGGCGCCACCGGTCAGACCGGTGAGCGGCACCGGTCAGACCGGTGCAAGCCGTCCGACCCCAAATCTTGGGTTCTCATAATGTGTTCAACGAAAAGCTATGGATCTATAGGAATGTCTTCTAGGGTTTCTCAGATGATGTTCTACCAAAGGGAATTCAAATCTTTGCACGGAGTAAAGAGATCGGGCAAAACGAAGATTTGAATACCTTTTGAGAGAGGAACTTGAAGGGAAACCGAAGAACTTGATGGGGAATCAGTAGAGGGGTCTTGGGAGAGTATTTTCCTTCCAAACTTGAGGCCTTTCCTTGGTTGAATCCTTAGGTCTCCAAGGAGAGAGAGAGAGGTGGAAGGAGAATAGGAGGAGGGGTCTCCACGGGCTTGAGGTGGAAGAAGGCAGGGTAAAATGATAGAGGAGAGAGAAAGGAAGGGATAAAAAGATAGATTCTTTTACTGTGGCCCCACGGGTTGCTCCCGAGCGACACCGGTCAAACCGGTGAGGGGCACCAGTCAGACCGGTGACCCCCCAGGTCCAGCCAGTGCAGCTTTGGCGGTAGTTCCGACCTTGGATCGGTAGAACCGAAGATTTTGATAATTCCAACAGAGAATCCATATCGGTAGAACCGACCTAGCCTCGGAAGTTCCGATCCCTCTCTTCCATCTTTGAGAGTTTGCTCCTTAATAATCCACCAAATATTTTATAAAGCACTTTCCTTCCACTTAGACCTCAGAAAAAGAAAAATGTGACTTAGGGTTTCCACCGGTCAGACCGGTGGGCCACACCGTTCAGACCGGTGCTCCCCTGAGACACACTTTGAACAAATTTTGCTCCTTACTCCTTCTCAGAGATTGGATAAAAGATGTAGAAGTGATATTGATCCATATTTTGCCATATCTTGAAAGAATGGAGGATAATCCAATTTGATTGATAATTCTTGATTCTTCCAAGAGCGAGAGAAATAAAGATGGTTTTTATGGACTCGAGACAATCCTCTTAATTGTGACTAGCCATCAATCAAACAAGGGGAACTATAGTCACAACTAAGTTGATTGGGTCACAAAGACCAAGAATCAAATATTTTTCAAAAAGAGCACACTTCCTACACATGCTAGTTGATTTTTCGAAAAGTCTATCCTATGTCACAAAGTGCATGCATCCACTTCAAACAAATAGCTTTTCAAGTATATTTAGCTCATACCTTCAACCACGAGACACAAAGTCGAGTGAACGCAAAGGTATCAACCAAATATCTAGAGAAGCACACAAAAAATTCACTTGAAGCAATTTCATGCAAAGGAAGGCACACTAGCATGGTATAATGGCCTAGATGCATTACGGTATTTCAATGAGGTTCATGAGAACATACCTTTGCGTTAGGACCATTTCATTTGTGCATATATTAAATTTTGAAAAGATGCTAGCTCTTACTTGTTCTTTCGAAAGTTCTACTTATTAAGAGCTTGCTTAGTGGTGCACAAAAGAATGATACTACGAGATCACTAGAAGAAATTGTTAGTCCCACAAGTAACACAAGTGTTGCAATGAGCTCCCCCTTAAATAGTGCTAGAGATATTTGAATTTCTCGAACAAAGCACTTTATTCAACTAAGAACTTGGTGAGTGTTGGCACATTTTATCTATAAATATTTCCCCTCACATTTACTGGAAAAAGGACTAAAATATAATTAGATCACCTTATTAGGGTTTATATTGACAATTTCCACGAGTTTTGGTGAATCTATGAATTTACAGGGACTATTTAGAAAATATGCAAAGAAACCACTCTAGAAGACTCCAGAAGGCTCCGGAACTCAACGTGACTTAGCACCTAAGAAAGAAGCATCTAGAAGGATCAAGGACCCACCTGGCCGAAGTGGACCCCGAGGGGGGCCCACCCCAACCCGATCGGCCTGGTGGTGGGGCAGGTCGGCCCCCCTGGCGCCAAATGGGCCCAGCTTCCGGAATGTTCTTCCACCGCCTATGAGGATCAATCTAAACCACAAGTTAAGGTCGGTTTGATCGTACGGTGCACGTCATCTCCTCCGAGCTATATAAGCAGACCCCTTGACCCCAGGGCAGACAACAATTCATTCTATCAGATCCTTCATGCCTATCTGAGATTAGAGCTCTAGATTAGAATTAGAGTTGGAGAGTTAGTATCAAGTTGAGAGATTAGAGCCACGATCTATTTAGATCTAGCTAATCTTGTTCGAGAGGATTAGAGAGCGGTAGAGGCGAAGCTGAAGGAAGGCCCGGACCTGTCGGTGTCTCCTCTTCATCTTCTACCTCTGGGATCAACTCCATTGGAGCCTGATCCTGAGACCTTGTGGAAAGATCGACTTCTTATTCAAGTGAGTAACATTGTTTTTATTGTTCTTACGGTTCATAACTCTTTGAGTACTTTAATTCCTGTCACTCTTGAGTTAAAGTTGCATGTTTAGTGTAAGCGTGGTGCTTAGACTAGCTAGCTTATGAATGCCTTCTATATTCCGGATCGTGTGGTAGAAGCGGGAAGTGACCTTGTTCCCATCTGTCCTTTGCAGTCCACCTCCCGTCTATAGAAACCGTAGGACTCCCCCCATAGATTCTCGGGAGGATCCCTTTCCTAAGTGTGCCTTCAGACAATCACCCCATAAGAACAATATAGACATAGCTTGTGAGAATAAGAACCAGACATCCTTAAGTTTTTCCTTATCTCTCTTTCTGTCAAGTCCTTGATAGCTACTCAGTGATTAGTTATATACCTCAGATACTCTCTTTACCATTCTCCTTGTGGATTCGATATTTAAAACCATCTCCCGGGTGGAATGCTCACCGGTATCCGTGCGCTTGCGGATTATCCATCATAATATTTCTGTAGGCTTAACAAATACCAACAGTGAGGCTCATTCCAAACTTGGTCAAGACACATAAATGATTTGTCAATTGAAATGTGTCGAGTATCTCATTACCTACGATGCCAAATCACCATTTTTCATGAAAAATGGTTCACTCCCGGGTCACCCGGCTATAGGAGTCGGGTCACCCGACAGCAAACAGAGGCGTACCGGGTCACCCAGGCATAGGGGCCGGGTCACCCGCCCTCCTGACTCCCAGGGCCGGCACCGGTCAGACCGGTGACTGCCAGTGCTCACTCTTTTGGTGATTTTCCCTTTCTTGTCCCTTGATTGTGTGAACACATTATTAATTTGATATCTGTATCAGAGACAAGGCAATGCTATACTAGAGAGCCATTAAAAGCATCGAATGGCATGAGAGAGTAAATTTTCATATAAATATCAAAGTCACTACCTCATGTTTCACTAGTACAAGATAAGTGTAACATGAGTGTTCACTAGGAACCAAGAGTGATTAAGACTCAACCAAGAGCACTTATTACCGAGATGTCATTGAATTCAAGATTTATATAGATTTGCCCTTCATATGGCCAATTGATCGAAAGTGACTTCCATGCCTTCTAGCCATGTGTTCAATGCATCTCTTTCAACCTGCAAGCTCAGCAAGCATTTCTTGGTACCCAATACTTGTTGGGTCCTACTAGGTTAGTGTCAGGGGTTAAGATCTGAACAGTCCACAGGGGGGTTAACCCCGGTGGTTTATTTGTTCGGTGGAGGAGATCGGGAACCAAGAACGCGATGGTTATGCTAGCATAGCACACGGAAATCACGGCGAGACACAAGGGACAAGGCGATTTTATATTGGTTCGGGCCTCCAGAGAGTAAAACCCTACGTCCAGTTCTTCGGTTCGTATTGTTGGCGAGGTCACGGTGGTACATGGTGTGTGGCTTGTCCCCAGGGGACGCCCTTGCCCGCCTTATATTGGGCGACGGACAAGGTCGGTGGACCGGAGTCCAAGTCGGTTACTACAAGGAAATCTATCTCTAGTCAGTTACAACATGGAAGGCCTATCCGAGCTGCCTTAATCCGTCTGGACTTCCTTGGCTTGCACGCCAAGCTGTCTTCTCATCTTTAGGCCCACATGTCAGGTCGGGCAGGTCTTCTGACAGGTTGGCAGGTCTTCTGGTGGGCCGGACCCACCTGTCGGGGAGGGCCATGAGCCTGGTCGGTGGGGACCCAGGGGTACCCATGTCTCACAAGCCCCAAGCGATGTGTAGGCGCAGCGACCTCGAGAGGGTCATGACGAAGTCTTGAAGCCATCGACAGGTCGAATAGCGTGCACGTCGGTCCAAAAGAAAAAACTAGCCAGCTTAGCAGCCGACCTGTTTGTAGTATCCCAAGCGTAGCGAGGTCGAGCACCGACCTAAAAGAAGTAGCCTTCTAATAGGTGGAAATGATGAAGAAAATAAGAGGGCGTCGAAGACGCACTCATAGAGTAGTCCCCGAGTATTGAAGCGGGCAGCATGGGCGGTTTGATGATCCAAAAAAGAGAAGAAAGAATGGCAGCGACAGAGTTGCCGGAAGGTCTAGTGACCTGACGAAGACGACGACGGAGCCGGAGTAAGGTCTAGCGACCTGACGAAAGTGACGAAGGAGCCGAAGGAAGGTCTAATGACCTGACGAAGACGACGATGAAGCCGGAGGAAGGACTAGCGACCTGACGAAGACGACGACGAAGCCACAGGGAGGTTTAGCGACCTGACACCAGCGACAACGGAGCCGCAGGGAGGTCTACCGACCTCAATCCGACGACGACGGAGCCACCAGGAAGGTTCGCCAAAGGCGACGCCAGAGCTGGAGAGAGGTCTAGCGACCTGACGAAGGTGACGACGGAGCCGGAGGAAGGTCTAGCGACCTGACGAAAGCGACGACGGAGCCGGAGGAAGGTCTAGCGACCTGACGAAGGCGATGACTGAGCCGGAGGAAGGTCTAGCGACCTGACAAAAGTGACGACGGAGCCGGAGGAAGGTCTAGCGACCCGACGAAAGCGAAGACGGAGCCAGAGGAAGGTCTAGCGACCTGATGAAGGTGATGACTGAGCCGGAGGAAGGTCTAGCGACCTGACGAAAGTGACGATAGAGCCGGAGGCAGGTCTAGCGACCTGACGAAAGTGACGAAGGAGCCGAAGGAAGGTCTAGTGACCTGAGGAAGATGACGACGAAGCTGGAGGAAGGTCTAGCGACCTGATGAAGACGACGACAGAACCGGAGGAAGGTCTAGCGACCTGACGAAGGCGACGACGGAGCCGGAGGAAGGTCTAGTGACCTGACGAAGACGACGACGAAGCCGGAGTAAGGTCTAGCGACCTAACGAAAGTGACGAAGGAGCCGAAGGAAGGTCTAGTGACCTGACGAAGACGACGACAAAGCTGGAGGAAGGTCTAGCGACCTGACGAAGACGACGACGGAGTTGGAGGAAGGTCTAGCGACCTGACGAAGGCGATGACTGAGCCGGAGGATGGTCTAGCGACCTGACGAAAGTGACGACGGAGCCGAAGGATGGTCTAGCGACCTGACGAAGGCGATGACTGAGCCGGAGGAAGGTCTAGCGACCTGACAAAAGTGACGATAGAGCCGGAGGCAGGTCTAGCGACCTGACGAAAGTGACGAAGGAGCCGAAGGAAGGTCTAGCGACCTGACGAAGACGACGACGGAGCTGGAGGAAGGTCTAGCGACCTGATGAAGACGACGACGGAACCGGAGGACGGTCTAGCGACCTGACGAAGGCGACGACGGAGCCGGAGGAAGGTCTAGTGACCTGACGAAGACGACGACGAAGCCGGAGGAAGGTCTAGCGACCTGACGAAGACGACGATGAAGCCACAGGGAGGTTTAGCGACCTGACGCCGGCGACAACGGAGCCGCAGGGAGGTCTACCGACCTCAATCCGACGACGACGGAGCCACCAGGAAGGTTCGCCAAAGGCGACGCCGGAGCTGGAGAGAGGTCTAGCGACCTGACGAAGGCGACACCGGAGCAAAGAGCTGGTCCTGTAAAATAGAATAAACACCAGGTCGGTGTATTAATCTGTCGAATATAAATATGATGAAAACTTAGCCTGAGCTAAACAAGTAGATGTTGAGTAATGTTAGCCGGAGCTGAACATTCTTGTGCTATGTTTTGTTTTAAAAAGGGCATTCCACTTATCATGCCAGACACGCATTATTTGGACTCGAAAGCTCTGAAGCTGCAAAGTGTTTCACCCCTCTACAATGCTCAGCAGGGAGGCTTAGATGTAGCCGATGCATGGAGAGGAGTCTGGGACTCAGGTTTTGCAACCACACAACATCGAATACTCATAACGAGAGTCAAACAGTTAAAGGAAGAACACACAAAAAATTAGTTAGGTCCCTCAGGTCTGGCGACCCTTAGATTGGCATGGCCAAGCCCCCGAGCATGTCGAGGGAGAGGGAAAAGCATAGCACAAGATAAAAAAAAGTTTGAATCCTCAGGTCTGGCGACCTACGTGTTGGCAAGGCCAAGCCCCGAGCATGTCGAGGGGGAGGGGTCGGAAGAGCAGAAAAAAGCACGTAGAACAGGTCAATGAAAGAAATTAAAACCGTAAATTTAATTAAAACTGGCACTTAGCTTGCGAGTAACCGAGTCGGACACCATGGTCGAGTTGAAGTCGTTGTAGTCGTCGTCGTGGCCAGAGCCATGCCGTGCTCGAGACACCGAGGAGGTCAGTGAGCTGCGATGCCCCAGCCACGAGTCGGGACCCAAGCTGTTGCGGCCATCACGTGCAAGGATCCGTATATCATCAGTACTTGTGTAAACAAATAACAAAGACCTTGATTAGCCATCGTGAGCCATAAAATAAATTGGAATATAGTAGGTTAAAGAAAAAAAAGCGGATTATTTCCTTGTTCACGTAGCTCTTGTAGATTGATTCTGCATAGGATGTCACGGATGAGGTGGATGGAAACGTGGAGTCCTGGTTGCGGCTCGACGTAAATGAATATGGCGAGAGAAGCAATAATGACCAGATCATGTCGCCGACTTGCAAAATTGAGTTGACGACAGAGTTGATGAAGAATCTGCTGCCGGTGACACAGTAGTGGGGATTGGGTGGGTGGGTCGCGCGTCGGAAATCCATCGTGTCATCACAGAAGAGGTCGCCGGAGCGAGCTACCATCACGCTGCATGAAGAGCTCCCGATCTGCCCCCCGGTGGGCGCCAACTGTCAGGGGTTAAGATCTGAATAGTCCACAGGGGGGTTAACCCCGGTGGTTTATTTGTTCGGTGGAGAAGATTGGGAACCAAGAACGCGATGGTTATGCTAGCATAGCACACGGAAATCACGGTGAGACACAAGGGACAAGGCGATTTTATACTGGTTCGGGCCTCCGGAGAGTAAAACCCTACGTCTAGTTCTTCGGTTTGTATTGCTGGTGAGGTCACGGTGGTACATGGTGCGTGGCTTGTCCCCATGGGACACCCTTGCCTGCCTTATATTGGGCAACGGACAAGGTCGGTGGACCGGAGTCCAAGTCGGTTACTACAAGGAAACCTATCTCTAGTCAGTTACAACATGGAAGCCCTATCCGAGCTGCCTTAATCCGTCTGGACTTCCTTGGCTTGCACGCCAAGCTGTCTTCTCGTCTTTGGGCCCACATGTCAGGTCGGGCAGGTCTTCTGACAGGTCGGTAGGTCTTCTGGTGGGCCGGACCCACCTATCAGGGACGGCCATGAGCCTGGTCGGTGGGGACCCAGGGGTACCCATGTCTCACAGTTAGCCACAAGGTGCTTAGGAACCCAAATGGTCCTCATGCTAGATTGAGGTGAACTAATCTCCCTCATAGCATAAGTCCCATTCCTATCGTTCCTAAGCTTACTAAAATCATAATGGACAAGGTTCGATTTAGGAATGATACCATTTGGGCAATCTTTGCCCATGTGACCCTTTTGACGGCATTCATAACAAATGCAGCTTTTGTTCTTGTTGGTCACACCACTCCTTGCAACATCTTATCCATGCTTACTCCTGAGCCTGGTTCTTGGAGAAGGAGTCTTCTTTGCCTTGTTTACTTGAGGTGGGGCTACCCTGGCCGGCACCGGTCTGACCGGTGGCATGCACCGGTCTGACCGGTCATGGTCAGTGCCACCGCCCGTTGTTGCATTTGGACAAGTGTTGGCCAAGTGACCCTTCTCTCTGCACTTGTAGCACACTCTCCACTTGTTTGAGCTTCTAGGCTTCTTGGAGATTGATTCTTGTGCCTTGTGCTTGGTTGGGTGATGTTGTGACTTGACTTTCCCACCTTTGCTCTTTTCTTGAATCTTGTGCTTGTGGGTCGTTGTATGTTGTTGAGGAGTTGAACTAGTGATGGTTGATCCCTTCTCAAGCTTCTTCACCATGTCTTGACGGTTATCTTGAGAAGGTTGCACTTTGCTCTTCTCTTTCAACACATACAAGTCTCTTTGAAGCTTTTCAACCTCTTGCTTGAGTTCATCATTTTCTTTGGCAATGAGGTCATCAGAAGATTCTACAAGTACATGCTCAATGCTAGATTGGCTTGCTTGAGACAAACAATCATTAGTGCAAGACAAATCAATTTGAACTTGTGAGCATGTGCAAGTGTGAGATAGAGGTTGCATAAATTTTACCGATGAAAGCACAACCTCATGGGTTATCTCTAGTGTTGCATAAGAATCGACAAGCTTCTCATAGGAACACTCAAGTCCCTTGTGATTGGCTTGTAGAGCCATATGCTCACTAATGAGCTTTGCTAGTTGAGCTTCTAGCACATCATTGGCTTCTTCTTCTGTTTTTGCTCTACATGAAAAGGATTTGACATCATGATCATATTTGTTAGCCAATGATTCATACTTACAAACCAAGGAGGCGAGATCGGATTTGAGAAGTTCAAGTTCTCTTGTCGGAGAGCTTGAGGCTTCGATCTTCTATCTCTTTGCTCCCTTGGTTCTTCTCTTCTTTTCCTTCTTGGCCATCAAGCAAGTTGTTGTGCCTCTGCCGGCACCGGTCTGACCGGTGGGTGCCACCGGTCTGACTGGTCCCTGCAGAGGGACAGCGTCTTCGCTTCTTTGGCCTTCTCCTTGTTTGAGAGTTGATGCTTGATGATCAGTTGATGTTGTAGAGGTTGTGGGGCACATCTCCACTGGTTCATCTTCTTCATCACTCTCAACTTCATCCCATTTGGTGTGAACTATCTCAAATAGCAATTCCCAAATGAGATGAGCATCTTCACTAATTTCCTTGCTCTTTAGGATGAGATACTTTAGTTCTCTACATACACAGCTACACAAAAGGTTAGTAATAACGGCATTGAGTTGCTTATTCTCCAATTCCTTTGGAGAGACACATGTCTCATCCTTCGGAAGGATACTCACAACCATAATGCCCTCAGCGGTGGGACCTAAAACCTTAAGTGCAATGAGAACATTGGAACACCAAGAAGAGTAGAGCTAAAGGCTCAAACGGTACCTCACAAGTAGTCGACATCGAATAACTCCAAGCGGTTAAGCTCGAATTGGAGCACCAAGCTCTGATACCAATTGAAAGGACCTTGATATCGCCTAGAGGGGGGGTGAATAGGCGAGACGGCTGAATTAAACTTTTCGTCCCCGAAAACTTGATCTGTCAGTGCCCACCGGTCAGACCGATGGTGGTGACCGGTCAGACCGGTCGCGCATAGGGCTTCACAGGAGGCACCGGTCAGACCGGTGCGTGTCACCGGTCAGACCGGTGCGTGTCACCGGTCAGACCGGTGTAGCACAGAGCACCTGCAAAAACAACTTCAAGCTCCTCTTGACTTCTAGCATGAACCAAACTTGGTGAGTGGCCTTGGTAGTTGATCACAAGCAAGGTAATGACCTCTGCTCACACAAGTAGCACACCCAAGTAGATCGAAGCGAAAGCAAATGAAATATGCTAGAAAAACAATTTAGAGAGGCAAACCACACAAAGATGCAAGGATTTGTTTCTCAAAGTTCACCGCCCACTAAGGAACAGCTACGTCTCCGTTGAGGAGCTTGTAAGGGAGAATTCCCACAACAATCCGGGTCTCTTTCAACCACTTTCCTCCATTCCACTAAGGCGATCTTTTCCACGAAGAGGCAAGATCACAGCCCTCACAAACTTGCCGCTGCTCACCACAACCTTGGGAGCTAGCTGGCGACGCCTAGCCGTCTAGGAGGCAAACCTCCAAGAGTAACAAAACACTTCAAAGCTTGTAGACGCGAAACCGAAGTGCTCAAGCTATGGGAATGCTCTTGTTAGCTCACAAAGTCGCTCTTGAGCTCACTCTCTCAACCCAACACAAAAGATATGGCTTGAATCCACAAATCTCACAAAGAGATGGTCGGGGAGAGCCACTAAGGCTTAGGGCTTGCAAGAAATGGCTTAGGATCTCAGTAGAACCACTAGAAATAGCAACCTTCAACTGAAAAAGGCTTGGGGTATTTGTACCGCTCAAAGGAGAGAACTAGCCGTTAGCCCTCGGGCGGCACCGGTCAGACCGGTGCCTCACACCGGTCAGACCGGTGTTTGAAAAACTAGCCGTTGGGGCTAGCGGCACCGGTCAGACCGGTGCTCCTGACCGGTGAGACCGGTCAGGCCCAAGTCACCCCCAAAACTCTTTCTATGATTCTAACACTTCACCAACGAGGTGAAGTGGCTCAGGTTAGGTTAGGAGGGTTTGTTTGCACACTCTAAGGCTCTCAAGGCTAGATCTCACTTAGGTCAACTAATGAGCACTTTGACTTGGTCAACTCGCTATTGTTGCATCCCTCTTGATAGTACGGCATACCTATACTCAAGAATAAATAAAAACACCTTGTCAACCTCTTGAGCTTGAATGTCTTCAATCTTGCCATACTTGAGCAATGTCCACTTAAGGGCTTCCAACTTAGCCTTTGACTTGAGCACGTCCATACTTGAGCTAGTGACTTAGGATCTTTCCATCTAGCATAAGAGTGAATGCTTGGATCCATAAGTCACTCCATATTGCCAATCTCAACATGTTGATGACTTGCATTGCTTCCCTCGGTTAAGGTTTGGATATGATACTTGAAGACCCTACGGATGCTAGAACTTCACCTTAGCAAAACACTAATGGCGGCTTAGCTACGGCCCCAAAGATTGCTTAGTCCCTCGCCCTAAACATCTCGGTTGATCTCTTCTTCACTTATCCAATCCACTTTTGAGTTTCACTTTGCTTCATCCGTAATTAAACTTCATTTGAAAACCTGCTTCAAATGCTTGATCTTGATTGACAATGAACGTGCAAGCTTCCACTTTAGGACCATAGCGTGTACACTTATCCTTGTGTCCTCTTTCAATCAACACATGAAGACTTGCACTTAACTTAAAGAATTACCATCTTCTCTTTTACGATCCTTGTAATATTTAATCAAGCTATGACTAGTGTGGGAGACCATGAATTGACCTTCTCAATTTATCCCAATATTTATCTTCCTTTATTCCTTGATATTTGTCACTTATGCATTAGGATCATCCATATATTTGTCTTCTCCAATGTGAGCCATATAATATTCATCCATAAATAAATTCTCCAATAATTGCTCATGAATATCTAAATAAAACCTGCTCACAATCTTAGACAAATACATTAGTCCTTTAATCGTTTTGTCACTCAATTCACCAAAATCCACTTAGGGGCCTAGATGCACTTTCAAGTACGACCAAGATAACGGTCCTCCCGACGACCTCTACGTCATCCCGTCAACCTACGCTCCAGGATCCAGTTCTGGATCAGTCAATAACTTTCTGGCATTCTCAAGACGTCTCAGGACGATCAAATACCCGAAAGATTTCAAGCCAGCCATCGAAAAATACGACGGTCGCTCCGACCCAAGTATTTGGCTCAAGATGTACAACATCACTGCTCGAGCGTCAAGAGGCAACGAAGACCACATGGCTAGATACTTTCCTCTCGTGATGGGTCAAGCACCACTCCTGTGGCTCGACAACCTACCTGCGGTGTGCATCACTTCGTGGGCTACCCTATCACGCCTCTTCACAACCAACTACCAAGCGACCTACAATCGCCCCGGCAATACTCACCACCTCGCCAAATTATGGATGAGGCAAGATGAAACTCTCTGAGAGTACACCAACCGCTTCTTCGAGAACCGCAATACCCTTGCCGGGGTCATGGATAAAGACATCATAGCTTACTACAAGAAGGGGGTAACCAACCTCAAGCTCTTTGAGAAGATCCATGAAGCCGGCACTGATTCCATCACCGACCTCATGGCTTATGTCGACAAGCTCGTCGATACCCAAGACGCGGTGGTGCACGACTTCAAAGGAGATGACCATGACGGCGGTGGTAGGTCGCGCAAGTGATCTGGCGAGGTTTATGCGACCGATCCTCCACGACCTTCCACCTTCCTCGAAGGTGACTTCAACTGCACACTGGACGACCAGTGCTAATTCCACCGCGATGCCAAGCACACCATGAGGGAGTACGAGCAACTGAAGCGCGCCCTAGGCGTGCCTTCAGAGCCAAAGAAGACCAAGAGCGGCAACAACGACGACCACAACAACGGCCGCCGCTACGACAACCGCAACCGTCGACCTTACCGTCGCAACGATGATAGGGATCGCCGTGATTATCGCCGTGACTATCGCCGTGATGACTGACGTGATGATCGTCATGACGACTACCGCCGCGGCGACCGCCACGATGACTGCCGCGATGAACGTCGCGACGACCGCCTTCGCTACGACGACCACAACAACGACGGCAACTGTTGTAAGGAGCCAACTCCTCCACCACCACCTAAAGCAAGCAACCCCAACGGTGTGTTTCAGAACGCCAACCGACAGATCAACTTCAGTGCTCGACCTTGTTCTCCACGTCCTCGGGACACTCGGCGATGAAGTGCCCATGCTTCCCACACTTGTAGCACATGCCCGAGCTCCTCCGAGCGTTCTTGTGGTTCACGTACATGCGCTCGAACCTCCTGCTTAGCAACGCAAGATCCTCCTCGCCCAACACATAAAACTCATCATCTAGCATGGAGACAAGAGTAGACAAAGAGAACTGTCTGGTAGACAGGTTAGCGTTAGACCTTGATCCAGAGACGAGAACAAGACTATGAGGGTCAGTCGGGTTCTCGATCTTGCCTCTCACACCACAATCAACTTCACAGGACTTAAGCTTGGAGAAGAGCTCATCCACGGTGAGAGTCTCATAGTTGCTGGACTCCATGATGGCCTCGACCTTGGCCCTCCACACGGTATGATCAAGTGAGTGTAAGAACTTCAAAGCTCTGTCATGGTCATCATACGGAAGCACGGTCACATTGGCTCTCATGTTGTTCACGATCACGGTGAACCGCTGAAACATGGTGTCAATTGATTTATCGGGCAGATGAGTGAAATTATCATACTCCATCCGGTAAGTCGCAAATAAGTGACCCTTCACCTAATTGTTCCAAGGATGGGCAATCTTAAGCTTCTCCCAAATCCTTCATGCATGATAGCTCCTCTCCAAACACCTAATCGAATTGGGATGCACAAAGAGCACGAAACAAGTAATCGACCGCCTTGTTGTTGGCGTCAAACATATCCCTCAATCCTGGGGTAAGGAAGTGTGCGGGGTGGACATAAGAAGTGTCTTCCTTCACGTCCCAAAGCAACTGTCCCTTGCCACGGAGAAACGCAGCCATCCGGGTCTGCCACATTTGGTAGTTCTTCCCATCGAAGTGCAGAGGACCCGAACCCCTTTTTGGTACGCCATCTTTGGATCTTAGACTGGTTAGAATCATGAAGATCCGCAGCCGGCTCTAATACCAATTGAAGGACTGATTAAGCGACCAGAGAGGAGGGAGTGAATGGGAGCTGATAAAAATTTCTCCGAAGAAAAATTGGCAAAGTCCCAAAATCACAACCAAAGGTTCGGACACGAACTCACAAAGGTCACGTAGTCACAACGGACCTACCAACCCTAGGAACAAGTCCAACCTCAAAGCAAAGAGAAAGCACAACATAAGAAGCGAAGAACTTAGGTTGTTCTGCGAGGCCTGGGACGGACCATCCACCAGGGAAGGTCAGACTGTCCACGGCCCACAGGTGGACCGTCCGTGGGTCAAGGACGGACCGTCCGTATTTGCCAATAGAACCACCAGAAACTTTGCGCCCTAACTCGACTCACACAGACTGTCCATCTCCTCCTCACTGACTGTCCGTCTACGCCTTGCGGACTATCCAACACTCCAGTTTGGACCATCCAAAAAACCTAACAGGAACCACCAGAAACACCCCGACGAAACCCAGCCTCACAGACTGTTCTTCATGGCACGGGGGACTGTCCGTTCATTTACCTGATTTTCCAAAAAAATTTCGCGAAGAACACGAAGAACAGCTGATGCAACTAGGCCACCACGAACTGTCCGTTACCTCCAAACAATGTTGTCCATGCGTGTCGAACAGAACCAAAAACAAGTTGGCCGCAGGGTCAACTCTCGCTACCCAACAATGGATCTCCCAACGGCTGAATGGATTGAGACCAAATTTTAGGTAGATGAGAAGCGTCTCTACGAGATGCTATGCCTAAAATCTTGGAGCACCAAACCAAACAAAATGACGGGAATCGCCAAACTCACGAGCACAAGCCAAGACCTAGAGCTCCATCGAAAATTGACGAATCAAAAGCTAATCTCGGTGTTTGAGGGGTCAAGATCATCCACAAAGAGGCACAAGGCACTCACCCATGACACATTCAAAGAAATCTGGAGAAAACACCCTTAAATCGACGAACTCGCGATGAACGATAATCCCCCAAAAATAGCCCCGAAAATGACACGAAAATCACAAAGAGCTAGGAGAGGGAAATCATCACAACGCCGAATTCTTCCATACATCTAGAGGTCAGATTATATACAAAAGCATGGAAAATCTATCCTATGGAGCAAAGGAATTGAGAAGCAGTCCAGACGGATGAGTTTCCATCCACCCCCTATGTATATATGAGGTCTCTCCGGTGGAGGCAAATAACCACGCTAGCCCTACAACTTAAAGGAAGATACACACCCCTCAAGGGCAATATGGTCAAGACTTGGATATTCCCATCGGGCGGCCTCGCCTTTGCCGTAGTCTCGCGTCCTCCTGACGCAAGCCCCGTGATCCCGCCGCATGTCCCCCGCCTCAAGGCTTCCTGGCGCGCCCGGATTCCGTCTCTGCCAGCCGAGCCTTCGGTCTTGGCTTTATGGAGCAACCAAGGAGCCCAACACTTTTCTGGTGAACTGCCGCAAACCCCGCGAACTCAGTGTAGCCTCCACACCAAGCTCATCTTGACTCAGCCACCACATCGTCCCGGCTCGATGTTGGTGTTGTGGAGTAAACCAACCAAACCCCACGTGTAGACTCCGGTTGTGAGCCGCTACCCTACACCGGCTCATGTTCACAACTTCGTCTTGCTTTTCTTGCCACCATGCGGCCCGCACTTTATTCCGTTCAGCCACCGGGTCCCTCAAGCCAAGCCTACTTGGCTCTCCACTCCTTAGAGGCCCCGCAGGGCTAAGACCTTCTGCGCCTACTCTTCACCTGCACCAATGCAAATCAGGCCACCACCTGCACTGTAATACTCTGCAGTCAGTCCACACCCCGTTGTCAATCACTAGTCACTAAGGAGCGAACATCCACCGGTCCTTGGATGCTTCGGTCCTCATAGTGCCTACTGATGATGAACATAGATGACCGCTTTGTAACCTTTTGATGTATCAATGATGACTGTAATCTGTGTGTGTGATTTTGCATCTTATCGGACATGCTTATATCTATGTGACGTCCAATATTTTCTATGATTATGCTCAAATGATTATCTACTTGTGTGATTATCTATGTGCAGTCAAATTTTTTGTATGATTTACCTATATTTTGCCCAAAACAAAGGAGACGCGAGTTGACTAATCCGCGCCTCCTTTGTATTAATGCCCATTACTGATGATAATGTCATCAGCCTGCAGTACACTTACTGAACTGATGTAGAATATAAATAGAATATATACAGTACCTTAGGAAGAATATATAGACATCATATATTACAAAAAGGATTCAAATTCCACCACATCCTATATTACAAAAAGGAGTCCATTTCCACCAATAGACACCCTGCATTACTAAAAGGATTCATCAGATTTTAAGGTTGCTTCTTCTTTGATTTCTGTATATGGATTTTTTTCACGATGGTCGCTTCGCAAGTACGGTGTTTTGTCAGTTCCCAAGAGTCGGGGCATGCATGAAGTGTCAAAGGATGGAATTTCTTCAAACTGGTTGTATTCCTCCTCAACAACAACATTTTCAACCCGAACAATCCTTTTTTCCAGGCAGAACCACAAACCAGTTCTTCTTTGCAAGGTCAGGTACATAAAACACTTGCTCAACATCCTTGGCGAAGACAAACGCTTCATTTTTGTAACCAAAGACCTAGAGATCAACATTAACAAAACCATATTTATCCTTGCTCAGAACTCTCTTCCCATTGGTGACCCATCTACACCGAAATAAGGCTACCTTCAATCCTACATAATCAAGCTCTCATATCTCCTCTATTTGACTATAATATGTGTCTATATGCATGTCATCATCATCATTGTCGTCGACGACGGCCCGTACACGCACACCACTATTTTGATAGATGCTCTTGTCATCTTGGGCCATGGTGTAGAACATGTATCCATTGATATCCATTGTTTGGTATTTTGTAACAGTGGATAATGGCCCCGATGCTAGATTCCTTATCTCGTCGATATTACAGCATCGCTGCGTGCCTGGACATAATCTTAGAGCCACCTGCTGAAATTTTACATGTGCATCTTTGCAAGCAAAGCCCTACCATGATCAGGGTTTTCTTCATGTAGTTGTCACTTGTGCTCATTGGCAAACGGTGTAATCAGGTGCATCTATTGTATCATGGTGAAATGAGCCTTTTTGAAGGCATCTGGTCCTAGAGTGACTGACTTTTTCCCTAATGTCCCAACACATGCAATCCTACCTTCATGCCGTGAACGAGACACACCAATGGGGTTTTGGGGGTCCATATAACCCATGGTCCACTCCACTACTTCGATAGTCTCGTAGACACGAACAATGGCTCCCTCCGGAAATAACCGCTTATGTACCAATGATTTCAGGAATCTGAAGAACCTCTCATATGGAAAAATCTGATGAAGGTAAGATGGGCCAAGGTACTAGATCTCCCTCACGAGGTGTGATGTTAGATGCAGCATGAGATCAAATAATGATGGTGGGAAGGTAGCTTCAAGCAGGCATAGGGTCATGAAATGCCTCCTCTCTAAGTCCAATAGTTGTTCCTCATCAATCACCTTTTGTTCTATTGCATTGAAGAATAAACACAAGCTCGTGACTGCATCGTGAACCAATTCTGTCTTGATACCTCTAAGTACAACAGGAAGAAGAGATGTCATCAACACATGTCAATCATGAGATTCCATCAAGTTGAAATTCGTTTTCATGTCCTTCACCGACTCTAGCCTCTTGAAGTTTGATGAGTAGCCTAAAGGTACATTCAAACCATGCAAAACTCACAAATTTCTTTTCTCTCTGTCTTTGACAAGGTGGTTGCAGCAACGGGAAGGTCTGTCCCCGTGTCTCTTTCCTCTGCATAGAGCTCCGGCCTGATATCCAGATCTTTAAGATCCTCCCTTGCATTTTTATGATCTTTTCCTTTGCACTTCTGTTGTAGCAATGTTCCACAAGTAGCTTCACACACATTCTTCTTGACGTGCATGTTGTCAATTGAATGATGCAAATCTAACGGCTCCCAATACTCTAGCTCCCATAGAATTTATTTCTTGTTCCACATTCCACCTTCTTCTCCTTCACCATCTCGTTTCTTTCCCTTGCCAAGGGTTTTTTTAGTTAGTTTGGGTAACTCCTCGATAGTTTTGATCTCCTTGACTTGCAAGTGGACCAGATCTCCAGTCACATGCATTGGCGCCTCTCGATTCTCCTTTTGCCCATTAAACTGACAATCCATGGCTCGGTATGCATGTTTCTTGCTGAGGAAATGGCGGCCCATAAATACGAATTTATTTGAATTTCTTATCCACAATGAGCAAGTTTCTTCCAAGAAGTGTGGGCAAGCTGCACCTTTCCTTTTACTATGGCCAGAGAGGTTGCAATGAGTCGGGTTGTCGTTGATGGTGGTGAACAACATGGCGTGCAATGTGAACTCCTCACACCCGAACTCATCCCAAACTTCCTTCACACCAGGCTTCCAAAGTGTCTTCAAGTCATCTACTAGTGACCTCAAGTAGTCATCAATACGGTCGCCAGGTTGCTGTGGCCAGGAGACCAATATTGTCAGCATCATGTATTTTTGTTTCTTGCATAGCGAGGATGGAATGTTGTACAATGACAGCACGACAGGCCAGGTGCTATGTGTTGAGCTCTGGTTACTGAATGGGTTCACGCCATTTGTGCTCATAGCAAACCGAACGTTCCTGCATTCACTGGCAAACCACCCAAAGTGGGAATCAATGTTAGCCCATTGTGCTGCATCTGCGGGGTGCCTAAGCTTTCCATTTTCCTTCTTTCGGCCTTTCTTATGCCAATGCAAGAGTTGGGCCTCCTTTCGTGTGGCGAACTATCTTCTCAGCCGAGGAATGATGCAAAAATACCATGCCACCCTCATAGGAGCCCCTCTGTTAGCCTTCTTCTTCTTGCCTCTGATCTCCACGGGCTCGTTCTCATCATCAGAATTATTATCATCTCCACCATCCTTTTTCCTCTTGTACCGATCGCACCCACACTTGGGGCACTTGTCAAGGTCAGCATAATCTCCACAGAACAATACAAAACTATTCTTGCATGCATGGATTTTTTTTCAACCTCTATTCCCAGAGGACAAATTATCTTCTTTGCCTCATAGACAGACTCAGCTATTTGGTTCCCCTCAGGTAGCATGTCTCTAAGCACATCCAATAGATGTTTGAAACTTTTGTTCCTCCAACCATGATCTGCCTTAAGCTGCAAAAGTTTTAGATCACCAGAAAGGCGAGAGTACTTCTAACAACCAGGATAGAGGGGTTTCTTTGAATCTTCAATGAACTGCTTCAGCCTTGCTAGTTCAGAAGGTGTGTACACTCTTGAAACTCAACATCCTGCACCATTTGATCAACATTGTGCACACATTGCAACACCTCACCATCATCGAAGCCCGTAACTTCTTGATTAGTGATATCCTCAAGCCTCATCACAATGGCTGGGAATGGTTTATTTTCCTCAAAAACTCCACCTTCATCAAGGTCTTCATCATGGCATCGCGCTGCCCCTTCATTAAGGCTGATAGCATGGTGTCGCATTTCATCTTCATTTAGGCATCCTGCTTCAAGATCATTAAGACCTTCTTCACCATGTTTATTCCAACATTTGCAATTTTTTTTGAAACCACGTGTGACCAAATGATGAAAAATGTTTACCCATTATCCGAATTTCTTCTGGTTGAAACAATCTATACAAGGGCAAAGCATTGTCTGAACACCACGGTTTCTCATATTCGCCCCTACTTGATCTAGAAAACCATTGACCCCACATAAGAAATTGTCCCAATCTTCTTAGGGCTGTCTGTACATCCAAGCCCGATCAGTAGCCGCCATCCGAGGCGAGCGCACCTGAGGAGGAGGAGGCGGCGTCGCAGCCGCAACTATGGCGCGACGGACGACACCGAGCCCGAGGGGGAGGAGGTGTCTGCTTTGGAGGATGACGACGGCGCGGAGGACACCGCCGTCAACGTCCGCTGGCCCCTTTCTGAGAGCCATGCGTGGTTCGAGGACCGGTGGATGGTCGCTTCCTAGTGTGATGAGTGATTGACAACGTGGTGTGGACTGATTCTTGGCTAAGTATTGCAGGTGCAGGTTGCGGCTTGACTGGTGTTGGTGCAGGTGAAGAGCAAGCACGAAAGGTCGTGGCCGGGTAGGCCTCCAGGTGTGGAGAAGACAAGTAGGCTTGGCTCGAGGGACCCGGTGGCCAGCGGAGTCAACTGCGGGCCGCATGGTGGCAAGAACGGCAAGATGAAGTCGTGGACGGTTTCTTGGTTGAGCCTCAAAACCAAGGTCGAGCCGGGACTACGTGGGAGCTGAGTCATGAGTAGTGATTGGCGGAGTTCGCGGGATTTCCAGTGGTTCACCAGAAAACCACTGGGTTCCTTGGTTGATCCACAAAGCCAAGACCGAAGACCGAAGACGAAGGTGCAGTAGCATCGGAACGGTCTGACCGGTGGGTCTGACCGGTGGGTACCAGTCTGACCGGTGAGGAGCACTGGTCTGACCGGTGTGCGACGACATAGTCCGGAGACTTCGAAGCGGAGGACACACGTCGGGATCGCACGGCTTGCGTCGAGGCTAAGCAAGTTTGCGGTCACCGGGCATCCGTCCGATGGTGCGAAGACAAAGTTTCCCAAAGTGCCCCTCGGGGGTGTGTATCCTAGTATTAGGACTTAGGGGTATTTTAGTCTTTCGGCTAGCCTCCATATAACCCAAGTGGTGAGAGGATGGCAGCCATCTCTTGGAACCCTAGCTCATTTTGTCTTGCTATTTTCTTCTTCCTTTTTCCTTTGGAATTTCTAGGACTAGCTTGAGAGCTTCATGGTGAGATCTTGTGAGAGGGAAGGATGATCGGGCGGCAAGCTAGACCTTGTATGAACCTCTTTGGTATGTATAGATGATTCGGCGTGGCTCCTCAAGGCTTGGATGTGTCTTTCCCGTTTCTCCTTTTTGGTGATTTTCGGAGCCCTTTCTTGGTGATTTTCTTGTGGCAGATTCGAGGCATTTCTCTTTGGGATTTGGTGGGGGATGTATGCTTGAACCCTTCATGGTTCTTTTCCCTTTGATTCCCCCCAAATCCGTGAGCAAAGGGGCTCGATTTTGGGGTTTTCTCCTCTCTAGGGTTAGAGGCGTTCTTGGTGGGATTTCTTCGATTCCTCTCGATTTAGCAAGTTTTGGTGGACCAAATCTTGGCTATGGAGTGCCCATGAGGTGTTACTACTATCCCCAAAGTCTTGTGCAAATCCGTGGAGCGATTCGGGAGATCGGGAGTTGGATTTGGGGGAGTTGACCCGCAGGCGCTGTTCATCCCGAGCTGCCCAGCTTGACCGGTCTGACCGGTGCTGCTCACCGGTCTGACCGGTGCAGAGGCTTTGTGGGATTTGCCTCGGGTGAACGTCTTGGTGAGTTCCCTGTTGTCTCGTGTTGCTGTTGTTTCGAGTTTGGTGAGTTTTGGAGCTCGGTAGGTCTGTTTGGTGGATTTGGGATTTCCTGGCTTGGACCGGTCTAACCGGCAAGCTACACCAGCCTGACCGGTGTAGGGGCCTTCTATGGAAGTTCACAGGTTTTGCCAGGTTGCTCCAGCAGGGACCGGTATGACCGGTGCTGCTCACCGGTCTGACCGGTGCAGTCCAGTGGTGCTCGAGTTGCTTGTTCCGCTACGTTCTTGAGTAGGTGTAGGTGGTTGTTGGTTCCTAGGACCAGTAGCACTCCAGTGGTTGCGTGGTCTTGGCCAATTTGGGTAGTTGAGTCGGAGACGTGCTTTGGAAGCCTTGTTCATCTTGTTGGAGTCTCCATCTCCTTCGAGAAGAATTTTTATCGGCTCCCATTCACTCCCCCCCCCCTCTCTGGTCGCCAGTTCCGGTCCTTCAAGTGGTATCAGAGTTGATTACGGATCTTCGGATTCTAACCAGTCTAAGATCCAAGGATGGCGTACCAGGAACGGGGTTCGGGTCCTCCGCACTTTGATGGCAAAAACTACCAGATGTGGCAGAGGCGGATGGCGGCTTTCCTCCGCGGTAAGGGTCAGATCCTTTGGGACGTTATGGTGAACACAGCTTATGTTCATCCGATTAACTTCCTTGCTCCGGGATCGAGGGACATGTTCGACGCCAACAACAAAGCGGTCGACTACTTGTTTCGTGCTCTGTGTCAGTCCGAATTCGATCGGGTTCAGACAGAGGACTTAGCTTGTAGGATTTGGGAGCAGTTGAAGGATGCTCATGCTGGGAATGCTCAGGTTCAGGCTCGGATGTACGCGACTTACCGGAGAGAGTACGAGAACTTCACTCATCTCCCCGGCGAGTCCGTCGATGCCCTTTTTCAGCGGTTTACGGTAGTGGTGAACAACATGAGAGCCAATGTGGCTGTGCTCCCATACGATGATCATGATAGAGCCGTGAAGCTCTTGCACTCGTTGGATCGCACCATATGGGACGGAAATGTCGAGGCTATTCTTGAGTCCGAGAAGTATGACACCCTGACCGTGAACGAGCTGTTCTCGAAGCTCAAGTCGGCTGAGTTGGACCGTGGTATGACAGCCAAGATTGAGAGCCCGACTGACTCTCATAGTCTTGCTCTAGTCGGTGGCAAAGGGGCTAAGTCTAACGCTAACGCATCCTCCAAGATGTACTCTCTGTCTTCTTTGATGTCTTTGCCAGACGAGGAGTTCGACGTGCTTGGAGAGGACGAGCTGGTGTTGCTGACCAGGCGGTTCGAGAGGTTGCACGAGAACCGGGTGAACACAAGGAGGAATCCACGGACATGCTTTCAGTGCAGCAAGGCAGGACACTTCGTCGTCGACTGTCCGGAGAAGATGGAGAACAAGCACCGGTCGAACAAGGGCAGCAAGTACCAATCAAGGCGCGATCACAAGCACAAGAACAAGCACAAGGACGAGCGACGGTCGAGGAAGAAAAACGGCCGCGGCAGGAAGGCCCGAGCGATGGTCGGAGCGAGCGACGTCGACTCCAGCTCCGCCTACTCTTCCTCAAGCTCGAGTAGCAGTGAAGATGAAGGTGATCGGTGCAACAGCAAGAAGTCGTCCAAGAACTTGAGCGGGCTGAGCTGCTACGCGAGAGATGGCTTCTGCGGCATGGCTCGTAGCTCCGGCAGAAAGAAGAGTCACCAGAGCGACTCGGACTCCGACTCCGAGGATGAGGTACGTGACGAGCTTCCCTTCTTGCCTGAGGAGAATGAGTGTCTTGGCAAGTTGCTTGATAATCGTGATGACATGCTTAGAGAGGCCAAGAAGATGAGGAAAGAGCTTAGGGCCTCACTAGAAGATGCTAGGAACCGAGTAGCTGAGTTAGAAACCCTGAACCTTGATGCTAAGCTTGAGATAGATTCGCTTAAGGCTTCTCCTGTGGTTTCTGATGAGGTTGATTGCTGCGATTGCTCTGCGTACCTAGCTGATCTTACTGCTCTTAAGGATAAGCATGCTTCTACTTGTGATGAACTAGATGTGCTTAGGGTTGAAGTGGCTGAGCTCAAGTCTAGACCTGCTTTGCTAGGTGCTTGCACTTATTGCCCTATTTTGCATGGAAAAATTGATGAGATGCATGCTTACACTGTTTTGCTTGAGGCCAAGTTGAAAGAGCCTATTCCCACCTCTTGCTCTACTTGTGAATTGCATGCTTTGAAAAATCTAGAACTTGCACATTATATGGATCGCTTGCAGGATGAGAATGATGACTTGAGAAAAATGATGGGTTGGTTGTCGGTTCATGAACCACAGCTTAGGATGATGATAGAGGCATACAAGCACTATGATGGGAAAGCGCTTGGTTCGGAGAAGGTTGGAGAGTGTAGTGGTGAGGGAGGAGAGAAGATTGGTGATATCCAAGCTCCACCAAAAACCTTCCACAAAAATGCCTATGCTCCTAAGCCCAATCCACTGAGAAACAAACTTGACACAACCCCAGATCCTCCCATATTTCCTCGCCCAACAAATGATTTCCAAAAACCGGTGAAGTTTGTGAGCTCCAAGGAGAGTGAGGTTGGAGAGAAGAAGGGTGAGAAGCCGAGTGGGGAGAAACCAAGTGAGCAGCCCCAACCCACGCCTAAACCTAAGCCCATACGGTTTCATTGTGACTATTGTGGGAGAGATGGTCACAAGGGTGAGTTTTGCTTCAAGAGGAAGCGTGAGGAGAGAATGGCTAAGGAGTGGCCTAACAAGGACAGGTACCACCCTTCAAATGGTGTACCTGAGTCTCGTATGCAGATGCCCAGGGCCAAGGCGATTGTGACGACGGTTCCGGCTTGGGGAGATCGAAAGGTGGCAGGTGGTGCTGCTGGCCAAGCACCACCAGTCAGACCGGTGCACTCCACCAGTCAGACCGGTGCTGGTCTGGGCAGACAGCAGTTCGGGTTCCGTGCTCGTGCGGATGGTCAGTTCGGTTCTGGTGGTCGTGGTTCTGGTGGTTGGTCTGGAGAGTTTGCAGGTGGTCAGTTTGCTAGACGTTCTCCACATCGTGCTCAATACGATGGTGGGAGGAGTCGTAGCTTTGAGATGGAGAGGAGGAACGGTCCACGGTCTTCCTTTCGTGGTTTTCGTTCTCCTCCAGCGAGACAGGGGTGGTTCCCTCGTGGTGGTTCCCGTGGTGGTTTTCGTGGTGGTAGCTTTGATAGGCGTGATGATTTGGTTTGTGCTAACCCCACTTTGGAGCAAATGGCTCGGCACTAGTTTTACTCTTTTTGGTACTAACCCCGGTGCTGAGTCATTTGTTCACTCACGTGCTCGTTTTTGAATTTCAGGTGGGAGACTTGAGGAACGTTTGGTTGATTGACTCTGGTTGCTCGAGGCATATGACTGGAGACAAGGGGTGGTTCTCAAGTCTCGTACCGGTGGTGTCCAAGACATACATCACCTTTGGGGACAATAGGCGAGGGCGTGTGCTTTCAGAAGGTGAGATTAAGGTAAGTGACAAGGTCACTCTCAGGCGTGTTGCTCTTGTTCAATCGCACGGATTCAATTTGCTTTCGGTTTCCCAGCTTTTGGATGAGGGCTTTGAGGTGTTGTTTCGGCCTGGTGGTTCTCGGATTTTGGATTCTCGAGAGGACCTAGTTTGCATGGTCGTTCCCGAGGGTCAAGTGTTTCGAGCGGATTTCTCTCAGTCTTCTGGTGTGGAGTGTTGTTTCTTGGCTGGTTCTTCGAGTGAGTTGTGGAAGTGGCATAGGAAGTTGGGTCACTTAAGCTTTGACCTTTTGTCTCGCTTGAGTAAGCTCAATTTGGTCCGAGGATTGCCACGGCTGAGGTTTGAAAAAGAGTTGGTTTGTGCGCCGTGTAGGCATGCCAAGATGGTAGCCTCTTCTCACCCGCCCCTCACCGATGTGATGACGGAGCGTCCTTGCGAGCTGCTCCATATGGACCTTGTTGGCCCAGCTCGTGTGAGATCTACGAGTGGGAAGTGGTACGTCCTAGTTGTGGTGGATGACTACTCTCGGTATGCGTGGGTTTTCTTTCTGGAAGAGAAAGGGGAGACGTTTGGTTTTGTTCGAGATCTTGCCTTGAGGTTCAAGAACGAGAGGCACGGAGATGCCATACGAGCGATTCGTAGTGACAATGGCTCGGAATTTAAAAACTCTCACTTCGAAACTTTTTGCCATGACTTAAGTCTTGAACATTGTTGACATTGCTAACGTCATCGACTAGAAACGGATATAAGATCCATCTCTATCGACGGCACCAGAAATGCAAAGGTATATCTTAACATGATGCTAAGTGTATATCAGATGTTGCTTTCAGATTAAACTAAAAGGTGAACTCCGACACGATTCATAGCACAACTCGATATAGGTTGTCAGCCCTGACAGGTGTGCCAGAAAACGCATGGATATGGTACTCTTACATATGCCTTGGATCTCTAGAAAAGAAGATATATATAAACTGGGAATCCGCAAGCGCACAGATATGAATATACCATTGTAGCATTTTAACCAGGAGTAAAACCAGGTATCGTATTTATATTCTACCACAGGGAAAGAAGTCTTTCTAATCCATAATAGCTAATACATGCTCATCTCTCAGTTTTATAATGTAGAGTGGCCAAAATATATCAATTGCTATAAACAGGGGTAAGTCACATAAAGATAAAGATATTGATAGCATTGTTCAAGTCATAACATCATGAGCAGCTAGAAAGTGTCATTATAGCAAGAGAAACATAGCAAAGTCTAGTTAGAGAGGATACTCCTCGGTAACTCTAAACTATATGTCAATGCAAACTATGATTAGTGCAAACATTTAACAATCATGGAAGAAGAACTATTATATCAATGCATGGGGAGACTATCCAGGAGGATCAAGGCCGAAACTTGAAACAACCCAAACAGTATAAGGCTCCACTAGTCCTATACACGGGGGGTGGACTGCGAAGGACTCAATAGTGCTGTCACCACCACGATCTACCACACGACCCGGCATATAGGGTGCAATCGCAGATAAATACAATATAAGCACCACGCTTACACTATCTTTACCGTTCACCCATGTTAACAAATGATCTAGGTGAGGGCTATACGACTCCATACATGAATATAAAGGCAAATCAACTATGCTAAACATGTAATCATAATAAACACCAAAGCATATAATGTCGAATATAATCATTGATAAGAACATATGTCTATATAACAAATGTAAGGAACTAGATAAGAACTTACAAGAGCGAAGCTAGATCAGTATCTCGATCAGCCTCTAGACGATCAGGAGCCAAGTAGATGCCTTGCCTCCTCCTAGATCTAGACTAGCTAGCTACTCTGCTATATGGTGTTTCTAGGGCGTAGTATCTCTGACTTGATGACTTGATCTGGTGTATGCAAACTCAGGTTTCCAGATGCCTCTGCTAGGGGGCAGGGGGGCTGCTTATATAGCCCTGAGGGGTAGACGTGTGCCATTTGATCAAACCGACCTAACGAGTGGTTTAGATTGATCCTCATAGGCGGTGGAAGAACCTTCTGGAAGTAGGGCTGAGGTGGCGCCCGGGGGAGGCCGACCGGCCCCACCACCAGGCCGATCGGGCTGGGGTGGGCCCCCCTCGGGGCCCACTTCGGCCAGGTGGTCCGTCGCTTCTTCTAGATGCTTCTTTCTTGGGTGCCAAGTCACGTTGAGTTCCGGAGCCTTCTGGAGTCTTCTAGATTTGATTCTTTTAGCACTTTTCCCGAATAGTTCCTGGATTTATATAATTTACCAAATCTCCAGAAAAACTGTTAGTGGCACCCTATTCTAAGTTGATATTAACATTTATGCCCTTTTCTCATGTTTAGTTGACTTATAAATATATAGGATAAGATGTGTCAACAAACTCCCCCAAGCTTACCCTTTGCTAGTCCCTAGCAAAGATATGCTTTAGCAGGATCAGGAGTTGCTACAACGCTTTCACACCTCAAAAGTACTATGGTTTTCAAAAAACCAATTCTCCTCAACAAGATTGCTCTCTCTTACCTTCAACCTTTAAGCATAGCCTTTTCATAAATCTTGAGCAAATAAAAGACAAAACAATCAAGTCAAGCAGTATATCTCAAATTCTTTGATCAGCTATCATCCTGGGGTTTTGCACATTTTTCAGATAAAACTCAGAGATCCTGTGTATGACCTTCTCAAGCATGGAGTCACACTTGGCAAGATATGGATGATAGTGTTGGATGGATGAGGGTGAAAGGTGGTAAGCCTTTTAGCCTAGCTCTTGGACTATATCTCTCTTTCTAAGATTTTTAAGATTTGGGCTTTCCATTCTTGGAGAGGTGGGCTCTACTCGCCCCGGTCTTTTGTCCATTTTTCTCTCTCCTTAGAGATGTGGGCTCTACTCACCCTTGGACACGTGTCTATTATTCATCTCTAAATTTATTTTAGGGAGGTAGGCCCTTCTCGCCTAGTATGACACTTGTCCTTTTCTCTCCCTCTCTCTTCTCACTTTTTCCTCTCTCTTTTTTTCGAATGTAGCCCCAGAATCCTTTTTAACATTGAGAGAGATATATCCTAGAGTTGCATGAGCTATATGGCTTCATGGAAAATGCATACTTCCATGTCAGAAGCAGCATAAATGGTGGAATGGAATGATCTTGATGTGTATGACAAGCTCTTAAGGATCATAGACACGGGAACTCATCATATAAAATTTCATGATTTTTAAGATAAATCCAGGAATCAAGCTTCTCTAGGAAAATGATCAATAGCAACCCAACTTTTCATGAATCATCTTTCAAAGCCTAGACTCAGATTAAGCATGTACTTGCACAGGTTTTGGGTTTAGAGCAAATTAAGCATTTAAGCTTCAGGAGAATCTAGGTCTGAAAACTAAGCACTTTAAAAAGGAATTACGGCGGAGCAACTATTCATCATCTCCAAGCATATATCATCAAGATCATTATTAAAGAGAAAAGCCAACTAGCGGACTCTAGCATTTTATTCAAACTAAGACTTTTAACTAATACTCAAATAACTAGCTAATATTAAACACCTAGGATAGTGATACTTATCATGATAACTGGGGGTGCTCTCCCCCAAGCTGGATCTTGAAGTGATTCTTGATTCATCCTTGGAACTTGTTTGCCTTCAGGTCCTTATTAAATTCTCCCTGTAAATATTAGTCTCGCACATACCCGAAGGAACAAATTCTAGGATTATGCTGTGAGCCTTCATGTGCCCACTTCTTTTTGGGTTTTTTTATATGCAAAAGGGATGCTAAAACAAAAACATGTGAATGCAATTTTTTTTATTTTTTTATATTTTTTTTATGCCGCCACGGTACGGAGTACAAGGGGCCTTAAAGAATGCAAAAGCAGAAAATATTTTTATGATTCTTTTTCAATGCAGGTATAGGGAAATAAACATGCTAATCTAAATATGCAGTGCGGAATATAAAGATAAATACCGAGTTACCTCTCGGCGAGAGTTTAGAGTACTTACCCCCATGGCGTAGATGTAGTGGCCATTGATTGATCAGTTGATGACACGGGTAGTGATTGGTCTTCCGAAGGTGTACTTTAATCTTTCTTCCTCCAAACTTGTTTCTTCGGTGGAGACCTTTCTGGAGTAACAGGTTCAAAATACTGGGCTGGTAGAAGCTGAGTGGACTTCTTGATCTCTTCTTCAATGTTCTTGACATCCGTCAACTTTGTGTTCAGCTTGCGTTGTAATTTCTGAAGGCGTCTCCGCGTCTTGTTCTTCTTGGGCTGCTCAGGATCAGTATAAGTATTGAAGTAGCAGCATACCTTTTCAGTTCTGAACTGGAAGTGGATCTCACCAGTCCTGATGTAGATGATTGCTCTTGTTGTGTTCAGGAACGGTCTTCCAAGCACGATGGGAGGATCTTGCTCATCTCCCATGTCTATGACTAAAAAGTCAGTCAGGACATAGTGGTCCTTTATCTTGACAGGTACATCTCGTGCAATTCCTTCCGGGAACCGTTGTGATTGATCCGCTATCTGCAACATTATATATGTGGAATACAAAGGCAGGCCACCATATATTAATTCGTAGGTTACCTTAGACATTAGGTTGGTGCCCGATCCCGTGTCGCAGACAACTCGCTGGAAGTTCCATTGATTGATGGAGCAGTGGATTGATGGAACTCCAGGGTCTTCAAGCTTTGGCAGTAATGGTGAAGGGAACAGGTTCTCATTCTCTGATTGAATCATGTTGATCATCCAAACTTCCTCCACATGCGGTTGAGGTCGATTATTCTTCTTATTCCTCCTTCTATCTCTTCTCTTCTTCTCGACAACTGGCTCGTGTTCTTGGGGGTAAGGGTATCGGGGGTGTGCAGGAGCTTTTAGGATCTTTTTCTTGAAATTGAATCTCTCCTTCCTCCCATTGATGGTGAAGACGATCTTAGCGGCGTCGGCGTAGATGATGGCTTTGGCTGTGGCAAGGAAAGGACGTCCCAAAATGATTGGAACGTTCTCACTTCCCCCAGTCTCGACAACAGCGAAGTCGGCAGCCACGTAGGAGCGTCCTACCCCCAGACATATGTCGTCTAGGATGCCCTCGGGGTAGCATAGTGACAGGTCTGCAAGCTGCAAGCACATGGTTGTATACAATAAAGGTGAACCATTGATTTTCTTATATATTACCTTAGGCATTATGTTGACGCTAGACCCAAAGTCACAAAGTGCATTCTTGAAGATGTAGGCTCCAATAGTGATGGTGATGACGGGCCTTCCTGGATCTCCTCTTTTGGCAGGCATGCCCCAGTCAGTCCATCTTGGGCCTTCTTCTGTCTTACTCGAACACAAATCTGCAGAAGAGATATCGACAAGATTTGCAGATTCTAATTCTTCCGGCTGGCCCGGAATCTTACCTGGGTTAGCCGTGGGAATAGATGATGCCAGCTGAGAAATCTGAGATTCTAGCATTTTATTAAAGCTATGTTGGTTCTTGATGGCAGAAGAAAAGCTTTCCATTTTATTACTAATAGTTTCTAGCATTTTATCATTGGAAGCTAACTTCTTAAACAGATTATCCATAATTCTACCCTGGTTTTGGACTAAGTCTCTTAAAGGTGAGAAATTATTGGAAGAATTATTACCTTGATAATTACCTGAATAGTTACCTGGGTAGTTGGTCCTCTGCTGAGTCCATCCTTAATTCTGCTGGGGATGATATTGGTTGTTATTGTTGATGTAGTTCACGTCCTCCTCCAGCTGAGGGCATTGACTCCCTGAGTGTCCAGTGTTTCCACACTCTTCACCGGTCATGCGGGATTCGAAGAGTTGCATGACTTCCTTCTTCTCAGGGGCTTTGTCTTCAAGCCTCTTCATCAGTAAATCCATTTTGGCAGACAGCATGTCTACCTCCTTGAGCTGGTGCATTCCTCTTTCTGTCTTGCGGGGTTGACGTTCCTCGTTCCAAGCTTGATTGGACGCCATCTTTTCCACAAGGTTAGTAGCTTGAGTAAGTGTAAGGGGCAGGAAAGCACCTCCAGCTGCAGCATCCATCGTTTCACGGGTGTTGGTAGAGAGCCCGTGGTAGAAGGTCTGCAAGAGCAACCAGTTTTCCATTCCATGATGTGGGCATTCCGAAATGTAGTCTTGAAAGCGCTCCCATGCTTCAGGAACAGATTCCTCGTGTTGCTGCTGGAAAATCGAAATTTTCCCCCGTAAGGCATTGGTTTTGCCTATAGGAAAGAACTTTGCCAGAAAGGCAGTAGAACACAATGTCCAAGTTGTAAATTTGTCTTTGTTGGAGTAAAACCATTGCTTCGCTCGCCCCAATAATGAGAATGGGAATAAACGAAGTAGGACTGCATCACTTGGCACATCTTTGATCGTGAAGGTGCTACATATCTCCAAGAAATGTTGAAGGTGTTTGTTGGCATCTTCATGAGCTTTTCCACAAAATTGGCTAGCTTGTACCATGTTGATCAGTGCAGGCTTGAGCTCAAAAGCAGCATTTCCTGCAGCGAGTCGGACCAGTACGAATGTTGTCCGGGGTCGGTGAGGAGTATTCACGTAGGGACTTGTTTGCCATTACTTCAAACATGGGTGTTAAGCTTCGCGCTGTTGAATCTCCCAAGGCAGAAGTCGTGGGCCGAGAATCAGGAGACCTGAGCTTTGACCTTGCCTTCCTTAAGATTTTCTCTGGATCTGAAATGAAGTTTTCTGAAAGATTCTTATTCATACATTACCCTGAAATAAGATAGACAAAAGTGGAAAGAACAAGGGTAAGCCTATTTAAGCAATGATAATTTGGGTTCTCGATACATTATGTGTGAGAGATGCATGCATGCTATTACTGAAAATTTTTCATCTAGGCTATAGACTTTCTTTCCCCGGCAACGGCACCAAAAATGCTTGTTGACATTGCAAACGTCATCGACTAGAAACGGATATAAGATCCATCTCTATCGACGGCACCAGAAATGCAAAGGTATATCTTAACATGATGCTAAGTGTATATCAGATGTTGCTTTCAGATTAAACAAAAAGGTGAACTCCGACACGATTCATAGCACAACTCGATATAGGTTGTCAGCCCTGACAGGTGTGCCAGAAAACGCATGGATATGGTACTCTTACATATGCCTTGGATCTCTAGAAAAGAAGATATATATAAATTGGGAATCCGCAAGCGCACAGATATGAATATACCATTGTAGCATTTTAACTAGGAGTAAAACCAGGTATCGTATTTATATTCTACCACAGGGAAAGAAGTCTTTCTAATCCATAATAGCTAATACATGCTCATCTCTCAGTTTTATAATGTAGAGTGGCCAAAATATATCAACTGCTATAAACAGGGGTAAGTCACATAAAGATAAAGATATTGATAGCATTGTTCAAGTCATAACATCATGAGCAGCTAGAAAGTGTCATTATAGCAAGAGAAACATAGCAAAGTCTAGTTAGAGAGGATACTCCTCGGTAACTCTAAACTATATGTCAATGCAAACTATGATTAGTGCAAACATTTAGCAATCATGGAAGAAGAACTATTATATCAATGCATAGGGAGACTATCCAGGAGGATCAAGGCCGAAACTTGAAACAACCCAAACAGTATAAGGCTCCACTAGTCCTATACACGGGGGGTGGACTGTGAAGGACTCAATAGTGCTGTCACCACCACGATCTACCACACGGCCCGGCATATAGGGTGCAATCGCAGATAAATACAATATAAGCACCACGCTTACACTGTCTTTACCGTTCACCCATGTTAACAAATGATCTAGGTGAGGGCTATACGACTCCATACATGAATATAAAGGCAAATCAACTATGCTAAACATGTAATCATAATAAACACCAAAGCATATAATGTCGAATATAATCATTGATAAGAACATATGTCTGTATAACAAATGTAAGGAACTAGATAAGAACTTACAAGAGCGAAGCTAGATCAGTATCTCGATCAGCCTCTAGACGATCAGGAGCCTAGTAGACGCCTTGCCTCCTCCTAGATCTAGACTAGCTAGCTACTCTGCTATATGGTGTTTCTAGGGCGTAGTATCTCTGACTTGATGACTTGATCTAGTGTATGCCAACTCAGGTTTCCAGATGCCTCTGCCAGGGGGCAGGGGGGCTGCTTATATAGCCCTGAGGGGTAGACGTGCACCGTTTGATCAAACCGACCTAACGAGTGGTTTAGATTGATCCTCATAGGCGGTGGAAGAACCTTCTGGAAGTAGGCTGAGGTGGCACCCGGGGGAGGCCGACCGGCCCCACCACCAGGCCGATCGGGCTGGGGTGGGCCCCCCTCGGGGCCCACTTCGTCCAGGTGGTCCGTCGCTTCTTCTAGATGCTTCTTTCTTGGGTGCCAAGTCACGTTGAGTTCCGGAGCCTTCTGGAGTCTTCTAGATTTGATTCTTTTAGCACTTTTCCCGAATGGTTCCTGGATTTATATAATTTACCAAATCTCCAGAAAAACTGTTAGTGGCACCCTATTCTAAGTTGATATTAACATTTATGCCCTTTTCTCATGTTTAGTTGACTTATAAATATATAGGATAAGATGTGTCAACAAACACCAGTTCTCTAGTCCGTATACGCCTCCCCAGAATGGTGTGGTGGAAAGGAAAAACAGAACCTTGTGCGAGAAGGTTCGGACGATGCTCGATGAGCATAGGACTCCGAGAAGGTTCTGGGCAGAGGCGGTCAATACCGCGTGTTACGTGTCCAACAGGATCTACCTCAGGGTCCACAAGAAGAAAACCTGCTATGAGTTGATGCACCGTCGCACACCCAAGGTGAGTCACTTCCATGTCTTTGGGTGTAAATGCTTCATTCTTAAGAAAGGGAAGAAGTTGGACAAGTTCGAGGCTAGGTCTGTCGATGGCATTTTCTTTGGTTACACATCTCATTCTAGAGCATATCGTGTGCTCAATCTTGAAACTAACCAAATCATGGAGACTTGCGAGGTAACCTTCGACGAGACACAGCCACGTAGTCAGTTTGTTTTTGAGTGTGCAGGTGACGATGAGCTTGGCGAGGAGATTTTCCCGGAGGAGGAGCATGAACATGGAGATGATGAAGACGGCGGTGTGGTGCACACGGCAGAGCATGTACCTACTACTTCGACTACGGTGGTTAACGGGCCCTCTCCCACACCTACAACGACAAACCCAGATCAAGGCAAAGCTACTGTTGAGGAGGAGGTAGCATCAAGGCGAGAACCTCCCCGGCGAGTTCAAGTGGATCACCCAGCTTCGAGAATCATCGGCGACATCAATGAACGCACTACACGGTCGAGGGTTCGAAACAATTCTCACTTTGCCCATGCTGCTTTTGTCGCTACCTTTGAGCCCAAAGACATTGGACACGTGCTATCTGATCATAATTGGGTTAATTCGATGCATGAGGAGTTGGAAAATTTCGAGAGAAACCAAGTTTGGGAGTTGGTTGACCCTCCACCTGGGTGTAAGCCGACTGGGATAAAATGGGTGTGGAAAAATAAAGAGGAGAGAAAGGAGAAGTGGTGAGAAACAAGTCAAGGCTTGTTGCTCAGGGGTACTCACAGAAAGAGGGGATCGACTACGAGGAGACCTTTGCTCCCGTAGCTCGTTTGGAGGCGATTAGGATCCTTCTAGCCTTTTCCGTGGCTAAAGGGTTCAAATTGCACCAAATGGATGTGAAGAGTGCTTTCCTAAACGGTGTCTTGGAGGAAGTAGTGTATGTGAGGCAACCACCAGGGTTTGAGAGTGAGAAGTAACCCCACCGGGTGTACAAGTTGAGGAAGGCGATGTATGGGTTGAAGCAGGCGCCTAGAGCTTGGTACGGTAGGTTGAGGGGGTTCCTGTTTGAGAGAGGGTTTGAGATAGGGAAGGTCGATCAGACCTTGTTTCTCCTCAGGCAGGGCAAAGATATCCTGATTGTGTAGGTATACGTGGATGATATTATCTTTGGTGGCTCGTCTAACTCTTTAGTTGCAAGGTTTGCAGAAGACATGAGCAGGGAATTTGAGATGAGCATGACGGGTGAGTTGCAGTTCTTCCTCGGTCTCCAGATCAAGCAGTCGAAGGAAGGAACATTTGTGCACCAAGCTAAGTACACCAAGGACATTGTGAGGAAGTTCAAGATGGAGGACTCCAAGGCCATGGCGACGCCTATGACTACAACTACAGCTCTTGATGCGGACGAGGAAGGTGAACACGTGAACCAGAAGGAGTACCGGAGCATGATCGGGTCACTCCTGTACTTGACGGCGACGAGGCCGGACATCCAATTCTCGGTATGGCTGTGCGCTCGCTTTCAAGCGTCTCCGAGGACTTCGCATCGGCAAGCAGTCAAGCGCATTTTCAGGTATTTGCGTCATACTCCCGACTTCGGCCTTTGGTACTCCGCGTCTTCTTCTTTGGCTCTTCATGGATTTTCAGACGCGGATTTTGCCGGGTGTCGGTTGGATAGGAAGTCCACTTCTGGGACTTGCCAGTTCTTGGGTTCTTCTTTGGTGTCTTGGTCTTCCCGCAAACAATCGAGTGTTGCTCAATCCACTACTGAGGCAGAGTATGTGGCCGCAGCTAGTTGTTGCCCTCAGCTCCTTTGGATCACATACACCATGAGTGACTTTGGTGAGGAGTATACCCACGTCCCACTTCAATGTGATAGCACCAGTGCCATAAGCGTTGCAAAGAATCCAGTGCTCCACTCCAAAACCAAGCACATAGAAGTGATGTATCATTTCCTGAGAGACAACGTAGAGAAAGGAAAAAATCGCTTTGATCCATGTACCCACACATGACCAGCTAGCCAATATTTTCACCAAACCCCTAGATCAAGCAACTTTCACTCGTTTGCGGGGGGAGCTTGGTGTTTGTTTGATTTCTTGAGTTGGGTGTGTGGGAGCTCCTTTGTAGCATATGTATAGCTTTCCTTTGTGCATTTTTCGTATTTTGCATTGCATTTGTATCATGATGTATAGTCATCTTTGTATGATAGGTTGCATGCATTTTGTATCATATGCATTGTGTAGGAAAGCTTCTCCTATATACATTGTTCACCATGGTATGATATATATGTCCTTGTGAGCTAGTTTGGTAAGCTATGGTTAGTTTGGCTTAGCTCTTGATGATCTTGATTTATATCCATGGTTGATGGCTATGTTTTTCAAAAATGTCATATACATGCTCTCTTGTGAGTAAATGCCTTTATATGATCTTGACATATTTTTGTGGCTTGGCTATGCTTAATTTGTGGTTGGATAGCTTATTTTGATCATATGGGGCCAAAGGCTCATTTGCCATCATGAATGTTGAGCTCCCATGCTTTATCTTGTGGAGGTGCATAAGTTCCTTTTTGTCGCAAAGACATTTCATGTACCAAATATGAATCTTGGTTGTCCTAGCATGAAGTTTGTGTGGCTTTGCCATTTTGACATGTTTTGCTCATATTTAGGACTTTGCTCATGAGAGGGCAATTTTTCGCAAAAATAGTCATCTCTATCTTAGCTTCGTCAAATGGTTGTGAAACTTGGTGATCTTGTAGTTTTTGTCCATACGAAGCTATAGAGTATCTAACTTGCTCATTTCGAGGTGTGTAGCATGCAATGTTGAATTTTGTCTATTTGAGAAGCTCTAGGTCGCATTTTTTGCATTTTTGGCTTGATTCATGCATTGTCAACAAGGGGGAGAAGTTTGAGCATGTTTTGGCTTGCTGCATGCATTTAGAAGGTTTCCAAGTGGTTTCGAGCTAGTTTTGAGCTCGTGCAGTTCCCAGTTTTTCCCAGGTGGTCATCGGCCTGACCGGTGGGGTGCACCGGTCTGACCGGTGTGAGTGTCAGGTGCTGGACGATCTTGTCCACCGGTCTGACCGGTGAGGTTGACCGGTCTGACCGGTCAGAGCAAAGCTGAGGCAGCTGCTCTGTTTCGTGAAGTGGTCTGCATGAATTCGTCCAGGGGGAGTTGCATTGGTTCAGGGGGAGCTTGCATGTGTGCAGGGGGAGCTCTTTTTGGTTTTCGAGCATTGGATCGGTGGTTTGTGCTCTTTGCTTGAGCATGTTTTTGCCTCGGATGTGTCGAGCTGTTGCCCTTGCCTAAGGGGTCCGAGACTTGTCTTCTTCAAGTGATCTTGCTCTTTGCCTTTCCTTTGGCTTTCGATCGCTTGTTAAAGTTTCTTTTAGTCGTTTCTTTTCCTTTTCTCTTTGCTTACCAAAATGTGTGTATTGTCAATGCACTCATCAAGGGGGAGATTGAGAGCCATGTGTGGTTCGAGGACCGGTGGATGGTCGCTTCCTGGTGTGATGAGTGATTGACAATGTGGTGTGGACTGATTCTTGGCTAAGTATTGCAGGTGCAGGTTGCGGCTTGACTGGTGTTGGTGCAGGTGAAGAGCAAGCGCGAAAGGTCGTGGCCGGGTAGGCCTCCAGGTGTGGAGAAGACAAGTAGGCTTGGCTCGAGGGACTCGGTGGCCAGCGGAGTCAAGTGCGGGCCGCATGGTGGCAAGAACGGCAAGATGAAGTCGTGGACGGTTTCTTGGTTGAGCCTCAAAACCAAGGTCGAGCCGGGACTACGTGGGAGCCGAGTCATGAGTGGTGATTGGCGGAGGCTACACTGAGTTCGCGGGGTTTCCAGTGGTTCACGAGAAAACCACTGGGTTCCTTGGTTGATCCACAAAGCCAAGACCGAAGACCGAAGACGGAGGTGCAGTAGCATCGGACCGGTCTGACCGGTGGGTCTGACCGGTCTGACCGGTGGGTACCGGTCTGACCGGTGTGCGACGACGCAGTCCGGAGACTTCGAAGCGGAGGACACGCGTCGGGATCGCAAGGCTTGCGTCGAGGCTAAGCAAGTTTGCGGTCGCCGGGCATCCGTCTGATGGTGCGAAGACAAAGTTTCCCAAAGTGCCCCTCGGGGTGTGTATCCTAGTATTAGGCCTTAGGGGTATTTTAGTCTTTCAGCTAGCCTCCATATAACCCAAGTGGTGAGAGGATGGCAGCCATCTCTTGGAACCCTAACTCATTTTGTCTTGCTATTTTCTTCTTCCTTTTTCCTTTGGAATTTCTAGGACTAGCTTGAGAGCTTCATGGTGAGATCTTGTGAGAGGGAAGGATGATCGGGCGGCAAGCTAGACCTTGTATGAACCTCTTTGGTATGTATAGATGATTCGGCGTGGTTCCTCAAGGCTTGGATGTGTCTTTCCCGTTTCTCCTTTTTGGTGATTTTCGGAGCCCTTTCTTGGCGATTTTCTTGTGGTGGATTCGAGGCCTTTCTCTTTGGGATTTGGTGGGGGATGTATGCTTGAACCCTTCGTGGTTCTTTTCCCTTTGATTCCCTCCAAATCCGTGAGCAAAGGGGCTCGATTTTGGGGTTTTCTCCTCTCTAGGGTTAGAGGCGTTCTTGGTGGGATTTCTTCGATTCCTCTCGATTTAGCAAGTTTTGGTGGACCAAATCTTGGCTATGGAGTGCCCATGAGGTGTTCCTACTATCCCCAAAGTCTTGTGCAAATCCGTGGAGCGATTCGGGAGATCGGGAGTTCGATTTGGGGGAGTTGACCCGCGGGCGCTGTTCATCTCGAGCTGCCCAGCCTGACCGGTCTGACCGGTGCTGCTCACCGGTCTGACCGGTGCAGAGGCTTTGTGGGATTTGCCTCGGGTGAACGTCTTGGTGAGTTCCCTGTTGTCTCGTGTTGCTGCTGTTTCGAGTTTGGTCAGTTTTGGAGCTCGGTAGGTCTGTTTGGTGGATTTGGGATTTCCTGGCTTGGACCGGTCTGACCGGCAAGCTACAACGGCCTGACCGGTGTAGGGGCCTTCTGTGGCAGTTCTCAGGTTTTGCCAGGTTGCTCCAGCAGGGACCGGTCTGACCGGTGCTGCTCACCGGTCTGACCAGTGCAGTCCAGTGGTGCTCGAGTTGCTTGTTCCGCTGCGTTCTCGAGTAGGTGTAGGTGGTTGTTGGTTCCTAGGACCAGTAGCACTCCAGTGGCTGCGTGGTCTTGGCCAACTTGGGTAGTTGAGTCGGAGACGTGCTTTGGAAGCCTTGTTCATCTTGTTGGAGTCTCCATCTCCTTCGAGATGAATTTTTATCGGCTCTCATTCACTTTCACCCTCTCTGGTCGCCAGTTCCGATCCTTCACTTTCTCCGTCGCGCACACGGCTGGTCGGCCTGCTGTAGTGTCGGCTTTCTGAGGAGAGAGAGCGCGATCCTCAGAGCATGCGCATCTGGCGGCAGCGAACGGGGCAAGCCGACGGGCTACTTTGGAGAGAGAGCGAGTGTAGTTGTCTTTTGAGGAGAGAGAGCGAGTGGCCTTCTGCGGTGAGGAGCGAGTGTAGTTGTCGGAACGCGAAGACAAAGACGTGTAATAACAACACGCGTCTCTGATGTGAGAAAGCAAAGGAGACGCTGGCTTCAAACAAGCGTCTCCAATACGAAAGTAATCGGTAACAGACTTTAATGACCGTTACCGATAGGTATAATTTTCGTAACGGGCGCATTTTAACGTCCGTTACAAAGAATACACGTAACGCATGTTTATGAAGCCCGTTACCAGAAGTCCGCATTGGTAATGAACGTTGTGGTGGCGAGGTCGGGGTCGAGCCTGCCTCTCTTGTTGGTAACAGGCGCCAAACAACAACCGTTACAGATGGGGGTCCATGTAACGGGTCTTAAGAGACCATTACAAATGCTGCATTACCTATTTGAGGTTTTCACGTAGTGGAGGGGCGGGGACGAACATTAGATTGATGCAAGTGGGAGACCGTTCTTTAAACATCGAGGGTAGGGAAAATTTTAACATTGAATATATCTATATTTCTTATTTTATAAATATAAATTCTTATTTATGTATTGTGTTAGACACGTGCAGCATGCATGCGTACTTTATACTAGGTGATTCCCCGCGCGTTGCTGCGGGACTTGAGAGAATTCTTGATAAATTATAAATCAATATGGTTGCCCAATTGCTCGTATAAGTGGTGCACTTGTAGAGATTGCGTTAAAAGCTATATGAGCGATCTCTTGATAAAAATCAACACTTTTGAATTGCTCTTTGATTAATTAAATGGAGAGTACCGAGTATTTGTACTCATGAAAAGTAAGTAAATAGTTAAGAAGGTCTATTGGATTGTAGACTGTCAGGACGTGAAGCTTTTCAACTGAGCAAACAATTAGATGATGTGGCTGCACCATATGCAAGAGAATTACCAATTAATTGAGCACTATTTAGACTTCCTACTTTCATCTTTTTTTACCCAACCTGCACAAATTTTACGCCCACATCTTTACCAAAATTAAACTTTTTCGGGAGTAAGCCTTTACTTCGACTGTTTTGCAGTAATGTGGCATAGGAATCTCAGTGCTAAGTTCAACTAAGACAGTGCAAGAAGAAGAGAAAATGTTCGTACCGGGCCGATACGCATTGACATTAGTGTCCAGCTCGATGAGCGCCGCGGATCAGCAGGACATAGGGGACAGAAGCAGCGATGCCGGCACCCAGCCCCGCGGTTGAGCCTAGCTGGAGGCCAGGAGGTAGAGGCCAGGCTGCTGGGAAGGCTGGACCATGCAGAGCCCAGGCGCCCGTCGCGGCGGAGTCGGGCACAAACATCCTAAGCGGCCCGCCCGCGCCGGAGGCAGGGAAAGCGGCGGCACCAGCCACCATGCGCTGTCGGGCCCAACCGGTGCGGAGGAGACCACGGGACGCAGAGTCGATGCGCAAGCCCGTCCACCACCAGGCGCGCATGCCAGGCGCCGTGGTTCGCAATGGCGCCTGGCCGCAACCAGCGGCGAGCGCCAGCTCGGGAGATGTGCGCTGCGGGCGCGAGGCGGCGCACGCCAGGGGGAGCCACGACGCCGGAGGCGGCACCACCGGGATCAAAGAGAGAGCTGGGGTACCGTGCCCGTCGATCTTCCCGATCTTGAAGCCTCGCGAGGTTAGAAGCGACGATTTGGGGGGGAATCAGCCTGCAGATCCCCACCGCGGGAGGTGACGGGTGCGAGCTGATTAAAAAGAAGAGAGGGAGTACATGAGGCTGAGGACCGGGAGCTCAGGAGGCTGCCTAGGCAGCTGTAGTGGGGATGCGAGAGGGCAGCGACGGTGAGCCGGCGAGGAGGTGGCGGCGGGCTTCCGGGGCACACGACACGATGGATGGGGACGACGTGGATGGGATCCGGGGGAATTGAGTGCGTACGACATCATCAGATGACGTGGATGGTTGTGGTTTGAGAGAAATGTGCCGATTACATAGTTTTGTATGATTGCTTTGTCTTTTCCAATTTGCCCTGTGTGGTCAGGAGTAAAAGAACGCTGTGCACCTTTTTCCACTGTGTTTTTGTAAGAGATGTCTGGGCATTGATGGGTACATATGGACGTGCAGCTTAATACAAGTACCAGAGGCTGGAGCATCAGTGGAAAAATGGTGGCACCATTCTTTGCAGCAGTTGCCAAAGGAACAACGTCGAAATGTGGCTGCTATGTTGATGTACACGGCGTGGAATGTATGGAAGGAAAGAAACATGCGCACTTTTGAAGGCACTACTGCAACTCCTCTATAGGTGTTTGGCTTCATCAAGGAAAAAGAGATACTTCCTGTGTCCCTAAATATAAGCATTTGTTGACTTTTGTTGATCACATTTGACCATTCGTCTTATTCAAAAAATTTATGAAATATTATTTATTTTATTCTCACATGTTTTATCATCGTATATATTTTGAGTATATCATAATTATTTTTACATTTTTATAAATTTTTTGAATAAGACGAATGATCAAACGTGCATCACGGAAACCGAAGAATACTTATATTTAGGGACGGAGGGAGTAACTGTGAAGCAGCATCGGTCGGAGGACCGAGTGTATGTTAGGTACTTAAGTTAATTTCCCTATGATATGAGTTTGAGTTCCGCTTCTTCTTCTTTTTCTTCTTTTTTTTAGAATTATACAGTACAACGCAAACGCTCACAACACGCACGCACACTCACCCCTATGAATACACGTACGCAAACCCTATCCCTATGAGCACCTCCGAAGGACTGAGCACCGGCAGATCTGGAGATTCCCGAAGTCACCACTGGCGCCTCATCGTCGACGGGAACGTCGCTTACCACTTAACGCATAACGCCGGTAAATCCTGGAAAATCCAGGAAAAGGTGCGAGCACCAGGATTTGAACCCTGGTGGGTACCGTCCTACCATTGGACTACAAGCCCATTCGCTTCTTCTTCTTCTTATATGATCCGACAGTGGTCCTGCCTTTAGTTTAAAAAACATTGCTTTGTCTTTGAGATTTAGCCGAAAGTTTAGACTTTAGCTTTTCTCTTTCATACTTGCTACGACTTTTGGATTCTATTTATTTTCATACACCAATTTCAGGGTTTTTTAACCATCTTTGTTTTAATTTGGCATTTATCTTCCATACTGGGTAAGTTCAACATGGCATGTGTGTGTGGTGTGTGTGGGGGGGGTGTGGATTCGGCAGCGATAGCCACCGAAGACGCAGCGAATAGGGTGGGGTGGGGCCGAACATGGGATTTTTGTGAGAAGAAGACTGTTTTTAAACATGGAAGGTAGCCATAATTTAGTTATTAAATATATCTCTATTTCTTTATTTTATAAACACAAATTTTTATTTATGTGTTGTTAGACACGTGCATGTTATACACACGTGTATTTTACTATGGTTTTAAGTAACTTGGTTATTACTAGACGGATGCTAACTACAATTAATCTAGTAGCATTGTATTTTTAATTGAGAGGAGTTTGATATCTTTTTAAGGTGGAAATTCAATTAGCTTGTCACGCGAAAAAGTTTATATCTGCTGGTCAAGGTGATGGTGGTACCGCTGGTCAAGGTGGAAGAGGTCGTCGGTTGGGTAGCATAGGGTTAGGGCAACCATATCGAGGAAGATTAGCGTTCTTAGAAGGGGGGTGTAGTGGTGGCGGCCGAAGACGCAGGGAGAAGGGTGGGGCGAGAGTGAACACATAGGATTGAATCGTTCATGGGTTGCACTACCGCGAGATTGTTGATGGGATTTCGCGTGCTCCTGCCGATGGGATTATAGCTTATGGTAATAAAATTATTATGGTATGAAATTATATTTCTTTGGTATACATCTTGTTCGATTGGTTGGTGCTGATTTGTTGTGAAAGAAAAATACAGCTGACTGATTTGTATTGGGTGATTGGTGCTGATTTTTTTAAAGAAAAATATTGTTGCCAGATGACTGATAAGCCATTGAACAAATATACCCGTGTACCGCACTTTACTATATTAACAAAAATTGTAAGTATTGTGGTTTTCTTAGACATATGTCCTCGAGAAAAGAAAAACCTCTCAAAACCTCGTCCCTTGCGAGCCCTGGAGTCCGCTTCCGGCTGGGTCCACAAATTTTGGTTTTGCCGAGCCAAATTAGCAAAATTATTGGAGAGGGAGTTTGTTTTTTTACTTGAGTTTATCTCCAGCAGTTTGCCAAAATGAGTTGTCATCTTTGATTTTTTGGATAAAACGTTAAAAATACTCCTCCAACAGTTTGGTAAAAGACTTGGGAAAAATCAGCTTCCAACGCGTAAATATACGTGCGCTTGGCATCGTGGTATCTAGACAGGTGGGGAGAGTGAAAATGAAATAAAAAACATAGAAGTGTTCATGATGTAAGAGCAACTCCAACAGTTTGGCAAATCAACTTGGCATCCATCTAATTTTGGCAAAACGAGAAAAATTGGCCTCCAACAGTTTGGCAAACCAACTTGGCAAAAATAAAAACCTGGCTAAACTCACCTCCCTGCGCGGATATATGCGCGCGCGGATCGTGGTTGCCATCGGCGTTTCCCCGTTGGTGGGAGGGTGAAAAAAGAAATAAGGAATAAAGAAGGATTCCTGATGTAAGTTTTCAAAAGGTGGAAGGGCATAAACATAATTTTGTTTCTCTCAGGATTCCTGATGTAAGTTAGATCTGGGTTTGGCAAGTGAATTATGCCAAATTGTTAGAGATGAATTCTTTTTTTACTTGGCATATCTTTTTAGAAGTTGGTAAAACACAAGATTTGCCAAGTAAAATTTGGCAAATTCTTGGAGATGCTCTAAGTTTTCAAGGTGGAAGGGATAAACATAATTTTGTTTTTCTCCCAGGTTACTGATATAAGTTAGATCTGGATTTAGCAAGTGAATTATGCCAAACTGTTGGAGATTACTTTTTTAGTTGACATATCTTTTTAGAATTTGGCAAAACAAAAGATTTATCAAGTAAATTTTGGCAAACTAGATAAGCAACGAGACAACATCGAATTGGCCCAAAAATCATGTTGTGCCTATACGGTGGCCCAGGCACTGCACGACGTAAAGTGTGGAGCTAAACACTATCCACTGTGGACCGGGGCTATGTTAGTGCTGGGCTTTATAGTGTTGGGCCTTAGGGCGCCTAGCGGGCCTAGTCCTATACAAAAATTTTCTTCGTTATTGTCAAATTTGATCACTGAGTATATACATTATCACGTTATCATTTTTTAGAAGGAACATGTATTGATCTTAGCGCATTACACCTGTCTGTTTACAAACAGGATCCGAAAGAAAAGGAAAATTACAATGAAGTTCAAAACTCCTATGCATCTTCCTTGAAACCTTCAGCGATCCGTTCATCGCCGCCGTCGAAGCCGCTTCCCAATTATCGCCGGGCACCAGAGTCAAACTCCACAAAGTGGAGGCCGCAGAGGAGGGCTTACTGCTAGGCGAATCAGCCGAGTACGATGCCTCCCAGGCGCATCGACCAACTCCAATACCCACGACGCATCCTTCAATTCCACCGCCGGCAACCCGAGCAATGCTCAGATTTCCTCCAAAGATCATCTTTCTTGAGATTAACAAGGTCAACAACATCATCCCCTGGAAAAGATGACGATGCGTCGGCCCTCGACTCCTAGACAGGTCTTCCCAGCCTCTCCGTTGACGTCGGAGTAGATCGCCATCGGAGAACGGAAGAAGCTGGGAGAAATTATTCCTCTGCAACGCCGTCGCTTCCGCATCGCCGACGCCGCCAGGAAAACCAAGCTGCAGAGGAGTCACGCTCCACCGGCAGAACCTAACTCCACCGCCGAGCATTGGCGGCGAGCAAACCCTAGACCTAAAAGGACTCGATTGAGGACTCGATCTACTAAAAGATGAACCCCCGCCCCCTACCACTGTTTAAAAGGCCGGAGACGACGAGGAACGGGGGCCAGAAACCTGGCGGCGGCAGCGGGCAGGCACCCGGCGCGGGGCGTTCCGCCCGTGTCGCCGAAGGCGACGCGGGGGACGGTTCGGCCTTTTATCACGTTATCATTAAGTTACTACCTTCAAGCTAGTTATGTTATCGAATTACACGAGCCACGAGGTGAACACCATGCATGCGGCTTGATAAACCATCATATATAAACCTGAGACAGCCCATGTCATATAGCCCGCCGGCGGCGAGGCGTGACCGCGTGAGTGGCCAGGCGTGGCGAACCAGCTGAACCCCGCGCAGCCGCCCACCAGCACCTAAATTCTCTCCCTCTGAAAACAGATTATCATTATCCGCACAAAACACATGCAGATCCATCGCGTCTTACACTCAAAACGAAACGGCAGTGATTCAAATTTTGAAACTTTGTTGCGATCCCGCCCACTTTCTACTCACCCTCTCGCTGGCTCTCCGCTCTTCCCGTCGTCCTCTCTCTCTAGGTTGCTCTCTATATATACACCGCTAGTGTTCGTGCTAACTCATCACCACACCTCTTGAATCAACAAGATCGATAGCCCCCCCAGGTACCTAGCCTGCCAACAATGGCGTCCTCGTCGTCCCATCTCCTCGCCGTCTTCCTCGCCGCCACGCTGCTTATTATGTGCAGCACCACCATCCCCGTCGCCTCCGCCACCGCCGCCATGACCACCGTCAACGTCACCTCCTTTGGCAAAGCCTACGCCAAGGTCTGCGACGCGGATCGGTTCGCGGAGCACGGCCTGGACATGTCGACGTTCCAGTACTGCAACACGTCGCTGCCGTACGCCGACCGGGTGCGCGACCTCGTGGGCTGGATGACGGTGGAGGAGAAGGTGGGCAACCTCGGCGACGTCTCCCGCGGCGCGCCCCGCGTCGGCTTGCCGCCCTACAAGTGGTGGTCCGAGGCGCTGCACGGCATCTCCAGCACCGGCCCCACCACGCTCTTCGACGACCTCCACAGCAGGCCCGGCAACCACTCCGGCCGCGCCACCGTCAACAACGGCACCGTCTTCGCCAACGTCATCAACAGCGCCGCGTCCTTCAACGCGACGCTCTGGAAGTCCATTGGCCAGGTACCTACTTCGACTTTACGTGCATTTTTTAGATCTATCTGCTAAATAATAGCAGATTTGGTTTCATTTCTGCAGAAAAATATTTTTGATTTCGTTTATTTGCATGCATGATCATCACCAATCTGCTGATGCGTCGTCTGATGGATTGGCCATCTGCAGGCGGTGTCGACGGAGGCACGTGCCATGTACAACCTCGGCAAGGGCGGGCTGACGTACTGGAGCCCGAACATCAACTTGGTGCGGGACCCGCGGTGGGGCCGCGCGCTCGAGACCCCCGGCGAGGATCCCTTCGTCGCCGGCCGCTACGCCGTCAACTTCGTCCGCGGCATGCAGGACATCCCCGGCCACGAGCCCGGCGCCGGCGGCGACCCCTACGCCCGGCCGATCAAGACGGGCGCCTGCTGCAAGCACTACGCGGCGTACGACGTCGACGACTGGTACAACCACACCCGCTTCAAGTTCGACGCGCGCGTCTCGGAGCGCGACATGGCCGAGACCTTCCTCCGCCCCTTCGAGATGTGCGTCCGCGACGGCGACGCCAGCAGCGTCATGTGCTCCTACAACCGCATCAACGGCATCCCGGCCTGCGCCGACGCGCGCCTCCTCTCCGGCACCGTCCGCGGCGACTGGCAGCTCCACGGCTACATCGTCTCCGACTGCGACGCCGTCCGCGTCACGACCGACAACGCCACCTGGCTCAACTTCAGCGCCGCCGACTCCGGCGCCGCCGCGCTCAAGGCGGGGCTCGACCTCGACTGCGGCGAGAGCTGGCTCGTCGACGAGGAAGGCCGCCCGCTCAGGGACTTCCTCAGCGTGTACGGTATGGTCGCCGTCGCCGAGGGGAAGATCCGCGAGTCCGACATCGACAACGCGCTCAGCAACCTGTACATGACGCTCATGAGGCTCGGCTACTTCGACAACATCCCGGAGTTGGCCGCGCTCAACGAGACTGACATCTGCTCCGACGAGCACAAGGGCCTCGCCCGCGACGGCGCCAGGCAGGGGATGGTGCTCCTCAAGAACGACGGCGACCGGCTCCCGCTGGACCCCGAGAAGATCCTCGCCGTCGCCGTGCACGGACCACACGCCCGGGCACCGGAAAAGGTCATGGACGGGGACTACACAGGTCAGTGTTTTGTAGATGATCACTGCAACTGCAACTGCTTGATTTAACATTGTCAAATGGCACGTTTCATTTATGAAAATTATCGTTACTTATATCGACAAGAAAAATCCTTATATGCAGGACCGCCATGCCGGTATGTCACGCCGCGCCACGGTATAAGCAGGGACGTGAAGATTTCCCACAGGGCGAATACGACCATCTACTTCGGTGGCATAAACCTTCACATCGAGAGGGAGGGCAACGACAGGGAGGACATTCTCCTGCCCAAGAACCAAACCGAGGAGATCCTGCACTTCGCTGCGGCCTCGCCGAACCCGATCATCCTGGTGATCCTGTCAGGAGGCGGCATCGACCTCTCCTTCGCGCAGAACCACCCCAAGATCGGCGCCATCCTCTGGGCCGGGTACCCTGGCGGTGAAGGTGGGAACGCCATTGCCGATGTCATCTTCGGAAGATACAACCCAGGTTAATTAAGTTCTAGTACACCTCTTCTTTTGGACTTTCAGAGTAGTATTTGTTATCTGAATGTTTGCTTAACATTTTTGACTGAACAGGTGGGAGGCTGCCACTGACATGGTACAAGAACAAGTACATCCAGCAGATCCCGATGACATCCATGGAGTTTCGGCCGGTGCCGGAGCTGGGGTACCCCGGCAGGACCTACAAGTTCTACGATGGCCCGGAGGTGCTCTACCCCTTCGGCTACGGCCTCAGCTACACCAAGTTCCTCTACGAGACCAACACCAACGGCACCGCCGTGACGATCCCCGTCCCCGGCGGCCACTGCAAGGGGCTCAGCTACAAGCCGAGCGTCGCCGCCACACCGGCCTGCCAGGCCGTCAACGTGGACGGCCACGCCTGCACCGAGACCGTCAGCTTCAACGTCAGCGTGTCCAACGCCAGCGGCTGGGGCGGCGCCCACGTCGTGCTGGTGTACACCGCACCGGTGTACACCGCACCGCCGCCGGAGGTGGACCAGGCGCCGATCAAGCAGGTGGCGGCGTTCCGGAGGGTGTTCGTGCCGGCGAAGGGCACCGAGATCGTGCCCTTCACGCTGAACGTGTGCAAGGCGTTCGGCATCGTGGAGAGAACCGCGTACACCGTCGTGCCGTCCGGCGTGAGCAAGGTGCTGGTCGAGAACGGCGACTCCTCGTCGTCGGTGTCGTTCCCCGTCAAGATCGAGCTCGCCGTTTAGTTTCTTTATATTCCGTGTTTTGATGTTTAGGGTCCATCCATCTCGTCGGCGTTCAGCATCCAGCTGAAGGTGAACGCAAAGTACCAGTGTCATTCCATAACATTGGGAACGCTCTGTTTCAATTTCTAAAAAGCTATCCAGTGTTCGTATCTGTTTGCAAAATATATATAAAAAAAATAGAGAGCTAGCCCATTTCTTGGAGCACGATAACGAACTTGGCATCTTTATCTTTTGCTTTGACAACCAGCGGATGATATGGCGGCGGCCGGTGTGCGGAGGCTCCTCCCTATATGCAAGATGAAAGTCACATGCAGTATTGGTTTCATTTCTTATTTGTTATTTCAAAAAAAGTATTGGTTTAATTTGATCATCATGCATTTTGCAGTGATATCTAAATTGTACATTTACGTTGGATTATTCTAGATATATGGATCAAACATATATGATCCGCCACTATGACCTCAATCCTCAAATGCACATGACTTATATAAGCCTGGTGAGTGGCTCCGAATCATTCTATCAAAATTTATAGGATGAAGTGATGAACTCAAGAGTCAAGATAGGCCACCTCATTTAGCATGACGTGATTCATCAAATTAAGAGCACCATTGAGGCACCAATGGAGATTTTAATTTCTAAAAATCAATGCCCTCGCAGAAATATCAAGTAACAGTAGATGCAACATTTCAGCTTTAGGCGTCCCAAGGTGATGAGATATGAATGCAAAAATCGTATTTTGTTTTAAAAAAATTTGCAAAACAATGAAACATCCGTTTTATCTTTGCATCCTTAGGCCCGTCTCAGTGGAAGGGGTCATGGGGGAGTTTTCAAAAATGACACATCATCTTTACTGTATTGGTTTGCGGGATGATCTACCCTCTCTCAATGCACAGGGTCACAGCACAGTTTCATAGGTTCCTATACATATTTAATTGCTGCATGTTGGTTGGTCAATTATGCTTAAAAATTGTGTCAACTTATCTCAGTGGGAGGGTCATGGAGGTGTCATTTCTAGGACTCCGCGCCGACCCGGGGTCACGAGGATGACCCTTGTTTCCTCTCTCTCCTATTAAATATCATGCCATGTCATCTTGTTTGCATATGTGGCATCCTATTTAATACCTATGACCCTCCCATTGAGACTGGCCTTATCTGCACCTTCCTGTTCGTAATGGTAGCAATTAGCCAATACCATGTGCTAGCACCTATCTAGAAGTATTGAGCAGTCATGCCACAGCCACACCAGTAAAAATCAAAGTTATTAGTTAAGTAGTACACCATGAAGAATGAACTGGAGAATACAATAATGTCAAAATGGCAAGTGGATTCAGAAAAACTCTAAATCAAAATTACAGGAGCCACTGAGCCAGGAGGGTTGGACCTTTTACCTGTTGTCTTCATTTGGAAGTCTAATTATTCCGTAGCATCTCTAGCAGTCACCTTGTTCGGCACATGGGGATCAAATCCCTAGGCTGAAATTTTCCACCCCGGGGATTAGTGGATCCCCTTTGTGCCACTTAACACCTGTGGGGGTTTAGTCACTCTTGGGGTCTAATCCCTTGTAACACCCGAAAATTCCATCATAATAAAATAATGCTAGCAAGTAGCAACATGGTTTAGTTTTATTTTCTAAGGATTAAATAAATTTGACTAAATAAATTTGCCTTTTAATTAAATTAAACAACATTTAAATTTAGAATTTACCAAAGTGTTTGATGCATTCCTGCCTTTGCATTTGTTTTGTTTGTCGTTGTGTGTTTTTTTAAAAACAAAACAAAAGTTCAGAAGCTCAAAGTCCCAAAAACCACCTCAAACCTCTCTCTATTTCTCTCTTTTCCACTCCCAAATCCGATCTACCTCTCTTTCAGCCCAGCTTGGCCCAGCTTCCTCCCTCCTTTTCTCTTTTTCTTTTTCTTCCCCGCGGCCCGTTTTACTCCCCCCCTGGCCCAGCCTGCAGTTCGGCCCACTCAGCCCAGCGTGGCCCGACTCCTCTTCTCCCCTCTCCCAGTCACGGACTGACCGGGCCCGCTTGTCAGCTTCACTCCTACCTCCCGACGCCCCCCCTTTCCTCCACCGGGCGTGGCCGTGCGCCACACCACCGCCTCCCCGGTGTTCCCCCGCTCTTCCCCTCCCTCCACCGAGCTCGCATTCAATGCACCGGCGTGCACTCGCGCCGCCTCACCCTTTCCCCTCCCGAAACCGCCGCTCCACTCGAGCTCCACAACCGCCAAGCCATTCATGGCCGCCGCCTGCCAGAGCTTCCCCCACCGCCTTGCGCGCCCCCTCCCCTACCCCCTCGGCCCTATAAAAGGAGGAGCCCGAGCTCCCCTCTCCCCGCACCTCCTCCCGCCCTCTCCCCGCTCGCGCAAAGCGCAACCACCGCTGAAGCCCGTAGCTCCGCCGGATCCCCGCCGAAGTCGATCTCCTTCCCCTCCGCCTCTCCGCCGCCAAGGAAGCTACCCGGAGCTTTGCAGTGAGGTAAGGAGTCCTCCCGTGCTTTTCCTACGCGCACTCACGCTCTCTGTCTCCCACGTGTGCTCACCGATGTTGAGCCTGCCGCCGTCGTCCGCCCCGCCAGCCGTGACGCCTCGGTAGCCACCCGGACCCCCTCTCTAACCCCCTAGTTGTGTTCGTCGTCTCCTTAGCTTCACATAGGTGCAAGCCTTGCTTCAAACCGAGCCCGGGAACTCGATTTTGAGTTCGCCGGCGAGCCCCGCCGTCGTGCGCCGCCGTCTCCGGCGAGCCCACCGCCGCCCGCCCGCCTGCCGCCGCTCGCAGCCGTCCGATCGACAGCCAACGGCCCAGATCTATCCCATCCCCTGGTCAAACCTCTGAGTACCGATCAACCTAGGGTCTTCACCGCAGTTTTTCAAAAGAGCCCCTCTAGTTTTTGGTAATCACAACCATACCCTTCCACCGGTTAAGATCCTTTCAGCCAGGTCCTTGTTTTTATGTTTAGGACCCTGAGTTTCTTAGGTTTTCCGCCTGCAGTCCATCCTTGCTCTTTTACGTTATAAACCTCCGGTTTATATACGTAATTAAGTTTAGGTCCCTGGTTTCTTGCAGATAAGCCCTTGGAAGATAGTTTCCTTCACAATCTAGCCCCTAAACCTTGTTTAAGCCATATCTTTTCTGTCCTAGCTCCGTTTTTAAGCGTTTTTGGTGTCCACGCGATCGTCTCAACAAGAGCGTTAGTTCTAGTCGTGTGTTTTAGCCTTTGAGTAATGTTTGATGCACTGTTTGCCATTCAAGGAAGAGCAAGTGCAAAGGGTTGAAGAAAATGAAAGTAACTTGTGGTTGGAAAAAGGCAAGTGACCCTAACCACTCTTCTACCTATGCTTTAATACAAGAATACTATAAATTAATTGGAACATGGAGAACCACCCAGGAAAACAGTGCAACCACAGTCCATATGGCTCTAGCTTAGCCAATTAATTAGGTGTGCGAATGTACTGATGACCTTATCCGAAAGGAGCAGAGGGGGATCTGGGTTGCAGGGGTATAGCCCTGTCCTTTTGGGGTAGAAACCTTTGAAAAGGTGCTGACCACTAGGGAGGGTTATGGTCCACCCTGATCTGTAACTATGCGAGTTGTTGGTCTTTTGCATATCTTTGTGACTTTGTAATGGCTTCGTAGCGTCCCTATGCAATCACACCTCGGAAGTGTGGTATTGTGCCTGATCAGCACAAGCATGGTTGGGTTCAAAGTTCTTCAGAACTTTTACGCGAATTGTGGTGAAAGTGTACAACCTCTGCAAAGTGTAAAACGGATCGATCAGCCGTGCTCACAGTCAAGAGCAGTCTGGACCCTCACATGATTAATGAACTTAAAGATGGACTTAATTTGCTTTCCGGTTATTTCTGTGGCCTTGCTGAGTACCAACCATAAGTTTACTCATCCTTGCATAATGCTGTTCAGAGGAGAACCCCGGAGTCGAGTACTTTAGTGGCTACAAGGAGTTCTGAGGCATGCGATCCACCAGCCAGATGTCTGTGGAACATGAAGATGGTGTCGCATCGTCATAGTTATCGTTGTTCATGTAAAGACCTTCGTGTCTACCCTCGTGAGTGTAATAAAAGTAAATAAAACTTTCCTGTACGTTTTGAGCATTGTTTTGTGATATTACACTCATGAGTCTATCATATGTGTGAAATTCTGATCCTGACACACATATGAGATGCATTCGGTTTTCTTCAGAAAAACGGGTGTGACATCCCTGCTCCTAAAAACATGTTGGATTCAACCATGGGCAAGGCAGGGAATTGATTCATCATCTCAGGCATTTTTTTTAAGAATCAAGGCAATAAATCATCTCAATTCTCAACCATGTTTGGTTTACATATATGTATACTAGTGCATCCCAACATTTCAGTCAATAAACCATGCACCGAAAATAACAAGTTTAAAACTGTAGAACTGATCTACTTGTGGTGACTCAGTACACTAACCTGTTCATGCAAAGATAGAATAAACGACAAGTTTAAACAAGCATATATAGACCTGCAGAAGGAGAATGACATGGACACCTCCCACATAGCAGAACAAGCATTAGCCTGCAAGATTCAGGAGGAGAACGTGTTAACAGAAGAGGGATTCAACATACTACATCATAGCTCAGTCGAGAACCAGGAATGACCTCATATGAGCTGCACAAGCCGTTTGTCAACATCACAATAAAGGTACAAATTATAGGGTGATTAATACATGCATATAACTAAATTATTGATGCATGCCCGAGAAATCAATAAATAACTTCATTATTTCTCTACATATATAGGTGGCATACGAAAGTGCTTTTGCGCATATGTCAGGACAGACAAGCTACGACATGCAGATTCCACCTGGCTCCGCCTTAGCTAGTGTGGAGGAGATATGTGATCCAAGATTTGAAGACCTAGAGCTAGAGATCTCAAGAGGTGGGGGGGGACACACTCAAGGATGCGGTTCATAGTATCATATTATGGCCCAAACGGTACATCATAATCCCTGAGAATGAGGCATCAATCCTAATGAGAGATCCGTCACATCTACCACCATCATTTCTCCAGGGCCGTCATCACAACTGGGATCGATGTCGCATCATGCTCGCTCACCGTCTCCACAACCATTCAATTCTAGAGGTGCGAGCGATGATGATAACATCCCTCTCCAAGCACCGTCAGAGCAGCCACCAGCCGCAAAAGAGGTGGCAAAGAGATCCCGAGCACAAGCTTCTAAGGCAAAGCAACCACCAAAGCACAAAGAACCATGGAAGAAAGGAAAAAAGCCTGAGCCCATTAAACGGAAGATAGCATGGAAGCAGATAGGAGATGAAACGAAATAGATTTACAAAGAACAAGTTGGCAATTTTTCAAGGGTGTGCGTCAAAAACATCGACAGTGGGAGCTCGAACAAAAAAAAAGTAGATCCGGAGAAACTCAAAATTTTCATAAAAATAAAGGAAAAAACCAAGAGAATGGTAGTGTTAAAAATAGGTTATGACCATCCGCTGACTAAGTCTTTACAAAAGAAGAGACAAGGAGGGTCACCAAATAGTTATATTAGCTCCGATGACGCAAACAAGAAGAAGAAAATAGATGCGACGACATCGTCGACTTATGTTTCCTCCTACCTCAATGCACAGAACGAGTTGTTGCAGTTATACCTACATAAGACTTAGTGAAGGTCATTAGTTTTGTGAAAGAAACAGGGATGCTTGTAGGTGTTGTTCTCCGCACTGAAGAACCACCATCTCCGGATAGAAATATCATACCAATATGGCCCTGTCAGCTAGGACAACCTACAATCAAGCCAAAATTGGTAAAGAAGCTCTCAACTAAAATGCACATATTTTATCAGTTGTACATGACGAAGTCAGCACAAGACAAGGAGATGTTTGGTATGCTTGTTAGACCGGAAGATTTTACCGGTGAAGGCGAGAAGGTGATTTGGTTGGAATTCAAAGATATTTATGAAGTTTACCATCTAGACGCCCTGAATACCGATCTTATCGTCGCCTGATGTCTATAAGTGGCGTATTTTCATATATGTTTATTAATTAATTTGTTGCATATGTCGATCTACCATTGACGGTTGTTAAGTATCACTTTTGTGCCATCAAATCCTTCATAAAATAAATAAAAGGTGGACATCAACACTAGAATAGGAGCTTATAATGACAACTTTCACAAGTGTAGGTGTTTCTCTATTTTGTTGCAGGACACATCAAAATACGCATGAAATGATATAGTTGAGAACAAGTGAATCAATGGCATATAAATGGCATCATCCGAAACAGTCTCAACTACCAAATTGGATTGAATCATTGTGAAGCTCTCGTCGAGATGATTAAATGAATGTATTATTTGCCCACTTTGGAACTCGGATGCAAAAGATATTAAATAGACAAAAATACGTGAAGTGGGGACACCAGCTGCTCCCACGTTGCGGGCCTTGATTGGCTGGCCCGGCGTGCCCCACGCCAGCACAGCAGACCGCGCAGTGAACCGTACGGGCGCGCATGATCGCTCCCCGTGGACCACGTGTCGGGTAGCGGCTAGCTGCCGTTGACCGCATCACGCAGGCTTGTGCGCGGGGGAGCGGGCCGCACTGAGCCAGACGTGTGGCGTCCACCCGTGCCTAATATCGTGGTGATGGCATCATCCGAAACAATCTCAACTACCAAATTGGATTGAATCATTGTGAAGCTCTCGTCCAGATGATTAAATGAATGTATTATTTGCCCACTTTGGAACTCGGATGCAAAACATATTAAATAGATAAAAATACGTGAAGTGGGGACACCAGCTGCTCTCACGTTGCGGGCCTTGATTGGCTGGCCCGGCGTGCCCCACGCCAGCACAGCAGACCGCACGGTGAACCGTGCGGGCACGCATGATCGCTCCCCGTGGACCACATGTCAGGTAGCGGCTGGCTGCCGTTGACTGCATCACGCAGGCTTGTGTGCGCGGGAGCGGGCCGCACTGAGCCGGACGTGTGGCGTCCACCCGTGCCTAATATCGTGGTGTGTCCTTGGACCATTAGAACAGAAGTTAGTTCACACACATTCCCTTGGATTCGATACCCTTGGAATACTCTGAGGTGAAAGCTACGGCGATACCTGTGCACTTGCGGATTTATTTCGTGTATCGCTAAAATGGTGAGACCGCGTTTTGAAGAGGGAATCGGAGATGAACATATAGATTCAATACCTTTGCTTCATTAAGTCACGTTGTAACTTTTGCCCCATCACAAACATCCATACTTTTTTTTTGAGTAGAATCACAAACATCCATACTGGATCCAACGTCTCCGTCTCTTCCAAGCAAAAGGGCCCAATGGGTAGTGACAGTAAGGGTGCGTTTGGCACAGCGGTGGCTGCGGCTGTGGCAGCCGCGGCTGTGGCTGTGTTGGTGAAGCAGATTCTCTGGTGAATCTGAGTCTGCTTTTGAGAAACGTTTGGCAAAACAGCTTCTCTTGGCTGTGTAACATGGATAAAAGGATGAAATGTCCATAATACCCTTCATTTCCCTTTTTGATGTCTTTAATTTTTTTCCTCTTATTTTTCTTTTTCCTTTTACATTTTTCCTTTCTCTTTTCTTTTTTTTTATTTCTCTTTCCCATACTTATCTCCACGGCTCCACCGCAAGACCTTGGGGCCTTATCCATTCGCACCCCAACGAGCCGCACACACACGCCTGCCTGCCCGATCCAACTCCGGCGCCGTCGCCATCCCAACCTCGAGCTGCCCAGCGCGCCGTCGCCGTCCAAGCAGCCCCTGCAGTGTGCCGCGCCACGCCGTCCCAACCTCAGGCCTTCCCTGCAATGCGCCGTCATCGTCCAAGCCCACCCCAACTCGAGCGTCTGCCGCTGGTCACCTCCTCTGCGGCACCACCCTACACCTTCTCCGGTGAGCCATCTCTGCTCGCGGGACGCGGGCGTCGTCGGCCATCTCTCCCCACGGGCCGCGGGTACCGCCGGTCATCTTCTCCACCGCGACCGGGCTGCTCTGCCACTGCCACCAGGCTGCTCCGCCTCCACCGCCCCGGCCATCTACCCCGTGCGTCGTGCCCCCAATGGGCCCCACTGGGGGTAGAGCTGGCAAAGGGCGCGCGCAGCGGGAGGCGCAGCGGGCGAAGCCACGATTTTTGGCTTCACCTTACCCAAATCGCTCCAGAGAGCGGGTCTTCCGGCAACTTCTTTGGAGAAGCCGTTCTGGGATGGCCTTTGGCACAGCTTCGCCCAAAACAGCTGCCGAAGCTGCTGGGGAAGCTGTGCCAAACAGACCCTAAGCTTCTTCCTCCGCTACTGACAGGGACCGGACCCTGTGCGCCGGAGCAAGTCAAAGTACGGGTCGGCCTTGAGTAGCAGTGCGTCGAGCATGGCACCGGGGTCGGCCACGGGGGCGCCGCCGCATCCTCGCCGCCGAACATCTCGGCGGCCACCACCTCGACCATCTCCGTCACCTGCTGCAGCACGGAGCGTCCTCGACCACCTGTGCGCGGCGACGTTCTGTCCTCGACCGCTTTTAGCACAAATGCACAAGTATGAATTCAAAATAGGAGATTTTTTTATACTTAAGGGCTCATGTATTAAACGTTAAAGCATAGTACAATGATTGGGATATTTCCTCCCAAAAGTTGTTGTAGCTTCTGAGCTACTACAAAGAAGTCAAACATGTGACTTAGATGAATGCATTCAACCTCATGGATAAGGTCTTGAAACCCTGATTCTGCACTTTTGATGGAGCAAACATAGGTGATATCTCCAACAGGGGCGCCGGGCCACTAATGAGAGCTGGCCACGCCAAAGACGTTTGGGGTCCTCTCTATCGCACTCTGATAGTACAGTCGTCGCTCCCCTCGACTGTCTAATTGGCCTGTGTCGTCGAGGATTCAAGATCTTGAGCCGTAGATCTAGTTTTTGCTTCACCCGACTCAAGATGATGGTACTACTCTCATCAACATTAAATATGAGGACCAGCATCGACCAAAGTCGGAGGTCAGCCCGAACGTTGAGGAGAGCGTTGCCACTTCCATATTTGCTATCCAAAGAAGTACAGAGAATCCATTGATTATTGCTTCTACCCTTCACCAGATTACCTGAATTATCTGTGTTTGCATCCACACCACCTTTGAAAAGAACGTCAGAGCTCAGGACTAGGAAGGAACTGCTCGATTCTTAATTTCTGCTTGGAACTAAGATATTATACACCAGAGAGCTGCAATGGAAGTTGTCCGGACCGTTGGTTGCGGATTTTGATACACCTCGAGATCCTGACCGTCTTCTGACACCATGAATTATGTCCAGTTGAGTACCAAGTACGATACGTGTACAAGTACATATGATACGGCATACAGCTTCCATACATAATAAATGGGCAGATCTATCCCCATCTCATTTTCAAATTCATTTGAAACAGAACCATCTCTCACCTCTCCTTTCTTCCTCCCGTAGCTGCTTCCCGGCTCTCTTCTCGGCGACCGTTGAGGGGGTGAACCCGACGGCGGCCAGCCAGATCCGGCGGGGGTGAGAGCGGATCTGGCGGTGCTCCGGCAACTGGCCGCGTCAAGCTACCGCGTGGTACATGTGGGGCCTGAGCGACGACGCGGGGCCTAGATCTGAGCACCGACGCATCGCCTCCACCTCCCCGAGGTGCGAGCGGCTGGCGCATCCTCCCCCGCGGTCCGGCGCGGGCAACTTGCTCCCATCCCCGCGACGCAGTGTGGCACGCCGACACAGCCGAGCGGGTCATGTCGGCAGCATCCCGTGCGCGGGGGCGTGGATCGGTCACGGGTGGAGCTAGTGGCGGTGTGATGACGAGTCGAGGGAGCAGTGCAGGGCGAGGGCGACACCGCGCCTCCAACTACCAGTCCGTGTCCTCCTCACCTCCCTCCGTCCCCACGCCCTCTCGCATCGCGCCTGAGCTCGCTAGGCCCAGATCCGCGGTCGGCGACCTCCCTCTCTCCCTCGGGGTGGCTTGGATCTGCGGCGGCGGGAGGCCCAGGGTTGCGCTGCGGTGGGAGGTACCGGCGGGTGAGCTAAACCTGCTGCGACGGCTCGCGAGCGGTCAAAGAAGACCGGGTCACTGACGCCCGCCGACTGGCAGATCCGGTGGCCGTCTACCTCCCCGTCCCCTTGCCAGTCCCGGTTCCGCGGCCGGCGACCTCCCTCTCTCCCTCGGGGTGGCCTGGATCTGCGGCGGCGGCAAGACCAGGGTCGCGGCGGTCAGCGGGGTCTAGACCTGAGCATTCCACGGGCCGGGCCGGGCCGGGTTCGGGCCGGGTCGAAAAAAACCCGGGTTTTTCGGGCCGAGAAAATCCTGCCCATGACTGTCCCATGGGACGTGTCGGGCCTCAGTTTTCGGGCCGGGCTCGGGCCGGGCCCGGGCTTGGGCGGGCCGCCCGCGTATTTTATAGTGTAAAGTAACTAAAAACAGCATTTCGGGCCGGGGTCAGGCCAAAATTTTTTTTCGCGAGCTACAAGATCTCTGCCCACGCCCGTCCAGTAAGGTCCGTGGGCGGGCCGGGCCAGCAGGCCGGGTCGGGCCGGGCCAAAAATGCTAAGGTATAGCGGGTCCCCGAGGACGGCCGCTGCCTGCTGCCTACCTCTGCCCTGCGGTAGCTCCCTTTGGCTGCGCAGCGGCGGCCATGGGCGTCCCGGCGGCGCCTCCTATCCAACCGCGACGGCGGCGGATGGCTTCGAACGGATTCCGGTGTCCTCTCCTCCTCATCTCTGGTGGCCTCTTCTCCTCCTCCCACCACCAAACGGCGCTACCCCTCCTCGTCATTTTTTTTCCGCTGAGTGCAGGGGTCGCTTGTCTTCGAGTATGGCACAGCTCCAGGACGAGCACCCGCAATGGGGGCAAGCTTCTCCAGGGGTGGGGAAGTTAATCTGTGTGCCGTTCATGCTTGGGAGGTGGGAATAAACTTATCATGGGGGTTGGTTCTTTTTCTATTGCTCAAGCCCAAGCGATGCATGTTCTAGAGTCTGCATGATCACGATCCATTAATGTTGGTCCTTTGCAAAACGACCTTCGATGTCAAGATGCTCAATGGTTTTCCAATTTTCTTAATTCTTCGGCTCCTTTTTTACCTTCTTCTATTCTGCTGATTTTTGAAATCACTCCTACGTTGATTATTTTTGTTCAGTGTTTTGTTGTTTCTTGTGTGTGCCCGCCATTGAGATGAACAAACTAAAAGATTAATATATTTGCCTTAGTCGTAGTAAAAGTTGTGTTTCTACTTATCGGAGATCGACTTCTAATTTTGTCCATTGCCAAGATTGATATACATGCCTCCACGATGTGCATTCCTCTCTTTAATGCGTGTCTGTGCTTTTCCTTAGTTCTTGCTTTTTTCAGTGTTTCTTGATTTCTGTTTGGTTGTTCTTTATCGTGATAGAAAGAGGAAATGGCTCGTTTTTCAGCAAGAATTTGCTTTTGCCATTTTTTAAAAATATTCAATTACTATGCATTTTTCAGCAATAATATCTATTGTCTGATAGACTTTTCTTTTATTCTAAGTTGTTACTAGATAGTACCAATTGAATGGAATATGGATTATGATTTGATTTGTTCATTGCAGACGGATGCTATTGCCATGGCAAGATTTGTTCTTTGCCTTTTTATTTGTTTGTATGCCTTCCATCCATTTCTATGGATTATGATTCGATTTGTTCTTTTTGATTTGTTTGCCTTCCATCCATTGTTTCATTCTATTTTTTTTAGATTTTTGGTGCAGAGAAGGCCATTGCTTCTTTCGTTGTTTTTTCTTGGTTCTTCATTTTCCTGTTGCTTTCCTTGGCAGCGGCCCTTATTCGTGAATGATTTTTTTCCGTTGTAAATGAATTCTAGCTGTTTATTAAATTGTCATGGTACTAGTACATTTAGATCTGTGTATATCACTGATTTCCTGTAGCTTTCGAGCTGTAGCGATCGTTGTGATTATGTTTGAATTTTTTGGATCCGTATCCAAGATATGGCTCGTTTTTTGCAGCAAGAATTTGCTTTTGACATTTTTTAAAAATGTTACTATGCATTTTATGCTAATTGACAATTATGGGGCATATTCCATGACACTAGTACACATGATGTAAATGATATTATACCTTAACTGAATGTTGATATTTGACCAATGATACATAATGTGTGCAAAGCTGTGTATGTCACAATAGTGATGTACCGGAGATAAATAAGAAAGTAATTACTCCACAAAATGAAAAAAAATCAACATCAGAGGATTGAATGTTGATATTTGATCAATGGTACATAAGGTGTGCAAAGCTCTGTATATATGGCAATAGTGATGTACCAGAGACAATATGGAAGTCATTGTTGTACAAAATGTAAAAAAAATAACGGGGGAGACGAAGAGTAAAAGCTGCAAGCCTGCAACACATCTCAGTGTCACAGTGCAAAAACCATGTGGAAGTGTGCCACAGTGCATAAAAGTATAAGGGCCCCTTTGGCAGAGCTTTTGCAGCGGCTTCACCGTCTGCGGAAGCCGAAGCCCTGCCAAAGGGTGGCGACCAAAACGGCTTCACCGCTGAAGCTCCTTTTTTTGCGGTGACTGGAGCCAAATGGGAGAGGGGAAGCCAAAAAAAGTGGCTCCCCGCGGCATCCCCACCCTAACATTTTGCAAAAAAGTCCCCACACTGATTCCCCAATCCCCAATCCATCCCGACCCCAATCCCCAATCCATCCCGACCTCGTCTCCCTCCTCGCGTTTCTCCTCTGGCGGCGGCGGGCGGCGCGCGATGGGTGACGGGGCGCCGACGGATCCGTCCGGACGAGGACCTCCGGTGCCGGGAGGCGGCAGATCCAGTCACGCGCCCCAGGATGCGGCCACCGGCGCGTCGTCTCCGTTCGCGTGGCAGGGAGGCCCGCTGACGGGCCCCTTGGGTGCGCTGCTGGCCGCCGCCGGAGCTCCCCCAGGCATGGGCGCGGGGGCATGGCCCGGCTTCCCCAGCACCGGCGCTCCCCCAGGCATGGGCGCAGGCACATGGCCCTTCTTCCCCGGCGCCGGAGTTCCCCCAGGCTTGGGCACGAGGGCAGACGGCGCGGCCAAGACCAGCCAGGCCGCCGGCTCCACGGGTAGCGGCACAGCCTTGGCAGGCCTGGCCGCCGGTGCCTGGCCACCAAGCGCCTCCATGGCCAGAGGAGGCACCGGCCCTACTCTCCATGGAGGAATCCCAGACTGGTTCGCCGGAGCAGCGACCGCGGCGCTTGGACCGGAATGGCTCTGTGCCGATCTTGGGACTTCTAGCGGCGTCACTAGAGCTTCTTCATCAACCACAAAGGCGACACCTTCACAAGGGATTGACGTCGACGAAGACAACGAGCGGCTGCCAGTTCGAGCTACCTCTGGTCCCTCATCAAGTCGCCAGCGGCGTGGTGGCCGCGCACCTAGGCCGCCACCAGCATCTAGGACAGCTCCTACTCCAGCATCTGTGGACGTCGACCTCACCAATCCAAGGTATGAGCCCCGAACACACATATCATGCTATTGAGATGTTATTGTTTGAGATGAAATTGGTGCTTACCTTTCTGTTGTTCTGTGATTGTTGAATGATGATGAATTAGAAAGACACATGGGTATGAGCCCTGAACACACATATCATGCCATTGTCCTTTCAGTGCACATGACTTGTTTGCTTGAGTTTGGGCCTGGACATTGGTTGCTTGCGATTTCCTTGAGTGTGGTAGAATGATAGGATACGTGTATTATACCTGCTAGCTGCTCAATGCTGAATCGTTCAACATTTTGTCCGTTTCTTGCTGTTAATGGTATGTGCATGGTTCAGTGTCTGGCTTGGTATTTCTGAAAGATGTCAAAGTAAAATGTTCCATACTAGAGAACCATATGTAGGTTAATCCTTGTTAATTAGTATTCGTTTGGCTGGCCTTTGTTTAATATTACTGCTGGTCGCCATCTCCGTTTTTGGAACCACAAAATTTTCAGGATATCTGAACCACAAATGTTTGCTGCCTGATTTTGGTGGCATGCTGCTAATTTAAGTAGTTAACTGCCTGAATCTAGAATTCTATAACATGCTGTTAATAGAAGGATTTCATTACTACAGCTTATAGTTTGTTATATAGCTTCATGTTGTTCATTACTACAGCCATTTCTTGTCCAATCTTGAGGCTTTTGTTCAGAGTTCCGCGCAGTTTCCAGTATCTCCTATGTACTATTTTAATATGTTGTCTGATGTAAACAATAAAATGACTTGATAGCGAGTGAAAAAATATAGTACCCTAATCTGATAGTTCAATAATTTTCCTATCTCTCATGTTACTGCTGTAGGCCAGCAATTACTTTGCACCGTGTTAATCAGTGTATAACTCCTAATTATTCTGCTGCACAGCTTCTGACTATTCAGGCATATTAGCAACCATTTCTGTAGGATTAATATTTTAACAACTCCTAGATGTCATGCAATTCATGGTTGTCTACTCAAGGCATATTAGGATCTTTTTTGGTAGAATCGAGTTCAAACATAACTTAGCACATAGATGGACTGGGACCCCAGATGTTCATTAGCCAAAGGACTAGCTAGGTGGCATTGGCAACTGACAAGATTGGGGTTGTTTTATGATAATTGTCTTCTTCTAGAATAAAAGGAAAAAAATCTCACAAGCTGATTAAGTGATTTAAGACTACCCCCTCCGCACCTTTGATTGTTGTAAAAAAACACCTTTGCTGCAAATGAGATGAGTAGCAGTTCCTATTCACTATTCAGTAATAGTAGTTGCAAGCGTGATATCTGAAATTACAGGCTGGTGACTGTTTGCAATTGTCAGTCCAGAAAATTTTCAGGATATCTGAACCACAAAGCTAGGTGTTCCTAAATAGGTTACGTTAAATCTTTAGAGACTGAGGCACTTCCTGTAGAGAGATAGCCAAATCTGTGAATTGTGATGTAGCACATAGATGGATCAAACTTTGCCTGTATCTATGATTCTTGGTTGTGAATTCTGAATCTGTTTGCCTGAATGCTGCCATTTCTGAATGTGTTGTAACTTTCTGAGCAGTTTACCTTTTCGATTGGATATGCTGTGGAGTTCCAGTTTTCATCTGAAGGTTTCCTTGTATAACAGACCATACCAATATCTGAATTGCTTTGATTCTTGAATGTCAAATCCGAATCTGTTGCCTTTCTGAATGTGGCATATGCTGATATTGAAGCACCTTGGGTTATTAGCCAACTGCTGTCAGACATTGCTAGGGATTAATATGCACTACTGTAGGCCTAATTTTAGTTTTTTTAGAATTGCTAAACTCATTCTGCTAGTTCAGCAACTGTTGGGTATTAGTATGGGCCTTATGTTGGGTATTAGAATTAACCTCTGACCAGTTCTGCTGTCTGAACATGCATGGTTGCAGTTAAAAGAACTTTCAGACAGGACATGCTAATTCTAGGCTGATAACTGCTTTTGTTCGAATTGAATTGTCAAAAATAAAAAGCAACTGTGGTAGTACTACTAGCAGTGCATGGCCCCTTGCTCTTTTTCTTTTATTTTTTCACATACAGGATGCATGCATGACCATGCTCCATGCATGTGGTTGCATGATTCTGTTCTTGAGTCCCAGAAAACAGCACATCCAGTCCAACCACACACTGGCTGGCCTATGTATGGTAGTAGCCGACAAAAAGAAATTAGCTAGCTATGATTACTTGCTGCCTAGTAGCGTACTGCTGTACTGTTCATTGTACTGTATTTGAGCTAATTAGTTAAACACTTAACTACTAGATTGTTTTCCCTTTTTGGAATCAAACAGCTAGCTATTCATATGTTCTTGCTCCTATTTCCTTATCAAACAGATTTTTGGCAACAGCTTAGCTGACTGGTGTGATGAGAACACTAGGATAGTCTGTGAGATTTTTGCTGATGAAGTTTTAAAAGGAAATAGATCAAGCACCCATTTGAGTAAGACCGGCTATAAGAATGTGATAGAAAGGTTTAAAGATAGAACTGGGATTGACTATACTCGGAAGCAATTCAAGAATAAATGGGATAAGTGCAAGCAAGATTATGATATTTGGAAGAGATTGACAACTAAGGAGACTGGGATTGGATGGGATGAATCAAAAAAGAATATTGTAATGACAGAGGCATGGTGGAAAAAAGCAGCTCAAGTAAGTTATCTGACTTGTAACATGACTAATGATTGTAGCTCAAGATACAGTTTCTAGTTTTTCATTTTATAACATGACTAATGATCTTTATCTGATTTGTGCATTTCAGGACATAAAGGGTTGTACCCGATTCAAGTTGAAAGGACTACAAAATGAAGAGCAGCTAAGTATCATGTTTGAAGACCTCAGGAACACTGGTGACGACCATTGGTCAGCTTCTAGTGGTATAGCACCTTCTTCGGCGAACTCCCCCATTCCCGTTGATGATGAAGATGAACCAGAACATGATGATGATAGTGATCCTGAGGAGGTGACAACTATGAGTCTGCCAAGTTCAAAGAGAAGTAGAGGGGCCAGGAACAAGAAGGAGAAGAAAGCAAAAACAAGTACTGGACATTGGTTAAAAGAAGAAATGGGTAAACTTATGAAGATGAATGAAAGGACAACTGCATCTTGTGAGTCCATCGCAAGGAGGGAGGACACGTCTGGTTGTTCTATCAAGGATGTCATGACACTGGTCAAGAGTTGTGGTGCAGTTCCGTCTACAAATGAACATTTTGCTGCTACTCTACTTTTCACCAGCAGGCCTGAGCGAGAGATGTTCATGACTATGGACACTCCTGAGGAGAGGTTCGATTGGTTGAAGAGAAAGTATGAGTGGATGATAAGAAATGATGTGCCAAAGTAGCTTGTGTGCTGTTTTGTAATATTTATGACTCTTGTGTGCTAATGCTTAACTCTTGTGTGCTACCATAATATTTATGACTCTTGTGTGTTGTTTTGTAATATTTATTACTCCAAATAATGAAACAATGTTGTTTTTGTGTTGAACAGATCTGATGATGACATGAGTGATGATGAGTTGTTTATTAAAAGAACTCTAGGATTGATGAGATCTCATCAAAACAATCTATATGCTACTGCACTTCTTTCATGCAAGTATTTCATGAAGTACTGTGACAAGAATGATGCAAGAAGTCCATCACAAAGTGGATTTGGTTGGACAATGGAGAAATTGCAAAATCCAGGCGAATGTTACAGGATGTTTCGAATGGATGCATCTCTATTCTATATGTTGCATGATCTGTTGGTGAGTGATTATGGACTCCAATCTTCTATTCATATGAATTCAATTGAGTCACTGGCTATATTCCTCCTGACTTGTGGGCAAGGTATGTCTAATAGTGCTTTGGATGGCATATTCAAGCACTCTTCAGAGATTATTAGTAGAAAATTTGAGAAGGTTTTGCTTTGTGTGGTGGCCATGAGTGTAGACTACATAAGGCTAGTGGGTCCTAATTTCTCTACTACTCATACTAGGATCAGTCGTGATCGTAGGATGATGCCATATTTTAAAAATTGCATTGGTGCTTTAGATGGTACTCATATTTCGGCAACACCACGTTCGGAAGACCTAATTAGATACATTGGCCGAAGTGGCATTGCAACACAAAATGTGTTAGCTATTGTTGATTTCGACATGCGGTTCATCTATGCATCTACTGGACAACCCGGGTCTATGCATGATACTAATGTGCTCTTTCATGCCCTCAGACATGATCATGACACATTCCCACACCCTCCTCAAGGTATGTTGCAGATCAATAATATTATTCACATGTTTGTACATGAATTTATTACACATGTGGCTTACACAATATTAATCGTGTTTAGGAAAACATTACATGGTTGATGCCGGGTATCCTAACAGACCTGGATACTTGTCACCATACAAGGGCAAAAGGTACCATGTGCCTGAATGGAGGAGAGGTCCTGCTCCAATAGGTGAGCAAGAGCATTTTAATCATTTGCATTCAAGTATTCGCAATGTAGTAGAGCGCTCTTTCGGTGTGTGGAAAATGAAATGGAGAATTCTTCTCAAAAAGCCGGGCTACCCAATGGAGAAGCAAAAAATGATCGTTGCCGCAACAATGTGTCTCCATAACTTCATACGTGAAAATCATGCACAAGATAAGGAATTCCGCAAATGTGATCGGAATCCCGATTATATGCCCACTATACCTTCAAGATATAGGAAGCACTACATTTCTCAAGATGCTGGAGATACATCCCACACCGAAACCGATGATCGAGGCATGGATAGATTTCGAGATGAGCTTGCTAGAGCAATCCTCCTTAGATCATCTTGAGCATGTCAGTTAGCTATCTTGTATGGTTGCATGCTATGTAAATTAAACATTGACTACTTTTATAATTATTAACTTATATGTGAGGATGGATAATTGTTGCATGTTAGGTAAATTAAATATTATGGCTACTTTTATAATTATTACTTTTTCTGTGACGATGGATTATGGTGAGCATGTGGTGGTGAACTCTTGTGAATTGTGATGATGGATTACGGTGCTGCTATGTAAATTAGCATGTCTGGTAGCATGTCAGTTAGCATGTCATGGCCTCGATTAAAAAAAAGAGTTAGCATCTCGTGGTGAGCTCTTGTGAATTTAAAAATCTATTCAAATTCAAGGGCTTATGTGACATTTTGCCAAACACTTTACAAAATGGCTTACAAATACAAGGCAGCCACAGCCACAGCCATTTTGCCAAACACTTTACAAAATGGCTTCAGCTTCACCAAAGAAACTATTATATCAGAGCAGCCGCAGCCGTTTCAGCCACAGCCGAAGCCCTGCCAAAGAGCCCTAAGTTCTTTTACTCTCCACTTGAATGCTAGTGCGGCAACGGTAGGATGACAGAGCCTTTATGTCTATACGTGCTAGTGGTTGTGTCAGATGGCATCAGAATACATTCATCAAAACATTTATATACGAAATGAAATAAGCGTGAAGACAAATTCACATAAATCAGATTAAGATTAATAGTACCATGAAGCTATGAACCGGTCAATCCGGACCGCCGATTCTGGTCAGAAGACCTGCAGGGGTGGTTTCGAGATTTGTGCGATGTCAGAAAAAGGGGCAGAGCTTATCAGCTTGAATACAGGCGAGATAAAGTGAATACGTACTGTATGAGGGGAGGACCGAGTGGGGACGGCAGCAGGCCTGTACTGGGCCTGGACAAAGGTTCTGTACTCTGCACAGACTCAAAACAAAATATCTTCCCACCCCACCATTTTGAAATCATTTGGACTCAGATGAGGAGGCTGGTCAGGTGCGCGGAGGCCAGCCGGCGACGCGGCGAGGCCCAGCTTGGGCGGCGGGGACCGCGGCTCCGGCCGGCGGCGCGGCGAGGCCAAGTCCCGGCGGCGCGGGTAGCTGCGGGCTGGGCCTCTCCACCTCCTCGTCGTCCTCCACATTCCTCACCTCCCGTTCCCACTACATCGAGGAGGAGCGCGCGGCGGCCTAGGGCCCGACCGGGAGTCCCTCGTGCCGGCGCCGTGCCTCGCCGGGCGTTAGGCCACGCCGTGCCGCACGCCTCGCCGGGGAGGAGCGACGCAGCATCCGGATCTGAGGCCGAGATGAGGACCGGCGCTGCTCGTCGCCGACGACGCAGGGTCGACCGGTCGGAGCGCGTACAGCGCGGGGTCAACGGGTGCTGCCGGCGTCGGATCCGGTTGCGGCCAGGCACTGGCGGGTGCGAGGAGAAGGCCCAGCGTGTGGAGATCGAGCTGGAGTCCTCCCCGGTCACGTCTTCCTCCTCGGCGGCCTTCTCCTCGACGGCGACCTCGACGACGGTACGCTCCCCAGCCTCCTCCTCCATGGCGGACTGGCTCTGGCTCTGACTGGTTGGTCCGTTCGTTCGTGCTGCGTGTGCAGGGCTATGGTGGTTGGCTGGCCGCCGGTGAGCCGGAACCGCGGAACGTGTGGCGGCCGCGCGCGGTGGCGCGCCGCCTCCGGGCAGGGCGTGCGCGGGCCCCCGTACAGCTTCTTCGACGGCAACCTCGGCGACATCAGGCGGCTCCGCGCCGCCGGGAGGCTCGACGTCGCCGACCACGACTTCACCCCCATCGCGCAGCCGCAGTTCCGGGAATTTTCGTTCAGAGCTCCTGCCTGCTTGTTTTTAATTTGTGCATCGTCCCGCTGTTCTGAAACTTGTTGCCCGGGCATGGCAGAGCGCGTGTTCCTCTACTGGTTCGGCTCCACGCCCAACATCTGCGTGGCCGACTACGCCATGGCCAAGCAGGTGCTCGCCGACCGGACGGGGCTGTTCCCCAAGAACCGGATGAACGCGAACCTGCTCCGGCTCCTCGGCGAGGGGCTCGTGCTGGCCAACGGCGACGAGTGGCAGCGCCACAAGAAGGTCGTGCACCCGGCCTTCAACATGGACAAGCTCAGGGGGCAAGTTCGTGAAGGTGGCCGTCGCCGGCGCCGTACCCTAGCAGCGCATGGTGGACCTCGAGGTGTACGAGCAGCGGGGTACGAGCAGGAGCAGCTGCTCGCCGCGCTCTAGGACATGTTCACCGCCCATTGCATCGTCCGTGAGTGCTTGCTGCTTGTGCCCTGCTTTTCCCTTGTTATTGCTTCTGTGCCCTGCTTCTGAACTGGATCGGTGATTGTGGACGTTTGCAGGCTGGGGGCGAACGAGGAGATGGAGCTCGTCGGTGGCGCACGGACGCGCGGGGGCCGCGGTGGCCAACCAGGCGCATCGGCACACAGGGGCGGCGACGGCCGTCGAGCCCCAGCAGTGCAGGAAGCTCGGTGCGCGGGCCTCCGACGTTGCGCGGGGGATTTTTTCGTGATTTGTTTTCTTCTTTCGCTGGTGCTCTGATCTGGGGCCACGGGGATCTTATCCACTACTACCAGTGTTGGTGTTGTTGCTCGCCATCGATGATCCCCTCCCGTTAATCTTTACATGATTTGGTGGATTCTTTTTATTAAATTTTTTCAATCCTTTTCAGGCTCGCGTTCTTGTTTCTCAATTCTTATCCCGTTCAATGATTTGCTTTTGTTTGTAGGAATTCGTGATCTGTAGTTTTGTAAAAAAAGAGAACAACATAAATTTATTTTTCTTCTATTGTACTTGTTTAATTGTTCATATGATCATGTCACCGATCATGTCACCGTACATGTGCAATGGAAAATTTGGTTTTTTTTGACAGGCTCATCACATGAGGATTGTATGTACCTGTGATGTGCTTTGTATGATTAACCTGTGCCTTTGAAAAAAGAAGCAAAGATATCGGGATGTAAAAATTTAGTGTGTTAGTGCTATGATATAGAGTGTGTGAGGTTGTGGTACATGGGATGCTCAAGTAGACAGGGAGGACTGAGGCTGCACAGGTGGTTAGGTGGAAGAGAAAGTGAGCCATTAAATAATGGTATAGGAATGCATGTGTAGTAAAGGAGTGTGTACATTATATTAGTTTGGTACCGTGCCTGTGCAAGGTGTGGCACAAATTGTAAAGAATAAAAAAAACAGGTTTGTGCCAGGATGCTACAAGCTACTTATTGCGAGTGAGGGACACTAAAGTCAAAAAAGTACTCAGGGCGCCAGCCTTTTCACTGTGCATGAGCTCCTTTATGTCCTCTCACCTGACACATACGCCCATAAACAACTCAGAATACAGCTGCATACACTCGCATGGGACAAAGGTGCACGCGGCTTGAGCACAGATCAACGGCTGCGATTGAAACCTTCATGACTTCAAGTCACCACACAACATTTTCGCACACAAATCTCCATGAGTTGCAACGTCTCGGATAGATTCCACCCGAAGTGCATGATGTACTGATGAATTAGCGTTCTGCTTCCATTGCCAATTGTGCTCGGACGACGATGGAAGGCACGCAGCACATGGATAACATCAATACATGGCAGTGTTGGCGGGTCTCCAGACTATCTCTCTCTCTTGAGGGCACCTAACTAGCTATATCTTGCTAGCTCGCGCTGGCCGTGGCTGGCACGTGCGTGGAAGAGGAGACACGAGAGCTGCGGACGGGAACTGAAGAGAGAGGGTCGGAGTCCTGCGCAGGTTTCGCGTGGCGGCGACCGTGGTGGTCCGAGGCTCAACGCCCCGCGCGCGATCTGCAACGATGCCTGATGGCTCGATGGGCAGGTCAAATGCGGACTAGAGCTCCGTGCGGGTCATCGAGATCCGATGGCCGGTGGCGACGCCGAGTAAGATCCAGCCAGCAAGAGGAGTAAGATCCGGTGGGCGGTGGTCACTCACTGTTGGGCCCTTTTGCTTGGAAGGGGCGGAAGCGTGGATCCGGCATGAACGCTTGGGATGGGGTAAAAGTTACGACGCCTCTTGATGAAGTAAAGGTGCTGAATCTAGATCTATTTTTAAAAAAAAAGAAATTGATTTCTGCCTCTGCAACAACGCACAACAAAGTGTTAACATAATTCTCAGCACTAAAGCTGATAATTAAACAGGAAAAGGAGCACACACATAATAGGAAAAATCAAAAGCAGAGTCTATTAATGCTTCTCCATCCATTTTTGGCAAAAATATCCAAAGTGACAACCTCTAGTGCTTTGCTTGCCGAACGAATGATCTCCCTTGTGTCCTCACGCTACAGTAGTGGCCAAAACCGCAACCAATATGCTCCTCTCAAAATAGCCCGCATAAAAGAATGAAATTATTTGTTCTGAAAAATCCAAGTCGTTACGTGTACACCAAATAGCCCACATAACAACTGCAACCCCAACAAAAATCAATTTTTTATTCTTATTTCATATGCCTGTTAACCAATGTTTAAGCATATGTGTTACTGATCTAGGCGAGGTTAGTCCAGTAGCTACATGAACAACTCTCCATATAGTCTTAGCATGTTGGCAATCAAAGAAAAGATGTTTAATTGTTTCATTACAGTGACAGAAACAACACTTTCGACTTCCAGCCTAATTCCTCTTAGCTAAATTATCCTTTGTTAAAATTACACCCCGCTAGAGATATCATTGGAAAATTTTTATTTTTAGAGGAATTTTTAGATTCCAAATAAATTTATTGGTGAAGGAAGTACCCTGGTTCATCAAATATTGATACATAGACTGGACCGTAAAACATCCATGTTAATATAAGTCCCAGGTAAAACTATCTCTCCCTTGTGAATATTGTTGTAAGGATACTTTTGTTCCTAGGTTGTGCCAAAAAGTTAATCTATCACCTGTTAGAGCTCTTCAAAAAGAGATATTCAGTGGATTTTGGTTCATAACATTTACCATTGTATCATGAGGATAATGAACTATATTAAAAAGGCTAGGGAACTGCTCTTTAAGAGGTTTAGAGCCCACCCAAGTATCCTCCCAAAATCTGGTATGTGAACCATCTTTTATCGTAAATGTCCCACATCTCAGAAAGTCTTCCCTGACTTTTAATAGAACTTTCCAAAAATGTGAATCTCCAGGTTTAATCTGAACCTGAGTGAAATATTTTGCACTTAGATACTTGTTTTTAAGTAAGGTCTGCCAAACACCTTCTTCATTAAGTAATTTAAAAATCCATTTACTAAGAAGGCATTTGCTTTTAATGTAGAGATTTGTTATTCCTAAACCTCCTTGATCTTTAGGACGACATAGGATGTTCCACTTGGCAAGAGGATATTTTCGTTTCTCATTATTGCCTTGCCAAAAGAATCTAGACCTATAGTAATCCAATTTCTTAAGGACATCCTTAGGAATTTCAAAGAAAGACATCATGAACATGGGGAGCCTACTTAGCACTGAATTCAACAAGACTAGCCTTCCGCCATAAGATAAGTGTTTGGCTTTCCAAGTGCTTAATTTGCGCTTGAATCTTTCTTCAATCTTACTGAATCTAGATTTGTTTGAGACCCTTCATGAATAGAGGCTTGGATGAGAAATTTGAACGAGCATGAAAAATGCAGACCCATTCAGAGGTCCTGTTGGAGTTGAGTTGTTACATCAAACCTCCAAATTTTATAGTAGAGACTCATTTAGAGGCCTGCACTGGAGTTGCTATTACAAAAGGATTTTTTTTATTTTTTCACGATTTTACAATAATAAATGGCCAATCAAAACATTTCAAAACTAGACTCCAACAGTCGTATCAAACGGCGGTTGGGTCCTGCCGCCGTTGGAAATGGCGGTTGGAAGCAGCTGCCGTTTGATACGGCGGTTGGCGGTCGAGTTCGGCGGCTGGGCAGCTGCACCGGCAGTTGGGCGGGAGGAACCAACCACCGCTTGAAACGACGGTTGAATGCCACCAAACACTGTTTCACCGCGGCTGAATTTTTTTATTTTTGATGCAAATAATATGAATATGTATAAAAGATAATACGAATGTGAATAATAGATAATACGAATACGAATATGGAAATAACAAAAGTAATTTATGAGTAGCTTATACAGTAATAAAATAGTTTCCAACAAACATAACTACATACGACCGTGCTTCACTGCGTGCGGCGCCGGTGGTCCCCTAGCCGCCCTCCTAGTAGCCTGTGCTGCCCTGGTGTGGTACGTGAGGGGGTCTGGTGGTGCTTGTCGGCATCGTGCGACGTTTGGATCGGGGGAGCGTTGTCGCGAAGGCTGCTCCCGAGCCTCCCGCTGTAGTCGGCACGTCCCCCACTGCGAACGTCTGGGGGACAGCAGCAACCCCCCTGATCCGTCTGTCGCCGCCTGAGCCGTCGCATCCAACCCAGCCGCCGCCTGCTGGAATCCCGCAACCGCCGCCGCTTGCTGCTCCTGTGTCAGCTGGGTCCCGTGAAGTGGAGCCCCTGCTAACTGGGTAGCGCTAATGACCTCCGCGTGTAGCTCCGGAGGGTCGTCCTGCGAAGGGTTGTTCCCCTAGAACTCGTTGATGGAGGCCGACAAGTTCGGCTCTGCTGCGGTGTCGTAACCTACATTGAATAGAATTTGCTAAGCACGTTTGTTTTCAAAAGCGTATCGGGTTCAAGATAGAGGATGAGGGTTGTCACCGATGGGCTTCTGCAGAACTAGTGGTGGCCGAAAAGGCACGTGGAAAACCAGTGGCGGTGAAGGGGTTCCCCAAGACGCAGGTGCCGGTCCCATCGGTGGTCGCCTCCCTATAAGATTAGATGTCACGCATCAACACTTAACAACACAACATGTCCTGGAAACTAGAACAAACACAAGAAGATATACCTCCACTGCAGAAAACAGACGGTCGCAGCACATAGGTCAGAGCCGGGCCGTACGTCAGAGGCGACAGAGGAGCCAACTAAGGAAACGAGTGCGATGGCCGTGAGGAGGACGATGGCGCCTGTGCCGAACGAGCAGTGGAGGCGGAGCTGCAGGAAGATGAGGGGATGCGTGGAGGCAGAGGAGCATAGTGGCCGAGGAAGTTCACCTGCCGAAAGTACCTCCTGATTGCGTCCATCGCCGTGTCGTACACCTGCTCGTGCTGCGGGATTGACATGTGGATCACATCCACATGCCCTGAATGCAACATGCCAAACACATATATAAGGCAGCCGTGCTACAAAACAGAACATGGATTAGTTTGAGCGAACATAATTTGAAACTTACAGTGGTGCCCGAGGTCTGGTCCTGTCAGACGGAGTATGCCTGTGAGGCGGCAGCCTCAGGCTCCTGCTTGTGTGGAAGCTCGAGTGGCACAAACGTCACGCGCGTCCGAGTCCTCACCAAGTACCACTATAGGTACGCTCTCTAGGAGTAATCGTCGTGGGGTCCCTGCTCGGCCATGACGTTCTCTGGAGCAGCCGCGACAAGCCAATCCTCGACGTGCAAAAGCAGCCAAGGCTGCTAGGGCACCCGAGTCTTCACGCCCTTCCTCGACCACCTATGACAAATGTTGCGAATCTGTCACCAATTTAAGTTTCTTACGTGAACGAGAGGTTAATCAATTAATGATAATTAATTGTGCACTACAAGGGGGACCATGTGCACGACAGGCAGTGGGGATTCCTGGTATCTCCCGAACTGCCTCATCGCGCGGTCTGCATGGTACTCCTTGACGTGGACGTCGAACACCACCGGCTTCTTGGTCAACCAGTAGTGCTGGTCTCGGAAGCAGAGCGACGAGAGGCCCCGAGTTGTGAGGGCGGCGATGGCGTCCAAACGACGTTGCGGTCTATCAGGGAGTCGATCTGCCCGCAGAAGTCAGCGTACGCCCTCCTCATCTGCTGCGTGTAGTCGAGCTGTATAACAAACAAGAAGTTAATTGGTAGCAATGTAGAAATCATTGAAAAGTAACAAACCAAAGTAAGAAGCACGTACCGCTCGGTGGCACCACAACGAGCCCATGGTGGGCCGGTCGGCTGGGTCATGTCCTGGTGGCAGCTCCGGGTGCGGACTCCGATCGACCAAGGGCCTACCCACCGAAAGGCACTCGTACGACCAAAGGTGCAGTAGCAGGGGACATCCGAGAAAAATCCCCTTGCTGGACCTGCCCTTGGCCACGCCAGCACACAGACCCCTGTACGTCACCGCCAAAACAGCGCCGCCCCAGCTGACCTGGGGGACCACGTCCAAAGGAGCGTCCGCGATCGCCCTATCATGGGGGATCAGGAACCTAGACACTGCGTCTCCCTAGGCTGCAGAACATCATGTACCCAAACAGCCACAGCAGGTACACCTTCAAGTGCCTGGCGACAGTCGGCTCGTCGGCATCAGGTCTCATGAAGTCGGCCTGCACAAAATGAGCATTTTTTAAATTGCTTGCATGTTAACGAAAACATATTAAATAAAGATATCAAGATATGTACGCTGTACTATCGCAACCAAGTCGTGGTAGGTCCATGAGCCTGACGGTGGGAGAAGGGCAAGGACGGCTCGGTGGTGTTGCGGACGACTGGCGCGAACCGCGCAAGCATATCCTCACGCCACGACTCGGGGATGTCGCACGCCCCCATCGCGTCGCCTCCACACAGTAGGGCAAACAAGAGGGTCACATCCTCCAGAGTCAGCATCATCTCCCCCAGGGGAAATGGAACGTGTGCATCTCCGGACGCAACCGGTCCAGTAGGGCGGAGACGAGACCGTAATCAAACTCGAACCGCGTGTGGCAGTCCTGCGGGCGAAGCGCGTGCCGCATCAAATCCCCCTGCACCAATCGTGCTAGCGGAAGAAGTCCTGTTGCGCGTAGCCAGCTCCAGAGAATGTTAGTGTGATGAAAAATGCAATAGAATATTATAGAATTCATATTAACATTAATAAAGTGTCATACTTGGGAATCCAATGGTTGTCTAGGGGCATGTAGTGCCCCGGACTCCGAGCACGTACAGTGCCAAGTGTCGTAACGCAAATCGCGGACAGATACGACAGGTGCTCCCTGCCTATCCTCTCGTTGAAGAGTCCTGGAAGAACGTACTCGACAATAGCCTGCGGTTCAGGAGCCTCTGTTGCAGGAGCCTCCTGCGCCGTACCTGCAAAACATAATATAAAAGATACAATTTTACAATTTTTTATCCATTGTTGAAAAAACTAGAATTTCTACCCTATTTTCCAGAATTTCCTAAAAAACTAGAATTTGAACCATATTCTCCGAAATTTCTAAAAAACACTAGAATTTCTAACATATTTTCCACAATTTCTAAAAAAAACTAGAATTTGTACCCTATTTTATAGAATTTCTAAAAAACACTAGAATTTCTACAACAAACTAGAATTTCTAAAATTTTCTTCCAGAATTTTTTAAAAAAATTAGAATTTCTAACCTATTTCCCAGGATTTCGAAAAAAAGAATTTCTAACCTATTTTCCAAAATTTCTAAAAAAACTAAAATTTCTAACATATTTTCTAGAATGTCTAACCTATTTTCAGAATTAAAAAAACTAGAATTTCTAACCTATTTTCCACAACTTCAAACAAAACTAGAATTTCTAACCTATTTTCCAGAATTTCTAAAAAAACTAGAATTTCTAACCTATTTTCCACAATTTCTAAAAAAACTAGAATTTCTAACCTATTTTCCACAATTTCTAAAAAAATACAAGAATTTATTAAACTATTTCTAAACTATTTTCTAATATTTCTAAACTATTTCTAATATTTTCCAAACGATTTTCTAAATTTTGTAAACTATTTCTAATATTTCTAAACTATTTTATAATATTTATAAGCTATTTCTAAACTATTTTCTAGATTTTGTAAACTATTCTAATATTTCTAAACTATTTTCTAATATTTCCAAACTATTTTCCAAACTATTTTCTAAATTTTGTAAACTATTTCTAATATTTCTAAACTATTTTATAATATTTATAAGCTATTTCTAAACTATTTTATAATATTTATAAGCTATTTCTAAACTATTTTCTAGATTTTCAAACTATTTTCTAATATTTCTAAACTATTTTCCAATATCTCTTAATTATTTCTAATATCTCTAAACTTAAAAAGAAGTGTAAAAAAACTGACTTCAAGTCCAGAACAGCTCGCAATCAAAGGATGAGAGAGAGAAAGAGGGGGAGGCGTGGCGGCGGTTGGGGGACCGCTGTCGTTTTATAGGCCGCGGCCCCCCTGCAGGGTCCAATCGCCGATTCAAATGGCGGTAAGTGTCGCATCCCACCTACCGCCGACCATAGAAATTGGGACCGGACCGGTGGTTGGACAAAAAAAACAGCGAACCAGAGCCTCCAGCGGTCTGGTTCACTTAAAAGATCGTCCATACAATCGATCCGGTAAAACCATATGAACTAGCATGTTTTCATTGAACCGACGAACCGGGCGGTTACATGTGAACCGGAGCGGTTTTGTTTCTTGCCTTGGATTAGTTCTGGTATCTCCGATGTTGGCCAGCCAAAGGCCCAGCCCAAGCAGCGAGCGCCCCGTCGGCTCCTAAACACCACGCACACAGTGCCGCACGCACGGCGGCGGTCCAGCGGCGGCGGCGGATAGCGAAACACCGGCGGCAGCATCCCAATTCGCGTGAGCCGGCGGCGCAAGCCGACCAGTGTGCGGCGGCCACGGCACAAGGGGCCAGGCGGCCAGCGGCCGGCAGCGGCACCGCGTCAGGCGCGTGCGTGCGACGGCCGCAGGCGCAGGGCGCCGGTGTGCAGCAGCATTGCGACGGCCGCCGGCAACGGGGCCCCGACGTGCCCCGTGCAGCAGGCAACACCGCAGCAGCAGGCGCGCATCAACTCATTCTCATTGTCAACGATTCTGATTTCTACAGTCCGCCGTGCTGTGTACAGGTAGGGTTCAGACTTCAGACTGCATAGACAGAGAGAAACGAAATTTCTTGCATTTTAATAGGCTTGTTTATCATAGATTTACAGTTCAAACTTTATACATCTATAGAATCAAAAACTTCTTCTTCTTCTTTGTGTACTGAATATTTAGCGTATAATATCTTAATAAGTATTTTTTCCTTAATGATTAGCTATATGTACAGTTAATTATCACCAGTATATTGGACCGGTTCAATTGTATTTGTGGCTGGTTCCTTCAACGGTTCACTGTTATCGAACCGGTGGTTCAATCAGTTCGTAACGGTCGAACCATTGAACCATTGAACGGAAGACCTCACTGGTTCGATAATTGGTCCGGTCCTAATTTCTAAATTTCTATGCCGCCGATGGGTGATCCGGCTGCAGTTCTCAACGGCAGTTGAGACCTCCCATCGCCGTTTCCAGCGGTGGCAGGATCCAACCACCGTTTGATACGGCAGTTGGAGCCTAATTTTGAAATTTTTTAGATTGGCTATTTATTTTTGAAAAATCAAAAAAAATATAAAAATTCTTACAAAAACAATGGCAAATACCAATACCATAATTGAGTGGCACAAAATAAACAGTGCATTAATCACCCTCAACTCCGAAGGAAGGGTTTTTTCCCGACCCCGTCCCCCGCGTCGCCCCCGAGGGGCGACGCGGGCGGAATGACTCCGCCGCCGCCTCCTGTGCCGCCTTCGGCCCCGTCTCCCCTCGTCCCCTGGCCTCCTAGCCGGTGGCAAGGGGAGCGAGGGTCCATCCCTTAAGTAGATCGAGTCTCAATCGAGTTTGTCTATGTCTAGGGTTTGCTCGTCGCTGATGCTCGGCGGTGGAGTTAGATTTTGCCGGTGGAGCGTGGCTCCTCTGCGGCTTGATTTTCCTGGCGGCACCGGCGATGCGAAAGCGACGACGTTGCAGAGGAATAATTTCTCCCAGGTTCTTCCGTTCTCCGATGGCGATCTACTCCAACGTCAACGGAGAGGCTGGGGAGACCTGTCCAGGAGTCGAGGGCTGGCACATCGTCATCTTCTTCAGGTGATGATGTTGTTGACACTATTAATCTCGAGGAATATGTTCTTTGGTGAAAATATGAGCTTTGCTCGAGTTGCCGGCGGTGGAATCGAAGGATGTGTTGTGGATATCGAAGTTGGCTGATGCGCCTGGGAGGTAGTGAACTCGACTGATTCGCCTAGAAGTAAGTCATCCTCTACGGCCTCCACCTTGTGGAGATTAACTCTGGTGCCCGGCGACGATTGGGAAGCGGCTTTGACAACGGTGACGAACGGATCTCTGAAAGCTTCGAGGAAGATGAACAAGAGTTTTGAACTTCTTTGTAAAGAAAAGAAAAGGAAAATGCGATTTCCTTTGCTCTGAATTGCAATACGTTGAACAATGCACTGTTTTTTAGAAGGAAGATACATCTTCCTTCTAAAAAACAGTGCATTGTTCCCAAGTGATCAACCAATTTTAGGAGCTTGCAGATAGGATACATGAACTTCTACATATTTTTTAAGAGAAAAAGAAATTGTCTATGTTTACTAATCTAATACAAAAGTTCAAAATGGAAAAACGAAGCCATTGACAAGAATAGCTGCCAACATGTCCTTGCCAAAAGATAAAGTGCACTGGGAGGAATAGAAAATTCTCCCAGTACTCCATCAAGAAGATAGGCATCCACTAGTTTCAAGCAAAAAAAAAAAGTTAGCTTTTCAACAACCGCATTCAGCAACCGTATATCGGTGCAACGTTGCAGCTCTTGCACAGGCCCTCATACCATGTTTACACGACATTTTTAATAATGTCTGTTCACACATCCTGGCGGCATCTTTATCATGGTCTGACATTACAGAATAAAAGAATAATATATTATGAAAGCTCACACTTCCACCAGTCCACAAGTATGAAATTGGCAGTAAACCTTGTTTTAGTAAGCTAGCTCCTCTCCTACCAAAAGGTACCGTTTCATAGGCAATGTTAGATCACGCACCTACATGGCTTCAAGACTTGGATTCATTAGACTACTTTGCCCGCAGACCTGGAATGTTGCTCAGCCCCATCTTCCTGAGAATAAGCTTAGGCACTGCAGGAGGGTCATTGAGACCCATACTTCTACTGAACTCATTGGCAAGTGATACAAGTTGGTATTTGTCACGTCCAATGAACTTATTTGAGTTGTAGTAACCAAGCCATGCCTGGTAAGCAGATTCCTTGTCCTTAACCTCCACGTGTTGAAGAGCTTTATCAACCTGGGCACGGTACCAAAAAATGAGATGTAACACAACATGTCAGTGACCAAGTTATTATCCTAAAGAAACAGCATGTGAGCCTCTATCTATGATGTATAGTTCTAAATTAAGCAGTCACCAGATATGACTATACATTGCTCAGTAAAATGTTCTGCAAATGATTAGCAGCTTAAAAAATGTGATCGATACTCAGCAGCCACCACATCATTTGACTGAGTTAGACAGTCGTCCTAGTTTTGGAACATTTAATAATATGATTGCATTTCAGAAAACTTCTATTTGCTAAATGTGTAGCAGTTTGTTTGAACCTGGCAAACAATATTGGATGCAATAATGTTCAAGGCAAAACAGGACCAAAATGAAATCAAACAATGGAGATAAAAGAGATGATCGGGAGAGTTGAGTCTACTTTTTTTTTTTTTTTTTTGGGAACGGAGAGTTGAGTCTACTGATTGTCCAAGGAAAGCAAATGCCACTGCTCATGACATAGCTAGATTTTGAGTTTACTGATTGTTTTTTTGCAGCTCATTCGTAGGTTTATCTGTTTAACTGTTTTTATAATCAATAAAGTCCCTATTACAGATTTTCCTAAAGAAAAACTATCCCTAAATCGATCAACTGTTGTGGACTATAAAACAGAAATCCTCCAGTTCAATCCAAAACTTAAACTTGGTGAAAATCCCAACTATCCCTAAATTGTTCGACTGTTGCGGAATGTCAAAGAATTTGTAACATATCCATATCTTTCAGGAAGCAAGGCTTATCCATAAGTAGATAGACTATGCAAAATACAAAATTACCTGAAAAGCATTGAACATCATATATCTCAGGGAAATGATGGCTTTTCAGCGTTTGTTAGTAAATTGATTGCATGAATATGTATCCCTACAATTGCACTGCTCGGTTAAGCCCAACTGTTATGATCTTTAGAGAATCACCATTGTTACAATATCCAAACCAAGATCTGGCTAATAAATACTTACAGAATTGGATCTGCCAGCTGATTGTTAAACTATATTAAAAGTGCACATTCTAATTCATATACATACTCTGTATATCTCAATGGTGATGTTGATAAGAAGCCCAATGTTAGTGCATGGACAGATACCAACAGCAAGATGTGACGGGAGTGTCATTTAAGTACCTTTTTCTTACTGTCCAGATCAATTAATGGTTGTGTTGCTTCTGTAATAGGTAAGTCCTTGATACTTCTCAAGAAATATTCTTCCCATGGTGCCAATAATAAGACTCCAGACCCCTCATTACCTTTGCGACCAGTTCTACCAAGTCGATGAATATATTGCTCTCTGTCAGTTGGCACCCCCAACTGCAATAATGATGGATCAAAACTTTAATTAGTTATTAGAAAGTAGGTGTACAGGCAAAATGATAGGCAAGCTCATAATGAGTTAAGCATTCCAACTAGCTACGAGCTGCATGGAGAAAGAAATTTCTGAATGGCTAGTAAGCAGACTTATTCAGGATTCAACATTTCACATGTGTATCACAAATAGCAAGTAGAATATACCTGTATCTGCAACCATATGGAAATAAAAGGGACAGTAATTAAATACAGTACAAGAGGTTAGTTACCTGCACAACTAGTGTGACATTTGGATAATCAACACCCCGTGCAGATACATCAGAGCTAACAAGAATGAGACCTTTTGACTCCTTAAATTCTTTTGATATCCTAGTTCTGTAACTTTGAGGTTTTCTGGAGTGGATCTCACGTACATTCAACTTCAGTTCAGATAGAAGCTCAGCAACAAGGCTTGTTACTTTTGCTGTTGTACAGAACACAATCACCTGTAAATTGTTTGCTAGGTCATTGTACAGAATATATAGGAACACTACAAAGATGACAATAGTAATTAAGACTTACCTTGTAGTCAACATTTTCAGAAATATGATCCGTTAGAAGACAATATAGGATAGAGAATTGTTTGTCTAGTGGTGCAATTAAATGCATTTGCTTCACCTGAATATAGTAGTCATAAGCACATTATTAATTTTAAAACTACAGAGCAATCAACATACATCTGGTTTGTGAAATACCTGAGAATGTGTTTCTTCGCTTCCTTCTTGAACAGTGTTGACAAATTCAAGATCTCTTTTCATGGCAATGTGACATACTTGGCGAACCTAGCATAAAGAGTAGAAATAATTGGCAAAGTGGCCAAGCAAAGTAAAGTGTTATAACAAGTATACTATGGTGATACCTCATCTGGTACTGTTGCGGAAAATAGGAGTGTTTGACGCTGTTTCGGGAGAGCAGCCACTATTTTCTCAATATCAGATCTGAATCCCATATCTAACAAGCGATCAGCTTCATCAAGAATTAGAACTTTGACGCCCATTAACCTTGTAGCAAACCCTGGAGTGTTCTCCATATGATCCCTAAGCCTTCCTGGAGTAGCTACCAGAATCTGTAAGCCAGCCATTCATCGTTGCTTGTGGGTCAGAACTCAACAAATGATAACAGAATAGCAGGATTACTCAATTCAACAAGATAATGTCACCTGGCAAGGGTTAGTATGCATGCGCTTCTGTTCAAGAGCCATTCTTGTGCCACCTCTTACAAGCTGCGCCCCAATTGATGGATGGAATTTAAGAAGCTTGTTAGCTTCTGCAGCAGCCTGATCAGCAAGCTCACGTGTAGGGCACACTACAACAATACTGATGGGAGGCCTCTTTTGATCACGATCAACAGGTGGTAATTTTGAGACAACTTCAATGGCTGGAAGCTGAAGGTAAAACAATGACACGTCATAATTCAGGAAAAAAATAATATTCACAGCAGGGTACTTACCAAGAAAGCTACAGTTTTCCTGTTCCTGTCCTTGCTTTGGCTAGTACATCCTTCCCTATAGACATAAGACATGTCTGTAGGTGAGAACTGACTATAGAAAATATACAATTCAAGTGGAAATAAGCTGTTTTCCACAATCGTGTGCTGCATTGTTTTTATATGCATTTCATAATTAGTGCAGTTCAGACTGCCTGCCTCTCAGAATGAAATACTACTTTAAAATTACATGAAGTGAATGTATAAACTACATGGATGGTTCACTAACAATAACAAAACCTTTTTGTCCCAAGCTAGTTGAGGTGGACTAACAGGTGCTAAAAATATGTAAGCTAAATGAATAGCTTGTGCAGTTTACCACAGGAACAATATCCCATTGCTTGAGCTTAATATATTTGCTCAAACAAAATTCATATCATAAAGTAAATCCGCCAATACCAAACATACAACAAAGAATACTGAAATGAACCTTGAAGTATAATAGGAAGAGTAGCCTCTTGGACAGCAGTCATTCGTTCATAACCAGCAGCCTTAACACCTTTAAGTGTCAAGGGAGATAGTGAGCATTCATCAAACCTGTAAGGAAGCGAAATACTATCCATCAGCATAGAGGGTATAAGTACATTTTTAGCAGTACATGTCTGAACCATTCAGGAGAAAAGTAAATTAATCTGCAAGCATTGCTAGTCATAGCCCATAGGCATATAGTATGTCAACAAAACTGTACTTCTAACTTCAAATAAACTGACAGTGAGGGTTCATATGAATAGCTTAAATATCAAGACCAATGTCATTACGAACTTTAACCTACAATCTCAGTGCAGAATTAATGGAATTCATATCTATTTCATTCCTCCATGGTTAATCTTTAAAAGTTCCATTGCCTATTGGAAGTAGATACTAAACAGACTACCAATGGCACTTACTCTGGAATCAAAATGTGCATTGTTTGTGTATTTCAAACCAATGTTCTGAATGCAGCTAGATGCAACCAACGATGACTCATGATACTAAAACATGTTCATACTACTCCTGCAGAGTGATTCTCAAGACTACATGTAGTTTCTTGATCTTCACGTCTTTAGTTTCGCCGGCTTTTGAAGATAGAAAATGCTCAGGTTTCTTATAATACTTTTATATCTAGTGGACCACAGAACAACATGAAATGTAGGACATGTTGCCGCCAAGTTGGAAGCAGATGAAGAAGCTTTCAAAAATCATAGTAATAGTGGCTGCTGAACCAGCCGGCCCATGCAACCGACCCTGGGCGGCCTCTCCTGCGCTGCCGCGTGTCCCGGTCGGGGGGCGAACCCGCGCTAGCGCGCGCCTGCCGGCAGTGGCAGGGGGGCTTCGGCCTCTCGCGGCGCGCCGCGTGTCCAGCCTGGCCGGCTTGGTCCCACGTAGGAGCCTACACGTGCGCACGCTTCGGCCGTACCCCACGTGGGCGCCAGGGCGAATCGCCGAGCGCCGCGTGGCTCGTACGGAGCGCTCCCACGCGTGATGCGCGTTTGACTTCGCGCGGGCGCCGGCCAGTGGTGGCCCGCCACGTGGCCCCGCCTGGAGATCTCCCGCGCGCGGCCAGGCGCGCGCGCCTGCTTCCTTGGCGGCCAACCGTCGCCTGCCACGTGGCGTGTATGTGCACGTCGATCGGTGGTCGTGGGCCCATGCTGATGTCATCACTTGTGAAGTTTTGTCCATTGCATATCTTTTCCATCCGGACTCCGATGCATACAAATAATATATCCATTTTGATCGTCTCAACGAGCCCATCGCAATGGTGTAGTCCAAATTGGCATTTGATGTTGTTTGTGATAATGCCATATTTTATTCTATAATTGCTCCTTTGCACCTACAACCAAATATACACCAAAGCTTGTGGAATTTGTTAAATTATAACCCTATAGCTATGGTGCATACTTTCATGGAGTACCTTTTATCTGAAGTTGACGGTCGAAAATAGGGACTTTATGACCGTCAACACCGTTGCAGATCCGCGCGTAGCAAAAGTCGAGAGTCTTTGCTAAGGCAGTGAAGCATTTCGCTTGCGAATTACTGATTTATAATAAAGATTCGAAAAAATGCTTACATGTGGGACCCAATTGAATTTTATGATGACTTGAAATACTCTATTTTTAAAATAATGCTTACATGTGGGACAAAGGTTAGTTTATGAGGCCGCTGACCTGGCGAAATTGCTTACATGTGGGACCCTGCAAAATTTTATGATGAGTTGGAACACTCTATTTTCGAATGAATCCTTACATGTGGGGCCCTTCCGAATTTTATGACGACTTAGAACACTCTATTTTTAAAATAATGCGTACATGTGGGACCAAAGTTGGTTTATGATGCTGTTGCGGAGCTTATGGCATCACAAAACTGGCTTGGAACAGGGAATGCTCGGCTACAGTACCAACCGTTATGATGAAAGTTTTTTTTGTCACTAAATTTGCTCGGAAGTGAAATATTATGACGAGATCATCCAGGAACGTCATAAATCAATGACGCTAAAATGTGGTTGCGTCACTAATCAACAATTTTCATGTAGTGTTCTCTAAACCCTAGCTTTTCCACCCCTCGTGCTCTCCTCCTTCGTCTCCACGGAGGTTGAGGATATTCTGAGTGGCCTGCCGATCACAGAGCTACCCTAATCGCGCTGTTCCCGACGGGGTCCCTCCTGGAGCAGCGATCTTACGTTTTCGGCGACGCTTCTATCCAAGGCGGTTAGATCGCCCCCAGGCGGTTATACCGACTCGTGCTGGAAGCTTTGACGAGTCGATTCCCGACCTTCGCGCGATCTAGCGCACTCGTGCGTTCGACCGGAAAAAATGTCAACAACAATATCATCCACCCAAAAAGGGCTTAGGGTGTTACATCAATCTGATGACCCGAACCTGTATAAATCCTTGTGTCTTGTGTTCATGTGTTACCATCTTGTTTTGGATCCGGCTACCCCTCCACACAATCTACCACTAATATCTACCTCCCTGGATAATCCCATGGTGGACAACCGGTATTATTTCCCTAACAGTTGGCACGCCAGGTAGGGGTGGCGCCGAGATCCCTTGGCGAGCTCGATGGATGTCATGTACGTCGACTTTCGATCAAAGATTTATAGTTTAAATTGTTCTAATTATTTTTAATAGATTGATCTTCTTTTCATACATCTAATCACGAATCAATATGTTGTTTCTGATCTATTCATGCTGGTTGTTTTGTTTTCTATTGAGGGCTTCCCGGCGTTGGCTGACTCATGCACATTGTCGACGGTGGTTAAGTACTACATTTATGCCGTCAACTCCTAATTTCCATGAGTGTTGGTGTTTCTAACTTTTGTTGCAGGACGCACCGAAATACATGTGAAATTATAAAATTAGGAGCAAGTGATCAATGGCTTATATAGGGCAACATCGTAAACAACCTCAAATGCCAATTTGGACTGCACCATTGCGACGGGATTGTCGAGACGATCGAAATGGATATATCATTTGCCTACTTTGGAGTTCGGACGCAAGAGATATGAATTATATACACATACAAACGAGTGACATCAGTGGGACCCACACCTCGACTGCCATACGTCAGACGCGCGGGAATCAACTAAGGGCGGCCATGTGGCGGGCGGTCATTAGGCAGCAGCCACCGCAGTGGCGCGTCGCCACACGCGCGTGGGATCAACCTGCAAAGCCCACGCGGCAGCCTGCTGTTGGCTCCCCAGCCGAGCCACGGATCGCCCCCATGGGCTGTGCGGGCATGCACGGGGTCGCCCGCCTGGGCCACATGCCAGCATCGGAGCGGCCGGCCGGTACTTCCGCTGATCGAGCCTCGCGGGCGCGCGCCGTACGGGGGAAGGGGCCCCGAACCGGGACACGCGGCAGCCACAGAGCGAAGCGGGAGAGGCGGTGCCGCGGTCCACGGCCGGTTGGCTAGCTAGCCCGTCGGTTCACCCGTGTGTGCACCCGGTTTAGCCCCTTTTTACACCGGTTCAACACCTAAATAGCCTCAGATTCCCTCGGTTCTATCCGTTTTTCGCCCCAGCAAGTAGGTTCTGAGCAGGACGCGTGTCACCACACCATTTGTTGCGCCCAAGGCTGCTGCACACTATGGTGACATTTGGTGCTCAAGTCACCACACCCCTTAGTTTTATGTAATAGGGGTAGTTTCGTCGAATGGTGAGCTACAATCATCAATTAAATCGATGCAAGAAGTTGAAGCATCTACCTTGGAGATAGGAATTGCACAAGGGATAGATGATTCATCAAGCTCAAAGGAATCACTTGTTTTAGTCTCATTGCTCTCAAGCTTAGATTTTAGCTCATCACACTCCTTGCTAAGCAATTTGAATTTGCACAACAAATGTTCAAAATTTGTAGCAAGGGTTGCACTAAGACCATTGAGAGCATTGAGTTCTTTAATTTCATTAGCTTGTTTCTTAAGCATTCCTTTTTGCTCATGGACTAGCTCAACAAGATCATCGTGAGAGGTGGTGTCAAATTCATCATCACCTACATTGCTCTCCATACCTTGGGCCATAAGGCACATGTGTGGTGATGATGAAGGACCTTGCATGAAGTGGGTGGTGAAGTTCTTTCTTGATTCATCACTTGAGCTACAAGAACTTGATTCTCCACCACTTGTCCACTCACGGACGACGACAATTGCTTCTTGCCTTGGCCTCCTCTCCTTGACCAGCTTCTTCTTGGGCTTGTGCTTGATCTTAGTAAAGTTGATGTGTTGCTGATGATGCCCTTCTCTCAAGTGGACGTTGTAGCCGTACATGTTGATTTTCTTCACATACTTGAAGATCTTCTTCACATACATGGCCACCATGGATTCGATCTCTTCATCACTTGAGGAGTCTTCATCGTCACCATCATCACCATCATCTTCGCTTGAGCTTCCATGAGTAGCCATCCTACTCATCACCTTCTGTTGTTGGCTTGACAGGGCATGACTTGTGGTTGGAGAAGATGGTTCTTGGGGCTTTTCTTGGGGCGTCTTCTTGGACTTAGGCATGATTTGAAGCTCATGTGCCATGATCTTGCTTAAGATATGAGATGGCTTCAATTCTTCGAGCTTCTTCTCATAGATGATGGCTTTCACCAAGTCATAATCGGGCTTCCGGAGACTTGGTAGGATCTTGCGGTTGATGTTCAAGTCTGTGATGTTCTTCACACCTAAAGCATTGATCTCATTGACAAGCACATTTAGGTGTGAGTACATAGATTCAGCATTTTCATTTTCAAGTTGCTTGAAGCTATTGAATTCCTCAAGGAGGCAACCGTAGCGTTCATTACCTACTTCTATTGAACCCTCATTTTGCTCCTTGATGGTTTTCCATAGCTCATAAGCGTTATCACAAGTAAAAACTCTATTGAAAACACCTACATCTAGTGAGGACAAAATGATACTCTTAGCAATCACATCAAATTGCTTCTCCTTCTTAGTACCATTTTTCACGCCCTCATCGGTGACTCTCCAAACATCAAGGTCCTTTGCTTGGAGATAGGCCTTCATGAGAACCTTCCACTGAGGATAGCCCGTGGCATCGAAATGTGGAGCCAAACCTAAGGTATCCACCCCTTTCATATCTCTATAGAGCCACTCACTAGGCGGTGAAGCCTAACCGTTCCAATGAGCCGGTTTTCACAATTTGCCAATCGAATTGGCGTTTCCTAGTGAAGGACGTGAGTCCCGACTCTGATACCACTTGTAAGGAATCGGATGCTCGTAGCCTAAGAGGGGGAGGGGGTGAATTAGGCAACTTAAAAACCTTAACCTATGGCTTCACAACTTTTGCATCAAGTAAAACTAGAACATGCTATCTAGATGTGCAACTACGATTGTTCTAATGTGAAACTCCCATCCCAAAACAAGTTTTGCAACCTATAGCCAATCCTAGCATGATACTACTCTAGGAAAGTAAAGGCAAGCAAGGATTGCAAGAGAGTAATGCGGAAACGTAAAAGGGGATGAGAGGAAGCAAACTCTTGACACGCGATTTATCCCGTGGTATCGCTAGGCACTAAGCCACCCCTAGTTCATGTTGTTGAAGCACTCACACAAGAGTATTGCTTCCCGGTCACCAAGTCTCTCCCAAGAGCACCACTTGACTCGCTACAAAGGCTCGCCACTTAGGCACTCGCCAAGCTCCCTTGGTCACCTTGATGCCGTCTCCACTAAGGAGCTTCTCCACTTAGGAAGGGGGTCTCTACGTCCCCCGCACAAAGTGTCTTCGCCACTCCACACCAAGCCGGAGGGTCGAAGATGATTGCCCGTGAGCCACTTAGGCCCCTGTGACGCCCCAGGTTTTTAATTAGCATTATTAGTGCTAATGACCTAGTCAACCAAGTCAAACACGTTGACTTTGGTCAAACCTTGGTCAACCTGGGTCATCACCTCGAAAACCTAACCAACAATCACTAATGATCTTCTTAACCAAGTCAACACGCATTAGTGGTCAAACCCTAGTCAAACGTTGGTCAAAACCCCTAAAGCCTTGAACCTTTTCTAGAACTTTTGCCGTGTTCTCCAAATTTCACATAAACACTTCAAAATCGGTCAATAAAAAAGTTGTTCGTCTTTTTGAGGGACACACTTTTCATAATTGGCGGCATTTGAAATTTTGAGTGGAAAATGTGCAAAAACGAGGTCAACGCCAGCCTTTACATCTTGACCGAGCCGAGAAAGACGCCGACTTTGCCAGCAGTTTGTGCTCAAACCGTTGATCAAAACATAGGCCAGCCTTTACAAAATATGTTATCCTATAGTTGCTCTACAACTTTGCTATTCAAAGTTTTTGAAGTTTGGTTTGAAAATTTTGAGCAAATCTCAGTCAAACAGGGTTAAACCAAATGGGAGACTGCGACGTCACGCCGCGCCGCTGCACCCGCGCTCCAGAGCGCACACGCGCGCCGCCACGCGACACTACCGCCCCCTCGGCGTCCGGGTCCCCGCCAGCCCACATCTCCCAAGGCCACTACGCCATCATGGCCACCCGCCGCCCGAGCAACTCGTCTTGGGGCTCGGGCTCCCGCCGGGTGGCACGCCCCCAGGCGCCCGCCGCCGGGTCCCTGCCGCGCCACACGCCGGTCTGTCGCTTCCCGCGGCCAGGCCCCCTTCCTCGCCTCCTCTTGCTTCGCGGCGAAGCGTTGCTCCCCTGCACGCTCGCCTGCCTATAAAAGGCCGCCATCCTCTTCCTCGCGCGTACACGCCCCGCAGCCACTGTTGACGGTCGTTAAGTCCCTATTTTCGACCCTCAACTTTGAACAAATTTCACTCCATCAAAGCCTGCATCAAAGCTGTGGGGTTATAAACTAACGGATTCCACGAGCTTTGGTGAATATTTGGATGCAGGTCATAATGAGACATCATAGCTCAAATAAAGGATCTTCACAAACAACGTCAAATGCTTAGTTTGATAGCACCATTGCGAAGTTCTTGTCGAGATGATCGAAATGGAGTTTTGGTTCACCCAATTCGGAGTCCGGATGCAGAAATTAGGCCTCATGGAAGATTGTGACACGAGACGTGTCGAGGGGTAGGTGTGGCCGAACCCAACACCAAACTTTGCCAAATGCCTCTACACTTAGCATAATATCCAAGGGGACCAAGTCCATGGGCCAGACACCACAAAAGTTGGTCCGGCCACACCTCCTAGGTCCGGCCGCACCAACGAGGTCCGGCCGCACCTACTAGGTCCGGCCGCACCACCCAAAATCCTCCTCTCGGGTCCACGGCACCAACAATCCCACAAACACACCTTGGATGGATGAGATACACTGGTGAATGGTCGGTTTGATCAAAAGGCTATGGTTGGAAGCACTTGGATCGATGGACCCACACTTAGCCGCCACAACCGCCATCAAGGAGTGATCCTAGACGTCCGTCAACACCGTCGGTGCATCACACGGCAATTGAGTAGGACCGGCCGCACCTATCAAACCCAGGATTTCGCTCCACCGACTTGGGAACCGACCCAGGAGTATTGATCAGGGCCGTGCACGATCAAAGGCGGCAAATGATAGGGCCGGCCGCACCTGGAGATACGGCCGCACCTCCTTGCTCATCACTGTAGCTCCCTCTCGGCTACAAGTACCCCCTCCTGCAGCCACTGACCCAGAGAGCATATATATTGAGCCTGGCACCTCATAGAAGGACACAGGTGATTAGAAGCAAGTGGCAGAGCCCTACATAAGTTAGTATTCAGAGAGTAGGGAGAGAGAGTTGAGTGTTGGAGTAGAAGCCGGAATGTCGGTCTTCTTTCCCTAGTGTTGGAGTAGAAGCCGGAGTGTCGGTCTTCATCCCCTTCCTCGGCGGGTGCGGTAGAACTACGGTCGTCCACACCTGGGATATTTTGTACGTTCAGATTCGTGAGTAACTAAGTATCAAGTCATTTCATCGTTCGCTCTTAGGTTCTTTGATTGCATTTAGTAGTTTCTACTTGTTGTGATTGCTTTGCTTTGAATTCGAGTAAAGTAGTGCTTGGTTAGTGTAGACGTGGTGTCTAGGCTTTCCAGTACCTTGGAATGCTTCCCGGTTCAACGGAATAGTTGTGGTACCCTAGGGAGGTGACAGCTCCGGACGGGCTTTGTAGTCCACCACGTTAGTTCCGGCAGGTAGGAGTTATGACATCAGAGCCCCCTTCTCATCCCTTTCCGTGGCTCTTTTCCCTCTAGCCCCGACAAGCGACAAGTTTTGCCTTGATTCTATCCGTGACTCTCACGAGTCCCAAACTTCATCAGCTATCCTCTCTCTACCCAAAATTTACCCTTGCCTTTCTATCCTTCGTCACCATATTCCCCAGACGAATTAGTTTAGGTACACACCACTTCTCGTTCCCTGTGGAAATCGATACCTTGGAATACTCCCTGGTGAAAGCTACAACGGTATCCGTGCGCTTGCGGATCTATCTGTGATCGTGTAGTATACCAACAGGCTTTCTGGCACCGTTGCAAATCTAGTAACGACGTAAGAAGTGCTAACAAGCTTTCTGGCGCCGTTGCCGGGGAACGGTAGCTGTTTTGATTCTGAACCCAGTTCTTCCGTGTATCACCCCATTTATCACATGGATTCCAATCCAACCCTTTTTGATTTTTCTGCTCCAAAGGGTGATTTGTTGGAGCCCCCATCATCATCACATCCCATCAAAACACCGGGCTATGAGCTTCGCCCTACTCTTATAGCCTTGGTCCGAGAGAATTCGTTCGCTGAAACGAAAGAGGAAAGCCCATACATTCATTTGCGAGGATTTGAGCAAATCTGCTCGATAATCGTAATTGAGGGAATGACCCAGCAAACCCTCAAATGGAAGCTCTTCCCATTTTCCTTAATGGGAGGAGCAAAGAAATGGTACTATTCCTCAGTCGGAAGCATTGAGGGAAGTTGGGAAAAGCTCAGAGAAAAGTTTTGTCTGACCTTCTTCCCTATGTCTCAATTAGTGACCCTACGGCTACAAATCCTCTCTTTCAAACAACTAGACAAGGAGTCACTAGGGACTGCTTGGGCACGATTCACCAATTCTTTGGCCTCTGGACCCGACATTGGGATCTCAGAACCAATTCTTTTACAACATTTTAGAATGGGTCTTGATTTCGAGTCAGCCAAATTTTTGGATACTTCATCAGGAGGCTCGTTCTCTCATTTGACTCCTAGTGAAGGGAAGGTGGTTCTAGGAAAATTCCTAGAAAACACTCCCTACACGGGAATTTTTGACGAATTCCCAAACGAAGAAGAAGAACCCAAGCCAGACGCTCTCTCGGAACCAAAACCCATAGAGGAGGAATCCACTTTCTCAACTATCCAATCCATAGAGGATTGCACTCCTCTAACAAAAACATGGTTCACTGATGAACCATTCCAACCTTATCGAGAGTTCGATCACCCCTCGTGTGACTTCATCTATGAATACTATGATGAGTTATTTGATAAACAATGGACGAAGAAATCCTTCCCGAGAAGGGAAAGAGACTCAACACACGAGAGAGAAGAAGTCCACCTACCCAACCCAGAGGAAGAGAAAAGACGGAGAGAAAGGTTGGAATATGTCTCCGCAATCAGTAGCCGGGAATGGTTGAGAGAAATATAAGTCATGGATCAAGTCATTCAGCTATATCCCGAGCTAAAGCTACTCTCGTGCCAAGTAGGAAACCTCTCTTACCAGGATGTGTTCTACGACCCTAGGGTCGGTATCAATATCGTTCCTAAATCCTTAGTATTAGAGGCCTTTCCCAACGAACCCCTCTCTTTCTCTCAGAAGCATCTCCAATGGATTTTGGGTCAAACCATAGAGACTGAGGGAATCCTTAGGGTCGTCCGAACAAAGATTGGAGAGTATCAGATCTTCCTAGATTATCACATCTTGGACATCCCAAAAGGAGATCCGCCCTTCATTCTCATCGGAAGACCTATTGAAGGGGTACTGAGTAGTGTGCTCGACCATGAAAAGCAACCATATCATCTTGAGGTTCGAGATACACATCTCCAATGTCATAGACCTGAGGTTAAGAAAGAACATGTGTGGTCTATGGACATTCTTGAGGCGTCAACACTAGATTCTCAAAACAGATTCGAGCATGAAGGTTTTACACTAGAGGGATCACAAATCCCATGCTCACATCAAAAGTTTCCAAAGTTATCAAGCCCCCTTTCCTATGACCTTTACGAAACCTACACCCTTCTCATTTTCCTTTTGCATGCTAACTTCGAAAGGGTGGTTGTAGATGCTTTTGTTTATCATAAACATTGCAAATTTTGTGGTCGTACTAACCTTGCAGCTAGACCTACGATGGTTTGATCATCTCGATTGGCTGCAAGACGAAGATCTCCATTGGTCGAGCTTATGACCAAAAACAAAGCACTATCAGGAGATAGCCCAAATAATCATTTAGATTTCTTTTTCAAATAAAAGCAAGAGCGTGTCTTTAGGATTAGTCATCCTTCGGGTATTTTTGGTCGCTAACCGTCTCAGGTGGAGATTGAAATGACCGAAGGATAGGTGATGCCTAAAAACATGAGAGCTACACCGACTGCAATGCCTAGGTAATTTTTGGTGAGGGAACATCATGAAGGAAGCTTGAACTCTGCACACTTGAGTTGTGTTGCCTAGCAATGCAAACTCCAAGTGTGGGGGAGATATGTGAGTATCCCGAGTAAGTTTCTCTCATACTAAATCTTATTTTGGTTTGAAGATGGTGTTGGTTCTTGCATCTTGCTCTCTTAAAAAACACAAAAATATTTGAATTCGAATAAAGGCTTCCTAGCTCTTCAGCTAGCAGAGCCTCCCTTTTTGATTCCATCTTTTTCTTTGAATAATAACACCAGGTACAAGAGCAAGTGTGGAGGAGATTTCTCAGGCTCGTCGAAACACAAAATTGAGATCTCCCGCCATGGTGCCGCACAACACCGACTACGCTAATCGACGAGGGATGAGGTAAGTGCACTAGAGCAAGTCGGTTGCCCCTGTGGTTTGGCCGAATCACCATTTGTCTACCTCATTCCCCACTTTCTCCAAGAGCGATGGTATGTGCACCCCTACCTCTCTACTTTTGGAAATCATGAGTTTAAATGAGCTTTAAATCCGATCATATAAATCAAACTCAATTGAATCCTCATGCACCCAATACTCGACATGTTTCATTTGGTTGGCTTGCATAAGTTTTATTCCATACTTATTATCTTGATGCTTGTGAACAACATATCTTTAGGAAACCATGCCCATCTAAGTAGTTGATGTTTGAGATATGGTCCGATGAAATGATCTTTGCTCCAAATGTTTGAGTGCTTGGGAAATTTATTTGAAAATTTTGAAAACCCTTTGCGAAGCTCCTCTTTGATATGCCAAGTCCTACCAGAGCCATATGATGAGACATCTTGAAAACCTCATACACATATGCTACTTGTCGTTGCATTGAGCTTTGTCAAATTGCTGTGACCCTTGTGAGAATTCTTTTCATGCTTTCATGATCAAGATACACGTACACGCCAACATCCTCCTTGCTATGCTCAGTTGAGAGCTAGCATTGTACCATCTATCTATTCCACAAAATAAAGCTCCACACTATGTGTTGATCTCTCTCTCTCTCCAAGTTAATATTACAAAAAAGACATGGCTATAGAAAAAAAAGGACACATGAAGGTCCAAGTGAAAAAAAAAGAAAAAAAAAGTTGGACACATGAAGGTCCAAGAAAAAAAAAGAAAAGAAAAAGAAAAGATAGCCATGTCCACAAAAGAGTTAAAGTAGAGAGAGAGGATCATGCAAAATGGAGTTACAACAAATCAGATGGTAATAACTGGCACCCATTCCGGGCCTAGTGTATACCTTACCATCATCACAATGTTCATTATACATATGGTAATATATAGCACCCATTCTGGGCCTCGTATCCACCTTACCATATCCATCATTTCCCTACACATGCACATCTTGATCTGATTGTATGATTTGATTTTCTCCTTGGATCCGGTTTTTGACTTTGCAATACATGTGATGCAAGTATGCCTCATCTTTATACCCTATCCTAAGCTCCATATATAGCCATCATTAGAAGTAGGATAAGGAAAGGCAAGTCTAATGCCTTGGTGAGGATTATACACATTGAGCGATTTGAGAAAATCAAATGAGGAGCCAAGCAAAGTTTATTTTGAAAACTTATTAAAAAAAATCCCAAGCTACTTGACATGAGGAGTGGAAGTGATTTGATTCAAGATCGTTCCATTCCTTAACTACCCGAGATGGCATGATAGGCACTTCAAAGTTCACAAGTGCAAGGTATGGTTCGGAATATCTCTTATGCTCGCTTCATACCATAGGAATTTTTATTTTCACCTTGGTCCTTAACCTTTACTCGAGGACGAGCAAAGGGCCAAGTGTGGGGGTGTGTTGACGGTCGCTAAGTCCCTATTTTCGACCCTCAACTTTGAACAAATTTCACTCCATCAAATCCTGCATCAAAGCTGTGGGGTTATAAACTAACGGATTCCACGAGCTTTGGTGAATATTTGGAAGCAGGTCATAATGAGACATCATAGCACAAATAAAGCATCTTGACAAACAACATCAAATGCTTAGTTTGATAGCACCATTGCGAAGTTCTTGTCGAGATGATCGAAATGGAGTTTTGATTCACCCAATTCGGAGTCCGGATGCAGAAATTATGCCTCATGGAAGATTGTGACACGAGACGTGTCGGGGGGTAGGTGCGGCCGAACCTAGTAGGTTCGGCCGGACCTATCAACTTCCTCCGATCAACACCAAACTTTGCCAAATGCCTCTACACTTAGCATAATATCCAAGGGGACCAAGTCCATGGGCCGGACACCACAAAAGTTGGTCCGGCCGCACCTCCTAGGTCCGGTCGCACCTCCTAGGTCCGGCCGCACCAACGAGGTCCGGCCGCACCTACTAGGCCCGGCCGCACCACCCAAAATCCTCCTCTCGGGTCCACGGCACCAACAATCCCACAAACACACCTTGGATGGATGAGATACACTGGTGAATGGTCGGTTTGATCAAAAGGCTATGGTTGGAAGCACTTGGATCGATGGACCCACACTTAACCGCCACAACTGCCATCAAGGAGTGATCCTGGACGTCCCTCAACACCGTCGGTGCATCACACGGCAATTGAGTAGGACCGGCCGCACCTCTAGGTACGGCTGCACCTATCAAACCCAGGATTTCACTCCACCTACTTGGGAACCGACCCAGGAGCGTTGATCAGGGCCCTGCACGATCAAAGGCGGCAAATCATAGGGCCGGCCGTACCTCCTTGCTCATCACTGCAGCTCCCTCTCGCCTACAAGTACCCCCTCCTGCAGCCACCAACCCAGAGGGCATATATATAGAGCTTGGCACCTCATAGAAGGACACAAGTGATTAGAAGCATGTGGCGGAGCCCTACATAAGTTCGTATTCAGAGAGTAGGGAGAGAGAGTTGAGTGTTGGAGTAGAAGCCGGAATGTCGGTCTTCTTTCCCTAGTGTTGGAGTAGAAGCCGGAGTGTCGGTCTTCTTCCCCTTCCTCGGCGGGTGCGGTACAACTACGGTCGTCCACACCTAGGATATTTTGTAAGTTCGGATTCGTAACTAAGTCTCAAGTCATTTCATCGTTCGCTCTTAGGTTCTTCGATTGCATTTAGTAGTTTCTACTTGTTGTGATTGCTTTGCTTTGAATTCGAGTAAAGTAGTGCTTGGTTAGTGTAGACGTGGTGTCTAGGCTTTCCAGTACCTTGGAATGCTTCCCGGTTCAACGGAATAGTTGTGGTACCCTAGGGAGGTGACAGCTCCGGACGGGCTTTGTAGTCCAGCACGTTAGTTCCGGCAGGTAAGAGTTACAACATCAGAGCCCCCTTCTCATCCCTTTCCGTGGCTCTTTTCCCTCTGGCCCCGACAAGCGACAAAATTTGCCTTGATTCTATCCGTGACTCTCACGAGTCCCAAACTTCATCAGCTTTCCTCTCTCTTCCCGAAATCTACCCTTGCCTTTCTATCCTTCGTCACCATATTCCCCGGACGAATCAGTTCAGGTTCACAACACTTCTCGTTCCCCGTGGAAATCAATACCTTGGAATACTCCCGGGTGAAAGCTACAACGGTATCCGTGCGCTTGCGGATCTATCTGTGATCGTGTAGTATACCAACAGGCTTTCTGGCACCGTTGCAAATCTAGTAACGACGTAAGAAGTGCCAACAGCCTCCTCCCCGAGCTCTGCCGTGCGCCATTAGCGCCGCCGACACCGAGCTTCCCCCTCCGCTCGCTTCCTCGGCCGCCTAACCCCTCGTACACCTTCCCTAAGACCCGCTGGGGCTCACACCATCGCACATTGCCCTACACCGCCCCAAGCCTCACCGGAGTTCGACCCCCAGCGGCCGTGCCGCCACGGACTCGCCGCCGGCGCTCACCAGTGCCGTCTCGGACCCATCCACCACCTCCAATCAACCCGTGGTGAGCCCAATCTCAACCCCGTGCCGCTTGTTGCCCTACTCCAGCCGCCCCTCGCCGCCGGCGAGCTCGCCCCGCCGCTGGAGGGCATGGGTGTGAAAGATTTCGTACTCAAGGGCATATATGTGAAAAGCGAGGGAATTTGTGTGAATCTCAGAATCTTTCTTGGGGCCTGAGAGTAAATAGATTCTATAGATTTGTTTGGTTTTGTCTGAATCTTGTAAAATCCGTAGAAGTTCACAGAAAAATCAGTCAAATGTAAAACCAATTTTGTTGGTTTCCATGTGAGCAAATCTACAACTTTTACAAAGCATGACATACTTTTGGCTGATCGATTTTGCATGAAAAATTGTAATCAGTTTAACCTAGATTTGCTGTAGTTCAAAATCTACATGTGATCTTGAGCTGCATTTTGGATATGTTGCTAGATATATCATCTATAGCCTCTGGACCAAAAATTGCACAACGTTACTGAGTAGATATTTTAATATGATTTATTTTGCATTTATGCTGAATCTGCCTTAATGATTTTATAGCCAAATATAAATAGATTTTTGTGCTCAACTTCTGGCCATGATCATAAAATGACTAGTTTCACCTTTGCTGAATTAATTATAATTTTATATCTGTCAGAAAAAATTATTCTTGATTTTAATTTAAATGCATAGTTCAAGATCTAGAGTAGCCCTTGCTACATTTGTTGTGTGCATAGCCTTGTTTTGAGTCAGAGAACAAGTGGGAGAAATTTGGGATCCAGAAGTTTCTTAGTTATTTTTATATGCATTTCTCATATTTGTGGTAACTAGAATTTGTCATTTGTGGTATCATTAATTCATAGCTCTTTTAATTGTGCACTTGTGTTTAGTGGCCTTGTTTAGAGCTAAAGAGCTTCAGAAGTGTCATCTACTGCATTTTATGAATTTATTTATGAATAAAAACAATGGAGGCCAATTGAAGCTTAATATTAAGTTAAATTGGAAAACCACCAACACCACACCTAATGACCTTATGAATGGGTTGTGAAGCATGCTAAGAAGCTTAGGGCCAACCCTTGCTGTTTTTGTGAATTAAATGAATTAATTTGTATAAATATGTACACAATCACTATCAAAAAGAATAAATAATAAAACACCGCATGACATTACTTTAATAGAAAGAATATACCACATATGTGTTTGTCAAGGTGATTGTGGCCAACCATGCACTTCATGGTTGTCATATGTTGTTTTATAATTAATTAAATCAAAACTGTCAATTAAATCTTGCATATGCATCCTCGTGTAGATCTTCCCGACGATAGCTATACACTCGTGCCAGAAGGAGGAGATGAGGGAGCTGACGGTGAGCTGCAGTACGTGGACGTAGCTCAGGACCTGGACCAATGTCCAGAAGGGCCCAAGGCCAACCTTGCCGACGAAGGCAAGCCCCAGATCATTAACCCTTCTTTTTAAAATTATGAAATTACCTTTGCTATGTTTGTGCATTTACGTTTCAGGAGTTGAATGAAACTCTAGATGCATGATCCCTAGGTACCTATGTTCTTTTACTAGTATGCTAGGTCGATAAGTGCTATGCTATAGGACCCGATAAAAGTCGAGTGATGTTCGTCACTCGCGAGAATAGTTTCTTATGTTGGAATCATAAGATCTTTATAAATGGATTGCTCATGTGGTAAGAGCATGGGATTTGGGCTTCGGTCCAGTGGCTTTCGTAGGGTAAGTTTTTGAAAGTACTAAACACTTGCCGGGAATGGGACCGGTAAGCCTAGTACCTGATGGACACGGTGAGGGAACTTTTCCCTACTACCCTTGGGCACCGTGTGGTGTTCCCGCTGCTTGCAACATCGTAGTACTCGTGTGATTCTGGACGGGTCCGGCATGAACGTACCAGTAAGCCTTGTACCGAAGATTGTAGGTCTGATCCTGATCCGAAGAAAGATGGGAACCGCCTGGTGGTTGTCCAGTGTGAGGGCAACCCACCATGTGTTTAGGTTTACCTTGCAAGGTTATAAATCAATCAGTTGTCGGCCTCTCACCGTTATCTGAGACTGCTTAATCAACTGGCCATGATATCCCTTAATGATGGAACTATGTGAATTCTTTTGCGTGAATTAATTGTATTATACAATTCTTGATTGCAATAGTTGGCTCACTTAGAAATGGTAATTAACTAAAATTTGCGCTAAAATATTGAAAGTAAGGACCTACTCTTTGTTGCTTTTCAGCAAAAGAACTCCTCGGCCAAAAAGCCTATCATGTCTGGAGTTTGGTGATGTGGTTATCACCCGACGGTTAAGTCTTGCTGAGTATTAGTATACTCAGCCTTGCTTTATAAATGTTGTTGCAGGTAATGTTGTTTGGCCTGGAGAGATTCCACCCGGCTGGGAGCTGGAATGGGTCGTTGACGCCGAGTGACGGCATCAGAGAGGGCCTCCTGTGATGCTTATCGTACCGCTTAGTTGAATTTCCACTGTTTTCGAACTTTGAACCTCTTTTATCATGTCCAGTACTTTGGTGTGTAATAATTAAACCCTTTGGGGCAAATTTGGATGTAATCTATGTATTGTACTCTGGACTCGCCTTCGTGTGAGTTTTAATGCATATTGTCGATCCTTTGTTGCTGTGTAAGTGATTTCACCGGGCTTGACCCGGCAACTTACGACGGGATGATACTTTACTATCGTTTAATGGCCAAAGTGGATTGGTTTAGGTGATAGTACGGTATTTTATCGAGCGGGTTGTCACAGCTGGTAGTAGAGCGATTATATGCACTGGAATTTAATTAATAACCTTAATCACTTGTTTTTGAATAAAACTTGCCAAGGTAATTTGTATTTGCAAAATACGTTGGTTCGTTAAGGATGAATATAGATCGAGAGGCTCTAGAGGGAATTTTTGGGTGCTTTCAGGTGGCTTACAAAACTATGGTTTATTTTGCTAACTTCCAGCACTTCTTAAGCCACGTGTTTCATGCGTGTGCTGTGCCGCATCACGAGTATGCGAGGGTCGATAGGTCAATCCATTCCACGGATCCTATCTTCTCGGTTGGATGCCCACGTGTCTTATACGTGCGCTTTCCGTATGCGAGTCATACAAAGCATGACATGCTCTATTCAAGATGAACATGTCATGGGTTGTGATGTCACCACGTTTTGCCATACGTGTGTGTTCCGCATTACGAATATGCGAGGCAAGGATACACTCCATTCAAACGGAGGGTGTCTGAGGTTGGACGTTGTCCATGCAGCGATAAACGCATGGGTGCCATTTCTATAGTGAACGGTAATGTTTGGGGATGCTTCCGTGAGTTCTGGCACGGAAGGTTCTTTTCTGCAGGTACACTAACAACGCTTCGTTAGTCGCTAAGTTAGTATTGAATAGTTCTCGACTAGCTATTATAGGGAGAAACACATATAAGCCTTGCCATCGGCACTAACTTCGATTTTTGGCTTGATCGCCTTGTGAGGATGAATAGAACGTCAAGCATCATGTTAAAAATTGTAGAAACTTAAAACTGAACCCATTTATGTTTTGTGTGCTCTCTAGGTGAAATTTTGCTAGTGTGCAATTTTGTTTTCTTGCATAGCCTCTCACATGTCTAGATGTTGTTGCTGTCCAAAATCTGCTAGGACTGTTTCCTTGAATTTTTGTGCCATGTTCTAAAAATAATTTAACTAGATGATCTATACCAAAATTGCTCCATATCTAATCTAGTTTTCGCTCGCAAAAATTCGTGGTCATAGCTTCTATAGATCTCAAGTTATGCCCAAAATAGTAAACCTAGGTCTTGCCATTTTTCCGGAACACGTCACTCCGAATCTTGCACCTTTTGAACCATGTTGCTAACTAATCTAGCTTAACCCTTGAGTACCAAATCATTGTTTCATGAACTTACCAAGTTGCAATAAAATTTTTGAAAATTTTTGGGAACTTTGGTTTTGGAAGTTTGAAATTGTCATTTCGATGCAGTGCGGCTGTCTCAGTCTGACTATTTGGTCAATTTGAGTTTTTGTCGTACATGTTCTACTTGTGGAACAAGCTTGCGAATGTGTGACTAATAAAAACTCAAATTTTTAGATGGTGGGCTCGACACGCAGCACTCCGAATGGTTTCGGTGATTCTAGTGGCCGCAACCAGCCGCCACAACCACCAGACATGACATCAATTGCTACTCAAAACGAGATGCTGCTCCAGATCCTTCTACACATGCAGCAACAGCAGCAGCAGCAGCAGCCCCATGGGAATCGAAATGATGCCCAAAGTCACGTGACCGAGTACAAGCACTTTCTGGATATGAATCCACCGTAGTTCACTGAGGCGGAAGAACCCCTTGATGCTGATGCTTGGATTTGGGCCATTGAAGCCATGTTTGCGGTGTTCATCTTGCCATGTTCAGAAGGACGCAAGGCTAAATTCATGGCATTGCAGCTTCATGGTTCTGCCTTGATGTGGTGGGAACACTACAAATCCATGCAACAGCCTGGGTATGAAATCACTTGGGAAGAATTCAAAAAGGCTTTCAGAGACCATCACTTTCCTAAAGCACTTACCGATAGAAAAATGAGAGAGTTATTGGCTCCCAAGCAAGGGTCAGACACGGTGTACCAATATGCGCAGAAGTTTAATAACCTCTGCCAGTATGGAGGATATCATGTGGATACAGATATGAAGAAGATGGAGCTTTTTCACGAAGGCCTTAATAGTGAATTGTTTGGATGGCTGAATCTGGTAAAATTTGACAGCTACCACATACTAGTGAATAAAGCTATCTCACAGGAAGATGCCATGAAGAGGGCCCAAGTCGAGAGGAAAAGAAAGGCTAACTCCATGCCCAATAATGCGCAGCTTCGCAAGTTTCACACGATACAGAAGACTCCACCGGACTTCCAGCAAGCATTACAGTCGGAAAGATGGACTAAGCAGTCCTAGGATCGATCTCAAGTGACTTTTAATTACCCTAACCCCCAACGACAGACCCCGCAGCTTACCGGACCTTCACCTCCACCTGCGAGCAGTGGCCGAAGTTGTGTCAAATGTGGTGACCCAAAACATTTTGGTAAAGAACGCCCGACCCGTAAACAGAGCAAGCCGAAACAGTCAAATCAGGGACTAGGTCCTATGCCAAACAAACAAGGCAAGAGGCAGAAGATCCAAATCCAGAAAGGGAAGCTCAATTTCACGTCTGAGGCTAATATTATAGAAGGAGCACTAGTAATGATGGGCACGTTCTCTATCCGGGACAAGCCGATGAAAATTTTGTTTGATTCTGGTGCTACTAATAGTTTTCTTAATGGAAAGACACGAGAAAAGTTAGGGCTCGATGCCTATTCCATTAATAAGACCTACAAGATAACCACACCAGGGGGTGAAGTTGTTTCTAATCGTATAACCAGAAAGGTACCCTTGGTGATGGGTAGCAATACGATTCATTCAGATCTTATCATCTTAGAGTTGGAAGGCATTGATATTATTCTAGGGATGGACTGGATGAACAGGCACAAGATTATTTTGGATATTTTTGAGCGAATGGTAGAGATCAACTCACCAATTGTTGGAGCCACAACTCTATACCTACCTTTCAAAGATGCTGTGAATCCTTGTTCCTATGTGGCAATCACTTCTCATCTGGAAGAAATTCCAGTGGTTCGAGAGTTTGCGGATGTTTTCCCCGATGAATTGCCGGGTATGCCACCCGACAGAGATGTCGAGTTTGTCATCAAACTTCAGCCTGGCACAGCTCCTATCTCCAAAAGACCTTACCGTATGCCACCCAAGGAATTGGCAGAATTGAAGACACAACTCCAAGAATTGCTAGATAAGGGTTATATTCGCCCAAGTTCTTCACCTTGGGGTTGCCCATCTCTATTTGTGAAGAAGAAAGATGGTAGCTTGAGGTTATGTGTGGATTACCGACCTCTCAATGCGGTAACCATCAAGAATAAATATCCTTTACCCCGCATCGATGTTCTTTTCGATCAGTTGGCTGGAGCCAAGGTTTTCTCCAAGATTGATCTTCGATCAGGGTATCATCAAATAAAGATCAGACCATGTGATATTCCCAAAACAGCTTTCTCCACCCGATACGGTCTTTACGAGTATTTGGTGATGTCCTTTGGTCTCACCAATGCACCCGCTTATTTCATGTATCTCATGAATTCCGTATTCATGACGGAACTGGACAAGTTTGTAGTGGTATTCATTGATGACATCTTAATCTATTCCAAGAATGAAGAAGAACATGCAGAACATCTTCGAATTGTTTTACAACGTTTGCGAGATCACAAGCTTTATGCCAAGTTCTCCAAATGTGAATTTTGGTTGGATAGTGTGAAATTTTTGGGGCACACTATTTCCAAGGAAGGCATATCTGTGGATCTTAGCAAAGTACAAGAGGTTATGGATTGGAAACCACCCAGGATCGTACATCAAATCCGCAGTTTTCTGGGTTTAGCAGGCTATTATCGTCGTTTCATCCCGGATTTTTCCAGGATCGCTAAACCTATGACTGAATCGTTAAAGAAGGGAGTCAAGTTTGTGTGGAGCGAAGATTGTGAAAAAGCTTTCCACACATTGAGACAACATGTGACTACTGCCCCAGTGCTAGTGCAGCCGGATAATTTTAAACCGTTTGAAGTCTTTTGTGATGCTTCGGGTACTGGTCTCGGTTGTGTTCTCATGCAGGAAAATAGAGTCATTGCCTACGCCTCACGATCGCTTCGACCCCATGAAGTGAATTACCCGACCCACGATCTTGAGCTAGCAGCGGTTGTTCATGCTCTCAAGATTTGGAGGCATTATCTTATGGGAAACCGCTGTAATATCTTCACCGATCACAAGAGTCTTAAATATATCTTCACCCAATCGGATTTGAATATGAGACAGAGAAGATGGTTAGAATTGATAAAAGACTATGATCTAGAAGTACACTATCATCCCGGAAAAGCCAATGTTGTTGCAGATGCTCTTAGCCTTAAGGTTCACTGCAACTGCTTAACTGTGGAATCGTATAGTGAGACTTTATGTGAAGACTTGAGGAAACTTCGATTGGAAATTGTAGAGCAAGGAAATTTGAATGCTATCTCTGCTGAGTCCAATCTATATGACAGAATTGTTTTGGCTCAACTCAATGATGAAGGCGTCCAGCTAATAAAACAGAAATTAGTTGAAAGAGACCCCAAATATAGTTGTTTCCATACGGATTCAAAAGATGTAGTATGGTTTGAGCAATGTCTTGTAGTTCCTACTGATCCGGAACTCAAAAAGGAAATTTTTGACGAAGCTCATCTTTCCAAATTCTCTATTCAGCCCGGAAGTACCAAAATGTATCAAGATTTGAGGAAAAACTTTTGGTGGTCAAACATGAAGATGGACATAGCTAAATATGTGGCAGAGTGTAATACTTGACATCGAGTCAAAGCCAGCCATTTGAAATCAGCCGGTGTGCTTCAACCGTTGACCATACCTTTGTGGAAGTGGGATGACATAAGTATGGATTTTATTGTGGGTTTACCCCTGACTGCCAGAAAGAAGGATTCTATCTGGGTTATAGTGGACCGACTGACCAAGACTGCTCATTTCATCACAGTGCACACCACTTACTCCATTCAAGATTATGCAGAACTCTATGTCGATCAAATCGTGCGCTTGCACGGGATTCCCAAAACCATTGTTTCTGATCGAGGTACCCAATTTGTGGCTCGTTTTTGGGAACAATTGCATGAATCTTTGGGAACCAAATTGATTTGTAGTTCAAGTTATCATCCTCAGACCGATGGTCAGACCGATGGTCAGACCGAGTGAGTCAATCAAATTGTGGAGGACATGCTGAGAGCAAGCATCATGCATTTTGATAAGAGTTGGGACAAGTGTTTGTTGTTAGCAGAATTCTCTTATAACAATAGTTATCAAGCTAGTTTGAAGATGGCACCATTTGAAGCTCTTTATGGACGAAGATGCAGAACTCCTTTGAATTGGTCAGAAGCCGGGGAGCGAACGCTCTTTGGCCCAGATTTAGTTGAAGACGCAGAAGAGAAAGTGAAGGTGGTAAGAGAGAATTTGAAGCTAGCTCAAATGAGGTAAAAGAGTTATCATGATAAAGGAACAGCGCCCCGACACTATGAAGTGGTTGATTATGTATACGTCAAGGTTTCACCGACCAAAGGTGTACAGAGGTTTGGAGTCAAAGGGAAATTAGCCCCGCGCTATATCGGCCCTTACGAGATCATCGGGGTATGCGGACCAGTCGCTTATCGCATCCGACTTCCGGATCGGTTCTCGGCTGTGCACAATGTGTTTCGTGTGACCCAATTGAGGAAAGGTGTGAAGGTGACTAAAACCGAAGTAATAACGGATGCGAATGCTTGGATCGAGCCAGATTTTTCAGTAGTCGAGCATCCGTTCAGAGTGCTAGATCAAAAAGAAAGAAAAACCAGGAGACATACCGTGAAGATGTACAAAATACAATGGAGTCACCATAATGAAGAAGAAGCTACTTGGGAGACCGAACATTTTCTCAACACCAAGTATCCGGGTTTTCATCAATCGCGAAACCGTAAGAACCTTACCCCTACCTTTCGCCTTTTACTTTCGAATCTCGGGACGAGATTCTTTTTAAGAGGGGTAGGCTGTGACGCCCTAGGTTTTTAATTAGCATTATTAGTGCTAATGACCTAGTCAACCAAGTCAAACACGTTGACTTTGTCAACCCTTGGTCAACCTGGGTCATCACCTCGAAAACCTAACCAACAATCACTAATGATCATCTTAAGCAAGTCAACACGCATTAGTGGTCAAACCCTAGTCAAACGTTGGTCAAAACCCCTAATGCCTTGAACCTTTTCTAGATCTTTTGCCGTGTTCTCCAAATTTCACTTAAACACTTCAAAATCGACCAATAAAAAAGTTGTTTGTCTTTTTAAAAGACACACTTTTTATAATTGGCAGCATTTGAAATTTTGAGTGGAAAATTTGCAAAAATGAGGTCAACGCCAGCCTTTACATCTTGACCGAGCCGAGAAAGACACCGACTTTGCCAGCAGTTTATGCTCAAACCGTTGATCAAAAATAGGTCAGCCTTTACAAAATATGTTCTCCTATAGTTGCTCTACAACTTTGCTATTCAAAGTTTTTGAAGTTTGGTTTGAAAATTTTGAGCAAATCTCAGTCAAACAGGGTTAAATGAAATGGGAGACCGTGACGTCGCACCATGCCGCCGCACCCGCGCTTCAGAGCGCGCACGCACCCGCCATGCGGCGCTGCCGCACCCTCGGCGTCCGAGTCCCCGCCGACCCACATCTCCAGAGGCCACCGTGCCATCATGGCCGCCTACCACCTGAGCAACTCGTCTTGGGGCTCGCGCTCCCGCCGCGTGGCACGCCCCCGGGCGCCCGCTGCCGGGTCCCTGCCGCGCCGCCCGCTGGTCTGTTGCCTGCCGCGGCCGGGCCCCCCTTCCTCGCCTCCTCCTGCTTCGTGGTGAAGCGTTGCTCCCCTGCACGCTCGCCCGCCTATAAAAGGCCGCCATCCTCTCCCCTTGCGCGTACACGCCCCGCAGCTGCCTCCCCGAGCTCCGCCGTGCGCCATTAGCTCCGCCGACGCCGAGCTTGCCCCTCCGCTCGCTCCCTCGGCCGCCTAACCCATTGAACACCTTCCCTAAGACCCGTTGGGGCTCACACCGTTGCACATTGCCCTACACCGTCCCTAGCCTCGCCGGAGTTCGACCCCCAGCGGCCGCGTCGCCACGAACTCGCCGCCGGCGCTCACCGGCGCCGTCTTGGACCCATTGAGAGCCATGTGTGGTTTGAGGACCGGTGGATGGTCGCTTCCTGGTGTGATGAGTGATTGACAACGTGGTGTGGACTGATTCTTGGCTAAGTATTGCAGGTGCAGGTTGCGGCTTGACTGGTGTTGGTGCAGGTGAAGAACAAGCACGAAAGGTCGTTGCCCGTGAGGCCTCCAGGTGTAGAGAAGACAAGTAGGCTTGGTTCGAGGGACCCAGTGGCCAGTGGGGTCAAGTGCGGGCCGCATGGTGGAAAGAACGGCAAGATGAAGTCATGGACGGTTTCTTGGTTGAGCCTCAAAACCAAGGTCGAGCCGGGACTACGTGGGAGCCGAGTCATGAGTGGTGATTGGCGGAGGCTACACCGAGTTCGCGGGGTTTCCGGTGGTTCACCAGAAAACCACTGGGTTCCTTGGTTGATCCACAAAGTCAAGACCGAAGAACCGAAGACGGAGGTGCAGCAGCTCCAGACTAGTCTGACCGGTGAGGAGCACCGGTCTGACCGGTGTGCGACGACGCAGTTCGGAATCTTCGAAGCGGAGGACACGCATCGGGATCGCAAGGCTTGCGTCAAGGCTAAGCAAGTTTGCGGTCGCTGGGCATCCGTCCGATGGAGTGAAGACAAAGATTTCCGAATTTGCCCTTGAGGGGCATGTACCCCTAGTTAGCTAGTAAGGGTATTTTCGTCTTTCAGTTGCCTCCATATAACCCAAGTGGTGAGAGGATGGCAGCCATCTCTTGGAACCCTAGCTCATTTGGTTTTCCTATTTTCTCTTCCTATTTTCCTTAGGATTTTTGTAGGACTAGCTTGAGAGCTTCATGGTGAGATCTTGTGAGAGGGATGGATGATCGGGCGGCAAGTTAGACCTTGTATGAACCTCTTTGGTATGTATAGATGATTCGGTGTGGTTCCTCAAGGCTTGGATGTGTCTTTCCCGTTCCTCCTTTTTGGTGATTTTCAGAGGTTTTTCTTGGTGAATTTCTTGTGGCGGTTTTGAGACCTTTCTCTTTGGGATTTGGTGGAGGATGTATGCATGAACCCCTCCTGGTTCTTTTCCCTTTGATTCCCTTCCCAAATCCGTGAGTAAAGGGGCTCGATTTTGGGGTTTTCGCAGTTCTAGGGTTCGTGGTGTTCTTGGCGGAAATCCTTCGATTCCTCTTGATTCAACGAGTTTTGGTGGACCAAATCTTGGCTATGGAGTGCCCATGAGGTGTTCCTACTATCCCCAAAGTCTTGTGCGAATCCGTGGAGCGAATCAGGAGATCAGGAGTTGGATTTGGGGGAGTTGACCCGCGGGCGCTGTTCATCCCGAGCTGCCCAGGTGTGACCGGTCTGACCGATGCTCTTGACCGGTCTGACCGGTGCGAGCCCCTGGTGGGTTTTGTCTTGGGGAACTGCTGTGTTCGTGTGGTTTTGTCCCGTGGTCCTGCTGTCCAGTTCTTGGCCCGTTTGGAGTTGTTTTGCTAGGCTTTGTGAGAGGTTTTCCTTCTTGGCAGGTTGTTCTTTGGTGGTGGTTTTTGTTCCAGGGCCTAGAGGAGTCACTGAGGCTTCCTGGAACTTTGCTGTGCATCTGCTGTTCGCCACCGGCCTGACCGGCAGAGTCCACCGGTCTGACCGGTGCCATCGGTCTGACCGGCAGGAGCCATCGGTCTGACCGATGTGGCACAGACAGCAGGCTGCTCAGTTTTTCGCTGTAAGTTTGGGGTGTTTGGTTCGGTTGGTTGAGTTGTTGGTTCCTAGGACCAGTAGCACTCCAGTGGCTACGTGGTCTTGGCCAACTTGGGTAGTTGAGTCGGAGACGTGTGTTGGAAGCCGTGTTCATCTTGTTGGAGTCTCTATCTTCTTCGAGAAGAATTTTTATCGGCTCCCATTCACTCCCCCCCTCTCTGGTTTGCCGCTTCGGTCCTTCAAGTGGTATCAGAGCCGGTTACGGATCTTCAGATTCTAACCAGTCTAAGATCCAAGGATGGCGTACCTGGAACGGGGTTCGGGTCCTCCGTACTTTGATGGCAAAAACTACCAGATGTGGTAGAGGCGGATGGCGGTGTTCCTCCGCGGTAAGGGTCAGATCCTTTGGGACGTTACGGTGAACACAACTTATGTTCATCCGATTAACTTCCTTGCTCCAGGATCGAGGGATATGTTCGACGTCAACAACAAGGCGGTCGACTACTTGTTTCGTGCTCTGTGTCAGTCCGAATTCGATCGGGTTCAGACAGAGGACTTAGCTTGTAGGATTTGGGAGCAGTTGAAGGATGCACATACTGGGAATGCTCAGGTTTAGGCTCGGATGTACGCGACTTACCGGAGAGAGTACGAGAACTTCACTCATCTCCCCGGCGAGTCCGTCGATGCCCTTTTCCAGCGGTTTACGGTCGTTGTGAACAACATGAGAGCCAATGTGGCTGTGCTCCCATACGATGATCATGATAGAGCCGTGAAGCTCTTGCACTCGTTGGATCGTACCGTATGGGACGGAAAGGTTGAGGCTATTCTTGAGTCCGAGAAATATGACACCTTGACCGTGAACAAGCTGTTCTCGAAGCTCAAGTCGGCTGAGTTGGACCGTGGTATGACAGCCAAGATTGAGAGCCCGACTGATTCTCATAGTCTTGCTCTCGTTGGTGGCAAAGGAGCTAAGTCTAACGCTAACGCATCCTCCAGGATGTACTCTCTGTCTTCTTTGATGTCTTTGACAAACGAGGAGTTCGACGTGCTTGGAGAGGACGAGCTAGCGTTGCTGACCAGGCGGTTCGAGAGGCTGCACGAGAACCGGGTGAACACGAGGAGGAACTCGAGGGCGTGTTTCAAGTGCGGCAAGACCGGACACTTTTTCGCCGAGTGTCCTAAAGTGAACAACTACGACAAGCACAAGTCCAAGGACAAGAGGAGGAAGTCCAAGAAGAAGGATCATGGACATGGGAAGAAGACGCGGTCTCGAGAGAAGATGAAGAGATCGAGCGACATCGAGTCTGACTCCGAGGACATGTCATCAAGCTCGAGTGATGCAGAAGAAGAGGATAGCAAGAAGAAAGACAAGAAGAAGAAGAAGAAGGACTTCGGCAAGTACTTGAACGGCCTTTGTTGTACCGCAAGCAAGACTTCGAGAAGCCACAACAAGAAGGATGGTCTTTGCGGCATGGCACGTAGCTCCGGCAGCAAGAGAAGCCAGAAGAACGCCTCGGACTTAGACTCCGACTCCGAGGACGAGGTATATGATGAGCTCTCTTCGTTGCGCAAGGAGAATGAGGAGTTGGTTGACTTGCTTGATAATCGCGATCAAATGCTTAGAGAGGCTAAGAAGCTTAGAAAGGAGCTTAGAGCTTTGCTTGAAGATGCTAGGACTAGAGTGGCTGAGCTAGAAACACAGGTTCTTGATGGCAAGCTTGAAATTGATTCGCTTAAGGCTAGTCCTGTGGTTTCGGATGAGGTTGATTGTGCTGATTGCTCTGTTTTCCTAGCTGATTTGACTGCTCTTAGGGAGAAGCATGCCTCCAAGTGTGAGGAACTAGATGTGCTTAGGGTTGGGTTGGCTGAGTTGCAATCCAGACCCACTTTGCTTGGTGCTTGTACTTCTTGCCCTGGTTTGCATGAAAAAATTGCTGAGCTTCGTTCTCGCATTGTTTCGCTTGAGGCTGATTTGAAAGTGCCTATTCCTACTTCTTGCTCTACCTGTGAATTGCATGCTGTGAAGAATTTGGAACTTGCACAATGTGTTGATCATTTGCAGGATGAGAACAGTAAGTTGCGTGAAGTGCTGAGTTGGTTGTCTAGTCAGGAACCTCAGCTTGACATGATGATTGCCGGTTATAAGCGCTTTGATGGTTGGGCTTTGGGATCTGTTAAGTGTGGTGAGAGAGAAGGGAAATTTGGGAATATTCCAGTCCCACCACAACCCACACCCAAAGACAAGTTTGCACCCAATCCAAACCAGTTGCTTAAACCAAGAGAAAAACCAAGTGAGAAGACAAGTGAAAAGCCTAGTGAGAAACCAAGTGGAAAACCTAGTGAGAAGCCGTGTGAAGAGCCTCACCCCAAGCCTAAGCCAAGACCAATCCGTATCCATTGTGAGTTTTGTGGAAAGGATGGTCACAAGAGAGAGTTTTGCTATAAGACAAGGAGAGAGGCGAGAATGGCTAAGGAGTGGGCAAACAAGGACAGGTACCACCTTTCTCATGGTGTGCCTGAGCCTCGTATGCCACTACCTAAGGGAAAGGGTGTTGTGCATACGGTTCCAGCATGGAGAGGTAGGAGAGCTTCAGGTGGAGGCAAGTTTGCTGGCCGAGGGCCACCGGCCAAACCGTTCAGAGTGACCGGTCAGACCGGTGCTAGGTAGAGTGCTGGACAGTTTGGTTTTCGAGGCCGTGATGCTAGAGGGTTCAGCCCTTTCGGTCATGGAACAGATGGTAGGCGCTTTGAGTCTGGTGGTGTTGAGTTTGTTGGACGTTCTCCACCTCGTGATCAATACGAGTTTGGGATAAGTCGCAGCTTTGAGTCTCAGAGGGGCTACGAACCACGCTTTCCTTTTCGTGGTGCTCGTACTCCTCTAGTGAGACGGGAGTGGTTTTCCCATGGTGGTTCCAGGTTTGATAGGACGGATCGCAGTTTTGATAGGCACGGTAGGATGGATGTTGCTAATCCTACTTTTGAGGAGATGGCTCGGCACTAGTTTGACACCTTTGGTACTAACCCCAGTGTTGAGTCATTTGCTTGCTCTCGCTCTTGGTTTTGAGTTGCAGGTGGGAGCCCCGGAGAACATTTGGTTGACATCGGGGGTGGTTCTCCGGCTTCATACCCCGGTGGTGACATGGAGGTACATCACTTTTGGGTATGGTGGACAAGGATGAGTGACTTCTAAAGAAATGATAAAGGTAAGTGGATTTGTGACCTTCAAGTGTGTGGCCTTGGTCAAGCCACTTGGTTCATTTCGCCCCTTGCCCTATCTCATGTGTGTAAGGTGAGCTTTGTATGCTCTTTGACCTTAATGCATGAGTTTAGGGGGAGCCTGTGTGCTTAGTGTACTCTTTACTCTATCATGTGTACTAAGGGTGAGCTTTGTATGCTCTTTGGCCCTAGTGCATGTGTTTAGGGGGAGCCTGTGAGTTTTGCGCTCCTTCGCTCTTTTGCCGGTGGTGTCGAGCCCTTTTTCCCTCCCCTCGAGGAGCCGGTCTTTTGTGAGCTTTGTGTGCGGGAGCTCCTTTGTAGCATATGTATAGCTTTCCTTTGTGTATTTCTTGCATTTGCATTGCATTTGTATCATGATGTATAGTCATCTTTGTATGATAGCTTGCATGCATTTTGTTTAATATGCATTGTGTAGGAAAGCTTCTCCTATATACATTGTTTCACCATGGTATGCTATATATGATCTTGTGGGCTAGTTTGGTATGATTTGGCTTAGTGTGGCTTAGCTCTTGATGATCTTGGTTTATATCCATGGTTGATGGCTATGTTTTTCAAAAATCTCATATGTATGCTCTCTTGTGAGTAAATGCCTTTATATGATCTTGACAATTTTTTGTGGCTTGGCTATGCTTAATTTGTGGTTGGATAGCTTATTTTGATCATATGGGGCCAAAGGCTCATTTGTCGTCATGAATGTTTAGCCCCCATGCTTCATCTTGTGGAGGGGCATAAGTTCCTTTTTGTCGCAAAGACATTTCATGTACCAAATATGAATCTGAAAATGAAATGTAAATTGCTTGGAAAATGTGCACCCATGTCATATGTGCTTATTTTTATAGCTTTGGGTGCTAAACCGTTGCATGTTCCTTACCAATGAGAAGTCTCATACACAGAAGTAAGCACATGGCTCGGTATGCTTTGACATGACATGAGGTGCTTGTGGGTGTTTATGATGGTCTTATACTTAGAATGGTTGTCCTAGGATGAAGTTTGTGTGGCTTTGCCATTTTGATATGTTTTGATCATGTTTAGGACTTTGCTCATGAGAGGGATTTTTTGTAAAAATGCTCAATTCTATCTTAGCTTCGTCCATTGGTTGTGAAACTTGGTGATCTTGTAGTTTTTGTCCATACGAAGCTATCGAGTATCTAACTTGCTCATTTGGAGGTGTGTAGCATGCTATGTTGAATTTTGTCGATTTGAGAAGCTCTAGGTTGAAATTTTCCTATTTTTGGCTTGATTCATGCATTGTCTACAAGGGGGAGAAGTTTGAGCATGTTTTGGTCTACTGAATGCATTTTTAGGGTTTTCAGGTGGTTTCGAGCCATTTCTGGGCTCTGTTGTGCACCGGTCTGACCGGTTGAGGTCCCCGGTCTGACCGGTCAGAGTGCTGGTTCTGTTCATATGTTGGGCACCGGTCTGACCGGTGGTGTTGGCCAGTCTGACCGGTCAGAGCTGAGCTGATGCAGCTGCTCTGTTTCGTCAAGTGGTTTGCATGTATTCGTCCAGGGGGAGTTGCATTGGTTCAGGGGGAGCTTGCATGTGTGCAGGGGGAGCTCTTTGTGGTTTTCGAGCTTTGGATTGGTGGTTTGTGCTCTTTGCTTGAGCATGGTTTTGTCTCAGATGTGTCGAGCCGTTGCCCTTGCCTAAGGGGTCTGAGACTTGTCTTCTTCAAGTGATCTTGCTCATTGCCTTTTCTTTGGCTTTCGTTCGCTTGTTGGAGTTTCTTTTAGTCGTTTCTTTTCTTTTTCTTTTCTCTTGGTTACCAAAACATGTGTGTTGTCAATGCACTCATCAAGGGGGAGATTGAGAGCCATGTGTGGTTCGAGGACCGGTGGATGGTCGCTTCCTGGTGTGATGAGTGATTGACAACGTGGTGTGGACTGATTCTTGGCTAAGTATTGCAGGTGCAGGTTGCGGCTTGACTGGTGTTGGTGCAGGTGAAGAACAAGCGCGAAAGGTCATTGCTGGTGAGGCCTCCAGGTGTGGAGAAGGCAAGTAGGCTTGGTTCGAGGGACCCGGTGGCCAGCGGGGTCAAGTGCGGGCCGCATGGTGGCAAGAACGGCAAGATGAAGTCATGGACGGTTTCTAGGTTGAGCCTCAAAACCAAGGTCGAGCCGGGACTACGTGGGAGCCGGGTCATGAGTGGTGATTGGCGGAGGCTACACCGAGTTCGCAGGGTTTCCGGTGGTTCACCAGAAAACCAGTGGGTTCCTTGGTTGATCCACAAAGCCAAGACCGAAGAACGGTGCAGCAGCTCCAGACCGGTCTGACCGGTGGGTCTGACCGGTCTGACCAGTGGGTACCGGTCTGACCAGTGGGTACCGGTCTGACCAGTGACGAGCACCGGTCTGACCGGTGTGCGACGACGCAGTCCGGAATCTTCGAAGCGGAGGACACGCGTCGGGATCGCAAGGCTTGCGTCGAGGCTAAGCAAGTTTGCGGTCGCTGGGCATCCGTTCGATGGAGCGAAGACAAAGATTTCCGAATTCACCCTTGAGGGGCATGTACCCCTAGTTAGCTAGTAAGAGTATTTTCGTCTTTCGGTTGCATCCATATAACCCAAGTGGTGAGAGGATGGCAGCCATCTCTTGGAACCCTAGCTCATTTGGTTTTCCTATTTTCTCTTCCTATTTTCCTTAGGATTTTTGTAGGACTAGCTTGAGAGCTTCATGGTGAGATCTTGTGAGAGGGAAGGATGATCGGGCGGCAAGCTAGACCTTGTATGAACCTCTTTGGTATGTATAGATGATTCGGCGTGGTTCCTCAAGGCTTGGATGTGTTTTTCCCGTTCCTCCTTTTTGGTGATTTTCGGAGGTTTTTCTTGGCGAATTTCTTGTGGCGGTTTTGAGACCTTTCTCTTTGGGATTTGGTGGGGGATGTATGCATGAACCCCTCGTGGTTCTTTTCCCTTTGATTCCCTTCCCAAATCCGTGAGTAAAGGGGCTCGATTTTGGGGTTTTCGGAATTCTAGGGTTCGTGGTGTTCTTGGCGGAAATCCTTCGATTCCTCTTGATTCAACAAGTTTTGGTGGACCAAATCTTGGCTCTGGAGTGCCCATGAGGTGTTCCTACTATCCCCAAAGTCTTGTGCGAATCCGTGGAGCGAATCGGGAGATCGGGAGTTGGATTTGGGGGAGTTGACCCGCGGGCGCTGTTCATCCCGAGCTGCCCAGGTGTGACCGGTCTGACCGGTGCTCTTGACCGGTCTGACCAGTGCGAGCCCCTAGTGGGTTTTGTCTCAGGGAACTGCTGTGTTCGTGTGGTTTTGTCCCGTGGTCCTGCTGTCCAGTTCTTGGGCCGTTTGGAGTTATTTTGCTAGGCTTTGTGAGGGGTTTTCCTTCTTGGCAGGTTGTTCTTTGGTGGTGGTTTTTGTTCCAGGGCCTAGAGGAGTCACTGAGGCTTCCTGGAACTTTGCTGTGCATCTGCTGTTCGCCACCGGCCTGACCGGCAGAGTCCACAGGTCTGACCGGTGCCATCGGTCTGACTGGCAGGAGCCATCAGTCTGACCGGTGTGGCATAGACAGCAGGCTGCTCAGTTTTCCGCTGTGCGTTTGGGGTGTTTGGTTCGGTTGGTTGAGTTGTTGGTTCCTAGGACCAGTAGCACTCCAGTGGCTACGTGGTCTTGGCCAACTTGGGTAGTTGAGTCGGAGACGTGTGTTGGAAGCCGTGTTCATCTTGTTGGAGTCTCTATCTCCTTCGAGAAGAATTTTTATCGGCTCCCATTCACTCCCCCCTCTCTGGTTCGCCCATCCACCACCTCCAATCAACCCGGGGTGAGCCCAATCTCAACCTCGTGCCCTTGTTGCCCTGCTCCGGCCGCCCCTCGCCGCCGGCGAGCTCGCCCCGCCGCCGGAGGGCATGGGTGTGAAAGATTTTGTACTCGAGGGCATATATGTGAAAAGTGAGGGCATTTGTGTGAATCTCAGAATCTTTCCAGGGGCCTGAGAGTAAATAGATTCTATAGATTTGTTTGGTTTTGTCTGAATCTTGTAAAATCCGTAGAAATTCACAAAAAAATAAGAAAAATGTAAAACCAATTTTGTTGGTTTCCATGTGAGCAATTCTACAACTTTTACAAAGTATGACCATACGTTTGGATGATAGATTTTGCATGAAAAATTGAAATCAGTTTAACCTAGATTTGCTATAGTTCAAAATCTACATGTGATCCTGAGCTGCATTTTGGATATGTTGCTAGATATATCATGTGTAGACTCTGGACCAAAAATTGCACAACGTTACTAAGTAGATATTTTAATATGATTTATTTTGCATTTATGCTGACTCTGCCTTAATGATTTTTATAGCCAAATATAAATAGATTTTTGTGCTCAACTTCTGGCCATGATCATAAAATGACTAGTTTCACCTTTGCTGAATTAATTATAATTTTATATCCGTCAGAAAAAGTTATTCTTGATTTATGCTTAGATTAAAATTTAAATGCATAGTTCAAGATCTAGAGTAGCCTTTGCTACATTTGTTGTGTGCATAGCCTTGTTTTGAGTCAGAACAAGTGGGAGAAATTTGGGATCCAGAAGTTGCTTAGTTATTTTTTATATGCATTTCTCATATTTGTGGAAGCTAGAATTTGTCATTTGTGGTATAATTAATTCATAGCTCTTTTAATTGTGCACTTGTGTTCAATGGCCTTGTTTAGAGCTAAAGAGCTTCAGAAGTGTCATCTACTGCATTTTATGAATTTATTTATGAATAAAAACAATGGAGGCCAATTGAAGCTTAATATTAAGTTAAATTGGAAAACCACCAATAGCACACCTAATGACCTGGGTTGTGAAACATGCTAAGAAGCTTAGGACCAACCCTTGCTGTTTTTGTGAATTAAATGAATTAATTTGTATAAATATGTACACGGTCACTATCAAAAAGAATAAATAATAAAACACCGCATGACATTACTTTAATAGAAAGAATATACCACATATGTGTTAGTCAAGGTGATTGTGGCCAACCATGCACTTCATGGTTGTCATATGTTGTTTTGTAATTAATTAAATCAAAACTGTTAATTAAATCTAGCATATGCATCCTCGTGTAGATCTTCTCGACGGTAGCTATACACTCGTGCCAGAAGGAGGAGACGAGGGAGCTGACGGTGAGCTGCAGTATGTGGACGTAGCTCAGGACCTGGACCAAAGTCCAGAAGGGCCCAAGGCCAACCTTGCCGACGAAGGCAAGCCCCGGATCATTAACCCTTCTTTTTAAAATTATGCAATTACCTTTGCTATCTTTGTGCATTTACGTTTCAGGAGTTGAATGAAACCCTAGATGCATGATCCCTAGGTACCTATGTTCTTTAACTATTATGCTAGGTCGATAGCTGCTGTGCTATAGGACCCGGTAAAAGTCGAGTGATGTTCGTCACTCGCGAGAATAGGTTCTTATGTTGGAATCATAAGATCTTTATAAATGGATTGCTCATGTGGTAAGAGCATGGGATTTGGGCTCCGGTCAAGTGGCTTTCGTAGGGTAAGTTTTTGAACGTACTAAACACTTGCCGAGAATGGGACCGGTAAGCCTAGTACTTGATGGACACGTTGAGGGAACTTTTCCCTACTACCCTTGGGCACCATGTGGTGTTCCCGCTGCTTGCAACAGCGCGGTACTCGTGTGATTCTGGACGGGTCCGGCGTGAACGTACCAGTAAGCCTTGTACCAAAGATTGTAGGTTTGATCCTGATCCAAAGAAAGATGGGAACCGCCTGGTGGTTGTCCAGTGTGAGGGCATTCCACCGTGTGTTTAGGATTACCTTGCAAGGTTATAAATCAATCGGTTGTCGGCCTCTCACCGTTATCTGAGACTGCTTAATCAACTGGCCATGATATCTCTTAATGATGGAAACAGCTCGTCTACCGTCAGAGTGTCATACTTCTCAGAATCAAGAATGACCTCGACCTTTCCATCCCAAACTGTACGATCAAGTGAGTGCAAGAGCTTCACGGCTTTGTCATGATCATCGTACGGGAGCATGGCCACATTGGCCCTCATGTTGTTCACAATTGACTCATCGGGGAGATTTAGTGAAATTCTCGTACTCTCTCCAGTAAGTCACGTACAACCGAGCCTGAACCTGAGCGTTCCCAGCGTGAGCATTCTTCAACTGCTCCCAAATCCTACAAGCCAAGTCCTCTGTCTGAACCCGATCGAATTCGGATTGACACAGCACGAAACAAGTAGTCGACCGCCTTGTTGTTGGCGTCGTGCATGTCCCTCGATCCTGGAGCAAGGAAGTTAATCGGATGAACATAAGCTATGTTCACCGTAACATCCCAAAGGATCTGACCCTTGCCGTGGAGGAAAGCAGACATCCGCCTCTGCCACATCTGGTAGTTCTTCCCATCGAAGTGCGGAGGACCCGATCCCCTTTCCTGGTACGCCATCTTTGGATCTTAGACTGGTTAGAGTCTCGAAAGACCCGTAACCGGCTCTGATACCACTTGAAGGACCGAACTGGCGACCAGATAGGGGGGGGGGAGTGAATGGGAGCGGATAAAAATTCTTCTCGAGGGAGATGCCTTCTCCAAGAAGATGACCACGACTTAACCAAAGCACTTCTCCGACTCAACTACTCAAGTTGGCCCAGACCACGTAGCCACTGAAGTGCTACTAATCCTAGGAATCAACAACCACCGAAACCTACTCGAGAACGCAGCGGAACAAGCAACTCGAGCAGCACTCAGAACACACCGGTGAGACCGGTCAGATCGGTCTTGGCCGGGTCACCCGGACTAGACAGCCGGATCACTCGACACCCTCCAGAAACACACCGGGTCACCCTAGACCCCAAGCCGGATCACCAGATCAAAACTTGATGATTTCCATAGAAAGGCTCCTACACCGGTTAGGCCAGTACAGCACACCGATCAGACCGGTCCAAGCCTAGAAAACCCAAATCCAAGAAACCGACCTCCCGAGCTCCAAACAGCACCAAACTCGTAACAGCAACAAGCCTAGAAACTAGGGAACTCACCAAGACGTTCACCTGAGCCAAAACCCAATAGGGGACTACACTGGTCAGACCGGTGGAAGGCACTGGTCAGACCGGTCAGGGCATGGGCGCTCGGGATGAACAGCGAGCCGCGGGTCAACTACCCAGATCCACTTCTGATCTCCCGATTCGCTTCACGGATTCGCACAAGACTTTGGGGATACTAGGAGTACTTCATGGGCATCCCATAGTTATGATTTGTTCCACCAAAACTTGTTGAATCAAGAGGAATCGAAGGATTTCCACCAAGCACACCACTTTCCCGAAACCTAAGAAAACCCCCAAATCGATCACCTTTACTCACAAATTTGGGAGGGGAATCACAAGGAAAAGAACCACGAAGGGTTCATGCATACATCCCCTACCGAATCCCAAAGAGAAAGGCCTCAAATCCACCACCAGAAAATCGCCAAGAAAAGGCTCCGAAAATCACCAAAAAGGGAAAATGGGGGAGACAACAAAACACCATGAGGAACCATGCTGAATCATCTATACATACCATGAAGGTTCAAACAAGGTCTAGCTTGCCTCCCGATCATCCATCCCTCTCTCAAGATCCCACCATGAAGCTCTCAAGCTAGTCCTAGAAAATTCTAAGGAAAATAGGAAGGGAAAATAGGAAAGGGAAATGAGCTAGGGTTCCAAGAGATGGCTGCCATCCTCTCACCACTTGGGTTATATGGAGGCAACTTGTAGCGAACATGGCCTCATAAGCCATTTGTTCAAGTTTGATTTTGGTGATTAATGACAACATAATCAATGGGACTAACCAAATTGTTTAGCATGTCCTTGTAGACATTTCTAGGTCCCATGGATGCAAAAATATCACATGCCAAAATGAGAAGAAAAAGAAAAGAAAGGACACTGTCGGATGAACTGACGGTACCTAGAAAGCAAGCGTCGGTGCAATGGTCGGACGAGTTGGTACACTAGGTGAAAGCCAAGGCACCAACAGATGAACCGACGGTCCAGTTTCTAGTAGCGTCGGACGAATGGCAGAAGCACAGCAGCAGAAGACAGAAGCGTCGGATGAACCGATGGTCCATTGGAGGGAATTGTCGGTCTATCCGGTGATCAAGTTTGAACAAGACAGAGACGCGCCAAGACTGGAGCAGTAGCACAGATGAACCGACGGTGGAGCAGTGGTTCATCTGATGGTCTCGAAGAAGCAAACAGAAAGGTTTTGGCCGTGAGGTCTTCAGCACCGGATGAACCGACGGTGCATCGGTGTATAGCGTCGGATTAATTGTGTCAACGGTCATGTGCGGTGGAGGGCAACGGCTAGTAGCCCCGGATGAACCGACGCCCGGAAAAAGCATAGCGTCGGATCATCCGACGGTACTACTTTCAGCAGCTTTTAGCCAACGGCTAGTTTGATGCCTTGGGATATTTATACCCCCTCCACTCATCCTTTTGAGGTTGCTGTATGGTGTGGAAGTGTAGAGGAGTGCAAGACACCTAGAAGATCATATCCAATCCATCCAAATGCTAAATTGCTCATCCATAGACTTGCACATGCTTTGTGTGTGTGCTTAGTGCTAGGCTTAGCTTAGAGCTGAGTGAGTGCAAGGTTGTGCCAACCTTGTGAGGTGATTCTTGAGTGAATCAAGTTGTACAAGGTGAGCCCCTTGGGGTTGTGACAACCCGCCCGAGAAAATACCGTACTATCGCATAAACCAATCCACTTTAGCCATTAAGCGACAGTAAAGTATCATCCCGTCATAAGTTACCGGGTCAAGCCCAGTGAAATCACTTACATAGCAACAAAGGATCGACAATATGCATTAAGACTCACACGTTGGCGAGTCCAGAGTACAATACATAGATTACATCCAAATTTGCCCCGAAGGGTTTAATTATTACACACCGAAGTACTGGACACGATAAAAGAGGTTCAGAGTTTGAAAACAGCGGACATTCAACTAAGCGGTACGATAAGCATCACAAGAGGCCCTCCGTGATGCCGTCACTCGGCGTCATCCACCCTTTCCAGCTCCCAGCCGGGTGGAATCTCTCCAGACCAAACAACATTACCTGCAACAACATTTATAAAGCAAGGCTTAGTATACTAATACTCAGCAAGACTTAACCGTCGGGTGATAACCACACCACCAAACTCTAGACATGATAGGCTTTTTGGCCGGGGAGTTCTTTTGCTGAAAAGCAACAGAGAGTAGGTCCTTACTTTCAATATTTTAGCGCAAATTTTAGTTAATTACCATTTCTAAGTGAGCCAACTATTGCAATCAAGAATTGTACAATACAATTAATTCACGCAGAAGAATTCACATAGTTCTCTATGCTCAAGTCAGCTGAGGTGGATTGTGGTGTGACAGACCATCTTGAGAGCCCGACTGATTCCCATAGTCTTGCTCTCATCGGTGACGCAGGTGCTAAGTCTAACGCTAACCCATCCTCCGGCATGTACTCTTTGTCTTACTTGATGTCTTTACCAGATGAGGAGTTCGACGTGCTTGGAGAGGATGAGCTGGCACTGTTGACCAGGAGGTTCATGAGGTTGCACGAGAACCGGGTGAACACAAGGAGGACCACACGGACATGCTTCCAATGCGGCAAGCCAAGACAATTTGTCGCCGACTGTCTGGAGAAGATGGAGAACAAGGATGGCTACAAGCATTGGTCGAGGACGGAGAACAAGCACCGATCGAGGTGTGATCACAAGCACAAGCATAGGAATAAGGACGAGCAGAGATTGAGGAAGAAGGACGGCCACGACAAGAAGGACCGAGTGATGGTCGAAGCAAGCGATGTCGACTCCAGCTCCGCCTACTCTACCTCGAGCTCCAGTAGCAGCGAAGATGAAGGTGATCAGCGCAAGAGTAAGAAGGGGACCAAGAACTTGAGCGGGTTAAGCTGCTTCACGCGGAGACGGCTTCTGCGGCATGGCACACAGCTCCGGCAGCAAGAAGAGCCAGAAGGACGACTCGGACTCCGACTCCGAGGATGAGGTACGTGATGAGCTTTCCTTCTTGCGTTAGGAGAATGAGGAGCTTGGCAAGTTGCTTGATAACCGCGATGACATGCTTAGAGAGGTTAAGAAAATGAGAAAGGAGCTTAGGGCCTCGCTTGAAGATGCTAGGAGTAGAGTAGCTGAGCTAGAAACACAGAATCTTGATGCTAAGCTTGAGATTGATTCGCTTAAGGCTTCACTTGTTGTTTCTGATGAGGTTGATTGTGTTGATTGCTCTGTTTTCCTAGTTGATCTTACTGCTCTTAAGGAAAAGCATGCCTCAAAGTGTGAGGGACTAGATGTGCTTAGGGTTGAGTTGGTTGAGCTGCAATCTGGGCCCTCTTTGCTAGGTGCTTGCACGTCTTGTCCTGTGTTGCATGGAAAGACTGCTGAATTGCGTGCTCGCATTGTTTCACTTGAGGCTGATTTGAAAGTTTCGGTTCCTACTTCCTGCTCTACTTGTGAATTGCGTGCTGCGAACAATCTGGAACTTGCACATTATGTTGATCGCTTGCAAGATGAAAATGATGAGTTGAGGAACTGCTTGAGTTGGTTGTCGGGTCTGGAGCCTCAACTTGGTATCATGATAGCAGCTTTCAAACGCTATGATGGTCGGGCACTTGGGGCTGACAAAATTAGACAGAGCAGTGGTGAGAGAGATGAGAAAGTTGGAGAGATTCCTATCCCACCACAAACAACACACAAGAACAAGTTTGAGCCTAAGCCTAACCATCTCAAAAACAAACTTGACACAACTCCAGATCCACCTGTGTTCCCTCTCCAAACAAACAACTTCCAAAAACCGGTGAGATTTCTGAATCCCAAGAGAGATGTGGTTGGAGAGAAGAAGGGAGAGAAGCCAAGTGAGCAGCCCCAACCTGAGCCTAAACCAAAACCCATCCGGTTCCATTATGGGTATTGTGGTAGAGATGGTCACAAGGATGAGTTTTGCTTCAAGAGGAAGCGTGAGGAGAGGTTGGCTAAGGAGTGGGCTAACAAGGACAGGTACCACCCTTCAAGTGGTGTACCTGAGCCTCGTATGCAAATACCCAGGGCTAAGGCTATTGTGCATACGGTTCCAGCTTGGGGAGTGTTGGTATTTCTTAACCTCACCACTATGACACCGGGATAGCGTGAGCGTGTAAGAATCACCCGGGTATACTGACGGGTGCGAACGAGTCTGCAAGTGCACAGATACACCGTTGTAGCACTTCTCCCTCGGGAGTATTCTAAAGGGTATCGTATCCTAGGAACAGATGGGGTACTCTACGAGTGACTTATCCAAGGACACAGGATCTCTACTGAGGTAGGTGAGAGGTATGGAATCCCTTGTAGGTACTCAGTTCTAGGGGGTACAAGCTACAAAGGATCTCGCTTCGGACACCGGACCCTCCTGGCTATAACAGTCGGTTCACGGCAAATGGTTGCCTACACCTGCATCCGAACGTGGGGGATTCCATAAGGGTCCAACGGCTGTCACTACCGCGGCCTACCCGTAGACAAACCATGGGATACAGGGCAATCAAAGGATAACCCGTAGTCGAGACACCACATCTACACTACCGACTACTACTATACCACGGCTACGTCTAACGTGTCGTAGCAACACTATAGCACTCCGTATAAATACGGAGTGACGAACCCACGAGTACGGCTAGACCTTGCCCATCATGGAATCAAGACGATACTAAGAGATATGAATGACACTTTGATCTACTTCAGATATGCATGAGACTCACTATATTCTAATTGACAGGCAATCACACAAACGGATAAGTTTACTATGTAACTCCTTCGCAAGATCAAATGGGGTTATGCTACTATAACATAAAGCCTATGATCAAGAACACATGAAGAACACTAGAACATATCACCCATGTATGAATGCGACTTTAGTCTAATTGGAATATAACGAAATACTCACTTTAGTCTAAATGAAGAACGACGTCACTCACGAGATACAAGGGGATGGTGGATGAAGAACAAATCATCACACCTCTCCTCTACTCATCCACACACTCCCTCTCTACCTAGCACCACCTAAGCTAGATCCTCCTCACCCTCGCACTCATGGTGGGATGAGATTTCACCTCCACCAAGAGGGAATGAGAAGAAGAGGAAGAGGCTAAGGTGAGAAGTTGCCTTCAAGTGTGTTATCCTCTTCTTACCCCCGTCCTCTTCTATTATAGGCCAAGGCACCGGTGAGAGGACACCCCATGCACCCCCGAAATGTGACCAGGAGCCAACCAGGAGGTAGCACGTGGAAGGCCATGATCAACCGACCCAAGGTTGGTTCGGCCGATCCTAGGATCAGCCGACCCCTAGGTGGGCCTCCTCGGCCTGTGCTTTCTCTAAGTGGCTGCTTCGTGGGTCCTGAGCTCAGTTCTCGGTGTGCACGTGTATTTGAGGCGGTTTAGTCGCTCTGGTGGGCCATAGGATCCATGTGAAGCACACGTGGCGTTCTCTGATTCGCTGAGGCTCTCTCTTTTGGATTGGTGATGTCATCGATCCAGGGGATGCTTGCATGGCAGCCTCTCATTGGGTGAGCCTGAAGTGCTAGGATCATGGAGGTGTGCTTTCTCTTCAGTTCTTATGCTAGACACCTGCATTCATCTTTATACAGCCACTCGTGGAAATTGTCAGTTTAAACCCCTATTCTACTGTGGATGCATGATTCTTATGATGAAATGCAGGGATTGACAGCCTTAAATTAGGTACTTAACAGCCGTCAACAACTCCCCCACACTTGACCTTTGCTCGTCCCGAGCAATAGGGAAGAGATCAAGCGGGTTAAACCAAAGGTATGAAACAAACATAAGAATTATTCCAGGTCATACCTTGCTCTTGTGAACTTTGTGGAGTGGCTACCATGCCATCTTGGGTAGTTGATAAGAAGAACGACCATGAATCAAATCCCTTAAACATCTGATGGCAAGCACTTGGGGTTTTTAACGATTTTTAAAGAAAATCATGCTCTGCCTCCGTCTTTGATTCTCTCGGATCGCTCAATGTGCATATGTCCTCACTTAGCCATGACTGCCTTATATTCATCCTACTTCTAACAAGCTTATGTGGAGCTCAGGGTAGGATATGAATGGTAAGGCATACTTGTATCACATATTTTGCAAAGTCAAAAACTGGATCCAAAGAGTAAATCAAGTCATACAATTAGATCAAGATTTGCACGTGCATGAATGCAGTGGATATGGTAAGGTGGACACTAGGCCCGGAATGGGTGCTAGTTATTACCATATTTAATGAGTGAGATGAATGACTCCATTGCATGATTCTCTCTCTCCTACATATATGAAAAGTCTTATGAGAGCATGGCTATCCTCCTTTCCAAGTGGACCTTCATGTGCCCATTTTTTTTTCATAACTGCAGGGACCTTCATGTGTCCCCTTTTTTTAGATAGCCATGCCTCTTTACAAAATATTTGAGGAGAGAGAAATCAATACATACGATGGATCATTTATGTAGGTGAATAGATGAATGATACAATGCTAACTTCCAGAGTAGAAGCATAGCAAGGGGGAAATGGTGGTGTGCACATGAATCTTGATCATGAGAGCATGAAAAGAATTCCTAAAAGGGTCACAGAATTGGACAAGGCTCAATGTGATAGCAAGCAGCATATGAGTATAAGGTTTTCAACTAAAAACATCATATGGCTTTGGTAGGACTGCGACATATCAAAGAGGAGCTTGCAAGAGCATTTTTTTTTAAAACCCCGAGAACTAAAACCTTCAGAGCTAAGATCATATCATCAAGTCATATCTCGCTTGTCAACTACTTAGATGAACATGTTGTCCTTATGAAGATATTGTTCACAAGCATCAAGGGTATAATTAAGGAATAAGACTTATGCGTGTCAGCCAGAGGTACAGAGTAAGCATCACCATAATATTCTTGAGTTAGTTTATAAAGGATTTTATAAAGGAACATAACGAACTCAGGAATCATGGTTAAATGAGGTAGAGATGCAAACCAGCGCTGGTTGTCGGTACAGACCGGACGGGGTTTTTGTGACGTGCAAGAGTGCATCTCCATTCAGGTTCTCTCAGCATGAGCGGTCGTACGCGCTGTGCAACTGTAGCGGGGGTACAAAGGTTCATCGTGTTCACGTTCAGAGAGTGCGACTCTCCCCCACACTATCTTGTACCTGGGTGCAGTTCTTCAAGACAAACAAAAACAAAAACAACTAACACATATGTGACTCGACCGGGTTATATGACCGGTGGAGCCAGATTATTTTATTCAAGTTCATAATGAAATAGGCGCTTACACACATGATGGAAATAAAATTTGGAAGGGAAATAAATGGAAGGAAACAAACTAAACCTAACTAAGCGCCTATGGAAAATGAAAGGTGGGCGTAGCCCTCTAATCTGTGAAGAGGGCTTCCAAACCCTCTGCCTTGATCAGGCACTACAACATAGCATTCATCTCCTCACTGGTCTCGAGAAAAAGATGCTTGAGCTGCCGATACTCCTCCCGCTGCTTCTTCACAACCTTTATTAAGGCCTCGTACTCGAGGTACAGATCTGCCAATTTGTTTGCCACTTTGTTGCTTGGAGATTCCTTCTGTTGGGTAACGAAGCCAGGATATCCTCAAGTTCTGTCTCCCAGCACGGTGGGTATGGCTTGGGCACTCCGCAGCTATCCTTCGGGGTCCTCACCCCAAAGATGTGAAACCTGGTCTGGGGCTGTGGGAACTCGTCCCAAACATCCTGCTCATACTTGTGCCAGAAAGGCTCACCACCTTTGCCAAAGAGTGATCCGGTGTAGCGCTCTCCGAGCTCAACGATGGGCCTGGCCAGTCATCATGGAGCACCTTCTTGCTTGAATCATGGGCCAGTTTCTTCCCTAGGACGGTAAATCGGGAACAATGACCAACGAGAGTGGGGGGTGAAGATGAGCCGCGCCTAGCTGGGGGCTCTATTGAGTCTCCAGTTGGGCTTCTCAACCTCCTTCCTCGCTCTGGGGTCATCATATCATCCTGAGATCGGTCCCATGGATGCAACTTGTGGCTCCCTAGGTCGCTGAAGAAGAAGGACTTCTCCCCTTCGAAGGCTAACAGGACCTTCATCCGACAAGGCTGTGCGTCCCGGCTACTCATGAATGGTGGTGTGGTGGCTGTGAGGAGGAAGGAGAAGGGGAGATGGAGTTCCTGCGCGACTCAAAGTCTGTCATGCGGCGAGGAGGAGGTCTCTGGAGGACAAAGGGAGGCACATGCGAAAGGAGAGAGGCGGCAGCGCCCTTATTGGGTCGGCCGAACCCATATGGGCCCCGCTGGGCCTCCCCTTTGGCCTGTGGGTTCTAGTGGGGCTCAGGGTCCCAGGGCCAGGTGCCCCACAGATTTTGAGGTCGGAGGCTTCAGTGATAGCTAGGATAAGGTTTTGGGCATATAGTTGCCCTCACCCCATTTAACCTTACTTAAACCTATTCTCACATTAATAACTCAACATGGGGGATTACCTGGACTCATTCCCGAGTAAAGAGATGTTGTTGCCCCTTTTTGCTAGATCATTCCCCTTTTTCCGGGGTACCTCCTTACTCTAACTCATGGTTCCCTCAGCAGGTTTCTTATGATGGAACCCGTTCTCTTCCTGCATGGTTGGTGCATATATACACTGCAAGCTCTGCTCAGGATGTCGCGGTGATAGCTTCCGCAACCAATCTAAGGGAACTGTGATGGGTAACCTTAGGAAGATCGTGCAGCTAGCAAGGTTTTAGCATTACAGACAAGAGATGACAGAGGTGATGAAGACGAGCACCAGATCCGGCCTGTAGCCAAGAGTGCTCTAAGAGTGAAGCTCTCACCTCTGGGAGCCTGGCTCAGGAATGCTCGGACCCAGATCAATTGTGTGAGACTCCATGGGTCAAGTGAACATTTGAGCCATAGGTTGAGAGTAAGAACCTGCTAGTTCATTCTCTCCTTAGGTTGCCAAAGGTTCTCACCCACATTAGTGTGAGGATGACACGTAAGCCAACCCAAGCTTCCAACGGGAGTGCAAAAGATAGAGATGCAACAACACTCCCGCGGGGCATTGATCAAGTCAAGGCGTAAGAATGGGGTTTATGCCTACTTAACTTGATCGGCATCCGTCCTAGTTGAGCTCAGGATGACGAGATGGGTTGCTCAACTGGATCGGTATAAAATCATACTTTCCATGGCCGAAAGTATAGAGATTTTATGAGCCTGGGGCCAGTGTCTTGGCCTGACCTTTGGTGTGGCGGCACCTCGGATCGAGCCTTGACATGAAGCACGAAACATTCATCGTAACCTCTCCTAGAAAGTTGTAGTCGAGGTCGAGATAATCGTTCTCGCCAGGAACAACCACCCTTCCTTAACTACTCCTTTCCTCCTTCCTTCGAGACTAAGTCTCGAAGGTCGGGTTTTAAGAGAAGAAACGATAGGGGAATCTAAAGGCAGAACTCACACTAGGTGCTCTTTGCCACAGATTCCTGCTAGTCAAGAATGATTTCTTCGACCAGAGTGTAGCAAAGGTTGGTATGTAAGCTCGGGCTCTCTTGAAGATGGATTTAGGCAACTGTTCATTACCACATTCGACTACCTCGTTGCTCAAGACGGGCGGGGAACTGAAATCTCGGATTTTTCCTATAATTTCCTTCCCTCGTTCCGGCTCTAAAAACACAAAGGAGCCTCCCGAAATGGCATCAAGTGTCATGCCACTGCCCTCTAGCAAACCAAGCCGGAAGTGCTGCAGGAGCACCAGGTCTGACAGATTAAGGACTGGGCAAGACTCAGCCATAGAGGCGAAACGATGCCATGCCACGCCTAGGGATTCCTTCTCTCTTTGTTTGAAACTGAGGATCATCATTCTTAAGGAAATGATATGCCTCAAAGGAAAGAATCGAGTACAGAAATTTGCTCTCAATGCTCCCCAGTTGAGGTGAACATGACCAAAACAACGGTACCAAGTTCTCGCTCCTCCAGAAAGGGAGAACGGGAACAAGTTCCTCCTAAGAACATCTTGTGCCGCCTCAGTCTTACCCTAGGTGGAACACAGTTGCTCAAAGTCTCTCACATGGAAGTAGGGATTTTCATGACTTTTCCCGGAGAAGGAATTGTCTTTAACTAGCTTCATGAGGGATGGGTGAACCATACAAGGTGTCAAAGAGGTTGGTTGCCTCCTTAAGGATAATTCCATTGGTTGACTCATAACGAGCAAAATGTGTGTACAAGGATAACCTTCCTGGGATAACGGGGGGGGGGGGGTAGAGGTAGAAACAAAAAGGAAAACAAGAGATACGAGGATAGTCGGGTTCGTAGATTCTCGACAACCGTTCCCCGGCAACAGCACTAGAAATGCTTGTAGGTATTTCTTAAACTCACCACTATGGCGCTAGGATAGCGTGAGCGTGTAAGAATCACCCGGGTATACTGACAGGTGCGAACGAGTCCGCAAGCGCACGGATACACCGTTGTAGCACTTCTCCCTCGGGAGTATTCAAAAGGGTATCGTATCCTAGGAACGGATGGGGTACTCTATGAGTGACTTATCCAAGGACACAAGATCTCTACTGAGGTAGGTGAGAGGTATGGAATCTCTTGTAGGTACTCGGTTCTAGGAGGGTACAAGCTGCAAAGGATCTCGCTTCAGACACCGGACCCTCCTGGCTATAACAGTCGATTCATGGCAAATGGTTGCCTACACCTGTATCTGAACGTGGGGGATTCTGTAAGGGTCCAACGTCTGTCACTACCGCGGCCTACCCCAAGACAAACCATGGGATACAGGGCAATCGAATGATAACCCGTAGTCTAGACACCACGTCTACACTACCGACTACTACTATAGCACGGCTACGTCTAACGTCCCGTAGCAACACTATAGCACTCCGTATAAATACGGAGCGACAAACCCGCGAGTACGGCTAGACCTTGCCCATCATGGAATCGAGACGATACTAAGAGATATGAATGACACTTTGATCTAATTCAGATATGCATGAGACTCACTATATTCTAATTGACAGGCAGTCACACAAACGGATAAGTTTACTATGGAACTCCTCCGCAAGATCAAACGAGGTTATGCTACTAGAACATAAAGCCTATGATCAAGAACACATGAAGAACACTAGAACATATCACGCATGTGTGAACGCGACTTTAGTCTAATTGGAATATAACGAAATACTCACTTTAGCCTAAATGAAGAACGGCGTCACTCACAACATACAAGGGGATGGTGGATGAAGAACAAATCATCACACCTCTCCTCTACTCATCCACACACTCCCTCTGTACCTAGCACCACCTAAGCTAGATCCTCCTCACCCTCGCACTCATGGTGGGATGAGATTCCACCTCCACCAAGAGGGAATGAGAAGAAGAGGCTAAGGTGAGAAGTTGCCTTCAAGTGTGTTATCCTCTTCTTACCCCATCCTCTTCTATTTATAGGCCATGGCACCGGTGAGAGCACACCCTGTGCACCCCTAGAATGTGACCAGGAGCCAACCAAGAGCCAGCACATGGAAGGCCAGGATCAACTGACCCAAGGTCCGTTCGGCCGATCCTGGGGTCGGCCGACCCCTAGATGGGCCCCCTCAGCCTGTGCTTTCTCTGAGTGGCTGCTTGGTGGATCCTAATTTCGGTTCCCATTGTACACGTGTATTTGAGGCGGTTTAGTCACTCTGGTGGGCCATAGGATCCATGTGAAGCACACGTGGCAGTCTCTGATTCGCTGAGGCTCTCTCTCTTGGATTGGTGATGTCATCTATCCAGGGGATGCTTGCATGGCAGCCTCTCATTGGCTGAGCCTGAAGTGCTAGGATCATGGAGTTCTCCTACGAGTTCGACTTCGGTTCAAACCCGATCGAATCCGAGTCCGAGCTCAACACGATCAAGGAGCCGCTGTCAGGTCCTGCTGCAGGCTTGGTCATTACATCTACTCCCACCAGCAGATTCGTCTACTGGCCCGACCGAAAGCCCGCAGACCTGACTGACGACAACTCACGCTATGTCACCTACCTCGAGACTCTCCCCTTCCAGGAGGGGACACCACTGACTCCAAACGAGGAGGAGCACACGCCAATGGAGGTGGCGACTACCGACTCCGGACTCTGCACGCCTGACCGCCAGGTGTTCATGGCAACCGGGGACGCTGGAACCTCAGAGAACCGAGTTGATCGGTACCTCGAAGACATCTCAGAGGACGAAGATTCAGCCAACGCACCCGCAGATGAGACTACTGATGCCAAGAACGCTTGGCGCGAACGCAACAGAAAGCGAGCAGACCGACGCTGGCGGCTCCGCGAAGCTCTCCCTATCCGGAACCTCAACGACGCCTTGGATCAAGTCGCCAACCGGGTGCACACTACCCCTGAGCAGTGCCTCATGTCTATCACCACGATAGCACAAACAGCTCAGGGGCACCGCACAGGCGAACTCATCGCCAAGCTCGCTGAGGACGCCTACTTCATGCGAGTCAACAATAGAACCGCCGGAGCGGGGAACCATGAAGCCACTAGTCGCAGCCGCACCCCAGCAGATGTCGGGCGCAATCGCGTCCGTGGCGAACAACAGCCAACCCCCAACCGCTCCAAAGCCTCTGCAGGAGGACCCTCGCACGGCAGCAATAGCGGCGGGGGCGGCAGCCGCGGTGGCGATGGCAGCAGCAGCGGTAGTTCCTCCCACGGCGGAGGCAGAAAAGTTGGTGGCAGCGGCGATCACGGAGGCCGAGGCCACGCGAACAGCCACAACACTAGTAACGCACGCGGCGGCTACGACGCCCACCATAGGATCGACGAGATCTGCCGCGCCAAGAAGACTACCGAAGTCAGCGACAGCGACGGCTTCCCCGCCTACTCTGCACGACTTCGCGATCTGCTTCTCCCCGAGAAATTCAAACCCCTCAGGATCACCAAGTACGACGCGAAGCAAGACCTAGTTCAGTGGCTCAGGTGCTATGCCCTGGCCATTGAAAACGCTAGTGGCGACAACGACACCAAGTGCCTCTACTTTCCCTTTTGCCTGGACTAAGCTCCACTTACATGGCTCGAGTCGCTCGACAAGAACTCGATCGACAAGTGGGACCAGCTGAAGGCCCAGTTCACCAGCAACTTCGCGGGCGCCATGGGACGCTCGGGTACTTGCATGGATCTGGTGATGGTCAAGCAGGAGCAAGGCGAGACCCTCCGCCAGTACATGCGCCGCTTTTTCGACAAGCGCGTGACCGCAGTCGACGTCACCGACAAAGAAGTCATCGACCTCTTCCAAGATGGGCTCTACCACCGTCGCACCTTCGAAGACTTCGGTCGCTGTCACCTGAGCTCTATCACCAAGCTCAAAGACATGATCACCTCATGGGCCGACGAAGAGGATAAGGTGAACGCCATGTACGACTCCATTCGCGGCAAGAGCAAAAATAACACGGGCGGCAACAACAACAACAAGGATCAAGGGAGTCACAACAACAACAACTACTCGGGTCCTAACCACAAGCGCAAGCCAGACAACACAGTCGCGGCTATACAGCGCCCTGCGAAGGACAACTCCAAAAAGACCTCCGACGTCTTCAGAGACTGAGAGCCATGTGTGGTTCGAGGACCGGTGGATGGTCGCTTCCTGGTGTGATGAGTGATTGACAACATGGTGTGGACTGATTCTTGGCTAAGTATTGCAGGTGCAGGTTGGGGCTTGACTGGTGTTGGTGCAGGTGAAGAACAAGCGCGAAAGGTCGTTGCTGGTGAGGCCTCCAGGTGTGGAGAAGACAAGTAGGCTTGGTTCAAGGGACCCGGTGGCCAGCGGGGTCAGGTGCGGGCCGCATGGTGGCAAGAACGGCAAGATGAAGTCATGGACGGTTTCTTGGTTGAGCCTCAAAACCAAGGTCGAGCCGGGGCTACGTGGGAGCCGAGTCATGAGTGGTGATTGGCGGAGGCTACACCGAGTTTGCGGGATTTCCGGTGGTTCACCAGAAAACCACTGGGTTCCTTGGTTGATCCACAAAGCCAAGACTGAAGAACCGAAGACGGAGGTGCAGCAGCTCCAGACCGGTCTGACCGGTGGGTCTGACCGGTCTGACCGGTGGGTCTGACCGGTCTGACCGGTGGGTACCGGTCTGACCGGTGAGGAGCACCGGTCTGACCGGTGTGCGACGACGCAGTCCGGAATCTTCGAAGCGGAGGACACGCGTCGGGATCGCGAGGCTTGCGTCGAGGCTCAGCAAGTTTGCGGTCGCTGGGCATCCGTCCGATGGAGCGAAGACAAAGATTTCCGAATTCGCCCTTGAGGGGCATGTATCCCTAGTTAGCTAGTAAGGGTATTTTCGTCTTTCAGTTGCCTCCATATAACCCAAGTGGTGAGAGGATGGCAGCCATCTCTTGGAACCCTAGCTCATTTGGTTTTCCTATTTTCTCTTCCTATTTTCCTTAGGATTTTCATAGGACTAGCTTGAGAGCTTCATGGTGAGATCTTGTGAGAGGGAAGGATGATCGGGCGGCAAGCTAGACCTTGTATGAACCTCCTTGGTATGTATAGATGATTCGGCGTGGTTCCTCAAGGCTTGGTTGTGTCTTTCCCGTTTCTCCTTTTTGGTGATTTTCGGAGGCTTTTCTTGGCGAATTTCTTGTGGCGGTTTTGAGACTTTCTCTTTGGGATTTGGTGGGGGATGTATGCATGAACCCCTCGTGGTTCTTTTCTCTTTGATTCCCCTCCCAAATCCGTGAGTAAAGGGGCTCAATTTTGGGGCTTTCGTGGTTCTAGGGTTCGTGGTGTTCTTGGCGGCAATCCTTCGATTCCTCTTGATTCAACGAGTTTTGGTGGACCAAATCTTGGCTATGGAGTACCCATGATGTGTTCCTACTATCCCCAAAGTCTTGTGTGAATCCGTGGAGCGAATCGGGTGATCGAGAGTTGGATTTGGAGGAGTTGACTCGCGGGCGCTGTTCATCCCGAGCTGCCCAGGTGCGACCGGTCTGACCGGTGCTAGCCCTTGGTGGGATTTGACTGGGGGAACAGCCTTGTCCGTGTGGTTTTGTCCCGTGGTCCTGCTGGTCAGTTCTTGGTGCGTTTGGAGTTGTTTTGCTAGGTTTTGTGAGGGGTTCTTCTTCCTTGCAGATTTTGTTTCGGAGGTGGTTTCTGTCCCAGGGCCTAGAGGAGTCACTGAGGCTTCCTGGAACGTTTGTTGTGCGGCTGCTGTAGCCACCAGCCTGACCGGCTCTATCCACCGGTCTGACCGGTGTCACCGGTCTGACCAGAAAGCCCATCGGTCTGACCGGTGTAGCACAGGCAGCAAGTCGTGCAAGTTTTTCGCTGTGCGTTTGGGTCGTTTGGTTGAGTTGTTGGTTCCTAGGACTAGTAGCACTCCAGTGGCTACGTGGTCTTGACCAACTTGGGAAGTTGAGTCGAAGACGTGTGCTGGAAGCCGTGTTCATCTTGTTGGAGTCTCTATCTCCTTCGAGAAAAATTTTTATCGGCTCACATTCACTCCCCCCCTCTCTGGTTCGCCTAATCGGTCCTTCAATTGGTATCAGAGCCGGTTCGGGTCTTCATTGACTCTTACCATTCTAAGATCCAAAGATGGCGTGCCAGGAACGGGGTTCGGGTCCTCCGCACTTCGATGGGAAGAACTACCAGATGTGGCAGAGGCGGATGGCAGCGTTCCTCCACGGAAAGGGTCAGATCCTTTGGGACGTCATGGTGAACACAGCTTATGTTCATCCGATGAACTTCCTTGCTCCAGGATCGAGGGATATGCTTGAAGCCAACAACAAGGCGGTCGACTACTTGTTTCGTGCTCTGTGTCAGCCTGAATTCGATCGGGTTCAGACAGAGGACTTAGCCTGTAGGATTTGGGAGTAGTTGAAGGATGCACATGCTGGGAATGCTCAGGTTCAGGCTCGGATGTACGCGACTTACCGGAGAGAGTACAAGAACTTCACTCATCTCCCCAGCGAGTCCGTCGATGCCCTTTTCCAGCGATTTACGGTCGTTGTGAACAACATGAGAGCCAATGCGGTCGTGCTCCCATACGATGATCATGATAGAGCTGTGAAGCTCTTGCACTCGTTGGATCGTACCGTATGGGACGGGAAGTTTGAAGCTATCGTTGAGTCCGAGAAGTATGACACCTTGACCGTGAATGAGCTGTTCTCGAAGCTCAAGTCGGCTGAGTTGGACCGTGGTATGACAGCCAAGATCGAGAGCCCGACTGATTCTCATAGTCTTGCTCTCGTTGGTGGCAAAGGAGCTAAGTCTAACGCTAACGCATCTTCCAGGATATACTCTCTGTCTTCTTTGATGTCTTTGCCAGATGAGGAGTTTGACGTGCTTGGAGAGGACGAGCTGGCGTTGCTGACCAGGCGGTTCGAGAGGCTGCACGAGAACCGGGTGAACACGAGGAGGACAGCACGGACGTGCTTTCCGTGCGGCAAGCCAGGACACTTCGTCGCCGACTGCCCGGAGAAGACGGAGAACAAGGACGGCTACAAGGACGGCTATAGGCACCGGTCGAGCAGGGACGGCAAGTACCGATCAAGGCGCGACCACAAGCACAAGAACAAGCACAAGGACGAGTGACGGTCGAGGAAGAAGGACGGCTGCGGCAGGAAGGCCCGAGCGATGGTCGGAGCAAGCGACGTCGACTCCAGCTCCGCCTACTCTTCCTCGAGTTCGAGTAGCAGTGAAGACGAAGGTGATCGGCGCAAGAACAAGAAGTCATCCAAGAACTTGAGCGGGTTGAGCTGCTTCACGGGAGATGGCTTCTGCGGCATGGCACGTAGCTCCGGCAGCAAGAAGAGTCATCAGAGCGACTCGGACTCCGACTCCGAGGATGAGGTATGTGATGAGCTCTCTTCTTTGCGCAAGGAGAATGAGGAGTTGGTTGACTTGCTTGATAATCGCGATCACATGCTTAGAGAGGCTAAGAAGATGAGGAAAGAGCTTAGGGCCTCACTAGAAGATGCTACGAACCGTGTGGCTGAGCTAGAAACCCAGAACCTAGATGCTAAGCTTGAGATTGATTCGCTTAAGGCTTCTCCTGTGGTTTCTGATGATGTTGATTGTGTTGATTGCTCTGTGTACCTAGCTGATCTTACTGCTCTTAAGGATAAGCATGCTTCTACTTGTGATGAACTAGATATGCTTAGGGTTGAAGTGGCTGAGCTTAAGTCTAGACCTGCTTTGCTAGGTGCTTGTACTTCTTGCCCTGTTTTGCATGGAAAGATTGATGAGATGCATGCTTACACTGTTTCGCTTGAGGCTAAGTTGAAAGAGCCTATTCCCACTTCTTGCTCTACCTATGAATTGCATGCGGTTAAGAATTTGGAGCTTGCGCATTATGTTGATCGCTTGCAGGATGAGAATGATGAGCTGAGGAAATGTATGAGCTGGTTGTCGGGTCAGGAGCCTCAGCTTGGTATCATGATAGCGGCTTTCAAACGCTATGACGGTCAGGCACTTGGGGCTGACAAGCTTGGAGAGAACAGTGGTGAGGGAGTTGAGAGAGTTGGAGAGATCCCTATCCCACCACCAAACAGACACAAGAACAAGTTTGAGCCCAAGCCTAACCATCTCAGAAACAAACTTGACCCTACTCCAGATCCACCCATATTCCCTCACCCAACAAATGATTTCCAAAAACCAGTGAAGTTTGTGAGCCCAAAGGGAGGTGAGGAAGGAGAGAAGAAGGGTGAGAAACCGAGTGAGCAGCCCCAACCCAAGTCTAAGCCTAAGCCACAACCCATGAAGTTCCATTGTGGGTATTGTGGGAGAGATGGTCACAAGGATGAGTTTTGCTTCAAGAGGAAGCGTGAGGAGAGAATGGCTAGAGAGTGGGCTAACAAGGACAGGTACCACCCCTTTAATGGTGTACCTGAGCCTCGTCTGCAGATGCCCAGGGCCAAGGCGATTGTGAGGACGGTTCCGGCTTGGGGAGACCGGAAGGCAGCAAGTGGGGCTGCTGGCCGAGCTACACCGGTCAGACCGGTGCGCTACACCGGTCAGACCGGTGCGCTACACCGGTCAGACCGGTGCAGGTCTGGGCAGACAGCGAGTTGATTTTCGTGCTCGTGAGGATGCTTGGCTTGGTTCTGGTGGTCGTGGTTCTGGTGATTGGTCTGGAAAGTTTGTAGGTGGTCAGTTTGCTAGATGTTCTCCACCTCGTGCTCAATACGGGGGTAGGAGGAGTCGTAGCTTTGAGATTGAGAGGAGGAATGGTCCACGGTCTTCTTTTCGTGGCTTTCGTCCTCCTCCAGCTAGAGAGGGTTGGTTCCCTCGTAGTGGTTACCGTGGTGGTATTCGTGGTGGAAGCTTTGATAGGCGTGATGATTTGGTTTGTGCTAACCCCACTTTGGAGCAAATGGCTCGGCACTGGTTTTACTCTTTTGGTACTAACCCCAGTGCTGAGTCGTTTGTTCACTCACGTGCTCGCTTTTGAATTTCAGGTGGGAGACTTGAGGAACGTTTGGTTGATTGACTCCGGTTGCTCGAGGCATATGACCGGGGACAAGGGGTGGTTCTCAAGTCTCGTCCCGGTGGTGTCCAGGACTGAAGGACCGATTAGGCGAACCAGAGAGGGGGGAGTGAATGGGAGCCGATAAAAATTCTTCTCGTAGGAGATGAGGACTCCAAGAAGACGAACACAGCTTCAAAATCACGTCTCCGACTCAACTACCCAAGTTGGCCAAGACCACGCAGCCACTGGAGTGCTACTGGTCCTAGGAACCGACAAACACCTTCACGGACTCGAGAACGCAGCGGAACAGCAACTCGAGCACCACTGACCTACACCGGTCAGGCCGGTGAGCACCACTGGTCAGACCGGTCCCTGCTGGCAAAATCTGAGAACTTCCACAGATGGCCCCTACACCGGTCAGGCCGGTGTAGCTCACCGGTCAGACTGGTCCGAGCTAGGAAATCCCAAATCCTCCGAACAGGCCTACCGAGCTCCAAACTGACCCAAACTCGAAACAGTAGCAACACGGGACAACAACGAACTCACCCAGACGTTCACCCGAGGCAAAACCCACAGAGCCTCTACACCAGTCAGACCGGTCAGGCTGGTCCGCTCGGGGATGAACAGCACCCGCGGGTCAACTCCCCCAAATCCAACTCCCGATCTCCCGAATCGCTCCACGGATTTGTGCAAGACTTTGGGGATAGTAGGAACACCTCATGGGCACTCCATAGCTAAGATTTGGTCCACCAAAACTTGCTAAATCAAGAGGAATCGAAGAAATCCCACCAAGAACGCCTCTAACCCTAGAGCCACGAAAACCCCAAAATCGAGCCCCTTTGCTCACGGATTTGGGAGGGGAATCAAAGGGAAAAGAACCACGAAGGGTTCATGCATACATCCCCCACCAAATCCCAAAGAGAAAGGCCTCGAAATCGCTCTAAGAAAATCGCCAAGAAAGGGCTCCGAAAATCACCAAAAAGGAGAAACGGGAAAGACACATCCAAGACTTGAGGAACCACGCCGAATCATCTATACATACCAAAGAGGTTCATACAAGGTCTAGCTTGCCGCCCGATCATCCTTCCCTCTCACAACTTGAACCCTTTAGCCACGGAAAAGGCTAGAAGGATCCTGATCGCCTCCAAGCGAGCTACAGGAGCGAAAGTCTCCTCGTAATCGATCCCCTCTTTCTGACTATACCCCTGAGCAACAAGTCTTGACTTATTCCTCACCACTTCTCCTTTCTCTCCCTCTTTATTCTTCCACACCCATTTTGTCCCAATCGGCTTACACCCTGGGGGAGGGTCAACCAACACCCAAACTTGGTTCCTCTCAAAATTCTCCCACTCCTCATGCATCGAATTAACCCAATTATGATCAGATAGCATGTGTCCAATGTCTTTGGGCTCAAAGGTGGCAACAAAAGCAGCATGAGCGAAATGATTCTCGAAGCTGGGTGATCCACTTGCACTTGCCGGGGAGGTTCTCGCCTTGATGCTACCTCCCCCTCAACAACAGCTTCGCCTTGATCTGGGTTTGTTGTTGTAGGTGTGGGAGAGGGCCCGTTCACGATCGTCGTCGAAGTAGTAGGTACATGTTCAGCTGCGGGCACCACACCGCCATCTTCATCATCTCCATGTTCATGCTCCTCCTCCTGAAAGATCTCCTTGCCAAGTTCGTCGTCACCTGCACACTAAAAAAAAAGCTGACTACGTGGTTGTGTCTCGTCGAAGGTCACCTCGCAAGTCTCCACGATTTGGTTAGTTTCAAGATTGAGCACACGAAATGCTCTAGAATGAGAGGCATAACCAAAGAAAATACCATCGATAGATCTAGCCTCGAACTTGTCCAACTTCTTCCCTTTCTTCAGAATGAAGCATTTACAACCAAAGACATGGAAGTGACTCACCTTGGGTGTGCGACCGTGCATCAACTCGTAACAGGTTTTCTTCTTATGAACCCTGAGGTAGATCCTGTTCGATATATAGCACGCGGTATTGACTGCCTCAGCCCAGAACCTTCTGGGAGTCCTATGCTCGTCGAGCATCGTCCGAGCCATCTCGCACAAGGTCCTGTTTTTCCTTTCCACAACACCATTCTGGGGAGGCGTATACGGACTCGAAAACTGGTGTTCAAGACCCAAGTCATGGCAAAAGGTTTCGAAGCGAGAGTTTTTGAATTCCGAGCCATTGTCACTGCGGATCGCTCGTATGGCATCTCCGTGCCTCTCGTTTCTTAACCTCAAGACAAGATCTCGAACAAAACCAAACGTCTCCCCTTTCTCCTCAAGAAAGAACACGCACACATACCGAGAGTAGTCGTCCACCACAACAAGGACATACCACTTCCCACCCGCAGATCGCACACGAGCTGGGCCAACAAGGTCCATATGGAGCAGCTCACATGGACGCTCAGTCATCACATCGGTGAGAGGCGGGTGAGAGGAGGCAACCATCTTGGCATGCCTACACAGCGCACAAACCAACTCTTTCTCACACCTCAATCGTGGCAATCCTCGGACCAAATTGAGTTTACTCAAGCGAGACAAAAGGTCAAAGCTCAAGTGACCCAACTTCCTATGCCACTTCCACAACTCACTCGAAGAACCAGCCAAAAAGAAACGCTCCACACCAGAAGACTGAGAGAAATCAGCTCGGAACACTTGACCCTCGGGAACGACCATGCAAACAAGGTCCCCTCGAGAATCTAAAATCCGAGAACCACCAGGCCGAAACAACACCTCAAAACCCTCATCCAACAACTGGGACACAGAAAGCAAATTGAACCCCAGCGATTGAACAAGAGCGACACGCCTGAGAGTGACCTTGTCACTTACCTTGATCTCACCTTCTGATAGTACACACCCTCGCCCATTGTCCCCAAAGGTGATGTATGTCTTGGACACCACCGGGACGAGACTTGAGAACCACCCCTTGTCCCCGGTCATATGCCTCGAGCAACTGGAGTCAATCAACCAAATGTTCCTCAAGTCTCCCACCAGAAATTCAAAAGCGAGCACGTGAGTGAACAAACGACTCAGCACTGGGGTTAGTACCAAAAGAGTAAAACCAGTGCCGAGCCATTTGCTCCAAAGTGGGGTTAGCACAAACCAAATCATCACGCCTATCAAAGCTACCACCACGGTAACCACTACGAGGGAACCAACCCTCTCTAGCTGGAGGAGGACGAAAGCCACGAAAGGAAAACTGTGGATCGTTCCTCCTCTCCATCTCAAAGCTACGACTCCTCCCACCCCCGTATTGAGCACGAGGTGGAGAACACCTAGCAAACTGACCTCCAGCAAACTTTCCAGACCAAACACCAGAATCACGACGACCAGAACCAAACCGAGCATCCTCACGAGCACGAAAACAAACTCGCTGTCTGCCCAGACCTGCACCGGTCTGACCGGTGTAGTGCACCGGTCTGACCGGTGTAGCTCAGCCAGCAGCACCACCTGCTGGCTTCCGGTCTCCCCAAGGCGGAACCGTCCTCACAATCGCCTTGGCCCTGGGCATCTGCATACGAGGCTCAGGTACACCATTAGAGGGGTGGTACCTGTCCTTGTTAGCCCACTCTCTAGCCATTCTCTCCTCACGCTTCCTCTTGAAACAAAACTCATCCTTGTGACCATCTCTCCCACAATACCCACAATGGAACTTCATGGGCTGTGGCTTAGGCCTTGGCTTGGGTTGGGGCTGCCCACTCGGTTTCTCACCCTTCTTCTCTCCTTCCTCACCTCCCTTTGGGCTCACAAACTTCACCAGTTTCTGGAAATCATTTGTTGGGTGAGGGAATATGGGTGGATCTGGAGTAGTGTCATGTTTGTTTCTGAGATGGTTAGGCTTGGGCTCAAACTTGTTCTTGTGTCTGTTTGGTGGTGGGATAGGAATCTCTCCAACTCTCTCAACTCCCTCACCACTGTTCTCTCCAAGCTTGTCAGCCCCAAGTGCCTGACCATCATAGCGTTTGAAAGCCGCTATCATGATACCAAGCTGAGGCTCCTGACCCGACAACCAGCTCATACATTTCCTCAGCTCATCATTCTCATCCTGCAAGCGATCAACATAATGCGCAAGCTCCAAATTCTTAACCGCATGCAATTTACAAGTAGAGCAAGAAGTGGGAATTGGCTCTTTCAACTTAGCCTCAAGCGAAACAGTGTAAGCATGCATCTCATCAATCTTTCCATGCAAAACAAGGCAAGAAGTGCAAGCACCTAGCAAAGCAGGTCTAGACTTAAGCTCAGCCACTTCAACCCTAAGCATATCTAGCTCATCACAAGTAGAAGCATGCTTATCCTTAAGAGCAGTAAGATCAGCTAGGTACACAGAGCAATCACAGCAATCAATCTCATCAGAAACCACAGGAGAAGCCTTAAGCGAATCAATCTCAAGCTTAGCATCTAGGTTCTGGGTTTCTAGCTCAGCCACATGGTTCCTAGCATCTTCTAGTGAGGCCCTAAGCTCTTTCCTCATCTTCTTGGCCTCTCTCAGCATGTGATCATGATTATCAAGCAAGTCAACCAACTCATCATTGTCCTTGCGCAAAGAGGAGAGCTCATCACATACCTCGTCCTCGGAGTCGGAGTCCGAGTCACTCTGGTGACTCTTCTTGCTGCCGGAGCTACGAGCCATGCCGCAGAAGCCATCTCCCGCGAAGCAGCTCAACCCGCTCACGTTCCTGGATGACTTCTTGTTCTTGCGCTGATCACCTTCATCTTCACTGCTACTCGAGCTCGAGGAAGAGTAGGCGGAGCTGGAGTCGACGTCGCTCGCTCCGACCATCGCTCGGGCCTTCCTGCCGCGGCCGTCCTTCTTCCTCGACCGTCGCTCGTCCTTGTGCTTGTTCTTGTGCTTGTGATCGCGCCTCGATCGGTACTTGTCGTCCTTGCTCGACCGGTGCCTGTAGCCGTCCTTGTAGCCGTCCTTATTCTCCATCTTCTCTGGGCAGTCAGCGACAAAGTGTCCTGGCTTGCCGCACTAAAAGCACGTCCGTGCTGTCCTCCTCGTGTTCACCCGGTTCTCGTGCAGCCTCTCGAACCACCTGGTCAGCAACGCCAGCTCGTCCTCTCCAAGCACATCGAACTCCTCGTCTGGCGAAGACATCAAAGAAGACAGAGAGTACATCCTGGAGGATGCGTTAGCGTTAGACTTAGCTCCTTTGCCACCAACGAGAGCGAGACTATGAGAATCAGTCGGGCTCTCGATCTTGGCTGTCATACCACGGTCCAACTCAGCCGACTTGAGCTTCGAGAATAGCTCGTTCACCGTCAAGGTGTCATACTTCTCGGACTCAACAATAGCCTCAAACTTCCTGTCCCATACGGTACGATCCAACGAGTGCAAGAGCTTCACGGCTCTATCATGATCATCATATGGGAGCACGGCCACATTTGCTCTCATGTTGTTCACAACGACCGTAAACCGCTGGAAAAGGGCATTGACGGACTCGCCGGGGAGATGAGTGAAGTTCTCGTACTCTCTCCGGTATGTCGCGTACATCCGAGCCTGAACTTGAGCATTCCCAGCATGAGCATCCTTCAACTGCTCCCAAATCCTACAAGCTAAGTCCTCTGTCTGAGCCCAATCGAATTCGGGCTGACACAGAGCACGAAACAAGTAGTCGACAGCCTTGTTGTTGGCTTCGAACATATCCCTCGATCCTAGAGCAAGGAAGTTCATTGGATGAACATAAGCTGTGTTCACCGTAACGTCCCAAAGGATCTGACCCTTTCGGCGGAGGAACGCTGCCATCCGCCTCTACCACATCTGGTAGTTCTTCCCATCAAAGTGCGGAGGACCCGAACGCCGTTCCTGGTACGCCATCTTTGGATCTTAGACTGGTAAGAGTCAATAAAGACCCGAACTGGCTCTGATACCAATTGAAGGACCGATTAGGCGAACCAGAGAGGGGGGAGTGAATGGGAGCCGATAAAAATTCTTCTCGTAGGAGATGAGGACTCCAACAAGACGAACACAGCTTCCAAATCACATCTCCGACTCAACTACCCAAGTTGGCCAAGACCACGCAGCCACTGGAGTGCTACTGGTCCTAGGAACCAACAAACACCTTCACGGACTCGAGAACACAGCGGAACAGCAACTCGAGCACCACTGACCTACACCGGTCAGGCCGGTGAGCACCACCAGTCAAAAAGGTCCCTGCTGGCAAAATCTGAGAACTTCCACAGAAGGCGCCTACACCGGTCAGGCCGGTGTAGCTCACCGGTCAGACCGGTCCGAGCCAGGAAATCCCAAATCCTCCGAACAGGCCTACCGAGCTCCAAACTGACCCAAACTCGAAACAGTAGTAACACGGGACAACAACGAACTCACCCAGACGTTCACCCGAGGCAAAACCCACAGAGCCTCGACACCGGTCAGACCGGTAAGCAGCACCAGTCAGACCGGTCAGGCTGGGCCGCTCGAGGATGAACAGCACCCGCGGGTCAACTCCTCCAAATCCAACTCCCGATCTCCCGAATCGCTCCACGGATTTGTGCAAGACTTTGGGGATAGTAGGAACTCCTCATGGGCACTCCATAGCCAAGATTTGGTCCACCAAAACTTGCTAAATCAAGAGGAATCGAAGAAATCCCAACAAGAACGCCTCTAACCCTAGAGCCATGAAAATCCCAAAATCGAGCCCCTTTGCTCACGGATTTGGGAGGGGAATCAAAGAGAAAAGAACCACGAAGGGTTCATGCATACATCTCCCACCAAATCCCAAAGAGAAAGGCCTCGAAATCGCTCCAAGAAAAACGCCAAGAAAGGGCTCCGAAAATCACCAAAAAGGAGAAACGGGAAAGACACATCCAAGACTTGAGGAACCACGCCGAATCATCTATACATACCAAAGAGGTTCATACAAGGTCTAGCTTGCCGCCCGATCATCCTTCCCTCTCACAAGATCTCACCATGAAGCTCTCAAGCTAGTCCTAAGAAAATCCTAAGGAAAATAGGAAGAGAAAATAGGAAAACAAATGAGCTAGGGTTCCAAGAGATGGCTACCATCCTCTCACCACTTGGGTTATATGGAGGCAACTGAAAGATGAAAATACCCTTACTAGCTAACTAGGGATACAAGCCCCTCAAGGGTGAATTCGGAAAACTTTGTCTTCGCTCCATCAGACGGATGCCCAGCGACCGCAAACTTCCTTAGCCTCGACGCAAGCCTTGCGATCCCGACGCGTGTCCTCCGCTTCGAAGATTCCGGACTGCGTCGTCGCACACCGGTCAGACCTGTGCTCCTCACCGGTCAGACCGGTACCCATCGGTCAGACCGGTCAGACCCACCGGTCAGACCGGTCTGGAGCTGCTGCACCTCCGTCTTCAGTTCTTTGGTCTTGGCTTTGTGGATCAACCAAGGAACCCAGTGGTTTTCTGGTGAACCACCGGAAACCCCGCGAACTCAGTGTAGCCTCCGCCAATCACCACTCATGACTCGGCTCCCACGTAGTCCCGGCTCGACCTTGGTTTTGAGGCTCAACCAAGAAACCGTCCATGACTTCATCTTGCCGTTCTTGCCACCATGCGGCCCGCACTTGACCCCGCTGGCCACCGGGTCCCTCGAACCAAGCCTACTTGTCTTCCCCACACCTGGAGGCCTCACCGGCAATGACCTTTTGCGCTTGTTCTTCACCTGCACCAACACCAGTCAAGCCGCAACCTGCACCTGCAATACTTAGCCAAGAGTCAGTCCACACCACGTTGTCAATCACTCATCACACCAGGAAGCGACCATCCACCGGTCCTCGAACCACCCCTGGCTCTCAAGGACATACATCACCTTTGGGGACAATGGGCGAGGGCGTGTGCTATCAGAAGGTGAGATCAAGGTAAGTGACAAGGTCACTCTCAGGCGTGTTGCTCTTGTTCAATCGCTGGGGTTTAATTTGCTTTCCGTGTCCCAGTTGTTGGATGAGGGTTTTGAGGTGTTGTTTCAGCCTGGTGGTTCTCGGATTTTAGATTCTCGAGGGGATCTTGTTTGCATGGTCATTCCCGAGGGGATTGCCACGGTTGAGGTTTGAGAAAGAGTTGGTTTGTGCGCTGTGAGGAGCACCGGTCTGACCGGTGTGCGACGACGCAGTTCGGAATCTTCGAAGCGGAGGACACGTGTCGGGATCGCGAGGCTTGCGTCGAGGCTAAGCAAGTTTGCGGTCGCTGGGCATCCGTCCGATGGAGCGAAGACAAAGATTTCTGAATTCGCCCTTGAGGGGCATGTATCCCTAGTTTGCTAGTAAGGGTATTTTCGTCTTTCAGTTGCCTCCATATTACCCATGTGGTGAGAGGATGGCAGCCATCTCTTGGAACCCTAGCTCATTTGGTTTTCCTATTTTCTCTTCCTATTTTCCTTAGGATTTTCATAGGACTAGCTTGAGAGCTTCATGGTGAGATCTTGTGAGAGGGAAGGATGACCGAGCGGAAAGCTAGACCTTGTATGAACCTCTTAGGTATGTATAGATGATTCGGCGTGGTTCCTCAAGGCTTGGTTGTGTCTTTCCCGTTTATCCTTTTTGGTGATTTTCGGAGGCTTTTCTTGGCGAATTTCTTGTGGCGGTTTTGAGACCTTTCTCTTTGGGATTTGGTGGGGGATGTATGCATGAACCCCTCATGGTTCTTTTCTCTTTGATTCCCCTCCCAAGTCCGTGAGTAAAGGGGCTCAATTTTGGGGCTTTCGTGGTTCTAGGGTTCGTGGTGTTCTTGGCGGAAATCCTTCGATTCCTCTTGATTCAACGAGTTTTGGTGGACCAAATCTTGGCTATGGAGTGCCCATGAGGTGTTCCTACTATCCCCAAAGTCTTGTGCGAATCCGTGGAGCGAATCGGGAGATCGAGAGTTGGATTTGGAGGAGTTGACTCGCGGGCGCTGTTCATCCCGAGCTGCCCAGGCGCGACCGGTCTGACCGATGCTCTTGACCGGTCTGACCGATGCTAGCCCTTGGTGGGATTTGACTCTTGGAACAGCCTTGTCCGTGTGGTTTTGTCCCGTGGTCCTGCTGGTCAGTTCTTGGCGCGTTTGGAGTTGTTTTGCTAGGTTTTGTGAGGGGTTCTTCTTCCTTGCAGATTTTGTTTCGGAGGTGGTTTCTGTTCCAGGGCCTAGAGGAGTCACTGAGGCTTCCTGGAACGTTTGTTGTGCGGCTGCTGTAGCCACCGGCCTGACCGGCTCTGTCCACCGGTCTGACCGGTGTCACCGGTCTGACCGGAGAAGGCCATCGGTCTGACCGGTGTAGCACAGGCAGCAAGCCGTGCAAGTTTTTCGCTGTGCGTTTGGGTCGTTTGGTTGAGTTGTTGGTTCCTACGACTAGTAGCACTCCAGTGGCTACGTGGTCTTGACCAACTTGGGAAGTTCAGTCGGAGACGTGTGCTGGAAGCCGTGTTCATCTTGTTGGAGTCTCTACCTCCTTAGAGAAGAATTTTTATCGGCTCACATTCACTCCCCCCCCTCTGGTTCACCTAATCCGTCCGTCAGCGACTTGCTCAAAGAGAAGTGTCCGTGGCTGTTGACACATCTTATCCTATATATTTATAAGTCAACTAAACATGAGAAAAGGGCATAAATGTTAATATCAACTTAGAATAGGGTGTCACTAACAGTTTTTCTGGAGATTTGGTAAATTATATAAATCCAGGAACCATTCGGGAAAAGTGCTAAAAGAATCAAATCTAGAAGACTCCAGAAGGCTCCGGAACTCAACGTGACTTGGCACCCAAGAAAGAAGCATCTAGAAGAAGCGACTGACCACCTGGCCGAAGTGGGCCCCGAGGGGGGCCCACCCCAGCCCGATCGGCCTGGTGGTGGGGCCGGTCGACCTCCCTCGGGCGCCACCTCAGCCCTACTTCCAGAAGGTTCTTCCACCGCCTATGAGGATCAATCTAAACCACTCGTTAGGTCGGTTTGATCAAACGGCACACGTCTACCCCTCAGGGCTATATAAGCAGCCCCCCTGCCCCCTGGCAGAGGCATCTGGAAACCTGAGTTTGCATACACCAGATCAAGTCATCAAGTCAGAGATACTACGCCCTAGAAACACCATATAGCATAGTAGCTAGCTAGTCTAGATCTAGGAGGAGGCAAGGTGTCTACTTGGCTCCTGATCGTCTAGAGGCTGATCGAGATACTGATCTAGCTTCGCTCTTGTAAGTTCTTATCTAGTTCCTTACATTTGTTATACAGACATATGTTCTTATCAATGATTATATTCGACATTATATGCTTTGGTTTTATTATGATTACATGTTTAGCATAGTTGATTTGCCTTTATATTCATGTATGGAGTCGTATAGCCCTCACCTAGATCATTTATTAACATGGGTGAATGGTAAAGACAGTGTAAGCATAAAAATATTTTTTGCTTTTGCATTCTTTAAGGCCCCATGTACTCCGTACCGTGGCGGCACAAAAAAAAATTGCATTCACATGTTATTGTTTTAGCATCCCTTTTGCATATAAAAAAACACAAAAACAAGTGGGCACATGAAGGCTCACAGCATAATCCTAGAATTTGTTCCTTCGGGTATGTGCGAAGACTAATATTTACAGGGAAAATTTAATAAGGACCTGAAGGCAAACAAGTTCTAAGGATGAATCAAGAATCACTTCAAGATCCAGCTTGGGGGAGAGCACCCCCAGTTATCACGATAAGTATCACTATCCTAGGTGTTTAATATTAGCTAGTTATTTGAGTATTAGTTAAAAGTCTTAGTTTGAATAAAATGCTAGAGTCTGCTAGTTGGCTTTTCTCTTTAATAATGATCTTGATGATATATGCTTGGAGATGATGAATAGTTGCTCCGCCGTAATTCCTTTTAAAAGTGCTTAGTTTTCAGACCTAGATTCTCCTGAAGCTTAAATGCTTAATTTGCTCTAAACCCAAAACCTGTGCAAGTACATGCTTAATCCGAGTCTAGGCTTTGAAAGATGATTCATGAAAAGTTGGGTTGCTATTGATCATTTTCCTAGAGAAGCTTGATTCCTGGATTTATCTTAAAACTCATGAAATTTTATATGATGACTTCCTGTGTCTATGATCCTTAAGAGCTTGTCATACACATCAAGATCATTCCATTCCACCATTTATGCTGCTTCTGACATGGAAGTACGCATTTTCCATCAAGCCATATAGCTCATGCAACTCTAGGATATATCTCTCTCAATGTTAAAAAGGATTCTGGGGCTACATTCGAAAAAAAAGAGAGAGGAAAAAGTGAGAAGAGAGAGGGAGAGAAAAGGACAAGTGTCATCCTAGGCGAGAAGGGCCTACCTCCCTAAAATAAATTTAGAGATGAATAATGGACACATGTCCGAGGGCGAGTAGAGCCCACATCTCTAAGGAGAGAGAAAAATGGACAAAAGTCCGGGGCGAGTAGAGCCCACCTCTCCAAGAATGGAAAGCCCATATCTTAAAAATCTTAGAAAGAGAGATATAGTCCAAGAGCTAGGCTAAAAGGCTTACCACCTTTCACCCTCATCCATCCAACACTATCATCCATATCTTGCCAAGTGTGACTCCATGCTTGAGAAGGTCATACACAGGATCTCTGAGTTTTATCTGAAAAATGTGCAAAACCCCAGGATGACAGCTGATCAAAGAATTTGAGATATACTGCTGGACTTGATTGTTTTGTCTTTTATTTGCTCAAGATTTATGAAAAGGCTATGCTTAAAGGTTGAAGGTAAGAGAGAGCAATCTTGTTGAGGAGAATTGGTTTTTTGAAAACCATAGTACTTTTGAGGTGTGAAAGCGTTGTAGCAACTCCTGATCCTGCTAAAGCATATCTTTGCTAGGGACTAGCAAAGGGTAAGCTTGGGGGAGTTTGTTGACACATCTTATCCTATATATTTATAAGTCAACGAAACATGAGAAAAGGGCATAAATGTTAATATCAACTTAGAATAGGGTGCCACTAACAGTTTTTCTGGAGATTTGGTAAATTATATAAATCCAGGAACCATTCGGGAAAAGTGCTAAAATAATCAAATCTAGAAGACTCCAGAAGGCTACGGAACTCAACGTGACTTGGCACCCAAGAAAGAAGCATCTAGAAGAAGCGACGGACCACCTGGCCGAAGTGGGCCCCGAGGGGGGCCCACCCCAGCCCGATCGGCCTGGTGGTGGGGCCGGTCGGCCTCCCCCGGGCGCCACCTCAGCCCTACTTCCAGAAGGTTCTTCCACCGCCTATGAGGATCAATCTAAACCACTCGTTAGGTCGGTTTGATCAAACGGCACACGTCTACCCCTCAGGGCTATATAAGCAGCCCCTTTGCCCCCTGGCAGAGGCATCTGGAAACCTAAGTTTGCATACACCAGATCAAGTCATCCAGTCAGAGATACTACACCCTAGAAACACCATATAGCAGAGTAGCTAGCTAGTCTAGGTCTAGGAGGAGGCAAGGTGTCTACTTGGCTCCTGATCGTCTAGAGGCTGATCGAGATACTGATCTAGCTTCGCTCTTGTAAGTTCTTATCTAGTTCCTTACATTTGTTATACAGACATATCTTCTTATCAATGATTATATTCGACATTATATGATTTGGTGTTTATTATGATTACATGTTTAGCATAGTTGATTTGCCTTTATATTCATGTATGGAGTCGTATAGCCCTCACCTAGATCAGTTGTTAACATGGGTGAACGGTAAAGACAGTGTAAGTATGGTGCTTATATTGTATTTATCTACGATTGCACCCTATATGCCGGTTCGTGTGGTAGATCGTGGTGGTGACAGCACTATTGAGTCCTTCGCAGTCCACCCCCCGTGTATAGGACTAGTGGAGCCTTATACTGTTTGGGTTGTTTCAAGTTTCGGCCTTGATCCTCCTGGATAGTCTCCCCATGCATTGATATAATAGTTCTTCTTCCATGATTGTTAAATGTTTGCACTAATCATAGTTTGCATTGACATATAGTTTTGAGTTACCGAGGAGTATCCTCTCTAACTAGACTTTGCTATGTTTCTCTTGCTATAATGACACTTTCTAGCTGCTCATGATGTTATGACTTGAACAATGCTATCAATATCTTTATCTTTATGTGACTTACCCCTGTTTATAGCAATTGATATATTTTGGCCACTCTACATTATAAAACTGAGAGATGAGCATGTATTAGCTATTATGGATTAGAAAGACTTCTTTCCCTGTGGTAGAATATAAATTCGATACCTGGTTTTACTCCTGGTTAAAATGCTACAATGGTATACTCATATCTATGCGCTTGCGGATTCCCAGTTTATATATATCTTCTTTTCTAGAGATCCAAGGCATATGTAAGAGTACCATATCCATGCGTTTTCTGGCACACCTGTCAGGGCTGACAACCTATATCGAGTTGTGCTATGAGTCGTGTCGGAGTTCACCTTTTAGTTTAATCTGAAAGCAACATCTGATATACACTTAGCATCATGTTAAGATATACCTTTGCATTTCTGGTGCTGTCGATAGAGATGGATCTTATATCCGTTTCTAGTCGATGACGTTAGTAATGTCAACAGTGGCATCTGGATGGCAATCACACAACCGACCAATGCTACCAACTCTGGCGAGCACTCAAGGATGTTCCCGAGCCACGGCCTCCTCACGACAAGAAGGGCAAGAAGAAAGTCGACGAAGGCAACGGTGACTTCCAAGAACCTGACAAGACAGTGAATGTCCTCTTTGGCGAACTACCCACCAGACGATCCCAGAAGCTCACTCTATGGGAAGTCCTGAACATTGAACCAGCGGTACCGACTCCGTTAAGGTGGTGGGAGGTACCCATCACCTTCTCCCGCGTGGATCAATGTACAAGCTTCTTTGAGCCAGGACGTTTCCCACTCGTCCTGAAACCAGTAGTCGCGGGCTCCAGACTCAACAAGGTACTCATCGACGGCGGGAGCGGACTCAACGTCCTCTTCACCAAGACCTTGAAGAAGATGAAGCTCGACATTACCAACATGCTCACCAAGAGCGCGTCGCCTTTCTATGGCATCATCCCGGGCAACGCGGCTATAGCACTCGGCTCAGTGGTCCTGCCAGTTACCTTCGGGGAAATAAGGGAGAATTACCGCACCGAGTACATCAAGTTCGAGGTTGCGGACTTCGAAACCTCCTACCATGCCATCCTCGGCAGACCAGCCATCGCCAAGTTCATGGCGGTGCCTCACTACAACTACTTGGTACTCAAAATGCCAAGTCCTGCCGGAGTACTCGCGCTGCAAGGGGACTTGAAGATTTCATATGACTGCGACACCGAAGCCGTGGAACTCGTAGCAACTAATCAAGTACCCAACGCAATGATGGAAATCTTCGCTGCTTCCAAGAAGCTTGCGCCAACCGAGCTCGAGATACCTGAAAAGACCGACACCTCAAACAAGCCTCAGCCAACAGAGGAAGTACAGGTGAAGGCCATCGACCTCGGGACCGATGACAGCAGCAAGACTACCATGATCGGCTCGGGGCTCGAGCTCAAATAGGAAGACGCACTCATCAGCTTCCTCTGGGCTAACCGAGACATCTTCGTGTGGAAGCCAGCGGACATGCCAGGTGTGCCCAGGAGGCTGATCGAGCATTCACTCAACGTCGATCCTAAAGCTACCCCCAAGCGACAACATCTCCGCCGTTTCGCTGACGACCGACGGGACGCCATCAAGAAGGAACTCGCCAAGCTACTCGCGGCTGGCTTCATCCGAGAAGTCTTCCATCCTGAGTGGCTCGCCAACCCCGTCCTCATCCGCAAGAAGAACACAAATGAGTGGAGGATGTGCGTGGACTACACCGACCTCAATAAGCATTGCCCCAAGGACCCCTTCGGGTTGCCGCGGATTGATCAAGTCATCGACTCCACGGCGGGCAGCGACCTGCTCTGCTTCCTTGACTGCTACTCCTGGTACCACCAGATCGCTATCAAGGAAGAAGACCAAGAGAAGACCGCGTTCATCACCCCGTTCGGCGCCTATTGCTACACGATGATGTTGCTCGGGTTGAAGAATGCCGGCGCTACCTATCAACGAGCTATCCAGGCCTGCTTCAAGAAGCAGCTCAACAAGAACGTCGAAGCCTATGTGGATGACGTGGTCGTCAAGACCAGAAACTCCAACACGCTCATCGCCGATCTTGAAGAGACTTTCGCATCCTTGCGAGAGTACCAATGGAAGCTCAACCCCAACAAGTGCGTCTTCAACGTACCCTCGGGGAAACTACTCGGCTTCATCATCAGCCATCGCAGCATCAAAGCTAATCCCGAGAAGATCTCCGCCATCACCAACATGAAAGCTCCAACCTGCATCAAGGATGTACAGAAGCTGACCGGGTGTATGGCGGCCCTGAACAGATTCATCTCGAAGCTCGGAGAACGGGGATTACCCTTCTTCAAACTACTCAAGCACCAAGTGAAGTTCGTGTGGACCGCGGAGGCTGATCAAGCTCTGATGCAGCTTAAAGACTTCCTGTCCAAGCCACCAGTTCTCACGGCTCCCCGCAAACAAGAGCAGTTACTACTCTACCTCGCTGCGACTACTCACGTGGTCAGTACTGCCATCGTCGTCGAGCGGCAGGAAGAAGGCCACACCTATCCAGTCCAACGACCAGTCTACTTCGTCAGCGAGGTCCTGTCCGAGTCCAAGGCACGGTATCAGCCCGTCCAGAAGCTACTCTACGCAGTACTCATCACCTCGCGGAAGCTACGACACTACTTTCAGGAGTACTCGATTATCGTCATCACTGACTACCCGCTCGGTGATATACTCCATAATCAAGATGCTACTGGAAGAATCTCCAAATGGGTGGTCGAGCTTGGCGCCCTCAATATTGACTTCAAGCCACGTACCGCTATCAAGTCTCAAGCACTAGTCGACTTCATGGCAGAGTGGCGGGAGAATCAACTACCAACTCTAACAGAACGACCAGAGCATTGGGTGATGTACTTCGACGGCTCACTCAAGCTCGAGGGTGCAGGTGGAGGGGTGCTCCTGATTTCTCCAAAAGGCGAACAACTCAAGTACTTGTTGCAGATCTTCTGGAAGGTCTCGAACAACGAAACCGAGTATGAAGCCCTGCTGCATGGGCTCCGCCTCGCAATTTCACTGGGCATAAAGCGACTACTAGTCTACGGCGACTCCGCAGTGGTCATCAACTAGGTCAATAAGTCTTGGGACTGCAACAAGGAGAACATGGACGCCTACTGTCTGGAAGTCCGCAAGCTCGAGAACAAATTCTATGGTCTCGAGTTCCACCACGTCGTCCGTGATAACAACGTTGCAGCGGACGTCCTGTCAAAGCTTGGTTCTACTCACGCTCAAGTACCTGTCGGAGTCTTCGTCCACGAGCTTCACACGCCATCCATCCCGGAGCCGGCGCCAACAACCACTGCCTCTGAGCCAGCACAGCCCAGCTAGGAGGTCATGATGATAGACGTGGACTGGAGACAACCCTTCATCGACTACATCCGCGAGCAGAAGGTCCCCTCCGACAAGAACAAGGCCGAATAACTCGTCCGCCGAGCCAAGACCTATGTACTAGTTGGAGACAAGCTCTACAGGCGGGGTGCCACTTCTGGAGTACTCATGAAGTGCATACCTCGGGATGAAGGCAAGGACATCTTGGAGGAGATCCATAAGGGCGTCTGCGGTAATCACGCGTCTTCTCGCACGCTGGTGAGCAAAGCCTTCCGACAAGCCTTCTACTGGCCCACAGCTCTGGCCGACGCTGAAGAACTCGTCAGAAGGTGCCAAGGGTGCCAATTCTTCACCAAGCAGCAACACGTCCCGGCCTATAAGCTAGTCACCATACCACCAACCTGGCCCTTTGCTTGCTGGGGGCTCGACAAGATTGGGCCTCTACCAACTGCGCCAGGAGGATTCAACAGAGTCTTGGTGGCCATAGACAAGTTCACCAAGTGGATCGAAGTCAAGCCGGTTACCTGCCCAAAGGCCGACAGAGTACTCGACTTATTGGATGAACTGGTGCATCGCTACGGGCTACCCCATCGCATCATCACAGACTTGGGTTCCAACTTCAACAACCACCAGTTCTGGGAGTACTGCGAGAACAGCGGGATCGACGTCCGATACGTTTCCGTCGCCCACCCGCGCGCTAACGGCCAGGTGGAGTGCGCCAACGGGATGGTACTCGATGCCCTTAAGAAGTGATTGCACGATGCAGCCAACACCAAAGGAGGCAAGTGGATCAAGGAATTACCCAACGCACTTTGGGGGCATCGTACTCAGCCTACCAAGCCAACAGGGCAGTCGCCCTACTTCCTGGTCTACGGCTCCGAAGCTATTCTACCCGCCGACGTGATGTGGGAATCCCTGGTAGTAGAACAATACGACGAAGGCATCTCAGAAGACAGTCGATGGGTTGATATCGATAGCCTCGAAGAAGCCCGCTGTGCTGCCCTCGTCCAGTCAGCAAGGTACCTAGAGGGTATCCGACGCTATCATGATCGCAACGTCAAGGAACGTTCCTTCAACATCAGCGATCTAGTCCTCCGTCGCATCCAGAACACGGACGGACTACACAAGCTCTGCTCGCCATGGGAAGGTCCCTTCTCAGTGTCCAAGGTGACCGGACCAGGCTCCTATCGTCTTCAAACACTTGAAGGCGATGACATCAGCAACTCGTGGAACGTCGATCAGCTATGTCGCTTCTACACGTAGTCATTTGACTACTCATCTACGGGTCCAGCCTATACGGCTACTCATGGACTCTTTGCTGTAAGCGGCCTCTTGGTCCTAGCACTAGTCTACGGACTACTTCTATCCAGGATCCAACATCAACAGCTACTAACGGGTCCTAGGCCGCACATAGCAAAAGGACTTTGGCGGCGGTCTACAGACCATGTACTCTCTAGATCCAGCCTATACGGCTACTAATGGATCTCCAGCTATAAGCGGCCCAAGGGCCCTAGCAATCACTTAGCCGTAGGCGGCCTACGGGTCCCGGCGACAACTCATTTGTAACGGCCCTGGCCACCCAGGTGTACTTTTTCATCAGTAATAAAGTTTGGTTCTACTCAACTTGCTTACTATGCCTCCTAACTAGGCAGATCCTACTGAGTACTACTACTCACCACTTCTCTCACGGCTTGGTACTCCGCACACTTCGCTGCAAGTGGCGGCAACGAGTACTCATTACAATACAAGCAGTGGACAAATTTCATTGATATTTCAAACAAGTCTCTGACTACTCTGTTTGTCTTACATCAACTACTCTAAGCTACCTCTACAGGTACATCTACTGGAGGTTCAGCTTCTCTGTGACTTGCTCCGTGATGGGCGCCATCTCCTCCAGGAGGGTCTTATACTGCTCATCTGTGCAGTTCGCTGCAAGACCGCCAGCCACCACATCCACTAGCGCCTTCGGGAAATTCGACTTCATGTATGCAAGCACCTGGTTCGGTATCGACTTCGCCAAATGCTTGACGTATGTCGCCAGGCGCCCGGGGGCTTCCTTCAGCTTGTCTACCAAAGGGGCTATCTTGGGTCCGCCAGGGTGTGGTACCAACAGCCTTGCGATGGGTAGCGCAGCTTCTTCGAGTTCCTTCAGCTGACCTCGAAGCTTCTCGCAGTCTTCATTAAGCTTCTGCAGAGATTTATAACAGTTTACAAGGTCACGATCCGAGGCTTCACGGAGCTCCATGTGCTTGATACATTCATGGCACAACTGAGCGTACTCATACTCAAGTACCTCTCTCTTGTCGGTCTCACGGTACACGATGTTCTTGAGGTCCATCTCAGATGCCTTCATCTGGTCGACCTTTGCCTCAAGATCTGCAGACAACTCGTCACAGTGTCAGACTACTCACAAGTATCACAATAAGTACCCGGTGACCTTGGCAGAAGACACACCTTTGTTCTTCTGGCGCAACGACTTGTTCTTCCTGATCAGGTCGTCCCTCTTCGCCTGCATCTCCTGTACCTCATTGTGGTATTGAGCGAAGGCGCCATCAAGCTTGGATTGGAGCAGCGCCACATGTTTCTTCGACTTGTCCAGCTCCTTCTCCAAGCCTTCGGCGCGGAGAACTGTGTCACCGTACTCCTTCAGAAGTTCAGACTTCTGGCGGGACCTCTCCACCACGTCCTACGTAAGACAGAACGGCCAATGAGTAATCAGTATTCAACAAGGCAAGACTACTCAGGGTACTCACAACATACCTTGACCCATTGCTCGGTACGGCGCCACGACTCCATGCTCAGAGATACGACGGCCGGGTCAACCAGATTGTCATCTATCAACTCAAGACCCGCGCGACTCGAAGATCCTGTCTCTGCCATGGTCGCTGAGCGAAGTGGCGCAGCTTCTTCTATTACCACCTCGCGGACGACAACGTCAGTACTCGCCTCGGGGTGCAGATCAACCCGCGCTTCCGCGCTCAGCTCGGGGGCTACCATAGTCCCCGGCCCAGGGGCTGTCGCTGTCACTACCTCGGCAACTGGCCCTGTGGCCATCGTCTCCACAGTAGCCGTCTCAATAACTATTGCCTCGGGGATCGTAGCTCCCTCGGCTTGTGCTTCTATTTGGATCAACTAAGCAAGTCAATAACGGCTACGACTACTCTCTACAATAAGTACTCGTGATGACAAGACGAGTACCTTCCACCAGGGTAGCTTCTTCAAGCCTCGACCCTGTCGCGACGTCAGCCTGTGGTGGCGGTGTGGGCTCTCACACCTTCGCCGAGTGGTTTTCACCATCGACAGGAGTGCTAGTCTCCCCACCATCCCACGACAAGTCCGTGGATTTCCTACATCATGAAGTCTCTAGTCAACAACACCAGCTTGACGACTACATGACCACTCAAGAGTTCAGGGAACTTACAGAGTTGACCGCACTACAGTGACGGTCGGGGCGCCTAGTATGCTGGCAATATCCACGATGCCAGCCTCCCTAGCGGCTCCAGCCTCGACAGGGGGCTCCTCTGGCTGTCCAACGGCTACGGCCGTAGCTGGAGGAGGGCCCTATACTTCTTCAACCGACACCTGCGGTGGCACGGCACCGGTTTGCTGCTGTGCCCCTTCTGGCACAACGCTTTCAGTAGCCGGAGGCAGGCTGGTGTTTTACTCTACCGTCGCCCCCACAGTATCCCAGACATCCTCCTCGTCCTGGTCAGCAGGGTTCGAGGAGGAGATGTCCTGCAACAATACAAGTCATACACACTACTCATCGGCAGTACTCGACTACTCTAGTCGTGGTATTCACCTCTTGTCTGGTGGCCTCCGACAACTTCAACTTCTTTACATCGCGTTTCCGCACCACGTTGCGCGGCTTCCAGGGCGGCACCGGCAAGCTGGCCTCCAGGCTTCATGGCTTCTCGATGACCGGGATGTGCGGCATTCCAGCTCGGCTGAACCTCGAACGGAGCTGGAACCGCTACTGCAGAGTCTCCTCATCCTCGTCGTCGGAGGTATCTTCAATGACAACGGCATCATCGCCTTCGCCAACTTCGCGGCGTTCCTTCGCCTTGGGTTCTGCCTTCCCCTGCGCCAGTCCCTCAAGTTGTGGAGGGGAGGGCGGGACGGAGATGTACTTCTTCACATCGTCCTACAACACCAACCAAGGATAAGTACGGCTACATCAAGCAAATCAGTACTCGGGGGCTTTTGCCACGACTACTGACCTGGTTTGGCGGCCGTGCCGCGGAGTACTCTGGCACTGGGCAGGGCGTGTATGGAGGCATGTCCTTGAAGATTCTGCCCAGCCTCTCGATGATGACTTCATCTTCAATCTCCTCGCCGGGCATCCGGGACGTATCTTCGTCGCCGGTGTACTGGTACCCGAGGGTGTCTCGCGCCATCAGTGGTTGCACCATCCTCTTCATAAAACTGAAGGCCACGTGCTCGGCCCTCAGTCCGGCCTCCCACAAGGCCTTGATCTTCTTCAGCAGTGGAGGTAGCTAAAGACCTTCCTGCATGGTTGGCTTCGTGTTCCTCCATGGCGCGTGCTTTGGTTGTCGACCGCTGGGCTTCGGCAGCTCAGGGTGGTGGTTGCTGATGTAGAACCACTTCGCCTTCCAATCCTGGTTGGAGTCGATGAGCTTGTACGGCAAGTACTGCCCGGCGGTGTCTTCGCGCATCTGTATCTCCGTGCCTCCGACTACTCGCGGGTCGTCTGTACTCGGCTGCGGCTTCACCCGAAAAAACTTCTGGAACAAGATCCAGTGGGGTTTGATCCCCACAAATGCCTCGCAGAAATGTACGAAGATGGAGACGTGGAAGATCCCATTAGGGTTGAGGATGAGGTACTCGATGCCGCAGTACCTGAGCATGCCCTTGAAGAAGTCATTGGCCGGCAGCGCAAGTCCACGCTCCACGAACCGCGCGAACATCGGAATCTCATCCGGGTTCTTCTCCATCGGGTATGGGTCGCCAGTGGCGGTGCGCCACAGATCCATTTCCTTGTCGCGAAGGAATCCGTTGTTGACCAGGGCGAGGAGGTCCTCGGTCTTCAGCTTCGCCTTCTTCCACTCCTTCGCCGGATTGGGGTGAGGGGAGGAGAGCGGCGACGACGACGACTGACCGGCATCTCCGGCCTCATCGCGGCTCCTCTTCTTCGACGCGCCGGTCTTTGTGCTCTTCGCTGGGAACGCCTTCATCCTCCAAGTCACGGGTTTCTTCACTCGCATTCGCTCGGGGGCTGCGGAGGAGGGCGTACTATGGCGGCGGGCGAACCACAGATCTAATCTACCTCTCGGCGGCGGCGGCAGCAGAGGAACAGCAGGGCTAGTGATTTCGGATCTAATCTCAAATGACTGCAACCGCTGGGAGTGAAAAACCCTAAGGGGGTTCACCTGTTATTTATAAGACACCAGGCGGCTAAGTTGCGAGCGGACGGCCAAGCGCCAGGCGGGTGACTCAACGGCGGCAAACTGACCCTTCATATTTCGGTACTCGATGCTCTCAGTCTCGGGGGGCTCGACTACATCCGATGGACTCAGTGGGCTACACCAGATCAAGATCCCACTCAGGACACATTCTATAGTGAAGATTACCCTTCAATTCGAGAGAAAGTACTCGACTCAAGGCTCGGGGGCTCCGTGCCACGTGTCCTTCGGTTTTTTCTCCAGATTTTTCGGGATAAGATTGGCAGAACTTCAGATTGACCCTCAGCTTGAATCTACAATTCGACCTAAGGCTCGGGGGCTACATTCCATATGGAATGCGATTCTCCGAATTGCATTTTCCATATGGTTTTTCATCAAGACAACATGAGTACTATTGAAGACCTTCGAGAGAACCACTCGGGGACGCTTGGGGACTACTCGAGAAGACTTCAAGACTACTCAAAGATCAGCTGGAGTACCTTCCAGCCTCTGGATGATTCAAGCATTCTTGAGGACTTTCGGCTTGTGGAACTCGGGGACGCTCAAGGACTACTCGCCAAGGCTATCAAGACTACTCGAAGACATCCTACTCGACTACAAAGTACTCAGGGGCTTGTCGTACGGACATCCCTGGGCCCACTACTCAAGTGGGTACCAAGACCGACTACTCCGTGGGCCCCTGCAACTACTCGACTTGGGCTGCACGGCACCGGATGGCGTGGAGGACAAGGCATACGGAGGACTGGTACTCGGTTAGGAAGCTAGACATGTCCGGATCCATGTAGAGTACTCCTAGCCGTACACGACTAGTACTCCCCTGTCAAACCGACTTGTAACCCTGCCTCCCGGACTATATAAGGCGAGGCAGGGACCCCTATCTCATCATCCGCATCATCTTGTAAACACACCCAATCAATCCAGAGCTACGCAACATACAGGACGTAGGGTATTACGCACCTCGCGGCCCGAACCTGTCTAAATTGTGTGCCACGTGTCTCTCCTTCGAGTTCCCGATCTCGGCGAGGCCACAAACATCTACCTCGGGTACTCCCCTTGGTAGGTTGACGGGTTAAAACACCGACAGGGCTGCCACCTAGGATCCCATGCATGCAAGCCATGTCAACAATCCAAGGGAGGCAAACCCCGACGAATTAGAGGGCGACACGTGGACATCACATGGATTGAAGGGCCCACGGGCACCCAAACCGCCTCAAAACCAAGTGGACACCGGGAACCGACCTGACCCACAGGACAGCCACCGCGCGAAAGCACAGGCTGAGGTGGGCCCACAAGGGGTCGGCCGACCCCACAGGTCGGCCGAACTGACCTTGTGTGAGCTCATCCTGGCCTTCCACGTGGTGTTGCCTGGTTGGTCCTGGAGTCCATTCCCGAGGTGTAGGCGGTGCTTCCACAAGCTGCTCAATGTCTATAAATAGGAGGGAGGGGACTCATTTCTTACCCAACTCACTTTCCTACTCTCTCACTTTTGGTTTCCAAGGCTAGGAGGTAGGCTAGAGTAGTTCTACTTCAGGTTCCAAGTCTACTTTGGGATCTAGGTATGAGTTCTCTTGTATCTTTATTTTATTTTATGACTTTGATCTACTTCAGTTATTCAGCTATTTCATATAAAGTAGAGTTAGCATGCATGAGTGATTTGTTCATGTGTTCTTCCTTCGTTCATCATTTAGAGGCTCCTGTTCTTGATGAACAAGGCCTTTCGATCCAGTTGATGAATGATTTACTCATGTTCTCGTTGTTTGTTCATAAGTTAGAGGCTCGTGTTCTTCACGAACACGACCCTTTGATCTTGTTGAACAGACATAGTAGAACACGAATCTGTTTGTCTGACTAGCATAGTTTGATCGAGTTAGATCACATGTTTGTGTTGTATGAAGTTTGAGTTCAAGCTACGGTACTCGATGTAAGTGGCCAGTTATCTGGTGGCACTGACCTGGGTCACAATAGCCCGGGCCGGCTAGTGTCTAGTTAACAACGCAAGCATGGTGCTTGGGTTGAGTAGCTGCATTGCATATGAGTGTGCTCCACGGTTTGTCTTGAGGTAGGCCATGGTAGTGACAGCCATTGGACCCTTTGTAATCCTCCATGTTCGAGTACGCTATAGGAGTCTAAAGTCTAACAACTGACGTCGTGCGGAAGCGACGCGGGCGGTTAGCTCCCCGTTTGTGCCTGGGTGCTGAGCTGATATTCATACAATGCTTACATGACTGACTGGTATCTACTAGCTTTATATGTTTAGTACTTTAGAACCTAGAACTAACTCGTATGTTGCTTCCTAAGCCGTAGTGTACCAAAGAGAAAGAGTTCGAGTGTGTTCACACTACCCTATCATTATCATATCTTACCCCTGTGTTTAGAACCTGACTTACTCTCGTCTATGATTTATACTCATTGCAATAGTGTTGAACTTGTTAATCCGACCATGCCTTCCTTGGATTCGATACCCTTTGGAATACTCCTTTGGGGAAATGCTATGATGGTATATTTGTGCGCTTGTGGATTCTTTGTGAACGTTAGGATTACCATCGGACATTTCTGGCATCGTTGCTAGGAACTCACGAACTTAGCAGTGATGTTAAGAAATGCCAACAAGCATTTCTGGCGCCGTTTCCAGGGATACAAACTTGGTGACGATGCTAGTAAATGTCAACAAGCATTTCTGGCGCCATTGCCGGGGATACAAACCTAGTGACGACGTTAGTAAGTGTCAACAATACCTCTTCCTCCAACACACCGTTCAGGAAGGCACTCTTCACATCCATTTAGTACAATTTGAACCCTTTAGCCACGGATTAGGCTAGAAGGATCCTAATCGCCTCCAAACAGGCAACGGGAGCAAAGTTCTCCTCGTAGTCGATCCCCTCTTTCTGGCTATACCCCTGAGCCACCAACCTCGACTTGTTTCTCACCACTTCACTATTCTCACACTCTTTATTCTTCCACACCCATTTTGTCCTGATAGGCTTACAACCCGGTGGAGGATCTACCAACTCCCAAACTTGGTTTCTCTCAAAGTTCTCCAACTCCTCATGCATTGTGTTGACCCAATTAGAATCAGAGAGTGCATGTCCAATGGCTCGAATGTAGCAACAAAAGCAGCATGGGCAAAGTGAGAGTTGTTTCGAAACCTCGACCGTGTAGTGCGTTCGTTGATGTCCCCGATGATCCTCGAAGCTGGGTGATCCACTTGTACTCATCGGGGAGGTTCTCGCCATGAAGCTACCTCCCCCTCAGCAGCAGTTTCTCCTTGATCTCGGCACGTCATCCTAGGTGTAGGAGAGGGCCCGTTCTCGATTGTAGTCGAAGTAGTAGGTACATGCTCAGTCGCGGGAGCCGCACCACCATCTTCATCATCTCCATGTTCTTGCTCCTCCTCCTGAAAGATCTCCTCGCCAAGTACATCATCTCCTGCACAATCAAAGACCAAAGAGCTACGTGGTTGTGTCTCGTCGAAGGTAACCTCGCAAGTCTCCACGATTTGGTTAGTTTCCAAATTGAGCACACGAAATGCTCTAGAATGAGTAGCATAACCAAAGATAATACCATTGACCGTCCTAGCCTCAAACTTATCCAGATTCTTGCCTTTCATCAGAATAAAGCATTTTAATCCGAACACATGGAAATGACTTACCTTGGGAGTGCGAGCGTGCATCATCTCATAGCATGTTTTCTTCTTGAAAGCTCTTAGAAAAATCTTGTTCGAGACAGCACGCGGTATTCAGCACCTCAGCCCAGAACCTCCTCGGAGTCCTATGCTCATCGAGCAACGTCCGGGCCATCTCACACAAGGTTCTGTTCTTCCTTTCCACCATGCCATTCTGGGAGGCGTATACGAACTTGAAAACTTGTGTTCAAGACCCAAATCATGGCAAAATGTTTCAAAGCGAGAGTTTTTAAATTCTGAGCCATTGTCACTGCGAATTGCTCGTACGGCGTCTCCATGCCTCTCGTTCTTCAACCTCAAGACAAGATCTCGAACAAAACCAAACGTCTCCCCCTTTTCCTCCAAAAAGAAAACCCAGGCATACAAGATGTACCACTTCCCACCCACGGATCGCACACGAGCTGGGCCAACAAGGTCCATATGGAGCAGCTCGCATGGATGCTCCGTCATCACATCGGTGAGGGGTGGATGGGAAGCAGCTACCATCTTAGCATGCCTACACGGCGCACACACCAACTCTTTCTCAAACCGCAACCGGGGCAACCCTCGGACCAACTTAAGTTCACTCAAGCGAGACAAAAGGTCAAAGCTTAAGTGACCCAACCTCCTATGCCACTTCCGCAACTCACTCGAAGAACTAGCCAAAAAGCAACGAGCCACACCAGAAGACTGAGAGAAATCCGCTCGGAAAATTTGACCCTCGGGAACGACCATGCAAACGAGGTCCTTTCGAGAATCAAGGATCCAAGAACCAACAGGCTTAAACAACACCTCAAAACCCTCTCCAAAAGCTGGGAAACTAAAAGAAAATTGAAATCCGAGTGATTGAACAAGAGCAACACGCCTGAGAGTGAACTTGTCACTTACCTTAATCTCACCTTCTGACAACACACGTCCTCGTCCATTATCCCCAAAGGTGATGTATGTCTTTGACACCACCGGGGTGAGGCTGAAGAACCACCCCCGATCTCCGGTCATATGCCTCGAGCAACCGGAGTCGATCAGCCAAACGTTCCGCAAGCCTCCCACCTGAAATTAAAAAACAGGCACGTGAGTGAGCAAACGACTCAGCACTGGGTTAGTACCAAAAGAGTAGAACTAGTGTTGAGCCATCTGCTCCAAAGTGGGGTTAGCACAATCCATTTCATCACATCTACCAAAGCTAGCACCACCACGAGGAAACCACCCCTGTCTCGCTGGAGGAGCACGAAAGCCACGAAAGGAAGACCGTGCACCGTAGCTCCTCTGAGACTCAAAGCTGTGACCTCTCCCAAACTGGTATCGACCACGAGGGTGGAGAATGTCCAGCAAACTCAACATCACTAGACTCAACATGCCTACCACTAGTACCGCGACCACCAAAACTGAAACCACCTGCATCACCACCTCGAAGACCAACCCATCCAGAAATCTGGGGAGGGCCGGTCTGACCACCTAGCCAGGCTAGTCTAACCACCCCCCTAGGCAGGGTCGGTCTACCGCCTGACCAGGCCGGTCTGACCGCCCTCTCCAGAAAACCCCCTCGGCTGCGGGAACTCGCATCTCCCCATGCCGGAATGCTTATCACAATCGCCTTACCCCTTGGCAGTGGCATACGAGGCTCAGGCACACCATGAGCTGGGTGGTACCTGTCCTTGTTCGCCCACTCCTTAGCCATTCTCTCCTCTCGCTTTCTCTTGAAGCAAAACTCATCCTTACGACCATCCCTCCCACAATACTCACAATGGAAGTGAATTGGTTTTGGCTTGGGCTTTGGTTGTGGTTCACGAGGCTTCTCTCTCGGTTTCTCTCCCCCTTTCTCTCCAACACCTTTCCCCATATGACTCACAAATCTCACTAGTTTTTGGAAGTTGTCCGTCTTGGGAAGGAACACGGGGGGATCTGGAGTTGTGTCAAGTTTGTTTAGGAGCTGGTTGGGCTTAGGCACAAACTTATTCTTGGGAGTTGTTTGTGGTGGAATAGGGATCTCTCCAATCTTCTCAACTCTCTCACCACTACACTCTCCAATCTTGTCAGCCCCAAGTGCTTGACCATCATAGCGCTTAAAGGCGGCAATCATGGTGCCAAGATGAGGCTCCAGAACCGACAACCAACTCAAACACTTCCTCAACTCATTATTCTTATCCTGCACATGATCCACATAGTGTATAAGCTCCAAATTCTTTACAACATGTAATTCACAAGTAGAGCATGAAGTAGGAATGGGAGCTTTCAATTCAGCCTCAAGCGAAACAATGCGAGAATGAGATTGAACAAGATTTTCATGCAAAACAGGGCAAGATGTGCAAGCACCTAGTAAAGTAGGCCTAGACTGCAGCTCAGCCAATTCAACCCTAAGCACATCTAGTACCTCACACTTGGAGGCATGCTTTTCCTTAAGAGCAGTAAGATCAGCTAGGAAAACAGAGCAATCACCACAATCAACCAATCGGAAACAACAGGTGAAGCCTTAAGCGAATCTATCTCAAGCTTTGCATCAAGGTTCTGTGTTTCAAGCTCAGCTACTCTGTTCCTAGCATCTTCAAGCGAGGCCCTAAGCTCTTTCCTCAATTTCTTAGCCTCTTTAAGCATGTCATCACAGTTATCAAGCAACTTCCCAAGCTCGTCGTTCTCTTGGCACATGAAAGAGAGTTCATCACGTACCTCATCCCCGGAGTCGGAGTCCGAGTCGTCCTTCTGGCTCTTCTTGCTACCGGAGCTGTGTGCCATGCCGTAGAAGCCATCTCGCGTGAAGCAGCTCAACCCTCTTAGGTTCTTGGACCCCTTCTTGCTCTTGCGCCGATCACCTTCATCTTCACTGCTACTGGAGCTCGAGGTGGAGTAGGTGGAGCTGGAGTTGACGTTGCTTGCCCCGACCATCGCTCGGGCCTTCTTGCCATGGCCGTCCTTCCTCGATCACTGCTCGTCCTTGTTCTTGTGCTTGTGCTTGTGATCACGCCTCGACCGGCGCTTGTTCTCCGTCCTCGGCCGGTGCTTGTAGTTGTCCTTGTTCTCCATCTTCTCCAGACAGTCGGTCACGAAGTGTCCTAGCTTGCCGCACTGAAAACATGTCCGTGAGTTCCTCCTTGAGTTCACCCGGTTCTCGTGCACCCTCTCGAACCTCCTGGTCAGCAGTGCTAGCTCGTCCTCTCCAAGCACGTCGAACTCCTCATCTGGCAAAGTCATCAAGGAAGACAGAGAGTACATCCTGGAGGATGGCTTAGCGTTAGTCTTAGCACCTAAGCCTCCGACGAGAGCAAGACTATGAGAGTCAGTCGGGCTCTCAATCTGGGCTGTCACCCCATGGTCCACCTCAGCCGACTTGAGCTTAGAGAACAGCTCGTCTACCGTTAAGGTCTCATACGTGCCCGACTCCAAGATGGCCTCGACCTTTCTACCCCAAATGGTACGATCCAGCGAGTTCAAGAGCTTCACAGCTCTGTCATGATCATCGTACGGGAGCACGGTCACATTGGCCCTCATATTGTTCACAATCACCGTGAACCGCTGGAACATCGTGTCTATGGACTCAATGGGGAGATGAGTGAAGTTCTCGTACTCTCTCCGGTAAGTCGCAAACAACCGAGCCTAAACCTGATTGTTCCCAGCGTGAGCATTCTTAAGCTGTTCCCAAATCTTGCAAGCCAAATCCTCAGTCTGAACCCAATCGAATTCGGATTGACAGAGAGCGCAAAACAAGTAGTCGACCACCTTATTGTTGGTGTCGTGCATATCCCTCGATCCTGAAGCAAGGAAGTTAATCGAATGAACATAAGTTGTGTTCACCGTACCATCCCAAAGGATCTGACCCTTGCCGTGAAGGAAAGCGGACATCCGTCTCTACCACATCTGGTAGTCCTTTCCATCGAAGTCCGGAGGACCCGATCCCCATTCCTGGTACGCCATCTTTGGATCTTAGACTGGTTAGAGCCCTGAAAGACCCGTAACCGGCTCTGATACCACTTTAAGGACCGAACTGGCGACCAGAGGGGGGGGAGTGAATGGGAGCCAATAAAAATTCTTCTCGAAGGAGATGACTTGTCCAACAAGATGAACTCGGTCGGGTACCAAAAATCACACTCTCCGCACACAACCTTCCATTTGCCAAAACCATGTAGCCACTGAAGTGCTACTGGTCCAAGGAACAAACACTACCTGCAGGCGCAGCTTCTCCACACAAACGACAGCAGAAACAACTCGGAAGCTATCTGCCTGGGAGGGGCAGTCAGACCGCATATGGGGGGCGGTTAGAATGCCTGCTCCTGGGCACAAGAAATTCCACGGAAAGCACTCTTTTGAGCTCCAAAACTCCCCACGGGTTCAGCCACAAGATCCTCTGGTCAAGGCCAAGCTAGCTACCAGAAAATCTTGGCGAAAACACGAACTTCACCGAAAAGGCCTAGGGTGGTTAAACCTCCTAACAGGGGCGGTTTAACCTCCTGTACCTAGCAAGAATCATCTCGAAGGAAAACCCTGCAAATGACCTCAAAACGAGCCAAGATTTCACCAGAATGCTCCTCTGATCATGGTGAACAAACTCACAGAGCAAATTCCAGCAAAACCAAAACTTGAACCTGGAAGACCTAGGGCAGTTGGACCGCCCCCCTATGGCGGTTACACCGCCCCTCCCAGAAAACCTGGCCGTGGGTCAACCTTCAACTTCCCATCGCTTGATCCCCCGATTCACCCCACGGATTGCAGCGAAACTTCGGGAATAGCTGGGTTACCTCCTGGGCAACCTCTCCACCAAAGGAAATCCACCGAAACGCTCTCATTCAAAGGGAATCGTGAATCTTGGCCCTCTAGGTCATGAACTTGAGGAACTCCGAAAACCACCAAATCGAAGCTGTTTCGGGGGGATTGCTGGGGCAAGGTCACCAACCAAAGAGGTACAAGGTCCTCACACATGACACCCAACAAGAATCCCACAAGAAAACGTCTTTAAAACTCCGCCACGAAAATCATAAGAAAAGGCTCCGAAAATCACCACAAAGGAAAAAGGGAGAGACATCAGAAGGCCTTAAGGAACCACGTCGAATCTTCTATACATACGGAGAAAGGTTCATACAAGGTCTAGCTTGCCTCCCAATCATCCATCCCTCTCATGATCTCATCATGAAGATTCAAGCTAGTCCTATGGAAATTCTTGGGAAAATAGGAATGGAAAATAACAACGGCAAATGAGCTAGGGTTCCAAGAGTTGGCTGCCATCCCACAACTCAAGTGTTTATATGGGGGCAAGTGAAAGACTAAACTACCCCTACTTGAAGGACCGAACTGGCGACCATAGAGGGGAGAGTGAATGGGAGCCGATAAAAATTCTTCTCGAAGGAGATGGCTTCTCCAACAAGATGAACACGGCTAACCCAAAACTCGTCTCCGACTCGACTACCCAAGTTGGCCAAGACCATGTAGCCACTGGAGTGCTACTGATCCTAGGAACCAACAACTCAACCAACCGAAGCACTCACTCCAAACATGCAGCGGAAAACTGCACAGCCTGCTGTCTGTGCCACACCGGTCTGACCGATGGGTCCTACTGGACAGACCGATGGCACCGGTCAGACCAGTGGATCCTGCCGGTCAGGCCGGTGACAACAACAGCTGCACAGCAAAGTTCTAGGAAGCCTTACTGACTCCTCTAGGCCCTGGAACAGAAACCACCTCCAAAACTCAAACTGAAGGAGAAGAAAACCCTTCACAAAACCTAGCAAAACTCCTTGAAACCTGCCAAGAACTGACCAGCAACACCACAACCCAAAGACACACGAATCAGGCAGTTCGCCCGAGGCAAATCCCACAGGGACCCTGCACCAGTCAGACCGGTCATGAGCACTGGTCAGACCGGTCAAGCCTGGGCAGCTCGGGATGAACAGCGACCCGCGGGTCAACTCCTCCAAATCCAAATCTCGATCTCCCGATTCGCTCCACGGATTCACACAAGACATTGGGGATAGTAGGAGTACCTCATGGGCATCGCATATCTACGATTTGGTCGACTAAAACTCGTTGAATCAAGAGGAATCGGAGGATTTCTACCAGGAACACCACTTTCTCGAAACCTAAGAAAACCCCAAAATCGAGCACCTTTCCTCACAGATTTGGGAGGGGAATCACAAGGAAAAGAACCATGAAGAGTTCATGTATACATCCCCTACCAAATCCCAAAGAGAAAGGCCTCAAAACCACCACATGAAAATTGCCAAGAAAAGGCTCCGAAAATCACCAAAAAGGGTAAACGGGAGAGACACAATCAAGCCTTGAGGAACCATGCCGAATCATCTATACATATCATGAAGGTTCATACAAGGTCTAGCTTGCCTCCCGATCATCCATCCCTTTCTCAAGATCTCACCATGAAGCTCTCAAGCTAGTCTTAGAAAATCCTAAAGAAAATAGGAAGGAAAAATAGCAAAGGGAAATGAGCTAGGGTTCCAAGAGATGGCAGCCATCCTCTCACCACTTGGGTTATATGGAGGCAACCGAAAGATGAAACTACCCCTAAGGCCTAACACTAGGGTACACGCCCTCGAGGGGCTCTTTGGGAATCTTCGTCATCGCACCATCGAACGGATGCCCGGCGACCGCACCTCGCATAGCCTCGATGCAAGCCTTGCGATCCCGACGCGTGTCCTCCTCTTTGAAGTTTTCGGAACGCGTCGTCGCACACCGATCAGACCAGTGTCCTCCACTGGTCAGACTGGCCTGATGCTGCTGCCTCCGGTTTTCTGGTGAACCACTGGAAACCCCGCGAACTCGGTGTAGTCTCCGCCAATCACCACTCATGACTCGGCTCCCACGAAGTTCCGGCTCGACCTTGGTTTTGAGGCTCAACCAAGAAATCGTCGATGACTTCGTCTTGCTGTTCTTGCCACCATGCGGCCCGCACTTGACCCCGCTGGCCACCGGGTCCCTCGAACCAAGCCTACTTGTCTTCTCAACATTTGGAGGCCTCACTGGCAACGACCTTTCGCGCTTGTTCTTCACTTGCACCAGCACCAATCAAGCCGCAACCTGCACCTACAACACTTAGCCAAGAGTCAGTCCACACAACGTTGTCAATCACTCATCACACCAGGAAGCAACCATCCACCGGTCCTCGAACCACACAGGTCCTCAATCTCCCCCTTGATGAGTGCATTGACAACACACACATTTGGTAACCAAAGAGAAAAAGAAAAGAAAAGAACCACAAAAAGAAAACTCCAACAAGCGATCGAAAACCAAGAGAAAGGCAAAGACCAAGTTCACTCGAAGAAGATAAGTCTCGGTCCCCTTAGGCAAGGGCAACGGCTAGACACCACCAAAGCTCGAAAACCACAAAGAGCTCCCCCTGCACACATGCAAGTTCCCCCTGGACGAATGCATGCAAACCACTTCACAAAATAGAGCAGCTACACCAGCTCAGTTCTGACCGGTCAGACCGGTCTACCTCACCGGTCAGACCGGTGCCCAACATAGCACAGGTCCTGACACCTGCACCGGTCAGACCGGTGACCCCGATCGGTCAGACCGGTGACCACCTGGGAACTGCAAGAGCCCAAAAACGGCTCGAAACCACCCAGAAACCTTCCAAATGCATCCAGAAGCACTTTTCCTTCACAACCATCTCCCCCTTGTTGCCAATGCATGAATCAAGGCAAAAATTGAAAAAATGCAACCTAGAGATTCTCAAATAGACAAAATTCAACACAAGATGCTACACATGTCCAAATGAGCAAGTTAGATACTCTATAGCTTCGTATGAACATCAGCTACAAGATCACCAAGTTTCACAACCATTGGACAAAGCTAAGATAGAATTGAGCAATTTTGCGAAAAATCACCCTCTCTTGAGCAAAGTCCTAAACATGAGCAAAACATGTCAAAATGGCAAAGCCAGACAAACTTCATGCTAGGACAACCATTCTAATCATAGGATCATCATAAACACCCTCAAGCACCTCATGTCATGTCAAAGCCACCGAGCCATGTGCCTACTTCTATGTATGAGACTTCTCATTGGTAGGCATCATGCAACGGTTTAGCACCCAAAGCTATATAAATTAAGCACATATGACATGGGAGCACATTTTTCAAGCAATTTACATTTCATTTTCAGATTTACATTTGGTACATGGAAAGTCTTTGTGACCAAAAGGAACTTATGCCCCTCCACAAGATAAAGCAAGCGGGCTAAACATTCATGATGATAAATGAGCCTTTGGCCCCATATGATCAAAATAAGCTATCCAACCACAAATTAAGCATAACTAAGCCACAAAAACATGTCAAGATCATATAAAGGCATTTACTCACAAGAGAGCATACATATGACATTTTTCAAAAACATAGCTTGCAACCATGGGCATAGACCAAGATCATCAAGAGCTAAACCAAACTAACCATATCATACCAAACTAACTCACAAGATCATATATAGCACATCATGGTGAACAATGTATATAGGAGAAGCTTTTCCTACCACAATGCATATGATACAAATGCATGCAACCTAAGATACAAAGATGCCTATACATCATGTTACAAAATGCAATGCAAATGCAAACGTGCACAAAGGAAAGCTATACATATGCTACAAAGGAGCTCCCACACCCAACTCAAGAAATCAAACACACACCAAGTTCCCCTCGAAACGAGTGAAAGTTGCTTGATCTAGGGGCTTGGTGAAGATATCGGCTAGCTGGTCATGTGTGGGTACATGGATCAAAGCGATTTTCCATTTCTCGACATTATCTCTCAGAAAATGATACCTCACTTCTATGTGCTTGGTTTTGGAATGAAGCACTGGGTTCTTTGCAACGCTTATGGCACTGGTGCTATCACATAGAAGTGGAACATGGGCATACTCCTCACCGAAGTTACTCATGGTGTATGTGATCCAAAGGAGCTGAGAGCAACAACTAGCAGCGGCTACATACTCTGCCTCGGTAGTGGATTGAGCAACACTTGACTGCTTGCGGGAAGACCAAGACACCAAAGAAGAACCCAAGAACTGGCAAGTCCCAGAAGTGGACTTCCTATCCAACCGACACCCGGCAAAATCTGCGTTCGAAAATCCATGAAGTGCCAAAGAAGAAGACGCGGAGTACCAAAGGCTAAAGTCAGGAGTGTATCGCAAATACCTGAATATGCGCTTGACTGCCTGCCGATGCAAAGTCCTTGGAGACGCTTGAAAACGAGCACATAGAAATACCGAGAATTGGATGTCCGGCCTCGTCGCCGTCAAGTACAGGAGCGACCCGATCATGCTCCGGTACTCCTTCTGGTCCACGTGCTCACCTTCCTCGTCCGTATCAAGAGCTGTAGTCGTACTCATAGGCGTCGCCATGGCCTTGGAGTCCTCCATCTTAACTTCCTCATAATGTCTGTGGTGTACTTTGTTTGGTGTACAAATGTTCCTTCCTTCGACTGCTTGATCTTGAGGCCGAGGAAGAACTGCAACTCACCCATCATGCTCATCTCGAATTCGCTGCTCATGTCTTCTGCAAACCTTGCAACTAAAGAGTGAGACGAGCCACCAAAGATAATATCATCCACGTACACCTAAACAATCAGAATATCAACACCCTGCCTGAGGAGAAACAAGGTCTGATCTACCTTCCCCATCTCAAAGCCCTTAGCAAACAGAAACCCCCTCAACCTGGCATACCAAGCCCTAGGCGCCTGTTTCAACCCATAGAACGCCTTTCTCAACTTGTACACCCGGTGGGGGTACTTCTTACTCTCAAAACCCGGCGGTTGCTTCACAAACACCTCTTCCTCCAACACACCGTTCGGGAAGGCACTCTTCACATCCATTTGGTACAATTTGAACCCTTTAGCCACGAAAAAGGCAAGAAGGATACTAATCGCCTCCAAACGGGCTACAGGAGCAAAGGTTTCCTCGTAGTCGATCCCCTCTTTCTGACTATACCCTTGCGCCACCAACCTTGACTTGTTTCTCACCACTTCTCCATTCTCACCCTCTTTGTTCTTCCACACTCACTTTGTCCCGATAGGCTTACAACCCGGTGGAGGATCTACCAACTCCCAAACTTAGTTTCTCTCAAAATTCTCCAACTCCTCATGCATTGCGTTGACCCAATTAGAATCAGATAGCACGTGTCCAATGTCTTTGGGCTCAAACATAGCAACAAAAGCTGCATGGGCAAAGTGAGAATTGTTCTGAACCCTCGATCGTGTAGTACGTTCGTTGATGTCCCCGATGATCCTCGAAGCTGGGTGATCCACTTGAACTCGCCGGGGAGGTTCTCGCCTTGAAGCTACCTCCACCTCAACAGCAGCTTCTCCTTGATCTGGGCTCGTCGTCGTGGGTGTACAAGAGGGCCCGTTCTCGATCGTAGTCGAAGTAGTAGGTACATGCTCAGCCACGGGTGCCACGCCACCATCTTCATCATCTCCATGTTCATGCTCCTCCTCTTGAAAGATGTCCTCGCCGAGTTCATCATCTCCTGCACAATCAAAGACCAAAGAGCTACGTGGCTGTGTCTCGTCGAATGTTACCTCGCAAGTCTCCACGATTTGGTTAGTTTCCAAATTGAGCACACGAACTGCTCTAGAGTGAGAAGCGTAACCAAAGAAAATATCATCGACTGACCTAGCCTCAAACTTATCCAGATTCTTGCCCTTCTTCAGAATAAAGCATTTGCATCCAAACACACGGAAATGACTCACCTTGGGAGTACGACCATGCATCATCTCATAGAACGTCTTTTTCTTGAAAGCTCGGAGAGAAATCCTGTTCGAGACATAGCACGCGGTATTGACCGCCTCAGCCCAGAACCTCCTCAGAGTCCTATGCTCATCGAGCATCGTTCGGGCCATCTCAAACAAGGTTCTGTTTTTCCTTTCCACTACGCCATTCTGGGGAGGCGTATACAGAATCGAAAACTAGTGTCAAGACCGAAGTCATGGCAAAAGGTTTCGAAGTGAGAGTTTTAAATTCTGAGCCATTGTCACTGCGAAATGCTCGTATGGCATCTACGTGCCTCTCATTCTTCAACCTCAAGACAAGATCTCGAACAAAACCAAACGGCTCCCCCTTTTCCTCCAAAAAGAAGACCCAAGCATACCGAGAGTAGTCGTCCACCACAACTAGGACGTACCACTTTCCACCCACGGATCTCACACGAGCTGGGCCAACAAGGTCCATATGGAGCAGCTCACATGGACGCTCCATCATCACATCAGTGAGGGGTGGATGGGAAGAGGATACCATCTTGGCATGCTTACACGGCTCACACACCAACTCTTTCTCAAACCTCAACTGTGGCAATCCTCGGAGCAAATTGAGTTTACTCAAACGAGACAAAAGGTCAAAGCTTAAGTGACCCAACTTCCTATGCCACTTCCACAACTCACTCGAAGAACCAGCCAAAAAGCAACGAGCCACACCAGAAGACTGCGAGAAATCCGCTCGGAAAACCTGACCCTCAGGAACGACCATGCAAACTAGGTCCCCTCGAGAATCCAAAATCCGAGAACCACCAGGCCGAAATAACACCTCAAAACCCTCATCCAACAGCTGGGACATGGAAAGCAAATTGAACCCGAGCGATTGAATAAGAGCAACACTCCTGAGAGTGACTTTGTCACTTATCTTAATCTCACCTTCTGAAAGCACACGTCCTCGCCCATTGTCCCCAAAAGTGATGTATATCTTGGACACCACCGGGACGAGACTTGAGAACCACTCCTTGTCTCCGGTCATATGCCTCGAGCAACCGGAGTCAATCAGCCAAACGTTCCTCAAGTCTCCCACCTCATCCTCGAAATCAAAGTCTGAGTCGCTCTTGTGACTCTTCTTGCCGCCGGAGCTACGTGCCATGCCGCAAAAGTCGTCTCGTGCGAAGCAGCTCAGCCCGCTCAAGTTCTTGGACGCCTTCTTGCTCTTGCGCCGATCACCTTCATCTTCACTGCTACTGGAGCTCGAGGTAGAGTAGGCGGAGCTGGAGTCGACGTCGCTTGCTCCGACCATCGCTCGGGCCTTCTTGCCGTGGCCGTCCTTCTTCCTTGATCTCCACTCGTCCTTGTTCCAATGATTGTGCTTGTGATCGCGCCTCGATCGGTGCTTGTTGTCCGTCCTTGATCGGTGCTTGTAGCCGTCCTTGTTCTGCATCGTCTCCGGACAGTCGGCAACGAAGTGTCCTGGCTTGCCACACTGGAAGCATGTCCGTGTGGTCCTCCTTGTGTTCACCTGGTTCTCGTGCAACCTCTCAAACCTCTTGGTCAGCAACGCCAGCTCGTCCTCTCCAAGCACTTCGAACTCCTCATCTGGCAAAGACATCAAGGAAGACAAAGAGTACATCCGAGAGGATGGGTTAGCATTAGACTTAGCACCTGAGCCACCAACGAGAGCAAGACTATGGGAGTCAGTCGGGCTCTTAAGACAGGCTATCACACCACGATCCACCTCAGCTGCCTTGAGCTTAGAGAACAGCTCGTTCACCGTCAGAGTGTCATACTTCTCGGACTCAAGAATGGCCTCGACCTTTCCATCCCAAATTGTGCGATCCAGAGAGTGCAAGAGCTTCACAGCTCTGTCATGATCATCGTACGGGAGCACAGCCACATTGGCCCTCATGTTGTTCACAACTACTGTAAACCGCTGAAACAAGGCATCAATTGACTCACCGGGGAGATGAGTGAAGTTCTCGTACTCTCTCCGGTAAGTCGCATACATCCGAGCCTGAACCTGAGCATTTCCAGCGTGAGCATCCTTCAACTGCTCCCAAATCCTACAAGCTAAGTCCTCTGTCTGAACCCGATCGAATTTGGATTGACACAAAGCACGAAACAAGTAGTCGACCGCCTTGTTGTTGGAGTCGTGCATGTCCCTCGATCCTGGAGCAAGGAAATTAATCGGATGAACATAAGCTATGTTCACCGTAACATCCTAAAGGATCTGACCCTTACCGCGGAGGAACGCAGCCATCCGCCTCTGCCACATCTAGTAGTTTTTCCCATCGAAGTGTGGAGGACCCGATCCCCGTTCCTGGTACACCATCTTTGGATCTTAGACTGGTTAGAGTCCCGAAAGACCCGTAACCTACTCTGATACCACTTGAAGGACCGAACTGGCGACCAGAGAGGGGGGGAGTGAATGGGAGCCGATAAAAATTCTTCTCGAAGGAGATGGCTTCTCCAACAAGATGAACACGACTAACCCAAAAGTCGTCTCCGACTCGACTACCCAAGTTGGCCAAGACCACGTAGCCACTGGAGTGCTACTGATCCTAGGAACCAACAACTCAACCAACCGAAGCACTCACTCCAAACACGCAGTGGAAAACTGCATAGCCTGTTGTCTGTGCCACATCGGTCAGACCGATGGGTCCTACTGGTCAGACCGATGGCACCGGTCAGACTGGTGGATCTTGCCGGTCAGGCCGGTGACAACAACAGCTGCACAACAAAGTTCCAGGAAGCCTTACTGACTCCTCTAGGCCCTGGAACAGAAACCACCTCCAAAACTCAAACTGAAGGAGAAGAAAACCCTTCACAAAACCTAGCAAAACTCCTTGAAACCTGCCAAGAACTGACCAGCAACACCACAACCCAAAGACACACCAATCAGGCAGTTCACCCAAGGCAAATCCCACTGGGACCCTGCATTGGTCAGACTGGTCACGAGCACCGGTTAGACCGGTCAAGCCTGGGCAGCTCGGGATGAACAGCGACCCACAGGTCAACTCCTCCAAATCCAAATCCTGATCTCCCGATTCACTCCATGGATTCGCACAAGACTTTGGGGATAGTAGGAGTACCTCATGGACATCACATAGCTACGATTTGGTCCACCAAAACTCATTCAATCAAGAGGAATCAGAGGATTTCCACCAAGAACATCACTTTCCCGAAACCTAGGAAAACCCCAAAATCGAGCAACTTTCCTCACAGATTTGGGAGGGGAATCACAAGGAAAAGAACCATGAAGAGTTCATGTATACATCCCCTACCAAATCCCAAAGAGAAAAGCCTCAAAACCACCACACGAAAATCACCAAGAAAAGGCTCTGAAAATCACCAAAAAGGGAAAACGGGAGAGACACAATCAAGCCTTGAGGAACCACGCCAAATCATTTATACATACCATGAAGGTTCATACAAGGTCTAGCTTGCCTCTCGATCATCCATCCCTCTCTCAAGATCTCACCATGAAGCTCTCAAGCTAGTCCTAGAAAATCCTAAAGAATATAGGAAGGGAAAATAGCAAAGGGAAATGAGCGTTCCAAGAGATGGCTGCCATCCTCTCACCACTTGGGTTATATGGAGGCAACCGAAAGACGAAACTACCCCTAAGGCCTAACACTAGGGTACACACCCCCGAGGGGCACTTTGGGAATCTTCGTCGTCGCACCATCAGACGGATGCCCGGCGACCGCACCTCGCGTAGCCTCGACGCAAGTCTTGCGATCCCGACGTGTGTCCTTCGCTTCGAAGTTTCCGGAACGCAACGTTGCACACCGGTCAGACCGGTGTCCTCCACCGGTCAGACCGGTCAGACCCACCAGTCAGACCAGCCTGAGGCTGCTGCCTCCGGTCTTCGGTGTTGGCTTTGTGGATCAACCAAGGAACCCAGTGGTGTTCTGGTGAACCACTGGAAACCCCACGAACTCGGCGTAGCCTCCGTCAATCACCACTCATGACTCGGCTCCCATGAAGTTCCGGCTCGACCTTGGTTTTGAGGCCCAACCAAGAAACCGTCTACGACTTCGTCTTGCTGTTCTTGCCACCATGCGGCCCGCACTTGACCCCGCTGGCCACCGGGTCCCTCGAACCAAGCCTACTTGTCTTCTCCACACCTGGAGGCCTCACCAGCAACGACCTTTCGCGCTTGTTCTTCACCTGCACCAGCACCAATCAAGCCGCAACTTGCACCTGCAATACTTAGCAAAGAGTCAGTCCACACAACGTTGTCAATCACTCATCACACCAGGAAGCGACCATCCACCGGTCCTCGAACCAAACAGGTCCTCACTACCTGCATAAGAGAGATACACACCCCTCAAGGGCAATTTTGGAAGCCTTCAGTTCAGCACCATCGGACGGATGTGCATCTACTGCAAGCCTGCGTAGCACCAACGCAACTCTTGCGATCATGCTGCGTGTCCTACGCTTTGAAGCTTCTCGGCGCTGCAACCTGGGTGGTCAGACTGGCCCAGGCAGTCAGGCCGCCCCTCCTGGGCCGTTAGACCAGTCTGGGTGGCCGCCCCTCCTCGTCGAGTCTTCGGCCTCAGTTTTGTGGCTCAACCGAATAAATCAGTGGTTTTGTGGTAAACCACTTCAAACCACGCGAACTTGGTGTAGCCTCCCGCCAATCTCCACTCATGACTTGGCTCCCACATCGTCTCGGCTCGACCTTGGTTTTGAGGCTCAACAAACAAACCGTCGATGACTTCGTCTTGCTGTTCTTGCCACCATGCGGTCAGCACTTGACCCCGTCGGCCACCAGGTCCCTCGAACCAACCCTACTTGTCCGCTCCACACCTGGAGGCCCACCAGCATAGACCTTTTGCGCTTGTTCTTCACCTACACCGACACCAATCAAGCCGCAACCTGCACCTACAATACTTAGCCAAGAGTCAGTCCACACCACGTTGTCAATCACTCATCACACCAGGAAGCGACCATCCACCGGTCCTCGAACCACATAGGCTCTCATTCTTGTCGGAGGGAACCTTCTGCTCCCTAATGTAGTCGATGAAGGGTTGTCTCCAGTCCACGTCGATCATCATGACCTACTGACTAGGCTGTGGTAGCCCAGGATCAGTGGTCGGTGATTGTTGGGTATTTTAGCGTCAAACGAAATATATTCCCAAGCGCACGGATACCGTTGTAGCTTTCACCTCAGAGTATTCCAAGGGTATCGAATCCAAGGGAACGTGTGTGTACTACTTCGTATTGTCGGTCCAAGGACACAACCAGATAAGAGGTAAGGAGAGAGAGAGGATTCCTATGGAGAGCTCTACAGATGAGGGTAAAGGTCGATCTCTCAAGAACTTGCTTCAGGCACCGGCTAACCCCTGATCTGTCAGGAGACTGCAGCCTACGGATCTAAGACGAACCTCAACCTGCACTATATCCGAACGTGGAGGATTTCAAAGGATCAACAGGGTTGTCACCACTTGTGATCTACCTCTACCAATCCGTGGGATATAGGGCAAACGAAGGATAACCCTTAGCCTAGACACCACGTCTATGCTACTTATTACTACCGTAGCCTGACTACGCTATCCCGCGGTGCGTAGCAACCTACGGCACTCTATATTAAATATAGAGCGACGAACCCGCAAGGAGGAGAACTGATCTCACTCAACTATAGGTACTATTAGCTTATACTAAAGGCATACGAGAGAGCACTCGGTCCTGTACTATGCTTCCAACGTATACGAACGACTTGCAGCAGACGAACGCATAAACCTAGGATCTACGCACTAGCAGAGGAGAAAGGCTACTCATGCAACCTAGCATAAACTATTAGAAAGGAATCAAGAACACACTTTATTCTAATCAGAGCATGCAAGCATCTCCACTTTATTCTAAATGACGAACATGCATACAAACGGATATGAACACATGTGACCCTATGCTACAAGATCGAAAGGTTGTGTTCACGAAGAACACAAGCCTCTAAATCAAGAACAAGCGAAGAACACAAGAACATATCATCTATGTATGAATGCCACTTTAGTCTAAATAAGAAATGCGGAAATACTTACTTTACTCTAATTGAAGAACAAGCATCCGTAGATACAACTCACTCTCTATTCTCAACTCTAATCTAGATGCACACTATGAGAGGCCTCTCCTTTGAAGGGAAGCTCTCATCCTAGGATGAATTGGTGTGTCCCTATTCTAACCCCCTCCCCTTCTATTTATAGGCTAGGGAGTGTGAGAACTATGCGGTGTTTGTGCCTCACACTGCTGGCCGCAGCCATCCCTGGGGTGCCACTTGGCACTGTAGCGTGCAGGAGAAGATGCTTGAGGCCGTGGGAGTGAAAACCGGAAGAAAACCGGATCCTAAGTGGGTGAACCGGCCTTGAACCGGTCGACTGGGCGCTGAACTAGTGCAAAACAGGGAAAAACCAAGGGACCAGGCGGGCGGACCGGCTGGCTGGGTGCGGACCGTGGAACCGACGTCGGCGTAACCTAGTGGCCCGCTGCCTCGCCACGCGTCCGGCCCGCTGCCTCGCGCGCTCGTGCGGGCGCCCGCGTCTGGCGCGATCCGCGTCGCGGTCATGCGGCCTGTGGCGAGCTGCCACGCGGCCCGGCAGACCCGCTCGCTGCGTCCTGCGTTCCGGCCAATGGCGGCCTGCCATGTGGACCAGCCTGGTGCTCTCCCGCTCGGGTGCCATACGGAGGTGGATGCCGACGTCATGCTGAGGTCAGCATCCTATAGTATCTTGGGCATTTAATATCTTTTGCATCCGAGTTCCAAAGTTGTCAAATGATATGTCCATTTCGATCGTCTTGACGAGCCCGTCGCAATGGTGCAATCCAATTTGGCATTTGAGGTTGTTTATGATGACATCCTATATAAGCCATTGCTTTACTTGCTCTCAACTGTACCATTTAGCACGTATTTCGGTGTGCCCTGCAACAAAAGCTAGAAACACCAACACTCATGGAAATTGTTAGTATAAACCCCTATCCTAGTGTTGATGATCACTTTTCATTTATTCTATGCAGGTATTGATGGCCTAAAAGTGGTACTTAACAGCCGTCAAAAGTGATGTTGGTGCCAGCTCCGGTATGGATGGCTTGTGTAGTTCGTGAACGAAGACTCCTGCTGTTACTTGGGCGTGAGAAGATCCCAGCTTCGACAGGACGTCTACTGCAATGTTGTTGTCGCGGATGATGCGATGGAACTCGAGACCATGGAATTTGTTCTCGAGCTTGTGGACTTCTAGGCAGTAGGCGTCCATGTTCTTTCTGTTGCGATCCCAGGAGTCATTGACTTTATCGATCACCACAGCAGAGTCACTGAAGACTAGTAGCCGCTTGATGCCCAAAGATATTGCGAGACAGAGCCCGTGCAGTAGAGCTTTGTACTCGACTTCGTTGTTCGAGACCTTCCAGATGATATGCAGGACGTACTTGAGTTGCTCGCCCTTTGGAGATATCAGGAATACCGATGCGCTGTTGACGGTCGTTAAGTCCCTATTTTCGACCCTCAACTTTGAACAAATTTCACTCCATCAAAGCCTGCATCATAGCTGTGGGGTTATAAACTAACGGATTCCACGAGCTTTGGTGAATATTTGGATGCAGGTCATAATGAGACATCATAGCACAAATAAAGCATGTTGACAAACAACGTCAAATGCTTAGTTTGATAGCACCATTGCGAAGTTCTTGTCGAGATGATCGAAATGGAGTTTTGGTTCACCCAATTCGGAGTCCGGATGCAGAAATTATGCCTCACGGAAGATTGTGACACGAGACATGTCGGGGGGTAGGTGCGGCCGAACCTAGTAGGTTCGGCCGGACCTATCAACCTCCTCTGATCAACACCAAACTTTGCCAACTGCCTCTACACTTAGCACAATATCCAAGGGGACCAAGTCCATGGGCTAGACACCACAAAAGTTGGTCCGGCCGCACCTCCTAGGTCCGACCGCACCAACCAGGTCCGGCACCTACTAGGTCCGGCCGCACCACCCAAAATCCACCTCTCGGGTCCACGGCACCAACAATCCCACAAACACACCTTGGATGGATGAGATACATCGGTGAATGGACGGTTTGATCAAAAGGCTATGGTTGGAAGTACTTGGATCGATGGACCCACACTTAACCGCTGCAAACCGCCATCAAGGAGTGATCCTGGACGTCCCTCAACACCGTTGGTGCATCACAAGGCCACTGGGTAGGGCCGGCCGCACCTCTAGGTACGGCCGCACCTATGAACAGGTGAATCAGGCGAATCAGAGCTGGGAACCGACGTGCAACCGACCAAGGATCAGTGATCAGGGTCGTCCAAGTCCATAGGTGGTGGATCACAGGGCCGGCCGCACCTGGAGATACAGCCGCACCTCCTTGCTCGTCACTGCAGCTCCCTCTCGCCTACAAGTACCCCCTCCTGCTGCCACCGACCCATTGGGGCTATATATAGAGCCTGGCACCTCATAGAAGGACACAAGTGATTAGAAGCAAGTGGCAAAGCCCTACATAAGTTAGTATTCAGAGAGTAGGGAGAGAGAGTTGAGTGTTGGAGTAGAAGCCGGAGTGTCGGTCTTCTTCCCCTAGTGTTGGAGTAGAAGCCGGAGTGTCGGTCTTCTTCCCCTTCCTCGGCGGGTGCGGTACAACTACGGTCGTCCACACCTGGGATATTTTGTAAGTTCGGATTCATGAGTAACTAAGTCTCAAGTCATTTCATCGTTCGCTCTTAGGTTCTTCGATTACATTTAGTAGTTTCTACTTGTTGTGATTGCTTTGCTTTGAATTCGAGTAAAGTAGTGCTTGGTTAGTCTAGATGTGGTGTCTAGGCTTTCCAGTACCTTGGAATGCTTCCCGGTTCAACGTAATAGTTGTGGTACCCTAGGGAGGTGACAGCTCCGAACGGGCTTTGTAGTCCACCACGTTAGTTCCGGCAGGTAGGAGTTACGACATTAGAGCCCCCTTCTCATCCCTTTCCGTGGCTCTTTTCCCTCTGGCCCCGACGAGCGACAAGTTTTGCCTTGATTCTATCCGTGACTCTCACGAGTCCCAAACTTCATTAGCTATCCCCTCTCTACCCGAAATCTACCCTTGCCTTTCTATCCTTCAACACCATATCCCCCGGACGAATTAGTTCAGGTTCACAACACTTCTCGCTCCCCGTGGAAATCGATACCTTGGAATACTCCCGGGTGAAAGCTACAACGGTACCCGTGCGCTTGCGGATCTATCTGTGATCGTGTAGTATACCAACAGGCTTTCTGGCGCCGTTGCAAATCTAGTAACGACGTAAGAAGTGCCAACAAGCTTTCTGGCGCCGTTGCCGGGGAACGGTAGCTGTTCTGATCCCGAACCTAGTTCGTCCATGTATCACCCCATCTGTCCCATGGATTCCAATCCAACCCTTTTTTATTTTGCCGCTCCAAAGGGCGATCATTTGGAGCCTCCACCTTCATCACATTCCATTGAAACATCTAGCTATGAGCTACGTCCCGGCTTCATAGCTATGGTCCGAGAGCAAAGCTTCTCCGGAGATAAGGATGAAAGTCCTTATTCCCACCTGCGCGAGTTCGAACAACTTTTTTCGTGTCTTGTGATAGCAGGAATGAGTCAAGATACCTTGAAATGGAAACTCTTTCCGTTTTCATTAACGGGGAGAGCAAAGTAATGGTATTCGCTCAGTGTGAGAAGTATGGAGGGGGACTGGGAAAGTTTACGAAAGGCTTTTTGCCTAACATTCTTCCCGACTCCCCAAGTAGTGAAACTCTGATGAGAGGTCATCTGTTTTGAGCAACGAAAGACCGAATCTCTAGGAGCCGCATGGGCAAGATTTACAAAAATCGTAGATTCTGGTCCAGACCTTGGTATCGCAGAGCCCGCTCTTTTGCAACATTTTTGCTATAGTCTTGGACCAGAGTCAGCATTTTTCTTAGACTCTTCTTCTGGAGGATCTTTCACTCATCTCACCTTGTCTGAGTGTAAGGACATTCTAACAAAAATCCTTCAAAATACCCCTTACACGGGAGTTTATGATGAATTCCCGGATGAGGAAGAGATCACTCAGGAGGAGCACATGCCAAACACTCTCTCAGAACCGAAACCCATAGAGGAGAAACCCACTAGCACCTTTTTGCATGAAGAACCACTCCTCTATCCCCATGTGTACCCAGCTGATTACTCGTATGACTTCGACGAGGAATCAAAATACTCCGATTCACTCTCTGAAACGGAGTTTATAGAGGAGGAACCTATCCTAGAAAAATTCATATCCACAGACACCCATCCTCCTCTTACCAAAACTTGGTTCACAGGGGAACCATTCCAACCTTATCGAGAGTTCGATCACCCCTCGTGTGACTTCATATATGAATACTATGATTAGTTATTTGATAAACATTGGACGAAGAAATCCTTCCCGAGAAGGGAAAGAGACTCAACACACGAGAGAGAATTAGTCAACTTACCCAACCCAGAAGAGGTAAAAAGACAGAGAGAAAAGTTGGAATACATCTCCGCAGTCAGTAGCCGGGAATGGTTGAGAGAAGCAGAAGGCATGGATCAAGTAATCCAGCTATATCCCGAGCTAAAGTCACTCTCATGCCAAGTAGGAAACCTCTCTTACCAGGATGTGTTCTATGACCCTAGGGTCGATATCAATATCATTCCTAAATCCTTAGTATTAGAGGCCTTTCCCGACGAACCCCTCTCTTTCTCTCAGAAGCGTCTCCAATGGATTTCGGGTCAAACCATAGAGACGGAGGGAATCCTTAGAGTCGTCCAAACAAAGATTGGAGAGTATGGGATCTTCCTAGATTATCATATCTTTGACATCCCAAAAGGAGATCCACCCTTCATTCTCATCGGAAGACCTATTGAAGGGGTACTGAGTAGTGTGCTCGACCATGAAAAGCAGCCATATCATCTTGAGGTTCGAGATACACATCTCCAATGTCATAGACCTGAGGTTAAGAAAGAACATGTGTGGTCTATGGACATTCTTGAGGCGTTGACACTAGATTCTCAAAACAGACTCGAGCATGAAGGTTTTACACTAGAGGGATCACAAATCCCATGCTCACATCAAAAGTTTCCAGAGTTATCAAACCCCATTACCAATGACCATTACGAAACCTACAACCTCCTCATTTTCCTTGTGCATGCTAACTTTGAAAGGAAGTTTGTAGATGGTTTTGTTTACCATAAACATTGCAAATTTCGTGGTCATTTTTTTTGTACTAACCTTGCAGCTAGAGCTATGATGGTTTCATCATCTCGATTGGCTGCAAGATGAAGATCTCTAGTGGTCGAGCTTATGACCCAAAACAAAGCACTATCGGGAGATAGCCCGAATAATCATTTAGATTTCCTTCTCAAATAAAAGCAAGAGGATCTCTTTAGGATTAGTCGTCCTTCGGGTATTTTTGGTCGCTAATGTTTCAGGTGGAGATTGAAAGGACCGATGGATAGGCAATGCCTAAAAACATGAGAGCTACACCAACTACAACACCAAGGTAATTCAGGGAGAGAAAGTATTACGAAGGAAGCTTGAACTCCGCACACTTGAGTTGTGTTGCCTAGCAATGCAAACTCCAAGTGTGGGGGAGATATGTGAGTATCCCGAGTAAGTTTCTCTCATACTAAATCTTATTTTGGTTTGAAGATGGTGTTGGTTCTTGCATCTTGCTCTCTTAAAAAAACACAAAAATATTTGAATTTGAATAAAGGCTTCCTAGCTCTTCGGCTAGCAGAGCCTCCCTTTTTGTTTCCATCTTTTTCTTTGAATAATAACACCAGGTACAAGAATAAGTGTGGGGGAGATCTCCCAAGCTCGTCGAAACACACAATTGAGATCTCCCACCAAGGTGCTGCACAACATTGACCACGCTAATACGACGAGGGATGAGGTAAATGCACTAGAGCAAGTAGGTCACCCCTGTGGTTTGGCCAAATCACCGTTTGTCTACCTCATTCCCCACTTTCTCCAAGAGCGATGGTATGTGCACCCCTACCTCTCTACTTTTGGAAATCATGAGTTTAAATGAGCTTTAAATCCGATCATATAAATCAAACTCAATTGAATCCTCATGCACCCAATGCTCGACATGTTTCATATGGTTGGATTGCATAAGTTTTATTCCATACTTATTATCTTGATGCTTGTGAACAACATATCGTTAGGAAACCATGCCCATCTAAGTAGTTGATGTTTGAGATATGGTCCGATGAAATGATCTTTGCTCCAAATGTTTGAGTGCTTGGGAAATTTATTTAAAAATTTTGAAAACCCTTTGCGAAGCTCCTCTTTGATATGTCAAGTCCTACCAAAGCCATATGATGAGACATCTTGAAAACCTCATACACATATGCTACTTGTCGTTGCATTGCGCTTTGTCAAATTGTTGTGACCCTTGTGAGAATTCTTTTCATGCTTTCATGATCAAGATACACATACACGCCAACATCCTCCTTGCTATGCTCAGTTGAGAGCTAGCATTGTACCATCTATCTAATCCACAAAATAAAGCTCCACACTATGTGTTGATCTCTCTCTCTCTCCAAGTTAATATTACAAAAGAGACATGGCTATAGAAAAAAATATATGGACACATGAAGGTCCAAGTGAAAAAAAAAGTTGGCCACATGAAGGTCCAAGAAAAAAAAAGAAAAAGAAAAGATAGCCTTGTCCACAAAAGAGTTAAAGTAGAGAGAGAGGATCATGCAAAATGGAGTTACAACAAATCAGATGGTAATAACTAGCACCCATTCGGGCCTAGTGTACACCTTACCATCATCACAACGTTCATTATACATATGGTAATATCTAGCACCCATTTTGGGCCTAGTGTCCACCTTACCATATCCATCATATCCCTACACATGCACATCTTGATCTGATTGTATGATTTGATTTTCTCCTTGGATCCGGTTTTTGACTTTGCAATACATGTGATGCAAGTATGCCTCATCTTCATACCCTACCCTAAGCTCCATATATAGCCATCATTAGAAGTAGGATAAGGAAAGGCAAGTCTAATGCCTTGGTGAGGATTATACACATTGAGCGATTTGAGAGAATCAAATGAGGAGCCAAGCAAAGTTTATTTTGAAAACTTATTAAAAAAAATCCCAAGCTACTTGACATGAGGAGTAGAAGTGATTTGATTCAAGATCGTTCCATTCCTTAACTACCCAAGATGGCATGATAGACACTTTAAAGTTCACAAGTGCAAGGTATGGTTCGAAATATCCCTTATGCTCGCTTCATACCATTGGAAATTTTTGTTTTCACCTTGGTCCTTAACCTTTACTCAAGGACGAGCAAAGGGCCAAGTGTGGGCATGTGTTGACAGTCGTTAAGTCCCTATTTTCGACCCTCAACTTTGAACAAAATTCACTCCATCAAAGCCTGCATCATAGCTGTGGGGTTATAAACTAACGGATTCCACGAGCTTTGGTGAATATTTGGATGCAGGTCATAATGAGACATCATAGCACAAATAAAGCATGTTGACAAACAACGTCAAATGCTTAGTTTGATAGCACCATTGCGAAGTTCTTATCGAGATGATCGAAATGGAGTTTTGGTTCACCCAATTCGGAGTCCGGATGCAGAAATTATGCCTCACGGAAGATTGTGACACGAGACATGACGGGGCGTAGGTGCGGCCGAACCAAGTAGGTTCGGCCGGACCTATCAACCTCCTCCGATCAACACCAAACTTTGCCAAATGCCTATACACTTAGCATAATATCCAAGGGGACGAAGTCCATGGGCTAGACACCACAAAAGTTGGTTCGGCCGCACCTCCTAGGTCCGGTCGCACCAACCAGGTCTGGCACCTACTAGGTCCGGCCGCACCACCCAAAATCCACCTCTCGGGTCCACGGCACCAACAATCCTACAAACACACCTTGGATGGATGAGATACACCGGTGAATGGATGGTTTGATCAATAGGCTATGGTTGGAAGCACTTGGATCGATGGACCCACACTTAACCACCGCAACCGCCATCAAGGAGTGATCCTAGATGTCCCTCAACACCGTCGGTGCATCACAAGGCCACTGGGTAGGGCCGGCCGCACCTCTAGGTACGGCCGCACCTATGAACCGGTGAATCAGGCGAATTCGAGTTGGGAACCGACATGCAACCGACCAAGGATCAGTGATCAGGGTCGTCCAAGTCCATAGGCGGTGGATCACAGGGCCGGCCGCACCTGGAGATACGGCCGCACCTCCTTCCTCGTCACTGCAGCTCCCTCTCGCCTACAAGTACCCCCTCCTGCAGCCACCGACCCATTGGGGCTATATATAGAGCCTGGCACCTCATAGAAGGACACAAGTGATTAGAAGCAAGTGGCAGAGCCCTACATAAGTTAGTATTCAGAGAGTAGGGAGAGAGAGTTGAGTGTTGGAGTAGAAGCCGGAGTGTCGGTCTTCTTCCCCTAGTGTTGGAGTAGAAGCCGGAGTGTCGGTCTTCTTCCCCTTCCTCGGCGGGTGCGGTACAACTACGGTCGTCCACACCTGGGATATTTTGTAAGTTCGGATTCGTGAGTAACTAAGTCTCAAGTCATTTCATCGTTCGCTCTTAGGTTCTTCGATTGCATTTAGTAGTTTCTACTTGTTGTGATTCCTTTGCTTTGAATTCGAGTAAAGTAGTGCTTGGTTAGTGTAGACTTGGTGTCTAGGCTTTCCAGTACCTTGGAATGCTTCCCAGTTCAACGGAATAGTTGTGGTACCCTAGGGAGGTGACAGCTCCGGACGGGCTTTGAAGTCCACCACGTTAGTTCTGGCAGGTAGGAGTTACGACATTAGAGCCCCCTTCTCATCCCTTTCCGTGGCTCTTTTCCCTCTGGCCCCGACGAGTGACAAGTTTTGCCTTGATTCTATCCGTGACTCTCACGAGTCCCAAACTTCATCAGCTATCCCCTCTCTACCCGAAATCTACCCTTGCCTTTCTATCCTTCATCACCATATCCCCCGGACGAATTAGTTCATGTTCACAACACTTCTCGTTCCCCGTGGAAATCGATACCTTGGAATACTCCCGGGTGAAAGCTACAACGGTATCCGTGCACTTGCGGATCTATCTGTGATCGTGTCCTATACCAACAGGCTTTCTGGTGCCGTTGCAAATCTAGTAACGACGTACGAAGTGCCAACATGCATCTGCACCCTCGAGCTTGAGTGAACCGTCGAAGTACATCACCCAGTGCTCTGGTCGCTCTGTTGGTGTGGATAGTTGATTTTTCCGCCACTCTGCCATGAATTCGACTAGTGCTTGGGACTTGATGGCAGTGCATGGCTTGAAGTCGATGTTGAGGGCGCCGAGCTCGACGGCCCCCCACTTGTAGATCCTCCCAGTGGAATCCCGGTAGTGGAGTATATCACCGAGCAGTTAGTCGGTGACCACAAGGATCGAGTACTCCTGGAAGTAGTGTCGTAGCTTCCGCGAGGTGATGAGGACCGTGCAGAGTAGCTTCTGCAACAGTGGGTACCGGGTCTTGGACTCAGACAGAACCTCACTGATGAAATAAACATGTCGCTGGACTGGATAGGCGTGGCCTTCTTCCTGGCGCTCGACGACGATGGCAGTACTGACCACGTGAGTAGTCTCTTGACGAATAAAACTCGTATCCACCTACAATCCGCAAGCGTACGGACCTACACCTTTTTCACCACGAGGATTCCCTAGGTTCTTGTCAATCCGCGGAACAAGGGGATTACAAGCGTTTGATCTAGCACTAACCTAGTTAACTTAACCAAACCTTAAACTAAGACTAATCTAAGGACTAACTACTCTACTCTAGAGAGGGTTATGATTCTCACAAGATATAAAAGACACTTGCCCATAGGGTCTACAATACTTGCACATGCAACCGCTAAGAGATACAAAACCGATCTAATCTACACTACAAGAAAATCATTGACTAGTGACGCGACCACATTTTAGCGTCATTGATTTATGATGTTCCTGGCTGATCTTGTCATAATATTACACTTCCGAGCAAATTTAGTGACAAAAAAAATTTCGTCATTACGGTTGGTACTGTAGCTGGGCGTTCCCTGTTCCATGCTGTTTTGTGACGCCAAAAGCTCTGAAAAAACGTCATAAACCAATATCGGTCCCACATGTAAGCATTATTTTAAAAACAGAGTGTTCCAAGTCGTCATAAAATTCAGTAGGGTCCCACATGTAAGCATTTTTTCGAAAATAGAGTGTTCCAAGTCGTCATAAAATTTTCCAGGGTCCCACATGTAAGCATTTTTGCCATGTCAGCGGCGTCATAAACCAACTTTGGTCCCACATGTAAGCATTATTTGAAAATAGAGTATTCCAAGTCGTCATAAAATTCAGTTGGATCCCACATGTAAGCATTTTTCGAAAATAGAGTGTTCCAAGTCGTCATAAATAGTTCCAGGGTCCCACGTGTAAGCATAGGTCACGAAATCTTGCAAAAATAATTTGCCATGGCATGGGTTCGAACCAGGGACCTGAAGGAACAAGGTTGTGCTGTTTACCACTACACCACTTGTTGGTTGTGATAAGTATATGGGAAACTCTACTAATAGTTCATGTGAATTCTTTGCTGTGACCAGGTCCCACATGTAAGTTTCAGTTGAGTTTCCAATTTGCATCGTTTGATGGATCGATAGGTTCATTTAGGACAACCATGCCCTTGTTGAGTTTATGTAGGTAGCATACAACTAGGTTTTGTGGCGTGTGGTGGTTGTTTTACTGTACTCATACAATTGGGTTCAAGGGATTCAGGTTTTTTATAGACTGAGATGAGTTTATTTTTCAGATCGAGATGAGTTTTCTCCAAGGATGAGTTTATTTCTATAGGAACATCTTAATGTTATTTTAGAAGATCTGGATGCCTCGTCTCGGGGGAGAACTCTCTTAGGATCTCCAAAGAGATCGAAAACATGATAGAACAACTAGCTGACAGAGAGAAACAGCTTCGGTACACACCTAAGAACAAGAAAACTGAGGGCACAGCTTATTCTTCTTACCATAGACATTGGAATAAAAGCGTCAATAAATGGGTAGGACATTGAGTTTGTTTGGTCCGTCTTTTCTTTTAAATGTTCAAGAAGTTCGTTGTCAGTTGGACTGAAATGGGTACCCTTGCCTATTAGTACCCATTTCAGTCCAACTGACAACGAACTTCTTGAAAATTTAAAAGAAAAGACTGACCAAACAAACTCAATATCCTACCCATTCATTGACGCATTTATTCCAATGTATATGGTAAGAAGAATGATCTCTACCCTCAATTGTCTTGTCCTTAGGTGTGTACTGAAACTCTTTCTCTCTGTAAGCTAATTGTTCTATGATGTTTTCGATCTCTTTAGAGTTCCTAGAGAGTCCTCGCCCTAAGACAAGACATCCAGATCTTCTGAAAGAACTTTAAGAAATGCAAGAGAGGCCTGCAAGGCCAAAAATTTACGGTAGGAGATGCAGAAGGTGAAGGAACAGCTGTAGGAGGCCAAACATGAGATGGAATTATGATTATGAATGAGTAGTGATGATTATTGTGAAACTTGTATCATGATTGTGTTTTGGTGTTGGCTACCGGATCATCGCATGATGTTTGCTACTTGTTTGTATCATGATTGTGTTTTGGTGTTGCTAACGGATCATCGTATGATGTTTGCTACTTGTTGGTGGACTGGTGGTGTGAACTTTGTGGTAATGAGTTGCTATGAGATGTCATCTTATGATGCCGATTTGGTTTAATCTATTCCAAATTGATTCGAGCATACTCACCATTCAGAATTCATACACATTGCAATGGAGGTCATTGAGAAATGCAGTTAAGGACTAGCACCGGGCGTTAAATGACAAACTTGTTTGGGTCACTGGCGTTTGGGTCCATGATCCAAACTCATTCGTTTCGAGCATAGTCACCATTCGGAATTAATACATGTTGCAATGGAGGTAGAGGAAGACCAATGGAGGTATGGTGATAATAGATAGAGATGGGGGAAGTTATGATTGAGGAAACTCCGGCCTATTGATGTTTCGCAAGGAGGACCTTCCTAGTAGTAAAAAGGAGGAAAAGCTAAGATGCTGTTTGTTTGGATTGATCCTGAACCGGATGGTCCGTCCTTTTGATGGTTTGCAGGAAGGACCTTCTTGAGAAACAATTGTGTAACTGCTTATTTCCAAGTGCCGACTATTCCACGTGGCCGGCCGCCGCGCACCCAAAAACTGGACATGTCTGCCCCAACAACAGCACGAAGCGGTTCTGCTAAGTTGGCGGGAAAAAAGCGCACGCGACAGCCAAAAAAAAGTTTTCCCGCAGACAAGTGTATATATCTCATTTGTCTCGACGACGCAGCGTATACTACTGCAACTCTGCAAGAGACTCGCCAACACCATGCTCCTTTTCCTTATGGCAAAGACTAGAGCTAGTGTTGGTGCTTAGATCTGCTGTTGCCCGTGGTGGGAATGGCGAATTGTAGCAGCCCTAGCGGTGAACGGAGAAGTAGGACTCGCTCCGGTCAGGTCAGTCCTCTGTTTAGCCATGCTACTTTGATCTGTCATGCTAGTTAAGGGGAATTCTGGATTTGGGAATCTGGGCTAACAGACTATAATCATGTATTTTAAAAGTGTTTGGAGTAGACTCCGAAAGCTCCAAATCACCGACGCCTGGTCCTCATGAAGTTATCGTTATAGATCCTAATGAAAACGAGTGCAAGGACGGGTTGCCTGTCCATCTGAGGTATGACTGGACAGGCACCAACCCTGGGCGTCGATATGTATGCTGCTGCGAGGTAAACGATAACCTGTATCACTTCTAATAAATGTTGCTTCTGCATTTGATGTTAGTGTGGTCAATTGCTAATTATATGAACGAAATCGGTGACAGCAGACTGATGGCATGAAGTGCATGTCGTTTAGGTGGATAGATCCTGAATGGGATATTAGGACTCTAAAAGTTCTAGAGAAACTGATGGAAATGAAGGGAAAAGCAGAAGAGGAAGCAAGGTCGTCGAAAGAAGCATGTACAGCTGCTAAGGAGGAGGCCAATGTCAAAGCAGTTGAGATTCAGACGATAACGCGATACTACGGGGAGGTAACCCATAACCTGTTTGAGACGAGAAAGAAAATGAGAAACAATGCTCTGTTGTCTCCTACAGAAAAGGGTGAAGCCAACAGTGTCAGGGGGTGAGACCTGGACAGATCCGCAAGGGGGCGACCTAAGCGGTTGTAGGTTAATTGGAGGGGATCGGGAACTAAGAGCGTAGGTGGTAGTTCGCAGATGGAACTCGGAACACGGTGAGAATGGCGAGGGACACAAGGGTTTAGACTGGTTCAGGCCTCTAGAGAGTAAAACCCTACGTCCAGTATGTGGTGGAATTATGCGTGAATGGAGAAGTGCCCTCGAATGGAGCTCTAGGCCGCCTTATAGGGTCAACGGGCTAGGGCTTCCATTCGAGGTCGGTGGACCCTCATCGGGGTCGGTTACAAATTAGGAAGGTCATCTTCCGTGATTACAGGGTAAATCCCGCGATCTGCGGACCTACTGGCGGCGTCGAGCCGCGACCTGGGGAAGAATCTTGCGCCACAAGCCCGGCGGATCCTCCGGGATCTGGATAAGGTCTTCTGGAGTCTTCCAAGGTCACCGAGGTTGTGGATAAGGTCCCCGGGCGCACTTGCAGGTCGGCGGGGCTTCTGGCAGGTCGGGTCCACTTGACAGGGACCTCTGGGACCCTGGCCGGTGGGGACCTATGGGTACCCATGTCTCTCAAGCCCCCGCTCGACGTGTAGGCGTAGCGGCCTAGATGAAGTCATGTCGAGGCTTGGCAAAGTCATGACATCGTCAAGGTCGTGTAGGGTGCACGGGGATCCAAAAAAGAAAATCTCCTCCAGCGCGCACGAAGTCGAACATCAAGCTCCTGGAACGCAAATCCAGGAGGTTGAAGTGAAGACAAGGCATTGTCGTGTTGAAGAACCGCCGACCTGGCCGGAGTCTGGAAAGATCGTCGTGACCTCGAAGAAGGTCCCTGTGCTGACCATCGGGAGGTCGAGCGGAGACATAGTGGAAGCTGGCTTTCGGTAGGTCGATTCGACATAGAGGAAGAGGGCGTTGTAAGACGCACTCGTGGAGTAGCCCCCGAGCAGTAAGGCGACCTGAATGGTCGGATTGATGCTCGAAGAATGAACCAAGAACCTACGGCCTTCTGCTTGTGCTTTAAGATGCCGTTCCCACTGAATAAGACAAGCCATCCGGAATCTTTGCAAAGTAGTGCTAGGCGCCAGCAGCCTCGTCGCGTGGCGCCCCGCAGGTGCACTGTATGGTCACAGGACCTGCCCCAAGAAGAGATGCAGTCGCTGCCTATATGGGACAAAAGCTGAAAAGTTGTCATCAGGCGGGGGACAGACGTGTCAGCGCTCCCCGGAAGCAGACAAGGACCTCGCGCTCCACGTGGTAATAGTGTTGTGGACAAGGACGCCACGCCAGCTAAAGTGTGGGCGGCACCCAAGGCCAAACTCCACTGCTATAAATAGGAGACCCCGTAGCTTGCTTCTTGAACCAAGTAGGAGCATCATGGCGAAGCAGCTTAGTAATTTTGCAGTGCCCTGGCCTTGTGTTCGGCCACCAGAGCGTAGTGCTAGGTTATTGCCTTCTGGAGCTAGAAGAATGCTTGCGAAGTTGAGAGAACTCCATCAGCCGCTCCATCCGCGCCCAGCGAGGAATCTAGGTGCGGCATGGGGTAGTACATGCCTTGATGGACCTTGTGAGCAAGGGCCTGATGTGGTGTTGGAGACCACCATGCTGCGCCAGGAGAGGCCCGAGGTGACACTGGTCCGATTTGGGATCTTGTGGGAGCACCATAGCAAAAAATGGGACTCCACAGGAAACCTTCTGGGGCTAGAGTTGATGTGGCTGTGTGGCAGCCGCGACCTCGGCCACGGTGGAGAGCTCCAAGTAGGTCCTGAAGCTAGAAGAAAGCTTGTGACGCGCTTCATCAGTCCAGGTTGCGCCGTAGGCACCATGTAAGGTAGAACAAGACCTTTAATATGTTTGCATCTTGTAATTGGCCCTGGGCCAAAGTCTTTTGTAACTTACGAAGCTTTTATATACATGCTTGTCATGTTGAACAATGTGTCTCGATCATTGTGAAGAGGCGTCCGGGCAGCAATGGCATGGCCAAGGTCCCAGCAGGGCTGTAGAAGCATGCCGACCTTCAGAAGGTCATAGAAATTGACAAAAGAACCCGTGTCGACCTGGGTCAACACGGCCGCTGTGCAGTGGCACAACGCAGGGTGTCAGTCCTGGAGTCTGTAGGTCTTTATCGACCTAGAAGGTAGCGGGGCCTCAGCAAGGAGCTGTAACTCGGACCGATTGGTCGTCAATGGGCAGTAGAGCCTTTAAGCACAGAGCTATTGAGAAAGTTTGGCCGCTGTAGGTCGAGACGACCTATAAGGCATGCAGGCAGCTGGGCCTGGGAGACGTGGTGTGAACCCGCCGTTGGGAGGCCGAGGCGACCTGGGAGGCTGCCAGTACCTTGACGACCTTGGATAGGTAATAAGGCTAGCCCATAGGTCGTCCGTGGGTCGTGACGACCTTGAATGCGGTACTGTAGATATCATGTTTGGGGGGCTTGAATGTGGGGCATAACAGGTGCACGTCGGCCGGAGCGCTGACCAGAGGTCGGCGGACACAGATTCCTGTACTACCATTTTCCCGTTAGGCCGAAAGAGCCGTTTGAGCGGTAGATCTGCGGGAAGCGCCTAGCAGTTGGGTCGCCGTGATCTCCGCCAAAGTGACGTTGGGTGCGGCCGCCCGTTGCGCCGCTGGGGTCCAATTATATAAGGCCGGTCCATGGGCTGGGGACCTTTACTTGCCTTCATTTCTGCTTCGCACTAGGGTTCCGCCGCCACTCCATTGCTCGGAGAGAATAGCAGTGCCGCCGCGCTTAGGTCCGCCGCGCACCGCACCCTCGCATGCGAACCAAGACCCTAGTAGTTTTCAGATCCAAATCCATCGGAATAGAGGAGGAGAAGATGGAGCCCGCACAGATTCCGCCGCCGCAGACTATCTGGGACCATCGGTGGTGACGGAGGAGCAGATCCAGGCCTTGGCGACCCGCGGGTTGCTGAGGCCCAAGACGGAGGTCGGCTGGAGGCCGGCGGCGGGCGAGGAGTTCCCGACGGAGGGGACCGGCGAGACCATCGTCTTCCTCGTGCATATCGAGCGCGGGTTCGGGGTCCCGGCGGGTGACTTCTTCCGCGGCCTCCTCTTCTTCTACAGGATCGAGCTGGTGCACCTCGTCCCCAACGCTATCACCATCATTTCCTCCTTCATCCACCTCTGCGAGGCCTACCTCGGGATAGCGCCGCACTTCCACCTGTGGCGCCACTTCTTCGAGCTCAAGAAGACGGGGAAGTCCGACGTCGTGGGGAGCGTCGGCTTCATGCTGCGCCAGTACATGAAGCCGAAGTACATCGACCTTGTGCTGCCCGACAACACCACCGGTTGGAAGCAGGGGTGGTTCTACCTCGACAACCCCGCGCCGGCACTTCCTGATAGGACGGGACGTGCTCCCGTCCCATTCCCGGAGTGGACCAACCAGCTCACCTCGCGGGAGACTGAGGAGCTGCGCCCACTGCTGGAAGACCTGGAGAGGTTGAAGACGGAGGGGCTGACCGGCGGCGCGGTGGCTATCAGCTTCAGCCGCCGGCTGATACAGCCCATCCGGGACCGGGTCCACCCGGCCTATGAGTACTAGGGGCAGTCCGACCCTACCTGGGTCGTCAAGCGCAAGGTCTCCAAAGAGGAGATGGCGGCGCGGGTGAAGGGCATCTTCGCCGGGCGCATCCGCAACCCAGAGTGCCCCAAGGCGCTTGGTGTGTATCGGCCCTTCCAATGCGGTGAGTCTTCGACCTTGATTTCTTTTCTGTTTGAGAACTTGAGCATTGTGACGCAGGTCTTCTCATCTCTTCTTTTTGTTTTCAGTTTCGTGAGGGCATTTATTGGTGCCCTGCGCCACTGCGCATTGAAGAGGAGCGGAGCTTCAAGGTCCGCACCGCAGAGGACGTGCAGGTCCCTCCGCAGCAATGCGTCGAGGAGTACATCTCCGACTCATCGGTGGGGAGTGATGATGATGCTCCCACAACAAGAAGGGCGCCGCCAAAGGTCGCCATGTTGGCACCGCGGCGCACGCGGCAGACGGCGGGCAAGAAGTCCGCGTCCCGGGCTGCGGCCACGATCGCCGCGACCCAGACGGCGGAGGCCAAAAAGAAGAAGAGGAAGAGGGCCGGCCCTGCTGTGTCAGCAGATACGGCGACGGCGAGCTCCTACGTTGAGACCATCAACGTCAAAGAGGAGGAGGATGACGCTAAGTCACCCAGCGCGGCGACAGTCCCGCCCGCGGAGACGCCCCGCAAGGCCACCGCAATGGAGGGGCGGGCGCCGGAGACACCCCGCAAGGTCGCCGCCGCGGAGGAGCGCTCGAGGTCGGGCGCGGACGTCTTGGGCGACGCGGGGTCGCAGAAGAGGGCGAGGAGGGCCCCGCCTAAGCCCATTAAGCCTGTACTTAGGTCCGCGAGCAAGTAAGCTGTGGCCGTATTCTGGTTTTCGATTGTTGATTTTGCTTTACTGCTGTTTTCGCTAATGAAGGTCTTTGCTTGGATGCAGGTTGACCCCAGCGGCGTCCGACAGCGCCAAGAATGCCTCAGGTCAGGAGGCCTTTGGGCGGAAGGGGGGTGAGGCGCCGGTGGAGCAGTCACCGACCGTCTCGGCTGCGGAAGTCTCAAGCTAGGCCCTTGGGGCTGGGATGGCTACGGCGTCGGAGGTGGAGAAGGGCGGGGCCAGCACTGCTCTGCCCGTTGGAGGTCAGCAGGACGATCTCTGTGTGACTGAGCCACAGCCTACGCCGGGGCGGTGGGCTGCAGAGGCGGGCGGTGCCAACGTCGAGGACGACAATCGCCAGTGCTTGTATGTCGGGATCCCATGGGAGGGTGATGTCGTCACCGACCGCCGCGACGTCGACGACTTCAAAGAGGCGTCATGGACAATTGGGCGGACGCTCACGGTAAGGGCTCGGACCTGCGTTTATGATTTCTGTCCTTTGATTTGACTACTTTTGAGGTCTTGACGCGAGGCACGTCATCTTGGGTTGCAGTCGCTTGTGGAACGGGCGCAAGCTTGAGCGGCTTTAGTGAGGGAGGCCGCCAATGCTCACACGGAAGCTGCCGCGGCTCGAGAAGCTTCACTGCAGGCCAAGATCGAAGCCGCGCAGGAGGTCAAGCACGTGAAGGAGGCTATGGCCCACCAGGCGGAGAAGGAGGTGGCCTCCTTGAAGAAGAAGCTAGAGTTGGCCGAGCGGAAGGCGAAGGATGCCGCCGACGACCTCCGGGCCGTGGTGGAGGGTAAGTTGGTTTGGTCGCTGAGTGTGGACTCCGTGCATCTTCTGGGTCTTTTCCTGATTTTCGACCTTGGATGAGTTCAGGCGCCAGGGAGACAGAGGGCGCCCTCAAGAAGGAGCTCGCCGAGGTCAAGGACCATGTAACGGTCCTCAAGGAGGGGACAGCGGAGGTCCAGCGAGGTGAGTGATCTTATATCCCTTGGGTCTTCGTTGTTGTGAGTAGAAGGGTGTGGCTGATCCGCCTTTGGCTTGCGCAGGTCTGGAGAAGCAGCTCACCGACCTGAGGGAGGCCGCCCAATATCTGATGGACGTCTAAGTTCCTCAGGAGGAGGGGGTGGAGCCAAAGGAGCTGCTGGACCGCGTTGACGAGGCTGACGGCCGGATGAAGTCCTTGCTGCTGGATACCAGCAAGCTCGCCGTGGCGGTGGCGTTGGCGGCAGTGAAGTACCATGAGCCGTCGTTCGACCTGCAGAAGGTCACTGAGGACATCGACCTGTCGGAGCTGGTTGAGCGTGAAGACGTCCAGGCTACCGCGGAGGAGGTCGTGAAGAAGTTCGACCTCTGAAATTAGAAGTTGAACTGTATCAAAGTGCAAATGCAAGTTTAGGCCTAGGGCCTATTGATGTAAAGAGAATTTTGCCGTAATAAAAACTTGCAATTTAAATAAAGTGTGTGCTCCACTTGAGTAGCGAAAACAGTCGTTATGTAAGCTCGAAAATAACCAGATTGCAGAGTGTTCCCTCCGCTAACCCAACTCAGTGGAGGAACGGCTTACTGACTGTGCGGCTCAGCATGGAGGCTTAGGCACAGCCGACGCACGGAGGAGGGTCGTGGACCCTAGGTCTCGCAATCAAGCAACTTAGGAACATTCATAAAGAGAGTAGGGGCTAAACAGGTGGGGAACGCACACAAGCATTAGACGTGAGAAACCCCTTCAGGTCGCGAGACCCTTAGGTTGGCAAAGCCAAGCCCCCGAGCACTTTGGGGCCTAACCTAGACCAAGCCCCCGAGCATTTTGAGGGGGAAGGGTAAACACAACAGAAAGTAAAGGGAGACCCAGGTGCAGGTCGACAGAAGAGCTGCCGAAAGGAATCTCATTTTTATTTAATGGAAATTACAAAAGAGGAGAGTACATAGCTTTTATTTCGGTACACATCTTCTAAGGATAGATGCGACACAGGTGCTCGATGTTCCAGATGTTCGGGACGCCTTGACCATTGGCCCACTGGAGGCGGTAGGTCGCTGGTCCGATGACTTCCATCACGATGAAGGGGCCTTCCCAAGGCGCGGAGAGCTTGTGCATGCCCTTGGTGTCTTGGATGCGCCGCAAGACTAAGTCGCCCACGTTGAAGGAACGTTCACGCACGCTGCGACCGTGGTAACGACATAGCTGCTGCTCGTGGCGAGTGTGCCGCATCAGCGCAGCCACGCAGTGCTCCTCAATGCTGTCGAGGTCGACCTTGCGCGTCTCCTCAGCTGTCCCTTCTTTGTAGTGTTGGATGCGGGGGGCGCCAAAAGCGAGGTCGGTCGGGAGGACGGCCTCTGACCCGTACACCAGGAAGAATGGTGAGTAACCTGTAGCTGAGCTGACCTGGGTCTGGAGACCCTAGATCACGTGTGGCAGCTCCGCTAGCCACCTTGTGGCGTATTGGGAGGCGTTGTGGAAGATGCGGTCCTTGATGCCTTGAAGCACCATGCCGTTTGCGCGCTCGACCTGGCCGTTGCAGCGTGGGTGCACCACCCAAGCGTACTAGATGTCGATGAGGCTGTCTTGACAGAAGTCCCAGAAGTCGGATCCTATGAAGGCCGACCCTAGGTCGGTGATGATCCTGTTGGGGACCCCGAAGCGATGGGTGATATCCTCGATGAACTTTGCCGCCTCCTTCGACGTAACGCTGGCGACTGCTTGGACCTCAATCCATTTGGTGAATTTGTCCACCGCCACAAGGATGTACCTGTAACCACCAGGGGCCATTCTAAAGGGTCCCACTGAGTCCAGGCCCCATATGGCAAAGGGCCAGGACGGGGGGATTGTCCTCAGGGCTTGCGCTGGGACGTGCTGCTGCTTAGCGAAGAACTGGCACCCTTTACACCGCCGGACTAGGTCTTGAGCATCGGCCAAAGCAGTAGGCCAGTAGAATCCCGACCTGAAGGCCTTTCCCACCAGGTTAGCGGAGGCCACGTGGTTATCGCATTCTCCGCCGTGGATCTCTTGCAAGAGCTGGAGACCTTCAGATCTGAGGATGCACTTCATCAGTACGCCGTTGGAGGCAGACCTCCGGTAGAGCTCTGTGCCGATGACGACATAGTTAGCGCTGCACCTAACGATCTTCTCCCGTTCAACCTTGTCCTCGGGGACTCGGTGTTCCAGGATATAGGTGATGAAGTCGAGACGCCAATCATCTTCGGCCTCCGTCATGAGGACGTCGCGGCCGCCTTGTGGGGGTATGTCACCAGGCGACGTCTCTGGGTCGCTGAGGAGCTTGATCGACAGCTTTTGCAAGTCCTGGACGAACACGCCGGTAGGGACCAGTGCACGTTTGGACCCCAACTTGGAGAGGACGTCGGCCGCCACGTTGTTATCACGACAGACGTGGTGGAATTCCAGGCCCTTGAAGTAGGCCTCAAGCTTCTGAACCTCGGCGCAGTAGGCGTCCATCGTGTCCTTCTTGATGTCGCACGCCTTGTTGACCTGGTCGATGACGACCTTGGAGTCCCCGTAGGTGATGAGCCGCTTGACTCCCAGGGAGACGGCGATGCGCAATCCGTGAATCAAGGCCTCATATTCGGTGCCGTTGTTGGACGCCTTGTAGTGGATCTGTAACACGTACTTCAGGTGATCACCCTGCGGGGAGATGAATAGCACGCCTGCACCCGCTCCTTCGAGGTTCAGGGAACCATCAAAGTACATCTTCCAGTGCTCCGGCTTCTCCGTCAGTGGGGGTTGCTGGGTCTCTGTCCATTCAGAGATGAAGTCCGCGAGGATCTGCGACTTGATGGCCTGTCACAGGCAAAACTCAAGCTCGAATTCTCCTAGCTCGACTGACCATTTGACGATGCGTCCTGTGGTGTCGACTAGAAGCTGCAGACGGTGAAGCAGCTCCTGGATTCTGGAACAGTTGTGGTGAAGAAGGTGAGGGAATTGCTAAGACAGGCCTCATATAAGAGGTCACTCAGCAAGGACAACAATGAGGCACAATGTGATTCGTGGTGTTATTGCTAGGTAGACGGTTTAGAGGTGCTAATCATGCTTGCATTTTGGTATTAGCTACTTGTTGGTGGTGTGAACTTTGTGGTGATGAGTAGCTGTGAGATGCCATCTTATGATGTTTGATACTTGTCCGCTCTGTTGATGTTTTGCGGGAAGGACCTTCCTGATTATCGAATGCGTAACTGCTTGTTCCCTACAGTGATTGTGGTAGAAACTCATACATATGCGTGGAATAATTGATGAAGGATGATAATATAGATATTTGTACATTGAATTGTGTTACAGGTGGTACACAATCGAAGTTCCTCATTACGGATAGCTAGGCAACAGCCATGTTCCTCGCGACTGAGGACCGGAGCGTCTGAGGACCGGTGGATGGTCGCTCCTCAGTGTGATGAGTGATTGACAACGTGTTGTGGACTGACTCTTGGCCAAGTATTGCAGGTGCAGGTTGCGGCTTGATTTGAGTTGGTGCAGGTGAAGAGCGGGCGCGAAAGGTCTATGCCTTGCGGGGCCTCCGAGGAGTGGAGAGACAAGTAGGCTCGGCTCGAGGGACCCGGTGGCTAGCGGGGCCAAGTGCGGGCCGCATAGTGGCAAGAAAAGCAAGACGAAGTCGTCGATCGGAGCCGGTGCAGGGTAGCGGCTCACAACCGGAGTCTGCACGCGGGGTTTGCGGCGGTTCACCACAAAACCGTCGGGTTACTTGGTTGAGCCACAAAACCAAGACCGGAGGCTCGGCGGGCGGAGACGGGATCCGGGCGCGCCGAGAAGCTTCGATGCCGGCGGACACGTGGCGGGATAGCAGGGCTTGCGTCAGCAAGACGCGAACTGCGGCAACGGCGTGGCCGTGTGATGAAGAGGAGTGCTACTTGACCTATTTGCCCCTTAGGGGTTTGTATCTCAACTTAAGTGCTAGGGGTAGCTTGGTCATTCGCCCAACCCAGAGGAACTCATATATATTAGCTCTAGGGTTTCTGGGCAAACCATCCATCCGGACTGCTTCCCATTTCTCTGTTCCATAGGTTTAGATTTTCTTCACCGTTTTGTAGAGAATCTGATCTCCGAGTGTATGGAAGCTTTCATGGTTGCGTCGATTTCCTTCTTATAGCTCGTGTGATTTTTGTGTCTTTTTCGAGCTATTTTTGTTGGATTTTCGTGCGCGGCATGTTCCTCTGATTCTGGGGTGTTTGAGTTCGGATTTTCTTATGGGGATCATGGATAGATGCCTTGCGCATCTTTGTGCTTGATCTTGACCCCTCAAACTCCGGATTTGGCCTTGGATTTGAGGATTTCGGTTGGAACCCTAGCTTTTTGGTAGAGCTCGGTTGTGATTCGATTCTCGGCGTTTTAGTTCATTTGAGGTCTCAAGTTTTGGGGTATAGCATCTCGTTGGGACGCTTCACATCTCCCCCAAATCTTGCCTCAAGAGCTTAAGCCGTTTGGGAGATCCATGAATGGATAGGAGAGGTTGACTTCTCGTTTTCGGGCTCGAGCTGCTCTGTCCGCACCTGGCGGACAGTCCGCCTGGTAGGCGCAGACAGTCTGCGAGGCTCGATGTTCGTCCAGTTCGTCGCTTGTTATTGTGCGTTCGTGGTTTGATCCGTCGGGAAAGTCACTTTGTGTTGCAAGGGGTTTGCGGACCATCCCCCCAGGCACCGCGGACCGTCCGTGCGGTACGAGTTACCCACGGACCGTCTGAGGGTAGGGTACGAACCGTCAGATTTTCGAGGGGTGCATACTGGTTGTTCGGGCACCTTTTGCGGACTGTCCGCCGTGGTCTCGCGGACCGTCCGCCTGGGCCCTGCAGACCGTCCGCACGGTCACCTCGGACTATCCGCTCGGGACTTCGCAGATTGCCTAAGTCCTTTGCTTCTTGAGTTGCGCTTCCGTGTTGCTTTGAGTTGGAGTTTGTTCCTAGGGTTGGTAGGTCCGTTGTGACTACGCGACCTTGGCAAACTCGTGTGGGAATCCTCGGTTTTGAATTTGGGGCATAGGCTGAGTTCATCCTTCGGGAAGAATTTTTATCAGCTCCCATTCACTTCCCCTTCTCTGGTCGCCTAATCGGTCCTTCAACGACCAAATCCAGTCCCCACGAACCTGTTCCCTGCACAAACCAGAAATGTGATTTGCCCTCAAGTCAGCCAAACCAGAAATGGCATGCTCTTCTGTAACAATGCACTTGCCAGGATCCAACAAGATGATCTTATTCCGGAACTCAGGAGCTCTCTCCCAGGGAATAGGCTGCCAAATGTCCCCGACGAATGAATGCAAAGTTAATTCTACCACCTCAGCTTCTTTCTCCTCCAGAACAACAAAGAACAATCGGTCTTCACCTTTGAGTAGAGAAGAGTTGCCCATGCCAATAACCCATGACAACCGAAGTCCAACAGGATGGGGAGGTGCTGGAAGATCTTGCCCCAAGTAGATCTGCATGTGTTCAGAAGAACTGCACCAGAAATCTTCCGAAGGTAGTGTAGTCCAGTCGGATTGGCTACCCAAATGCCAAATGGAAATGGGAAATGACCCAAGCGCTGCAAAAGATTTCTCTGGCCAAAAGAAAGTAATCATGACAATTGACTCTGCACCAGCTGTTGTTTCAAGGCACAAGATACAAGCTTGGAGAGTAGCCATTTGGCTCCATTTTGGAAGTCGAGGTAGGCGAATGTGCTTCCGAGGAGACAAAGGATTCAGCATGAGCGCGTTGCACCAATCTCTGCAATCTAAGGCGACTAGGCTTCCAGATCCGCCGCAACCAATCAATCTAGTCCTTTTCCTAGCCAATGCAAGAAAGGAGACCTTAAAAAGCCGTATATCAGCGACGGATGCGAATGTCACTGCTCCAGATTCACTGATAAATTCAGATTTCAGAATCCAAGGGTCAAACGGGTGTGCCTCACCTGAACGAGCACAGTTCCAACCCTTGCAGATAGCTTTGAACATGATGAAATCTCTTGCATCACTGATCTTATTGGCGACACTCACAACAATGTCAGGAATAAGATTTGCCCAGGGACAAGGCATCAACAGGATAGCCAAAGAATATGGTTGTGGTAGAACAATGGAGGAGTTACAGCTGCAACAAAGACAAATGAGTGGAAAAGGTAGTCCAGAAGGTCCGGTATACTGATGTATTGCTAAAAGGTCCTTCTGGACTACTATTATTTCTTCCGGTCCATTAACATTCCGCTGAATGGTCTTTCCCCCTTCCTCAGAACGTACTCCCTCCGTCCACAAAAGAATGCAATTCTCACTTCCTGATAAGTTTATATGAAGATATAAGTGTTAACACAATTTACTGTAAATTTGGTTAAAATTGAATTAGTTTGACCAGAACGGATCCCACAACTACTCTAATCTTTTCGGGAGTAGTTTTTTCAATAATGGCTGAATGGGTTCCTCTGGCCATAAATATCCCCCTTCCTCCCAGCGCCCTCTTCTCCTCTACCCACTCTTGCAACCAACAAAAAATCCCATTCTCGCACAGCGCCCTCTTCCTCTCCCAACTCTTGCAACCAACAAAAAACCCCATCCTCGCACAGTGCTCCCTTCCTCTCCCCATGGAGCCATTGTCTCATAGAGGTGCGGCGCAAGCCACATCCTCCTCCTCTTCTGATGAAAGGGAGGATCTCCAGTGGTCTGATGAAGAGGAGGCAGATCGGAGGCCCATTTGGGTGGTGCTTGACCCATCCTCTGATGATTTGGAGTTTGTGGAACAAAATAAAATCCAAGATCATGTTCCTCTGAAACATCGCACCCCTCGCAAGTCAGCAAGAGGTGCCAGGGGTCAGGGGTGCGGAAGCACCACCACTCGCCGGGGAACTGTCGTCTCCAAGCGCCATCATCCTCTCTCATCCTCATCGGTCGGCGGCAGTCGATCTCTGCCATCCTCGCCGAGCAGAGGCCATCATCGACCGGCCGTCATCATCCTCCATGGAGCGGCGCCAAGGCCGTGCTCGACCGGCCGCCATGGAGCGGCGACATCATCCTCTAGCGGCAGCATTGGAGGGACGGCCTCATCTGCGAGCGGCGCCCTGGGAGGTCCGCCACCATCTTCCACGGGCGGTGGCAACAGAGCGACATCCTCGTCTGTGAGCATCTGCAACAAGGCGCCGGGTGCACCATCAACAAAGAAGCGGCACCTTGATTAGTGGATTAGTGGTAACTGCTACTAGTAGAAGTAGGAGTAGAAGAAGCAGAACGAAGATTCGCCTTCTGTTCATCTGGTCTGATTGAATACTACTACTACTATTTTTTCCTTGTAAGATGTTGGTTTTCTCATTGCGTAGCAGTGGCAGTTTAATTTGGTCTGACTGAAAACTACAAACCGGACTTTCGTCTGTGTTCATCTGGTACTTAAGAAATCAATGGAACGGACTTTCCGTATACAACGAATTTATACCGAGGGAGTACAAACACATTACCATTTTTATTTGAAACAACACAATCCAAATACAAATGACACAAATGCATGCATATGCATTGATTACACATGAGGATGGATCGATTCACCATAGTTCGAACTACAGCGACATACTCTAAACGACATACTACTAGCATCTACCGTCACGACTCATACTACTACCATCACCCCATACTACTAGCATCTACCATCACGGCTCATACTACTACCATCACGGGCTCATGGAAATCCAGCCGCTGCATGGAGTGCAGCAAAACGTGGCTCCTGGATCAGATACACCTCCAAAGCGCGATGCCTCGCCCTTGTATCCCAAATCCAGGCAGGCAAAACGGTGATGTTATGCGCGTGTAACAGCAGGTCACGAATGGTCCATTGCCTGTGACCCCTGTGGCAAAAAGGGCACACCCACATTCCTTCGTGATAAACACGGGTGGGCTCGCCCTACTAAAGCCAAAGCAACACAGACCATTTCAGGTCATGCGATTCATCTTGTTCAATGAGCACTGGCCGCAGGGGTGCATTTCAACAGGCAACAGCAGAGGTGGCGGCCTGGGCTGTGGGCGAAAAGGTGGTGCCATGAGGTTCAGCTGATCCTGAGCTGCCATTGCCAGCGGCTGAACTCGAGGTGGCATCACCCCCGGGTGTTGCTGAGGTGCCGATGCCAGCGGAAGTGGAGGTGCCATTGGGGCCGGGTGCTGCTGAGGTGCCGATAGCAGCGGAAGTGGAGGTGCCATTGGGGCCGGGTGATGCTGCGGTGCCGATGGCAGCGGCTGAACCGGGTGCGGTGAGGTGCTATTGCGCCCGACAGCTCCTCCTTCCCCGACTCCTCCAAGTTCCATGCTCCGTCCCTTCCTTGCCCGGCCATTCCTCACGTACTGCATACACAAACAAAGAACAAACCCTACATAAGCTAACAATGTGACCGTCTCGATACCATGCATACATAATAAAGTAAACAAGATTAGCCAACAAAATGATCTCACCCTTGTATCCCACTGAAGTAGAGAAATGCAAGACGGGGAACCGATGAGTGTTGGCCTTGCCTATCAAGAACGCTGTGCTGCACTCACGTATTTATCGAGGACTACAGCGGTCACGTGAGCTCGGTGTAGCATTGCTAAAGTTACTATGGAAAACGTGAGATGCTCGGAATATAGTCAGGCCTACGCGTGATAGGAATCTATCTAGGTCAGAATCTTCAGTGGCGTGCATTGATTACATATAAGGACGATGGGTATCACGGGATGAGCCCGACGTGTCTAGGTATGTGTTTAATTCTGGACTTTCCTCTCTAGAGCACAAGAAAGTCCTGCGGACAAATCACGCCGCATGAGCTGCATCTAATTGTTGTCTCACTGCATCAGCTCATGCCGCATCAACAACGAGACAACTATCTACTATTTATTTATTAATGGTTTAGGTGTTAATTGCATCTAGAGAACAAGATTGGGTGCTGTAATCAAATGGACCAGATGGTCCTTGTGTTGCAACACGCAGGGTGCGGGATGACTTGACAAGTCCTCCTCGATCAGGTATGCTGTGTTAGTCCTGACTGTAAAGGTCTACGAATGGTCTGGATTCGCACTTGATGATTCCCGCAGGCCTTGGAGACTGAGAAACATGATGAACCTGTTGACACGACAAGACCAAAACGGAATAAGCTAGAATTGGAATAGCAATATATGTTTTCTTATTTGTGTGTGTGTGTGTAATATTAACATGACTATAAGCACAGAAGGGCATCTCGAATGGGCGTTTGGGAACGACACGCTCTCACAAGTTGATCCACGTGTCGATCATTGAGAATTGCAGTTAAGCACTGGCACGGGGCGTTAACCAACGAACTTGTGTGCACACCCCCTCTGAACGGACGTGTCGATCATTGTGAATCACACTTAAGAACTAGATTCGGGAAGTTCATGACCCGAACGTGGCCACACCCACACTGAAGGGACGCATCCATTCGGGTGGTAATTGATCTCCACGAACGGACGTTTCAGAACGACACATTCACTCCTATTGTAATAAGAGACGATTTAGGCACGAGATGATCATTGCAGGCCATTTGTGTTAATGGCTTTAGACGCTAAAATGATTCCTTCCATGCAAGTCGACTTCTCAGTCTCAAGCTAGGAAGCGACAGCAGAAGGAACCACGGGCAAGTTCAAGGAATCCGGTACGTTCATGGTGGGAGGCCGTCAATGGAAGCTACATTGCTATCGTAAAGGTCTGAATGATCATCAGTGGATGGATGTTCCAGACGGCATTACCGTCGTCCTCGTTCCTCTACAGAAATCCCAAATGGTACGTGTCTCGTTGCTGCTATGAATACACACACTCACACATGGCGATACGGTCGCATTATGTTATTGTTTGCCAAGCTTGTGACTGCTTCCACGTAGGTGTGACATCCAGTGAAGATCGCATACACATATCATGTGTTGTTTCAGTACTGGAGGACAACTGCATTGAAGTTCCTCCTCCATCAGTGCAAAGAAGCATATGCAAAAGCGTTGCAGCCCAAGCCCCTGTGGAAGTTGTGTTCCACGTAGGTGCAGAATGCCGGGTGATACGTGCCGATGTGGCGAAAGTATCTTGTGTGATGGAGGTAATGCTCTACGGCCCAGGAGTGGAGTCTAGCTCTGAAACTGTTACAATTATTGACACACACCCTGATGGCTTCTCGGTCCTGATCAAATATGCTAGTGAAGGAACACTCTCGAAGGAGGCTGATTTATGAGACACTTCTGCCAATGCCTGGTCTTATTTACTCTCGGTCGCCGACATGTACCAAGTCGAAAGGTTGAAGCTGCACTGTGCGTCAAAGATGTGGGACATGACAAGCGAGGAAACTGTGACTTCATTTCTACGATGGGAAATTCAGGCTAACTGTACACTATTGCAGGACAAGTGCATGTTTCTCTTAGAGCGAATCTTTCCTCACGGAATACTCACATATGATTGGGTGGTTGTATGCACTGATCATCCCGAATTTATGCACAATCTCCATAGAAGATTACCTAAAGGGTTGTACCAGGGTCCCCTGTAGTTTTAATGTTTTATTTAAGTGTTTTTAGTCATGTGATAAATAGTTGAAACGGTATGTTATTTTGTTGCAGTGAGTACATTTGTAATGCAACAATCGCATCATCCGTCTAACGTGAATATGAAGTAGAGTATAGTCTGGTGTGTGTTTGTCCATTCCATGATCCATGGTGGCACAGACAACCCAGTCAACAACTTGCCTCTCCGCGTAAGGTCACTGACGTTTGGATCCGACACCCAAGCGGTCTTTCGTTTGGGTCACTGACGTTTGGGTCCATGATCCAAAGCCTTTCGTTTCCTGCTCTGGACCACAAAGGCGGGACATGAAATTTTGAATTGCCCGCTCCTCCTTCTGGTCCTCCTCGTTTATATATAAAACAAAGGGGGAAACCAGGTCTCCCAATTCCCTCTTGGTAATTTTCCAAAATCAAGGGATCTTCTCCTCGACCACCGAAGAGACCTAGATCTGCGGCGGAAGCAGCAATGACGGCCTAGCTACCGACGACAGCTTCCTCTACTACAAGCGACGGCCTTCCTCTTCTACGAGCGGCGGCCTTCCTCGGCAACGTCCTTGGAGCTGCAAGATGGTTCAGACTCGTTGCTCCATCGGCTCCCCCGAGGCTCACCCTGGCGGCCGCAGATCTGCAACAGTTGTGCAGAACATCATGCTGAAGGCGCAACGTCAGGCTGCTAAATCGAGACAGCATTCAGCAGCGGCACCTTCTTCCCATCCTATTCGTCAGGTCTGCGGTCTCCTCCCTGTATTGATTGATTCAATTAGATTGCTTCCCCATGCTCTTTGTCTTTCTATAATATTCTTTCATGTCTGGGTGATTGTGGATCTACTGTACCCTATCGCAAGAGTTTGTTAGAAGTCATTTTATTTGAGGTTTTTAGAAATTTGTAGATGAAATTGTTGGACTGCTTCCCCATGCTTTTTGCCTTTGAATATTATTGTTGCATGCTTGGGTGATTGTGGATCTTTTGTTCCCTATTGCAAGAGATTGTTCCAAGTCAACTTAGTTGTGGTTTGTAGAAATTTGTAGATGAAATTGTTGGACTGCTTCCCCATGCTCTTTGCCTTTGAATATTGTTGTTGAATGCTTGGGTGATTGTGGATCTTCTATTCCATATTGCAAGAGATTCTTCCAAGTCAACTTATTCTTCCGATTGCTAGTGATCTCAACCCTTATCTCTTGTTCTTGAACTTGTTTCAGCGGGCCAAAGGGTCAACATCTGTAGTCGCTCCTATTCAGACCTGCTCCAAGGTAACAAACTCAACACCTTCTTTGTTTCCGATTGCGAATGATCTCAACCCTTACCTCTTGTTCATGTACTTGTTTCAGCGGGCAGAAGGGTCAACATCTGAAGTCGCTCCTGTTCAGACCTACTCCAAGGTAACAAACTTAACACCTTCTTTGTTTTCGATTGCGAATGATCTCAACCCTTACCTCTTGTTCTTGTACTTGTTTCAGCGGGTGAAAGGGTCCACATCTGAAGTCGCTCCTGTTCAGACCTGCTCTAAGGTAACAAACTTAACACCTTTGTTTCCTTAGTTCGAATCAATTACAAGGTCCTAACCTGACTTGGGATCCACTGTTGCTAGATGGAAGCTACCAAGTCAATGATGCTTCTTCCCGAACAAATTAAGACAGAGGCAGCTGAGTACTCAAGAATGGGTACCAAATCCTTATGTAGTAGTGTTGATGAAGAGCAAGTTGACGCTCCCAATCAGGATGGGGTACAACTTCAACAACGGTTTGTTGCTCACCAGAAAGAGTTATGTAGCTTGAAGACTGAAGAATCAGAATCAACTCTGAAAATGCAGTCTGCTGAGATTAAGAGGTTGTAGAAGCTAACCGAAGACAGTGAGGACCTCCTTCGTCTACTGCTTAGCAGTAAAAGATGAAGAGGTTAAGATCATTAGATCAAATCTCCACTTTCTCTTGTGCTTATGAACTGGATTTAGCTTTGTTAATCAATGTTCCTTGTGATATTGTTATCATGTAATAGTTTGTGATATGTGATAAACAAAATGGTCGTGCTTGATAGTAAGCAACAGTTTGCTTTATTGTATAAAGAAATATGTGCTGATCACTATTTGCCAACCAGATCAGAATTATTCAAAAAAAGGATCAGAATTGAAATGAAATCCATTAATACTGATGCATGATTAGTTAATTATATATTGTCCTTCAGTGGGCTTAGCCCACTTTTAATTGGGCCAAAAGTCAATTTTTTTCAAATTAACGTGACACAGAAGGCCGCAACAATGTGCGTACCTGTTGGACTCGACCCAACCAAGACGGGCCCACCCTAATCAAATTTCATCTAAAAAAGCTACAATTGGGCCCAACAAAATCTTTTTTGGGCAATATGAACAAGCCAGCCTACAGGAACAGTTTTGGGCTCAACCCAGCTACAAACGGGCCAAATTCGTTTTATGACGCATACGATTTGTCACAATTAGCATGCCACATCAGATTCTGTCCAGCGTGGCAAAGCTGCAGGAACGAAGTTATGACGCAATATATAGATGATTTTCCACGCGTCATTAAACTCATGACGCCGCGAAATAAGGTCTCGTCATTAATCGTGGTTTGTGACGCTCGATTAATGACTGAGTGTTTTCGTGACAACCGGCGTCATTAATCGCGGTTTATGACGAGAAACGGCCTTTTTTTGCGACACTAGTAGGCGTTTTTCTTGTAGTGCTACCGGGGGTTGTCACCACGGTTTCGCCCTTTCCCTCCCCTCGTACTGTCATTACGCGGAGGTATTCATGACTAGACCTATGATGATCACGGCGTATTGAAAGGTTCTAAGGGAGTAGTGAGATCTATACTCCCGATAAGCATGGTAGCTAACCTTAATCATGAAAGCACTTCAACACTAGATTGATAGATTGAAACCATAAAGAGTAGCGATTACATCTCAAGAACGATTACAACCCCATGGACAATTGAGAAGTTTTACCCCATCAAGGCACTAAGCATGGCGCCGTTGATCATGGTGACACTTCCGACGGTGTCTTCCTTCTCCTCTGGGGGTGTCGTGGCAGGGCCTTGACGTCCTCCTCCACTTGTGGTTGCCTCCTTAGGACTCAAGCGATCCTTCTCGCAAATGATCTCTCTCTTCTCCTTCCTCTCTATCTTATGGACAACTGTTGACACTTACTAGCGTCGCACTAGGTTTATATCCCCGGCAACGGTGCCAGAAAGCTTGTTGGCACTTGCTAGCGTCGCTACTAAATATGCAATGATGCCAGAAGGCCTGTTGGTTTAAATAATGATCGCAGAAAAGTCCGCAAGCGTACGGATACCGGTGTAGCTTTCACCCAAGAGTATTCCAGGGTATCGAATCCACAGGTTACGTGTGTGCACTAGTGAAGAATCAAGATCGGCCTTGGACGAGAGAAGATATGGTAATAGTGTAGGAGAGGTGGAGAGGGTTTCGAAGGATTCCGGATACTAAAGATAAGATCAGCGTTTGCTACGATGCTTGCTTCGGGATGCTCAACCGTCCTAACCCGGAAAGGGATGAGAAGGGGGCTAGGCAAGCCAAGCAGGGGTCCTACTGCGCTCTAGTGGATCTCACGTGGTGGACTACGTAGGCCGTCAGGGCTGTCACCACCTGGGGCTACCACAACAATCCGTGCCACTAGGTGTACTCTGAGGTAATCGCAAGACTAGACACCACGTCTACTCTAGTGACTACTATTCTAGCTTTGCAATTACTAAAACACTAATCAAAGCAAGGAGCCCACAAGCATAAATAATAGAGCTGAACTTAATTAATTAAATAAATCTAGAATGCCTAAGAGTTACCCGGATGTTACTCGAAGTGGAGCCGCATCCGCCGAGGTACAAGAGGAAGAGAGGAAGCCGACAACTCCGGCTTCTCCCGGACTCACACCTCAACTCTCACCTACTTCTAACACTAATTTGGTAGGGCTTCGCCTTGATCTCTGCTTCTCTGTTCGTCCTTTGAAGTGAGGAGGATGGCTTCTATTTATAGGGGAGGAAACTTGGGAGAGTGGAGGTCCTCCCCCTCTTTCCAGGGCCCAAACCGACCCCCAGGGGCGGTATCTTGCGGGGCACAGTGTCCTGGAGGCGGTGGAGAAGAAAACCAGGCGAAAACCGCATCCTAAGGCCTTGAACTGGGCTTGAACTGTGCGAACCAGGCGAAAACTGGCGCTAAAAAGGATAAAATGCGGCTGAACCAGTGAACCGACCCTGGGCAGCCCACCAGCGGCCGCCACCTGTCCCCGGCCAAGCGGGCAAACCGCGCTTGCGTGCCTCCCGCGCCTGCCCGTGCCGATCCGCGGGAGCGGCCCGTGGCCAACCGGCACACGACACGTGGCCCGCTCCCGCGCGGCTCTGCCCGTCAACGCGCTTCGCGCTTTCGCGTGCTGCCGGTGCTGGCGTGGGCCCGGTGGGTCTAGTGCACAGTTTGGCGGGTGCGCGCTCAGTGGCCAGTGGCCGCCTGCCACGTGGGACCCGCTGGCGTGCTGTGGGCCCTAGGGTGACGTCAGTAGTTCTCGATTATTTGTCCTATTTCATATCTTTTGCATCCGAACTCCAAAGTAGGCAAATAATATATCCATTTCGATCATCTCAGCGAGCCCGTCGCAATAGCGTAGTCCAAATTGGCATTTAAAGTTGTTTGTGATAATGCCATATTTTAATCTTTATTTGCTCATTTGCACCTGCGACCAAATATACACCAAAGCTTGTGGAATTTGTTAGATTATAACCCTATAGCTATGGTGCACACTCTGATAGAGTGACTTTTATCCAAAATTGAGGGTCAAAAATAGGTACTTAACGACCGTCAACAACAACCTCTCGGGCGAATGGCTCTCTCCCTCCGAATGGCGGCGCCAACATGTGCTTAGGGTTGCATCATCTTCACATTCAAGAAATGGGGGGCTGAACCGACCCTGCAATGGGCCAGGCTGGCCGGCCTAGGCCCATTTGGGCCTGGTTCGGTCGCCCCTTCCTCCACGTGGGTCCTCTTGCAATTTTGCACTTGGACCCCTTCAATTGCGTCATTTTGGCGACGTCATCCTCGCGTCCAAGATAGGGGGTCTTCTCGCATGAAGTCCGGTCTTTACGCGTTAGTCCTCGGGGATGTTCCTTTGTAACACCTTGGTTCTTGCCACCTTTGGGAGTGATTTCATCATGCACTTGAATACGAATGGGACACCTCATTTGCTCCTTTGAACTTGTTGTGACTCCGTCGTTTTAGTCCATGTTTTCTTGCAAAAACATAACACTTCCAAATGCACATACAAAGATGAACTTGTCATGTCATTAGTGTGCCTAGTGGCGGGTTAGTTCCATAATCATGCTCAAACCCAAGTGTAACGAACATGTTTGGTGTACCAAAATACACTGTCAACATATCCCCCACGCTTAGATCTTGCTCGTCCTCGAGCAAGTTCCTTGCAAAAGAACTTTTTTCCATGGCGTTGAAAACATGCTCCACTAATCCTTCCTTTTACAAGTTAGTCAATCCTTTATCTTTAATATAATAAACATGAAGCAATGATCATGATACATAAACATGGGCGTTTAGAATTTTACCAAATCAAGATTTACCCCACAACTCATACCTTTCACTCGAGGTCCTCAATTCCAGCCATGCTTACTTCTTTGCTTCCATCAGAGGGTTTTCATGATTTTTCAAAATAAAATTTCTGCAACAAGTATTAGACAAAACCCTTCCTCCAAGTCCTCACATGTCACTCATTTGTAGTGGCTATCCTAAACAATTCATAAACTCTTACCTCCCACAAGTCTCTCATTTATCATGTAAGGTGGAGCTATAGGTATGGCTAGTGAAATTAACACAAGTATTGTCAAGCTAAGAAATTCCTCTAGTGGTCATTTACCTTCCAAGACAATGATCATGAGAATTAAACCATGATGTGGGGATGTCAGGGATAAGAAGATATAGCATGGTGGACATGTGCAAGGGCAAAAGAAAATAAGACTACGAGGCACCGATGATGTCCTTGTTGTCGGATTGCACATGGTTGGAAAAATAGAAGATTCGTCTCTTTAACAACAATGTGGCACCCTTCCTTGCACTTCATTAAATCTTCACTTGATTCATCCCTCCTCATACCTTTCTTGCTTTTCCTCTTTCTTTTCCTTCTTTATTTTTTTCCTTTTCTTTTTCTTTTTCTTTTTCTTTCTCCTCTTTCTCTTTTTTTCTTTTCTCTTCCATACACATACACATTTTTTTTCTTTTTTTTTCTCTCTCTTGACATCTTTACCTCTTTTCCGAAGCTCTTTGCTCATCTCTTCTTGCATAAACATAATCTGAATTATAAATAAAAACCATGCTAGGAATATGATGTACAAAAGAGATGTTATGGGTTGGGTATGGAATTCGGCGATGTACGAGACTTTCGATGCGAGAGTCTCGTTACCGAATACATGACGAGGCTAGCAATAAAAGATATAAGACAAGGACATGATCATTGCTCGAAATTAAAACTTCCAAGAGAGAAGGATTCTAGCCCAACTCACCATGCTAACTGCACTTATGGTGGAGCGGATATTGAGTCGGCCTTGTATAGGATTTTTCTTTGTCTCTCAACTTGGAAAAAGAGATTTTTCTAACCTTTCTTACAAGGGTTTTCATATAATTTTCAGAATTAAACTCCTCCAACATTAGCATCGAACTTAACATAACCGAAACAAGGTTCTAGATCAAAGTATAGTGTGGGCACTCTTAGAGGTGAAATTCCACTAAGCACCATGGTAAACTTTTTCAAATCAAGTGCTCATGCTCACATAATAAAGATAAAAGAAAGGCATACAAGTAATGAAAGAAAAAGCATCGCATGAGACAAAAATTAAAAGACACTTTTTATTTGATTTTCTGACTCAAACACTAAATTAACACACTTGCAGCTAAAATTTAAAAACACACCAAAAATTTAAAACTCGCAAACTCTAAACCAAACCAAACCGATCTACTAAGGCAAAAAATTTAAAACTAGCTAGCTAGCTCCCCCTCCCCCACGCTAAGATCATATGACATCCTTGTCGTATTTTACAAAAACCATAGAGGGAAAGAACCCTAACTACTTAGTGGAATTTTCCACAATCCTTGCACCACTTCTTCTTGATGTTGCCGACCATCCCGAAGAGCTTATGTACGTTCCGGTTAAGGAACTTATAGTCATCGTCGACTACGTGCTCCAAGTCTTCCATCCTTTGCCGCATGCCCGCATTGCTTCCGTGGCTTGAAAGCACTCATCGACGGATGCGAAGAGGTCCGATATGGCGTGACGGCAAGCCGCACAACACATCGGGTGCTCTCCAAACGGGTCGTCGTCACCGGGGTTGCCGCCGTTGTCGCCGTCACCGCCGTTGTTGGGATCATCGCCATTGGGACCTTCTGGAGTTGGTTCTTTAGGGACCTCCTCCAAGTAATAGAGGTCATTATCATCCCTCCCGGCGGCTGCCCATGAACTCGGGCTGCGGTCGTCGGAGAAGTCGCTCCCTCCATAGTCCTTCGGCTCGGGCGTCTCCTCCTTGTAGTCCTTTCTCTTCATCCTCCGAAGACGCTCCGATCTCCGGACGGGAGTTGCGATCTTCTCTTCTTTGACACGGTGACGGCTTGTGATTGGCCCGGTCGGGACACAGCCTCCGCAACGAATGCGGGCGGTCCTCTTGATCTCCATCTTGGGCTTGAGCTCGCACCACCGCACCTCCTCTGGCTCCAAAGGCTTCTCGGCCCCTAGCTTCACCTCCTCGCTCCTTGGGGACGTCATGGCTGCTGCTTTAGCTAATGTGGGGGCAAGAGAATGCGACTTGGGATGGATTCCCGAGCTCCAATCTCGTTATTTTAAGTAGCTCGAGAAAGAATGCCCTAGAACGCATCCTTTCCTATTCTTGACTTCCCCTAAAAATGTCGGACCAAACTTGGAAGTCGAAAACGCACGTGCCAGAGAAAAATGGGGGTGATTTGCCACCCTGGGCTCTTGGGCCGATCAGACCAGGCCGGCCGGCCTGCCTCGGTTCGCAGGCCGGTTCAGTCCAATTTTTCGCGTACTCCACTAATTTCTTATTGCGAAAAACTCCAGAAAAATAAAATAAGAGCTATTTACAAATTGCTCACCTTGTTTTACATCCTAGGCTTGACGTTCGGGCTCATCCTCCATGATGAAAATATCAACATAGTGAAGGGGCACGACATCGGGTTCGAAATACACCTTGAGCTGTTGACCATTCACCATGAATTGATCTCCTTTCATTCCCATGATCGTATCTGCTCCATTGGAGAGCACCGAAAGAACAATGTAAGGTCCGTCCCATTTGCTTTGCAACTTCCCTTTTCTGAAAGTTTTAAATCTCGAATTGTAGAGGAGGACCTTATCTCCTTCTTTGAATCCCTTCTTCTTAAGTCTTTTGTCGTACCATCTCTTGATTCTCTCTTTGTAAATACTTGCATTTTCAAAAGCTTTCAACCTCATCTCCTCTAGCTCACTAATTTGGATTCTCCGTTTTATTCTCGCGGCATCTAGATCGAGGTTCATCTCTTTTATTGCCCAATATGCCTTGTGTTCTAGCTCAACCGGAAGGTGACAAGCCTTGCCATAAACAAATTGATATGGAGTCATACCTATTGGTGTTTTGAATGCCGTTCGATATGCCTATAATGCTCCATCCAACTTCTTTGACCAATCCTTGCCTCCTTTCTCTATAATCTTATTTAGAATGCTCTTTAGTTGCCTATTCGATGTTTTCGCTTGCCCATTGGTTTGCGGGTGATATGTCGTAGCCACTCTATGTTCAATCCCTAACTTGGACAAGCACTTCTTAAAGTTCTTCCCAATGAAGTGAGTTCCTCCATCGCTTATCAAGATTCTCAGGGTACCGAAGTGAGGGAAAATCACACTCTTAATCATCGTGATGGATTCTTCCGTGGAAGCTTTATGACATGGGATGGCCTCTACCCACTTGGATACATAATCAACCATGACTAGGATGATGTGCTCATATCCATGTGAGTTTTTGAAAGGCCCCATGAAGTCAATCCCCCAAACATTGAATAATCGATTTGTGGATTGTAATTCAACGGCATAGCATTCCTTTGAGATATGTTTCCAGTCCTTTGGCATTCGGGGCATGAGGCAACATATGTTTTAGTATCTTCATGCATCTCCGGCCAATAAAATCCGCTGGACCATACTTTTGCTTGTGTTCGAAAATGACTATGGTGTCCACCATATTCTGCCGAATGACATTTCCTTAAAATCTCTTGCCTCTCTTCTCTTGGTACACATCTTCTCATTACTCCATCATTCCCAAGCTTAAAGAGGTAAGGTGAAACCCAAAAATATTTCTGACTCTCGGATATTATCCTCCTTTGAGTGTTTTTATCTAGGTGATCAAGAGGCATTCTCCGAATTGACCGAATGATATCGATCATCCAAGTATCCTTGTCGATTATTCGATAGAGGTGGTCATCTCTCATTTTATCCTCTATGGGCTCCTTGACATCTTATCCGCGGTTCATCCTTGACAAATGACCAGCCACAAAGTTTTCCACCCCCTTCTTATCTCGGATTTCAACATCGAACTCTTAGAGAAGAAGGATCCAATGAATCAATCTTGGTTTAGCGTCCTTCTTAGCCAAAAGATACTTGATTGCCGCGTGATCGATGTAGACAATGACTTTTGAGTTCACGATGTAAGATATGAATTTTTTGAAAGCAAAAACTACCGCTAACAACTCTTTTTCCGTTGTGGCATAAATTAATTGTGACTCATTAAGAGTTTTTCTAGCGTAGTATATAGCATGAACTCGGCCTTCCTTTCTTTGCCCTAAAACTGCCCCTACGACATAGTCACTTGCATCGCACATGATCTCGACAGGTTGACTCCAATCGGGAGGTTGAATGATAGGGGCACTCACTAAAGCATTCTTCAAAGTCCGGAATGCTGCTAAGCACTTCTCATCAAAGTCAAAAGCCACATATTTTTGAAGAAGTTGAGTCAAAGGCTTAGTAATCTTTGAGAAGTCCTTGATGAATCTTCTATAAAATCCGGCATGGCCTGAAAAGCTTCTCAAAGACTTAACATCCGTTGGAGGTGGGCGTTGCTCAACCGTCTCAACCTTAGCTTTGTCCACTTCGATTCCTCTTTCAGATATTACGTGTCCGAGCATTATGCCTTGCTTTACCATGAAGTGGCATTTTTTCCAATTTAGCACTAGATCGACCTCCGCACACCTTGTGAGAACCTTGTCTAAGTTTGCCAAGCAATCCACAAATGTTTTTCCATAAATGGAAAAATCATCCATGAACACCTCGACAATTTCCTCAATGAATTCCGAGAATACCGCCATCATGCAACGTTGAAAAGAGGTTGGAGCGTTGCATAAATCGAAGGGCATCCTTCTATATGTGAACATTCCATAAGGGCAAGTAAAAGTTATCTTGTGTTGATCATCTGGGTGAATAGGAATTTGCATGAACCCCGAGTACCCATCAAGAAAGCAAAAATATGTGTGATTTTCTAACCTCTCGAGCTTCTCGTCAATGAACGGCAAGGGGAAGTGATCTTTCTTCGTTGCTTTGTTCAATTTTCGATAATCGATACACATCCACCATCTCGTCACGGTTCTTTGCAGTATTAATTCATCCTTCTCATTCTTCACCATGGTCAAACCTCCTTTCTTCGGCACACAATGTACGGGGCTCACCCACTCGCTATGTTGCACCGGGTAGATGATTCCAGCATCTAATAGCTTGATAACCTCCTTCTTCACTACCTCTCGCATGGCATGGGTTAGCCTCCTTTGATGGTTCACTACGGGCTTGCATTGGTCTTCCATTGGTATACGATGAGTGCAAAAGGCTGGGCTAAGTCCTTTGAGATCATTGATTGAATATTCGATCACCTTCTTGTTCTTTTTCAATAAATTCAGCAACTTCTCGTTTTCTTTGGGACTCAACTCATCACTCACGATGACAGGATAAGTCTTGTCCGGGCTCAAATATCCGTACTTCAATCCTTTGGTCAAAGGTTTGAGATCCACCTCAGGCACTTGTGGTTCTTTGGGTTTAGTGTCTCCTATGTCTTCGAATTTTTCTTCCTCCATGCTTCCATCTTGTGGTTCTAACCTTTCGTTGCTTCCTCTAGTTCCTCATCTTGTTGATCATTAGATTGGTTCTCCATTGCTCTTTGTAGCGGGTCTCTAAGGGTTTCAACAAAACAAAGACTACCTACCTCCTCTTCTTCTTCATCCTCGAGAGGAAAGGGTGAAGGAAAGCTAGAAGCACGAAGAAAATTATATGGGTCTTATCTCCATTAAGATTTATTGTTACTTTGCCTTCTTCGGCATCCAACACAGCATCAACCAACTAAAGGAAAGGCCTACCTAAGATTATGTGATCATGATTATCATAATAGGCATCTATAACAAAGAAGTCGGTTGGTATGCACTTTTCATAGATGATTACATTAATGTTGCAATCAATACCAAGAGGTTTAGTAGTTCTACCATCCCCCATAATTAATTTTGTTGAAGTTGAGACTAAGTCTAGGTTATGGTCTTGAACTTTATCATAAATCTTGGAGGATAGGACACTTACTTGAGCTCAGATGTCGCATAAAGCCTTGCATTGAACTCCATTAAACTTGCAACTCAAGTGTGGGGTCATCTTCTCCTCTTGATCCGATCCTATTGCATAAACATCGGCGAGGCGAGCGTATGGCGATGCTTCGGGCTTGATTCCCATAATTCTTTTCACCTCGGCTATGTGATCCGGATACACTTCATCATCACTAAAGAGCTTTCGAAAGATCTCACCGGTGGTTTCAAGATCATATAGATTTTCTGCTTGCTTTTCTGGTGGGAAGTCTACTTCCAATGCTCTTGCCATCCCCTTTTGGTTAGGGTGCAGTATTCTCTTGTCGAATACCTCTCCATAATCGATTGGAACCCAATCCGTTTGCTCGAACTCCCATAATGGCTTCGCGCTTGACATACTCATTTTGTTCATTTCATTTGACTTGGCGAAGTCAACGCTTGGGGTAGTTCTTGTCTCGGTGTGTACTTCTTCAAGCTTTTCCGGGATTGGCTCCCCTTTCTTGTCTTCCGGGACTGCCTCTTTAGAAATTTCAGCTTGTGTCTTCATGCTTGAATCATGTTTCGGCCTTCCCCAAAGTCGTGTTTCCCAATCTCTTCGCATGGCTGCTGCTTTGCTAATCTTTTGTAAAAGTTGAGCGGCTTCCGTGAGTGTTTTCTCCATGAGATCCCCACCTGCACACATTTGAACATGTTCCATGCAACTAGGGGTTAGGGAAAAGAAAAATGTATGCAAAAGTACGTCACCGGAGAAGCCGAGTCTTGGTTCTTGTTCAATCAACTCGTTAAATCTATTCCAAGCTTGGTCTATCCCTTCCTCTTCTCCTTGCGTGAAGTTGATCACTTGCCTCCTTAGATGTTGAACCTTGCTTATTGGAAAAAACTTCTCGCAAAATTTCTTCGTCAACTTGTTCAAATTCCCTTCAACTTCGAAGGAAGCAAACGAGTACCATGTCTTTGCTTCGCCGGCAAGTGAGTAGGGGAAGAGATTCCACTTGAACCATTCGTCAGGACCTCCTTCTTGACACACCGTGTTACATAGCGTTGTGAAATGCTTTATGTGTCTATACGGGTTCTCCGTCTCCATCCCTCTAAATGGGGTTGCCGCCGCCATCTCGATGATCCTAGCTTTGATTTCATACTTGGTCGCCTTGAGCTTCGAATCCGACTCTTGTACTTTGATATCTTCACATCGAGGACTAGCGTAATTCCGTAGTGATTTATCCGGTTCTTCTAAAGGGTGGTTGGCGAACGCCATCTAGACAACAAAATAGAAAAACAAAAACAAAACAAAGTGGTTTTCTAGGTAATAAGGGTTAGATGTTAGCAATTAACAAAATCAACGCAAAATCAAACGATGTAAACTGGCTTGCTCCCCGGCAACAGTGCCAGAAAAAGGGGCTTCTTGACGGATAAAACTCGTATCCACCTACGATCTGCAAGTGTACGGACCTACACCTTTTTCACCACGGGGATTCCCTAGGTTCTTGTCAATTCGCGGAGCAAGGGGATTACAAGCGTTTGATCTAGCATTAACCTAGTTAACTTAACCAAACCTTAAACTAAGACTAATCTAAGGACTTACTACTCTACTCTAGAGAGGGTTATGAGACTCACAAGATATAAAAGACACTTGCCCATAGGTTCTACGATACTTGCACATGCAACCGCTAAGAGATACAAAACCAATCTAATCTACCGGGGGTTGTGACCACGGTTTCGCCCTTTCCCTCCCCTCGTACTGTCACTACGCGGAGGTATTCATGACTAGACCTATGATGATCACAGCGTATTGAAGGGTTCTAAGGGAGTAGTGAGATCTATACTCCCGAAAAGCATGGTAGCTAACCTTAATCATGAAAGCACTTCAACACTAGATTGATAGATTGAAACCATAAAGAGTAGCGATTACATCTCAAGAATGTTTACAACCCCATGGACAAATGAGAAGTTTTACCCCATCAAGACGCAAAGCATGGCGCCGTTGATCATGGTGACACTTCCGACGGTGTCTTCCTTCTCCTCCGGGGGTGTCATGGCAGGGCCTTGACGTCCTCCTCCACTTGTGGTTGCCTCCTTAGGACACGTGCTTAGGGTTGCATCATCTTCACGCTCAAGAAATGGGGGCCGAACCTACCTTGGAATGGGCCAGGCCGACCGGCTCAGGCCCATTTCAGCCCAGTTCAGTCGCCCCTTCCTCCACGTGGGTCATCTTGCCATTTTGCATGTGGACCCCTTCAATTGTGTCATTTTGGCGACGTCATCCTCGCGTCTAAGATAGGGGGTCTTCTCGCATGAAGTTCGGTATTTACGCGTTAGTCCTCAGGGATGTTCCTTTGTAACACCTTGGTTCTTGCCACCTTTGGGAGTGATTTCATCATGCACTTGAACAAGAAGGGGACTCCTCATTTGCTCCTTTGAAGTTGTTGTGACTCCGTCCTTTTAGTCCATGTTTTCCTGCAGAAACATAGCACTTCGATCCTAAGGCCCTGGTGCGGCTCCCGCAGCAGCTCCACCGGCCCGCTGGAGCAAGAGCCGCACGAAAGACCTCCACACCGTCCCGCTCCTGCTGACGTGGTTGTGATACATGGAGTTATTTTCGCATCAAACACAAGGAGTAGGAGGAGCTGAAAAATGCAGCTTCGACAACTCCAACTCCGGCTCCATCGTCGCACGGAGCGCGGGCAAACGAGCCCTAAAGCTACCCCAAACGACAACATCTCCGCCGCTTTGCTGACGACCGACGGGAAGCCATCAAGAAAGAACTCACGAAACTTCTCGCGGCAGGCTTCATCAGAGAAGTCTTCCATCCTGAGTGGCTTGCCAACCCTGTCCTCGTCTGCAAGAAGAACACCAATGAGTGGAGGATGTGCCTCGACTACACCAACCTCAACAAGCACTGCCCCAAGGACCCCTTCGGGTTGCCGCGGATTGATCAAGTCATCGACTCCACGGCGGGCTGCGACCTGCTCTGCTTCCTTGACTGCTACTCGAGGTACCACCAAATCGCAATCAAGGAAGAAGACCAGGAGAAGACCGCGTTCATCACCCCATTCGGTGCCTACTGCTACACAATAATGTCATTCGGGTTGAAGAACACTGGTGCTACCTACCAACGCGCTATCCAGGCCTGCTTCAAGGAGCAGCTCAACAAGAACGTCGAAGCCTACGTGGATGATGTGGTCGTCAAGACTAGGAACTCAGACACGCTCATCGCCGATCTTGAAGAGACTTTCGCATCGCTGCGGGAGTACCAGTGGAAGCTCAACTCCAACAAGTGCGTCTTCAGCGTACCTTCAGGGAAACTACTCCGCTTCATCATCAGCCATCGTGGCATCGAAGCAAACCCCGAGAAGATTACTGCCATCACCAACATGAAGGCTCTGACTACTATCAAGGATGTCCATAAACTTACTAGTTGCATGGCGGTCCTGAATAGATTCATCTCAAGACTTGGAGAATGGGGTCTACCCTTATTCAAGCTTCTCAAGAGACAAGAGAAGTTCGTGTGGACCGCGGAGACCGAACAAGCTCTGGCGCAGCTCAAAGACTTCCTGTCTAAGCCACCGGTCCTCACGGCTCCTCGCAAAAAGGAGCAGCTACTACTCTACCTCGCTGTGACTATGTTGACGGTGTATTTTGGTACACCAAACATGTTCGTTACACTTTGGTTTGTGCTTGATTATGGAACTAACCTACCACGAGGCACACTAATGACATGACAAATTCATCTTTGTATGTGCATTTGGAAGTGTTATGTTTTTGCAGGAAAACATGGACTAAAAGGACGGAGTCACAACAAGTTCAAATGAGCAAATGAGGAGTCCCATTCGTGTTCAAGTGCATGATGAAATCACTCCCAAAGGTGGCAAGAACCAAGGTGTTACAAAGGAACATCCCCAAGGACTAATGCGTAAAGACCGAACTTCATGCGAGAAGACCCCCGATCTTGGATGCGAGGATGACGTCGCCAAAATGATGCAACTGAAGGGGTCCAAGTACAAAATGGCAAGAGGACCCATGTGGAGGAAGGGGCGACTGAACCGGGCCGAAATGGGCCTGAGCCGGTCGGCCCAGGCTGGCCGGCCTGTTCCATTCCAAGGTCGGTTCGGCCCCCCATTTCTTGAGCGTGAAGATGATACAACCCTAAGCACATGTGGGTGCTGCCATTCGGAGGGAGAGAGCCATTCGCCCAAGAGGTTGTCCACAAGCTAGTGAGGAAGGAGAAGAGAGAGATCATTCGCGAGAAGGATCGCTCGAGTCCTAAGGAGGCAACCGCAAGCGGAGGAGGACGTCAAGGACCTGCCACGACACCCCCGGAGGAGAAGGAAGACACCGTCGGAAGTGTCACCATGATCAACGGTGCCATGCTTAGCGCCTTGATGGGGTGAAACTTATCATTTGTCCATGGGGTTGTAATCGTTCTTGAGATGTAATCGCTACTCTTTATGGTTTCAATCTATCAATCTAGTGTTGAAGTGCTTTCATGATTAAGGTTAGCTACCATGTTTTTCGGGAGTAGAGATCTCACTACTCCCTTAGAACCCTTCAATACGCCGTGATCATCATAGGTCTAGTCATGAATACCTCCGCGTAGTGACAGTATGAGGGGAGAGAAAGGGCGAAACCGTGGTCACAACTCCCGGTAGATTAGATCAGTTTTGTATCTCCTAACAGTTGCATGTGCAAGTATTGTAGACGATGCGAAAGTCTCTTCAAGATCGGCGATGAGCGTGTCTGAGTTCCTGGTCTTGATGACCACATCATCCATGTAGGCTTCGACGTTCTTGTTGAGCTGCTCCTTGAAGCAGGTCTGGATAGCTCGTTGGTAGGTAGCGCCAGCGTTCTTCAACCCGAACGACATCATTATGTAGCAGATGGCGCCGAACGAGGTGATGAAGCGGTCTTCTCCTGGTCTTCTTCCTTGATTGCGATCTAGTGGTACCCCGAGTAGCAGTCGAGGAAGCAGAGCAGGTCGCAGCCTGCCGTGGAGTTGATGACTTGATCAATCCGCAGCAACCCGAAGGGGTCCTTGGGGTAGTGCTTGTTGAGGTTGGTGTAGTCGACACACATCCTCCACTCATTAGTGTTCTTCTTGCAGACGAGGACGGGGTTGGCAAGCCACTCAGGATGGAAGATGCCACACCTATTTTTCTAAAGAAAACCAGGTGCATAACTATATGTATGGCATGATCTATTTTCATAGATATAGTGACATATAAGTGAATACAGAAACAGTATCACGTAAGAAAAAGGGAGATTATCAGAGATTTATGCTTAATCCTGGAAACGAAGGCACCAAACTCCACAAGCAGTCGACTGGGGGTTGCGTACGCCTAGCACCAGCAACATCTTCATAGCAACTTCCTCTTTCTGAGCAACATTGTTTATAGCAAGGGTGAGCACATGTCGTACTCAGTAAGTGTGGGGAAAGTATGAATGCAAAGGCTTAAACAAGGAAAGGCTGACAGGTTGACAGCATTAAGCAATTTTAGTTGGTCAAATTTGATTAGCACCTGATTACTAAGATATAAGTATTTACCGACCCACATTAAAGCATAGAGGTAAGATACACCATAAGAATATGGCAAGCATAACCATATATCACAATTTAAGTTCATCTTCAAGTTCAATTATCATGTGAGGGTCCAGACCGCTCTTGACCGTGAGCACGGCTAATCGATTAGTTTTACACTCTGCAGAGGTTGTACACTTTCACCACAAGTCGCGTAAAAGCTCCGAAGAACTTTAGACCCAACCACGCGATGCTGATCAAGCACCATACCACACTACCGAGGTATGGCTGCATAGGGACGCTACGAGGCCTTTATAAAGATTCCCTAATAAGTGGTAACCCGCTAAGGTTTCCGCATAAGGGGATGAACCCTCCCCCAAGTGGCGTACCACTTGGCTGGACAAGCCATCGCACAACCTATGAGCCCCTTGCCCTTTCGGTAAGATTACCCCAAACTAGAGTATCTAATTAATTGGTCAAGACAGAGCCATATGTCTTGTGGTTGCACTATTTTGCTAGGTGGTTCTCCATGTTCCAATTAAGTATTGTGATCTTGTATTAACCAAAGGTATATAACATAAAGGTAAAGCATGTGTAACATTAATGTTCATTAAAACCAGCATAACCCAAGTATAGCAACTAAGCATAGCTTCCCAACATAAAAGATAAACCCAGGTTGACAAGGAATGAACATAAATACTAGGATAAACCTTAATAGGACCCATCAATATTAATGCAAAGCAATGCAACAGTGATTAATAAAGTTATTGGGACAAAAGAATAAGGACACACTTGCATTTAACCAGAGTAATAATGTTGCTCAGAATGTCTCATTTCTTGCTCTTCAGAGCTCTCGAACAACGTTCATTCTACTCGCAACAATCACCTAAAGCAAAACATCAAGAGCACACACATACAAACCAATAAAATAAATTAAAAATAGTACACCAATCAAAAGAAAAGCTTTGATAGAGCGTGCTAAAGGATGGAGTATGATTCTAGAAATATGTGAACACAAGAAATGCTGAAATTGAAATCGAACGGAAGAAGATATGGGTGTCAAAAACAAAGAGATAGCTATTGAATATGATGGTCAACAGGCATGCATTGCATGGCTGCACACAAAGAACAGATAGCTAATAATCACGTTGCATGCTAGAAGCGCATACGTTCATGTATTGAGAGATGAATCACTATTGCTTATTAAGTATGATACAAGCATGACATCATCAAGGTACTTAAGCAATAAAATATTGTGGCCAAGGAATTAGAGAGTTAAACATGACATTGGGAGGTTATAGAGGTAAAACATTCAAGCAATGCAAAATAAGAGAGCTGATAGTGGCCTTGCTTTCTCAAATACACATACAGATACGCATGCATGCATGGTGCTGTTGGGACTGCACATGATTAGAGAGACGGAGGGGGTGCAGCGCGGGTTCTCACCAACGACGACGACGAACTCGGCCGGAAGCCCGGAATCGATGGCGAACGGCGAGAAGTTGGCGTCGAGGTTCCGGCGGCCGGGCTTCATCGATCTCCTGGTGACTATTGTGCACATGCACGTATAGAGCAGCACACCTTGTGTTTGTTGCCAGGGAAAACACAGAGACGACGGCAAGAGGTATGGCCACGGCCAATGATGACGACGACGGGCGAACAGTAGTGATGGCAAAGATTGAACTGGACGTGCTCAGACAGCAGATCGAAACAGCGGCAGATCACGGGTGAGACCACGGGGAGTCCTCGAGACGGCGATCGTTGCCGGTGGCGGCGACATGGTTGATCGAGATGAACACGAGTTGAAGTAGAGGTCAGGATGTATGGAATAGAGATGGACGGCAGCTCAGCCTATGGCTTTCACGTTGACGGCGTCGGGAATCCGGTGGAGAGGCCGGCGGCGACGCAGAGCTCCGTCCGGCAAGCTTGACGGCTCGTGGCGGCGTATGCACGACGTGAGCTATGGCAGGGGCTCTACGATTAGATGCAGAAAAGAGACCTCGTAGATGCGGCTTGGGAAGGAGCTAGGGCATAACGATCTTGCCGACGCTGCTGTGATGGATTTATAGGCCGGGTTGACTGCTGCCCCTATCACGACGGCGGCGGCATGCTGCAGCTAGGGCACATGTTATTGCGTCGTGCAAAACTGGATAAAATTAAAGGAGAGCATGAGGTGCCATGTTGGGCCTGGTCTGAACGTGCTTAATTAGCCCCCGATCAAAAAGTTGTGGGGGTTGGAGTTGAGATGGATCCGAGTTGGACCTTCATCTTGTTTGTTGAGGCAAGCTGATGCAAGTAATAAGCCTGGCCTGGCAACTGGCCGACGTCTGGCGTTGGGTTGAAATAAAGAAAATAATGGGCCGGGAGTAAGAGAGCAAGGAAAAAGAACATGGCTTGGATATGATTTAGGAGAATATATGGCTTTCATCTGTAAAAGAGCATAGACTTAAAAACATCCGTGAATGCCGAGAGTTTCAACCACGAAGGAAAGGGAAGTGCAGCAGCTCAAGGATAGATTGAGACGATCAGTCCAAATATAATATTTAGACATCGTGAAAAAGATTGTAGAGTTTCTAATACAAAGATTTAGCTCTAGGAGACAGAGAATGGATTGTAGAAGTTGTTATAAAATTCTTGGAAGGGCTTGTCATCATCTAAACACATTTTCAAAATCTTTTGCGCTCAGCAAACACCAAAATGCATCAGCATGAATGCAACACACACAAGATCATTTATTTAAATTAGAAAAACAATCAGTGGACTTTTCTTATACTATATTTCCTGTAAAGAAAAATAAATGTTGAAAATTTTTTAAAATTATGAGAAAGTCATTGTTTAATTTTTCTCTCTATTCACATCATGAAATTCAGAAATTTCAGGGTGTGACAGAAGACTTCTCTGATGAAGCCCGCCGCGACAAGTTTCGTGAGTTCTTTCTTGATGGCTTCCCGTCGGTCGTCAGCAAAGCGGCGGAGATGTTGTCGTTTGGGGGTAGCTTTAGGGCTCGTTTGCCCGCGCTCCGTGCGACGGTGGAGCTAGAGTTGGAGCTGCCGAAGTTGCATCTTTCAGCTCCTCTGACTCCTTGTGTTTGATGTGAAAACAACTCCTTGTATCACAACCACGTCAGCAGGAGCGGGACAGTGTGGAGGTCTTTCGTGCGGCTCTTGCTCCAGCGGGCCGGTGTAGCTGCTGCGGGAGCTGCACCAGGGCCTTAGGATCGACGTTGAGTGAGTGTTCGATCAGACTCCTGGGCACTCCTGGCATGTCCGCTGGTTTCCACGTGAAGATGTCTCGGTTAGCTCGGAGAGGAAGCTGACGAGTGCGTCTTCCTATTTGGGATTGAGCCCCGCGCCGATCATGGTAGTCTTGCTGCTGTCATCGGTTCCGAGGTCGATGGCCTTCAACTGCATTTCCTCTGATGGTTGAGGCTTGTTGGCAGTGTCAGTCTTCTCAGGTGTCTCGATTTCGCTCGAAGCAAGCTTCTTGGACGCAGCGAAGATCTCCATCATGGAATTGGGTACTTGAGTAGTTGCAGCTAATTCCACGGCTTTGGTATCACGGTCGTAGGATCGCTTCAAGTCCCCTTGCAGTGCGAGTACTCCTTTGGGGCCTGGCATCTTGAGTACCAGGTACACGTAGTGTGGGATCGCCATGAACTTGGCCAGAGCTGGTCTGCCGAGCATGGCGTGATAGGAAGTTTCGAAGTCCGCGACTTCGAACTTGATGTACTCGGTGTGGTAGTTCTCTCGTGTCCCGAAGGTAACTGGCAGGACCACTGAGCCGAGTGGTACAGCCGTGTTGTCTGGGACAATGCCATAGAAGGGTGACGCGCTCTTGGTGTGCATGTCGGTGATGTCGAGGCCCATCTTCTTCGGGGTCTTGGCGAAGAGAACGTTGAGGCTGCTGCCGCCGTCGATGAGTACCTTGGTGAGCCTGGAGCCTACGACTACTGGGTCCAGGATGAGAGGGAAGCGACCTGGCTCGGAGAAGCTTGTCCACTGATCCGCGCATGAGAAGGTGATGGATACCTCCGACCACCTAAGAGGTGTTGACGCCGCGGGTTCGATGGACATGATCTCGCGCAGTGTTAACTTCTATGCTCGCTTGGTTGGTAGACCACCGAAGATGACATTGATGGTCTTGTCAGGATCTTGGTAGTCGCCGTTGCCTTCGGGTACCTTCCCCTGGCCCTTCTTGTCGTGGGGGTTGCGAGGTTCCGGAGTTTCCTTGAGTGCTCGACGGAGTTGGGAGCACTGCTTAGTGGTGTGGTTGTTCTCCGGATGCCACGAACACTTCTCCTTGAGCAGGTCCTTAAAGCTACCCGAGGTCTTCTTGTTGTTGTCCTTCGTAGGGCGTTGTACCGCCGTGACAGTGTTGTCTATCTTGCGCTTACGGTTATGACACGAGTAGTTGTTCTTGTTGCGACCACCCTGGTCCTTGTTGTTGTTGTTGTTGTTGCTGCTACTGCCGCCCGTCTTGTTCTTGCCCTTGCTGCGATTGGACTCCTATTTGGCGATAGCCTTGTCTTCCTCGTCGGCCCATGAGGTGGTCATGTCCTTGAGCTTCGTTATGGAACTCGGCTGAGGACCGGAGCGTCCGAGGACCGGTGGATGGTCGCTCCCTAGTGTGATGAGTGATTGACAACGTGGTGTGGATTGACTCTTGGCTGAGTATTGCAGGTGCAGGTTGTTGCTTGATTTGCGTTAGTGCAGGTGAAGAGCGGGCGCTAAAAGTCTTAGCCTTGCGGGGCCTCCGAGGAGTGGATAGACAAGTAGGCTTGGCTCGATGGACTCGGTGGCTGAATGGGATCAAGTGCGGGCCGCATGGTGGCAAGAAAAGCAAGACGAAGTCGTGAACAGGGGCCGGTGCAGGGTAGCAGCTCACGATCGGAGTCTGCACGCGGGGTTTGCGGCGGTTCACCACAAAACCGTCGGGTTACTTGGTTGAGCCACAAAACCAAGACCGGAGGCTCGGCGGGCGGAGATGGGATTCAGGCGTGCCAAGAAGCTTCGATGCGGGGGACACGCGGCAGGATCATGGGGCTTGCATCGGGAGGACGCAAACTGCGGCGAAGGCATGGCCGCCCAATGAAGAAAGATCGCTACTTGACCATCTTGCCCCTGAGGGGTGTGTATCTTCTTTTATGTTCTAGGGGTAGCTTGGTCTTCTGCCCAACCCGGAGAGACTTCATATATATAGCTCTAGGGTTTCAGGTCAACTCAACCATCCAGACTACTTCTCATTTTCCCTGCTCTTTAGGCTGGATTTTCTTCACCATATTGTAGAGAATCTGACCTCCGAGTGTATGGAAGCATTCATGGTTGCGTCGATTTCCTCCTCTTCGCTTGAGTGATTTTCATGTCTTTTTTGAGTCTTTTTGTGGGATTTTCGTGCATGGCTTGTTTCTTTGATTCTGAGGTGTTTTTGTTCGGTTTTGTTTGTGGAGATCTTGCATAGATGTATTGTGCATCTTTGTGCTTGATCTTGACTCCTGAAATGCCAGATTTGGCCATCGATTCAAGGATTTTGGCTGGAACCCTACCTTTTTGTGTGAGCTCGGTAGAATCTCGATTCCTCTCGATTCACTGGGTTTGAGGCTACAAATTCGTAGGAATAGCATCTCCTAGAGATGCTTCATCTTCTCCTATGATTTGGTAGCAATCCCTTGGTTGATTCGGGAGATCGGGCAAAGGGAAGGAAGAGTTGACCTTCAAGAGGTCGAGTTCGGGCTGCTGTCCGCGCTTGTTGATGGTTCAAAACTGTGTTGAAGTTCACCGCAAGCGTATGGGTGACTTGGTGCCTTTTTCACTAAGGAGGGTCCCCAAGGTTTGTCAATCTAAGGATTGGAAGCAAACTGCTAAGGTTCTCTACCTTGTCTAGCAAAACTAACCTAACATTAAGCGTTGATTGCATACAAAGATAAACCTAAGAGATATGAATATGATAGCACAAGGTTGATCACATTCACAAACATAGGCAACATGAAAGAGCAAGCAAGGGTAACTAGGCCCTATCGTCATCTAGTTGTAATTCTAGTCAAAAGAGCAAATGCAACATGTATCTCATCTAAAGCTGTCTTTAAACTACTATCCTCCGGTCAAACTTTAGCCCGACTCCGCCTTTCTCCCCTACCGTACTGTCACTACGGGATGATATTCGTGCGATTGGCTCACGGGAGCACGTTCGTTAAGAACGTGTTGCACTCCTTGGTAAATCCGGTATGCACCTCTAGCAACCATGGCTACAAGAGCACCCCAAGCAATCTATCCTAGCAATAGATTGAAATAAGGCAAACCCAAGAGAGCACAAGATCGTAAAAGGAGGAATCGAGTCGCTAAAAGATCGGATGACATGAATTGCTTCACTCACATAGTAGATGCGTTTTGGTCATCACCACCGAGTACATTCCATTGATGACCTCAACTAGCTCCAGAACTCCACCATGGCACAACCACGCAGGGTGGCCATGGCGGCTAGGGTAGGCCTAGGCCATCTCCTAGACAACTTCGAGGACTCGCGGCGGCCGTCGTCTCCCTCCGGTGCTTGCTTCTAGGTTTCGCCGAGTTGTGATGAATGGATGGATGTGGCGGCCGACGGAGGTAGAGGCAATTTATCGAGGAGCACCTAGGTCAAAAGGGGAGCGCGAACTGAGCCCGAAATGGGCTGGGCCGACCGGCCTGGGTCGGCCAGCCTGGGCCCGTTTTCGGCTCGGTTCGGCCCGGCCTTCCCCCACGTTGCTTCTCGCACTTCCTTGAATTTATGCCGAACTTCTTGTGGGTCCTTGACGACGTTTTCCGTAGTTTGGATAAGGGTACTTGGCGTGCGAACTCCCGCATTTTCTGTTTAGGTCCTTGGAGTTTCACAGCTTCATGCTTCGGTCCTCGGGTCGTTTGGAGTCATGTTCATCACGTGTCTTGACTTGTGTCGGCGTTCATGATCCTCTTCTAAAGTGCTTGATGAACTTATCCTGAAAGTCTCCTCTTTAACATTGATTTCTTGCGTAAACAATAAACTCCAAAAACCACATGCAAGTGTGAACTTGTTACATCATTAGTATGCCTAGTGGCGGGTTAGTTATAATTCAAAGCTCAAACCAAAGTGTAACAAGTGCTCTTGGTTGACGGAAATCGACCGTCAACATACCCCCATGCTTAAACCTTACTCGTCCTCGAGTAAGCCTTTAATGGATGCTAGTATTGCCTTTCAATGTTCATACCTTACACTTGATCATATATGAGAAAACATAATGCTCTCCAAGTTTATATTTGTTAAAGTTCCAGAATGTAACTAGCTTTCATCTCTATGGAGGGTAGATATCATTTAAGCTCTTTCCACAAGTATAATTAATCTTGCTCTCAAATTTTAAACAAATCTCAGAAATTTTGAAAATAAAGAGCGGGATGAAGAAAAATTGCTTTACCAAGATCAATAGTAAACCTCCTTGCATCTTGCTCATGAACTCTCATCTCATCTTGTCTCTCAAGCCTACTTGTTCTACTCCTTTCCTCTCTCAAATATTTTGTGGAAGGCTTTATATGGAGCTATGGGAAAGTTTGGTCCTACCAAGATATTATAGTTGAGATATTATCAAAACAAGACAAGCTTCTCATGGACTTACCAAGACTCGTCAAAAAGGTCATTGGAAAATAATGTTCCACGGAGGGGGAGAGAAAAACACACACTTTTTAGATAGGTGGACATGTGCAAATGGCAAAGAGTGATCCCGAGGAATAAGCGTAGTCCTCGTTATCGGATTACACATGGTTGGAAAGATGAGTATGGGTCTTGATCTTGAAATCCTTTTGAAATTTCCAAATGTAGCTAGAGAACCGGAGAGCTTTATTATATTTATATTTTTTTTCTTCGCTCTTTTTTTCTTTTTTTCCTTTTCTCATCATACTTTTCCTTCTTTATATATATTTTTTTCATCACTTTTTTCTCTTCCTTTTTTTACTCCCCTTGAACTCTAGACTACACTAGTACTTCCTTCGCAACCCCCCATGCTTAGACGTTGCTCGTCCTGGAGCAAAGAGGTGATGATTGTGCCAAGGTAAGTGCTGAAATTCTTGTATTTTCTTGAAGAGAGATACTTGAAACCTTCTAGGGATCCTTTTATGGAGGTCTCCCAAAATATTGCTCCACTTGACGGCACCTTCCTTGTAATCCTCTTCGAAATATTCATCCATACTCAAAGTTTTGGGTTGTGGTCAAAGAGGTATACACAAAAAGATATTTTCGGTTTGTGGGTGGATATCCGGCCAAGTTTGCGAAATTCCTGATGTGGAAATTCACAATGCACGGATAGAAAAGGCTAGCATAAAGATAGATACGCAAAAACGGAATGACCAGCTTCTTAGTCTTGAGCTAGAGAAATCAAGCCTTGAATCAATGCACCCAAAAATAAATCTTGTATACTAAGGTTTTTGCACTCAATGAATATAAGGCTTTGGATAGGTTGAGCAAAATGCAAGTGGTTTCAAAGACAAAGTTAGCATATCTTTTAAGAACAAAACTAAATGATCTTTGATTCATTCAAAAGTGAGAGCAACGAAAAATACTATGGGTCTCAAGTTATCATAACCTCCACAAAAGATTAGGCTAGCATTAATTTAATTTTCAGATCATATTTAAAGAAAGCACTAGCTTAATCATATACAAACCAAGCACAAGAATGAGCAAAGTGGCATAAATCATCATGTATCCATAAGTAAGAGCATACAACATATCATCATGGTGGGCTCAAGGTAACGATGATTATTATTGAAAACAAAAACAAACCTAGGTTGTACTCCTAGTAGCCATGTTATTCTAAAGAGAGATATACGAAGGTTGTATCTAAGGTTGTGGAAAGCACATACATATATGTAGACATATAAAAAGACAAGGGCAAAAAGAGGGTTAAAGAATTAATACCTTTGATGCTTGAAGTGTAGCGTGGCCTCCCCCATGCTTAAGCATTGTGCTTGACATGGAAGAAGAAAATTAGCATCCCGTGGCAACCGTGATCTTTGTACTCCATGCGGTCTTCTTATGTCCACGAAGTCCTCCCCCATGCTTAGCATGTTGCTAGGCATGGAATATGATGAATCATCATGTAATTATTGAAGTCCTACCGCCATATGTGGATATCATCATCGTACTCTTCACTTTTGTTTCCTTGATCGTCCTTCAACGTCCACCCTTTGTCATAAGCCTTAGTCCCAATCGTTTCTCAACTCGTCTTCACCTCCTTCCATATTGTCCTTTATCGCTACTTCAACTTCCACGAATTTTTCTTCAACTTCCAGAATAGAACATGTACTGAACCATTGCTCCATTGTAAAGGTCTTGAAATTTTCTTTCCAACGAGTGGTCATTCACCCTAATTGGACTCCGAACAAGAGAGTTACGCCCTTTTTACTCCATCAATGCAAACTGTCCCGGGCTGATTTCAGAACGTGTGACGCCCAATGATTTGGTTGTAACTCCTTGCACGGGCCTCCTAAAATGTTTAATCTCGATACGTTGGAAAGAAGACTTAGTGGAGCTCCTGAATATCCAAGTTTCCCTCTTTTGTACATCTCTGAACATGTGCCTAATCTTGATGAAGACAGCGGTGTTTCTTTTGGGAATTTGGAGGTGTTGACGATCTTATTTCATCTTTTATCGCTAACTCATGGGAGCGATTCGTCATGCCTACAAAACAACTTTAAAGAAAAAAGTACCCCCGAGGTGACGGTCGGGAATACTCACTCTATGCTAACAAACCAAAGTCATCCCCTAAGATCTTAACTTGTAGCATAGTTAAGCTAGTGAAAGAAAATTAAGAACCTAATGGGTGTACGTGTGTGCAAGAGTGCGTGCAAATAATGGGATGGTATAAAAACAAAACAATGTTTACACCAAATTCTAAGCTCCATGCTTACAAAGTGGTTGCCAAACTTCTCCATTGCCAAAAAGATTTATTAACCAAGGTCAAAACACCATGCTTATCACAAGATTAACAACTCTTCATGGTGTAAGATAAGTAGGGTGCATTGCAAAGTTTATAAACAATCCAATGCAATATGATAGCAAAGTATATAAAACTGAATTATGTGGGTCTCCAATCATGTCTAAACACCATGTTTACACAAGATTGCAAAAAGAAAAATGCCCATATCGTCATATGAAGCATTAACATAGGTATAAAAACATTCATCATAAAGCTTTCACAAAAAGTCCCAAGCTAACATAAAGTGGATGATGACAAAGAGATGGATGCAAAATGCAAATGCAAAAAGTTAAAAAAACAAACATTAGCAAGGTTTGAAAAACACTTTCGATGTGGTCTATAATAAACAAATGACAAAGCTTGATCTCACACTTCATACGAAGTAAGCATTGTCAACAAGGAAGTCACCAATCGAAAAGAATCAAACAACCAAACTAACCAGGTTTAAGGGTAGGTTATGGGTATCCTATATTTTGGCTCAAACAAGGATTTTGAAGAGAGGAAGTCAAGTATAGAAATTCTAACTAAGGTGGTGCTACGAGTCTTTTAATGAAAAACAAACCTATGGTTTTAGGATGGCTAAAGGTGTGAAAGGTCTTCCTAAGGATTTTATGGGGAGGCTAGTCAAAGTTTTTAGTTAGAAAAGAGGATAGGGATAGACTTGTCCAATCCGGATGGTGACGGCAAACGGTCAACACAAGCAATCCTACCTCTATTGGCTAGGGTTTTTGTGGGGGCTATGGAAAGCTTAGGTTGATTGGACAAAACGTTAGATCAAAACAAAACCTGCAATGCAATATGGCATGGATGAACAAAATGACATGATATGGTGGTTGTCTAAAACAAATGCAAGAGTTAGCCTAACCTAACTAGCCACAAGGTTAGAATTAAAGGATGGTGCCAACTTCATATTTCTCTCTAAGAAGACACAAAAGAAAAAGATTCTAAACACTAATAGGCACACAAAAGGGTCCACAAACTTTCCAAGATCAAATAACAAAGTGCTCCCTCAATAGCAATTAAATTAAACAACATGGTGTTGTGGTATTTATTAGAGCAATGGTACAATGTTACTTGATGTTTCATTTTAAGATCACAATGTAGACGGTCATAATATATATAAACATAAACAAAAGAAAACGGGTTGCCTCCCGCAAAGTGCTTCATTTAAAGTCATAGAGCTCGACTTTCCTGCATACCTCCTTGTGGTCATGAAGCCATGGTCCTTCATGTAAGATTTGAAGATGTCCATGCAGCTTTGATCCACTCTCCATGCTTGACACGATCATTTTGCTTGATGAGAGGCTTGCCCGATCGTCTCTTGCATCATCATCCCCTCCTTTTTCTTTGTTCTTCGTCGCTGCTTCTCCTTTCATGAATTTTACTCTCTGTACAGATCAGATCATGTAGCAAACAATAACTTACACGCATGGAGCATGAAATTATCTTTCAATCAAGTCTTTGTTGACCCCCAATGGACTCCGAACGAGTGAGTTACGCCCGTTTTACTCCAACACTGCAATCTGTCCAAAGATTTCAGACTGCGTAGCGTCTAATGTTTTCGCCATATCTCCTTGTACGGGTCTTCAAATTCGTCGATCTCGGAGGCGTTGGAATTGGCACTTGATGGAGCTTCTGATTTTTCACTTTTTCCTTCTTCTACATATCTTATCAGGTGCTCAAAACTGATGAAAACAGCGACGTCATCTTCGAGGTTCGGTGATGGTGATGCACGAGGTTGCAATTCCTTTGGGATATGGCTTCTCTCCTCTTTATTAAGGGTTAATGACCTTAGCCTTCGATCTTTTCATCATGAGTGGTCCTCCGGAGTTGAAAGTGAACAATGCTTGATGATCGGGGTGGCTCGCGTAGACTTTTTTCTCAATTCCTTCCTTCGTGCCACATGTCGTCAAGGTTGCTTTGTGTAGGATGACTCCTCTTCACTTGTGGGTTCACACATCTTGGTTGTGAAAATGTAGCTCCATGAGCCTTTGTGTGTGAGCCCAAAGTGCCCGCGCCATTGGATGTTGTCCTTTGTGTGTAATCCTTCGTGGTTTGCTCCAAACATCTCCTTGCGTCGGATGTCGCCAACATGTCTCTTCATTTGCCAATGCTCCAGGGGTCTTTGTTTTGTCCAAGCCTCTGAATTTCTTCATGTGTGGTCCTAGTGAAAGCATTCCCCAAGCTCCTCTTCGTTGTTGTCGTCCTCATCTTCACCATCTCGTCCTCATTGTGTTGCTTCTGCCTCTTCTTCGTGGATTTTCCCCTGTATACATAACAGAACATATACCAAAATATAAATCTATTGAAAAATTTATAAAATTACCTTTCCAACGGGTACTCATCCATCTTAATCGGAGTCCATATGAGGGAGTTATGGCTGTTTCACTTCAGCCTTGCTTGCTGTCCGAATCAGGACGTGCAACCATCGGTGATTCGGCCATATCCGCTTGTAGGAACCTCCGATTGACTTGATTCTTGACTCGTTGGAAGGGTAACTTCGTGGGGCTTCTAAATATCCAAAGATATTATGTTGTTCTTCCCATGAGGCTGTGCAAAACTTGGTGCGAACAGAAACTTTGAAAATGTTGACGAGCTTGATCTTGTGATCTTGGGGGCACGTGATTGCTTCCAATACCTATTGTTTGAACAAATGATTCTCCACGAGACATTAGTCTTAAAATTTTAATTGACACATTGACTTACCTTGTTTATCATCTCTCGTGTAGGGTGTGGGCTCGATAGCGGATGATGGGCCACTAACAAAAGTTAGCACCTACCACTAAAGAGTGAATCTTGATGTTGGGATCATGTTGTTGGGGTGCGGATGTTGAGAACTTATCGAACATCTTGTGTCTAGCTTTTCACCTGCTTTCAAGGACACAAACAAGAAAACAAGCGTATATGCAATAATAAAAATTAAGGTTAGTAAAATAGGAAGGTAGATCACCCTAGGGTTCGAGTTGCCGATCCCCGGCAATAGCGCCAGAAAAAGGGGCTTGTTGATGGTTCAAAACCGTGTTGAAGTTCACCACAAGTGTACGGGTGACTTGGTGCCTTTTTCACCAAGGAGGGTCCCCAAGGTTTGTCAATCCAAGGATCGGAAGCAAACCGCTATGGTTCTCTACCTTGTCTAGCAAAACTAACCTAACATTAAGTGTTGATTGCATACAAAGATAAACCTAAGAGATATGAATATGATAGCACAAGGTTGATCACATTCACAAACATAGGCAACATGAAAGAGCAAGCAAGGGTAACTAGGCCCTATCGTCATCTAGTTGTAGTTCTAGTCAAAAGAGCAAATGCAACATGTATCTCCTCTAAAGTTGTCTTTAAACTACTATCCTCCGGTCAAACCCTAGCCCGGCTCCGCCTTTCTCCCCTACCATACTGTCACTACTGGACGATATTCGTGCGGCTGGCTCACAGGAGCAAGTTCGTTAAGAACGCGTTGCACTCCTTGGTAAATCCGGTATGCACCTCTAGCCACCATGGCTACAAGAGCACCCCAAGCAATCTATCCTAACAATAGATTGAAATAAGGCAAACCCAAGAGAGCACAAGATCGTAAAAGGAGGAATCGAGTCGCTGAAAGATCGGATGACATGAATTGCTTTACTCACATAGTAGATGCGTTTTGGTCACCACCACCGAGTACATACCATTGATGACCTCAACTAGCTCCAGAACTCCACCGTGGCACAACCACGCAGGGCGGCCATGGCGGCCAGGGTAGGCCTAGGCCATCTCCTAGACAACTTCGAGGAATCACGGCGGCCGTCGTCTCCCTCCAGTGCTTGCTTCTAGGTTTCACCGAGTTGTGATGAATGGATGGATGTGGCGGCCGACGGAGGCAGAAGCAATTTATCGAGGAGCACCTAGGTCAAAAGGGGAGCGCGAACCGAGCCCAAAATGGGCTGGGCCGACCGGCCTGGGCTGTCTGGCCTGAGCCCGTTTTCGGCCCGGTTCGGCCCGGCCTTCCACCATGTTGCTTCTGACGCTTCCTTGAATTTTTGCCGAAATTCTTGTGGGTCCTTGACGACGTTTTCCCAGGGTTTGGATAAGGGTACTTGGCGTGCGAACTCCCGCTTTTTCTATTTAGGTCCTCGGAGTTTCACAGCTTCAAGCTTCGGTCCTCAGGTCGTTTGGTGTAGTGTACATCACGTGTCTTGACTTGTGTCGGGCTTCATGATCCTCTTCTAAAGTGCTAGATGAACTTATCCCGAAAGTCTCCTTTTTAACATTGATTTCCTGCGTAAACAATAAACTCCAAAAACCACATGCAAGTGTGAACTTGTTACATCATTAGTATGCCTAGTGGCGGGTTAGTTATAATTGAAAGCTCAAACCAAAGTGTAACAAGTGCTCTTGGTTGACGGAAATCGACCGTCAACAGCACTCCTAGCGGACGGTCCGCGAGCCACATGCGGACGGTCCGTGAGGAGGCTTCTAGCTGGCTATTCTTCGTGTTCGTCGCGAGTTCTTGATCGCCTTTCATTCGATCCGTGTTGTTGGTTGGTTTTTGGTGCACAGAGTTTGCAGACGGTCCGTACTAGAGTGTCAGACGGTCCGTGACGAGGCGGATGGTCCGCGGGTCCATCACAGATGTTCCGTTTTTCACGGTGCACTTCTGGAGGTTCGAGTAGCTTTTTCAGACGGTCCACCCTCTACTCGCGGACAGTCTGCGCGGGCCTTGTGGACAGTCCGCCACCCCCCTTGCGGACGGTCCGCCTCGGCCTTTGCAGAGCGCCTAAGTCCTTCGCTTCTTGAGTTGTGCTTCCGCTTTGGATTGGTTTGGGACTTGTTCCTAGGGTTGGTAGGTCCGTTGTGACTACGTGACCTTGGCAAGTTCGTGTGGGAACCCTTGCTTGAGATTTTGGGGCATAGTCGAGTTCGGCTCTTTGGAGAAGAATTTTTATCGGCTCCCATTAACTCCCCCCCTCTCTGGTCGCCTAATCGGTCCTTCATCGGCCGGCGGTGACCGAAGTCTTCGAAGGTGCGACATTGATAGAGGCTGTCTTGGAAGGTGTTAGTGACTTCTTTGTAAGCGACATCGACGACGGTCGCATGTTTGTCGAAGAAGCGTCATATGTACTGGCAGAGCGTCTCGCCTTGCTCTTGCTTGACTTGCGCTAGGTCCATGCGAGTACCCGAATGACCCATGGCACCCGCGAAGTTGCTAGTGAACTGCGCCTTCAGCTGGTTCCACTCGTCGATGGAGTTCTTGTCGAGCGACTCGAGCCATGTGAGCGGAGTTTGGTCCAGGCAGAAGGGGAAGTAGATACAATTCGTGTCATTGTTGCCACCAGCGTTTTCAATGGCCAGGGTGTAGCACCGTAGCCACTAAAGTGGGTCTTGTTTTGCGTCGTACTTGGAGATCCCAAGAGGCTTGAACTTCTTGGGTAGTAGGAGTGCACGTAGTCGAGCCGAGAATGCAGGGAAGCCGTCGTTGGCATTGACATTGGTGGTTGCCTTGTTACGGCGTATCTCATTGAGCCTGTGGCGGGCATCGTAGCCATCACATGCGTTACCGCTGGCGTGGCTGTTCCCGTGGCGTCGGCCTCCGGGGTGATCGCCACAGCCGTGTCCATCACCGCCACCATGGGAAGAGCTGCCACCGCCTAAGGGTCCTCCTCCCGTAAATCTAGAGCGGTTGGGATTTGGCGGGTTCTTAGGATGGGAGCGGTTGGGCCCATTGTTGACTGGTGGGTCCGGGACACGGCTACGGCTGCTGGCTTATTGATCTGGTGCTCGATTCTGCTAGTCATTAGTGCGCACGAAGTAGGCTTTCTCCGCAAGCTTGGCTATGAGTTCAGCCACACGATTGCCTGGTGTAGCTCGCCCTATCCTGTTAATGGACATGAGGCATTGTTCAGGCGTCTCGTGGGGTCGTGCTGCGACTTCGTCTAGAGCTTCTGTGAGGTTGCGGACTGGTAGAGTTTCCAAGACGTGGAGTCGTTGATCAGCTCACTTTTGGTTGCGAGTACGTCGGGCGTTCTTGGCCTCTGTAGTCTCGTTAGGAGGTGCGTCCGCCGACAACTCGTGGTTGGAGATGTCTTCCAGGTACTGGTCCACACGGGTGTGGGAGGCTTCGCCTGCTTCGGCTATGAACACCTGGCCGATCAGGTGAGTAGTGGCCAGAGTCCGTAGTGGCCACCTTGGTTGGCGTGTACTCCTCTGCAATGGGGGACAACAGAGCTCCCTCCTGGAAGGGAAGCGTCTCAAGGTAGGCGATGCAGCGTGAGTTGTCGTCTGAAGTCAGGTCTGCAAGCTTCTGGTCGGGTAAGTAGACGAATCTACCAGCTGGAGTTGACTTGATGACCAAGCTAGCAGCAGGACCTGACAACGGCTTCTCCGCGTAGGAACCCGAGCTGTAGTCGGGCTCGGAATCGATCGGATCAAATCCGAAGTCGAACTCATAGGAGGACTCCGATTTGTAGTCGAGGACGGCACTGGAATCCGAGTTGTACTCAGAGGCGATCTCCTTGCCGGCTCGGCGGGGAGTGAGCGCTTCCGCATAGGTTGCACTAGCACTACTGAGGCCGTGCGGGAATTGCTTGTCGGGGAGGACTAGTCCACACGATGGCTTGGGTGCCAGCTCACGTGGCTCAACCTAGGTAGTCGTCGAGTTCGAGTTGGAGGCGGATCCAGCCTCGAAGTCGGCGGCATTGTTGTAGAGCGAAATTTCGTCGAATTGATCCGTGGCAGCTTCTGGAAGCGTCACGAATCCGATCTCCTAGTCCGGGGTCATGGTGAGGTAGCGCTGGAAGGAACCAGCACTGTTAGCGGTGCAGACCTAGGAGCCGAAGAGGAAGGTGTTGCCGCGGTTGAAGGCGGTGATTGGCTTGATGATCATGGAAGCCGTCGAGTTCACCAGGAGATCTTCGGCGAGATCCCCTACCTGGTGCGGTAGCTGTCGGTGTTTTAGACCAGCAACCTACCAAGGGGGTTACCCGAGGTAGATGTTTGTGGCCTAGCCGAGATCGGGAACCCGAAGGAGAGACATGTGGCACACAATTTAGATAGGTTCGGGCTGCAATGTGTGTAATACCCTACGTCTTGTATCTTGCGTAGCTCTTGATTGATGGAGTGTTCTTTACAAGATGATGCAGATAGATAGAGGGTCCCTGCTATCGGGCATACACCCCGGGTACTCATGCAAGGAAGGATGAAGATGGACTCCTATTAGAATTCCCCTGTAATCCTACTAGAACTCGTTTCGTGTAATTCTACTAGGACTCCTATCTTGTAACCGACTAGGAACCCGCCCCTTGGACTGTATAAAGGAGGGTCAGGTACCTAGGAGGACATCTGAACTCAACTCCTCTCAACCAACCCAACACCAAGCGCAGAGCGCCATACTTGATACCCCAAATAGGACGTAGAGCTCGCTACTCTGGTGGCCCGAACCTGTATAAATCTTGTGTCCCGTGTCCTTGCGCATACCTTTGAGTTCCAGGTCTGGCGATCCCCACCACAATCGTCTACCTCGGGCAACCCCCTTGGTAGGTTGCCGGTCTAAAACACAGACAGCTGGTGCGCCAGGTAGGGGTGATTGTCATGATCACCGGCGAATCGAAAGGACCTCTCATCAGCAAAATCAATCTACTCGGCGACTCGTCAAAGTTCCAATTTGCAACTCGCATTGCGCCAGAAGATCTCGTCAAGTTGTATTCCAGAGGTTAGCATCTAGATCAAGGCTGTCCACATCAATATTACGGAATCCAAATCCGCTCTCCAGCGGTTTGCAACAACCAGCTCGGGTCCGGTACGGAGTCCAAAGTCGAGTCTGACTACTCAGCTGCATCCGACCACAGCCCAAGTCCGAGACAGATCAGGGACCGACATCACGCGCTCATGGCGTCTGACACAGGGCTCCCACATCCACGCGCGGTGCCATCCACCATGCAGAGCAGAGATTGGTGGAGACCAATGGAATTTTCCTAATCAATCAAGTGGCTGACGCACGTGGCAATACAGGGTGCAAGTTCGTGATGCAGCTGGCTTCCATCAGTTGCATGTGCAAATCATGATTTCTCCTACCTGCACACAGATAGCTACCAAGAAGACTACAAGATTATTTCTTGGTGCACACAAGCGACGTACGCAAATACAACTACTCCAACTACTCGAGTACAACCGCATCATAATCGGCACCAGCTCTACTTCAACTATGTCGTGTGCCGCGACTATCCGTCACCCGGCCGCACGGGCTCTACCTCAACATTGCCGTGTGTCGCGACTACTCATTACTCAGCTGCACTGGCTCTACATCAACTGTGTCGTGCGCCCGGTCACTCCATCTCACGGCTCGACTACTCGTCGCCCGGTTGCACCGGCTCTACTGCGCCTATGCCGTGCATCCGGACGCGCCGTCTTGCCGCTTGACTTCTCGTTGGTCGGTCGCATTGGCTCTCGCCATGCGCCCGGTTACTCCGTCTTGCGGCTCGACTACTCGTCGCCCGGTTGCACCGGATCTACTGCGCCTATGTCGTGCATCCGGACATGCCGTCTCGCGGCTCGACTACTCGTTGTCCGGTTGCATCGGCTCTACTGCGCCTGTGTCATGCATCCGGACGCGCCGTCTCGCGGCTCGACTACTCGTCACCCAGTTGCACTGGCTCTACTGCACCTATGTCATGCATCCAGACACGTCGTCTCGCCGCTCGACTTTTCGTCGGTCGGTCGCAGTAGCTCTCGCCGTGCACCCGGTCACTCCGTCTCGCGGCTCGACTACTCGTCGTTTTGTTGCACTGGCTCTACTGCGCCTTTGTTGCCGGGCGCGCCGTCTCGCGGCTCGACTACTCGTCACCCGGTTGCACCGGCTCTATTGCGCCTATGTCGTGCATCCGGACACGCCGTCTCACCGCTCGACTTCTCGTCGGTCGGTCGCACTGGCTCTTGCCGTGCGCCAGTCACCTTGTCTCGCGGCTCGACTACTCGTCGCCCGGTTGCACCGGCTCTACTACGCCTATGCTGTGCATCCGGACACACCGTCTCACCGCTCGACTACTCACCGGTTCTACATCAACCACGCCGTGCGCCGTGACTACTCGTCTCCCGGCCGCAGCGGCTCTACATCAACCATGTCGTGCGCCGCGACTACTCATCTGCTTGGCGTCAACTACTCAGCTCGACTAGTTTCAGCTAGAAAATTAGTTGGGAACGGCTTCCACGCCACCAACAACTAGTCAGAATCAACTCTGACTGGTCAACTTCAGCAACAACCGTCGCGGCTCCATCGCCGACCGCCACGGCTTCATCTACAAGTCTGCACTGGCAGCAACAGCTAAGTCATTATTTAAATGATTACCTTTTTCTTTTCTTGGCTTGTTTTCCTCATCATGCAGGACAACATGTCGACTGCTCATTCGTGTACGCTCCTCGGTGGGTTCTCACGAGAGCTACACTCTGCCGACTACTCCTGGGGTATATCGACCAAGTCACCACGAGCCTACTTCATCAACTCGGGGGCTATCCGAAGGAAGTCTCATTCTAAAGTCTACTCCGCGCGGCAACTTAAAGTCGACTCCGGTCGCACCTTCGCTGCTTCGGCGGCATACTACGTGTGCAAGCTTCGATGGAACATAGTTGTAAGTGGCCCTCGCGTCCTGGCAACGATGGTACCTAGCTGCATGTGGTCTTCACGCTCTGTACCATGGGTTTCATACCCTAAGTACCCGCACTCCGTAGCATGGGTCTCGTACCCTAAGTACTCACGCACCGTATGTTGACGGTGAATTTCCGTCAACCTAGCCATGAGCTTACCTTTAGTGTTGGCATCAATTTAATATCTTATCCATTGGTACAAACTATCACACCCTGAAATTTCTAATTTCAAGATGTAAATAGAGAAAATAATTAAAACAACAATTTTCTCATAATTTCAAAAATTTTCCAACAATTATTTTCTTTACAGGAAATATAGTATAGGAAAAGTCATTGTTTGATTTTCTAAATTAAATAAATGGTTCAATGTGTGTGTTGCATTCATGCCGATGCATTTTGTGTTTCATGAGTGCAAAAGCTTTTAAAATGCGATTAGATGCTGATCAATCCTTCTGGGAATTATCTGGATTTTTTCCAGAATTAATTCTCATTTTTCCTGAGCTAATTCTATTTATTAGAAGGCTCTAAAATTCTTTTCTTGAGCTCCAAATACTTTATTTGGATTGTTCATGCTCCAATCTATCTCTGGGAATTTTCCTGGAATTTTGAGAATTTTCAGAGTATTTTTCGTGCTTTAAATGAATTATCTAGCTTTTCTGGATTTTTTTACACGAGAAATAATTTCTGAAATAAAAAAACCCTATCCTATCTCTTGTGGGCCGAGCCTGTAGGCCCGACCCAGTCCACCCCGGCCCAGCCGTCGGCCCGGCTTGGCCCATCTGGCCAGCAGCCATGGCCAGCACGGCTAGGACGCCTGTGCCGTCGCCGCTAGGCCCCTGCCTTGGCGTGCGCGTCACGGCTACGCCGCACCCCTGCCACCTATAAAAGGGCGAGCAACCGTCCCCGCGCGACCCTGCTCCACCGCCGCCTTGTGCCCTACCGTCGCCTCTGCTCAGCACTGCCGCCGGAGCTGTCACGCCGAGCGCCGCCGTCGTCGTCGATTGGCCGCGTCGGAGCACCAACAAAGCAAACTGCGACCACCAGAAGCTCCGCGATGCCGTGCCGCGTCCGTCACGCCCCTCCCCACGGTCGGAGGTCCACCGGAGCGCCGCCAGTGGGCGGAGACCAAGCTGCAAGTCCGCCACCGCCGCCGGCCGAAATCTGGCCGCCTCCCTTCATCTTCTGCCGCGGTGAGCACCTCCCTGTTTTTCCCTCCCTCTCGTCTCTCTTTTGCGCGGTCGCCCGACCCCGAAGCCACCTGAGCCGCTCGCGATTTGGCTGGCCGGGCCGCTGTCCACCATGAACCGGAGGTGGAAGAAAGCCTTTGCCTGTTTTGCAGTTTCGTCCTTACAAGATCTCGAAATCCATAAGTTAGTTTATGTCCCTTGCATCTTTTTCAAGTAAAACCCTAGATCTATTAGATGCTTACAATCAGATCCAAACTGAGCCCTTTTTGCAGATCTAACCTCGATCTTAGATCTATTCGTATTTGATGTGTCTTGTAAATCATTTCTGTTAGCCCCTGAAAACTTCAGTTAATCACAATTAGGTCCTTTCAATCTTGTTTTGCTCATAGATCCTTTGTTTTAGCTCCGTTTTTATCCGTTCAAGTTGCGTTAGGTTCATAATAATGCAAAGCACACGTTAGCAGTGATGTTTTCACCATGTATGTTTTTTGAAAATAAATTTAATTTTAATTTTGTTAATGTCTTTTAAGCATGCCTTTTATAAATAAAAGATACATAGTGCTATACACCGTTTTTCATGATCAATGTTAATTTGATTAATATTTACTTCATATGCTTTTATTAATAAAATATGGTTAGTGCCACATCTCAGTTTTCTTAAACTAATGTTAATCTTTCTTAATGATATTTAATTAACTTTTCTAATTAAAAGTTGATTAGGCTTTTCACACCGGTTTTATAAATAAATGTTAATTTGTTTAATACCAATGTCATGATGTTTTTAATAAAAATATGATCTCCTCGAATCATAAAGTTATGTTTAGATTATTCATATAGTTTATCTTTTCTAAGTTAAATGTTTAATTGGTATAATTTATAAATGAACATTTATAAAGAAAATTTGACAAGTTCTTTACTTCGGTTTTGTGAATAAAATGTAATTTGCATTAATGTCAACATAGGGTATTTTATTTCTAAAATATCCTTTACATTTGTTTTGTGAATTAAAATGAACCTAAGCTTATAGTCTTTCATGTTCATAAATGCAAATCATTCGTTAGACGTTCTCTTTTGTGTATCTAGCCTTGTGTAAGCTTTAGATCTTTCTAAAACCAGTTCTAGCTTACATCAAGTTGTTCCCTACAACCAGCTGAGCCTTTCCCTTTTATGCATGGTTTGTGTGCTTTAGTGATCCATAGAATCGAGCCTATCCTTTAGTGCGATCTTTTAAAGTTTTCTTGATTGGTGCATTGTTCTTAGTTTGCTTGTTTGCTTGCTTTGTATGCTTGTGCCGATGATTGATGCGCATAAAGTGAACGTGGTTCGAGAAGCTTTGGAGAGCATGAAGATGAAGAACTCTGAGCAACAACCTTACTTTGGTTAAAGGCAAGTGTGTCCTTGTTCTTTTGTCCTAATAACTATATTTAATCACTATTGCATATGCCTGCATTTAATTTGATGGGTCCTATTAAGGTTTATCGTAGTTTTTGTTTGTCCTTATCCTTGTCAACCTGGGTTTATCTTTCTGTTGGGTAGCTTTGCTTAGCTGCTATATACTTTGGGTTATGGTGGTTCTAAAGAACAACAATGATGATGAACATGCTTTCCTTTATGTTATATATCTCTGGTTAATTAATACAAGCTCACAATTCTTAATCGGAACATGGAGAACCACCTAGGAAAACAGTACAACCACAAGACATATGGCTCTGTCTTGGCCAACTAACTAGAGGACTCTAGTGTTGGACTGGTGATTAGGGGGGCAGGACTCGCAGAACCTCGTGCGCTGGAACACACAAGGGAAGTCTTTGTAAAGGCCTCGTAGCGTCCCTATCCAGCCACACCTCGGTAGTGTGGTATGGTGCCTGATCAGCATCACCTGGTTGGGTTTAAAGTTCTTCGGAGCTTTTACGCGACTTGTGGTGAAAGTGTACAACCTCTACAGAGTGTAAAACTAATCGATTAGCCGTGCTCACGGTCAAGAGAGGCCTGGACCCTCACACGATAATTGAACTTGAAGTTGGACTGAAATCGTGCTCTCTGGTTATGTTAGCCATATGCTTATGGCTCATCTCTTACCTTTTTGCTTAATGTGGGTTGGTATATGCTTATACTTTATTAGTAATTAGGTGCTAATAAAATTTGTCCAACTAAAATTGCTTAATGCAGTCAACCTGTCAGCCTTTCCTTGCTTAAGCCTTTGCATTCATACTTTCCCCACACTTGCTGAGTACGACATGTGCTCACCCTTGCTATAAACAATGTTGCTCAGGAGAAGGAAGCTGCTATGAAGATGTTGCTGGTGCTAGGCGTACGCAACCGCCAGTCGACTGCTTGTGGAGTTTGGTGCCTTCGTTTCCAGGATTTAGCGTAATACTCTAATAATCTTCCTTTATCTTACGTGATACTGTTTCTGTATTCACTTATATGTCACTATATGTATGAAAATAGATCCTGGCATACATATAGTTATGCACTTGGTTTTCTTTGGAAAAACAGGTGTGATAGAGTGGTATCAGAGCTGTATCGACTGTAGGACGTAAGCCTAGATAGCAATGGTCGTTTCAGGTCTCTTTTGATCTAAAATCCATTCTCACTTTAACCTTGACCTCCGTGATGAATATTCTCACTCCTTGATCAATCTCTTCTCACCCATTCATGAAAACTCAAACCTTTTACACTTCCTTTCATTTGCACATCTTGTTTTGCAAATGTTAAATCACTTAATCCTTATTTATACACTCCCCTTGATCTTATCTTGATCATGATCTTGCTTTCCATTCCATGCAATGCATATCCTTGATATCTTGCTTGCCTATCTACTTTGTACAGAGCTATCAATTCTATCTTCCTCCTTGAACTTCTCCTTTATGTAATGCTACTTTGGATTCCCTCTTGACTTTTGATTCCAAAGTGTCGTTCTAATTCAAAATTCTTAGTTGATCCATGCCACGTATCTTGAAGCAAGCCTACCCAAGTGACCCAAACAAAGGAGCTATCAATACATCGCAAGAAGACAAGCCTCACTGATCGTTGAAGCCATACCCATGCTTAGGAGGATCACCTTTGACTCTATTAACAACGTTTAGCATCGTTTCTTTGACTGTCTTGATTGGTGAAGTTCAGTGCTTGCATGATGATGCTTGGTTTTATGACATTGCTTGTGTTGGTTCTTTGTAGTGAGTGTTGGTGTATTGTGGGTCTTCTACCTACAATGACATTAGTTGACTAGTTGGGTTTTTCTTTTGTACCTCCCATCTCCTTGTCATCTTCCTTCCTCTCTACATCATCTAATGAAGGACATCAGAAGAAGAAATTGAAGCCCTCACCAAATGCCAACAAGCAAATGCTACTACCGCCTTCGCCATTTAGAAGTGAGCAAGTTGAAGAAAAGAAGACCTCACTCTACTTTCCTTCCCACCTTGTGCTTGCTATTATCCCATCTAGCTCACTCTGATGAAGACCCCAATGACCAAGACAGGATGAGGAATAAATATTTCACACCGATCGACAAAAAAGGATGGTTGCTTACCTACCTCAACAGTAATGTTCTTGTTTATCTCCCTTATTCTTGTTTCTTCTTTCTTCGAATCTCGGGACGAGATTCCATTTAAGGTGGTAGATTTGTCACACCCTGAAATTTCTAATTTCAGGATGTGAATACAGAAAATAATTAAAACAACAATTTTCTCATAATTTTAAAATTTTTCCAACATTTATTTCCTTTATAGGAAATATAGTATAGGAAAAGTCATTGTTTGATTTTCTAAATTAAATAAAAGGTTCAATGTGTGTGTTGCATTCATGCCGATGCATTTTGTGTTTCATGAGTGCAAAAGCTTTTAAAATGCGATTAGATGCTGATCAATCCTTCCGGGAATTTTCTAGATTTTTTCCGGAATTAATTCTCATTTTCCCTGAGCTAATTCTATTTATTAGAAGGCTCTAAAATTCTTTTCATGAGCTACAAATACTTAATTTGGATTGTTCATGCTCCAATCTATCTCTGGGAATTTTCATGGAATTTTGAGAATTTTCAGAGTATTTTTCGTGCTTTAAATGAATTATCTAGCTTTTCTGGATTTTTTTACACGAGAAATAATTTCTGAAATAAAAAAACCTTATCCTATCTCTTCTGGGCCGAGCCCGTAGGCCCGACCCAGTCCACCCCGGCCCAGTCGTCGGCCAGGCTAAGCCCATCTGGCCAGCGGCCATGGCCAGCACGGCCAGGACGCCTGTGCCGCCGCCGCCAGGCCCCTGCCTTGGCGTGCGCGTCACGGCCACGCCGCACCCCTGCCACCTATAAAAGGGTGAGCAACCATCCCCACGCGACCCTGCTCCACCACCGCCTTGCGCCCTACCGTCACCTCTATTCAGCACCGCCGCAGGAGCCGTCGCGCCGAGCGCCGCGGTCGTCGTCGATTGGCCGCATCGGAGCACCAACAGAGCAAGCTGCGACCACCAGAAGCTCCGTGATGCCGTGCTGCATCCATCGTGCCCCTCCCCATGGCCGGAGGTCCACCGGAGCGCCGCCAGTGGGCGGAGACCAAGCCGCAAGTCCGCCGCCGCCGCCGGCCGAAATCCGGCCGCCTCCCTTTATCTTCTGCCACGGTGAGCACCTCCCTGTTTTCCCCTCCCTCTCCTCTCTCTTTTGCACGGTCGCCCGAGCCCCGAAGCCACCTGAGCCGCTCGCGATTTGGCCGGCCGGGCCGCTGTCCGCCATGAACCGGAGGTGGAAGAAAGCCTTTGCCTGTTTTGCAGTTTCGTCCTTACAAGATCTCGAAATCCATAAGTTAGTTTATGTCCCTTGCATCTTTTTCAAGTAAAACCCTAGATCTATTAGATGCTTACAATCAGATCCAAATCGAGCCCTTTTAGCAGATCTAACCTCGATCTTAGATCTATTCGCAGGCACTGTTTGATGTGTCTTGTAAATCTTTTCTGTTAGCCCCTGAAAACATCAGTTAATCACAATTAGGTCCTTTCAATCTTGTTTTGCTCATAGATCCTTTGTTTTAGCTCCGTTTTTATCCGTTCAAGTTGCGTTAGGTTCATAATAATGCAAAGCACACGTTAGCAATGATGTTTTCACCATGTATGTTTTCTGAAAATAAATTTCATTTTAATTTTGTTAATGTCTTTTAAGCACGCCTTTTATAAATAAAAGATACATAGTGTTATACACCGTTTTTCATGATCATTGTTAATTTGATTAATATTTACTTCATATGCTTTTATTAATAAAATATAGTTAGTGACACATCTCAGTTTTCTTAAACTAATGTTAATCTTGCTTAATGATATTTAATTAACTTTTCTAATTAAAAGTTGATTAGTCTTTTCACACCGGTTTTATAAATAAATGTTAATTTGTTTAATACCAATGTCATGATGTTTTTAATAATAATATGATCTCCTCGAATCATAAAGTTACGTTTAGATTATTCATATAGTTTATCTTTTCTAAGTCAAATGTTTAATTGGTATAATTTATATATGAATATTTATAAATAAAATTTGACTAGTTCTTTACTTTGGTTTTGCGAATAAAATGTAATTTGCATTAATGTCAACATAGGGTATTTTATTTCTAAAATATCCTTTACATTTGTTTTGTTAATTAAAATGAACCTAAGCTTATAGTCTTTCGTGTTCATAAATGCAAATCATTCGTTAGACGTTCTCTTTTGTGTATCTAGCCTTGTGTAAGCTTTAGATCTTTCTAAAACCAGTTCTAGCTTACATCAAGTTGTTCCCTACATCTAGCTGAGCCTTCCCCTTTTAAGCACGGTTTGTGTGCTTTAGTGATCCATAGAATCGAGCCTATCCTTTAGTGCGATCTTTTAAAGTTTTCTTGATTGGTGCATTGTTCTTAGTTTGCTTGTTTGCTTGCTTTGTATGCTTGTGCCGATGATTGATGCGCATAAAGTGAATATGGTTCGAGAAGCTTTGGAGAGCATGAAGATGAAGAACTCTGAGCAAAGAACCTTACTTTGGTTAAATGCAAGTGTGTCCTTGTTCTTTTGTCCTAATAACTATATTTAATCACTATTTCATATGCCTACATTTAATTTGATTGGTCCTATTAAGGTTTATCCTAGTCTTTGTTTGTCCTTATCCTTGTCAACCTGGGTTTATCTTTCTGTTAGGTAGCTTTTCTTAGCTGCTATATACTTTGGGTTATGGTGGTTCTAATGAACAACAATGATGATGAACATGCTTTTCTTTATGTTATACATCTCTAGTTAATTAATTCAAGATCACAATTCTTAATCGGAACATAGAGAACCACCCAGGAAAACAGTACAACCACAAGACATGGCTCTATCTTGGCCAACTAATTAGAGGACTCTAGTGTTGGACTAGTGATTAGGGGGGGCAGGACTCGCGGAACCTCGTGCACTGGAACACACTAGGGAAGTCTTTGTAAAGGCCTAGTAGCGTCCCTATGCAGCCACACCTCGGTAGTGTGGTATGGTGCCTGATCAGCATCGCATGGTTGGGTTTAAAGTTCTTCAGAGCTTTTACGCAACTTGTGGTGAAAGTGTACAACCTCTGCAGAGTGTAAAACTAATCGATTAGCCGTGCTCACGGTCAAGAGCGGCCTGGACCCTCACATGATAATTCATCTTGAAGATGGACATAAATCGTGCTCTCTGGTTATGTTAGCCATATGGTTATGGCGCATCTCTTACCTTTATGCTTGATGTGGGTTGGTATATACTTATACTTTATTAGTAATCAGGTGCTAATAAAATTTGACCAACTAAAATTGCTTAATGCAGTCAACCTGTCAGCCTTTCCTTGCTTAAGCCTTTGCATTCATACTTTCCCCACACTTACTGAGTACGACATGTGCTCACCCTTGCTATAAACAATGTTGCTCAGAAGGAGGAAGCTGCTATGAAGATGTTGCTAGTGCTAGGCGTACACAACCCCCAGTCGACTGCTTGTGGAGTTTGGTGCCTTCGTTTCCAGGATTTAGTGTAATACTCTTATAATCTTCCTTTTGCTTACGTGATACTGTTTCTGTATTCACTTATATGTCACTATATATATGAAAGTAGATCCTGGCATACATATAATTATGCACTTGATTTTCTTTGGAAAAACAGGTGTGACACAAACCCCCTTGATATAACAAGTTCGCTCTTGCCTGTCATTTTTGGAGGTTATTGTTTATGCAGGATTTTAGCGCTAAATGCAAGACTTCCGGGTGAAGTTCAGCATGCACCTCGTGAGAAGACCATGAAGCCCGGCACAAGTCAAGATATGAAGTGAACATAACTCCAAGAGGCCCAAGGATCGAACCGTGAAGGCAGAAAACTCCGAGGACCTGGACAGAAAATGTTGAAGCTTGCGCGACAAGGAGCCCGATCCAAACTGCGGAGAAACTGACGCCAAGGGCCCACATGTAGAAGGTGGAAAGTTCTAGAAGACACGAGAAGCAACACCGACAAAGGAGGCCATGAACTAGGCCAGGATGGGCCCAGGACGGTCGGCCCAGGCCGGCCGGCCTAGCCCATTCCTGGGTCCATTCATCACCCCCTTTGACCTAGACGACCCAGGGCTATTTATAGTCCCCCTGTCAAGAGCCACGCACTAATTCATTCGCCATTCGCCACTGAGCAGCAGAGAAGAGAGGGACACCATTCCGGAGAGGAGAGGGTCGAGATAGTTGACTAGGGTTTCCCTAGCCGGTGTGGTGTTGACGGCTGTTAAGTACCACTTTTAGGCTGTCAATACCCACATAGAATAAACGAAAAGTGATCATCAACACTAGAATAGGGGTTTATACTAACAATTTCCACAAGTGTTGGTGTTCTTATCCTTTGTTGCAGGACACATCGAAATGCACATGGAATGATGCAATTGAGTGCAAGTGCATTGATGGCATCATCATAAATAGTCCCAAATGCCCATTTGGACTCCACCATTGTGACGGGCTCGTCAAGATGATCGAAATGGATATATCATTTGCATACATCAGAGCCCGGATGAGAGAGATATGCACAAGACATCATGTGGGCCCGGTGGGACCCACACCAGGCCACGTGGTGATGTGCTGGCACACAGGATGCCATGTGTCCATGACACCTCATCAATCCAAGAGAAGCACTTCCCGACAAATCAGATGCCGTCACGTGTTCAGCACAAGGATTCAAGGGCCCACAACCCGAGCTAACTGCCTCCAAACCGCGTGGGCACCTAGAACCGTCATAAGGGGCCACATATCAGTCACTGGGAGAAAGCACAGCGCAAAACGAGGTGGGCCCAGGTCGGCCGATCTCCAGGTCGGCCGACCCCACCTTAAGGCGGTTCGCCTCCATCTTCCACGTGTCGTCTCCCCATTGGATCCTAAGGGCATTCCCGTGGTGCTTGGGGTGTTCTCGCGCAGCGACTCGGGCCTATAAATAGAAGGGGAGGGGGTAAGAATAGAGACACATCCCAAGTCCTCCCCTCTCTCATTTCCTCACTTGGAGAGGTGAGTTCTCACCTCTCCATATGTAGTTAGGTGTCGGTGCTATGTAGGAGGTGGTGTGGGTGTGACTCCCATTTGTTCGTAATTTAGAGGAAAGTGAGTATTTCTGTATTCTCCTTTTAGACTAAAGTGATATTCATGCATGGGTGATATGTTCTTGAGTTCTTCGTCTGTTCATCATTTAGAGGCTCATGTTCTTCGTGATACGATCCTTTGATCTTGTTGACTAGATGAATAATTCTGCATTCCGTTTGTGTGAGTTATCTCATTAGATCTTATTGGAATACATTAATTGGCGCTTAGTCGTTCGACCTCGCGCCACCTCGGGTTAATGATGGGAGAGGTATAGATGTACTCGCGGGTTCATCACTCTGTATTTATACGGAGTGGTGTTGTTACGGGTCGACAGACGTAGCCGTGCTATAGTAGTAACCGGTGGTGTTGACGCGGTGTCTAGACTACGGGTTATCCTTCGATTGCCTTGTATCCCACGGTTTGTCTTGGGGTAGGCCGCGGTAGTGACAGCTGTTGGACCCTTATGGAATCCCCCACGTTCGGATATAGGTGTAGGCAACCATTTGCCGTGAACCGACTGTTATAGCCAGGAGGGTCCGGTGTCCAAAGCGAGATCCTTTACAGCTTTACTCCCCTAGAACTGAGTACCCCATCATCTCTCTACCCAAGCAAGGGCTTAGTGTCCTTGGACCGTTCTTCTAGTATAGAAGGTAGTACACACCGTTCCTTGGATTCGATAACCTTTGGAATACTCCTGAGCTGAAGTGCTACAACAGTATTTCCGTGCGCTTGCGGATTCTTTCATACCCGTCGGTATACCCAGGTGGATCTTACGCTCATGCTAGGTGTACAACTAGTGATGAGGTTAAGAAATACAAACACGTGGGAACCTTGCAAGGAAGACCACGTCGAAGTTCCAGGAGCTAGAAGCAAGATCAAAGTAGGATCCTGGTGGTGATCTTGTCCATGTATCATTCGTTATGTTGAATTATCAAATTGCAATCTTATTCTTAGCGATCAAGTGCTTTCTCTACAACTTTGTCTTTGTTTGGGTTTTCTTCCTTCCCAATCTATTATCGAGATAGATCGCATAGGGTGTTCCTGTAGCCGTGGTGGCTAGAGGTGCATGCCTGACCTACCAAACAATTTCATCTTGTCCTTTGGACTCGCCCTAGGCTAACCCGCACGAATAGGGGCGCGTCGTGACAGGATGAAGGTTCCAAAAGGCAGGCGTCTTCAGAGTTGGAACGGAAGTCACGATTTAAAGAGGCATTTTATGAGATTCAATTTGTTATGTTCATCTTTGTTTGGAACTTCAACAAGAGCTTGATCCAATCTATCTAGATTGGTTTTACCTCTCCCTCTCTATCTCTTGCTACCTCCGGTACTCTTTGGATTAGATGTGTTTTTATGTGTTCTCTTAGATTAAATGCATAAGCAACATCTTTTGAAGACTAAGTGTTCTCGGCTTTATTAGATTGGTTCTTGCATCACACATTTGTTCCACGGATTCGATACCTTAGGTTCACACTTAAGGAAAGAAGGGTCCCTTGACTACGACGGAGGATTTGTCCACTTGGAATCCAAACGAACATTGATACACATATAGTCTGTAAACAAGCCCCTTTTTCTGGCGCCGTTGCCGGGGAACAAGTGATCAAGATTCCATCTATTATTGCCTTTTTGTGAATATTTTCTGTTTGCTTTTGGTTTTTCTTTTTGCATCTACTAACTTTTGATCATCCTCAAAATCAATCTAAGCTAGTTTTTTTACTAACCTTCATTTTCTTAGATTTGTTTTTATTTTTGTTTTTGTATATATATTGTTTATTGCTAACCCTAACAAGAGATGGACGGCTACCTCTCCAACAAATCCGAAAATTTTGTGGATGACCCAGAAAAACTTTATAGGCTAAGGAGACGTGAAGCGCAAGCTAAAAAGCTGGAATTTGCAGATCCAAATGCGGAGGTCGAAGGATCGTCAGAATCTCCAAAGGAATCGCCACCTCCAAGCCCTAGGGAGAATCAACTTCAACCACAACCGATGGGAGAACAATCATAGCCGAAACGCAAGATCGGGTAACTATGCACCCCGGACATCATCGACCTACCAATCTTGAACCTCGCGGAGATCGGAAGGCCGTTCGAGATCAAGACCTCAACAATCCGCATGGTGCAACATTCACCCTTCACCGGTAAAGAGGATCCCAACCTTCACCTCCAAGCGTTCATTCAACTTTGTCAAACATTCAACATGGACGGGGTGACTCAAAACCAAATGAGGGCAAAGGCTTTTTCCGTTCTCGCTACTCGGAAAAGCTTAGCAATGGTTCTACACTCAACCGGCGGAGACGGTGCAAAATTGGGAGGCTTTGATGAGAGCCTTCACGAAGTAATACTACTCACCGGGTAAGACTCAAAGCTTGCGCAATAAGATTGCTACTTTTGCTCAATATCCTACAGAGACTATATCGGAAGCTTTCGAGCACTTCGATGAGTACACTCGGGTTGTTCGACATCATAAGTTCCAAAAGGAAGATCTTGTTCAAAAGTTCTATCAAGGACTTACCATGGCGTCAAGGACGATTATTGATGCATAAGCGGGAGGATCCATCATCGAGCTTACACCAACCGAAGCTTTCACTCTATTCAAGAAGGTCGCGGACAATGACACATGGTCATCATCCGGACGCCTACTTCCGGTTCAACCCACGGGGAATGTCAAATGAGTCTTGCAAGTGGAGAAGGAGGTTGTTCTTGAAAGCAAGATTGACTCGCTCATGAGGAGGTTGGGGAAGATGGAGATAGAAAAGAAAGAAGCTCAAGACTTAAAGGTTGTCGAAGCAAGATCCACATGTGAAGAGTGCGGGGAGTATGGCTATGTCCAAAAAGATTGTCCGGAGGAAGCCAAGATGCTCGACTACATGAGGAAGAGAGATTTGCTGAACTTCCGCTACGGGCAAGGTAGACCTCAATTTAATGCAAGTTCGTCCATTCCGAATTCGGTTCCTCTTCATATGCAATTGAAGGATTTCATGGACGAGCAAGCTAAGATCAACAATGACACCGTCACTAAGTCCAAAGCAATAGACAAGGTGTTGGAGAACATCGATAGCAAGGTGACAGAGGTCGGAAGCTCTAACTATCAAGTGCTCAACATGATGAAGATGCTCGAGACACAAATGGGACAACTTGCCGGGAGCCTATCCGCTAATGAAGGGAAGCTACCGGGACAACCTCAAGGTCTCGAGACGGCGAAGGCCATCCAAACTCGTTCGGGAAAAGAGACCGAAGATCCGGAACATTCCGCGGGAGCTAGAAAGCCTAAACCATCTACCGAGGCAGAGGAATTTGCTAAGGAGAAGGTTACCAAGATCGTCACTGAAGAGCTTGAGTTCTAGATGCTGGGAGAAGACACGAAGATGCCGCAACTCAAGCCACGCTACTTCCGAGGTAAACTTGATAATCATTTTGAGAAGTTTGTGGAAGTGGAGCGCAGGTTAAGCATCCACATGCCGCTATTGGACACTCTTGAAGTTCCTACGTACTCTCGCTACTTCAAAGATATACATGCAAACAAGTATGAGATAGCAACACTCGGGGTGGATCACACCAAGATGTCCGAGCAATGTAGCGCTGCTATTGCAAACGGACTAGAGAAGCAAGGACACCCCGGGTGCCCGACAATTCCATGTTCCGTTGGTTCCTTCAAGTTTGAGAAAGCATTATGTGACCTTGGAGCAAGTGTGAGTATCATGCCAAGAGACGTGTTCGAGAAGCTACACCTACCAGAGCTAGAGCGTACGACCATGTGCTTGGAGTTGGGTGACAACTCCATTCGCTATCCTTTGAGCATCGCCGTAGATGTGCCTGTGAAGGTCGGGCACCACTTCATCCCCGTCGACTTTGTGGTGCTCGAGATGGGGGAAAGGGAGAAGCCACCACTCATCCTTGGGAGGCCCTTCCTCAAGACCGTCGGAGCCACCATCGACGTCGGCAAGGGAGAGATCAAGTTTGACATCAACGGCGAAAGGAGTTCCTTCAAGTTTCCACCACGCTTCGAGGTATGCAACTGTCACACCCTAAAATTTCCAAATTTCAGGATGTGAATAGGAAGAAAATTTAAACAACGATTTTCTCTTAATTTTTAAAATTTTCCCAACATTTAATTCTTCACAGGGAATATAGTACAGGAAAGAAAAAAAACATTATTTGTTTCTCTAAATTAAATCAATGGCTTGATGTTTGTTGCATACATGCTGGTGAATTGAGTTTGTTTGATGGAATTCAAATTTGAATTTGAATTTCATTTGTTTGAATCCCTTTCCAAAAAAGGCAAACCCTTTTCTTTCCCTCCCTCTCCCTTTCTCTCTTCGGCCTAGCTTTGTCCGCAGCCCAGCAGCCAGAAGTCTGGTTTTACTCCCCGGACTCTTCTGCTTCGCCTGCGTCCACCGCTTCCTGCGGTCCAGCTAGGCCCAGCTGCCCATCTCGCCCTCCGTCACCCGCTCTCGCTGACGGGAGGACCCGCTGGTCATCCCTCTCCTCCGTCTATGGCCGTGCCGGACTCGGGCTCGAGTCCGAGCCACCACGCACCGCATTTCCCTCCCTTGGCCCGCACGCCAAGGCGTCCCTAGCCTCAATATAAGGCGCCGCCGCCACCACCTCGGCCCAGGAGCCTCAGAACACTAGGTGTTGTAAGCTTCCACACCGCCCGAGAAACCCTAGCCGCACCGCCGCAGCTATCTCTGAGGACCTGTGTGGTTCGAGGATCGGTGGATGGTCGCTTCCTGGTGTGATGAGTGATTGACAACGTTGTGTGGACTGATTCTTGGCTAAGTATTGCAGGTGCAGGTTGCGTCTTGACTGGTGTTGGTGTAGGTGAAGAACAAGCGCGAAAGGTCGTTGCCGGTGAGGCCTCCAGGTGTGGAGAAGACAAGTAGGCTTGGTTCGAAGGACCCGGTGGCCAGCGGAGTCAAGTGTGGGCCGCATGGTGGCAAGAATGGCAAGATGAAGTCGTGGATGGTTCCTTGGTTGAGCCTCAAAGCGAAGATCGAGCCGGAACTTTGTGGGGGCTAAGTCATGAGTAGAGATTGGCGGAGGCCACACCAAGTTCGTGGGGTTTCCAGTGGTTCACCAGAAAACCACTGGTTCCTTGGTTGATCCACAAAGCCAAGACCGAAGACGGAGGTGCAGCAGCATCAGACCGGTCTGACCGGTGGGTACCGATCTGACCGGTGGAGGACACAAGTCTGACCGGTGTGCGACGACGCAGTCCGAAGACTTCGAAGCGGAGGACACGTGTCGGGATCGCATGGTGTGCGTTGAGGCTACGCAGGGTACGGTCGCCGGGCATCCATCCGTTGGTGCGACGACGAAGATTCCCAAAGTGCCCCTAGGGGGCGTGTATACTAGTGTTAGGCTTTAGGGGTAGTTTCGTCTTTCGGTTGCCTCCATATAACCCAAGTGGTGAGAGGATGGCAGCCATCTCTTGGAACCCTAACTCATTTTGTTTTGCTATTTTTCCTCTTCCATTTTTCCTTTGGAATTTCTAGGACTAGCTTTAGAGCTTCATGGTGAGATCTTGAGAGAGGGATGGATGATCGGGAGGCAAGCTAGACCTTGTATGAACCTTCATGGTATGTATAGATGATTCGGCGTGGTTCCTCAAGGCCTTTGTGTGTCTCTCCCGTTTTTCCTTTTTGGTGATTTTTGGAGCCTTTTCTTGGCAATTTTCTTGTGGCAGATTCGAGGCCTTTCTCTTTTGGATTTGGTGGGGGATGTATGTTTGAACCCCTCGTGGATCTTTTCCCTTTGATTCCCCTCCCAAATCCGTGAGCAAAGGGGCTCGATTTTGGGGTTTTCTCCTCTCTAGGGTTAGAGGCGTTCTTTGTGGGATTTCTTCGATTCCTCTTGATTTAGCAAGTTTTGGTGGACCAAATCTTGGCTATGGAGTGCCCATGAGGTGTTCCTACTTTCCCCAAAGTCTTGTGTGAATCCGTGGAGCGAATCGGGAGATCGAGATTTGGATTTGGAGGAGTTGACCCGCGGGTTGCTGTTCATCCTGAGCTGCCCAGCCTGACCGGTGCCTCTGACCGGTCTGACCGGTGCTGAGACTTTGTGGGATTTGCCTCGGGTGAGTTGCCTAGTTCGTGTGGTTTTGGCTCGTGGTGCTGTTGGTCAGTTCTTGGCAGGTTTTGTGGAGTTTTGCTAGGCTTTGTGTAGGGTTTTCTTCCCTTGCAGGTTATGTTTTTGAGGTGGTTTTGTTCCAGGGCCTAGAGGAGTCACCGAGGTTTTCTGGAACGTTTTCTGTGCGAATGCTGTAGCCACCAGCCTGACCGGCTCTGTCCACCGGTCTGACCGGTGTCACCGGTCTGACCGGCGCAGGCCATCGGTCTGACCGGTGTAGCACAGGCAGCAAGCCATGCAGATTTCCGCTGTGTGTTTGGTGTGTTTGGTTCAGAAGGTTGTTGTGTTGGTTCCTAGGACCAGTAGCAGTCCAGTGGCTACGTGGTCTTGGCCAACTTGGGTAGTTGAGTCAGAGACGTGATTCGGTTAGCCGTGTTCGTCTTGTTGGAGTAGCCATCTCGTTCTAGAAGAATTTTTATCGGCTCCCATTCACTGCCCCCTCTCTGGTCGCCAGTTCGGTCCTTCAAGTGGTATCAGAGCAGGTTCGGGTCTTCATTGACTCTTACCAGTCTAAGATCCAAAGATGGCGTACCAGGAACGGGGTTCGGGTCCTCCGCACTTCGATGGCAAAAACTACCAGATGTGGCAGAGGCGGATGGCGGCCTTGTTGACGCTCACTAGCATCGCCACCAGGTTTATATCCCCGGCAACGGCGCCAGAAAGCTTGTTGACACTTGCTAGCGTCGCTAATAAATATGCAACGATGCCAGAAGGCATGTTGGTATAAATAACGATCACAGAAAAGTCCGCAAGCGTACGGATACCGGTGTAGCTTTCACCCAAGAGTATTCCAGGGTATCGAATCCACAGGGAACGTGTGTGCACTAGTGAAGAATCAAGATCGGCCTTGGACGAGAGAAGATATGATAATAGTGTAGGAGAGGTAGAGAGGGTTTCGAAGGATTCCGGATAATAAAGAGAAGATCAGCGTTTACTACGACGCTTGCTTCGGGATGCTCAACCGTCCTAACCCGGAAAGGGATGAGAAGGGGGCTAGGCAAGCCAAGCAGGGGTCCTACTACACTCTAGTGGATCTCACATGGTGGACTACGTAGGCCGTCAGGGCTGTCACCACCTGGGGCTACCACAACAATCTGTGCCACTAGGTGTACTCCGAGGTAATCGCAAGACTAGACACCACGTCTACTCTAGTGACTACTATTCTAGCTTTGCAATTACTAGAACACTAATCAAAGCAAGGAGCCCACAAGCATAAATAATAAAGCTGAACTTAATGAAATAGATCTAGAATGCCTAAGAGTTACCCAGATGTTACTCGAAGTGGAGCCGCATCCGCCGAGGTACAAGAGGAAGGGAGGAAGCCGACAACTCCGGCTTCTCCCGGACTCGCACCTCAACTCCCACCTAATTCTAACACTAATTTTGGTAGAGCTTCGCTTGATCTCTGCTTCTCTTCTTCCTCTCTTGAAGTGAGGAATGGGGCTTCTATTTATAGGGGAGGAAACTTGGAAAAGTGGAGGACCTCCCCCTCTTTCCTGGGGCCAAACCGACGCCCACGGCACTGTAGCGTGCAGGGAAGGTGCCTGAGGTGGTGGAGTAGAAAACCGGGCAAGAACCGGACCTTAGGGGCCTGAACCGGAGCTGAACCAGTCGAACCGTGGCTGAAACAGCGCAGAAAATGGGAAAACCAGCCGGCCCATCCAACCGACCCTGGGCGGCCTCTCCTGCGCTGCCGCGTGTCCCGGCCGGGGGGCGAACCCGCGCCCGCGCGCGCCTGCGGGCAGCGGCAGGGGGCTTCGGCCTCTCGCGGCGTGCCATGTGTCCAGCCTGGCCGGCTCGGTCCCACGCAGGAGCGCACGCGTGCGCGTGCTTCGGCCGTACCCCGCATGGGCGCCAGGGCGAATCGCCGAGCGCCGTGTGGCTCGTGCGGAGCACTCCCGCGCGCGATGCGCGTTTGACTTTGCGCGGGCGCCGGCCAGTGGTGGCCCACCACGTGGCCCCGCCTGGAGATCTCCCGTGCGCAGCCAGGTGCGCGCGCATGCGTCCCTGGCGGCCAACCGCCGCCTGCCACGTGCCGTGTATGTGCACGTCGATTGGTGGTCGTGGGCCCATGCTTATCTCATCACTTGTGAAGTTTTGTCCATTGCATATCTTTTCCATCCGGACTCCGATGCATACAAATAATATATCCATTTTGATCGTGTCAACGAGCCCGTCGCAATGGTGTAGTCCAAATTGGCATTTGATGTTGTTTGTGATAATGCCATATTTTATTCTATAATTGCTCCTTTGCACCTACAACCAAATATACACCAAAGCTTGTGGAATTTGTTAAATTATAACCCTATAGCTATGGTGCATACTTTCATGGAGTAACTTTTATCTGAAGTTGACGGTCGAAAATAGGGGCTTAACGACCGTCAACAAGCTCCCCCACACTTAGCCCTTTGCTCGTCCTCGAGTAAAGGTTAAGGACTAGAGTGGAAAACATGAATCCAAAATGATATGATGCAAGCATGTAAGATATTCCAAGGCATACCTGTACTTGTGACTCTTTGGGGTGTCTACCATGTCATCTTGGATGGTTGAAGAATGGAATGGCTAGATTTGAATCACCTCAACTCCTTCTGTAAAGTAGCTTGGGTTTTTGATAAAAAATATATATATATATATATTTTCAAAACTTAGCCTTACTTGACTCCTCAAATGATGTTCTTGGATCACTCAGTGTGTATGATTCCTCACCAAGGCATTAAACTCGCCTTTCTTCAACCTACTTCTAATGATGGCTATATGTGGAGCTCAAGGTAGGGTTGAAGATATAAGGCATACTTGAATCACATAATATTGCAAAGTTAAAAACCGATCCAAGAAGAAAACTAGTCATACAATCTGATAAAGATGTGCATGTGTGTGGAAAGTGGATGATATGGAAATTTGTACTCCTTGTTGTATGATCTCTCTCCCTTTGAACTTTATTTTGAGAACATGGCTATATTTTTTTTTCTTTTTCTTTGTTCATCAAGCTTGAGAAGAGTGTCTCTTTAGCATGTGTCTTTATCTCCCTTTTTTTTAGCCCATGTCTCTTTTGAAGGAAAATCTAGGGAGAGAGATTCATAAATTGAATGGAGTAATTATTTTTGTGGATGGATGGATGTTGCTAACTTCTAGTGTAGAAGTTTTGCATATGAAGGTGGAGTGTACATGATCTTGATCATGAAAGCATGAAAAGCTTCTAGCAAGGGTCACAACAATTTGACAAAGCTCAATGTAATAACAAGCAGCATATGTATGAGGTTTTCTAATGTAAATAACATATGGCTTTGGTAAGAATATATCATCACTGAGGAGCTTGTAAGGCTATTTCTTTTTTCAAGTAAAGCATCCCAAGCACTTCGTCAGAGAGAGTAAGGTTCATCGCATCGTACCATATCTCATCAATCAACCATTTAGATGAACATGTTTCATAATGATATTAGATCACAAGCAACAGATATATGTGCTAGGAATAAAGAACATGCAAGCCAATCAATTGAAAACATGTATAGCAATGGAGCATCAAGATTCATTGAGTTTAATTTAATGATTATCTCATGAAAGGAATTATAACTCATGAATCATGGAATTGGGGGGAATAGAATTTTTCAAACCATGATATCCTTTTGAATGTCGGAAGAAGTTGTATCTCGATACCTCCCCCACACTATCTTCTGCTGCATCTTTTCCTGCACACTTTTAGACAAAGATGAGATACATGGATTTGGCTAGTACAAATTGTACTAGCCAAATCAAAGGAAAGTTTTATTTTTTTATTTGTTTATTAAAGAAGAAAGACAAATTTTTATTTTATTCAAGGGCGAGACATTTAATCGCTAATGTTGAGGAATTCGATCACATCGACTTCCTCAATCTTTTCCGGCTCAAAATAAACTTTTAAGCGATGGCCATTTACCTTAAATATATTACCTGAGTCATCTTGAAGAGTAATGGCTCCATGGGATGAAGTGTCGATCACGTTGAATGGTCCTTCCCATTTGCTTTTGAGTTTCCCATGGCCGAAAAGCTTCACTCTTGAATTGAAAAGGAGGACCTTATCTCCGGGTTTGAATTCCTTGTGTTTGAGTTTCTTGTCATGCCATCTTTTTGTTCTTTCCTTGTAAATTCTGGAGTTGTGGTATGCTTTCTCCCTCCATTCTTCAAGCTCAGATATTTGCATCTTTCGATTATTTCCGGCAAGATGGAGATCCATATTCCATTTCTTGATAGCCCAATGAGCTTTGAACTCCAACTCAACTGGCAGATGGCATGTTTTCCCATATACAAGCTGGTATGGGGACATACCAATAGGTGTCTTGAATGCGGTGCGGTATGCCCATAACGCTTCTGGGAGTTTGTTCTTCCAATTTCTTCCCATTTCATCGACGGTCTTCTGCAGTATATTCTTGATTTGTTTATTGGAGGTTTCTGCTTGACCGCTGGTCTGTGGGTGATAAGGTGTTGCCACGTTATGGTGGATCCCAAAGTCTGCTAGGTATTTCTTGAAAGTCTTGTCTATAAAATGGGATCCTCCATCACTTATCACCATCCGGGGTGTGCCAAAACAAGGGAATATGATCTCATGGAACATCTTCTTGGCATTCTAGGAGTTGGCAGCTCGACACGGTATTGCTTCTACCCATTTAGACACATAGTCCACTGCCACTAAGATGTACTCGCAATCATAGGGCTTCGGGAAAGGTCCCATGTAGTCAATGCCCCACACATCAAAGAGCTCAACTTGGAGGTTGTTTGTCAATGGCATGGCATCTCTTGTATTGATATTGCCTTGGTGCTGACATCTGCTGCACCTCCTGATGTACTCCTTTGTGTCATTGTACATGGTTGGCCAGAAAAATCCACTTTGCCAAATTTTGGCATGAGTTCTGAACACTCCATAATGTCCTCCGTATGGAGCTGCATGACATCTGTCTATGATTTTGTTGGCCTCGATCCCAGGGACACACTTCCTCAGTAAACCATCGGCACTGACCCGGTATAGATACGGCTCATCCCATAGCTGGAAACGACTTTCATATTCCAATTTCTTCTTATTTCCACCTGGGGGAACATGGCCTGACACTATATAGTTTACGATATCCGCATACCACGGGTCGGAATCTGTTACCTTGAGGAGTGTATCGTCCCTTAGGTAATCGTTGATGGTTAAGGTAGGTGTTTCCTCAACCTGCAACCTGGATAGATGATCGGCTACCGAGTTTTCTAGTCCCTTTTTATCTCGGATTTCTAGATCAAACTCTAGGAGGAGAAGGATCCATCGGATGAGCCTAGGCTTAGCATCCTTCTTAGTGAGGAGGTATTTGAGCACGGCATGGTCAGTGTAGACGATGACCTTTGCCCCCACTAAGTAGGATCTAAACTTATCTATCGCAAAAACTACGGCTAGCAACTCTTTCTCGGTGGTAGTGTAGTTCAATTGGGCTCCGGTCAAGGTTTTGCTAGCATAGGAGATGGCATGATGTCTCTTATCCTTGGTTTGGCCTAGGACAGCCCCTACGGCATAGTCGCTAGCATCGCACATGATCTCAAAGGGTAGCGTCCAGTCAGGTGGTTGGATGACTGGGGCCGAGATGAGTGCCTTCTTTAGAATTTGAAAGGCTCGATGGCACTCATCATTGAAGGTGAATTTCGCATCTTTTGCTAGGAGGTTGGTCAAGGGTCGGGCGATATGAGAAAAGTCCTTAATGAAGCGCTGATAAAACCCGGCATGTCCTAAAAAGCTGCGAATTCCCTTCACATTCGTGGGAGGTGGAAGCTTCTCAATTACTTCTATTTTTGCTTTATCCACCTCTATACCACGTTCGGACACCAAGTGTCCCAGCACTATCCCTTCCCGAACCATAAAATGGCGTTTCTCCCAGTTCAGGACTAAGTGCTTTTCTTCACATCTTTGCAGAACCTTGTCTAAATTTTCCAAACAACTTGTGAAGGATTTTCCATAGACAGTAAAATCGTCCATGAACACCTCCATGATTTTCTCAATCATGTCGGAAAAGATAGACATCATGCACCGTTGAAATGAGGCAGGTGCGTTGCAAAGATCGAAGGACATCCTACGGTATGCATATGTACCATATGGGCATGTGAAAGTGGTTTTACTTTGGTCATCCGGGTGTATGGGGATTTGATGATACCCGGAATATCCATCAAGGAAACAGAAGAAGGAATGGTTTGCAAGCCATTCCAACATCTCATCGATGAAGGGTAGCGGGAAATGGTCCTTCTTAGTGGCCTTGTTGAGTTTTCGGTAATCGATACACATACGCCACCCGGTGACGGTGCGTTGAGGGATCAACTCATTCTTGTCATTTCTCACCACTGTCATCCCTCCTTTCTTAGGCACGACTTGCACCGGACTCACCCACTCGCTATGAGGCACAAGATAAATTATCCCGGCATGAAGTAGTTTAAGGACCCCTTTCTTAACTACTTCTCGCATCTCATTATTTAACCTTCTTTGGGGTTCCTGGGAAGGTGTAGCATTGGGTTTGATTGGGAAGCGATGAGTGCAAAGAGTGGGACTAATTCCCTTAAGGTCTTGGAGTGAGTACCCTAGGACTGAATGATGTCTTTCAAGAACAGCGACAAGTCTACTGGTTTCTTCTTTGGTAAGCTTGTCGCTAATGATAACCGGGGTTTGACGGTTACCATGAAGGAAAACATATTTCAGGCCTGGTGGGAGAGGTTTTAGCTCGATCGTGGGTGGTGGTGGTTGTTCCGTTACGTCCAACTTAATTGGCTCAGCAAGGACTTCTTCTTCTTCTTGAGAGAAGTATATTGCGTCATCGTCCAAATTCGGTTGTGCCATATCGGACAATGTCACTCCCATAAGGGCTTCAATAGGATCTGGAACCGGCGATGGCTCTGCTATTGCATTACGTGCACGAGCTAAAGAGACGGTTTGTGAGGATTTGCCTAGTTGCACGGCTAGGCTACCATTAGCCATTTCTTAGAAAAGTCTCTCGGTAGGCCGACCTATAAGAATAGGTATGTCCGGATTATCATAGACATGGAAGTCCAGAAAGATCTCGGCCTCATTGGCAACTACCGGGACTGTTCTGACAACACCGCAACATTCCAACATGGTCCCATAAGGATCTTGAAAAATCTTTCGAGACGAACATAGGGTCATGTTGAGATAGAGCTGTTGGGCAAGAGATTTTGAGATGATATTTATCCCAACAGTGGGGTTGTACTGGACATCCATCATGACGCCTTCTATTTGATAGGAAAGAAGAGTGGACGGCATGACGAGTCTAACTACCTCGGGCGATGTCTCGGCTTCTCTCAACCATTCCACACTCATAGCCGCCGACAAGCATTTAAGGTCTTCTTTGAGAATGGGCTTATCAGGTTGGCTAGCATTTTGTTGAAATGGAGAGTTGCATGCTTGAGGTTTTGGTTGGATCGGAAAATTCGAGGCATTTCCAAAGTCTGAGAAAAGATCATCCTCGATTTCACCGATAAAGTCCATTGGATGAGTTTCCTCATCTTCTAGACTATTGAGGTTTTCTATGGGAGGCTCTACTTTTATTGGCTCAGAGAGAGGAGTGGTCACGGGTGTAGGCTGGATAGGTGAAACCTCATTTTCCGGCTCAAGGATTTCATCAACCTCTTCTTCGGGAAATTCATCGAAAATACCAGTGTAGGGGGTATTCTCAAGGATTTTGTTGAGAACGTTCCTCCCTTCACTAGGTGTCAAATGAGTGAAAGAACCTCCCGAAGAAATATCGAGAAGCTGGGTGGACTCCTTGCTAAGGCCTCGATGAAAATGCTGTAAAAGCATCGGTTTGGAGAGTTCGAGGTTGGGACCGGACATGTTTAGGTCCAAAAATCGTGCCCAGGCTGCTCCTAAGGTTTCTTTTTCCTTTTGCCTAAAGCCTAACACTTCCATACGGAGGTCGACCAATCGGGATTTCGGGAAGAAAGCTAGACAAAATTTGTTTCGCAAAACTTCCCAATCTCCCTTGACACCCCTTACGGTTTGAGTGTACCATTTCTTAGCAATTCCCATCAAAGAGAACGGGAAAAGCTTCCATTTTAGTGTTTCGTGCGACATGCCTTGAATGACAAGGCACGAACACACTTCCTCAAAACCGCGAAGGTGGGTGTACGGATTTTCCTCTTCTGCTCCAGAAAAAGATTGCTCCCGTACCATAGCTATGAGGGCGGGACGAAGTTCATAGCTAGGTGCATGGATGGGTAATGATGAGGGTGGAGGCTCCAGATCTTCACCCGTTGGAGCCGAAAACTGATTGATAGGTGTGGAATCCATATGGGGATATGTGATGGTATGGATGGGGATACATGGACAACTCGACTCGACACTAGTACAGCAACCGTTCCCCGGCAACGGCGCCAGAAAGCTTGTTGACGCTCACTAGCGTCGCCACCAGGTTTATATCCCCGGCAATGGCGCCAGAAAGCTTGTTGGCACTTGCTAGCGTCGCTACTAAATATGCAACAACGCCAGAAGGCCTGTTGGTATAAATAACAATCGCAGAAAAATCCGCAAGCGTACGGATACCGGTGTAGCTTTCACCCAAGAATATTCCAGGGTATCGAATCCACAGGGAACGTGTGTGCACTAGTGAAGCATCAAGATCAGCCTTGGACGAGAGAAGATATCATAATAGTGTAGGAGAGGTAGAGAGGGTTCGAAGGATTCTAGATACTAAAGATAAGATCAGCGTTTACTACGACGCTTGCTTCAGGACGCTCAACCGTCCTAACCCAGAAAGGGATGAGAAGGGGGCTAGGCAAGCCAATCAGGGGTCCTACTGCACTCTAGTGGATCTCACGTGGTGGACTACGTAGGCCGTCAGGGCTGTCACCACCTGGGGCTACCACAACAATCCGTGCAACTAGGTGTACTCCGAGGTAATCGCAAGACTAGACACCACATCTACTCTAGTGACTACTATTCTAGCTTTGCAATTACTAGAACACTAATCAAAGCAAGGAGCCCACAAGCATAAATAATAAAGCTGAACTTAATTAAATAGATCCAGAATGCCTAAGAGTTACCCGGATGTTACTCGAAGTGGAGCCGCATCCGCCGAGGTACAAGAGGAAGGGAGGAAGCCGACAACTCCGGCTTCTCCCGGACTCGCACCTCAACTCCCACCTAATTCTAACACTAATTTTGGTAGAGCTTCACTTGATCTCTGCTTCTCTTCTTCCTCTCTTGGAGTGAGGAATGGGGCTTCTATTTATAGGGGAGGAAACTTGGAGAAGTGGAGGACCTCCCCCTCTCTCCTGGTATGTTTGGATGTTTGTGCTTGTGATAAATGCTTGTTTTGGATTCTTGATATGAGTGCAGTGTGTTGTGGGGTAATGACCACAATGACATTGGTTTAGTAGTAAAAGTGCTTAGTTGGGTTTCCTTCAGTCTCTTTCAACCTTTCTCTACGTAATCTTTTGCCTCACTCAATCATACTCATACTACAAATCCAAGGCTTCAAATCTGTTCGCGCAGCACTCTGAGTCTGCTGCACTATTTTAATTTTATCTCAAGCTACAGAACTCTGGTTGCAGTAAATCCAATTGGAGTAGTTCAGAAATTTCGTGGGTGATTTTCTGACCAAAATTCAGAATTTTAGGATACATAGCTAGAGAGATATGCCCGAAACATTGAAGTCACTCGAATCTGTCAACACTGCTGATATACCTGACTTGTTTATTTTATAACCGGAGTTACAGAGCTCCTATTGAGGTGATTCCAGTTGGAATAGTTCCGTAACTTCATTGTCTTTTGCTGGTTAAAAGCTTATAATTTTTGGTTATCCACGCTTAGAGTTATACCTGATTATCTGGAGCCAACAGAATCTGTCCAAAGCTGAATTTCTTTGTTATCTTCTCTTTCCGAGTTTAACCCTTGGCACAATTATCTAAAGTAATGTCCCTAACCCTCAGATGGTGAACACCAGGTCAGGATCCGGAGTTGATCAACCACCAGTGATCCGTCAAGGGAGAAGCAACCGTTTAGGCCCAGCACCTCAGCAGCCACAGATGGATCCAGCCATGCAGCAATTCATCGAGACTCAGACTGAGCTCCTCCAGAACCTGTCCAACACTGTGGTGAATCTGCAAGCCCAAGTCAATAATGCACCTGTACAGCAGCAGGCGCCTCGCAACAAGCACCAGGAGTTCATGAGCCACCACATCCCAGTGTTCACTCATGCTGCTGATCCACTTGAAGCTGAGGATTGGCTGAAGATAGTGCTGAAGATGCTCACCACCTCCTAGTGTGATGACAGAGAGAAGGTCCTGTATGCCGCAGGACGACTTCAGGGGTCTGCATCCGCTTGGTGGGATGCGTATGTCACTGCTCACACCGCCCCAGGCACTGTCACCTGGGATGAGTTCACCACCAACTTCAGGAGCCACCACATACCTTCTAGGGTCATGAAGATCAAGAAGAAGGAGTTCCTTTCTCTCAAGCAGGAGGGAATGTCAGTGGCTGAGTACAGAGACAAGTTCATTGAGTTGTCTCGCTACACGTCTGAGGAAGTTGCTGAAGACAGGAAGAAGCAGGAGCTATTCCTGGATGGGTTAGCTGGACCACTACAGTACCAGCTGATGTCTCACACCTTTCCCACGTTCCAGCATTTGGTAGACAGTGCTATCCGCCCAGAGTACAAGCGCAAGGAGTTAGGAGAGCAAAAGAGGAAGGCCACCACCTCTGGATAGCTAGGGAGCGTCTCTCTCCCTCGCCTTAATGCACCACAGGGGACACCACTTCGCTCCGGAGGTCCGGGTGGAAATTTTGGGCAGAATCAGTTTCAGCGCAACAATCAACCATTCAAGCACCCCATTCAGGAGCTACAGCAGTCCACTCCATAGGCCCTACACCCCAATGACCAGCAGCCTAGTCAGAACACCCCATCGGGAACTCCAGTGAGACCTAGTGTGCCCAACGCATCTGTTGGTAATACTTGCTTTAAGTGTGGAGAGACTGGTCACTATGCCAACAATTGCCCCTAGAGAAGCGCTCAGAACACTCCAGTGCAGAGTGAGCAGATGAGGAATGGAAACAAGACCCCGCAGAGCTCCAAGGGATAGCAGAACTCCGCGCGTGGTAGATTGAACCACATAAACGCACAGACTATGTTCGGTATGTTCTTTATCAACACTTTCCCCACATCAGTTTTATCTTATCATTCTCAAAATCTTTCTTTATCTATCCGAATCTCGAGGACGAGATTCTTTTAAGGGGGGTAGGTTTGTCACACCCTGAAATTTCCAAATTTCAGGATGTGAATAGGAAGAAAATTTAAACAACGATTTCCTCTTAATTTTTAAAATTTTCCCAACATTTAATTCTTCACAGGGAATATAGTATAGGAAAGAAAAAAACATTACTTGTTTCTCTAAATTAAATCAATGGCTTGATGTTTGTTGCATACATGCTGGTGCATTGAGTTTGTTTGATGGAATTCAAATTTGAATTTGAATTTCATTTGTTTGAATCCCTTTCCAAAATAGGCAAACCCTTTTCTTTCACTCCCTCTCCCTTTCTCTCTTCGGCCCAGCTTCGTCCGCAGCCCAGCAGCCAGAAGTCTGGTTTTACTCCCCGAACTCTATTGCTTCGCCTGCGTCCACCGCTTCCTGCGGCCCAGCTGCCCATCTCGCCCTCCGCCGCCCGCTCTCGCTGACGGGAGGGACCCGCTGGTCATCCCTCTCCTCCGTCCGTGGCTGTGCCGGACTCGGGCTCGAGTCCGAGCCACCGCGCGCTGCCTTTCCCTCCCTTGGCCTGCACGCCAAGGCGTCCCTAGCCTCTATATAAGGCGCTGCCGCCACCACCTCGGCCCCAGGAGCCCTGGAACCCTAGGTACTGTAAGATTTTGTGCCGCCCGAGAAACCCTAGCCGTGCCGCCGCAGCTGATCTCCTCCGTCGCAGCCGCTCCGTCGCTGAGGAGACCGTCAGGAGCTTCGCGTGGAGGTGAGGAAGGTGCTGGAGCCGCTTGTTTACGTCCCCGTGCTTCGCATCGCCTAAACATGCTCGCCGGCGTTTGCGTCGTCGCGGCCGTCCACCCCGTCGTGCTGCGCGCCGTCGCCGCCGCCCGTGCGCCCACCCCGGTGTCCTAGACGTGTTCGCCGCAACCCCCGCTTCACCCTAGACCAAGTCCCGTGCTGTATCGTGGCCCTAGCTCTAGATCGAGCTAGTCGCCGGAGCGCTGCCGCTCGCCGTTCGGTCGCCGCCACCCGCGCGCTTGCGTGCGACCTCAGCCACAGGATCGAGATCCGAGGGCCCCGGTTCGATCTGACCTGGGTCAACCGGCGCCGCATACCGGTCAACCCGGCTTAGTCATCGCTGTTTTGCAATAAAACCCTTAGGTTTCCTCAGTTTCACAAATAGGTCCTCCCGCAGTAGGAAGTTCTTTACGGTTTAGTCCTTTTCTTTCTGTTTAAGCCCCTGGAAGTTTTGTTTCTTCACAGATAGACCCCTAGACATTGTTTAATGCGTAGTTTCACCGTTTTAGCTCCGTTTTTAGCGTTCTTTATGTCCAAACGATCGTCTCGAAGCATATATTAGTTTTATGCCTCTGTTATGTTCTGTTAGTACTATTTGATGATTGTTTCTCATTTATTCTTGTTGTATGCTTGTATGTGGATGTTGTGGTACGTAGAGAGTGAAGCGTTCGAAGGATTTGAAGATCAAGACGAGCAAGAGTTTGAGCAGCAGCAGAGTCTTGTTGAAGGCAAGTCTCCCTTGATGCATACCCACTTATCCTATATAACATGCACTTAATTCATCGTATTTATTTTTATTGCTTGCATTAACTTTGACGGGTACCTACTAAGGATCATGCTTAGTCTTTTATGACCTCTGCCTTGTAAACGGGTTATTAAATTAATCTTGATGGTAGCTAATGCTTAGCATGCTTAACTGGGATGGTGTTAATCAACTTGGTTATTCTTTTATGCTCTATGTTCCTTTATGTAATTTTAATTGCAAGACCACTTTTATTATGCTTAATTGGAACATGGAGAACCACCCAGGAAAACAGTACAACCACAAGAACTAAACGGGCAATGGTCTTGGCCAAGTAATTAGGAACTTTAGCTTGGGGTGATCTTACCTGATAAGGACAAGGGATCGGCAGTACTATGGGGTATGGACCCGCCCTAGCAGGGGTTGGGTGAGTTATTTTCTATGGTGGGGTATTGACCTGCTAGGGGACTTTATACCTTACTAACTGATCCGGACCTTGTGGGTCACAACTTGTTGGGGAACCTTTGTAAAGGCCTTGTAGCATCCCTATGCAACCACACCTCGGTAGTGTGGCATGGTGCCTTGCAAACACCGCATGGTTGGGTTCAAAGTTCTTCGGAGCTTTTACGCTGCTTGTGGTGAAACTGTACAACCTCTGCAGAGTGTAAAACTAATCGGTTAGCCGTGCTCACGGTCAAGAGCGGCCTGGAACCTCACATGACTAAATTATGGAATTTGATATTAAATCGTTGCTTTATCTTTATTTATGATGTACATGCTTTACATTAATTGTGGGTTGGTATAAACTTATACTCTTTAGTAATTATGTTGCTAATAAAACTTGACCAACTAAAATGCTAAACTGCTTGAACCTTAGCCATCCACCATATGGCCATGCATGTTATATGTTGTTTTTCCCTTGTTGAGTACGGCACGTGCTCACGCTTGTCTATTTCTTGTATCTACAACACTCGGATTGCTGCTCAGACTGGGAGAGATTTGAAGACTATCCCGGTGATTTCCAGGAGTTCTAGGTGTGCCTGTCTTCAGTCAGCTGCCTGTGGAGGCATCTCTATCCGCTGCAAGAACTCATTACTTATCTTCGTTTAAGACTTTTGGTCATGTAATAACTCTATATTCGTGTGGCACTGATTTTGGTATTCACAATGTCATTACGTGTGTGTAACTTGATCCTAGCGCACATGTAATCAATGCATTCGGTCTTCTGGTAGGCCGGACCCGCCGACCTGATTGCGGGCCCAATCGACCTACTTGGTGGCCCACACGACCTCCTAAAGACCTTCCAGAAGATTCCAGACGACCTTATCTAGAACGACCTCAAGACTTGGCCTGCAAGACAAGATAACGGTGGATTCCGACAAGGCAGTTCCACGTATATGGCAATAGTTGTAATCAGCTAGACTTAGGTGTCCTGGTCGTAACCGACCAGGAGTCGGGGAACCGACCTTGTCCGCTGGCCAATATAAGGCGGGTAGGGTGACCCCTTGTACAATCATGCAATCCTCAAGCAATCTACACCGACAACTGGACGTAGGGTTTTACTCTCCAGAGGCCTGAACCAGTATAAACTCGTTGTGTTCTCTGTATTCCGTGTGCTCGTGCGCAACCTTTGAGTTCTTAGCCCTAGATTTCACCCTGCCGAACAAATAAACCACCGGGGTTAACCCCCCTGTGGGCTGTCCAGATCTAAACCTCTGACAGTTGGCGCACCAGGTAGGGGGAAATCAGGGTTCTTCATGCAACTCGATGGCTTCTCGAAGCGGCGTTATCTTCCCTGAGAGCATGGCGGACATCCTCGCCAATCCCATCGACATCTGCTTCGGCTCTATGCCGACGGAATCCACCGCTCCAGCCGCCTGCCTCATCATTGAGGGCAATGCTGTCACCTCCCACCAGCAGGTCGAATCTGATCTGCTGGCGGAAACCCACCCACCCACTCCTCGCGACCTGATCGCGGGGCTCGATCGCGTCGAAGGCATGCTCTCCTACACGATCAAGGTCTGTGAGCGCGCCAAGCGCCCTCGCAGGATAGCTCCACCTTCGCCCCGCATGCCCCTCGGCCTGCGGAATGCAGCTCATGCAGCATCTCTCTACATGAAGAGGAAGATCCAGATCGAATCTGGACCCAAGATCCCACATCGTGGAAACTGCAGAGGTCACCTCGACGACCCCTGCTCTGTCCACGAGGACTCCAAACACACGGCTCGCGAGTGCCGTGTGCTTAAGAAGCTTCGTCGACCCCTCATCGCAACTCATCGCCGCTAGATCAACAGCGAGCCGTCCCCGGACTGCCTCGCGTTTCAAATCGCTCGTACGACCATCTCCCCCAACAACCCGGGTGACATCTTCGAGATCCCGGATAGAGAAGTGCTCGTTGTCTCCGCCGACGTACCACGTCAAGCAGGCGAGACGGACGAGCAACGCCAACAGGGCGAGAATGCTAACGCCGCGCAAGCTGTGTGCCGTCAGCAGGAAGTAGATGCAGCTACAGCAGCCGTTCAACACCAAGCCCCAGGTCAGCCCGCGGGCAACATTGTACCCGGTGCCGACGGCCAACCCGTAGGCAACGGAGGACCTCCCCCTGCAGCTCCTCAGCAGCAACAGAATCAAGATGAACCTCATCGTCATTGTCTGCGTGCCAGAGACCTCCTGAGGGACTTTGAGCAAGATGGCCATGAAGTCTACAACTCGCCACAAGCCAACCTAGGCGCGTCCCTTGCCGAGCTTGGTCAGCTTGGAGATACTCCCGCGACTCAACGTCTACAAGCTCATATCCGCATCGCCACCGCTCAGGTCGAAGAGAGAGGTCCGGGATATAGCAGATCGGCTTCAAGTTCCTACTCCAGGAGTAGGTCGGAGTGACCCCGCCGCCATCACCGTAGCGACGATGCTTCCTCTCAGCCCGTGGCTGAAGAGGGAGGTGGTGAGCACAAAGTGGTGCAGCCGACCAATGCTGCTGCCAACGTAGCAGCCAACCCACCAGCTAACGCTGCTAATGCTGCTGGCAACGCTGCCAACAACGTCGCCAATGCTGCTGGCTCCCAGCAGTAGAACGCTGCCGGTAATGCAGGGCAGAACGCCGGAGCTCAACCTCTTCCAGCACAAGCTACGCGCGCCAGGAGCAATCAGCGCCAGCCCATACGAGATGAAGCAGAGCTGGAACGACGTGCTAACTACGACCGTGACAACGGGGCCCCTGATCCCCTCAATGCCAACAACCTGATCCAAGCAACAGAGCTCCGAGAGATGCACGACCGTGAACTTCTACGACGTGCTCAATATGACCAAGACAACGGTCCTCCCGACGACCTCTACGTCATCCTGTCAACCTACGCTGCAGGATCCAGCACTGGAGCAATCAACAACTTTCTGACATTCTTGAGACGTCTCAGGACGATCAGATACCCGAAAGACTTCAAGCCAGCCATCGAAAAATACGACGATCGCTCCGACCCAAGTATTTGGCTCAAGATGTACAGCATCGCTGCTCGGGCGTCAGGGGGCAATGAAGACCACATGGCTGGATACTTTCCTCTCGTGATGGGTCAAGCGCCACTCCTGTGGCTCGACAACCTCCCGGTGGAGTGCATCACTTCGTGGGCTACCCTATCACGCCTCTTCACGACCAACTACCAAGCGACCTACAACCGCCCCGGCAACACTCATCACCTCGCCAAGGTACGGATGAGGCACGACGAAACTCTCCGAGAGTACACCAACCGCTTCTTCGAGAACTGCAACACCCTTGCTGGTGTCAAGGATGAAGACGTCATAGCTTACTACAAGAAGGGGGTAACCAACCTCAAGCTCTTTGAGAAGATCCACGAAGCCGGCACTGACACCATCGCCGACCTCATGGCTTATGTTGACAAACTCGTCGATACCCAAGACGCGGTGGTGCACGACTTCAAGGGAGATGGCCATGACGGTGGTGGCAGGTCACGCAAGCGATCTGGCGAGGTTTATGCGACCGATCCGCCATGACCTTCCACCTTCCTTGAAGGTGACTTCAACTGTACACTAGATGACATATGTCAGTTCCACCGAGACGCCAAGCACACCATGAGGGAGTGCGAGCAGCTAAAGCGCGCCCTAGGTGTACCCCCAGAGCCAAAGAAGACCAAGAGCGGCAACAACGACGACCAGAATAGCGGCCGCCGCTACGACAACCGCAACCGTCGACCTGATCGACGTGACTACCGAGACCGGCGATCTTACCGTCGCACTGACGATAGGGATCGCCGTGATTATCACCACGACTATCACCGCGATGACCGACGTGATGATCGACGTGATGACTACCGCCGCAACGATCGCCGCGATGACTGGCATGACGATCGCCGTGATGAACGCCGCGACGACCGGCGTGATGATCGCCACCGCTATGACGACCACAACAACGATGGCAACCGTCGTAAGGAGCCAACTCCTCTACTACCACCTAAACCAAGCAACCCCAACAGCGTGTTCCAGAACGCCAAACGACAGATCAACTTCATCGTCGGTGGCTGCCAAGCAGTCAAGAGCAACAGACAGTAGTGATCGAACGCAAGGGAGATCGGCCAAGTCAACACCGAAACTCCACAACCTCTGCGGTGGTCGGAGTTCCCCATCACCTTCTCCAGGAAAGACCATTAGGTGCACATACCCGACCCCGGGACCTACCCGCTGGTCGTAAACCCCATAGTGGACGACGCCTTCCTACCCAGGACACTCGTCGACGGAGGTAGCAGCTTAAACATCATCTTCACCGAAACGCTGAAGAAAATGGACTTCGACTTCTCCAAGATGACTGCTTGCGACGAACCCTTCTATGGGGTCGTGCCTGGCAAGGCTGCATACCCCATAGGTCGTGTATGCCTGCCGGTCACGTTTGGCAAAGAAGACAACTTCCGCACAGAGTACCTGACGTTTGAGGTCGCGGACTTCCGCTCCTCCTACCACGCCATCCTCGGACGACCCATGATGGCCAAATTCATGGCCATCCCGCATCACACCTATCTCATCATGAAGATGCCAGCACCAAACGAGATCCTCTCCGTCTAGGGCGACATCCTCGTCTCCTACAAATGCGAGAGCGACACCGTCGACCTCACCAAGGTGTCTACATGTAAAGCCGCAACTGAGAGCCAGGTGTGGTTCGAGGACCGGTGGATGGTCGCTTCCTGGTGTGATGAGTGATTGACAACGTGGTGTGGACTGATTCTTGGCTAAGTATTGCAGGTGCAGGTTGCGGCTTGACTGGTGCAGGTGCAGGTGAAGAACAAGCGTGAAAGGTCGTTGCTGGTGAGGCCTCCAGGTGTGGAGAAGACAAGTAGGCTTGGTTCGAGGGACCCGGTGGCCAGTGGGGTCAAGTGCGGGCCGCATGGTGGCAAGAACGACAAGATGAAGTCATGGACGGTTTCTTGGTTGAGCCTCAAAACCAAGGTCGAGCCGGGACTACGTGGGAGCCGAGTCATGAGTGGTGATTGGCGGAGGCTACACCGAGTTCGCGGGGTTTCCGGTGGTTCACCAGAAAATCACTGGGTTCCTTGGTTGATCCACAAAGCCAAGACCGAAGAACCGAAGACGGAGGTGCAGCAGCTCCAGACCGGTATGACCGGTGGGTCTGACCGGTCTGACCGGTGTGTGACGACGCAGTCCGAAATCTTCAAAGCGGAGGACACGCGTCGGGATCGCAAGGCTTGCGTCGAGGCTAAGCAAGTTTGCGGTCGCTGGGCATCCGTCCGATGGTGCGAAGACAAAGACTTCCAATTTCGCCCTCGAGGGGCATGTATCCCTAGTTAGCTAGTAAGGGTATTTTCGTCTTTCGGTTGCCTCCATATAACCCTAGGGGTGACAGGATGGCAGCCATCTCTTGAAACCCTAGCTCATTTGGTTTTCCTATTTTCCTTCCTATTTTCTTAGGATTTTCGTAGGACTAGCTTGAGAGCTTCATGGTGAGATCTTGTGAGAGGGAAGGATGATCGGGCGGCAAGCTAGACCTTGTATGAACCTCTTTGGTATGTATAGATGATTCGGCGTGGTTCCTCAAGGCTTGGATGTGTCTTTCCCGTTTCTCCTTTTTGGTGATTTTCGGAGCCATTTCTTGGCGATTTTCTTGGAGCGATTTCGAGGCCTTTCTCTTTGGGATTTGGTGGGGGATGTATGCATGAACCCTTCGTGGTTCTTTTCCCTTTGATTCCCCTTCAAAATCCGTGAGCAAAGGGGCTCGATTTTGGGGTTTTCGTGGCTCTAGGGTTAGAGGCGTTCTTGGTGGGATTTCTTCGATTCCTCTTGATTTGACAAGTTTTGGTGGACCAAATCTTGGCTCTGGAGTACCCATGAGGTGTTCCTACTATCCCCAAAGTCTTGTGCAAAACCGTGGAGCGAATCGGGAGATCGGGAGTTGGATTTGGGGGAGTTGACTCGCGGGCGCTGTTCATCCCGAGCTGCCCAGGCGTGACCGGTCTGACCGGTGCTCTTGACCGGTATGACCGGTGCTAGCCCTTGGTGGGTTTTTGTCTCGGGGAATAGCCATGTCCGTGTGGTTTTGTCCCGTGGTCCTGCTGATCAGTTCTTGGCGTGTTTGGAGTTGTTTTGCTCGGTTTTGTGAGGGGTTCTTCTTCCTCACAGGTTGTGTTTCGTGGTGGTTTTTATTCCAGGGCCTAGAGTAGTCACTGAGGCTTCCTGGAACGTTTGCTGTGCGGCTGCTGTAGCCACCGGCCTGACCGGCTCTGTCCACCGGTCTGACCGGTGTCACCGGTCTGACCGGCGCAGGCCATCGGTCTGACCGGTGTAGCACAGGCAGCAAGCCGTGCAAGTTTCCGCTGTGTGGTTTGGTGTGTTTTGGCTCGGAAGGTTGAGTATTGGTTCCTAGGACCAGTAGCACTCCAGTGGCTGTGTGGTCTTGACCAACTTGGGTAGTTGAGTCGGAGACGTGAGTTGGAAGCCGTGTTCGTCTTGTTGGAGTTCTCATCTCCTTCGAGAAGAATTTTTATCGGCTCCCATTCACTCCCCCCCTCTCTGGTTCGCCTAATCGGTCCTTCAATTGGTATCAGAGCCGGTTCGGGTCTTTATTGACTCTTACCAGTCTAAGATCCAAAGATGGCGTACCAGGAACGGGGTTCGGGTCCTCCGCACTTCGATGGGAAGAACTACCAGATGTGGCAGAGGAGGATGGCAGCGTTCCTCCGTGGAAAGGGTCAGATCCTTTGGGATGTCACGGTGAACACAGCTTATGTTCATCCGATGAACTTCCTTGCTCCAGGATCGAGGGATATGTTTGAAGCCAACAACAAGGCTGTCGACTACTTGTTTCGTGCTCTGTGTCAGCCTGAATTCGATCGGGTTCAGACAGAGGACTTAGCTTGTAGGATTTGGGAGCAGTTGAAGGATGCTCATGCTGGGAATGCTCAGGTTCAGGCTCGGATGTACGCGACTTACCGGAGAGAGTACGAGAACTTCACTCATCTCCCCGGCGATTCCGTCGATGCCCTTTTCCAGCGATTTACGGTCGTTGTGAACAACATGAGAGCCAATGTGGACGTCCTCCCATACAATGATCATGATAGAGCCGTGAAGCTCTTGCACTCGTTGGATCGTACATATGGGACGGGATGTTTGAGGCTATTGTTGAGTCCGAGAAGTATGACACCTTGACGGTGAACGAGCTGTTCTCGAAGCTCAAGTCGGCTGAGTTGGACCGTGGTATGACAGCCAAGATCGAGAGCCTGACTGATTCTCATAGTCTCGCTCTCGTTAGTGGCAAAGGAGCTAAGTCTAACACTAATGCATCCTCCAGGATGTACTCTCTGTCTTCTTTGATGTCTTTGCCAGACGAGGAGTTCGACGTGCTTGGAGAGGACGAGCTGGCGTTGCTGACTAGGCGATTCGAGAGGCTGCACGAGAACCGGGTGAACACGAGGAGGACAGCACGGACGTGCTTTCAGTGCGGCAAGACAGGACACTTCGTCGCCGACTGCCCGAAGAAGACGGAGAACAAGGACGGCTACAAGGACGACTACAGGCACCGATCGAGCAAGGATGGCAAGTACCGATCGAGGCGCGATCACAAGCACAAGAACAAGCACAAGGATGAGCGACGGTCGAGGAAGAAGGATGGCCGCGGCAGGAAGGCCCGAGCAATGGTCGGAGCGAGCGACGTCGACTCCAGCTCCGCCTACTCTTCCTCGAGCTCGAGTAGCAGTGAAGATGAAGGTGATCGGCGCAAGAACAAGAAGTCATCCAAGAACTTGAGCGGGTTGAGCTGCTTCACGGGAGATGGCTTCTGCGGCATGGCCCGTAGCTCCGGCAGCAAGAAGAGCCACCAGAGTGACTCAGACTCTGACTCCGAGGATGAGGTATGTGATGAGCTCTCTTCTTTGCGCAAGGAGAATGATGAGTTGGTTGACTTGCTTGATAACCGCGATCACATGCTTAGAGAGGCCAAGAAGATGAGGAAAGAGCTTAGGGCCTCACTAGAAGATGCTAGGAACCGTGTGGCTGAGCTAGAAACCCAGAACCTAGATGCTAAGCTTGAGATTGATTCGCTTAAGGCTTCTCCTGTGGTTTCTGATGAGATTGATTGCTGTGATTGCTCTGTGTACCTAGCTGATCTCACTGCTCTTAAGGATAAGCATGCTTCTACTTGTGATGAACTAGATATGCTTAGGGTTGAAGTGGCTGAGCTGAAGTCTAGACCTGCTTTGCTAGGTGCTTGCACTTCTTGCCCTGTTTTGCATGGAAAGATTGATGAGATGCATGCTTACACTGTTTCGCTTGAGGCTAAGTTGAAAGAGCCTATTCCCACTTCTTGCTCTACTTGTGAATTGCATGCAGTCAAGAATTTGGAGCTTGCACATTATGTTGATCGCTTGCAGGATGAGAATGATGAGCTGAGAAAATGTATGAGCTGGTTGTCGGGTCAGGAGCCTCAGCTTGGTATCATGATAGCGGCTTTCAAACGCTATGATGGTCAGGCACTTGGGGCTGACAAGCTTGGAGAGAACAGTGGTAAGGGAGTTGAGAGAGTTGGAGAGATTCCTATCCCACCACCAAACAGACACAAGAACAAGTTTGAGCCCAAGCCTAACCATCTCAGAAACAAACTTGACACTACTCCAGATCCACCCATATTCCCTCACCCAACAAATGATTTTCAGAAACCGGTGAAGTTTGTGAGCCCAAAGGGAGGTGAGGAAGGAGAGAAGAAGGGTGAGAAGCCGAGTGGGCAGCCCCAACCCAAGCCTAAGCCTAAGCCACAGCCCATAAAGTTCCATTGTGGGTATTGTGGGAGAGACGGTCACAAGGATGAGTTTTGCTTCAAGAGGAAGCGTGAGGAGAGAATGGCTAGAGAGTGGGCTAACAAGGATAGGTACCACCCCTCTAATGGTGTACCTGAGTCTCGTATGCAGATGCCCAGGGCCAAGGCGATTGTGAGGACAGTTCCGGCTTGGGGAGACCGGAAGGCTACAGGTGCTGCTGCTGGCCGAGCTACACCGGTCAGACCGGTGCAGGTCTGGGCAGACAGCGAGTCGGGTTTCGTACTCGTGAGGATGCTCGGTTTGGTTCTGGAGGTCATGGTTCTGGTGGTTGGTCTAGAAAGTTTGCAGGTGGTCAGTTTGCTAGGCGTTCTCCACCTCGTGCTCAATATGAGGGTGGGAGGAGTCGTAGCTTTGAGATGGAGAGGAGGAACGATCCACGGTTTCCCTTTCGTGGTTTTCGTCCTCCTCCAGCTAGAGAGGGTTGGTTCCCTCGTGGTGGTTACTGTGGTGGTAGCTTTGATAGGCGTGATGATTTGGTTTGTGCTAACCCCACTTTGGAGCAAATGGCTCGGCACTGGTTTTACTCTTTTGGTACTAACCCTAGTGCTGAGTCGTTTGTTCACTCACGTGCTCGCTTTTGAATTTCAGGTGGGAGACTTGAAGAACATTTGGTTGATTGACTCCGGTTGCTCGAGGCATATGACCGGAGACAAGGGGTGGTTCTCAAGTCTCGTCCCGGTGGTGACAAAGAAGTACATCACCTTTGGGGACAATGGGCGAGGGCGTGTGCTGTCAGAAGGTGAGATTAAGGTAAGTGACAAGATCACTCTCAGGCGTGTTGCTCTTGTTCAATCGCTTGGATACAATTTGATTTCTGTGTCCCAGTTGTTGGATGAGGGTTTTGAGGTGTTGTTTTAGCCTGGTGGTTCTCGGATTTTAGATTCTTGGGGGGATCTTGTTTGCATGGTCGTTCCCGAGGGTCAAGTGTTCCGAGCTGATTTTTCTCAGTCTTCTGGTGTGGAGCGTTGCTTTTTGGCTGGTTCTTCGAGTGAGTTGTGGAAGTGGCATAGGAAGTTGGGTCACTTGAGCTTTGACCTTTTGTCTCGCTTGAGTAAACTCAATTTGGTCTGAGGATTGCCACGGTTGAGGTTTGAGAAAGAGTTGGTTTGTGCGCCGTGTAGGCATGCCAAGATGGTAGCCTCTTCTCACCCGCCTCTCACCGATGTGATGACTGAGCGTCCATGCGAGCTGCTCCATTTGGACCTTGTTGGCCCAGCTCGTGTGCGATCTGCGGGTGGGAAGTGGTATGTCCTTGTTGTGGTGGACGACTACTCTCGGTATGCGTGGGTGTTCTTCCTTGAGGAGAAGGGGGAGACGTTTGGTTTTGTTCGAGATCTTGTCTTGAGGTTAAGAAACGAGAGGCACGGAGATGCCATACGAGCGATCCGCAGTGACAATGGCTCAGAATTCAAAAACTCTCGCTTCGAAACCTTTTGCCATGACTTGGGTCTTGAACATCAGGTTTCGAGTCCGTATACGCCTCCCCAGAATGGCGTGGTGGAAAGGAAAAACAGAACCTTGTGCGAGATGGCTCGGACGATGCTCGACGAGCATAGGACTCCGAGAAGGTTCTGGGTTGAGGCGGTCAATACCGCGTGCTATGTGTCGAACAGGATCTACCTCAGGGTCCATAAGAAGAAAACCTGTTACGAGTTGATGCACGGTCGCACACCCAAGGTCAGTCACTTCCATGTCTTTGGTTGTAAATGCTTCATTCTGAAGAAAGGGAAGAAGTTGGACAAGTTCGAGGCTAGGTCTGTCGATGGCATTTTCTTTGGTTATGCATCTCATTCTAGAGCATTTCGTGTGCTCAATCTTGAAACTAACCAAATCGTGGAGACTTGCGAGGTAACCTTCGACGAGACACAGCCACGTAGTCAGCTTGTTTTTGAGTGTGCAGGTGACGACGAACTTGGCGAGGAGATCTTTCAGGAGGAGGAGCATGAACATGGAGATGATGAAGATGGCGGTGTGATGCTCGCGGCTGAACATGTACCTACTACTTCGACGACGATCGAGAATGGACCCTCTCCCACACCTACAACAACAAACCCAGATCAAGGCGAAGCTGCTGTTGAGGGGGAGGTAGCATCAAGGCGAGAACCTCCCCGGCGAGTGCAAGTGGATCACCCAGCTTCGAGAATCATCGGCGACATGAATGAACGTACTACACGGTCGAGGGTTCGGAAGAATTCTCATTTCGCTCATGCTGCTTTTGTTGCCACCTTTGAGCCCAAAGACATTGGACACGCGTTATCTGATCATAATTGGGTTAACTCGATGCATGAGGAGTTGTAGAATTTTGAGAGGAACCAAGTTTGGGTGTTGGTTGATCCTCCCCCAGGGTGTAAGCCGATTGGGACAAAATGGGTGTGGAAAAATAAAGAGGGAGAGGAAGGAGAAGTGGTGAGAAACAAGTCGAGACTTGTTGCTCAGGGGTACAGTCAGAAAGAGGGGATCGACTACGAGGAGACTTTCGCTCCTGTAGCTCGTTTGGAGGCGATCAGGATCCTTCTAGCCTTTTCCGTGGCTAAAGGGTTCAAGTTGTACCAGATGGATGTGAAGAGTGCTTTTCTGAACGGTGTGTTGGAGGAAGAGGTGTTTGTGAGGCAACCACCGGGGTTTGAGAGTGAGAAGTACCATCACCGGGTGTACAAGTTGAGGAAGGCGCTGTATGGGTTGAAGCAGGCGCCTAGAGCTTGGTATGGCAGGTTGAGGGGGTTCCTGTTTGAGAGAGGGTTTAAGATGGGGAAGGTCGACTAGACCTTGTTTCTCCTCAGGCAGGGCAGAGATATCCTGATTGTGCAGGTATACGTGGATGATATTGTCTTTGGTGGCTCGTCTAACTCTCTTGTTGCAAGGTTTGCAGAAGACATGAGCAGGGAATTTGAGATGAGCATGATGGGCGAGTTGCAGTTCTTCCTTGGGCTACAAATCAAGCAATCAAAGGAAGGAACATTTGTGCACCAAGCTAAGTACACCAAGGACATTGTGAGGAAGTTTAAGATGGAGGACTCCAAGGCCATGGTGACGCCTATGAGTACGACTACAGCTCTTGATGCGGACGAGGAAGGTGAACACGTGGACCAGAAGGAGTACCGGAGCATGATCGGGTCACTCCTCTACTTGACGGCGACGAGGCCGGACATTCAATTCTCGGTGTGTCTGTGCGCTCGTTTTCAAGCTTCTCCGAGGACTTCGCATCGGCAAGCAGTCAAGCGCATTTTCAGGTATTTGCGACACACTCCCGACTTCGCCTTTGGTACTCTGCGTCTTCTTCTTTGGCGCTTAATGGATTTTCAGACGCGGACTTTGCCGGGTGTCGGTTGGATAGGAAGTCCACTTCTGGGACTTGCCAGTTCTTTGGTTCTTCTTTGGTGTCTTGGTCTTCCCGCAAACAGTCGAGTGTTGCTCAATCCACTACCGAGGCAGAGTATGTGGCCGTAGCTAGTTGTTGCTCTCAGCTCCTTTGGATCACATACACCATGAGTGACTTTGGTGAGGAGTATACCCATGTCCCACTTCAATGTGATAGCACCAGTGCAATAAGCGTTGCAAAGAACCCAGTGCTCCATTCCAAAACCAAGCACATAGAAGTGAGGTATCATTTCCTGAGAGACAACGTAGAGAAAGGGAAGATAGCTTTGATCCATGTACCCACACATGAACAACTAGCCGATATTTTCACCAAACCCCTAGATCAAGCAACTTTCACTCGTTTGCGGGGGGAGCTTGGTGTTTGTTTGTTTTCTTGAGTTGGCGTGTGGGAGCTCCTTTATAGCATATGTATAGCTTTCCTTTGTGCATTTCTTGCATTTGGCATGGCATATGTAACATGATGTATAGGCATCTTTGTATCTTAGGTTGCATGCATTTTGTATCATATGCATTGTTTAGGAAAGGCTTCTCCTATATACATTGTTCACCATGGAATGATATATATGTCTTTGTGAGCTAATTTGGTAAACTATGGTTAGTTTGGCTTAGCTCTTGATAATCTTGGTTTGTATCCATGGTTGATGGCTATGTTTTTGAAAATTTCATATGTATGCTCTCTTGTGAGTAAATGCCTTTACATGACCTTGACATGTTTTTGTGGCTTGGCTATGCTTAATTTGTGGTTGGATAGCTTATTTTGATCATATGGGGCCAAAGGCTCATTTGCCATCATGAATGTTTAGCCCCCATGCTTCATCTTGTGGAGGGGCATAAGTTCCTTTTTGTCGTAAAGACATTTCATGTACCAATTATAAATCTGAAAAATGAAATGTAAATTGCTTGGAAAATGTGCTCCCATGTCATATGTGCTAATTTTAATTTACTTTGGGTGCTAAATCATTGCATGATGCCTACCAATGAGAAGTCTCATATATAGAAGTAAGCACATGGCTCGGTGGCTTTGACATGACATGAGGTGCTTGTGGGTGTTTATGATGGTCTTATGCTTAGAATGGTTGTCCTAGCATGAAGTTTGTGTGGCTTTGCCATTTTGACATGTTTTGCTCATGTTTAGAACTTTGCTCATGAGAGAGTGATTTTTCGCAAAATTGCTAAATTCTATCTTAGCTTCGCCCAATGGTTGTGAAACTTGGTGATCATGAAGTTTATGTCATTACGAAGCTATAGAGTATCTAACTTGCTCGTTTGGACATGTGTAGCATCCTATGTTTAATTTTGTCTATTTGAGAAGCTCTAGGTTGCATTTTTTGCATTTTTGGCTTGATTCATGCATTGTCAACAAGGGGGAGAAGTTTGAGCATGTTTTGGTCTACTGAATGCATTTGGAAGGTTTTCAGGTGGTTTCGAGCCATTTTTGGGCTCTGATGTGCACCGGTCTGACCGGTTGAGGTCACCGATCTGACCGGTCAGAGTGCTGGTCCTGTTCACATGTTGATCACCGGTCTGACCGGTGGTGTCGACCGGTCTGACCGGTCAGAGCTGAGTTGTTGCAGCTGCTCTGTTTCGTGAAGTGGTTCGCATGCATTTGTCCAGGGGGAGTTGCATTGGTTCAGGGGGAGCTTGCATGTGTGCAGGGGGAGCTCTTTGTGGTTTTCGAGCTTTGGTTTGATGGTTTGTGCTCTTTGCTTGAGCATGTTTTGTCTCGGATGTGTCGAGCCGTTGCCCTTGCTTAAGGGGTCCGAGACTTGTCTTCTTCAAGTGATCTTGCTCATTGCCTTTTCTTTGGCTTTCGATCGCTTGTTGGAGTTTCTTTTAGTCGTTTCTTTTCTTTTCCTTTTCTCTTGGTTACCGAAACGTGTGTGTTGTCAATGCACTCATCAAGGGGGAGATTGAGAGCCAGGTGTGCTTCGAGGACCGGTGGATGGTCGCTTCCTGGTGTGATGAGTGATTGACAACGTGGTGTGGACTGATTCTTGGCTAAGTATTGCAGGTGCAGGTTGCGGCTTGACTGGTGCAGGTGCAGGTGAAGAACAAGTGTGAAAGGTCGTTGCTGGTGAGGCCTCCAGGTGTGGAGAAGACAAGTAGGCTTGGTTCGAGGGACCCAGTGGCCAGCGGGGTCAAGTGCGGGCCGCATGGTGGCAAGAATGGCAAGATGAAGTCATGGACGGTTTCTTGGTTGAGCCTCAAAACCAAGGTCAAGCCGGGACTACATGGGAGCCGAGTCATGAGTGGTGATTGGTGGAGGCTACACCGAGTTCGCGGGGTTTCCGGTGGTTCACCAGAAAATCACTGGGTTCCTTGGTTGATCCACAAAGCCAAGACCGAAGAACCGAAGACGGAGGTGCAACAGCTCCAGACCGGTCTGACCGGTGGGTACCGGTCTGACCGGTGAGGAGCACCGATCTGACCGGTGTGCGGCGACGCAGTCCGGAATCTTCGAAGCGGAGGACACGCGTCGGGATCGCAAGGCTTGCGTCGAGGCTAAGCAAGTTTGCGGTCGCTGGGCATCCGTCCGATGGTGCGAAGACAAAGACTTCCAATTTCGCCCTCGAGGGGCATGTATCCCTAGTTAGCTAGTAAGGGTATTTTCGCCTTTCGGTTGCCTCCATATAACCCAAGGGGTGAGAGGATGGCAGCCATCTCTTGAAACCCTAGCTCATTTGGTTTTCCTATTTTCCTTCCTATTTTCTTAGGATTTTCGTAGGACTAGCTTGAGAGCTTCATGGTGAGATCTTGTGAGAGGGAAGGATGATCGGGCGGCAAGCTAGACCTTGTATGAACCTCTTTGGTATGTATAGATGATTCGGCGTGGTTCCTTAAGGCTTGGATGTGTCTTTCCCGTTTCTCCTTTTTGGTGATTTTCGGAGCCCTTTCTTGGCGATTTTCTTGGAGCGATTTCGAGGCCTTTCTCTTTGGGATTTGGTGGGGGATGTATGCATGAACCCTTCGTGGTTCTTTTCCCTTTGATTCCCCTTCAAAATCCGTGACCAAAGGGGCTCGATTTTGGGGTTTTCGTGGCTCTAGGGTTAGAGGCGTTCTTGGTGGGATTTCTTCGATTCCTCTTGATTTGACAAGTTTTGGTGGACCAAATCTTGGCTATGGAGTACCCATGAGGTGTTCCTACTATCCCCAAAGTCTTGTGCAAAACCGTGGAGCGAATCGGGAGATCGGGAGTTGGATTTGGGGGAGTTGACTCGCGGGCGCTGTTCATCCCGAGCTGCCCAGGCGCGACCGGTCTGACCGGTGCTCTTGACCGGTCTGACCGGTGCTAGCCCTTGGTGGGTTTTTGTCTCGGGGAATAGCCTTGTCCGTGTGGTTTTGTCCCGTGGTCCTGCTGATCAGTTCTTGGCGTGTTTGGAGTTGTTTTGCTAGGTTTTGTGAGGGGTTCTTCTTCCTCACAGGTTGTGTTTGGTGGTAGTTTTTGTTCCAGGGCCTAGAGTAGTCACTGAGGCTTCCTGGAACGTTTGCTGTGCGACTGCTGTAGCCACCGGCCTGACCGGCTCTGTCCACCGGTCTGACAGGTGTCACCGGTCTGACCGACGTAGGCCATCGGTCTGACTGGTGTAGCACAGGCAGCAAGCCGTGCAAGTTTCCGCTGTGTGGTTTGGTGAGTTTTGGCTCGGAAGGTTGAGTGTTGGTTCCTAGGACCAGTAGCACTCCAGTGGCTGTGTGGTCTTGACCAACTTGGGTAGTTGAGACGGAGACGTGAGTTGGAAGCCGTGTTCGTCTTGTTGGAGTTCTCATCTCCTTCGAGAAGAATTTTTATCGGCTCCCATTCACTCCCCCCTCTCTGGTTCGCCTAATCGGTCCTTCAATTGGTATCAGAGCCGGTTCGGGTCTTTATTGACTCTTACCAGTGTAAGATCCAAAGATGGCGTACCAGGAACGGGGTTCGGGTCCTCCGCACTTCGATGGGAAGAACTACCAGATGTGGCATAGGAGGATGGCAGCGTTCCTCCGCGGAAAGGGTCAGATCCTTTGGGATGTCACGGTGAACACAGCTTATGTTCATCCGATGAACTTCCTTGCTCCAGGATCGAGGAATATGTTCGAAGCCAACAACAAGGCTGTCGACTACTTGTTTCATGCTCTGTGTCAGCCTGAATTCGATCGGGTTCAGACAGAGGACTTAGCTTGTAGGATTTGGGAGCAGTTGAAGGATGCTCATGCTGGGAATGCTCAGGTTCAGGGTCGGATGTACGCGACTTACCGGAGAGAGTACGAGAACTTCACTCATCTCCCCGGCGAGTCCGTCGATGCCCTTTTCCAGTGATTTACGGTCGTTGTGAACAACATGAGAGCCAATGTGGACGTCCTCCCATACAATGATCATGATAGAGCCGTGAAGCTCTTGCACTCGTTGGATCGTACCGTATGGGACGGGAAGTTTGAGGCTATTGTTGAGTCCGAGAAGTATGACACCTTGACGGTGAACGAGCTGTTCTCGAAGCTCAAGTCGGCTGAGTTGGACCGTGGTATGACAGCCAAGATCGAGAGCCCGACTGATTCTCATAGTCTCGCTCTCGTTAGTGGCAAAGGAGCTAAGTCTAACGCTAACGCATCCTCCAGGATGTACTCTCTGTCTTCTTTGATGTCTTTGCCAGACGAGGAGTTCGACGTGCTTGGAGAGGACGAGCTGGCGTTGCTCTGTCCACGGTCTGACTGGCGCAGGCCATCGGTCTGACCGGTGTAGCACAAGCAGCAAGCCGTGCAAGTTTCCGCTGTGTGGTTTGGTGAGTTTTGGCTCGGAAGGTTGAGTGTTGGTTCCTAGGACCAGTAGCACTCCAGTGGCTGTGTGGTCTTGACCAACTTGGGTAGTTGAGTCGGAGACGTGAGTTGGAAGCCATGTTCGTCTTGTTGGAGTTCTCATCTCCTTCGAGAAGAATTTTTATCGGCTCCCATTCACTCCCCCCCTCTCTGGTTCGCCTAATCGGTCCTTCAGCAACTACGGTCATGGTCGCTTAGGCTGCCAAGATCGATCAAACAACTCTGGAGGTGCCAGAGCAGAAGCGCACGGCCATCACATTGGACGCAAGTCTCGCGGTGAAGAAAGTCTGCCTCGGCCTGCCCGACGCGTCCAAGGAAGTCACTATTGGGGCCAACCTCGACCCCAAATAGGAATTCGCGCTCACCAGTTTCCTCTGGGACAACGCTGAAATCTTTGCATGGAGGCCGTCCGACATGCCCGGTGTCCCCAGGGATTTGGCTGAGCACGCCCTTGAAGTAAGCAAGACAGCAAGACCTATCAAGCAAAAGCTCCGGCGATTTGCAAAAGATAGAAAGCAGGCCATAGAAGTAGAAGTTTGTAAGCTCTTAGCGGCAGGGTTCATTCGAGAGTGTAAACACCCGGTTTGGCTCGTGTTGACGGTCCTTACAACAAAAATTTGACCGTCAAAACCTCGGGTTCGAGAGGAGTATACGACAAGTTTCATGCACATTTTTAGTACTAATAAAGTTCCACGAGTTGTGTTGTAATTTTCATAGACAGGTACACATTTTGGGAGAAATTGGGACGAACTCACCACACGTGCTAGGCACGGCCGAACCACCAGGCACGGCCGGCCCTGTAGGTGCGGCCGGCCTGGCAGGTTCGGCCGACCCTGCAGGTGCGGCCGGCCCCGCCTGGTGCGGCCGGCCCTGCCCCGTGGTGTGTCTCTAGTCCTAAGCACCGCCTCTCCCTCGAGCACAACTTGGGCGAACGAGATTCACTAAGGAAACGTCGGTTTGATCAAATGGTGGAGGCTAGGATCACTTGGATCAATGGGTCCACTTATCTGGTCACTCAACTGCCGCAACCGTCATCCAGAGGCGATCCTAGGCGTCCCTGAGCATGGTCGGTGCATCACACGGCACGGGGGTGGGCCGGCAGCACCTAGAGGGCTGGCCGCACCTATCAACTCGCGCGCCGGGCAAAACCGACCCAAGGAGCCGACGTACAACCGCCTCAGGAGCAGTGATCAGGGGCGTCCAAGGCGAGAGGCGGCACATCCCAGGGCCGGCCGCACCTAGTGAGCCGGCCACACCTGGCATGTGGCCCCCCTGCGCTCCACTGACCTCACTTGCCAATAAAAGCCACCTCCCACTCGCTGGAATGGACACACGACGCAGGAGCATCTCCATTTCTCTCTTTTGTTCACTTAGAGTAGGATTAGTGTAGCTTGGGAGTTAGAGTCGAGTCGAGCTAGTCTCGGGGTTCCGGAGGAGTCATCTTCAGGGTTCCGGTACTACTCTTGTATCCTTTCTTTGTTTAGACTCAAGTACAAGTCAAGTTATCTTTCTATCTTACCTTTCGAGTCAATTACATTCATCTTTTACTTTGCTCTAGAAGCTTTATTCTTGGTTTAGACTAAAGTTAGCTTAATCTTGGTTAGCATAGCTCTCTTGAACCCTATAGTGTTGTGGTCGTTCTTCGCTTGATCTACGGTGTTTCACGGTAGAGAGAGACCTTCCTTCGTGATATCCGGGGAAAGGTTCTTTGGTTCGTTGTGAGCGCGGTGCTCAGAGCTTACCTTAGTCTTAGATTGGTGTCCCATTCAATGGAATAGTTATGGTACCCTAACGAGGTGACAGCTCCGGACGGGCTCAGTAGTCCACCACGTTAGTTCGGGCCGGTAGGATTCAGCGTGTCGTCGTTCTCCCTTCTCATCCCAGTCCGAGAGCGCGGCTTTGCATGCCCCTGCAGCACTAGAAGAGCTTGTCGAGTTTAGCTTGCCTTGGTCACCCTTTGCCTTAGTCTTTACCTAGAGTTGACAAGAATAGATAGATTGTGTTAGGATCTTTTCTCGTCTCGTTGTCCTCCCAGCTCACTAGGTCCTCTCTAAACCTTTATCAAGATCTCCTTGTGTGTATCAAGTTATCCCCGAATATCTTTATTCGTTAACCCCGCTATAGCTCTTTACCGAGTCTTGTTACTCTCCACTGTTTATCCGATCATCTTTGCCGTAGTGCCTCCCTTGGGAAAATATAAATACGATAACCCGAATACCACCGGGTGAAGTGCAACAACGGTAATCCGTGCGCTTGCGGACCTTTCTGTGACGTGTGTTTTACCAAAGACGTTCCCTAGCCCCATTACTAGGGGTATAAACCCGGTAGCAACGCTAGCGAGTGCCAACAGGCATTTCTGGCGCCGTCGCCGTGAGTGCATACCTAGTGGTGAGGCTAAGGAGCGTCAACAAGCATTTCTGGCGCCGTTGCCGGGGAGGCAATAGGCAAAAGATATCATTTAAACTTAGTGGTAGAGTTATCTAGGTTCGGTGAACCGCTATTTAAGCGGGTTTACCCTTGCTCTACTCTCGTGTACGCAGAGTAGTGCATGACCGGTTTCGACCTACCGTCCAACTTTCACGACAATCCGGAGTCACTTGTGAGGAGAGTGCGCCCTCGCGTCCTCATTCCTCAGAAGTTTCTCTCTAGTCAAGAGACGAACACCGTCGATCCCCGTAGACAGCACCTCATCAGCACCGATGGCCGAGAGGACGATCCACGAGTTTTCCGCCCCCTCCAACACCAATGTCCCTACCGGACCAAACCAACGGTGGGAGACGGAAACTTTGAACTCAAGCCGGTGTTGATCAACATGGTGCAAGCAAATCCGTTATGCGGCAAGCCTAATGAAGATGCCAATGCACATCTCCAGCATTTCCTAGAGGTGTGTAGGACTTTCACTATCCGCGGAGTGACGGACGATGCAATTCGTCTTCGCCTATTCCCGTTCTCATTGCTCAGAAAGGCGAAACAATGGTTTTATGCAGAGCGAGATGCCATCAACACATGGGATAAGTGCTCTAAGGCATTTCTCGCAAAGTTCTTCCCGGTGGGCAAAACCAATGCCCTCCGCGCTAGAATTTCGAGCTTCCAGCAGCAGAATGATGAGAGTATCCTGGAAGCATGGGAACGTTTCCAGGAGTACATCACCGCGTGCCCGCACCACGGCATGCAGGGGTGGTTCTTAATTCAAACCTTTTACCACGGGCTCAAGCGTACCGCCCGTGAGCACCTAGATGCAGCCGCTGGAGGAGCCTTCTTCTCGCTACAAGTACCCGCCGTCAAGGAGTTGATCGAGAAGATGGTGGCAAATCAAGGTTGGGATGGAGATCATCTCCAACCCTGTAACCGCGGTGTACACCAAGTCGATGGAATCGACATGCTCGCCGCTAAGATGGACCTCCTAATGAAGAAATTGGAGGCACCAAGCAATGTGGAGACTGCCAAGATCATGGACGCTCGCATGACGTGCGAGGTTTGCGGTAATGTGGGTCATTCGGGAAATGATTGTCCCGAGACAAGGGAAGAAGCCAGCTTCATCAATAATGGTAACAACAACGGGTTCCGTAACAACAGCTACAACAATCAAGGGTGGAACTCAAGGCCCAACTTCCCGTTCAACAATCAAAATGGAGGTAATTATTCTAACAATTTCAATAATCAACCTTCCATTAAAGATCTTGTCTTTGGCCAAACTAGAATTAATGAAAATTTAAACAAGAAGCTAGCCGCCAATGATAAAGTTCTCGAAAATTTAAATTCCACCATAGAATCCTTCACTACTTCTATGAAGAATTAGCTAAGCTTTAATAAAATGATAGAAACTCAACTTGCTCAGCTTGCTGCTTCTTTACCTTCTTCCGAGTCGGGTGGAATCCCGGGGCAACCCGAGCCTACCCGACAGAATGTTAGCGTTGTATCCACCAGATGGGGTAAGCCATCTAGGAGGATGTATGCACCTAACCATGTAGGGAAGCTCATACACCAAATCCAAGACCCATGGGAGGAATCAGCAGTTTTGCATAGGAAGGACAATGGATATCCGGCCATCACATGCATGATCTACTATCAAAAGATCAAGAATGCTCTTTGCGACCTTGGTGCGAGTGTCAACCTCATGTCCAAGGCCATGTTTGAGGAGTTAGGATATCCTGCTCTCTCTCTCCGACAATGATGACAGTCCAACGTGCCGACTCATCGATTAAATATCCAGTGGGCATAGTGGAGAATCTCTTCGTGAATGTCAAAGGCTCATATGTCTTTGCGGATTTCGTGGTCCTCGACACACAAGAAGAAATGCCGCTTATTCTTGGGTGACCATTCCTAAGAGATGTCAATGCAAGGATTGATGTCGGAGCCGGAAGGATTCAATTCTGCATAGGACGAAGGAACATGACATTCAAATTCCAAGCAAAAGAAGAGCAATGTTACCTAGTGCAAGATGAGGAATCTAGGGAGTGGAGGAAGCCACGGCCCCAATACAAGAAAGAGAAGGTAGCCCCGACCAAGCCCAAGGTGGATAGTCTCATCGCAACGATGAGGAAGCATTGGGAGCAAGACAAAGCATTCAAAGGGCGCCACCAACCAAAGAAGCCGAAGGCAATCAACAAGGCTAAGGGGGAAAAGAAGACGAAAACCAAGAACACCCCCGCTAAAGCCCCACCGACTTCATCGCCACCGAAGAAAACAAAGAAGGTGTGGTGTGTGAAGAAAGCATCGTTCGAGTCTTCCAGTCCGGGACCAGACGAATCCAAGATCAATTGAGCAAACGGAGGAGTCCCGCTCACGGACTCTAAATCACGAGCCCTCACCGTGAGGTAAACCGGTATTTATCTCATATTTCCCTTCCAACATTTTATTTCATGCATCAAGCATATTTAAATTTCAAATTTGATTTCACCATTGCATTAGTAAGTAAACAAGACATAGAAAAACAGTTTTGGAGATTTTTAGTGATACGGCCGAACCTAGAGGTACGGTCGTACCTCCCCTCGACAAATTTTTTGTGCAGGATGTTTTCAAGAGGGGACACGAGTGCTTGGAGCAAATGGAGTAGGGCCGGCCGAACCTAGTGGTACGGCCGTACCTATGATTTTTCACAAATCCATCAAGCCAACCACTACAAGCTTCCAGGTGCTCAACTCATCACCAAAATAAAGACACGCCAACCAGGTAGCCAAAAATTAGCTTAGGGGAGACCCCATTTTCAATCAAGGAAGGTATGTCCATCCAAACCAACTTTCAACATCTTGTTTACCACATTTGAATAAAAGAAAACAACAAAAATATTTGTTTCAACCATGTGCTTGAAGTCTTGTCTATATCCTCACTTTGGAAATGATGAATGGTTGCTATGTTAAAACTTTGCAAGAACCCAGTGTACAACCTTGTGCTCTTTGAGCATTTGAATTTGTTGGTATATTTTGAGACATGAGCCTGAAATAAAACTTTGTGGGAAGCAAATGCTTATGACCAATCCTAGAGTGTTGACGAGTATGATATGGTAAGACAATGTTAATCTTGCTCTATCTCCTAGTATGGTGAAAATCTCGGATGATTTTCTTTTGAAAATAAAACAAGACAAGTTCCTCAATGGTCATACCACCTACCAAAGCCATATGTCGATATCAAAACCTTCTACATATGCTTGCTTGTGACCCATTGAGTTCTGCCAAATTGTTGTGACCCTTGGTAGGATCTTTTCATGCTCCCATGATCGAGATCACGTACACCCACATATACAAGCTAACTTCCACACCGGGAGTTATGCAAAACATGCCATCCACCCACCAAAAATAAATACTCCGAAGTTCCAAAGAGATTTCTCTTCTTGTATTCTTGCAAAAGGAGAGAGGGGTCATCAAAAGAAAAAAAAAAGTATATGCTCAAGAAGTATAGAAAAAAAAGTGTGCTCCAATCAAAGAGCATAGAAAAAAAAAATGAAGCATGACCCCCCTCCAAAATAAAAGCAAGAGGAGAATCTCAAAGCAAGGAGTACTTAGAAAAACAAACAAAAAATTTTTTTCCACACACTTGCACATCTCAATCAAGTTGCATGACTAGTTTCTTCTTGGATCCGGTCTTTGGCTCAACAACATCATGTGGCACAAGTAAGTCTCATACTTATCCTACCCAAAGCTCCACATACAAGCCATAGAGTAGGAAGTTGAGGCTCGCTCAAAGCATTTGGTGAGGTAACAAATACCACTTGAGCGATCGAGGGAACCATCCGAGGAACCTTGTTGCTTTTCTTTGCAAAAGTTTCAAAACTCCGAGAAAGAAGCCCGAAAAGAGAAGAGTGAATGATGCAAAGTCAAAACCATTCTACCTTTCAACCTCCGAAGGCAAGGTGGAAAGTTACAAGCCCCACAGGTAAAATAAGGCAAAGTTTCTCTCGTACCAATCTTTTCAAATAGCAAGAAGAGCATGGATTTGTGCAAAGGTACTTGGCGAGTGGTAACATCATGCAACTCCTGATCCGCCGAGGCCAAGTTTAGGCTTTGCTCGAGGACGAGCAAATGTTTAGCTTGGGGGAGTTTGTTGACGGTCCTAACAACAAAAATTTGACCGTCAAAACCTCGGGTTCGAGAGGAGTATATGACAAGTTTCATGCACATTTTTAGTACTAATAAAGTTCCATGAGTTGTGTTGTGATTTTCATAGGCAGGTACACATTTTGGGAGAAATTGGGAGCAACACACCACACGTGCTAGGCACGGCCGAACCACCAGGCACGGCCGGCCCTGCAGGTGCGGCCGGCCCTGCCCCGTGGCATGTCTCTGGTCCTAAGCACCGCCTCTCCCTCGAGCACAACGTGGGCAAACGAGATTCACTAAGGAAACGTCGGTTTGATCAAATGGTGGAGGCTAGGATCACTTGGATCAATGAGTCCACTTATCTGGTCACTCAACCACCGCAACCGTCATCCAGAGGCGATCCTAGGCGTCCCTAAGCATGGTCGGTGCATCACACGGCATGAGGGTGGGCCGGCCGCACCTATCAACTCGCGCGCCGGGCAAAACCGACCCAAGGAGCCGACCTACAACCGCCTCAGGAGCAGAGATCAGGGGCGTCCAAGGCGAGAGGCGGCACATCCCGGGGCCGGCCGCACCTAGTGAGGCGGCCGTACCTGTCATGTGGCCCTCCTACGCTCCACCGACCTCACTTGCCTATAAAAGCCACCTCCCACTCGCTGGAATGGACACACGACGCAGGAGCATCTCCATTTCTCTCTTTTGTTCACTTCGAGTAGGATTAGTGGAGATTGGGAGTTAGAGTCGAGTCGAGCTAGTCTCGGGGTTCCGGAGGAGTCTTCTTCAGGGTTCTGGTACTACTCTTGTATCCTTTCTTTGTTTAGACTCAAGTACAAGTCAAGTTATCTTTCTATCTTACCTTTCGAGTCAATTACATTCATCTTTTACTTTGCTCTAGAAGCTTTATTCTTGGTTTAGACTAAAGTTAGTTTAATCTTGGTTAGCATAGCTCTCTTGAACCCTATAGTGTTGTGGTCGTTCTTCGATTGATCTACGGTGTTTCACGGTAGATAGAGACCTTCCTTCATGATATCCAGGGAAAGGTTCTTTGGTTCATTGTGAGCGCGGTGCTCAGAGCTTACCTTAGTCTTAGATTGGTGTCCCGTTCAACAGAATAGTTGTGGTACCCTAAGGAGGTGACAGCTCCGGACGTGCTCAGTAGTCCACCACATTAGTTCAGGCCAGTAGGATTCAGCGCGTCGTCGTTCTCCCTTCTCATCCCAGTCCGAGAGCACGGCTTTGCATGCCCCTATAGCACTAGAAGAGCTTGTCGAGTTTAGCTTGCCTTGGTTACCCTTTGCCTTAGTTCTTTACCTAGAGTTGACAAGAATAGATAGATTGTGTTAGGATCCTTTCTCATCTCGTTGTCCTCCCAGCTCACTAGGTCCTCTCTAACCCTTTATCAAGATCTCCTTGTGTGTGTCAAGTTATCCCCGAATATCTTTATTCGTTACCCCCGCTATAGCTCTTTACCGAGTCTTGTTACTCTCCACTGTTTATCTGATCATCTTTGCCGTAGTGCCTCCCTTGGGAAAATATAAATACAATAACCCGAATACCACCGGGTGAAGTGCTACAACGGTAATCCGTGCGCTTGTGGACCTTTCTGTGACGTGTGTTTTACCAAAGACGTTCCCTAGCCCTATTACTAGGTGTATAAACCTGGTAGCGACGCTAGCGAGTGCCAACAGGCATTTCTGGCGCCGTCGCCGTGAGTGCATACCTAGTGGTGAGGCTAAGGAGCGTCAACAGCTCGCAAACCCGGTCCTTGTACCCAAGAGAACTGGTGGATTAAGGATGTGTATCGACTACACCGACCTCAACAAGGACTGCCCGAAAGATCCCTTCCCTCTTCCTCGCATCGACCAAGTTGTGGATTCCACAGCCGGTAGCGTCCTTTTATCCTTCCTCGACTGCTATTCAGGATATCACCAGATAGCCCTAAACCCCGACAATCAAGACAAGACGGCGTTCATAACGCCTAACGGCATCTATTGCTACAAGGTCATGACCTTTGGCCTCAAAAACGCCGGCCCCACCTACCAGAAGGCAATTCAGAAGTGTCTGAAGTCCCAGATCGGGAAGAACGTGGAAGCCTACGTCGACGACGTGGTCATCAAAACCACCGTACAAGATCAGCTCGTCACCGACCTCGCCGAAACTTTCTTCAATCTTTGTACCTACCAATGGAAACTCAACCCCAGCAAGTGCGTCTTCGGTGTCCCTTCTGGGTTGCTCCTGGGCTTCATGGTCGGGCACCGAGGCATTGAAGCTAACCCCGTCAAGGTCGACGCAATCCGCAACATGGCCAAGCCATCTTGCAAGAAAGACGTCATGAAGCTTACAGGTATGATGGCGGCCCTAGGTCGTTTCATCAGCAAACTCGACGAAAAAGGTCTACCTTTCTTCAAGCTATTGAAGAAAGTGGATAAGTTCATATGGGATGAAGAGGCACAAAAGGCTTTTGAGGCTCTCAAAGAGTCCTTGATCACACCACCGATCATGACACCACCCATACCGGGGGAAACACTCCTCCTCTACATATCCGCTACCACTAATGTGGTCAGCACGGTTCTCGTCGCCGAATGAGAAGAAGAAGGGCAGGCCTACCCTGTTCAACGACCTGTGCACTACATGAGCGAGGTCCTGGCCGACGCTAAAACACGGTATTCACAGCCTCAGAAGTTGCTCTACGCACTCCTGATCACGTCGAGAAAGCTTCGCCACTACTTCCAAGCACACAAGATCAAGGTACTGTCGTCCTTCCCGCTAGGGGAGATCATCTGGAACCACGATGCCAACAGCCGCATCGTCAAGTGGTCGGTGGAGCTTGGGGAGTTCGACATCGAGTTCTGCCCTCGGCAGGCGATCAAGTCACAAATCCTAGCTGACTTTGTGTCAGAGTGGACAGAAATCCAGATGCCCCCTCCCACGGAGTGGCCTGAACACTGGGTAATGTACTTCGATGGTGCTCTTAACCTCGAAGCCGCAGGAGCAGGAGTGCAACTTATCTCTCCTCAGGGAGAGCAGCTAAAATACGTCCTGCAGACAGACTACAAGGCCTCCAACAATGGGGCTGAGTACGAGGCTCTAATTCACGGGCTTCGTATCGCAGTGTCCCTTGGCATCAAGCGACTACTGGCATATGGCGATTCCAAGGTCGTCATCGAGCAAGTCGACAAGGAGTGGGATTGTGTGAAAGACCCAATGGACGCTTACTGCGCTGAAATACGTAAACTCGAAGGCCACTTCGAGGCAATCGAATTTCAGCATGTGCCACGCAACAACAATGTGGCCGCCGAGGTACTGTCCAAACTAGGCTCCAAGCACGCTCTAGTCCCGGCGGGTGTGTTCGTCCAGGATCTACGCAAGCCGTCAATCAAAATCTTGGATCCGGACAATCCGGACCAAGGTCAGTCCAATCTAGATCCAGCACCTCCCCGCGACGTGCTGATGTCAGAAAAAGAGGATGATTGGCGCGAGCCTTTCTTAGCCTTTCTACTCGACCAACGAGTTCCAGAAGACAAAGCAGAACGTGAACACATCACGCGCGCGTAGTGCTAATTACATCGTGATTGGAAACGACCTCTACAGAAAAGCCGCCTCTACCAGTGTCTTGATGAAGTGCATCCTGTGATCAGAAGGTCTTCAGCTCCTGGCTGAGATCCACGGTGGTGAGTGTGGCTGCCACGCAGCATCAGCCAATCTGGTCGGCAAGGCCTATCGATCTGGTTTTTACTGGCCCACGGCCATGACTAATGCCAAAGACCTCGTAAAGAGGTGCAAAGGATGCCAATTCTTTGCCAAACAGCAGCATTTGCCACCTCAGATCCTGCGCACAATTCCTCCATCGTGGCCCTTCGTCATGTGGGGCCTCGACTGCATAGGACCCTTCAGAACCACTCCAGGCAGCTACAAGCACATCCTTGTGGCTGTCGACAAATTCACCATGTGGATTGAAGTCCGACCTGTCGCCAAGGTCACGTCGGAAGAAGCGGCAAAATTTATCCAGGAGATTACACATCGCTTCAGTGTGCCCAACAGAATCATCACCTACCTCGGGTCAGCCTTCACAGGGTCTGCCTTCTGGGATTTTTGCCAAGACAGCATGATTGATGTGTATGTTGACATTGCTAACGTCATCGACTAGAAACGGATATAAGATCCATCTCTATCGACGGCACCAGAAATGCAAAGGTATATCTTAACATGATGCTAAGTGTATATCAGATGTTGCTTTCAGATTAAACTAAAAGGTGAACTCCGACACGATTCATAGCACAACTCGATATAGGTTGTCAGCCCTGACAGGTGTGCCAGAAAACGCATGGATATGGTACTCTTACATATGCCTTGGATCTCTAGAAAAGAAGATATATATAAACTGGGAATCCGCAAGCGCACAGATATGAATATACCATTGTAGCATTTTAACCAGGAGTAAAACCAGGTATCGTATTTATATTCTACCACAGGGAAAGAAGTCTTTCTAATCCATAATAGCTAATACATGCTCATCTCTCAGTTTTATAATGTAGAGTGGCCAAAATATATCAATTGCTATAAACAGGGGTAAGTCACATAAAGATAAAGATATTGATAGCATTGTTCAAGTCATAACATCATGAGCAGCTAGAAAGTGTCATTATAGCAAGAGAAACATAGCAAAGTCTAGTTAGAGAGGATACTCCTCGGTAACTCTAAACTATATGGCAATGCAAACTATGATTAGTGCAAACATTTGACAATCATGGAAGAAGAACTATTATATCAATGCATGGGGAGACTATCCAGGAGGATCAAGGCCGAAACTTGAAACAACCCAAACAGTATAAGGCTCCACTAGTCCTATACATGGGGGGTGGACTGCGAAGGACTCAATAGTGCTGTCACCACCACGATGTACCACACGACCCGGCATATAGGGTGCAATCGCAGATAAATACAATATAAGCACCACGCTTACACTGTCTTTACCGTTCACCCATGTTAACAAATGATCTAGGTGAGGGCTATACGACTCCACACATGAATATAAAGGCAAATCAACTATGCTAAACATGTAATCATAATAAACACCAAAGCATATAATGTCGAATATAATCATTGATAAGAACATATGTCTGTATAACAAATGTAATGAACTAGATAAGAACTTACAAGAGCGAAGCTAGATCAGTATCTCGATCAGCCTCTAGACGATCAGGAGCCAAGTAGACACCTTGCCTCCTCCTAGATCTAGACTAGCTAGCTACTCTGCTATATGGTGTTTCTAGGGCGTAGTATCTCTGACTTGATGACTTGATCTGGTGTATGCAAACTTAGGTTTCCAGATGCCTCTGCCAGGGGGCAGGGGGGCTGCTTATATAGCCCTGAGGGGTAGACGTGCGCCGTTTGATCAAACCGACCTAACGAGTGGTTTAGATTGATCCTCATAGGCGGTGGAAGAACCTTCTGGAAGTAGGGCTGAGGTGGCGCCCGGGGGAGGCCGACCGGCCCCACCACCAGGCCGATCAGGCTGGGGTGAGCCCCCCTCGGGGCCCACTTCGGTCAGGTGGTCCGTCGCTTCTTCTAGATGCTTCTTTCTTGGGTGCCAAGTCACGTTGAGTTCCGGAGCCTTCTGGAGTCTTCTAGATTTGATTCTTTTAGCACTTTTCCCGAATGGTTCCTGGATTTATATAATTTACCAAATCTCCAGAAAAACTGTTAGTGGCACCCTATTCTAAGTTGAGATTAACATTTATGCCCTTTTCTCATGTTTAGTTGACTTATAAATATATAGGATAAGATGTGTCAACAAACTCCCCCAAGCTTACCCTTTGCTAGTCCCAAGCAAAGATATGCTTTAGCAGGATCAGGAGTTGCTACAACGCTTTCACACCTCAAAAGTACTATGGTTTTCAAAAAACCAATTCTCCTCAACAAGATTGCTCTCTCTTACCTTCAACCTTTAAGCATAGCCTTTTCATAAATCTTGAGCAAATAAAAGACAAAACAATCAAGTCAAGCAGTATATCTCAAATTCTTTGATCAGCTATCATCCTGGGGTTTTGCACATTTTTCAGATAAAACTCAGAGATCCTGTGTATGACCTTCTCAAGCATGGAGTCACACTTGGCAAGATATGGATGATAGTGTTGGATGGATGAGGGTGAAAGGTGGTAAGCCTTTTAGCCTAGCTCTTGGACTATATCTCTCTTTCTAAGATTTTTAAGATCTGGGCTTTCCATTCTTGGAGAGGTGGGCTCTACTCGCCCCGGACTTTTGTCCATTTTTCTCTCTCCTTAGAGATGTGGGCTCTACTTGCCCTCGGACACGTGTCCATTATTCATCTCTAAATTTATTTTAGGGAGGTAGGTCCTTCTCGCCTAGTATGACACTTGTCCTTTTCTCTCCCTCTCTCTTCTCACTTTTTCCTCTCTCTCTTTTTTTTTCTTTTTTTTTTGAATGTAGCCCCAGAATCCTTTTTAACATTGAGAGAGATATATCCTAGAGTTGTATGAGCTATGTGGCTTGATGGAAAATGCGTACTTCCATGTCAGAAGTAGCATAAATGGTGGAATGGAATGATCTTGATGTGTATGACAAGCTCTTAAGGATCATAGACACAGGAACTCATCATATAAAATTTCATGATTTTTAAGATAAATCCAGGAATCAAGCTTCTCTAGGAAAATGATCAATAGCAACCCAACTTTTCATGAATCATCTTTCAAAGCCTAGACTCAGATTAAGCATGTACTTGCACAGGTTTTGGGTTTAGAGCAAATTAAGCATTTAAGCTTCAGGAGAATCTAGGTCTGAAAACTAAGCACTTTAAAAAGGAATTACGGCGGAGCAACTATTCATCATCTCCAAGCATATATCATCAAGATCATTATTAAAGAGAAAAGCCAACTAGCAGACTCTAGCATTTTATTCAAACTAAGACTTTTAACTAATACTCAAATAACTAGCTAATATTAAACACCTAGGATAGTGATACTTATCGTGATAACTGGGGCTGCTCTCCCCCAAGCAGGATCTTGAAGTGATTCTTGATTCATCCTTGGAACTTGTTTGCCTTCAGGTCCTTATTAAATTCTCCCTGTAAATATTAGTCTTTGCACATACCCGAAGGAACAAATTCTAGGATTAAGCTGTGAGCCTTCATGTGCCCACTTCTTTTTGGGTTTTTTTTATATGCAAAAGGGATGCTAAAACAAAAACATGTGAATGCAATTTTTTTTATGCCGCCACGGTACGGAGTACATGGGGCCTTAAAGAATGCAAAAGCAGAAAATATTTTTATGATTTTTTTTTCAATGCAGGTATAGGGAAATAAACATGCTAAAATATGCAGTGCAGAATATAAAGATAAATACTGAGTTACCTCTCGGCGAGAGTTTAGAGTACTTACTCCCATGGCGTAGATGTAGTGGCCATTGATTGATCAGTTGATGACGCGGGTAGTGATTGGTCTTCCGAAGGTGTACTTTAATCTTTCTTCCTCCAAACTTGTTTCTTTGGTGGAGACCTTTCTGGAGTAACAGGTTCAGAATACTGGGTTGGTAGAAGCTGAGCGGACTTCTTGATCTCTTCTTCAATATTCTTGACATCCATCAACTTTGTGTTCAGCTTGCATTGTAATTTCTGAAGGCGTCTCCGCGTCTTGTTCTTCTTGGGCTGCTCAGGATCAGTATAAGTATTGAAGTAGCAGCATACCTTTTTAGTTCTGAACTGGAAGTGGATCTCGCCAGTCCTGATGTAGATGATTGCTCTTGTTGTGTTCAGGAACGGTCTTCCAAGCACGATGGGAGGATCTTGCTCATCTCCCATGTCTATGACTAAAAAGTCAGTCAGGACATAGTGGTCCTTTATCTTGACAGGTACATCTCGTGCAATTCCTTCCGGGAACCGTTGTGATTGATCCGCCATCTACAACATTATATATGTGGAATACAAAGGCAGGTCACCATATATTAATTCGTAGGTTACCTTAGACATTAGGTTGGTGCCCGATCCCATGTCGCAGACAACTCGCTGGAAGTTCCATTGATTGATGGAGCAGTGGATTGATGGAACTCCAGGGTCTTCAAGCTTTGGCAGTAATGGTGAAGGGAACAGGTTCTCATTCTCTGATTGAATCGTGTTGATCATCCAAACTTCCTCCACATGCGGTTGAGGTCGATTATTCTTCTTATTCCTCCTTCTATCTCTTCTCTTCTTCTCGACAACTGGCTCGTGTTCTTGGGGGTAAGGGTATCGGGGGTGTGCAGGAGCTTTTAGGATCTTGTTCTTGAAATTGAATCTCTCCTTCCTCCCATTGATGGTGAAGACGATCTTAGCGGCGTCGGCGTAGATGATGGCTTTGGCTGTGGCAAGGAAAGGATGTCCCAAAATGATTGGAGCGTTCTCACTTCCCCCAGTCTCGACAACAGCGAAGTCGGCAGCCATGTAGGAGCGTCCTACCCCCAGACATATGTCGTCTAGGATGCCCTCGGGGTAGCATAGTGACAGGTCTGCAAGCTGCAAGCACATGGTTGTATACAATAAAGGTGAACCATTGATTTTCTTATATATTACCTTAGGCATTATGTTGATGCTAGACCCAAAGTCACAAAGTGCATTCTTGAAGGTGTAGGCTCCAATAGTGATGGTGATGATGGGCCTTTCTGGATCTCCTCTTTTGGCGGGCATGCCCCAGTCAGTCCATCTTGGGCCTTCTTCTGTCTTACTCGAACACAAATCTGCAGAATAGATATCGACAAGATTTGCAGATTCTAATTCTTCCGGCTGGCCCGGAATCTTACCTGGGTTAGCCGTGGGAACAGATGATGCCGGCTGAGAAATCTGAGATTCTAGCATTTTATTAAAGCTATGTTGGTTCTTGATGGCAGAAGAAAAGCTTTCCATTTTATTACTAATAGTTTCTAGTATTTTATCATTGGAAGCTAACTTCTTAGACAGATTATCCATAATTCTACCCTGGTTTTGGACTAAGTCTCTTAAAGGTGAGAAATTATTGGAAGAATTGTTACCTTGATAATTACCTGAATAGTTACCTGGGTAGTTGGTCCTCTGCTGAGTCCATCCTTGATTCTACTGGGGACGATATTGGTTGTTATTGTTGATGTAGTTCACGTCCTCCTCCAGCTGAGGGCATTGACTCCCTGAGTGTCCAGTGTTTCCACACTCTTCACAGGTCATGCGGGATTCGAAGAGTTGCATGACTTCCTTCTTCTCAGGGGCTTTGTCTTCAAGCCTCTTCATCAGTAAATCCATTTTGGCAGACAGCATGTCTACCTCCTTGAGCTGGTGCATTCCTCTTTCTTTCTTGCGGGGTTGACGTTCCTCGTTCCAAGCTTGATTGGACGCCATCTATTCCACAAGGTTAGTAGCTTGAGTAAGTGTAAGGGACAGGAAAGCACCTCCAGCTGCAGCATCCATTGTTTCACGGGTGTTGGTAGAGAGCCCGTGGTAGAAGGTCTGCAAGAGCAACCAGTTTTCCATTCCATGATGTGGGCATTCTGAAATGTAGTCTTGAAAGCGCTCCCATGCTTCAGGAACAGATTCCTCGTGTTGCTGCTGGAAACTCGAAATTTTCCCCCGTAAGGCATTGGTTTTGCCTATAGGAAAGAACTTTGCCAGAAAGGCAGTAGAACACAATGTCCAAGTTGTAAATTTGTCTTTGTTGGAGTAAAACCATTGCTTCGCTCGCCCCAATAATGAGAATGGGAATAAACGAAGTAGGACTACATCACTTGGCACATCTTTGATCGTGAAGGTGCTACATATCTCCAAGAAATGTTGAAGGTGTTTGTTGCCATCTTCGTGACCTTTTCCACAAAATTGGCTAGCTTGTACCATGTTGATTAGTGCAGGCTTGAGCTCAAAAGCAGCATTTCCTACAGCGACTGTCGGACCAGTACGAATGTTGTTCGGGGTCGGTGCGGAGTATTCGCATAGGGACTTGTTTGCCATTACTTTAAACGTGGGTGTTAAGCTTCGCGCTGTTGAATCTCCCAAGGCAGAAGTCGTGGGCCGAGAATCAGGAGACCTGAGCTTTGACCTTGCCTTCCTTAAGATTTTCTCTGGATCTAAAACGAAGTTTTCTGGAAGATTCTTATTCATACATTACCCTGAAATAAGATAGACAAAAGTGGAAAGAACAAGGGTAAGCCTGTTTAAGCAATGATAATTTGGGTTCTCGATACATTATGTGTGAGAGATGCATGCATGCTATTACTGAAACTTTTTCATCTAGGCTATAGACTTTCTTTCCCCGGCAATGGCGCCAAAAATGCTTGTTGACATTGCTAACGTCATCGACTAGAAACGGATATAAGATCCATCTCTATCGACGGCACCAGAAATGCAAAGGTATATCTTAACATGATGCTAAGTGTATATCAGATGTTGCTTTCAGATTAAACTAAAAGGTGAACTCCGACACGATTCATAGCACAACTCGATATAGGTTGTCAGCCCTGACAGGTGTGCCAGAAAACGCATGGATATGGTACTCTTACATATGCCTTGGATCTCTAGAAAAGAAGATATATATAAACTGGGAATCCGCAAGCGCACAGATATGAATATACCATTGTAGCATTTTAACCAGGAGTAAAACCAGGTATCGTATTTATATTCTACCACAGGGAAAGAAGTCTTTCTAATCCATAATAGCTAATACATGCTCATCTCTCAGTTTTATAATGTAGAGTGGCCAAAATATATCAATTGCTATAAACAGGGGTAAGTCACATAAAGATAAAGATATTGATAGCATTGTTCAAGTCATAACATCATGAGCAGCTAGAAAGTGTCATTATAGCAAGAGAAACATAGCAAAGTCTAGTTAGAGAGGATACTCCTCGGTAACTCTAAACTATATGTCAATGCAAACTATGATTAGTGCAAACATTTAACAATCATGGAAGAAGAACTATTATATCAATACATGGGGAGACTATCCAGGAGAATCAAGGCCGAAACTTGAAACAACCCAAACAGTATAAGGCTCCACTAGTCCTATGCACGGGGGGTGGACTGCGAAGGACTCAATTGTGCTGTCACCACCACGATGTACCACACGACCCGGCATATAGGGGGCAATCGCAGATAAATACAATATAAGCACCACGCTTACACTGTCTTTACCGTTCACCCATGTTAACAAATGATCTAGGTGAGGGCTATACGACTCCACACATGAATATAAAGGCAAATCAACTATGCTAAACATGTAATCATAATAAACACCAAAGCATATAATGTCGAATATAATCATTGATAAGAACATATGTCTGTATAACAAATGTAATGAACTAGATAAGAACTTACAAGAGCAAAGCTAGATCAGTATCTCGATCAGCCTCTAGACGATCAGGAGCCAAGTAGACACCTTGCCTCCTCCTAGATCTAGACTAGCTAGCTACTCTGCTATATGGTGTTTCTAGGGCGTAGTATCTCTGACTTGATGACTTGATCTGGTGTATGCAAACTCAGGTTTCCAGATGCCTCTGCCAGGGGGCAGGGGGGCTGCTTATATAGCCCTGAGGGGTAGACGTGCGCCGTTTGATCAAACCGACCTAACGAGTGGTTTAGATTGATCCTCATAGGCGGTGGAAGAACCTTCTGGAAGTAGGGCTGATGTGGCGCCCAGGGGAGGCCGACCGGCCCCACCACCAGGCCGATCGGGCTGGGGTGGGCCCCCCTCGGGGCCTACTTCGGCCAAGTGGTCCGTCGCTTCTTCTAGATGCTTCTTTCTTGGGTGCCAAGTCACGTTGAGTTCCGGAGCCTTCTGGAGTCTTCTAGATTTGATTCTTTTAGCACTTTTCCCGAATGGTTCCTCGATTTATATAATTTACCAAATCTCCAGAAAAATTGTTAGTGGCACCCTATTCTAAGTTGATATTAACATTTATGCCCTTTTCTCATGTTTAGTTGACTTATAAATATATAGGGTAAGATGTGTCAATAGTGTACTACTCTTCGGTCGCCCACCCCCGGTGCAACGGCCAGGTCGAACGTGCCAATGGCATGGCTCTACAAGCTCTCAAAGATCGTATCTTTGACGACGCTTCAAATTACGCTTCCCGGTGGTTAGCCGAGCTACCACACGTAATCTGGGGTCTGCGGACTCAAGTCAGTTCTACTACGGGTTTCTCGCCCTTCTTCCTAGTCTACGGCTCAGAGGCCATCCTACCTACCGACGTCACCTTCGGAGCTCCACGCATACAATTCTACGAAGAAGGAGAAGCCGAGAAAACCTGCTGAGTTGACCTCGACAGCCTCGAGGAGCAAAGAGTGGCTGCCATCATGAGGCAAGCCCGCCACGACCAGCAACTCCATCGGTATCATGATCGCAACGTCAAGGAGTGCTCCTTCAACGTTGGCGACCTAGTCTTAAGATGCATCAAGAAGACCGACGGCATGCACAAGTTGTCTGCCCCTTGGGAAGGACCCTTCATCATCACAGAAGTTATCAGTCCGTCTACATATCGCCTCCAGTGGGGCGACGGGAAAGGAGTACCCAATCCATGGAACGTGGAGCACCTTCAACGATTCTATCCGTAGAATAGTTTTCATTACAGCTATGTATTCTTCGTCTTTGTATTTTTCAGTTCAATAAATATTAATTAAAGCAGTCATCTGCTGTGTCTTGAGCTCTGCCCTTTTTCTCTTCCACGTCATGTGCCCTCCCCCTCGACATGCTCGGGGGTTTGGCAAAAGCCAATACAAGGGTCGAAAGACCTGAGGGTCAACATCCACTGTCCTCCCCCTCGACATGCTCGGGGGCTTGGCACAAGCCAGCACAAGGGTCGCTCGACCTGGGGACGTCCTTCCTCATGATTACTTACTCTATGTTGTTGCGAGCCTGCTTGGTCGTATGGATGCAAAACCAGAGTCCCAGACTCCTCCCCACGCGTCGGTCGCACGTAAGTCTCCCTGCTAAGCTGTGGTGGTCGGCAAGCCAGCATCTCTGTGAGTAGTGGTTAGCAGGGTATAATAAAGACACATTGCTTCAGGGCAACCAAGCTCGCGCAAACATACACTAAGTATGCCATGTAGGCCAAAAGAAGATTATCATTGTTATTTACATGACTGGAGGAAGGAGGGGGTACAGCTCTATGACTACGACTATGACTACTCTTCACCATCGTCGCCCTCGTAATCGATGGCGTCCATTATCTTCTTGGCGGCCTCCCGCACCTCATCCTCCACGACCTTGAGGTCCTTCGTGGTGTCCGAGCCTTTCCCGACCTTAACCATGTCGACCTCGGGGTGATGCGACTTCACCCGCACCAGCGACTCCGTAGCCACCGTCAAACTTGTGGCCCTCAAAAGATCGACCAGCTTCTGGGGCGCAGCTAGAAGCCGGTCTATTGCAGGCTTGGACTCCTCCCCAGCGACCTGCTGGTCCACCATGTCCATCACATGGTCGGCGGCGTTCTTCAGGTCATTCACCTCCACTTCAAGCCCTGCAATGGTCACCTAGTCATTCCGCAATGACTGCAAAGCAACTACAAGACTGACCTCGAGGTCCTTTCATGTTCATTTTTCGTAAGCCAACTTCTGGCTCACGGCATACTCACTGTCCACAGCGGCCTTCATCAGCTACTTCAGCTCCTTGCCCGATGCGTCAGCAGCCCTGCAGGTCTACCTCCAGGCTTTGGACCCTCTCCTTGGTAGCCTTGAGATCGTTCTTGAGGCTGTCCTTTTCTCTATGAAAATCTGCAACAAGAAGATGTCATCAGTTACAAGATCCAGACACACAAGCTAAGATGTACAAGGTCATGAAGCAGTTGGCCTTACCAGTACTGACGGTCGTCAACAACTCATCGGCTTCCCGATTTTTCCGCTGTTCCTCCTTCAGCTCGTCCTCGAGCTTCTTATCTGCAGCGGCCTCCACACGAACCCACTTGAGCTCTTGCTCAAGCTCCACCACCCGCAACTGCATGGCTGTGGCATTCCTACACTGTTCAGCCCTGCCCTGGGCACGGTTGGCCAGCGACTGCTTCACAAGGACAAGATAGGTCGTCAGCAACATTCACAAGAAAAATTGTTCACTAAAGTCAAAGAAAGCTGCTCACTGTGAAGGCTTGGTTGAGCGTCAAAATCACCCGGTGGACCTCCTTCATGTCCTCATCATCCTCGAAGATGTCTCCCTCCCAGGTAGTGTCATTCCAGTCAATGTTCTGCCTTCCCACGCCCGGCCCCATCGACATTGAACTCGGCGCCTGTGCACCGGTTGTTTCTGGGTTCTGCTATGGTGGCTCGATCTGAGCCTGGTCCACCGCCAGGCTTTGAGCCGATGTGCTTGGCACCGTGTTGATCGGGTCCACCACAATGATGGGCGGGGGAGCCGATGTTCCTACGTCACCGACAGAACCCTGTGTTCCGACCTCGTGCTCGGACGTCGTCGTCCTTGCAGGAGAACCTTGAGCACCCGAGGTGCTCTGAGGCCTGGCGTCCGACCAACAGTCATTCAATCATCAATAAGCAACGACCTCACAACTATTATCAACAAACAAGACCAACTCCTAGGGTCTTACCTTACGACCACTGGTACGCGCGGTTTTGGCCTCAGCTGCCGAGCCCGCACCTTTGTAGGCATCTTTGCATGAACGCCGGCTGCAGCCAGCTGTGCCTCTCTAATACGGCGGAGGTCCTCCTCCGTCACCTGACTCTCTTGTTCCCGCTGCCTCTTGGTCGCGAGACTTGGCGACCTCGGCACCGACCGGTCATCAATAACCGGTGGGTCATCAGTAGCTTCATCTTCATCCTCGACGTTTCACTACGCTGGTGTGGGGATTGTCTTTCTCTTCCTCTTCTTCTTCTCCACTTCGAGCTTGGCAGCCTTCACTGCCGCGACCATCACAGCAGCCCTGGAGCTTGACTGCTTTGCAGTTGCCGCCCTCATCTTATGACCTGGCCTTGTGGCGCTGCTGGCTTTGGGCTGGTCCGTTACATCGTCACCAACCTCCGGGTCGCTGTCTTCATCAGCCCCAACCGACGAGTCTGACAAGTAATTTTCCAGCAGCACAGCTACTGGAGGCTCGTAGTCTTGCGACCTCAACTTCCGACGTGGCTCCTCGCTGGTCGGCAAAGGTGCAGGGCACCAGTACTGCATTTCACGAACCTGCAAAAGACAAGAAACAAGGTCTAAAAGGTCTTCCTCTGAAGCACAAAGAAAATAAATCGACGAGCTAGTTAAAAACTCACTGGGTCAGCTGGTCGGGTCAGGGAGTGCGCCTTTGGGCACTTCCTGTTCCGGATCCGCCCGGTGTACAGCTACATGACCCTGGCCACCATCTCCTCCTGGGAGACCTTGCGGTTAACTTCGCGAGTAGGGTCTGACTGACCCCAGTACTCGTACGCCGGATGCATCCTGTCCTTGATCGGTTGGATCAGACGACGATAGAAGGACATCACCACTGAGCCTCCCATCAGACCTTTCTTCTTGAGGTCGGCAAGGAGGGGGAGCAACTCCTTGACATCTTCCATCTCACGGGAGGTGAGAGCCAGGTCCCATTCAGGTATCTTCTCGGGCTTGTGCTCGGTCCGCTTCAGGAGCACCGGCTTCTGATCGGCGATGTAAAACCACTCCGACCTCCACCCTGTGGTGTTGTCCGGCAGATCCATGTTGATCCATTCTGCTTTAAGACCTGCTCTTAAGCAAAACATCACCGATCCTACTACACCAGTCCGCTTGCCGATGGTATTGACATTGAAGAAGTAACGCCGCAGCACAAAATGGGGCGCTATTCATAGAAACGCCTCGCACAGATGGATGAACGACGAGACTATAGTAATGGAGTTGGGGATGAGGTGTACCAGCTCCAGCTTGTAGTAGTACAGCAGACCTCTGAAGAAGTTGCCGGCGGGCACGTTGAACCCGCGCTCGAAGAAGGAGGCGAAGACGACCTGCTCCTTGTCGTCCTCCGTCGGGAACGCCTCGCCGGTGGGCGCCTTCCACTCCACCTCTGCCTTGGACCTCAGCAGCCCGCGGTAGCCCTAGGCGTTCGGTACTACCGAACCGTTTGGTTCGGTTCCTCAGTACCTCGAGTAATTCGGTTCCCAAAGTACTCAGTACCGATCGGTTCCTCAAAACACTCGGTACCGAGGGTATTCGGTATCGGTTCTTTCGGTTCGGTTCCGGTATATACCGAAGATACCAAACCTTGTACATCATGAAGAATGGAAGCCTGAAAAGTGCAAACAACGACAACAACAGCAAGGATTGATGGGATGAGCTCGATGGGGCCGGGGGCCGGGGAGTGGGCTTGCGGTGTGGACGCCGGCGGCGCGGGGTCGCAGCCTCGCACCTCGCTCACGGACGCCGGACGGCTCGGTAGCGGCGCGACCGCGTGGGGTCGCAGCCTTGCCCGTGGTCGCCGTTCGCGGAGTGCGGCGCGAGGGCCTGGCGGCTGGGACTGGCTGGCTGCTGCGGACTGCGATTGAACAGACGGGAGTGCTATAGGTTTCTTTCCTGGGCCGTTAATGGGCTTCAATGACTCAGTTCGGTACTACATCGGTTCTTCGGTAAACCGAGGAAAAAAACCGAATTTACTCGGTACATTCGGTTCCCAGGATCCAGGAACCGAACAGGAACCTAATTTCTTCGGTTCGGTATTTTTCGGTTCGGTTCTCGGTATTTTTCGGTTCGGTTTCGGTTCTCAGTATTTCGTGCCCAGGGCAAGCCCGCAGTCCACCAGCGCTTGGATCTTCTCCTCGGTCATCACCGAGCGATCCCAAACCGTCTCCGGGGATGGGATTCGGGGAGCAGCGGCCGCCATTTCTTCAAGATGCGTGGATTTGGATCTAAATGTGACTAGGGTTTTAATGCGCATGCGGAGCGGCGCGACGCGCGGGTCGCGGTGGCGGGCGCGGTCTGCTAGAGACAGCGGCGGCAAGCTCAAGCTTTGGAGATGGTGGCTGGATCGCGCGCACAGTGGCTAGGGCAAGAAGGATCCCGGTGGGGAGGGCGAGAGGAAGAAGACGATGGATAAGGGAGGGTCAACACCCATCCCCGCAGCTCTATTTATATGGGCCCCACCACGGGTGCCCGTTGCGGATCTGGCGCCGCAACGGATCTGCTGCAACGGCTATATGCCGCCAATTTCGTGAAATGATCTCGCCGGATTTCACGTCAACGGCTATATGCCTAACGGATAGTCTGGCGACCTACACCCCGAGTTTAGGTCGTGAACAACACAGTGTATCAGGTCGTCCTGATAGAAGAATCGATCTCCATGAGGTCGACAAGCCCCCAAATCATAACATTTTTTGGTTTTTGATGAATAATTTCGTCAAAACGACCACTACATGACAGAAGAGAGCGAACATTACACGGGAACTTCGAAGGTACACAAGTCGCATGCGACCTCATTGGATCCAGAACCCGTCACAAGATACAAACATATTTGAAAACCTGATCTACCTAAAGCAGTCTTTGCCATGTTCTCTGCTACAGCAGAGCACATCACAAGGATTCTTCTAGCTTCAGATCCTTGATGGTGGCCTTGCGGTGAACACCTGCACGACGCTGCACATAGCAGGTCACACTTTGTGCCTGACTATGGAATGCAGATACGAGCTTACTCTTCAGCGCGGACTGCAAGCCCTCGACGAGCATCTCATGCTTACCAAGAACCTACAATGTCACCTCGGGCCTCTACAACATCACCTCCAAACTCTCCATGACTCTTTATTGAGGCACGGTACAAAGAGTGGGGGAGACACCTACACTTCGCAAGCATTCTTCTAGCTCCAAGCTTCTATAAATTTTGCATCCTATGCTCTGGTGGACGGACACATGCCCGTGGCATGGCCAAGTTTCTACCCTGTGGCTTCATAGCTCAACAATACTCGGTGCTTGCCCCCTTCAGCCCCATGGCGTCATTTATAGCCGGAACCAGGCCTTGAGTGGCCGGTGAAGTGGTGACACTGTTACCATGTGATCCAGAGGACCTGTAGGCATGTGGCTGCCTTAAAGTGATGTCCTCCTTCCTTACTTTATGACGCCTTTGTCGCTTGTGCATCATTGCTCCCCGAGGTCGCTACGGCGTCACATGGCTACAGTACACCTCTCGGTCAGTGGACGGTTTGTCGTTTTCTGGGTGGCAAGAGAATCTCCGACCACTGTTGACCTGTGACCCTGCAGTCTATAGAAAAGACAAGCTTGACTCTGCATCAGATGGCCATGCACCTCACTACATCTACGGACCACGACAACGATGAATTGCACCCGCTAGGCTCTGCGTCCTTTTACACCCGCTATGGCTCTGTATGTAAACAGACATATTCCAATCAGCCTATATTTTTGTTCCCTAAGCAAAATGGTCGTAGGTTCGATTGAAGACCTTCCGGGGTAGGTGTGCCTCGCTACTCTGCCAGATCCGTCTGGGCGCCTGGAGATCAGAAGCTTCATGTCTACGATTTCGTCGGCCCCCCGCGGTCAGTGTGCCTATTGCTGAGGTTGTCAATACCTTAGTGCCATGGCTCCGCTGGATGGCTGCCAGCTATGTTAGTCGTCTGGGCACCAAAATGACCTCCTTGAGGTCGGCATGCCTTCATACCTAGGTCTTGCAATACCTTGGTATGTTTACGGCTCTGCCAACCTAGTTGGGCACCACAGATGTGTGACCTTCCGAGGTCGGTATGCTCTTATAGCTCCGCCAGCCTGCTCTGGACACCCAGGATGTTACATCAGGAATGAAGGCCTCCCTGTAAGGTGCGCGTCTAATGGCCCTGCTAAGTATCTCCAGGTGCTTGGGCGCTTTTGATTTGAGACCTTCTTGAGGTCGGCATGCCTCGGGTGGCTCTGCCAGACTCTTTGCAGCCATGCAGGATATCTGGGTGTCTCTATACTCCATTCATTCAAGATCAACATTTTCTTCTGGCTTCATCATTGACCGTTTCGACCACTATAGAAGACTTCTTCATGCGACGCGCCTTTAAAGATCTTGCTCGGTATCCTTGGATACTGGACATTGTTGATTTGAGGCCTCTTCGAGGTCGCCACACCTACAAAGGCATCCTTGAGGTCGGCCCTGCCAAACTCCTTGCAGCTATGCTGGGAGATCTGGGTGTCTCTGCACTTCGTTCGACCAAGACCATGACTCAGTTTTCTTCTCTTTTTTGAGCATCAAACCACCCATGATGCCTGCTTCAATGCTCGGGGACTACTCTACGAGAGCGTCTTCGACACCCTCTTGTTTTCTTCGTCATACCGACCTGTTGGGAAATCTGTTTCTCATCATGTCGTTACTCGATCTACTTTCTTCTTTTTGTTTTATGGATCATCATACCGGCCATCCTGTCCGCCACGATGCTCGGATACTACTCTATGAGTGCGTCCTTGACGCCCTCTAATTTTTTCATCGTCATTTCGATCTATTGGAAGCCTGCTTCCTATAGGTCGTCACTCGACCTCTCCTCGTTCGGCAAGACTATAAACAGGTCGGCTGCTAAGCTGATTTGTTCTTTTCTTTTGGACCGACGTGCACGCTATTCGACCTGTCGATAGCTCTATGACTTCGACATGACCTTCTAAGGTCGCTGCGCCTACACATCGCTCGGGGGCTTGTGAGACATGGGTACCCCTGGGTCCCCACCGATCAGGCTCACGGCCGTCCCCGACAAGTGGGTCCGGCCTACCAGAAGACCCACCGACCTGACAGTGGGCCCAATCGACCTGCTTGGTGCCCACACAACCTCCCAATGACCTTCCAGAAGATTCCAGACGACCTTATCCAAAACGACCTCAAGACTTAGCGTGCAAGACAAGATAACGGTGGGTTCCGACAAGGCAGTTCGACGTATATGGCAATAGTTGTAATCAGCTAGACTTAGGTGTCCTGGTCGTAACCGACCAGGAGTATGGGAACCGACCTTGTCCGCTGGCCAATATAAGGCGGGCAGGGCGACCCCTTGTACAATCACGCAATCCTCAAGCAATCTACACCGACAACTAGATGTAGGGTTTTACTCTTCGGAGGCCTGTACCAATATAAATTCGCCATGTTCTCTGTGATCCATGTGCTCGTGCGCAACCTTCGAGTTCTTAGCCCTAGATTTCACCCCGCTGAACAAATAAACCACCGGGGTTAACCCCCCTGTGGGCTGTCCAGATCTAAACCTCTGACACTTATGATCAACTGGTGGTGTTGCGAAGCAACATCGAGATCCAGAGATATTGGTTCAGGGTGTTACCTCTCCATGTTGGCCATCTCATTAAGGCCGGGAATTACAAGGAACCCGAAATATCTCCTTGACGGGACTTCCTTAGGATTTGAATATTTGAAGCAAGGAAAATATATAAGTGGAGATGAGAGGAGAGGCTTTAAAGTGGCCAAAGTTAACTTACCCCTAATGGATGCAAGGCTGAAATTGTTTATTGAGGGGAAAGAAGATTGGTTTGAGGAAGGACTTCTTGTGCCGGCGAGCAAGAACAAGAGAGGAAGAATTATAGAAGAAGGTTCTTCTGCAGCCCAAGAAGAAGAAGATGGTGCACCCCAAGCTAATGCACAACCATATGGAGGAATTCCAATGCCGCCAAGACACTACAGAGGTGTACCAATGCAAGCATGGGGGAGTGGTGCAGCCATGCCCCCACCAACTCAATTGATAGTGCCCAACGTAGCCTTTGCGGAGCAATATGCACACCTCCCTCAACCACAAGAAAGTGTGGCCATCATTGGAGGATATGTTGCAAGAAACATGAAAAATATTGCAGCCATCCAGTCCAATGCAAATCAAATAGGTGAAGGGAATGCGAACATCGCTTTTGAGCTAGGCCGCCTTCACCGAGCACCGCCGGAACAATTCATAGGAGGAGCGGTGCAATCTTATTATGAGCAAGGGTACAACAACCAAGATTACCAATGCCAACCGCCGACGGAAGATTAGAAAGAGGAGAAGCTTCTTTTACTTTGTTTGATTTTTCCTTTTCCTTTTCTTTATTTTTCAGCTTGTGTGCGTCTATGTATGCATAGTATTTTCTGTTTTTATTTATTTTCAGCATGTGTGTTAGTTTTAATTTCATCATGAATAAAATCACCACCATGTTTTTACCTTTGGTAAAGGTAAAAGGTTTGTGCCATGTTGATATATGATGATAGTTGCCGCTTTGCTCAACATTGTACTTGTTTTATGCATTATTAATCTAATGCCCTCTTAAAATACAAATCTGAAATTAATCTAAATGCTAGCTTAATCTTTTGCAGAGGTTATGATAAAGATGAGACCCATAGTTTTCTCATGCTCTCAACTTTTGGATGGGTTAAAGATGATTTATTTTTGTTCTTAAAAATTATGCTAACCTTGTCATTAACACCACTTGCATGTTGCTCTACCTATCCAGAGCCATATATTTATTTGAGTGCAAAAACTTAGTATACAATGTTTATTTTTGGGTGAATTAATTCAGGGCTTGATTTCTCTGGCCCAAGACTAAGAAGCTGGTCATTCCGTTTTTGCGTACCTATCTTATTGCTAGCCTTTCTATCCGTGCATTGTGTATCTCCACATCGGAAATTTCACAAACCTCACCGGAAATCCACCCATAAAACCTAAAATTTCGTCTTTGTGTTTACCTCCTTGACCACAATCTATCATTTGAGTATGGACTGTCAACTCGAGGAAGATCGCAAGATGGTGCCAAGATTGAAGACTTCAAGTATCTCTTCAAAGGAAAAATATTTCTAGTATCTACCTTATCTCTATCACCTCTTTGCCCGAGGACGAGCAAACGTCTAAGCACGAGGGAGGAGGTAGGTAGAATGCAATTTAGAGTTCAAGGGGAGTAAATGAAAAAAAATATGTGTATGCATAAAAAAATAAAGTGAACTCCCCGGTTCTCTAAATGCATTAGGAATTTCAAAAAGCTTCAAGATCAAGATCCAAACTCATCTTTCCAACCATGTGCAATCCAATAACGAGGACTTCCTTTGTGCCTCGGGATCACTCTTTGTCATTTGTATATGTCTACCTATCTCAAAGTGTGTGTATTTTTCTCTCCCCTCCTTGAAATAACATTATTTTCCAATGACCTTTTTGACGAGTCTTGGTAAGACCATGAGAAGCTTGTCTTGTTTTGATAATATCTCAATTATTTGGTAGGACTAAACTTTTCCCAAAAAGCTCCATATAAAGCCTACCACATATATATGTTTTTGAGAGGGGAAAGGAGTAGAATAAATAGGCTTGAGAGACAAGATAAGATCAGAGTTCATGACCAAGATGTAAGGAGGTTTAAATTTTTGAACTTGGTTTAGCTCTTTTTCATCTCATTCTTTATTTCAAAATTTCTAAGATCCATTTGAATTTTGGGAGCATGTTTAATTACTTGTGGGAAGAGCTTAATTGATATCCACCCTCCGTAGGGATGAAGCCTAGTGCACTATGGAACGTAAACGAATTAAAATTTTGAGAGCATTATGTTTTCTCGTGTATGATAAAGTGCAGGGTTTGAGCAATGAAGGGCAACACTGATATCCATCGAAGGCTTACTCGAGGATGAGCAAGGTTTAATCATGGGGGAGCTGTTGACAGTGAATTTCCGTCAACCTAGCCATGAGCTTACCTTCGGTGTTGGCATCAATTCAATATCTTATCCATTGGTACTAACCCCCTTGATATAACAAGTTCGCTCTTGCATGTTGTTTTTGGAGTTTATTGTTTATGCAGGATTTTAGCGCTAAATGCAAGACTTCCGGGTAGAGTTCATCAAGCACCTCGTGAGAAGACCATGAAGCCCGGCACAAGTCAAGATATGAAGTGAACATAACTCCAAGAAGCCCAAGGACCGAACCGTGAAGGCAGAAAACTCCGAGGACCTAGACAGAAAATGCTGAAGATTGCGCGACAAGGAGCCCTATCCAAACCGCTGAGAAACTGATGCCAAGGGCCCACATGCAGAAGGTGGAATGTTCCAGAAGACACGAGAAGCAGCACCGACAAAGGAGGCCACGAACTGGGCCAGGATGGGCCCAGGCCGGCCGGCCCAGCCCATTCCTGGGTCCATTCGTCACCCCTTTGACCTAGATGACCCCCAGGCTATTTATAGTCCCCCTGCCAAGAGCCACGCACGAATTCATTCGCCATTCGCCGCCGAGGAGCAGAGAAGAGAGGGACACCATTCCGGAGAGGAGAGGGTCGAGATAGTTGACTAGGGTTTCCCTAGCCGGCGTGGAAACCTTGGAAGGAAGACCACGTCAGAGTTCCAAGAGCTAGGAGCAAGATCAAGGTAGGATCCCGGTGGTGATATTGTCCATGTATCATTCGTTATGTTGAATTATCAAATTGCAATCCGATTCTAGCGATCAAGTGCTTTCTCTACAACTTTGTCTTTGTTTGGGTTTTCTTCCTCCCCGATCTATTATCGAGATAGATCGCATATGGTGTTCTTGTAGGCGTGGTGGCTAGAGGTGCATGCCTGACCTACCAAACGATTTCATCTTGTCCTTTGGACTCGCCCGAGGCTAACCCACATGAATAGTGGCACGTCGTGACAGGACGAAGGTTCCAAAAGGCGGGCGTCTTCGGAGTTGGAACGGAAGCCACGATTTAAAACGCTTTTTATGAGATTCAATTTGTTATGTTCATCTTTGTTTGGAACTTCAACAAGAGCTCGATCCCATCTATCTAGATTGGTTTTACCTCTCCCTCTCTATCTCTTGCTACCTCCGGTAGTCTTTGGATCAGATGTGTTTTGATGTGTTTTCTTAGATTAGATGCATAAGCAACATCTTTCGAAGACTAAGTGTTCTTGGCTTTATTAGATTGGTTCTTGCATCACACATTTGTTCCACGGATTTGATACCTTGGGTTCACACTTAAGGGAAGAAGGGTCTCTTGACAAAGACGGAGGATTTGTCCGCTTGCAATCCAAACGAACATTGATACACATATAGACCGTCAACACCATACCATGGGTTTCGTACCCTAAGTGCTCGCGCTCTGTACAATGGGTTTCGTACCCTAAGTACTCGCGCACCGTACCATGGGTTTCGTACCCTAAGTACTCATGTACTCTGTACCATGGGTCCAGGTACCCTAAGTACTCACGCACCATAATATGGGTCCAAGTACCCTAAGTACTCCAGGGTCTAGCTTTTACGGCTACCTGACGGATCCTTAGTTGTAAGCGGCCTACAGGTCCTAGCGACTACTCAGCTGTAAGCGGCCTACGGGTCCTAGCGACTATTCAGCTGTAAGCGGCCTATAGGTCCTAGCGACTACTCAGCTGTAAGCAGCCTTGAAGGACCGAACTGGCGACCAGAGAGGGGGGGAGTGAATGTGAGCCGATAAAAATTCTTCTCGAAGGAGATGACTTCTCCAACAAGATGAACACAGCCTATCCAACACTTCTCCGACTCGAACTACCCAAGTTTGCCAAAGTCACGTAGCCACTGAAGTGCTACTGACCCTAGGAACAAACCACTCAACCAACCGAAACAACCACTCCAAACACACAGCAGAAATCTACACAACTTGCTGTCTGTGCCACACCGATCAGACCGATGGCTCTCGCCGGTCAGACTGATGGCACCATTCAGACCGGTGATCACTGCCGGTCCGGCCAGTGGCGACAGCAAATGCGCAGTAACGTTTCAGGAAGCCTCAGTGACTCCTCTAGGCCCTGGAACAAAAGCCACCTCCAAAACACAAACTGAAGGGAAAGAAAAACCTTCACAAAACACACCAAAACACCTTGAAACCTGCCAAGAACTGACCAAGAGCACCACAACTGAAAGCCACACGTACCCAGCAATTCACTCGAGTCAAAACCCAACAAAGGACAGCACCGGTCAGACCGACGGGAGGCACCGGTCAGACCGGTCAAGGCCTAGGCACTCGGGATGTACAGCGAGCCGCGGGTCAACCCTTCCAAACAACCTTCCTGATTCGCTCCACGGATTCGCACAAGACTTTGGGGATACTAGGAGTACCTCATTGGCATCCCATAGCTACGATTTGGTCCACCAAAACTTGCTAAATCAAGAGGAATCGAAAGATATCGACCAAGAACACCACTTTCCCGAAACCTAAGAAAACCCCAAAATTGAGCACCTTTTCCCACGGATTTGTGAGGGGGATCACAAGAAAAAAGAACCACGAAGGGTTCATGCATACATCCCCAACCAAATCCCCAAGAGAAAGGCATCAAATCCACCACAAGAAAATTGTCGAGAAAAGGCTCCGAAAATCACCAAAAAGGGAAAACGGGAGAGACAACATCAAGCCTTGAGGAACCACGCCGAATCATCTATACATATCATGAAGGTTAATACAAGGTCTAGCTTGCCTCCCAATCATCCATTCCTCTCTCAAGATCTCACCATGAAGCTCTCAAGCTAGTCCTAGAAAATCCTAAGGAAAAATAGGAAGGGGAAATAGGAAAGGGAAATGAGCTAGGGTTCCAAGAGATGGCTGCCATCCTCTCACCACTTGGGTTATATGGAGGCAACCAAAAGATGGAACTACCCCTATTGCATTAAACTAAGATACACGCCCCCGAAGGGCACTTTGGGAATCTTCGTCGTAGCACCATCGGACGGATGCCCGGCGACCGCACTTCGCTTAGCCTCGACGCAAGCCTTGCGATCCCGACGCGCGTCCTCCGCTTCGAAGTCTCCGGAAGGCGTCATCGCACACCGGTCAGGCCGGCGCTCCCCACCGGTCAGACCGGTCCGATGCTGCTACACTTCGGTCTTCTGCCTTAGCTTTGTGGATCAACCAAGGAACCCAGTGGTTTTGTCGTGAACCACTGGAAACCCCGCGAACTTGGTGTGGCCTCCCGCCAATCTCGACTCATCACTTGGCCCCCACGAAGTCCCGGTTCGACCTTGGTTTTGGGGCTCAACCGAGAAACCGTCCACGACTTCGTCTTGCTGTTCTTGCCACCATGCGGCCCGCACTTGACCCCGCTGGCCACCGGGTCCCTCGAACCAAGCCTACTTGTCTGCTGCACACCTAGAGGCCTCACCAACATCGACCTTTCGCGCTTCTTCTTCACCTGCACTAGCACCAATCAAGCCGCAACCTGCACCTGTAATACTTAGCCAAGAGTCAGTTCACACAACGTTGTCAATCACTCATCACACCAGGAAGCGACCATCCACCGGTCCTCGAACCACACAGGTCCTCAATCTCCCCCTTGATGAGTGCATTGACAACACACACTTGGTAACCAAAGAGAGAAAAAGGAACAAAAATGAAACGAACAAAGAAACTCCAACAAGCGATCGAAAGCCAAAGGAAAGGCAAAGAACAAGATCACTTGAAGAAGACAAGTCTCGGTCCCCTTAGGCAAGGGCAATTACTCAACACAACCGAGACAAAAACAAACTCAAACAAAGAGCAAAGACCACCAAACCAAAGCTCGAAAACCACAAAGAGCCCCCCTGCACACATGCAAGCTCCCCCTGAACCAATGCAACTCCCCCTGGACGAATGCATGCAAACCTCTTCACAAAACAGACCAGCTGCATCAGCTCAGCTCAGACAGGTCGGACCAGTGACCACCTTGGAACTGCAAGAGCCCAAAAATGGCTCAAAACCACTCGGAAACCATTTAAATGCATCCAAAAGCACTTTTCCTTCACAACCATCTCCCCCTTGTTGACAATGCATGAATCAAGCCAAAATTAGGAAAAATGCAACCTATAGCTTCTCAAATAGACAAAATTCAACACAAGATGCTACAAATGTCCAAATGAGCAAGTTAGATACTCTATAGCTTCATATGAACATCAGCTACAAGATCACCAAGTTTCACAACCATTGGGCGAAGCTAAGATAGAATTGAGCAATTTTGCGAAAAATCACCCTCTCATGAGCAAAGTCCTAAACATGAGCAAAACATGTCAAAATGGCAAAGCCACACAAAATTCATGCTAGGACAACCATTCTAAGCATAAGATCATCATAAACACCCTCAAGCACCTCATGTCATGTCAAAGCCACCGAGCCATGTGCCTACTTCTATGTATAAGACTTCTCATTGGTAGGCATCATGCAACGGTTTAGCACCCAAAAGCAATTTAATTAAGCACATATGACATGGGAGCACAATTTTTAAGCAATTTACATTTCATTTTCAGATTTGTATTGGTACATGAAATGCCTTTGCGACAAAAAGGAACTTATGCCCCTCCATAAGATAAAGCAGGCGGGCTAAACATTCATGATGACAAATGAACCTTTAGCCCCATATGATGAAAATAAGATATCCAAGCACAAATTAAGTGAAGCAATGCCACTAAAACATGTCAAGATCATATAAAGGCATTTACTCACAAGAGGATATACATGTAGCATTTTTCAAAAACATAGCCATGAACCATGGATATAAATCAAGATCATCAAGAGCTAAGCCAAACTAACCATAGCATACCAAACTAGCTCACAAGATCATCCATAGCACATCATGGTGAACAATGTATATGAGAGAAGCTTTTCCTACAACAATGCATATGATACAAATGCATGCAACCCAAGATACAAAGATGCCTATACATCATGGTACAAATGCAATGCAAATGCAAACATGCACCAAAGGAAAGCTATACATATGCTACAAAAGAGCTCCCACAACCAACTCAAGAAATCAAACACACACCAAGTTCTCCCCGCAAACGAGTGAAAGTTGCTTGATCTAGGGGCTTGGTGAAAATATCTGCTAGCTGGTCATGTGTGGGTACATGGATCAAAGCAATTTTACCTTTCTCAACATTGTCTCTCAGAAAAGGATTCCTCACTTCTATATGCTTGGTTTTGGAATGAAGCATTGGGTTCTTTAGAATGCTTATGGCACTGGTGCTATCACATAGAAGTGGGACATGGGTATACTCCTCACCAAAGTCACTCATGGTGTTTGTGATCCAAAGAAGCTGAGAGCAACAACTAGTAGTGGCTACATACTTGAGAGCCAGGTGTGGTTCGAGGACCGGTGGATGGTCGCTTCCTGGTGTGATGAGTGATTGACAACGTGGTGTGGACTGATTCTTGGCTAAGTATTGCAGGTGCAGGTTGCGGCTTGACTGGTGCAGGTGCAGGTGAAGAACAAGCGTGAAAGGTCGTTGCCGGTGAGGCCTCCAGGTGTGGAGAAGACAAGTAGGCTTGGTTCGAGGGACCCGGTGGCCAGCGGGGTCAAGTGCGGGCCGCATGGTGGCAAGAACGGCAAGATGAAGTCATGGACGGTTTCTTGGTTGAGCCTCAAAACCAAGGTCGAGCCGGGACTACGTGGGAGCCGAGTCATGAGTGGTGATTGGCGGAGGCTACACCGAGTTCGCGGGGTTTCCGGTGGTTCACCAGAAAACCACTGGGTTCCTTGGTTGATCCACAAAGCCAAGACCGAAGAACCGAAGACGGAGGTGCAGCAGCTCCAGACCGGTCTGACCGGTGGGTCTGACCGGTCTGACCGGTGGGTACCGGTCTGACCGGTGAGGAGCACCGGTCTGACCGGTGTGCGACGACGCAGTCCGGAATCTTCGAAGCGGAGGACACGCGTCGGGATCGCAAGGCTTGCGTCGAGGCTAAGCAAGTTTGCGGTCGCTGGGCATCCGTCCGATAGTGCGAAGACAAAGACTTCCAATTTCACCCTCGAGGGGCATGTATCCCTAGTTAGCTAGTAAGGGTATTTTAGTCTTTCGGTTGCCTCCATATAACCCAAGTGGTGAGAGGATGGCAGCCATCTCTTGGAACCCTAGCTCATTTGGTTTTCCTATTTTCCTTCCTATTTTCTTAGGATTTTCGTAGGACTAGCTTGAGAGCTTCATGGTGAGATCTTGTGAGAGGGAAGGATGATCGGGCGGCAAGCTAGACCTTGTATGAACCTCTTTGGTATGTATAGATGATTCGGCGTGGTTCCTCAAGGCTTGGTTGTGTCTTTCCCGTTTCTCCTTTTTGGTGATTTTCGGAGCCTTTTCTTGGCGATTTTCTTGGAGCGATTTCGAGGCCTTTCTCTTTGGGATTTGGTGGGGGATGTATGCATGAACCCTTCGTGGTTCTTTTCCCTTTGATTCCCCTTCCAAATCCGTGAGCAAAGGGGCTCGATTTTGGGGTTTTCGTGGCTCTAGGGTTAGAGGCGTTCTTGGTGGGATTTCTTCGATTCCTCTTGATTTGACAAGTTTTGGTGGACCAAATCTTGGCTATGGAGTACCCATGAGGTGTTCCTACTATCCCCAAAGTCTTGTGCAAAACCGTGGAGCGAATCGGGAGATCGGGAGTTGGATTTGGAGGAGTTGACTCGCGGGCGCTGTTCTTCCCGAGCTGCCCAGGCACGACCGGTCTGACCGGTGCTCTTGACCGGTCTGACCGGTGCTAGCCCTTGGTGGGTTTTTGTCTCGGGGAACAGCCTTGTCCGTGTTGTTTTGTCCCGTGGTCCTGCTGTTCAGTTCTTGGAGTGTTTGGAGTTGTTTTGCTAGGATTTGTGAGGGGTTCTTCTTCCTCACAGGTTGTGTTTCGTGGTGGTTTTTGTTCCAGGGCCTAGAGGATTCACTGAGGCTTTCTGGAACGTTTGCTGTGCGGCTGCTGTAGCCACCGGCCTGACCGGCTCTGTCCACCGGTCTGACCGGTGTCACCGGTCTGAGCGGCGCAGGCCATCGGTCTGACCGGTGTAGCACAGGCAGCAAGCCGTGCAAGTTTCCGCTGTGTGTTTTGGTGAGTTTTGGCTAGGAAGGTTGAGTGTTGGTTCCTAGGACCAGTAGCACTCTAGTGGCTGCGTGGTCTTGACCAACTTGGGTAGTTGGGTCGGAGACGTGAGTTGGAAGCCGTGTTCGTCTTGTTGGAGTTCCCATCTCCTTCGAGAAGAATTTTTATCGGCTCCCATTCACTCCCCCCCTCTCTGGTTCGCCTAATCGGTCCTTCAATTGGTATCAGAGCCGGTTCGGGTCTTTATTGACTCTTACCAGTCTAAGATCCAAAGATGGCGTACCAGGAACGGGGTTCGGGTCCTCCGCACTTCGATGGGAAGAACTACCAGATGTGGCAAAGGCGGATGGCGGCGTTCCTCCGCGGAAAGGGTCAGATCCTTTGGGATGTCACGGTGAACACAGCTTATGTTCATCCGATGAACTTCCTTGCTCCAGGATCGAGGGATATGTTCGAAGCCAACAACAAGGCTGTCGACTACTTGTTTCGTGCTCTGTGTCAGCCTGAATTCGATCGGGTTCAGACAGAGGACTTAGCTTGTAGAATTTGGGAGCAGTTGAAGGATGCTCATGCTGGGAATGCTCAGGTTCAGGCTCGGATGTACGCGACTTACCGGAGAGAGTACGAGAACTTCACTCATCTCCCCGGCGAGTCCGTCGATGCCCTTTTCCAGCGATTTACGGTCGTTGTGAACAACATGAGAGCCAATGTGGACGTCCTCCCATACAATGATCATGATAGAGCCGTGAAGCTCTTGCACTCGTTGGATCGTACCGTATGGGACGGGAAGTTTGAGGCTATTGTTGAGTCCGAGAAGTATGACACCTTGACGGTGAACGAGCTGTTCTCGAAGCTCAAGTCGGCTGAGTTGGACCGTGGTATGACAGCCAAGATCGAGAGCCCGACTGATTCTCATAGTCTCGCTCTCGTAAGTGGCAAAGGAGCTAAGTCTAACGCTAACGCATCCTCCAGGATGTACTCTCTGTCTTCTTTGATGTCTTTGCCAGATGAGGAGTTCGACGTGCTTGGAGAGGACGAGCTGGCGTTGCTGACCAGGCGGTTCGAGAGGCTGCACGAGAACCGGGTGAACACGAGGAGGACAGCACGGACGTGCTTTCAGTGCGGCAAGCCAGGACACTTCGTTGCCGACTGCCCGGAGAAGACGGAGAACAAGGACGGCTACAAGGACGGCTACAGGCACCGATCGAGCAAGGACGGCAAGTACCGATCGAGGCGCGATCACAAGCACAAGAACAAGCACAAGGACGAGCGACGGTCGAGGAAGAAGGATGGCCGCGGCAGGAAGGCCCGAGCAATGGTTGGAGCGAGCGACGTCGACTCCAGCTCCGCCTACTCTTCATCAAGCTCGAGTGAAGAAGAAGAAGAAGAGGACAGCAAGAGGAAGCACAGAAAGAAGAAGAAGGACTTCGGCAAGTACTTGAACGGCCTTTGCTGTACCGCAAGCAAGACTTCGAGAGGCTGCAACAAGAAGGATGGGCTATGCGGCATGGCACGCAGCTCCGGCAGCAAGAGAAGCCAGAAGAACGCCTCGGAATCAGACTCCGACTCCGAGGATGAGGTATGTGATGAGCTCTCTTCTTTACGCAAGGAGAATGAGGAGTTGGTTGACTTGCTTGATAATCGCGATCACATGCTTAGAGAGGCTAAGAAGCTTAGGAAGGAGCTTAGAGCTTTGCTTGAAGATGCTAGGACTAGAGTGGCTGAGCTAGAAACACAGGTTCTTGATGGCAAGCTTGAAATTGATTCGCTTAAGGCTAGCCCTGTGGTTTCTGATGAGATTGATTGTGCTGATTGCTCTGTTTTCCTAGCTGATTTGACTGCTCTTAGGGAAAAGCATGCCTCCAAGTGTGAGGAACTAGATGTGCTTAGGGTTGAGTTGGCTGAGCTGCAATCTAGACCCACTTTGCTTGGTGCATGTACTTCTTGCCCTGGTTTGCATGAAAAAATTGCTGAGCTTCGTTCTCGCATTGTTTCGCTTGAGGCTGATTTGAAAGTGCCTATTCCTACTGCTTGTTCTACCTGTGAATTACATGCTGTGAAGAATTTGGAACTTGCAAAATGTGTTGATCATTTGCAGGATGAGAACAGTAAGGTGCGTGAGGTGTTGAGTTGGGTGTCCAGTCATGAGCCTCAGCTGGGTGTGTTAATTGGCAGTTGTAAGCGCTTTGATGGTTGGGCTTTGGGATCTGATAAGTTTGGTGAGAGCAGTGGTGTGAGAGAAGGGAAATTTGGGAATACTCCAGTTCCACCACAACCAACACCCAAAGACAAGTTTGCACCCAAGCCAAACCAGTTGCTTAAATCGAGAGAAAAACCAAGTGAGAAGCCTAGTGAGAAACCTAGTGAGAAGCCTTGTGAAGAGCCACACCCGAAACCTAAGCCAAGACCAATTCGTTTCCATTGTGAGTTTTGTGGAAAGGATGGTCATAAGAGAGAGTTTTGCTTTAAGAAAAGAAGAGAGGCGAGATTGGCTAAGGAGTGGGCGAACAAGGACAGGTACCACCCTTCTCATGGTGTGCCTGAGCCTCGTATGCCACTACCTAAGGGAAAGGGTGTTGTGCATATGGTTCCAGCATGGAGAGATAGGAGAGCTTCAGGTGGAGGCAGGTTTGCTGGCCGAGGACCACCGGCCAGACCGGTCAGAGTGACCGGTCAGACCGGTGCTAGGCAGAGTGCTGGACAGTTTGGTTTCCGAGGCTGTGATGCTCGAGGGTTCAGCTCTTTCGGTCATGGAACAGATGGTAGGCGTTTTGAGTCAAGTGGTGTTGAGTTTGCTGGACGGTCTCCACCTCGTGATCAATACGAGTTTGGGAGAGGTCGCAGTTTTGAGTCTCAGAGGGGCTACGGACCACGCTTTTCCTTTCATGGTACACGTACTCCTCCAGTGAGACGGGAGTGGTTTTCCCATGATGGTTCCAGGTTTGATAGGTTTGATAGGATGGATGTTGCTAACCCTACTTTTGAGGAGATGGCTCGGCACTGGTTTGACACCTTTGGTACTAACCCCAGTGTTAAGTCGTTTGCTCGCTCTCGCTCTTGGTTTTGAGTTGCAGGTGGGAGACCCGGAGAACATTTGGTTGATATCGGGGGTGGTTCTCCGGCCTCATACCCCGGTGATGATATGGAGGTACATCACTTTCGGGGACGGTGGACAAGGATGGGTGACCTCTGAAGAAATGATCAAGGTAAGTATTTTTGTGATCTTCAAATGTGTGGCCTTGGTCAAGCCACTTGGTTCGTTTTGCTCCTTGCCCTATCTCATGTATGTAAGGTGAGCTTTGTATGCTCTTTGACCTTAATGCATGAGTTTAGGGGGAGCCTGTGTGCTTAGTGTGCTCTTTGCTCTATCATGTGTACTAAGGGTGAGCTTTGTATGCTCTTTGGCCCTAGTGCATGTGTTAGACGGAGCTTGTGAGTTTTGTTCTCCTTTGCTCTTTTGCCGGTGGTGTCGAGCCCTTTTTGCCTCCCCTCGAGGAGCCGGTCGTTTGTGAGCTTTGTGTGTGCGAGCTCTTTTGTAGCATATGTATAGCTTTCCTTTGTGCATTTCTTGCTTTTGGCATGGCATATGTAGCATGATGTATAGGCATCTTTGTATCTTAGGTTGCATGCATTTTGTATCATATGCATTGTTTAGGAAAGGCTTCTCCTATACACATTGTTCACCATGGAATGACATATATGTCTTTGTGAGCTAATTTGGTAAGCTATGGTTAGTTTGGCTTAGCTCTTGATAATCTTGGTTTGTATCCATGGTTGATGGCTATGTTTTTGAAGAATTTCATATATATGCTCTCTTGTGAGTAAATGCCTTTACATGATCTTGACATGTTTTAGTGGCTTGGCTATGCTTAATTTGTGGTTGGATAGCTTATTTTGATCATATGGGGCCAAAGGCTCATTTGCCATCATGAATGTTTAGCCCCCATGCTTCATCTTGTGGAGGGGCATAAGTTCCTTTTTGTCGCAAAGACATTTCATGTACCAATTATAAATCTGAAAATGAAATGTAAATTGCTTGAAAAATGTGCTCCCATGACATATGTGCTAATTTTAATTTGCTTTGGGTGCTAAATCGTTGCATGATGCCTACCAATGAGAAGTCTCATATATAGAAGTAGGCACATGGCTCGGTGGCTTTGACATGACATGAGGTGCTTGTGGGTGTTTATGATGGTCTTATGCTTAGAATGGTTGTCCTAGCATGAAGTTTGTGTGGCTTTGCCATTTTGACATGTTTTGCTCATGTTTAGGACTTTGCTCATGAGAGGGTGATTTTTCGCAAAATTGCTAAATTCTATCTTAGCTTCGCCCAATGGTTGTGAAACTTGGTGATCATGAAGTTTATGTCTTTACGAAGCTATAGAGTATCTAACTTGCTCGTTTGGACATGTGTAGCATCCTATGCTGAATTTTGTCTATTTGAGAAGCTCTAGGTTGCATTTTTTTTGCATTTTTGGCTTGATTCATGCATTGTCAACAAGGGGGAGAAGTTTGAGCATGTTTTGGCCTACTGAATGCATTTGGAAGGTTTTCAGGTGGTTTCGAGCTATTTTTGGGCTCTGTTGTGCACCGGTCTGACCGGTTGAGGTCACCGGTCTGACCGGTCAGAGTGCTGGTCCTGTTCACATGTTGCCCACCGGTCTGACCGGTGGTGTCGACCGGTCTGACCGGTCAGAGCTGAGCTGTTGCAGCTGCTCTGTTTTGTGAAGTGGTTCGCATGCATTTGTCCAGGGGGAGTTGCATCGGTTCAGGGGGAGCTTGCATGTGTGCAGGGGGAGCTCTTTGTGGTTTTCGAGCTTTGGTTTGATGGTTTGTGCTCTTTGCTTGAGCATGTTTTGTCTCGGATGTGTCGAGCCGTTGCCCTTGCCTAAGGGGTCCGAGACTTGTCTTCTTCAAGTGATCTTGCTCTTTGCCTTTTCTTTGGCTTTCGATCGCTTGTTGGAGTTTCTTTTAGTCGTTTCTTTTCTTTTCCTTTTCTCTTGGTTACCAAAACGTGTGTGTTGTCAATGCACTCATCAAGGGGGAGATTGAGAGCCAGGTGTGGTTCGAGGACCGGTGGATGGTCGCTTCCTGGTGTGATGAGTGATTGACAACGTGGTGTGGACTGATTCTTGGCTAAGTATTGCAGGTGCAGGTTGCGGCTTGACTGGTGCAGGTGCAGGTGAAGAACAAGCGTGAAAGGTCGTTGCCGGTGAGGCCTCCAGGTGTGGAGAAGACAAGTAGGCTTGGTTCGAGGGACCCAGTGGCCAGCGGGGTCAAGTGCGGGCCGCATGGTGGCAAGAACGGCAAGATGAAGTCATGGACGGTTTCTTGGTTGAGCCTCAAAACCAAGGTCGAGCCGGGACTACGTGGGAGCCGAGTCATGAGTGGTGATTGGCGGAGGCTACACCGAGTTCGCGGGGTTTCCGGTGGTTCACCAGAAAACCACTGGGTTCCTTGGTTGATCCACAAAGCCAAGACCGAAGAACCGAAGACGGAGGTGCAGCAGCTCCAGACCGGTCTGACCGGTGGGTCTGACCGGTCTGACCGGTGGGTACCGGTCTGACCGGTGAGGAGCACCGGTCTGACCGGTGTGCGACGACGCAGTCCGGAATCTTCGAAGCGGAGGACACGCGTCGGGATCGCAAGGCTTGCGTCGAGGCTAAGCAAGTTTGCGGTCGCTGGGCATCCGTCCGATGGTGCGAAGACAAAGACTTCCAATTTCGCCCTCGAGGGGCATGTATCCCTAGTTAGCTAGTAAGGGTATTTTAGTCTTTCGGTTGCCTCCATATAACCCAAGTGGTGAGAGGATGGCAGCCATCTCTTGGAACCCTAGCTCATTTGGTTTTCCTATTTTCCTTCCTATTTTCTTAGGATTTTCGTAGGACTAGCTTGAGAGCTTCATGGTGAGATCTTGTGAGAGGGAAGGATGATCGGGCGGCAAGCTAGACCTTGTATGAACCTCTTTGGTATGTATAGATGATTCGGCGTGGTTCCTCAAGGCTTGGTTGTGTCTTTCCCGTTTCTCCTTTTTGGTGATTTTCGGAGCCTTTTCTTGGCGATTTTCTTGGAGCGATTTCGAGGCCTTTCTCTTTGGGATTTGGTGGGGGATGTATGCATGAACCCTTCGTGGTTCTTTTCCCTTTGATTCCCCTTCCAAATCCGTGAGCAAAGGGGCTCGATTTTGGGGTTTTCGTGGCTCTAGGGTTAGAGGCGTTCTTGGTGGGATTTCTTCGATTCCTCTTGATTTGACAAGTTTTGGTGGACCAAATCTTGGCTATGGAGTACCCATGAGGTGTTCCTACTATCCCCAAAGTCTTGTGCAAAACCGTGGAGCGAATCGGGAGATCGGGAGTTGGATTTGGAGGAGTTGACTCGCGGGCGCTGTTCTTCCCGAGCTGCCCAGGCACGACCGGTCTGACCGGTGCTCTTGACCGGTCTGACCGGTGCTAGCCCTTGGTGGGTTTTTGTCTCGGGGAACAGCCTTGTCCGTGTTGTTTTGTCCCGTGGTCCTGCTGTTCAGTTCTTGGAGTGTTTGGAGTTGTTTTGCTAGGATTTGTGAGGGGTTCTTCTTCCTCACAGGTTGTGTTTCGTGGTGGTTTTTGTTCCAGGGCCTAGAGGATTCACTGAGGCTTTCTGGAACGTTTGCTGTGCGGCTGCTGTAGCCACCGGCCTGACCGGCTCTGTCCACCGGTCTGACCGGTGTCACCGGTCTGACCGGCGCAGGCCATCGGTCTGACCGGTGTAGCACAGGCAGCAAGCCGTGCAAGTTTCCGCTGTGTGTTTTGGTGAGTTTTGGCTAGGAAGGTTGAGTGTTGGTTCCTAGGACCAGTAGCACTCTAGTGGCTGCGTGGTCTTGACCAACTTGGGTAGTTGGGTCGGAGACGTGAGTTGGAAGCCGTGTTCGTCTTGTTGGAGTTCCCATCTCCTTCGAGAAGAATTTTTATCGGCTCCCATTCACTCCCCCCCTCTCTGGTTCGCCTAATCGGTCCTTCAATACTCTGACTCGGTAGTGGATTGAGCAACACATGACTGTTTGCGGGAAGACCAAGACACCAAAGAAGAACCCAAGAACCAGCACGTCCCAGAAGTGGACTTCCTATCCAACCGACACCCGGCAAAATCCGCGTCCGAAAATCCAAGAAGCGCCAAAGAAGAAGACGCGGAGTACAAAAGGTCGAAGTCGGGAGTGTATCGCAAATACCTGAATATGCAATTGACTGCCTGCCAATGCGAAGTCCTTGGAGATGCTTGAAAACAAGCGCACAGACATACCGAGAATTAGATGTCCGGCCTCGTCGCCGTCAAGTACAGGAGTGACCCGATCATGCTTCGGTACTCCTTCTGGTCCACGTGTTCACCTTCCTCGTCCGCATCAAGAGCCGTTGTCGTACTCATCGGCGTCGTCATGGCCTTGGAGTCCTCCATCTTGAACTTCTTCACAATGTCCTTGGTGTACTTAGCTTGGTGCACAAGTGTTCCTTCCTTCGACTGCTTGATCTGGAGGCTGAGGAAGAACTGCAACTCACCCATCATGCTCATCTCGAATTCCCTGCTCATGTCTTCTGCAAACCTTGCAACCAAAGAGTGAGACGAGCCACCAAAGATAATATCGTCCACGTACACCTGAACAATCAGAATATCAACGCCCTGCCTGAGGAGAAACAAGGTCTGATCTACCTTTCCCATCTCAAAGCCCTTAGCAAAAAGAAAGCCCCTCAACCTGCCATTCCAAGCCCTAGGCGCTTGTTTCAACCCATAGAGCGCCTTTCTCAACTTGTACACCCGGTGGGGGTACTTCTCACTCTCAAACCCCGGTGGTTGCTTTACATACACCTCTTCCTCCAACACACCGTTCAGGAAGGCACTCTTCACGTCCATTTGGTACAATTTGAACCCTTTAGCCACGGAAAAGGCTAGAAGGATCCTAATCGCCTCCAAACGGGCTACAGGAGAAAAAGTCGCCTTGTAGTCGATCCCCTCTTTCTGACTATACCCTTGCACCACCAACCTCGACTTGTTTCTCACCACTTCTCCATTCTCACCCTATTTATTTTTCCACACCCATTTTGTCCTGATAGGCTTACAACCCAGTGGAGGATCTACGAACTCCCAAACTTGGTTTCTCTCAAAGTTCTCCAACTCCTCATGCATTGTGTTGACCCAATTAGAATCAGGTAGCGCGTGTCCAATGTCTTTGGGCTCAAACGTAGCGACGAAAGCAGCATGGGCAAAGCGAGAATTGTTTCGAACCCTCGACCGTGTAGTGCGTTCGTTGATGTCCTCGATGATCCTCGAAGCTGGATGATCCACTTGAACTTGCTGGGGAGGTTCTCGCCTTGAAGCTACCTCCCCCTCAACAACAGCTTCTCCTTGATCTGGGCTTGTCGTTGTAGGTGTAGGAGAGGGCCCGTTCTTGATCGTAGTCGAAGTAGTAGGTACATGCTCAGCCGCGGGTGCCACACCACCATCTTCATCATCCCCATGTTCATCCTCCTCCTCCTGAAAGATCTCCTCGCCAAGTTCATCATCTCCTGCACAATCAATGACCAAAGAGCTACGTGGTTGTGTCTCGCCGAAGGTAACCTCGCAAGTCTCCACGATTTGGTTAGTTTCGAAGTTGAGCACACAAAATGCTCTAGAATGAGTAGCATAACCAAAGAAAATACCATCAACCGACCTAGCCTCAAACTTATCCAGATTCTTGCCCTTCTTCAGAATAAAGCATTTGCAACCGAAAACATGGAAATGACTCACCTTGGGAGTGCGACTTTGCATCATCTCATAGCACGTCTTCTTCTTGAAAGCTCGGAGAAAAATCTTGTTTGACACATAGCACGCGGAATTGACCGCCTCAACCCAGAACCTCCTCGGAGTCCTATGCTCGTCGAGCATTGTTCGGGCCATCTCACACAAGGTTCTATTTTTCCTTTTGAAGGACCAAACTGGTGACCAGAGAGGGGGGAGTGAATGGGAGCCGATAAAGATTCTTCTCAAAGGAGATGGCTTCTCCAACAAGATTAACACGGCTAACCAAAAAACTCGTCTCCGACTCAACTACCCAAGTTGCCAAGATCACATAGCCACTAGAGTGCTACTGACCCTAGGAACCAACAAATCAACCAACCGAACCAAACACTCCAAACGCACAGCAGAAAACTGCACAACCTGCTGCCTGTGATACACCGATCAGACCGATGGCCTGTGCCGGTCAGACCGGTGGACAGCGTCGGTCAGGCTGGTGGCTACAGCAGATGCACAGAAATGTTCCACGAAGCCTCAGTGACTCCTCTAGGCCCTGGAACAAAAATCACCTCCAAACACAAACCTGAAGCAAAAGAAAAACCCTCACAAAACCCAGCAAAACAACTCAAAACCTGCCAAAAACTGACCAGCAACACCACAACCCAAAGCCACACGAACTAGGCAGTTCACCCGAGCCAAAACCCAACAGAGGCTGCACCGGTCAGACCGGTGGAGGGCACCGGTCAGACCGGTCAGGGCCTGGGCGCTCTGGATGAACAGCGAGCCGCGGGTCAACTCCTCCAAATCCAAATCCCGATCTCCCGATTCGCTCCATGGATTCGCACAACACTTTGGGGATAGTCGGAGTACCTCATGGGCATTCCATAGCCACGATTTGGTCCACCAAAACTTGCTAAATCATGAGGAATCGAAGAAATCCCACCAAGAATGCCTCTTACCCTAGAGCGGAGAAAACCCCAAAATCGAGCCCCTTTACTCATGGATTTGGGAGGGGAATCACAAGGAAAAGAACCACGAAGGGTTCATGCATACATCCCCCACCAAATCCCAAAGAGAAAGGTCTCAAAACCGCCACAAGAAAATCACCAAGAAAAGGCTCCGAAAATCACCAAAAAGGGAAAACGGGAGAGACACAATCAAGCCTTGAGGAACCACGCCGAATCATCTATACATACCATGAAGGTTCATACAAGGTCTAGCTTGCCTCCCGATCATCCATCCCTCTCTCAAGATCTCACCATGAAGCTCTCAAGCTAGTCCTAGAAAATCCTAAGGAAAATAGGAAGAGAAAAACAACAAAACAAAATGAGCTAGGGTTCCAAGAGATGGCTGCCATCCTCTCACCATTGGGTTATATGGAGGCAACCGAAAGACAAAACTACCCCTAAGGCCTAACACTAGGATACACGCCCCCGAGACTTTGGGAATCTTCGTCGTCGCACCATTGGACGGATGCCCGGCGACCGCACCTCGCGTAGCCTCGATGCACGCCTTGCGATCCCGACGCGTGTCCTCCGCTTCGAAGCCTTCGGAAGCCGTCGTCGCACACCGGTCAGACCAGTCCAGTGCTGCTGCACCTCCGTCTTCGGTCTTGGCTTTGTGGATCAACCAAGGAACCCAGTGGTTTTCTGGTGAACCACTGGAAACCCCGCGAACTTGGTGTGGCCTCCGCCAATCTCCACTCATGACTTGGCCCCCACGAAGTCCTGACTCGATCTTGGCTTTGAGGCTCAACCAAGGAACCGTCCACGACTTCATCTTGCCGTTCTTGCCACCATGCGGCCCGCACATGACCCCGCTAGCCACCGGATCCCTCGAAGCAAGCCTACTTGTCTTCTCCACACCTGGAGGCCTCACCGGCAATGACCTTTCGCGCTTGTTCTTCACCTGCACCAACACCAGTCAAGCCGCAACCTGCACCTGCAATACTTAACCTAGAATCAGTCGACACAACGCTGTCAATCACTCATCACACCAGGAAGCGACCATCCACCGATCCTCGAACCACACAGGTCCTCAATCTCCCCCTTGATGAGTGCATTGACAACACACACGTTTGGGTAACCAAAGAGAAAAGGGAAAAGAAAAGAAACGACTAAAAGAAACATCAACAAGCGATCGAAAGCCAAAGAAAAGGCAAAGGGTAAGATCACTTGAGGAAGACAAGTCTCGGTCCCCTTAGGAAAGGGCAACGGCTTGACACAACCGAGACAAAACAAAACTCAAGCAAAGAGCACAAACCACGAAAATAAAGCTCGAAAACCACAAAGAGCTCCCCCTGCACACATGCAAGCTCCTCCTGAACTAATGCAACTCCCCCTGGACGAAAGCATGCAAACCTCTTCGCAAAACAGAGCAGCTGCCTCAGCTCAGCTCTGACCGGTCAGACCGGTCCTCAGCACCGGTCAGACCAGTGTCCAACATATGCACATGTCCTGACACTTACACCGGTCAGACCGGTGACCTCAACCGGTCAGACCGGTGACCACCTGGGAACATCAAGAGCCCAAAAATGGCTCGAAACCACCCGAAAACCTTCTAAATGCATCCAGAAGCACTTTTCCTTCAGAACCACGTCCCCCTTGTTTCCAATGCATGAATCAAGGCAAAAAATGGAAAAATGCAACCTAGAGCTTCTCAAATAGACACAATTCATCACAAGATGCTACACATATCCAAATGAGCAAGTTAGATACTCTATAGCTTCGTATGAACATCAACTACATGATCACCAAGTTTCACAACCATTGGGCGAAGCTAAGATAGAAATGAGCAATTTTGCGAAAAATCACCCTCTCATGAGCAAAGTCTAAACATGAGCAAAGCATGTCGAAATGGCAAAGCCACACAAACTTCATGCTAGGACAACCATTCTAATCATAAGATCATCATAAACACCCTCAAGCACCTCATGTCATGTCAAAGCCACCGAGCCATGTGCCTAGTTCTATGTATGAGACTTCTCATTGGTAGACATCATGCAACGATTTAGCACCCAAAGCTATATAAAATAAGCACAAATGACATGGGAGCACATTTTCCAAGCAATTTACATTTCATTTTCAGATTTGCATTTGGTACATGAAATGTCTTTGCGACAAAAAGGAACTTATGCCCCTCCACAAGATAAAGCAAGAGGGATAAACATTCATGATGACAAATGAGCCTTTGGCCCCATGTGATCAAAATAAGCTATCCAATCACAAATTAAGCATAGCCAAGCCACAAAAACATGACAAGATCATATAAAGGCATATACTCACAAGAGAGCATACATATCGCATTTTTCAAAAACATAGCTAGCAACCATGGGCATAAACCAAGATCATCAAGAGATAAGCCAAACTAACCATAACATACCCAACTAGCTCACAAGATCATATATAGCACATCATGGTGAACAATGTATATAAGAGAAGCTTTTCCTACCACAATGCATATAATACAAATGCATGCAACCTAAAATACAAAGATGCCTATACATCATGATACAAAATGCAATGCAAATGCAAACATGCACAAAAGGAAAGGTATACATATGCGACAAAGGAGCTCCCACACCCAACTCAAGAAATCAAACACACACCAAGTTCCCCCCCCCCGCAAACGAGTGAAAGTTGCTTGATCTAGGGGCTTGGTGAAAATATCGGCTAGTTGGTCATGTGTGGGTACATGAATCAAAGCTATTTTCCCTTTCTCCACATTGTCTCTCAGAAAATGATACCTCACTTCTATGTGCTTGGTTTTGGAATGGAGCACTGGGTTCTTTGCAACGCTTACGGCACTGGTGCTGTCACATAGGAGTGGGACATGGGTATACTCCTCACCAAAGTCACTCATGGTGTATGTGATCCAAAGGAGCTGAGAGCAACAACTAGTAGCGGCTACATACTCTGCCTCGGTAGTGGATTGAGCAACACTCTACTATTTGCGGGAAGACCAAGACACCAAAGAAGAACCCAAGAACTGGCAAGTCCCACAAGTGGACTTCCTATCCAACCAACACCCGGCAAAATCCGCGTCTAAAAATCAATGAAGCGCCAAAGAAGAAGACGTGGAGTACCAAAGGCCGAAGTTGGGAGTGTATCGCAAATACCTGAATATGCGCTTGACTGCCTGCCGATGCAAAGTCCTTGGAGACGCTTGAAAACGAGCGCATAGACATACTGAGAATTGGATGTCCGGCCTCGTCGCCGTCAAGTACAGGAGTGACCTGATCATGCTTGGGTACTCCTTCTAGTCCACGTGTTCACCTTCCTCGTCCGCATCAAGTGCTGTAGTCGTACTCATAGGCGTCGCCATGGCCTTGGAGTCCTCCATCTTGAACTTCCCCACAATGTCATTGGTGTACTTTGCTTGGTGCACAAATGTTCCTTCCTTCGACTGCTTGATCTGGAGGCCGAGGAAGAACTGCAACTCACCCATCATGTTCATCTCGAACTCCCTACTCATGTCTTCTGCAAACCTTGCAACTAAAGAGTGAGATGAGCCACCAAAGATAATATCATCCACGTATACCTAAACAATCAGAATAAAAACGCCCTGCCTGAGGAGAAACAAGGTCTGATCTACCTTCCCCATCTCAAAGCCCTTAGCAAACAGAAACCCCCTCAACCTACCATACCAAGCCCTGGGCGCCTGTTTCAACCCATAGAGCGCCTTTCTCAACTTGTACACCCGGTGGGGATACTTCTCACTCTCAAACCCCAGTGGTTCACAAACACCTCTTCCTCCAACACACCGTTCAGGAAGGCACTCTTCACATCCATTTGGTACAATTTGAACCCTTTAGCCACGGAAAAGGCTAGAAGGATCCTAATCGCCTCCAAACGGGCTACGGGAGCAAAGGTCTCCTCGTAGTCGATCACCTCCTTCTAACTATACCCTTGCGCCACCAACCTCGACTTGTTTCTCACCACTTCTCCATTCTCCCTCTTTATTTTTCCACACCCATTTTGTCCCGATCGGCTTACAACCCGGTGGAGGATCTACCAACTCCCAAACTTGGTTGCTCTCAAAGTTCTCCAACTCCTCATGCATTGCGTTGACCCAATTAGAATCAGATAAGGCGTGTCCAATGTCTTTGGGCTCAAAATTAGCAACGAAAGCAGCATGAGCAAAGTGAGAATTGTTTCGAACCCTCGACCGAGTAGTGCATTCATTGAGATCCCCGATGATCCTCGAAGCTGGGTGATCCACTTGAACTCGCCGGGGAGGTTCTCGCCTTGAAGCAACCTCCCCCTCAACTGCAGCTTCTCCTTGATCTAGGATTGTCATCATGGGTGTAGGAGAGGGCCCGTTCTCGATTGTAGTCTACATAGTAGGTACATGCTCAGCCGCGGGCACCACACCGCCATCCTCATCATCTCCATGTTCATGCTCCTCCTCCTGAAAGATCTCCTCGCCAAGCTCATCATCACCTGCACAATCAAAGACAAGAGAGCTACGTGGCTGTGTCTCGTCGAAGGTAACCTCGCAAGTCTCCACGATTTGGTTAGTTTTCAAGTTGAGCACACGGAATGCTCTAGAGTGAGTAGCATAACCAAAGAAAATACCATCGACAGACCTAGCCTAAAACTTATCCAAATTCTTGCCTTTCTTCAGAATAAAGCACTTGCATCCAAACACATGGAAATGACTTACCTTGGGAGTGCGACCGTGCATCATCTCATAGCACGTCTTCTTCTTGAATGCTCGAAGGAAAATCCTGTTCGAGACATAGCACACGTTATTGACCGCCTCAGCCCAGAACCTCCTCAGAGTCCTATGCTCATCGAGCATCGTCTGAGCTATCTCACACAAGGTTCTGTTCTTCCTTTCCACCACGCCATTCTGGGGAGCTATATACGAACTCGAAAACTGGTGTTCAAGACCCAAGTCATGGCAAAAGGTTTCGAAACGAGAGTTTTTAAATTCTGAGCCATTGTCACTGCGGATCGCTCGTATGGCATCTCCGTGCTTCTCGTTCTTCAACCTCAAGACAAGATCTCGAACAAAACCAAACGTCACCCCCTTCTCCTCCAAAAAGAAGACCCAAGCATACCGAGAGTAGTCGTCCACCACAACTAGGACGTACCACTTCCCACCCACAGATCGCTCACGAGCTGGGCCAACAAGGTCCATATGGAGCAGCTCGCATGGACGCTCCGTCATCACATCGGTGAGGGGCGGATGGGAAGAGGCTACCATCTTGGCATGCCTACACGGCGCACAAACCAACTCTTTCTCAAACCTCAAATGGGGCAATCCTCGGACCAAATTGAGTTTACTTAAGCGAGACAAAAGGTCAAAGCTCAAGTGACTCAATTTCCTATGCCACTTCCACAACTCACTCGTAGAACCAGCCAAAAAGCAATGAGCCACACCAGAAGACTGAGAGAAATCCGCTCGAAAGATTTGACCCTTGGGAACAGCCATGCAAACTAGGTCCCCTCGAGAATCCAAAATCCGAGAACCACCAGGCCGAAACAACACCTCAAAGCCCTCATCCAAAAGCTGGGACACGGAAAGCAAATTAAACCCGAGCGATTGAACAAGAGCAACCTGCCTGAGAGTGACCTTGTCACTTACCTTAATCTCACCTTCTGAAAGCACACGCCCACGCCCATTGTCCCCAAAGGTGATCTATGTCTTGGACACCACCATCTGCTCCAAAGTGGAGTTAGCACAATCCAAAGCATCACGCCTACCAAAGCTACCACCACGAGAACCACCACGAGTACTACCACGCGGGAACCACCCCTGTCTCGCTGGAGGAGAACGAAAGCCACGAAAGGAGGACTGTGGACCGTTGCTCCTTTGAGACTCAAAGCTATGACTCCTCCCACCATCATATTGATCACAAGGTGGAGAATGTCTAGCAAACTAACAAAGAGAGGGGGAACAACTTCCACCTTATGGATTCTTGTGTCATGCCTAGGAGAACCAGACGCAAACACAATTCCTCGAATTCTTCCAAATGAAAGTAGGGGTCTTCATTGATCGCTCCAAAGAAAGGTCGATCCTGAACCATGCCCATAATGTGGAAATGAAGTTCATGGTCGGATGTGGAAGTTGATGGATCATTGAACACATAAGTTGAGGCGGAGAGGTCGTGAAAGGATGGCCTCTCCATGGGTAACGGGGGTAAAGGTAGAAACAAAGAAAAATGAAAAGATACGAGGACCACTGGGTACGAAGATAGATACAGCAACCGTTCCCCGGCAACGGCGGTAGAAAGCTTGTTGGGTATTTTAGCGACACACGAAATAAATCCGCAAGCGCACGGATACCGTTGTAGTTTTCACCTCAGAGTATTCCAAGGGTATCGAATCCAAGGGAACGTGTGTGTACTAACTTCGTACAGTCGGTCGAAGGACACACCCAGATAAGAGGCAAGGATAGAGAGGATTCCTAAAGATAGTACTATAGATGAGATTAAAGGTCGATCTCTAGATAGAACTTGGCTTAGGGTACCGATAGCCCTGACTTAATAGGTGACTCCGCTACGCGGATCTATGTGGAACGAGCTCTGACTATATCCTGCCGCGGAGGATCAACGAGGGCCAGAAGGGCTGTCACCACCTCCTGGACTGCCTCTACCTAACCTTGGGATAAGCCGAACGGATGATAACCGGTAGCGTGTCACAACATCCACGCTATGGTTACTTCCGTAGCCAATGGACTACAGCACCCTGTACTAATAGAACTACGACCACGGAAGAGAAATGATCTCACTCACTATAGGTACTACTAGCTTATACTAAAGGCATACGAGAGAGCACTCTGTCCCGTACTATGCTTCCAATGTATACGAACGACTTGCAGCAGACGAACGCATAAACCCAGGATCTACGCACTACCAGAGGAAAAAGGCTACTCATGCAACCTAGCATAAACTATTAGAAAGGAATCATGAACACACTTTATTCTAATCAGAGCATGCAAGCATATCCAATTTATTCTAAACGAAGAACATGCATACAAACGGATATCAGCACTTATGAGCCTATGCTACAAGATCGAAAGGTAGTGTTCGAAGAACAGAAGCCTCTAAATCAAGAACAAGCGAAGAACACAAGAACATATCACGTATGTATGAATGCCACTTTAGTCTAAATAGGAAATGCGGAAATACTTACTTTACTCTAATTGAAGAACAAGCATCCATAGAGATACAACTCTTTCTCACTCTCCTACTCTCTAATCTACCAAGGAGAGGCCTCTCCTTTGAAGGGAAGCTCTCATCCTTGGGTGAAGTGGTGTGTCCCTATTCTAACACCCTCCCCTTCTATTTATAGGCTAGGGAGTGTGGGAGTTAGGGGGTGTTTCAACAGTGTTTGGGGCGCCCCCGGTACTGTAGTGTACTGTAGAAGGAGCCTCCAGGTCGGTGGAAGGAAGAACCGGAGGAAAACCGGATCCTAGGGGTGAGAACCGGTGTTGAACCGCTCGAACCAGTGCTGAACCGACGCAAAAAATGGAAAAATCCGAGGGAACCAGGCCAACCGGCCAAACTGACGTACAGTGGCCCTCCTCAGCGCGCCACGCGTCCACCTGGGCGGTTCCGCCTGTGCGCCCGCGTGCGGCCGTATATGCCCGCGGGGGCCGGCTGGGGGCCAACGGCAGGGCGCCGCGTGGCCTGGCGCCCGGCCCAGGCGCGCGTGGCCGCCCGCCACGTGGCACCGCCTGGTGCCTCACCGCGTGGCTGGCGTACGGCGGATGGGGTGCTGGCGTCATGCTGACGTCAGCGTGATGTCAGCGCGCCATATTATTTTGTCTTTTTTATATTTTCTTCATCCGATCTCCAAAGTAGGCAAATAATATATCCATTTCGATCGTCTCGACGAGCCCGTCGCAATGGTGTAATCCAATATGGCATTTGAGGTTGTTTATGATGACGCCCTTTATAAGCCTTTGCTTTACTTGTTCTCAACTACTGTACTATTTAGTACGTATTTTGGAGTGTCCTGCAACAAAAGTCAGAAACACCAACACTTGTGGAGATTGTTAGTATAAAGCCCTATTCTAGTGTTGATGATCAATTTTCATTTATTTAATGCAGGAGTTGACGGTGTAAAAGTGGTACTTAACAGCCGTCAACAACACCCCCACACTTGACCCTTGCTCGTCCCGAGTGAAGGGAGAACAAATCAAGTGGGACATGATATCCAAAGGTATGAAGTGAGCATAAGAGATATTCCAAACCATACCTTGTACTTGTGAACTTTGTGGAGTGGCTATCATGCCATCTTTGGTAGTTGAGGAATGGAACGGTCATGAATCAAATCACCTCTGCTTAACATGTCAAGTAACTTGGGATTTTGCAATAAGTTTTCAAAACAAACCTTTGCATAGCTCCTCATTTGATTTTCTCAGATCGCTCAATGTGTATATGTCCTCACCAAGGCATTAGATTTGCCTTTCTTTCATCCTACTTCTAATGATGGCTATATGCGGAGCTCAGGTTAGGATAAAAGATAAAGCATACTTGCATCACATCTATTGCAAAGTAAAAAACCGGATCCACGGAGAAAAACAATTCATACAATCGGATCAAGATGTGCACGTGTGAAGGACCGATTAGGCGACCAGAGAGGGGGGGAGTGAATCGGAGCCGATAAAAATTCTTCCAAAGGATGAACTCGGCCTATGCCCCAAATCCACAACCAAGGATTCCCACACGAACTTGCCAAGGTCACGTAGTCACAACGGACCCTACCAACCCTAGGAACAAGTCTCAAACGAATTCCAAGCGGAAGCACAACTCAAGAAGCAAAGGACTTAGGCAAATCTGCCTGGGCAGGACGGACGGTCCGATCGACCCTCGCGGACGGTCCGTTGAGACCTGGCGGACGGTCCTTCTGAGCCCCTCGTGCGGACGGTCCGTATTAACGGACAGAACCTCCAGTACCGCACCTCGAAAATACGGACGGTTCGACGCAATACCACGGACGGTCCGATGACTGCGGACGTTCCGTGACCCCTGCGCGGATGGTCCGTCCCCCTCGCGGACAGTCCGTTACCCATGGACGGACAGTCCGAAAACTTCACGCAACAAAACTCTAACACTCAAACAGATTGACGCGTGAGCTCGCAAGAACTGGACGAACAAGCGACGAACTGGCAACCCGCGGACGGTCCGCCAAGACCCTACGGACGATCCGTCCCTTGCGAACAAAACAGCCCAAGCTCAAGAACGCGAAGTCAACTCCACCAATCCATCCATGGATCTCCCAAACGGCTTCAGCTCCTGAGGCAAGATTTGGGGAAGATGTGAAGCGTCCCTAGGGGATGCTATGCCCCAAAACTTGAGACCTCAAACCAACTAAATCGTCGGGAATCGATCACGAACCGAGGTCTACCAAAAAGCTAGGGAACCATGAAGGACCGAACTGGCGACCAGAGAGGGGGGAGTGAATGGGAGCCGATAAAAATTCTTCTCGAAGGAGATGGCTACTCCAACAAGATGAACACAGTAATCCAAAACACGTCTCCGGCTCAACTACCCAAGTTGGCCAAGACGACGTAGCCACTGGAGTGCTACTGGTCCTAGGAACCAACAACCACCTAACCCTACTCGAGAACGCAGCGGAACAAGCAACTCGAGCACCACTGGACTGCACCGGTCAGACCGGTCACACACACCGGTCAGACCGGTCCCTGCTGGAGCAACCTGGCAAAATCTGAGAACTTCTACAGAAGGCTCCCACACCGGTCAGGCCGGTGTAGCTCGCTGGTCAGACCGGTCCAAGCCAAGAAATCCCAAACTCTTCTCGATGGAGATGGAAACTCCAACAAGACGAACACGGCTTCCAAAACACATCTCCCACCCAACTACCCAAGTTGGCCAAGACCACGCAGCCACTGAAGTGCTCCTGGTCTTAGGAACCAACAACAACCAAAGCCTACCCGAGAACGCAGCGGAAAAACCAACTCGAGCAGCTACTGGACTGCACCGGTCAGACCGGTCGCACACACCGGTCAGACCGGTCCCTGCTGGAGCGCCCTTACAGAACCTGAGAACTTCCACAGAAAGCTCCTACACCGGCCAGGCCGGTGTAGCACGCCGGTCAGACCGGTCCAAGCCAGGAAGACCCAAATACACAAACCTGACCTTCCATCTCCAAGCCGAACCAAACTCGAAACAGCAGCCACACAAGATAACAGGGAACTCACCAACATGTTCACCTGACCAAAACCCAACTAGGGTCGGCACCGGTCAGACCGGTGTGATCTGAGCTCTCGGGATGAATAGCCACCCGCGGGTCAACTCCCCCAAATCCAACTCCCGATCTCCCGATTCGCTCCACGGATTCGCACAAGACTTTGGGGATAGTAGGAACACCTCATGGGCACTCCATAGCCAAGATTTGGTCCACCAAAACTTGCTAGAACAAGAGGTCGGCACCGGTCAGGCCGGTGAGAGGCACCGGTCAGACCGGTGTGATCTGAGCTCTCGGGATGAATAGCCACCCGCGGGTCAACTCCCCCAAATCCAACTCCCGATCTCCCGATTCGCTCCACGGATTCGCACAAGACTTTGGGGATAGTAGGAACACCTCATGGGCACTCCATAGCCAAGATTTGGTCCACCAAAACTTGCTAGAACAAGAGGAATCGAAGAAATCCCACCAAGAACGCCTCTAACCCTAGAGAGGAGAAAACCCCAAAATCGAGCCCCTTTGCTCACGGATTTGGGAGGGGAATCAAAGGGAAAAGAACCACGAAGGGTTCAAGCTTACATCCCCCACCAAATCCCAAAGAGAATGGCCTCGAATCCGCCACAAGAAATTCGCCAAGAAAAGGCTCCGAAAATCCCCAAAAAGAAGAAACGGGAAAGACACAACCAAGCCTTGAGGAACCACGACGAATCATCTATACATACCAAGAAGGTTCATACTAGGTCTAGCTTGCCCCCCGATCATCCTTCCTCTCACAAGATCTCATCGTGAAGCTCTCAAGCTAGGCCTAGAAATTCCAAAGGAAAAATGGAAGAGGAAAATAGCAAAACAAAATGAGCTAGGGTTCCAAGAGCTAGGGTTATATGGAGGCTAGCCGAAAGTCGAAACTACCCCTAATACCTAACACTAGGATACACGCCCCCGAGGGGCACTTTGGGAATCTTCGTCGTCGCACCATCGGAACGATGCCCGGTGACCGCACCCTGCGTAGCCTCGACGCACGCCATGCGATCCCGACGTGTGTCCTCCGCTTCGAAGTCTCCGGACTGCGTCGTCGCACACCGGTCAGACCGGTGTCCTCCACCGGTCAGACCCACTGGTCAGACCGGTCCGATGCTACTGCACCTCCGTCTTCGGTCTTGGCTTTGTGGATCAACCAAGAAACCCAGTGGTTTTCTGGTGAACCACTGGAAACCCCGCGAACTCGGTGTAGCCTCCGCCAATCACCACTCATGACTCGGCTCCCACGTAGTCCCGGCTCGACCTTGGTTTTGATGCTCAACCAAGAAACCGTCCATGACTTCATCTTGCCGTTCTTGCCACCATGCGGTCCGCACTTGACCCCGCTGGCCACCGGGTCCCTCGAGCCAAGCCTACTTGTCTTCTCCACACCTGGAGGCCTACCCGGCAACGACCTTTCGCGCTTGCTCTTCACCTGCACCAACACCAGTCAAGCCGCAACCTGCACCTGCAATACTTAGCCAAGAATAAGTCCACACCACGTTGTCAATCACTCATCACACCAGGAAGCGACCATCCACCGGTCCTCGAACCACACAGGCTCTCAATCTCCCCCTTGATGAGTGCATTGACAACACACATGTTTTGGTAACCAAAGAGAAAAGGAAAAGAAAAGAAACGACTAAAAGAAACTCAAACAAGTGATCGAAAGCCAACCAAAGGCAAAAGAACAAGATCATTTGAAAGAGGAAAGTCTCGGTCCCCTGAGGCAAGGGCAACGGCTCGACACAACCGAGACAAAAACATGCTCAAGCAAAGAGCACAAGCCATCAAACCAAAGCTCGAAAACCACAAAGAGCTCCCCCTGCACACATGCAAGCTCCCCCTGAACCAATGCAACTCCCCCTGGACGAATGCATGCAAACCACTTCACAAAAAAGGAGCAGTTGCCTCCGCCTTGCTCTGACCGGTCAGACCGGTCCACCTCACCGGTCAGACCGGTGAACTAGATCGCCCAGCACCTGACACTCACACCGGTCAGACCGGTGCATTCCACCGGTCAGGCCGATGACCACCTGGGAAAAACTGGGAACTGCACGAGCTCAAAACTAGCTCGAAACCACTTGGAAACCTTCTAAAAGCATGCAGCAAGCCAAAACATGCTCAAACTTCTCCCCCTTGTTGACAATGCATGAATCAAGCCAAAAATGGAAAAAATGCAACCTAGAGCTTCTCAAATAGACAAAATTCGACATAGGATGCTACACATGTCCAAATGAGCAAATTAGATACTCTATAGCTTCGTAAAGGCATCAACTACAAGATCACCAAGTTTCACAACCATTGGATGAAGCTAAGATAGAATTGAGTATTTTTGTGAAAAAAAACACCCTCTCATGAGCAAAGTCCTAAACATGAGCAAAACATGTCAAAATGGCAAAGCCACACAAACTTCATGCTAGGACAACCATTCTAAGCTAAGACCATCATAAACACCCACAAGCACCTCATGTCATGTCAAAGCCACCGAGCCATGTGCTTACTTCTAAATATGAGACTTCTCATTGGTAAGCCACATGCAACAGTTTAGCACCCAAAGCAAATTAAATTAAGGAAATATGACATGGGAGCACATTTTCCAAGCAATTTACATTTCATTTTCAGATTTAAATTTGGTACATGAAATGTCTTTGCAACAAAAAGGAACTTATGCCCCTCCACAAGATAAAGCATGGGGGCTAAACATTCATGATGGCAAATGAGCCTTTGGCCCCATATGATCAAAATAAGCTATCCAACCACAAATTAAACATAGCAAAGCCACTAAAACATGTCAAGATCATATAAAGGCATTTACCCACAAGAGAGCATGTATGTGACAATTTTCAAAAAGCATAGCAAGCAACCATGGATATAAATCAAGATCATCAAGAGCTAAGCCAAACTAACCATAGCTTACCAAACTAGCTCACAAGGACATATATATCATACCATGGTGAACAATGTATATAGGAGAAGCTTTTCCTACTCAATGCATATGATACAAAATGCAAGCAACCTAAGATACAAAGATGCCTATACATCATGTTACATATGCCATGCAAAATGCTAGAAATGCACAAAGGAAAGCTATACATATGCTACAAAGGAGCTCCCACACACCCAACTCAAGAAATCAAATAAACACCAAGCTCCCACGCAAATGAGTGAAAGTTGCTTGATCTAGGGGTTTGGTGAAAATGTCAGCTAACTGGTCATGTGTGGGTACATGGATTCTATGTGCTTGGTTTTGGAATGGAGCACTAGGTTCTTTGCAACGCTTATGGCACTGGTGCTATCACATTGAAGTGGGACATGGGTATACTCCTCACCAAAGTCGCTCATGGTGTATGTGATCCAAAGGAGCTGAGAGCAACAACTAGCTGCGGCCACATACTCTGCCTTGGTAGTGGATTGAGCAACACTCGATTGTTTGCGGGAAGACCAAGACACCAAAGAAGAACCCAAGAACTGGCAAGTCCCAGAAGTGGACTTCCTATCCAACCGACACCCGGCAAAATCCACGTCTGAAAATCCATGAAGAGCCAAAGAAGAAGACGCGGAGTACCAAAGGCCGAAGTCGGGAGTATGTCGCAAATACCTGAATATGCGCTTGACTGCTTGTCGATGCGAAGTCCTCGGAGACGCTTGAAAACGAGCGCACAGACATACCGAGAATTGGATGTCCGGCCTCGTCGCCGTCAAGTACAGAAGTGACCCGATCATGCTCCGGTACTCCTTCTGGTCCACGTGTTCACCTTCCTCGTCCGCATCAAGAGCTGTAGTCGTACTCATAGGCGTCGCCATGGCCTTGGAGTCCTCCATCTTGAACTTCCTCACAATGTCCTTGGTGTACTTTGCTTGGTGCACGAATGTTCCTTCCTTCGACTGCTTGATCTGGAGTCCGAGGAAGAACTGCAACTCACCCATCATGCTCATCTCAAATTCCCTGCTCATGTCCTCTGCAAACCTTGCAACCAAAGAGTTAGACAAGCCACCAAAGTCAATATCATCCACGTATACCTGCACAATTAGAATCTCCTTGCCCTGGCTGAGGAGGAACAAGGTCTGATCGACCTTCCCCATCTCAAACCCTATCTCAAACAGGAACCCCCTCAACCTACCGTACCAAGCTCTAGGCGCCTGCTTCAACCCATACAGCACCTTCCTCAACTTGTACACCCGGTGGGGGTACTTCTCACTCTCAAACCTCGGTGGTTGCCTCACATACACTACTTCCTCCAAAACACCGTTCAGGAAAGCACTCTTCACGTCCATTTGGTACAATTTGAACCCTTTAGCCACGCAAAAGGCTAGAAGGATCCTAATCACCTCCAAATGGGCTACGGGAGTGAAGGTCTCCTTGTAGTCGATCCCGTCTTTCTGACTATACCCTTGCGCCACCAACCTCGACTTGTTTCTCACCACCTCTCCTTTCTCTCCCTCTTTGTTTTTCCACACCCATTTTGTCCCAATCGGCTTACACCCTGGTGGAGGATCCACCAACTCTCAAACTTGGTTCCTCTCAAAATTCTCCAACTCCTCATGCATCGAGTTAACCCAATTATGATCAGATAGCGCGTGTCCAATGTCTTTGGGCTCAAAAGTAGCAACAAAAGCATCATGAGCAAAGTGAGAATTGTTTCAAACCCTTGACTGTGTAGTACGTTCATTGATGTCGCCGATGATCCTCGAAGCTGGGTGATCCTCTTGAACTCGTCGGGGAGGTTCTCGCCTTGATGCTACCTCCCCCTCAACACCAGCTTCTCCTTGATCTGGGTTTGTCGTCGCAGGTGTGGGAGAGGGCCCGTTCTCGATCGTAGTCGAAGTAGTCGGAACATGCTCAACCGCGGGCACCACACCGCCATCTTCATCATCTCCATCTTCATGCTCCTCCTCCTGAAAAATCTCCTCGCCAAGTTCATCGTCATCTGCACACTCAAAAACAAGCTGACTATGTGGCTGTGTCTCGTCGAAGGTTACCTCGCAAATCTCCACGATTTGGTTAGTTTCAAGATTGAGCACACGAAATGCTCTAGAATGAGATGCGTAACCAAAGAAAATGCCATCGACAGACCTAGCCTCGAACTTGTCCAACTTCTTCCCTTTCTTAAGAATGAAGCATTTACAACCAAAGACATGGAAGTGACTCACCTTGGGTGTGCGAGGGTGCATCAACTCATAGCAGGTTTTCTTCTTGTGGACCCTGAGGTAGATCCTGTTGGACACATAGCACGCGGTATTGACCGCCTCAGCCCAGAACCTTCTCGGAGTCCTATGCTCGTCGAGCATCACCCGAGCCATCTCGCACAAGGTTCTATTTTTCCTTTCCACCATGCCATTCTGGGGGGCGCGTATACGGACTAGAGAACTGGTGTTCAAGACCCAAGTCATGGCAAAAGGTTTCAAACTGAGAGTTTCTTAATTCCAAGCCATTGTCACTGCGGATCGCTCGTATGGCATCTCCGTGCCTCTCATTCCTCAACCTCAAGATAAGATCTCGAACAAAACCAAACATCTCCCCCTTTTCCTCCAAAAAGAAGACTCAAGCATACCGAGAGTAGTCATCCACCACAACTAGGACGTACCACTTCCCACCCGCAGATCGCACACGAGCTGGGCCAACAAGGTCCATATGGAGCAGCTCGCATGGACGCTCTGTCATCACATCGGTGAGGGGTGGATGGGAAGAGGCTACCATCTTGGCATGCCTTCACGGCGCACAAACTAACTCTTTCTCAAACCTCAACCGTGGCAATCCTCAGACCAAGTTGAGTTTACTCAAGCGAGACAAAAGGTCAAAGCTTAAGTGACCCAACTTCCTATGCCACTTCCACAACTCACTCGAAGAACCAGCCAAAAAGCAACGAGCCACACCCGAAGACAGAGAGAAATCCGCTCGGAACACTTGACCCTCGGGAACGACCATGCGAACTAGGTCCCCTCGAGAATCCAAAATCCGAGAACCACCAGGCCGAAACAACACCTCAAAACCCTAATCCAAAAGCTGGGAAACGGAAAGCAGATTGACTCCGAGCGATTGAACAAGAGCAACACGCCTGAGAGTGACCTTCTCACTTACCTTAATCTCACCTTCTGAAAGCACACGCCCTCGGCCATTGTCCCCAAAGGTGATGTATGTCCTGGACACCACCGGGACGGGACTTGAGAACCACCCCTTGTCTCCGGTCATATGCCTCGAGCAACCCGAGTCAATTAACAAAACGTTCCTCAAGTCTCCCACCTGAAATTCAAAAGCGAGCACGTGAGTGAACAAACGACTCAGCACTGGGGTTAGTACCAAAAGAGCAAAACCAGTGCCGAGCCATTTGCTCCAAAGTGGGGTTAGCACACACCAAATCATCACGCCTATCAAAGCTACCACCACGAAAACTACCACGGGAACCACCACGAGGGAACCACCCCTGTCTAGCTGGAGGAGAACGAAAACCACGAAAGGAAGACCGTGGACCGTTCCTCCTCTCCATCTCAAAGCTACGACTCCTCCTACCCTCGTATTGAGCACGAGGTGGAGAACATCTAGCAAACTGACCACCTGCAAACTCACCATGCCAACCACCAAAACCACGACCACCAGAACCGAACCGAGCATCCGCACGAGCACGGAAACTGAACTGCTGTCTGCCCAGACCAGCACCGTTCTGACCGGTGGAGTGCACCGGTCTGACCAGTGGTGCTCGGCCAGCAGCACTACATGCCACCTTTCGAGCTCCCCAAGCCGGAACCGTCCTCACAATTGCCTTGGCCCTGGGCATTTGCATACGAGGCTCAGCTACACCATTTGAAGGGCGGTAACTGTCCTTGTTAGCCCACTCCTTAGCCATTCTCTCCTCATGCTTCCTCTTGAAGCAAAACTCACCCTTGTGACCATCTCTCCCACAATAGTCACAATGAAACCTTATGAGCTTAGGTTTAGGCTTGGGTTGGGGCTGCTCACTTGGTTTCTCCTCACACGGCTTCTCACCCTTTTTCCCAACGAACTCATTCCCCAAGTCACTCTTGAACTTGATGGGTTTTTGGAAATCATTTGTGGGGTGAGGAAATATGGGAGGATCTGGGGTTGTGTCAACTTTGTTTCTCAGTGGGTTGGGCTTAGGAGCATAGGCATTTTTGTGGAAGGTTTTTGGTGGTGCTTGGATATCACCAATCTTCTCTCCTCCCTCACCACTGCACTCTCCAATCTTATCCGACCCAAGCGCTTGCCCATCATAGCGCTTGTATGCCTCTATCATCATCCTAAGATGTGGTTTATGACCCGACAACCAACCCATCATTTTCCTCAACTCATCATTCACATCCTGCAAGCGATCCACATAATGTGCAAGTTCCAGATTCTTCAAAGCATGCAATTCACAAGTAGAGCAAGAAGTGGGAATAGGCTCTTTCAACTTAGCCTCAAGCGAAATAGTGTAAGCATGCATCTCATCAATCTGTCCATGCAAAACAGGGCAAGAAGTGCAAGCACCTAGCAAGGCAGGTCTAGACTTAAGCTCAGCCACTTCAACCCTAAGCACATCTAGTTCATCACAAGTAGAGGCATGCTTATCCTTAAGAGCAGTAAGATCAGCTAGGTACAAAGAGCAATCACAACAATCAATCTCATCAGAAACCACAGGTGAAGCCTTAAGCGAATCTATCTCAAGCTTATCATCAAGGTTCTGGGTTTCTAACTCAGCTACTCGGTTCCTAGCATCTTCTAGTGAGGCCCTAAGCTCTTTCCTCATCTTCTTTGCCTCTCTAAGCATATCATCACGATTATCAAGCAACATGCCAAGCCGTTCATTCTCCTTACGCAAGAAGGGAAGCTCGTCACGTACCTCATCCTCGGAGTCAGAGTCCGAGTCGCTCTGGTGACTCTTCTTGCTGCCGGAGCTACGTGCCGTGCCGCAGAAGCCATCTCTCGCAAAGCAGCTTAGCCCACTCAGGTTCTTGGATGACTTCTTGTTCTTGCACTGATCACCTTCATCTTCACTGCTGCTGGAGCTCGAAGAAGAGTAGGTGGAGCTGGAGTCGACTTCGCTCGCTCCGACCATCACTCGGGCCTTGCCTCGGCCGTACTTCTTCCTTGATCGTCGCTCATCCTTGTGCTTGTTCTTGTGCTTGCGATCGCACCTCGATTGGTACTTGCCATCCGTCCTCAACCGGTGCTTGTAACCATCCTTGTTCTCCACCTTCTTCGGACAGTCGGCGACGAAGTGTCCAGGCTTGCCGCACTGAAAGCATGTCCGTGTGGTCCTCCTTGTGTTCACCCAGTTCTCGTGCATCCTCTCGAACCGCCTGGTCAACAGCGCCAGCTCGTCCTCTCCAAGCACGTCAAACTCCTCATCTGGCAAAGACATCAAGGAAGACAAAGAGAACATCCTGGAGGATGGGTTAGCGTTAGACTTAGCACTTGAGCCACCGACGAGAGCAAGACTATGGGAGTCAGTCGGGCTCTCAAGACGGGCTGTCAAACCACGATCAACCTCAGCTGACTTGAGCTTAGAGAACAGTTCGTTCACCGTCAGAGTGGTATACTTCTCTGACTCAAGAATGGCCTCGACCTTTCCATCCCACACGGTACGATCCAGTGCGTGCAAGAGCTTCACGGCTCTTTCATGGTCATCATACGGGAGGACATCCACATCGGCCCTCATGTTGTTCACAACCACCGTGAACCGCTGGAACAAGGCATCAATTGACTCACCGGGGAGATGAGTGAAGTTCTCGTACTCTCTCCGGTAAGTCGCACACAACTGTGCCTAAACTTCAGCATTTCCAGCGTGAGCATTCTTCAGCTCCTGCCAAATCCTACAAGCTAGGTCCTCTGTCTGAACCCGATCGAATTCGGATTGACACAGAGCACGAAACAAGTAGTCGACTGCCCTGTTGTTGGCGTCGAACATATCCCTCGATCCTGGAGCAAGGAAGTTAATCGGATGAACATAAGCTGTGTTCACCGTAACATCCCAAAGGATCTGTCCCTTGCCACGAACGAACGCAGCCATCCGTCTCTGCCACATCTGGTAGTTCTTCCCATCGAAGTGCGGAGGACCCAATCCCCATTCCTGGTATGCCATCTTTGGATCTTAGACTGGTTAGAGCCTCGAAAGACCCGAACCGACTCTGATACCAATTGAAGGACCGAACTGGCGACCAGAGAGGGGGGAGTGAATGGGAGCCGATAAAATTTCTTCTCGATGGAGATGGAAACTCCAACAAGACGAACACAGCTTCCAAAACACGTCTCCGACCCAACTACCCAAGTTGGCTAAGACCATGCAGCCACTGAAGTGCTCTTGGTCTTAGGAACCAACAACCACAAAAGCCTACCCGAGAACGCAGCGGAAAAAACAACTCGAGCAGCTACTAGACTGCACCGATCAGACCGGTCGCACACACCGGTCAGACCGGTCCCTGCTGGAGCACCCTTACAGAACCTGAGAACTTCCACAGAAAGCTCCTACACTGGTCAGGCCGGTGTAGCACGCCGGTCAGACCGGTCCAAGCCAGGAAGCCCCAAATCCACAAACCTGACCTTCTGAGCTCCAAACTGTCAGATGGTGAGATCTGGACAGCCCATGGGGGTGTTAATCCCTGTGGTTTAGTTGTTCGGCGGGGTGGAATCTAAGGCTAAGAACTCGATGGTTGTGCACGGGCACACGGAACACGGAGAACACGGCGAGTTTATACTGGTTCGAGCCTCCGGAGAGTAAAACCCTACGTCCAGTTGTTGGTGTAGATTGCTTGAGGATTGCGTATTGATACAAGGGGTCGCCCTGCCCGCCTTATATTGGCCAGCGGACAAGGTCGGTTCCCAGACTCCAGGTCGGACACGACCAGGAGACCTAAATCTAGCTGACTACGACACTTGCCACATCCGTCGATCTGCTTTGGTCGAAATCCACCGATGTCTTGTCTTGCTCGCCAAGTCTTGAGGTCGTTCTGGATAAGGTCGTCTGGGGAATCTTCTGGAAGGTCTTCAGGAGGTCGTGTGGGTCACCAACTAGGTCGGTTGGGCCCACTAACAGGTCGGCGGGTCTTCTGGTAGGCCGGACCCACTTGTCGGGGACGGCCGTGAGCCTGGTCGGTGGGGACCCAGGGGTACCCATGTCTCACAAGCCCCCGAGTGAGGTGTATGCGCAGCGACCTTAGAAAGGTCATGATGAAGTCGTGGAGCTATCGACAGGTCGAGTAGCATGCACGTCGGTCAAAAAGAACAAATCAACTTAGCAGCGACATGTCTGAAGTCTTTGCCGAACGAAGGAAGGTCGAGTGACGACCTATAGGAAGTATGCTTTCGATAGATCGAAACGACGATAAAAAAATTTCAGAGGGCATCAAGGATGCACTCATAGAGTAGTCTCCGAGCATCGTGGCGGGCAGGATGGCCGGTATGATGATCCAAAAAAGAAAGAGAAGAGAAGGAAAGGCAGGTTGAGTAACGACGTGATGAGAAACAGGTTTCCCAACAGGTCGGTACGACGAAGAAAACAAAGAGGGCATAGAAGACGCACTCGTAGAGTAGTCCCCGAGCATTAAAGCAGGCAGCATGGCTGGTTTGATGCTCATAAGAGAGAAGAAATCTGAGTCATGGTTTTGATTGAACGAAGTGTAGAGACACCCAAATCTCCTAGCATAGCTGCCAGAAGTCTGGCAGGGCCGACCTCAGGGAGGCCTTGTAGGCGTGCCGACCTTAAAGAGGCCTCAAATCAACAATGTCTAGTATCCGAGGATACCCAGCAGGATTTTGAAACGCACAGCGCATGTAGAGGTTGTCTGTAGTGGTCGAAATGATCTATGATGAAGCTGTTGAAAAATATTGATCTTGAACATATGGAGTGTAGAGACACCTAGATATCCTGCATAGCTGCAAATAGTCTGGCAGAGCCACCCGAGGCATGCCGACCTCAAGAAGGTCTCAAAATAAAGCGCCCAAGCACCCGGAGATACTTGACAGAGCCATTAGGCGAGACCCCACAGGGAGGCCTTCATTTTCGACGCAAAATCCTCGGTGTCCAGAGCAGGCTGGCAGGGCTACAAGAGCACACCGACCTCGGAAGGTCACGCATCCGGGGCACCCAACTAGGTTGGCAGGGCCGTAAACATACCGAGGTATTGCAAGACCTAGGTATAAAGGCACGCCGATCTTAGAAGGCCATTTTGGTGCCCAGACGACCAACATAGCTGCTAGCCATCTAGCAGAGCCATGGCACTAAGGTATTGACGACCTCAGCAATAGGCACACCGACCACGGGGGCCCGACGAAAATCGTAGATGTGATAAATCTGGTCTCCAGGCGCCCAGACGGATCTGGCAAAGCAACGAGGCACGCCTACCCCGGAAGTCCTTCAATCGAACCTACGACCATTCTGCTCAGGAAACAGAAATATAGGCTGATTGGAATAGGTCCGTTTACATGCAGAGCCATAGTGGGTGCATCAGGACGCAGAGCCTAGCGGGTGCAATAAAAACGTCGAGTCGTAGAAGGAGTGCATATAGTCGTCATCATCATTTGCAGTAATAACGAGGCTCTGAGCCCTCTGACACATGGTCAGGCTTTGTCTTGTTCCGTAGACTGCAGGGTCACGGGTCAACAGTGGTCGGAGATACTCTTGCTACCCAGAAAACGACAAACTGCCCACGAATCAAGGAGCGCACTATAGCCATGTGATTCTGCGGCGGGCTCAGGCATCGTTGATGCGCTAGCGACAAAGACGTCGCGAGACAGGTATAAAGTCATCGCCTTTAATCACTCACATGTTCACAGGCCTACTGGACCTGTGTGGTTTCAGTGTCATCACTTCACCAGCTGCCCGAGGCCTGGCTTTTGACTATAAATAGCACTGTGAAGCTTGAGGGGGGCACGCACCGAGCATTGCTGAGCTATGAAGCTGCAGAGTAGTTTTGAGGCCATGCCATGGGCATGTGTCCGTCCACCAGATTGTAGGATGTCATGTTTGTAGAAGCTTGAAGCTAGAAGAACTCTTGCGAAATGTAGGCAGCACCCCTACTCTTTGTACCGTGCCTCTGCGTGGTACCAGGTAGAGTTTGGAGGTGATGCTGTAGAGGCCCGAGGTGAAGCTGTAAGTCCTCGACGACCGTGTGATGCTCGTTGAGGGCCTGCAGTCCGCGCCGAAGAGCAAGCTCGTATCTGCATTCCATAGTCAGGCACAAAGTGTGCCCAACTACGTGCGGCGTCGTGCAGTTGTTCACCGCAAGGCTACCATCGAGGTCCTGAGGCAAGAAGAATTCTTGCGACGTACTCTACTGTAGAAGAGTACGCCTCAAGGATTGCTCTAGGTAGATCAGGTCTTCAAGAACGTTTATATTTTTGTGCCGGGTTCTAGATCCAATGAGGTCGTAGGCGACTTGTGTACCTCCGGAGGACCCGTGTAATGTTCGCTCTCTTCTGTCATGTACTGGCCGTTCTGACGAAATTATTCATCAAAGACCAGAAGCCATGTGATTGGGAGCTTATCAACCTTGTGAAGATCAAAATGTGAAATCAGGAGGACCTGATAATTTGACGTTCCTCACGACCTAAACCCGGGGTGCAGGTCGCTGTACTATCTATTGGCGAAAAATTCGGCGTGATCAACTCGCGAAATTATCGGCACGGAGCCGTTAGGGCAAGCTCAATACTGTGGAAGGAGCCGCAACGGGCGGACCCGGTGGGACCCGTATAAATAGAGCAGCGGGGACCATTGTTGACTGCACGGTTCATCTTCTACCTCCCGTCGCCGTCACCGCCAGAGCCACCACGCCTTAGCCGCCACGGTTCCACATCCAACCTCCGCCCTAACTTCCCTAATCCGCCACCATCTCTAGCCGGCCGCGCACCAGCCCCGCTATCCGCACCCTGCGCCGCCGCGCATGCGCATCAAAACCCAAGTGACATTTAGATCCAGATCCATTCGAGCTCGAGAAATGGCAGCACCGGTCCGTGCGATTCCCGACCTGCAGATGGTGTGGGACTCTTCAACGATGACGGAGACGAAGATTTAAGCACTGGTGGACCGCGGGTTGTTGAGGCCTAAGGCAGAAGTGGAGTGGAAGGCGCCGACGGGCGAGGCTTTCCCAACGGAAGATGTCAGGGAGCAGGTCATCTTTGGTTCCTTCTTCGAGCGCGGGTTCAACATCCCCGCCAGTGATTTCTTCCGAGGGCTTCTCTTCTACTACAAGTTGGAGCTGGTACACCTCGTCCCCAACTCCATCACTGTGGTGTCGACGTTTATTCATTTCTGTGAGGCGTATCTGGGGATATCGCCTCACTTCCTTCTGTGGAGGCATCTTTTCTGTGTGAAGACCACCGGCAAGCATGCCGGTGTTGTAGGGGCTGTGATGTTCTGCTTGAGGTCGGGCCTCAAGTCAGAGTGGATTGATACAGACCTGCCAGACAACACCGCTGGATGGAGGTCGGATTGGTTCTACATTGCTGATCAAAAGCCGGTGCTCCTGAAGCAAACTGGGCGCAAGCCCGTGAAGATTCCAGAGTGGGACCTGGGGCTGTCTTCGCGTGAGGTGGACAATGTCAAGGAAGTGCTTGCACTGGTCACCGACCTCAAGGAGAGGGGTGTGACAGGAGGTTCCATCGCTAGGTCTTTCTGCCGGCGCCTGATCCAACCGATCAAGGATCGGGTGCACCCGGCGTACGAGTACTGGGGACAATCGGACCCCACCCGTGAGGTCAACTGCAAAGTCCCCAAGGAGGAGATGGCGGCTAGGGTGTCGCAGATCTATGCCGGGAAGGCACGGATCAAAAAGTGCCCAAAGGCGTAGTCGTTGAGCCGGCCAGCTGACCCAGTAAGTCTTGGAACTACTAGGTCGTTTACTATGTTCTTTTGCTTTTACGTCGTTCTTACTTCTTTGCTCTTCACTCGTCGCAGGAATGAGAAAGGCAGTTTTGGTGTCCGGCCCCTCTTCCGGAAGGCGAAGAACCTCGTCGGAAGCTAAGGTCGGATAAGTATCAACCTCCAGCAGCTAGGCTACTGGAGAATTACGAGTCCGACTCGTCGGTGGAGGCTGATGAAGACACTGACCCGGAGGTCGGTGATGATGCCACGAATCAGCAAGAGGCAAGCAACGCTGCGAATCCCAAGCGCAGGACCAGGGCGGTGGCGGCGAAGCAGTCAGTCGCGACGGCTGCTGCGAAGGTCGAAGCAGCGAAGACCGCCAAGCTCGAGGCGGAGAAGAAGAAGAAGAGGAAGAGGAAGATGAGCCCTCCACCGGCGGTCGAGACGCCGGTGATTCCTACACCATCGACCAGGGAGGTCGAGTTCGATGAAGATGAGGTCATCGATGACCCGCCGGTTGTTGAAGACCGGACGGCGAGGAGGTCGTTGAGTCCCGCGGCCAAGAGGCAGCGGGAAGTGACGCAAAAGACGACGGAGGACGACCTCCGTCAAGGTATGGAGGCGCAGCGGGCTGCTGCAAGAGCGCAGGCGAGGATGCCTGTGCTGGTCAAAGTGTGGCCTTTCAGGCCTAAGTTACACGCCCCAGCTACTGTGAGGTAGGGTCGTTTCTCTAAAACTTGCTCATGTCTTGGTCTATGTTGGTTGTTTGTTTTCTTTGCGTTTTGTTGATGGAGACGACGGCAGGTCGGTTGTCCGGCCTCAGCGTGCCCTGGGCGATCAAGGGTCTCCTTCCCGTACCAGGTCGGATGACCATGAGGTCAAAGCTCGGACCCTAGTTGACGATGCCAGGACAGCAACTCCGCCGCCTGCTGCTGACACTGGGGCACAAGGCTTTGTGGGCGACGTCGGGGCATCAACCTCCCCCCCTGTGATCGACGCGGACCCTATCAATGCGGTGCCCAGCACGTCGGATCAGGACCTTACCAAGGACCCGATTCAACTCGAGCAGCCGCCGAAGAATCCAGAAGCATCCGGCGCGCAGGTACCGAGTTCGCCATCGACAGGGCCAACGTTGAGACGTAGAGAGATTGACTGGAATGGTACTCCTTGGCAGGAGGATATCTTCGATGATAATGAGGATATGCGGGCGGTCCGGAACGCGATCTTGACGCTTAACGAAGCGTTGACAGTAAGTCTTTCCCTTGGGCTTATTTGTGAAGATGTAATTTGAAACTTGTAATTGATGACCTGGTTCCTTGGAGCAGTCGCTAGCTGATCGTGCGAAGGGCAGGGCCGACCTGCTGAGGAATGCTGCGGGTGGTCGAGCTTGAGCAGGAGCTCAAGCAGGTCCGTGAGGCGGCAGTGGCAGACAAAAAGAAGCTCGAAGACGAGCTAGCTGAGGAGAGGCGCAAGACGCAGGAGGCCAATACGCAATTTAACGCCGCAAGCGCTGGTAAGGCTTTTTGCTTATTGGTTTGTCACCGTTGTTGTAATGTGTTGCTGGGAGTATGATCTTTTGAAGTACATCGGTGTGTTGTAGATTTCCACAGGCATGAGGATGACCTCAAGAACGACCTGAAGAACACCAAAGAAAGGGTTCGAAGCTTGGAGGTAACCCTGCAAGAGGCCGATGCTGGCGCCAACGAGCTCAAGCGGGTGATGAAGGAGAAAATAGACAATGAGTTGGTCGTAACTCAAAAGCTGACTTATGAGAAACAGGCTTGGCAGGATCTCGAGGTCAACCTCGAGGTAGTGTTGAAGTAATTGCAAAATGACCAAGTGATCATTGCAGGGCAAGAGGTGGAGCTGAATGACCTGAAGAACGCTGCCCACTATGCTATGGACATGATAGCGTCGCAGGTCGAGGGTGAGGAACCCAAGTCTGCTCTTGATCGTCTGAGACCCAGGTGTGGTTCGAGGACCGGTGGATGGTCGCTTCCCAGTGTGATGAGTGATTGACAACGTGGTGTGGACTGATTCTTGGCTAAGTATTGCAGGTGCAGGTTGCGGCTTGACTGGTCTTGGTGCAGGTGAAGAACAAGCGCGAAAGGTCATTACCGGTGAGGCCTCCAGGTGTGGAGAAGACAAGTAGGCTTGGTTCGAGGGACCCGGTGGCTAGCGGGGTCAAGTGCGGGCCGCATGGTGGCAAGAACGGCAAGATGAAGTCATGGACGGTTTCTTGGTTGAGCCTCAAAACCAAGGTCGAGCCGGGACTACGTGGGAGCCGAGTCATGAGTGGTGATTGGCGGAGGCTACACCGAGTTCGCGGGGTTTCCGGTGGTTCACCAGAAAACCACTGGGTTCCTTGGTTGATCCACAAAGCCAAGACCGAAGAACCGAAGACGGAGGTGTAGCAGCTCCAGACCGGTCTGACCGGTGGGTCTGACCGGTCTGACAGGTGGGTACCGGTCTGACCGGTGACGAGCACCGGTCTGACCGGTGTGCGACGACGTAGTCTGGAATCTTCGAAGCGGAGGACACGCGTCGGGATCGCAAGGCTTGCGTCGAGGCTAAGCAAGTTTGCGGTCGCTGGGCATCCGTCCGATGGTGTGAAGACAAAGACTTCCAAATTTCCCCTTGAGGGGCATGTATCCCTAGTTAGCTAGTAAGGGTATTTTCGTCTTTCGGTTGCCTCCATATAACCCAAGTGGTGAGAGGATGGCAGCCATCTCTTGAAACCCTAGCTCATTTGTTTTGCTATTTTCCTCTTCCTTTTTTCCTTAGGAATTTCTAGGACTAGCTTGAGAGCTTCATGGTGAGATCTTGAGAGAGGGATGGATGATCGGGAGGCAAGCTAGACCTTGTACGAACCTTCATGGTATGTATAGATGATTCAGCGTGGTTCCTCAAGGCTTGATTGTGTCTCTCCCGTTTTCTTTTTGGTGATTTTCGGAGCCTTTTCTCGGGATTTTTGTTCGTCGCTCGATTCATCAATTTGAGGGTGTTTCTCTCCGAATTTCTTTGAGGGGATCATGGGTGAGTGCCTTGTGCCTCTTTGTGGATGATCTTGACCCCTCAAACGCCGGATTTGGCCTTCGATTCGATGATTTTCGGATGAACCCTAGTTCATAGTGTTCTTGGTAAGGATTTGCGATTCCGGGAGTTGTAGGGAGTTTGAGGCCGTAATTTTAGGGGCATATCCTCTCCTTGTGGTGTTCATCATCTCCCCAAAATTTCGTCTCAAGACTCCAAGTGGTTTGGGAGATCCATTGATCGAAAGTTTGGGGCGAATTCGCGGGCAGTTTTCTGGGCTGTCCCGGGTGATCCGGTCACTTGTGCCGGGTGACCCAAAGGGGGTAGGTTGACCCGGTCACTTGTGCCCGGGTGACCCGGTGCGGCTCTGGAAGGCTCAGGTTGACCCGGTCACTTGTGCCGGTTGACCCGGTAGGTCTCAGCCTTCCTCTTTGTTGCTCGAGTTCTTTTGTGCTTGCTTCCGCTTTGCTTACTAGCCTTTCAAGCTTTGTTTCTAAGGTCTCGAGAGAGGTTTGTGTGTGCTCCCACTTGTTCGTGTGTGACCCTCGGAGTTGCGATTGGGATATAGGCCGAGTTCTTTTGAGAAAGAATTTTTATCGGCTCCCATTCACTCCCCCCCTCTCTGGTCGCCAATCCGGTCCTTCAATTGGTATCAGAGCTTGGTGCCGGATTCTTTGTGACTTTAACAAGTCTTGAATCCAAAGATGGCGTACGTAGAGCGGGGCAGTCCTCCGCACTTCGATGGGAAGAGTTACCACAAGTGGGCGGCTCGTATGATGATCTTTCTTCGTGGCTAGTTGTTGGATTTCATTGTTCTTGACAAGACTTATGTGATTCCTCCTGAGATCCACACTCTTATGGTGACCAATTCCAACACAAAGGCCAAGTATGAGGCGAATGCAAAAGCTGTTGATCACTTGGTCCGAAGCTTGTGTGATCCCGAGTTTGAGCGTGTTCGTCATTTGAATCTTGCTTGGCCAAATTTGGGAGAAGTTGTTGGTTGCTCACGGTGGTGATAACCATGTGAAGGCTCGCCTCTTTGTCTCTTACCGGATGCAATATGAGAACTTTACTCAACTTCCCGGTGAGGACATTGTTGCTATGTTTCAGAGATTCACCGCCATTGTGAGAGCCAGGTGTGGTTCGAGGACCGGTGGATGGTCGCTTCCTGGTGTGATGAGTGATTGACAACGTGGTGTGGACTGATTCTTGGCTAAGTATTGCAGGTGCAGGTTGCGGCTTGACTGGTGCAGGTGCAGGTGAAGAACAAGCGTGAAAGGTCGTTGCCGGTGAGGCCTCCAGGTGTGGAGAAGACAAGTAGGCTTGGTTCGAGGGACCCGGTGGCCAGCGGGGTCAAGTGCGGGCCGCATGGTGGCAAGAACGGCAAGATGAAGTCATGGACGGTTTCTTGGTTGAGCCTCAAAACCAAGGTCGAGCCGGGACTACGTGGGAGCCGAGTCATGAGTGGTGATTGGCGGAGGCTACACCGAGTTCGCGGGGTTTCCGGTGGTTCACCAGAAAACCACTGGGTTCCTTGGTTGATCCACAAAGCCAAGACCGAAGAACCGAAGACGGAGGTGCAGCAGCTCCAGACCGGTCTGACCGGTGGGTCTGACCGGTCTGACCGGTGGGTACCGGTCTGACCGGTGAGGAGCACCGGTCTGACCGGTGTGCGATGACGCAGTCCGGAATCTTCGAAGCGGAGGACACGCGTCGGGATCGCAAGGCTTGCGTCGAGGCTAAGCAAGTTTGCGGTCGCTGGGCATCCGTCCGATGGTGCGAAGACAAAGACTTCCAATTTCGCCCTCGAGGGGCATGTATCCCTAGTTAGCTAGTAAGGGTATTTTAGTCTTTCGGTTGCCTCCATATAACCCAAGTGGTGAGAGGATGGCAGCCATCTCTTGGAACCCTAGCTCATTTGGTTTTCCTATTTTCCTTCCTATTTTCTTAGGATTTTCGTAGGACTAGCTTGAGAGCTTCATGGTGAGATCTTGTGAGAGGGAAGGATGATCGGGCGGCAAGCTAGACCTTGTATGAACCTCTTTGGTATGTATAGATGATTCGGCGTGGTTCCTCAAGGCTTGGTTGTGTCTTTCCCGTTTCTCCTTTTTGGTGATTTTCGGAGCCGTTTCTTGGCGATTTTCTTGGAGCGATTTCGAGGCCTTTCTCTTTGGGATTTGGTGGGGGATGTATGCATGAACCCTTCGTGGTTCTTTTCCCTTTGATTCCCCTTCCAAATCCGTGAGCAAAGGGGCTCGATTTTGGGGTTTTCGTGGCTCTAGGGTTATAGGCGTTCTTGGTGGGATTTCTTCGATTCCTCTTGATTTGACAAGTTTTGGTGGACCAAATCTTGGCTATGGAGTACCCATGAGGTGTTCCTACTATCCCCAAAGTCTTGTGCAAAACCGTGGAGCGGATCGGGAGATCGGGAGTTGGATTTGGAGGAGTTGACTCGCGGGCGCTGTTCATCCCGAGCTGCCCAGGCACGACCGGTCTGACCGGTGCTCTTGACCGGTCTGACCGGTGCTAGCCCTTGGTGGGTTTTTGTCTCGGGGAACAGCCTTGTCCGTGTGGTTTTGTCCCGTGGTCCTGCTGATCAGTTCTTGGAGTGTTTGGAGTTGTTTTGCTAGGATTTGTGAGGGGTTCTTCTTCCTCACAGGTTGTGTTTCGTGGTGGTTTTTGTTCCAGGGCCTAGAGGATTCACTGAGGCTTCCTGGAACGTTTGCTGTGCGGCTGCTGTAGCCACCGGCCTGACCGGCTCTGTCCACCGGTCTGACCGGTGTCACCGGTCTGACCGGCGCAGGCCATCGGTCTGACCGGTGTAGCACAGGCAGCAAGCCGTGCAAGTTTCCGCTGTGTGTTTTGGTGAGTTTTGGCTAGGAAGGTTGAGTGTTGGTTCCTAGGACCAGTAGCACTCTAGTGGCTGCGTGGTCTTGACCAACTTGGGTAGTTGGGTCGGAGACGTGAGTTGGAAGCTGTGTTCGTCTTGTTGGAGTTCCCATCTCCTTCGAGAAGAATTTTTATCGGCTCCCATTCACTCCCCCCCTCTCTGGTTCGCCTAATCGGTCCTTCAATTGGTATCAGAGCCGGTTCGGGTCTTTATTGACTCTTACCAGTCTAAGATCCAAAGATGGCGTACCAGGAACGGGGTTCGGGTCCTCCGCACTTCGATGGGAAGAACTACCAGATGTGGCAAAGGCGGATGGCGGCGTTCCTCCGCGGAAAGGGTCAGATCCTTTGGGATGTCACGGTGAACACAGCCTATGTTCATCCGATGAACTTCCTTGCTCCAGGATCGAGGGATATGTTCGAAGCCAACAACAAGGCTGTCGACTACTTGTTTCGTGCCCTGTGTCCACCTGAATTCGATCGGGTTCAGACAGAGGACTTAGCTTGTAGGATTTGGGAGCAGTTGAAGGATGCTCATGCTGGGAATGCTCAGGTTCAGGCTCGGATGTACGCGACTTACCGGAGAGAGTACGAGAACTTCACTCATCTCCCCGGCGAGTCCGTCGATGCCCTTTCCCAGCGATTTACGGTCGTTGTGAACAACATGAGAGCCAATGTGGACGTCCTCCCATACAATGATCATGATAGAGCCGTGAAGCTCTTGCACTCGTTGGATCGTACCGTATGGGACGGGAAGTTTGAGGCTATTGTTGAGTCCGAGAAGTATGACACCTTGACGGTGAACGAGCTGTTCTCGAAGCTCAAGTCGGCTGAGTTGGACCGTGGTATGACAGCCAAGATCGAGAGCCCGACTGACTCTCATAGTCTCGCTCTCGTAAGTGGCAAAGGAGCTAAGTCTAACGCTAACGCATCCTCCAGGATGTACTCTCTGTCTTCTTTGATGTCTTTGCCAGATGAGGAGTTCGACGTGCTTGGAGAGGACGAGCTGGCGTTGCTGACCAGGCGGTTCGAGAGGCTGCACGAGAATCGGGTGAACACGAGGAGGACAGCACGGACGTGCTTTCAGTGCGGCAAGCCAGGACACTTCGTTGCCGACTGCCCGGAGAAGACGGAGAACAAGGACGGCTACAAGGACGGCTACAGGCACCGATCGAGCAAGGATGGCAAGTACCGATCGAGGCGCGATCACAAGCACAAGAACAAGCACAAGGACGAGCGACGGTCGAGGAAGAAGGATGGCCGCGGCAGGAAGGCCCGAGCAATGGTCGGAGCGAGCGACGTCGACTCCAGCTCCGCCTACTCTTCCTCAAGCTCGAGTAGCAGTGAAGATGAAGGTGATCGGCGCAAGAACAAGAAGTCATCCAGGAACTTGAGCGGGTTGAGCTGCTTCGCGAGAGATGGCTTCTGCGGCATGGCCCGTAGCTCCGGCAGCAAGAAGAGCCACCAGAGTGACTCGGACTCTGACTCCGAGGATGAGGTATGTGATGAGCTCTCTTCCTTGCGCAAGGAGAATGATGAGTTGGTTGACTTGCTTGATAACCGCGATCACATGCTTAGAGAGGCCAAGAAGATGAGGAAAGAGCTTAGGGCCTCACTAGAAGATGCTAGGAACCGTGTGGCTGAGCTAGAAACCCAGAACCTAGATGCTAAGCTTGAGATTGATTCGCTTAAGGCTTCTCCTGTGGTTTCTGATGAGATTGATTGCTGTGATTGCTCTGTGTACCTAGCTGATCTTACTGCTCTTAAGGATAAGCATGCTTCTACTTGTGATGAACTAGATATGCTTAGGGTTGAAGTGGCTGAGCTTAAGTCTAGACCTGCTTTGCTAGGTGCTTGCACTTCTTGCCCTGTTTTGCATGGAAAGATTGATGAGATGCATGCTTACACTGTTTCGCTTGAGGCTAAGTTGAAAGAGCCTATTCCCACTTCTTGCTCTACTTGTGAATTGCATGCGGTTAAGAATTTGGAGCTTGCACATTATGTTGATCGCCTGCAGGATGAAAATGATGAGCTGAGAAAATGTATGAGCTGGTTGTCGGGTCAGGAGCCTCAGCTCGGTATCATGATAGCGGCTTTCAAACGCTATGATGGTCAGGCACTTGGGGCTAACAAGCTTGGAGAGAACAGTGGTGAGGGAGTTGAGAGAGTTGGAGAGATTCCTATCCCACCACCAAACAGACACAAGAACAAGTTTGAGCCCAAGCCCAACCATCTCAGAAATAAACTTGACACTACTCCAGATCCACCCATATTCCCTCACCCAACAAATGATTTTCAGAAACCGGTGAAGTTTGTGAGCCCAAAGGGAGGTGAGGAAGGAGAGAAGAAGGGTGAGAAGCCGAGTGGGCAGCCCCAACCCAAGCCTAAGCCTAAGCCACAGCCCATAAAGTTCCATTGTGGGTATTGTGGGAGAGATGGTCACAAGGATGAGTTTTGCTTCAAGAGGAAGCGTGAGGAGAGAATGGCTAGAGAGTGGGCTAACAGGGACAGGTACCACCCCTCTAATGGTGTACCTGAGCCTCGTATGCAGATGCCCAGGGCCAAGGCGTTTGTGAGGACGGTTCCGGCTTGGAGAGACCGGAAGGCTGCAGGTGTTGCTGCTGGCCGAGCCACACCGGTCAGACCGGTGTACTACACCGGTCAGACCGGTGGAGGTCTGGGCAGACAGCGAGTCGGATTTCGTGCTCGTGAGGATGCTCGGTTTGGTTCTGGAGGTCGTGGTTCTGGTGGTTGGTCTGGAAAGTTTGCAGGTGGTCAGTTTGCTGGACGTTCTCCACCTCGTGATCAATACGAGTTTGGGAGAGGTCGCAGCTTTGAGTCTCAGAGGGGCTACGGACCACGGTTTCCCTTTCGTGGTACTCGTACTCCTCCAGTGAGACGGGAGTGGTTTTCCCATGGTGGTTCCAGGTTTGATAGGTTAGACGGGATGGATCGCAGTTTTGATAGGCGCGGTAGGATGGATGTTGCTAACCCTACTTTTGAGGAAATGGCCCGGCACTGGTTTGACACCTTTGGTACTAACCCCAGTGTTGAGTCGTTTGCTCGCTCTCGCTCTTGGTTTTGAGTTGCAGGTGGGAGCCCGGAGAACATTTGGTTGATATCGGGGGTGGTTCTCCGGCCTCATACCCCGGTGATGATATGGAGGTACATCACTTTCGGGGACGGTGGACAAGGATGGGTGACTTCTGAAGAAATGATCAAGGTAAGTATTTTTGTGATCTTCAAATGTGTGGCCTTGGTTAAGCCACTTGGTTCGTTTTGCTCCTTGCCCTATCTCATGTATGTAAGGTGAGCTTTGTATGCTCTTTGACCTTAATGCATGAGTTTAGGGGGAGCCTGTGTGCTTAGTGTGCTCTTTGCTCTATCATGTGTACTAAGGGTGAGCTTTGTATGCTCTTTGGCCCTAGTGCATGTGTTTAGACGGAGCTTGTGAGTTTTGTTCTCCTTTGCTCTTTTGCCGGTGGTGTCGAGCCCTTTTTGCCTCCCCTCGAGGAGCCGGTCGTTTGTGAGCTTTGTGTGTGCGAGCTCCTGTGTAGCATATGTATAGCTTTCCTTTGTGCATTTCTTGCATTTGGCATGGCATATGTAACATGATGTATAGGCATCTTTGTATCTTAGGTTGCATGCATTTTGTATCATATGCATTGTTTAGGAAAGGCTTCTCCTATACACATTGTTCACCATGGAATGACATATATGTCTTTGTGAGCTAATTTGGTAAGCTATGGTTAGTTTGGCTTAGCTCTTGATAATCTTGGTTTGTATCCATGGTTGATGGCTATGTTTTTAAAAAAAAAAAAAAAAAAATTTCATATATATGCTCTCTTGTGAGTAAATGCCTTTACATGATCTTGACATGTTTTAGTGTCTTGGCTATGCTTAATTTGTGGTTGGATAGCTTATTTTGATCATATGGGGCCAAAGGCTCATTTGCCATCATGGATGTTTAGCCCTCATGCTTCATCTTGTGGAGGGGCATAAGTTCCTTTTTGTCGCAAAGACATTTCATGTACCAATTATAAATCTGAAAATGAAATGTAAATTGCTTGAAAAATGTGCTCCCATGTCATATGTGCTAATTTTAATTTGCTTTGGGTGCTAAATCGTTGCATGATGCCTACCAATGAGAAGTCTCATATATAGAAGTAGGCACATGGCTCGGTGGCTTTGACATGACATGAGGTGCTTGAGGGTGTTTATGATGGTCTTATGCTTAGAATGGTTGTCCTAGCATGAAGTTTGTGTGGCTTTGCCATTTTGACATGTTTTGCTCATGTTTAGGACTTTGCTCATGAGAGGGTGATTTTTCGCAAAATTGCTAAATTCTATCTTAGCTTCGCCCAATGGTTGTGAAACTTGGTGATCATGAAGTTTATGTCTTTACGAAGCTATAGAGTATCTAACTTGCTCGTTTGGACATGTGTAGCATCCTATGTTGAATTTTGTCTATTTGAGAAGCTCTAGGTTGCATTTTTTGCATTTTTGGCTTGATTCATGCATTGTCAACAAGGGGGAGAAGTTTGAGCATGTTTTGGCCTACTGAATGCATTTGGAAGGTTTTCAGGTGGTTTCGAGCTATTTTTGGGCTCTGTTGTGCACCGGTCTGACCGGTTGAGGTCACCGGTCTGACCGGTCAGAGTGCTGGTCCTGTTCACATGTTGCCCACCGGTCTGACCGGTGGTGTCGACCGGTCTGACCGGTCAGAGCTGAGCTGTTGCAGTTGCTCTGTTTTGTGAAGTGGTTCGCATGCATTTGTCCAGGGGGAGTTGCATCGGTTCAAGGGGAGCTTGCATGTGTGCAGGGGGAGCTCTTTGTGGTTTTCGAGCTTTGGTTTGATGGTTTGTGCTTTTTGCTTGAGCATGTTTTGTCTCGGATGTGTCGAGCCGTTGCCCTTGCCTAAGGGTCCGAGACTTGTCTTCTTCAAGTGATCTTGCTCTTTGCCTTTTCTTTGGCTTTCGATCGCTTGTTGGAGTTTCTTTTAGTCGTTTCTTTTCTTTTCCTTTTCTCTTGGTTACCAAAACGTGTGTGTTGTCAATGCACTCATCAAGGGGGAGATTGAGAGCCAGGTGTGGTTCGAGGACCGGTGGATGGTCGCTTCCTGGTGTGATGAGTGATTGACAACGTGGTGTGGACTGATTCTTGGCTAAGTATTGCAGGTGCAGGTTGCGGCTTGACTGGTGCAGGTGCAGGTGAAGAACAAGCGTGAAAGGTCGTTGCCGGTGAGGCCTCCAGGTGTGGAGAAGACAAGTAGGCTTGGTTCGAGGGACCCGGTGGCCAGCGGGGTCAAGTGCGGGCCGCATGGTGGCAAGAACGGCAAGATGAAGTCATGGACGGTTTCTTGGTTGAGCCTCAAAACCAAGGTCGAGCCGGGACTACGTGGGAGCCGAGTCATGAGTGGTGATTGGCGGAGGCTACACCGAGTTCGCGGGGTTTCCGGTGGTTCACCAGAAAACCACTGGGTTCCTTGGTTGATCCACAAAGCCAAGACCGAAGAACCGAAGACGGAGGTGCAGCAGCTCCAGACCGGTCTGACCGGTGGGTCTGACCGGTCTGACCGGTGGGTACCGGTCTGACCGGTGAGGAGCACCGGTCTGACCGGTGTGCGACGACGCAGTCCGGAATCTTCGAAGCGGAGGACACGCGTCGGGATCGCAAGGCTTGCGTCGAGGCTAAGCAAGTTTGCGGTCGCTGGGCATCCGTCCGATGGTGCGAAGACAAAGACTTCCAATTTCGCCCTCGAGGGGCATGTATCCCTAGTTAGCTAGTAAGGGTATTTTAGTCTTTCGGTTGCCTCCATATAACCCAAGTGGTGAGAGGATGGCAGCCATCTCTTGGAACCCTAGCTCATTTGGTTTTCCTATTTTCCTTCCTATTTTCTTAGGATTTTCGTAGGACTAGCTTGAGAGCTTCATGGTGAGATCTTGTGAGAGGGAAGGATGATCGGGCGGCAAGCTAGACCTTGTATGAACCTCTTTGGTATGTATAGATGATTCGGCGTGGTTCCTCAAGGCTTGGTTGTGTCTTTCCCGTTTCTCCTTTTTGGTGATTTTCGGAGCCGTTTCTTGGCGATTTTCTTGGAGCGATTTCGAGGCCTTTCTCTTTGGGATTTGGTGGGGGATGTATGCATGAACCCTTCGTGGTTCTTTTCCCTTTGATTCCCCTTCCAAATCCGTGAGCAAAGGGGCTCGATTTTGGGGTTTTCGTGGCTCTAGGGTTATAGGCGTTCTTGGTGGGATTTCTTCGATTCCTCTTGATTTGACAAGTTTTGGTGGACCAAATCTTGGCTATGGAGTACCCATGAGGTGTTCCTACTATCCCCAAAGTCTTGTGCAAAACCGTGGAGCGGATCGGGAGATCGGGAGTTGGATTTGGAGGAGTTGACTCGCGGGCGCTGTTCATCCCGAGCTGCCCAGGCACGACCGGTCTGACCGGTGCTCTTGACCGGTCTGACCGGTGCTAGCCCTTGGTGGGTTTTTGTCTCGGGGAACAGCCTTGTCCGTGTGGTTTTGTCCCGTGGTCCTGCTGATCAGTTCTTGGAGTGTTTGGAGTTGTTTTGCTAGGATTTGTGAGGGGTTCTTCTTCCTCACAGGTTGTGTTTCGTGGTGGTTTTTGTTCCAGGGCCTAGAGGATTCACTGAGGCTTCCTGGAACGTTTGCTGTGCGGCTGCTGTAGCCACCGGCCTGACCGGCTCTGTCCACCGGTCTGACCGGTGTCACCGGTCTGACCGGCGCAGGCCATCGGTCTGACCGGTGTAGCACAGGCAGCAAGCCGTGCAAGTTTCCGCTGTGTGTTTTGGTGAGTTTTGGCTAGGAAGGTTGAGTGTTGGTTCCTAGGACCAGTAGCACTCTAGTGGCTGCGTGGTCTTGACCAACTTGGGTAGTTGGGTCGGAGACGTGAGTTGGAAGCTGTGTTCGTCTTGTTGGAGTTCCCATCTCCTTCGAGAAGAATTTTTATCGGCTCCCATTCACTCCCCCCCTCTCTGGTTCGCCTAATCGGTCCTTCACATTGTGAACAACATGAAGGCCAATGTTGAGGATTTTCCTTACACCGAGCATGATCAAGCTTTGAAACTTTTGCATATTTTGGATCAAAATGTTTGGGGTGCTAAGATTGAGGCAATCAAGGAATCCGGGCAATACTTGACCATTGAGTTGGATGATCTCTTTTCTAAGCTCAAGTCGTCCGAGGTCGATAGGAGGTTGCAATCCAAGCATGAGGGCACGACTGATTCACATAGTCTTGCTCTTGTGGGCAGATCAAAGTCCAAAGCTAACACTAACCCCTCCTTTCGACAGTTTTCCTTGTCTTCTCTCATGACCATTCCAGATGAGGAGTTCGACGTGTTGGGTGAGGATGATCTCGCCTTGCTATCAAGGAGGTTCGAGCGGTTGCACGAGAACCGGGTGAACTCAAGAAGGAACTCGAGGACGTGCTTCAAGTGTGGCAAGACCGGACACTTTTTCGCCGAGTGTCCGAAGGTGAACAACCACGACAAGCACAAGTCCAAGGACAAAGGAAGAAGATCTAAGAAGAAGGAACATGAACATGGGAGGAAGACACGTACCCGAGAGAAGATCAAGAGATCGAGCGACATCGACTCTGACTTTGAGGACGTGTCATCAAGCTCGAGTGAAGAAGAAGAAGAGGACAACAAGAGGAAACACAGGAAGAAGAAGAAGAAGAAGGACTTCAGCAAGTACTTGAACGGCCTTTGCTGTACCGCAAGCAAGACTTCAAGAGGTTGCAACAAGAAGGATGGTCTTTGCGGCATGGCATGCAGCTCTGGCAGCAAGAGAAGCCAGAAGAACGCCTCTGATTCAGACTCCGACTCCGAGGATGAGGTATGTGATGAGCTCTCTTCTTTGCGCAAGGAGAATGAGGAGTTAGTTGACTTGCTTGATAATCGCGATCACATGCTTAGAGAGGCTAAGAAGCTTAGGAAGGAGCTTAGGGCTTTGCTTGAAGATGCTAGGAATAGAGTGGCTGAGCTAGAAACACAGAACCTTGATGCCAAGCTTGAGATAGATTCGCTTAAGGCTAGTCCTGTTATTTCTGATGAAGTTGATTGTGCTGATTGCTCTGTTTTCCTAGCTGATTTGACTGCTCTTAGGGAAAAGCATGCCTCCAAGTGTGAGGAACTAGATGTGCTTAGGGTTGAGTTGGCTGAGCTGCAATCTAGACCCACTTTGCTTGGTGCATGTACTTCTTGCCCTGGTTTGCATGAAAAAATTGTTGAGCTTCGTTCTCGCATTGTTTCGCTTGAGGCTGATTTGAAAGTGCCTATTCCTACTTCTTGCTCTACCTGTGAATTGCATGCTGTGAAGAATTTGGAACTTGCACAATGTGTTGATCATTTGCAGGATGAGAACAGTAAGTTGCGTGAAGTGCTGAGTTGGTTGTCTAGTCAGGAACCTCAGCTTGGCATGATGATTGCCGGTTATAAGCACTTTGATGGTTGGGCTTTGGGATCTGTTAAGTTTGGTGAGAGCAGTGGTGAGAGAGAAGGGAAATTTGGGAATATTCCAGTTCCACCACAACCCACATCCAAAGACAAGTTTGTACCCAAGCCAAACCAGTTGCTTAAACCGAGAGAAAACCCAAGTGAGAAGACTAGTGAAAAGCCTAGTGAGAAACCTAGTGAGAAGCCTTGTGAAGAGCCTCACCCCAAGCCTAAGCCAAGACCAATCCGTTTCCATTGTGAGTTTTGTGGAAAGGATGGTCACAAGAGAGAGTTTTGCTATAAGAGAAGAAGAGAGGCGAGAATGGCTAAGGAGTGGGCAAACAAGGACAGGTACCACCCTTCTCATGGTGTGCCTGAGCCTCGTATGCCACTACCGAAGGGAAAGGGTGTTGTGCATACGGTTCCAGCATGGAGAGATAGGAGAGCTTCAGGTGGAGGCAAGTTTGCTGGCCGAGGACCACCGGCCAGACCGGTCAGAGTGACCGGTCAGATCGGTGCTAGGCAGAGTGCTGGACAGTTTGGTTTCCGGGGCTGTGATGCTAGAGGGTTCAGCCCTTTTGGTCGTGGAACCGATGGTAGGCGCTTTGAGTCAAGTGGTGTTGAGTTTGCTGGACCTTCTCCACCTCGTGATCAATACGAGTTTGGGAGAGGTCGCAGCTTTGAGTCTCAGAGGGGCTACGGACCACGCTTTCCCTTTCGTGGTACTCGTACTCCTCCAGTGAGACGGGAGTGGTTTTCCCATGGTGGTTCCAGGTTTGATAGGTTTGATAAGATGGATCGCAATTTTGATAGGCGCGGTAGGATGGATGTTGCTAACCCTACTTTTGAGGAGATGGCTCGGCACTGGTTTGACACTTTTGGTACTAACCCCAGTGTTGAGTCATTTGCTCGCTCTCGCTCTTGGTTTTGAGTTGCAGGTGGGAGGCCCGGAGAACATTTGGTTGATATTGCGGGTGGTTCTCCGGCCTCATACCCTGGTGATGACATGGAGGTACATCACTTTCGGGGATGGTGGACAAGGACGGGTGAATTCTGAAGAAATGATAAAGGTAAGTGAATTTGTGTCCTTCAAGTGTGTGGTCTTGGTCAAGCCACTTGGTTCGTTTCGCTCCTTGCTCTATCATGTGACTAAGGGTGAGCTTTGTATGCTCTTTGGCCCTAGTGCATGTGTTTAGGGGGAGCTTGTGAGTTTTGCGCTCCTTTGCTCTTTTGCCGGTGGTGTCGAGCCCTTTTTGCCTCCCCTCGAGGAGCCGGTCGTTTGTGAGTTTTGTGTGTGGGAGCTCCTTTGTAGCATATGAATAGCTTTCCTTTGTGCATTTCTTGCATTTGGCATGGCATATGTAACATGATGTATAGGCATCTTTGTATCTTAGGTTGCATGCATTTTGTATCATATGCATTGGTTAGGAAAAGCTTCTCTTATATACTTTGTTCACCATGGAATGATATGTATGTCTTTGTGAGCTTGTTTGGGAAGCTATGGTTAGTTTGGCTTAGCTCTTGATAATCTTGTTTTATATCCATGGTTGATGGCTATGTTTTTGAAAAATGTCACATACATGCTCTCTTGTGGGTAAATGCCTTTATATGATCTTGACATGTTTTAGTGGCTTGGCTATGCTTAATTTGTGGTTGGATAGCTTATTTTGATCATATGGGGCCAAAGGCTCATTTGCCATCATGAATGTTTAGCCCCCATGCTTTATCTTGTGGAGGGGCATAAGTTCCTTTTTGTCACAAAGACATTTCATGTACCAAATATGAATCTGAAAATGAAACGTAAATTGCTTGGAAAATGTGCTCCCATGTCATATGTGCTAATTTTAAATTTGCTTTGGGTGCTAAACCGTTGCATGATGCCTACCAATGAGAAGTCTCATATATAGAAGTAGGCACATGGCTCGGTGGCTTTGACATGACATGAGGTGCTTGTGGGTGTTTGTGATGGTCTTATGGTTAGAATGGTTGTCCTAGCATGAAGTTTGTGTGGCTTTGCCATTTTGACATGTTTTGCTTATGTTTAGGACTTTGCTCATGAGAGGGTAAATTTTTGCAAAATTGCTCAATTCTATCTTAGCTTCGTCCAATGGTTGTGAAACTTGGTGGTCATGTAGTTGATGTCATTACGAAGCTATAGAGTATCTAACTTGCTCATTTGGACATACGTAGCATCCTATATTGAATTTTGTCTATTTGAGAAGCTCTAGGTTGCATTTTTTTTGCATTTTTGGCTTGATTCATGCATTTGTCAACAAGGGGGAGAAGTTTGAGCATGTTTTGGCTTGCTGCATGCATTTAGAAGGTTTCCAAGTGGTTTCGAGCTAGTTTTGAGCTCGGGCAGTTCCCAATTTTTCCCAGGTGGTCATCGGCCTGATCGGTGAGGTACACCGGTCTGACTGGTGTGACGTTCAGGTGCTGGGCGATCTAGCACACCGGTCTGACCGGTGTGGTTGACCGGTCTGACCGGTCCAGAGCAAAGCGGAAGCAGCTGCTCTGTTTTGAGAGGTGGTTTGCATGCATTCGTCCAGGGGGAGTTGCATTGGTTCAGGGGGAGCTTGCATGTGTGCAGGGGGAGCTCTTCGTGGTTTTCGAGCTTTGGGTTGGTGTTTTGCACTCTTTGCTTGAGCATGTTTTTGTCTCGGATGTGTTGAGTTGTTGCCCTTGCCTAAGGGCTCCGAGACTTGTCTACTTCAAGTGATCTTGTTCTTTGCCTTTCTTTGGCTTTCGATCGCTTGTTGGAGTTTCTTTTAGTCGTCTCTTTTCTTTTTCTTTTCTCTCGGTTACCAAAACGTGTGTGTTGTCAATGCACTCATCTAGGGGGAGATTGAGAGCCAGGTGTGGTTCGAGGACCGGTGGATGGTCGCTTCCCAGTGTGATGAGTGATTGACAACGTGGTGTGGACTGATTCTTGGCTAAGTATTGCAGGTGCAGGTTGCGACTTGACTGGTGTTGGTGCAGGTGAAGAACAAGCGCGAAAGGTCGTTGCTGGTGAGGCCTCCAGGTGTGGAGAAGACAAGTAGGCTTGGTTCGAGGGACCCGGTGGCTAGCGGGGTCAAGTGCGGGCCGCATGGTGTCAAGAACGGCAAGATGAAGTCATGGACGGTTTCTTGGTTGAGCCTCAAAACTAAGGTCAAGCCAGGACTACGTGGGAGCCGAGTCATGAGTGGTGATTGGCGGAGGCTACACCGAGTTTGCGGGGTTTCCGGTGGTTCACCAGAAAACCACTGGGTTCCTTGGTTGATCCACAAAGCCAAGACCGAAGAACCGAAGACGGAGGTGCAGCAGCTCCAGACCGGTGGGTACCGGTCTGACCGGTGAGGAGCACCGATCTGACCGGTGTGCGACGACGCAGTCCGGAATCTTCGAAGCGGAGGACACGCGTCGGGATCGTAAGGCTTGCGTCGAGGCTAAGCAAGTTTGCGGTCGCTGGGCATCCGTCCGATGGTGCGAAGACAAAGACTTCCAAATTTGCCCTTGAGGGGCATGTATCCCTAGTTAGCTAGTAAGGGTATTTTCGTCTTTCAGTTGCCTCCATATAACCCAAGTGGTGAGAGGATGGCAGCCATCTCTTGAAACCCTAGCTCATTTGTTTTGCTATTCTCCTCTTCCTTTTTTCCTTAGGAATTTCTAGGACTAGCTTGAGAGCTTCATGGTGAGATCTTGAGAGAGGGATGGATGATCGGGAGGCAAGCTAGACCTTGTATGAACCTTCATGGTATGTATAGATGATTCGGCGTGGTTCCTCAAGGCTTGATTGTGTCTCTCCCGTTTTCCCTTTTTGGTGATTTTCGGAGCCTTTTCTTGGGATTTTTGTTCGTCGCTCGATTCGTCAATTTGAGGGTGTTTCTCTCCGGATTTCTTTGAGGGGATCATGGGTGAGTGCCTTGTGCCTCTTTGTGCATGATCTTGACCCCTCAAACGCCGGATTTGGCCTTCGATTCGATTATTTTCGGATGAATCCTAGTTCATAGTGTCTTGGTAAGGATTTGCGATTCCGGGAGTTGTAGGGAGTTTGAGGCCGTAATTTTTGGGGCATATCCTCTCCTTGGGGTGTTCATCATCTCCCCAAAATTTCGTCTCAAGACTCCAAGTGGTTTGGGAGATCCATTGATCGAAAGTTTGGGGCGAATTCGCGGGCAGTTTTCTGGGCTGTCCCGGGTGATCCGGTCAATTGTGCCGGGTGACCCGAAGGGGGTAGGTTGACCCGGTCACTTGTGCCCGGGTGACCCGGTGCGGCTCTGGAAGGCTCCGGTTGACCCGGTCACTTGTGCCGGTTGACCCGGTAGGTCTCAGCCTTCCTCTTTGTTGCTCGAGTTCTTTTGTGCTTGCTTCCGCTTTGCTTACTAGCCTTTCAAGCTTTGTTTCTAAGGTCTCGAGAGAGGTTTGTGTGTGCTCCCACTTGTTCATGTGTGACCCTCGGAGTTGTGATTGGGATATAGGCCGAGTTCTTTTGAGAAAGAATTTTTATCGGCTCCCATTCACTCCCCCCTCCCTGGTCGCCAATCCGGTCCTTCATCGTCTCATCGGAATACCCGAGAAGCTTCTCGACCTGCTGCGGGCGACAAGCTTGGCGGCGGCCACGGAGGCGTTAGTGCGGGTGAAGTCGCACTACCCCGATGTTGACATGGTCAAGGTCGGGGAGAGTTCTGATACGACGAAAGACCTCAAGGCCTTGGAGCTTGAAGTGCATGATGCCGCTACAGCAGTAATGAATGCTCTTAACTATGAAGGTGACGACGGCGAAGAGTAGTCTTAGTCTAGGAGCTGTACCTCCTCTTCCTCTCAGCCATGTAAAAATATCATTTGATGAAACCTTACTTTGTTGCCTGCATGATGTATTTACTTTGTGTCTGCGCAAACTTGGTAGTCTTGTAGTATCTTGCTTTGTATTGTAGATCGCTAACCACTTCTCATGGAGAGGCTGGCTTACCGACCTCCACAGCTCAGCGGGGAGGCTTACGTGTGATCGGTACGCGGGAAGGAGTCTGGGACTTAGGTTTTGCAACCTTTTCGACCAAGCAGGCTCGCAACAACACAAAATAGGTAGTCATGAGGGACGTCGTCCTCAGGTCGATTGACCCTTAGGTTGGCTCTGAGCCAAGCCCCCGAGCATGTCGAGGGGGGGGATCCGAAATTTTAACCCCCAGGTCTGGCGACCCTTATGTTGGCTTTAGCCAAACCCCCGAGCGTGTCGAGGGGGAGGGTTGAAGACATGAGGGAGGAGAGGAGGTAGAGCTCAAGACACAGCAGATGACTGCTTTAACTATTATTTATGGAAGCTGAAAAAGTACAGAGACGAAAAATACGTAGATGTTAAAAAAACTATTCTACGGGTAGAATCGTCGCAGATGCTCCACGTTCCAAGGGTTGGGTACACCTTGCCCATCGCCCCATTGGAGGCGATATGTAGATGGGCTGATGACTTCGGTGACAATGAAGGGTCCTTCCCAAGGGGAAGAGAGCTTATGCATGCCATCTTTCTTCTGGATACGCCTTAGGACTAGGTCGCCCACGTTAAAGGATGTCTCTTTAACGTTGCGATCGTGGTATCGACGAAGTTGCTGGTCGTGACGAGCTTGACGCATGGCGGCGGCCAGCCTTTGTTCCTCAAGGCTGTCAAGGTCGACACGACGAGTCTGCTCGGCTTCTCCCTCCTCGTAGAATTGTATGCGTGGAGCTCCAAAGGTGACGTCAGTAGGTAGAATGGCTTCGGAGCCGTAGACCAATAAGAAGGGCGAGTAGCCTGTAGCAGAGCTGACTTGAGTCCTTAGGCCCCAGATTACGTGTGGTAGCTCGGCTAACCATCGTGTAGCGTAGTTTGAAGCGTCGGCAAAGATACGCTCTTTGAGGGATTGAAGAACCATGCCATTAGCACGTTCGACCTGGCCGTTGCACCTATGGTGGGCGACCGAAGAGTAGTAGACGTCGATCATGTTGTCTTGGCAAAAATCCCAGAAGGCAGAGCCTGTGAAGGTTGTCCCAAGGTCGGTGATGATCCTATTGGGCACACCGAAGCGATGTGTTATGTCTTGTATGAACTTGGCCGCTTCTTCCGACTTGACTTTTGCGACAAGTTGGACTTCGATCCACTTTGTGAATTTGTCGACGGCCACAAGGATATACCTGTAGCCGCCTGGGGCAGTTTTGAACGGACCCACAGAGTCGAGGCCCCATATGGCGAAGGGCCACGATGGGGGAATTGTGCGCAGGGCCTGGGCTGGTAGATGCTGCTGTTTGGCAAATAATTGGCATCCTTTGCACCTTTTTACGAGGTCTTTAGCATCAGCCATGGCTATGGGCCAGTAGAAACCAGATCGGTAAGCTTTACCGACCAGATTGGCAGATGCCGCGTGGCAGCCACACTCTCCACCGTTGATTTCAGCCAAGAGCTGTAGACCTTCTGATCGCAGAATACATTTCATCAACAAGCCAGTGGAAGCGGCTTTTCTGTATAGGTCGGTACCAATCACGACGTAGTTAGCACTTCGTCGTGTGATACGCTCTCGCTCTGCCTTATCGTCTGGGACTCGTTGGTCGAGTAGGAAGGCTAAGAAAGGCTCGCGCCAATCATCCTCCTTTTCTGTCATCAGCACGTCACGGGGAGGTGCTGGAGTTTGGTCGTGTTGAGCTAGGTCTGGATTATCTGGATCCAGCAGCTTGATCGAAGGCTTGCGTAGGTCTTGGACGAACACACCCGCCGGAACTAAAGCTCTCTTGGAGCCTAGTTTGGAGAGTACGTCGGCAGTGACGTTATTGTTGCGTGGCACGTGCTGAAACTCAATTCCCTCGAAGTGGCCTTCGAGCTTGCGGATCTCAGCACAGTATGCATCCATTATGTCTTTGACACAATCCCACTCTTTATTGACTTGTTCGATGACGACCTTGGAATCGCCAAAAGCCAGTAGTCGCTTGATGCCAAGGGACACTCCTATGCGGAGCCCATGAATTAGAGCTTCGTACTCTGCTCCATTGTTGGAGGCCTTGTAACGTATCTGTAGAATGTACTTGAGCTGCTCTCCCTGGGGAGAGATGAGTAGCACACCTGCTCCTGCGCCTTCGAGGTTGAGGGCGCCGTCGAAGTACATTATCCAGTGTTCAGGCCGCTCCTTGGGAGGGGGCATCTGGATTTATGTCCACTCCGACACAAAGTCAGCGAGGATCTGTGACTTGATCGCTTGCCTGGGGCAGAACTCGATGTCGAACTCTCCAAGCTCTACTGACCACTTGACGATGCGGCCGTTGGCGTCACGATTACGGATGATTTCTCCTAGAGGGAACGACGAAGGCATCGTGATCCTGTGGGCTTGGAAGTAATGGCGAAGCTTTCTCGACGTGATCAGGAGTGCGTAGAGCAACTTCTGAGGCTGCGAATACCGTGTTTTAGCATCAGCCAGGACCTCGCTTACATAGTACACAGGTCGTTGAACAGGATAGGACTGCCCTTCTTCTGCTCGTTCAGCGACGAGAACCGTGCTGACCACATGAGTGGTGGCAGAGATGTAGAGTATGAGGGTTTCCCCCGCTACAGGTGGTGTCATGACTGGAGGTGTGGTCAAGGACTCTTTGAGAGCCTCGAAAGCCTTCTGCGCTTCTTCATCCCATATGAACTTATCTGCCTTCTTCAATAGCTTGAAGAAGGGCAGACCTTTCTCGCCGAGCTTGCTGATGAAACGACCTAGGGCCGCCATCATACCTGTGAGCTTCATGACGTCTTTCTTGCAAGATGGCTTGACCATGTTGCGTATTGCGTCGACCTTCACGGGGTTGGCTTCAATGCCTCAGTGTCCGACCATGAAGCCCAGGAGGAATCCGGAGGGAACACCGAAGACACACTTGGTCGGGTTGAGCTTCCACTGAAATTCCCGTAAGTTGGCAAAGGTCTCGGCGAGGTCAGCGATCAGCTGGTCTTCCTCAGTGGTCTTAACGACCACATCATCGACGTATGCTTCGACATTCTTCCCGATCTGCGACTTCAGGCACTTCTGTATCGCCTTCTGGTATGTTGCTCCCGCGTTTTTGAGGCCAAAGGTCATGACCATGTAGCAGTAGATGTCATTGGGCGTTATGAATGCTGTTTTGTCTTCGTCGTCGGGGTTCAGGGCTATCTGGTGATATCCTGAATAACAGTCGAGGAAGCAAAGTAGGACGCTACCAGCCGTGGAATCCACGACCTGGTCAATACGAGGAAGAGGGAAGGGATCTTTTGGGCAGTGCTTGTTGAGGTCGGTGTAGTCAATACACATCCTTAATCCTCCAGTCTTCTTGGGTACAAGAACCGGGTTTGCGAGCCAAACCGGGTGTTTACATTCGCAAATAAATCCTGCAGCTAAGAGCTTGCAGACCTCAGTTTCTATAGCCTATTTTCTATCTTTTGCAAATCGCTGGAGCTTTTGCTTGATAGGTCGGGCAGTCTTGTTTACTTCGAGGGTATGCTCAGCCAGCTCCCTGGGGACACCGGGCATGTCGGACGGACTCCATGCGAAGATGTCAGCGTTGTCCTTGAGGAAACTGGTGAGCGCGGGTTCCTATTTGGGGTTGAGGTTGGCCCCAACGATTACTTCCTTGGATGCGTCGGGTAGGCCGAGACAAACTTTCTTCACAGCAGGACTTGGGTCCAAGGCTGTAGCTGTACGCTTTTGCTCTGGCACCTCCAAAGTAGTTTGGTCGATCTTGGCGGCCTGGGCGACCATGACCGTAGCTGCGGCTTTGCAGGCGGAGTCTTTGGCAAGCTCGACGGTGGAGCTCTCGCAGTTGTAGGAGACCATGATGTCTCCCAGGACGGAAAGGATTCCGTTAGGCGCTGGCATCTTCATTATCAAGTAGGTGTAGTGCGGTATAGCCACAAACTTGGCTAACATAGGTCGGCCAAGGATGGCATGGTAGGAGGAGCGGAAGTCCGCGACCTCAAACGTTAGGTACTCTGTTCGGAAGTTTTCCTGTGTACCGAAGGTGACCGGCAGGCATACACGACCTATGGGGTACGCGGCCTTGCTGGGCACCACACCGTAGAAGGGTTCGTCGCAGGCGGTCATCTTGTTGAAGTCGAAGTCCATCTTTCTGAGCGTCTCTGTGAAGATAATGTTCAGGCTGCTGCCCCCATCGATGAGGGTCTTAGGCAGGAACGCACCGTCGACTATGGGGTTGACGACCAGCGGGTAGGTCCCAGGGTCTGGTATGTGGACCCAGTGGTCTTTTCTTGAGAAGGTGATGGGGAACTACGACCAACGCAGAGGTTGCGGGGTTTCAGTGTTGACGTGCCCGATCTCTCTTGCGTTTGATCGAAGCTGCCTGTTGCTTTTGGTCGCTTGGCGACCGCCAACTATGAAGTTGATCTCTCGGTTGGCGGTTTGAAACGTGCCGTTGGGGTTGCCCCTTTTTGGCGGTGGTGGTGGAGAGCGTTCCTTGCGATTGTTGTTGTTGCGACGATGGTCGTCCCGCCGGTTGTCGCGGCGATCCTCCCGCCGGTCGTTATGGTTGTCTACGCGGCGATCCTCCCGCTGGTAATCGTCACGTCTGTCATCACGTCGGTCATCGCGGCGATAATCGCGGCGATAATCACGACGGTCCCTATCGTCGTTACGACGGTAAGGTCTGCGATCTCGGTAATCGCGTCGATCAGGTCAACGGTTGTGATTGTTGTAGCGGCGGCCGCTATTTTAGTCGTCGTTGCTATTGCTCTTGGTCTTCTTAGGCTCTGGGGGAACCCCTAGAGCACGTTTGAGCTGTTCGCACTCCCTCATGGTGTGCTTGGCGTCGCGGTGGAACTAGCACTAGTCATCCATGACCATGTTGAAGTCGCCCTCAAGGAAGGTGCAAGGTCGGGGTGGATCGGTTACGTAGGCCTCGCCAGATCACTTGCGCGACCTGTTACCTCCATCGTCGTGGTCTTCTCCCTTGAAGTCGTGCATCACGGCGCCTTGAGTGTCAACAAGCTTGTCGACGTAAGCCATGAGGTCGCCGATGGTATGTGCGCCAGCTTCGTGGATCTTCTCGAAGAGCTTGATGTTGGTTATCCCCTTCTTGTAGTATGCTATGACGTCTTCGTCTTTAACACCTGCGAGAGTGTTGCGGTTTTCGAAGTAGCGATTAGTGTACTCTCAGAGAGTTTCATCACGCCGCATCCGTACTCTTGCGAGGTGGTGCGTGTTGCCCGGGCAGTTGTAGGTCGCTTGATAGTTGGTCGTGAAAAGACGCGACAAGGTCGCCCACGAGGTGATGCATTCTGCAGGAAGATTGTCGAGCCACAGGAGTGGCGCTTTACCCATCACAAGGGGGAAATATCCCGCCATGTGGTCTTCGTTGCCTCCAGAGGCGCGTGCTGCAATGCTGTACATCTTGAGCCAAATGCTTGGGTCGGAGCGACCGTCGTACTTCTCAATGGCTGGTTTGAAGTCTTTGGGGTATCTGATCGTCCTGAGACGTCGTGAGAATGCCGGGAAGTTGTTGACTGCTCCCGGGCTGGCTGACGGGGCATAAGCCATTGGGATAATGTAGAGATCGTCTGGCGGACCATTATCTTGGTCGTACTGGGCACGTCGGAGGAGCTCTTGGTCGTGCATGTTCCGTAGTTCCGTTGCTTGGATTGGATTGTTGGCGTTGAGGGGATCGGGGACCCCATTGATGCGGTCATAGTTAGCACGACGTGCTATCTCCACTTCATCCCGTATCCGTCGTCGCTAGCTTCCTTCAGCATGGTTGGCCTGTACTTGCGGAGGTTGAGCTCCGACATTTTGTTGGGCGCCAGCAGCATTAGCTGCATTGTTAGTGATGTTCCAGCAGCGTTGGCGGCAGGGTTGGCTACGGTGTTAGCGGCAGCTTTGGTGCCGGGGTTGGCTGTAGCGTTAGCGGCAGCGTTGGCAGCGGGGTTTACCGGCTGTACCACTTCGTTTTCGCCACCTCCTTCTTCAGGCACCAGCTGAAGAGGAGCGTTGGCGTTGGAGCGACGTCGTTGCCGAGGGTTGTCCGACCTACTCCTGGAGTAGGAGCTTGCAGCCGATCTACTGTACCCTGGGCCCCGTTCTTCGACCTGAGCGGTGGTGACGTGGATGTGGGCTTGAAGACGCCGTATTGCCGGAGTATGCTCAAGTTGACCTAGTGCAGCGAGTGCGGCGCCCAGATTTGCTTGAGGGGAGTTGTAGACTTCGTGGCCATCTTGCTCAAAGTCCCGGAGGAGGTCTCTGGCACGTAAGCGGTTCCGACGAGGCTCGTTGCGTTGTTGGGGAGCTGCTGGAGCCGCGGGTGCTTGCACTCCGTTGTTGACGACGTTGCCTCCGGGTTGGTCGCCGGCGCCTTGTCCCACGTTAGCTGCGGCTGCTTCGACTTCTTGTTGACGACGTGTAGCTCGTGCAGCGTTGGCGTTTTCATGTTCGATACGTTGCTCGTCTGTCTCGCCAGCTTGAGGAGGTACATCCGCAGAGACAACCAAGACCTCGCGATCTGGAGTCTCGAACACTTCTCCCGGATAGTTCGGGGAGATGGTCGTGCGGGCGATCTGGAACGCGAGGCGGTCCGAGGACGGCTCTCGGTTGATCTGGCGGTGATGAGCAGCGGTGAGAGGTTGTCGAAGGTTCTTGAGCACACGGCACTGGCGAGCCGTGTGTTTGGGGTTCTCATGGATGGGGCAAGGGTCGTCGAGGTGGCTCCTGCAGTTTCCACGATCTGGTGTCTTGGATCCAGATTGGATCTGGATCTTGCGCTTCATGTAATGAGACGCTGCGTGAGCTGCGTTCCGCAGGCCAAGAGGCATGTTTAATGAGGACGGAGGGGTCCTGCGAGGGCGTTTGACGCGTTCGCAGACCTTGATCGTGTCTGAGAGCATGCCTTCGACACGATTGAGTCCCGCGATCAGGTCGCTGGGAGTGGGTGGGTGGGTTTCCGCCAGCAGATCTGTACCGACCTGCTGGTTGGAGGTGACCGCATTGCTCTCGATGACGAGGCAGGCGGCTGGAGCGGTGGATTTTGCCGGCATCGAACCAAAGCAGATGTCGACGGGATTGGCGAGGATGTCCGCCATGCTTTCCGGGAAGATGACGCCGTTGGTCGGAGCCATCGAGTTGCACGAAGAACCTCGGATTCAGCCCCTACTTGGCGCGCCAACTGTCAGATGGTGAGATCTGGACAGCCCACGGGGGTGTTAATCCCTGTGGTCCCTCGAGCCGAGCCTACTTGTCTCTCCACTCCTCGGAGGCCTCGCAAGGCAAAGACCTTTCGCGCCCGCTCTTCACCTGCACCAACGCAAATCAAGCCGCAACCTGCACCTGCAATACTCAGCCAAGAGTGAGTCCACACCATGTTCTCAATCACTCATCACACTGAGGAGCAACCATCCGCCGGTCCTCGAATGCTCCGGTCCTCAATCTCCCCCTTGATGAGTGCATTGACAACACACATAGTAACCAATTCACAGAAAGAAAGAAAAAGAAAAGAAACGAACCAAAAACTCAAACAAGTGATCAAAAGCCAAACAAAAGCCAAAGAAAATCACTTGAGAGAGAAAGTCTCGGTCCCCTAAGGCAAGGGCAACGGCTCAACACAACTGAGACAAAATGCTCCAAAATTGCCGACTCCTCATGGTGAGGCAAAAGGGGTCGACACCATCGGCAAAAGAGCACAACTAAAATCAGGCGAAAAAGAGCTCCCAAATGCATGAATGCAAGCTCCCCCTGAACAAATGCAATTTTTCTCCCCCTTGATGCAAAACTCCCCCTAGAAGCATGAATTGGGTACTTTCCTCCCCCTTGTTGGTAATGCATGAATCAAGTCTACAAATGCAAGCATGTGTTTCTCAAATAGACAAAGAGCATTACAACACGCTAAAATTGAGACATAGACAAGCAAGATAGCCACAAATTCAGTACAAGCATCGCCAACAAGGTAGATAGAGACATACAATCATGTGACATAGCTATGTTCAAAAAGAAGCATTTTTCAATAAAACTTCCCTCTCATGAGCATAGCACCTCAACATGACCAAACTGAGCACACACAACATATAGCTCACAAACTTCATACAAGGTCACAAATTCTCATCACAAGATCATCATAAAGACCTACAAGCTATCTCATGTCATGTCAAAGCCACCAAGCCATGTGTCCACTTATAGATATGAGACTTCTCAATGGTGAATATCATGTAACGGTTTAGCACCCAAGATAAGGAATTTAAAGCAAATTTGACATGGAAGCATATTTTTCAAACATAGGCATCTCACATACCAATTTCATGATTTACATGTTAAACATGGTACATGTAGTGCCTTAGCAGCAAAAAGAAGCTTAGGCTTCTCCACAAGGCAGCATATAGGCTAAACATTCATGATGACAAATGGGTCTTTGACCCCAAATGAAAAGAGCATAATACCCAAGCACAAATTAAGCAAGATATAGCCATATGAGCACAATTTGAGCATGAAAGGCATTCAACTCACAAGAGAGGATAATATGTAGCATTTTCACAAAATAAGCCATCCACATGCATATACATCCCAAAGCTACCAAGAGCATAGCTATACATCACAAGAGCTTCACTAGCAGGGTCATAAGCTCACATCCAACATATCATAATGATCCATGTATATAGGAGAAGCACATCTCTATAGCATATGATACAAATGCAGTCTATGATACAAAGATGCAAACATGATATGATACAAGAATGCAACATGCATATGTACATGAGACCCCCCAACCGAATCTCAAAAAGGAAAAACCACACCAAGCTCACCCCGAAAACGTGCAAATGTAGCTTGGTCCAAAGGCTTTGAATGAATTTCTCGGTTGGCACATGAATGAGGTCTATGTTTCCCTTCTCAACATTGTCTCTCAGGAAGTGGTAGCGCACTTCTATGTGTTTGGTTCTTGAGTGGAGCATAGGATTTTTGGCTACACTTATGGCACTGGTGCTGTCAAACATGAGAGGTACATGGGAACACTCCTCACCAAAGTCACTCAAAGTGTACGTGATCCAAAGCAGCTGGGAGCAACAACTAGCGGCAACGACATACTCGGCTTCTGTGGTAGACTGAGCTACACTTGACTGTTTGCGAGATGACCAAGAAACAAGCGAGGAACCCAGAAACTAGCAAGTACCCAAAGTCGATTTCCGATCGACTCGACACCCCGCAAAGTCGACATCCGAAAAACCAAGAAGTGAGAGAGAAGAGGACGCCGAGTACCAAAGACCGAGCTCAGGAGTGTGTCGAAGATACCTGAAGATCCGCTTGACGGCTTGCCGATGTGAAGTCCTCGGTGACGCCTGAAAATGAGTGCACAGACACACAAAAAACTGGATGTCCGGCCTCGTCGCCGTCAACTACAAGAGGGAGCCGATCATGCTCCGGTACTCCTTCTGGTCCACGGGCAATCCGTCCTCGTTCGCATCTAGCGTTGTAGTCGTGCTCATCGGTGTCGACAGGGGCTTCGAGTCGTCCATCTTGAACTTCTTGAGGATGTCCTTCGTGTACTTGGCTTGGTGCACAAAGGTTCCTTCCTTCGCCTGCTTGACCTGAAGCCCGAGAAAGAACTGCAATTCTCCCATCATAGACATCTCAAATTCTTTGCTCATATCCTCTGCAAACCTTGCAACCAAAGAGTGAGACGAACCGCCAAAGACAATATCATCGGCCTACCTGAGGAGAAAAAGAGTCTTGTCTACCTTGCCCATCTCAAACCCCTTGCTGAACAAGAACCCCCTCAACCAGCCATACCAAGCATGGGGAGCTTGTTTCAGCCCAAACGCCTTCCTCAGCCTATACACTCGGTGGGGAAACTCAGCACTCTCAAAGCCCGGTGGTTGCTTCAAATAAACTTCCTCCTCCAAAAACCCATTGAAGAAGGCACTCTTCACATCCATTTGGTATAATTTGAACCCTTTATCCATGGAAAAGGCTAGAAGGATCCTAATTGCCTCCAAATGGACTATAGGAGCAATTGTCTCCTCATAATCTATCCCCTCCTTCTGACTATAGCCCTGAGCAACCAACCTCGACTTGTTTCTCACCACCTCACCATTCTCACCCTCTTTGTTCTTCCACACCTATTTTGTCTCGATAGGTTTGCAATGTGGTGGTGGCTCTACCAATTCCCAAAGTTGGTTTCTCTCAAAGTTCTCTAACTCCTCATGCATTGCGTTCACCCAATTAGGATCAGAGAGGGCGTGTCCAATGTCTTTCGGCTCAAAGGTAGCACCGAAAGCCGAATGAGCAAAGTGAGAAACATTCCTGGACCTTGACCTTGTCGTACGTTCGTTGATGTCGCCGATGATTCTTGAGGGAGGATGATCAACTTGAATGCGCCTCGGTGCCTCTCGCCTGGAGACAACCTCCCCCTCAGCTGCAGCCTCCACTTGATCTTGCTGGATCATAGTTGGTGTAGGGGATGGGCCATCCTGCACCGTAGTTGTCGTAGTGGAAGTAGAGGGTACATGCGCCGCTGGAGCTTCACCATCATCACCATCATCTTCTCCAGCATCATCCTCCTCATCGTCAAAGATCTTCTTGCCAACTTTGTCGTCACCTGCACACTCAGAGACAGACGAACTGCATGGTTGGGTCTCGTCGAAGGTAACCTCGCAAGTTTCCATGACTAGGTTAGTATCAAGGTTGAGCACACAAAATGCTCGAGAATGACTAGCATAACCCAAGAAAATTCCATCAGAGGACCTCGACTCAAACTTATCAAGCCTACCCTTCTTGAGAATAAAGCACTGACAACCAAAAGCCTTGAAATGGCTCACTCTAGGTGCTCACCCGTGCATGAGCTCATAGCACGTCTTGTTCAAGAAGGCCTGAAGAAAAAATCTGGTTCCCAACATGGCACGCGGTATTCACCGCCTCAGCCCAGTATCTCCTCGGAGTCCTATGCTCGTCGAGCATCATCCGAGCCATCTCGCAAAGGGACCGATTCTTCCTCTCTACCACACCATTCTAACAAGCCACATAGGGAGAAGAAAACTAATGTTCGAGACGCAAATCACGACAAAAGGTTTCGAAATGAGATTTTTAAATTCAGTGCCATTGTCTCTGCGAATAGCTCGAATAGCATCTCCATTCCTCTCATTCTTCAACCTCAAGATTAGATCTCGCACAAAACCAAATGTCTCCCCCTTGTCAGCCAAAAAGAAGACCCAAGCATAGCGAGAATAGTTGTCCACTATCACAAGGACATACCATTTCCCACCCGCCGAGCACACATGAGCTGGACCAACCAAGTCCCTATGGAACAGCTCGCATGGCCTCTCTGCCATAACGGATGTCAAAGGCAGGTGAGAGGCAGCGACCATCTTACCATGCCTACACGGAGCACATACCAAATCCTTTTGGTACTTCAACTTAGGCAATCCTCGGACCAAACCTAGCGCACTCAAGCGTGACAACAAGTCAAAACTCAAGTGACTTAGTCTCCTATGCCATTTCCAAAGCTCCGCCGAAACACCAGCAACCAAACAACGAGAAGAGCCGACACACTGAGAAAAATCAGCTCTGAAAATCTGACCCTTGGGGATGATCGTGCACACAAGATCACCTCGAGAATCCAAAACACGAGAAGAGCCCATTTTGAAACGGACTTCAAAACCCTCATCAAGAAGCTGGGAAACCAAAAGAAGATTGAACCCCAAAGACTTGACAAGAGCAACACGCCTAAGAGTCACAGATTCACTCACCTTCACCGTGCCCACTGAAAGCACTCTACCTTTCCCATTGTCCCCAAAAGTGATGTACTCTTTGGTCATCACCGGGCTAAGGCTGGAGAACCACCGTCGATCTCCGGTCATGTGTCGAGAGCAACCAGAGTCGATCAACCAAAAGCCCTCCATGCCTCCCACCTACAAAATCAAAAATGAGAGTGAGAGTGAGCAAACGACTCAGCACTGGGGTTAGTAAAGAAGGAATCAAACCAGTGTCGTGCCATTTGCTCAAAAGTGGGGTTAACAAAATCCATCCTATCTCTCCTAGGTGGAACACCCACACGTCCCCTTGGAGGACTACGCGTACCACGAAGTGTAGACCGTGGCCCGTAGCTCCTCTAGGACCTAAAGCTGCGATCGTTCCCCCCATACTCGTATTGGCCATGAGTGAAGGAATGTCCAGCAAACTCACCACGCCCAAACCCAACACGCCTAACACCATCTCTCTGTGGTGGCTCACCTCGAGGCACAAACTCACGCCTCTCTCGAGGGTACATGGTACGCACCACACCCTCACCTCTCGGAACCACACGAGGCTCAGGCACACCACGAGAAGGGCGGTACCTGTCCTTGTTTGCCATCTCCCTAGCAAGCCTCTCCTCACGCTTCCTCCAGAAGCAAAACTCAGATAGGTGGCCATCCCTCCCACAATGGTCACAATGGAATGGGATCGGCTTTGGCTTTGGCTTTGGGTTCTCTCGGGGCTGAGGCTTCTCCTCACTCGGTTTCTCTCCCTTCTTCCCAAAGAACTTGTTCCCCAAGTCACTCTTGAACATGATGGGTTTCTGGAAGTTGTTGGTTTGTGGAGGAAACACGGGTGGAGCTGGGGTTGTGTCTAGTCGGTTCCTAAGTTGGTTTGGCTTAGGAGCATAGACATTCTTGTGGTAGGTTTTTGGTGGTTCTGGGATGTCACCGATCTTTCCCTCATTCTCACCACTTCCCTCACCAACCTTGTCCGACGCAAGCGCTTGCCCATCATAGCACTTGTGTGCCTCAATCATCATCTTAAGCTGAGGCTCATGACCAGACAACCAACCCATTATTTTCCGCAACTCATCGTTCTCATCCTGCAAACGATCAACATAGTGTGCAAGCTCCATATTCTTCACAGCATGTAATTCACAAGTAGAGCATGATGTAGGAATTGGAGCTTTCAAAGCAGCTTCTAGTGATCTAGCATAAGCAACAGACACATCTAGTTTCTCATGCAAAACAGGACAAGAAGTGCAAGCACCAAGCAAGGAGGGCCTAGATTTCATCTCATCTAGCTCAACCCTAAACACATCTAGTTCCTCAACCTTGGAGGCATACTTTTCCTTAAGCACAGTCAAATCACCAAGGAAAATAGAATAATCAGTGCATTCAGGTTCATCGGTCGCAATAGGAGCAGACTTTAGAGAATCAATTTGAGCCCTAGCATCAACAAGCAAAGACTCTAGCTCAACCACCTTCTCCTTAGCCTCTCCAAGCAAAGACCTATACTCCCTCTTCTCCTTGTTGGTCTTTCTAAGCACATCATCACGGTTGTCAAGCAATTCATTAAACCTAGCATTCTCCATTACCAAGAAGGCAGGATCATTGTTTACCTTATCCTCGGAGCCGAAGTCTGAGTTGTCCTTGTTTGTCTTCTTACTTGCGGAGTTGTGTGCCATGCCGCATAAGCCTTGGGCGGCGAAGCACAGGCCGTTGATGTTCTTGCTTGACGGCTTGCCCTTGTGCTGGTTCTCTTCTTCATCACTTGAGCTTGATGAAGAGTAGTGGGAGCTCGAGTCGATGTTGCTCGCACCGGCAACCATCACCCGCTCCTTCTTCTTGTGACCGCCACTCTTCCTCGGCCTCCGCTCGGACTTGTTCTTGCCCTTGTGGTCGTCCCTCGAGCGGTGCTTGTGGTCGGTCCTCAGACGGTGCTTGTGCTCAGGCTTGACCTCCATGGCCTTCAGGCACTCAGCGATAAAGTGCCCGTGCTTCCCGCACCAGTAGCACATGCCCAAGCTCCTCCAAGCGTTCTTCCGGTTCATGTACATGCGCTCAAACCGTCGGCTCAGCAATGCGAGATCCTCCTCGCTCAGCACCTCGAACTCCTCATCTGGCATGGACACAAGACAAGACAAAGAGAACTGTCTCGAAGACATGTTAGTGTTAGTCCTTGGTCCAGAAATGAGAGCCAGACTATGAGGGTCAGTCGGGTTCTCGATCCTTGCTCGCACCCCACGGTCCACCTCGGACGACTTGAGCTTGGAAAACAGCTCGTCCACCGTGAGGGTCTCATACTTCTCCGACTCAAGAATGGCCTCAGCCTTCTCACTCCACACGGTACGATCCAGACAGTGCAGGAGCTTCATAGCCCTGTCATGATCATCGTACGGGAGCACGACCACATTAGCCCTCATGTTGTTCACAATCTTGGAGCAAGAAAGTTAATCGAATGGACATAAGCTGTTTTCACTGTAACATCCCAAAGGATCTGACCCTTGTCGCGGAGAAAAGCAGCCATCCGCCTCTGCCACATCTGGTAGTTCTTACCATCGAAATGCGGAAGACCCGAACCCCGTTCCTGGTACGTCATCTTTGGATCTTAGACTGGTTAGAGTCCCCAAAGACCCATAACCGACTCTGATACCACTTAAAGGACCGAAATGGCGACCAGAGAGGGGGGAGTGAATGGGAGCCGATAAAAATTCTTCTCGAAGGAGATGACTTCTCCAACAAGATGAACACAGCCTATCCAACACATCTCCGACTCGAACTACCCAAGTTTGCCAAAGTCACGTAGCCACTGAAGTTCTACTGACCCAAGGAACAAACCACTCAACCAACCAACACAACCACTCCAAACACACAGCGGAAATCTGCACAACTTGCTGTCTGTGCAACACCAGTCAGACCGATGGCTCTCGCCGGTCAGATCGATGGCACCGGTCAGGCCGGTGGCGACAGCAAATGCACAGGAACGTTCCAGGAAGACTCAGTGACTCCTCTAGGCCCTGGAACAAAAACCACCTCCAAAACACAAACTGAAGGGAAAGAAAAGCCTTCACAAAACCCAGCAAAACACCTTGAAACCTGCCAAGAACTGACCAAGAGCACCACAACCCAAAGCCACACGTACCCAGCAATCGAACCTAGAACCATTCTGCTCAGGAAACAGAAATATAGGCTGATTGGAATAGGTCCGTTTACATGAAGAGCCATAGTGGGTGCACCAGGACGCAGAGCCTAGCGGGTGCAATTTAATCATCGTCGTCGTCTGTAGATGTAGGTAGGCGCTAGGCCATCTGATACAGAGTCAGTCTTGTCTTTTCCGTAGACTGCAGGATCATGGGTCAACAGTGGTCGGAGATTCTCCTGCCACCCAGAAAATGACAACTTCGTCCCTCTAACCACGGGCGTACTGTGGCGGCCTCAGGCATCAATAATGCAGCAGCAACAATTTTGTCGCGAGGTATGTGCAAAAAAGATCTTCGCCTTAACACGTCCACATGCAATCAATAACCCATAGTCACGAGGGAACAGTGTTGAGGCTCATACGGCCATACACAAGGCCCAGCTCTTGCTATAAATAGCACCATAGGGCTGAAGGGGGCAAGCATGGAGCATTGTTGAGCTATGAAGCCACAGATTAGAGTTCCGGCCATGACATGGGCATGCGACCGTCCACCAGAGCGTAGGATGCAAAGTTTGTAGAAGCTTGGAGCTAGAAGAATACTTGCGAAGTATACGTGTCTCCACCAATCTTTGTGCCCTTCCTCCGCGAAGAGCCAAGGAGAGTTTGGAGGTGATGTTGTAGAGGCCCGAAGTGATGCTACAGGTTCTTGGTAATCATGAGACGCTCGTTGAGGGCTTGCAGTACACGCCGTGGAGGAAGCCCATGTCTGCATTCCATAGTCAGGCACAAGGTGCGACTTGCTATGCGCAGCGTCGTGTGGGCGTTCACCGCGAGGCCGCCATTAGGGATCTGAAGCTAGAAGAATTGTTGTGATGTGCTCTGCTGTAGCAGAGAACATGGCAAAGATTGCTCTAGGTAGATCAGGTCTTCAAATATGTTTGTATCTTGTAATGGGTACTGGATCCAATGAGGTCGCAGGCGACTTGTGTACCTTTGAAGTTCCCTTGTATTGTTCGCTCTCTTCTGTCATGTAATGGTCGCTTTGAAGAAATTATTCGTCAAAGACCTAAAATGTTGCAATTTGGGGGCTTGTCGACCTCAAGGAGATCGAATATACTATCAAGATGACCTGGTAGCATTGATGTACTTACGATCTAAACTCAGGGTATTAGGTCGCCATCTATTCGTTACGCAAATAGCCTTTAGCGTGAAATCCAGCGAGGTCATCTCACAAAATCTCCAAACTAAGAGCCGTTGCGATGAATCCATCATGGCGAGAAATCCGCAACGGGCGTCCGTGGCGAGGCCCATATAAATACGGCCGCGGGGACGGGCGTTGACCCTCCCCTGCCATCATCTTCTTCCTCCACCGCCTCCGCCGAAACTCCCCGTGCCATAGCTGTCGCGCATCGCGACTCCAAACCTTCACATCTAGAGCCAAAGCTCGCAGCCGCCATCCCTAGCAGGCCACACGCCGCCACCGCGACCTGCACACCGCGCCGCTCCGCATGTGCGTGAAAACCCTAGTCACATTTAGATCCAAATCCGTTCATCCTGAAGAATTTGCGGCTGCGAGTTCCCAGATCCCCGCCTTGGAGACGGTCTTGGATCCCTCGGAGATTACCGAGGAGAAGATCCAAGCATTGGTGGGGTGCGGGTTGCTAAGGCCCAAGGCAGAAGTGGAGTGGAAGGCGCCGACCAGCGAGGCGTTCCCGACGGAGGATGACAAGGAGCAGGTTGTCTTCGCGTCTTTCTTCGAGCGCGAGTTCGACGTGCCCGCCGGCGACTTCTTCCGAGGTCTTCTGTACTACTACAAGCTGGAGCTGGAACACCTTGTTCCCAACTCCATCACTGTAGTATCTTCATTCATCCATCTGTGTGAGGCGTATCTCGGGATACTGCCGCACTTTCTGCTATGGCTCGGTGATGTTCTGCTTATGACCATGTCGTAAGGCAGAATGGATTAACATGGATCTGCCGGACGACACCGCCGGGTGGAGGTCGGAGTGGTTCTACATCGCGGATCAGAAGTCAGCGCTCCCAAAGCGAACTGGGCATAGGCCTGAGAAGATAACTGAGTGGGACATGCCCCTCTCCTCCTGCAAGACGGAAGACCTCAAGGAGTTGCTGACCCTCCTTGCCGACTTCAAGAAGAAAGATCTGACGGGTGGCGCAGTGGTGATGTCATTTTGTCGTCGCCTGATCTAGCCGATCAAGGACTGGGTGCATCCAGCCTACGAGTACTGGGGTCATTCAGACCCTACTCGCGAAGTCAACAGCAAAGTATCCAGAGATGAAATGGTGACCAGAGTCACTCAACTTTACACCAGGCGGATCCGGAACAAGAAGTGCCCAAAAGCACACTCCCTGACCCGACCAGCTGATCCAGTAAGTCCTGAGACAACTAGCTCGTTTTGAAGTATTTACCTTTGTTGTGCCTTAGAAGAAGACTTCTTAGACCTTATTTATTGTCTTTGCAGGCTCGCGAAATGCAGTACTGGTGTCCTGCACCCTTGCCGACCGGCGAGGAGCCACGTCGGAAGTTGAGGTCGGAAGACTACCAGCCTCCAGCAGCTGCACTGCTGGAGAATTACTTGTCGGATTCGTCTATGGGAGCGGATGAGGACAACGACCAAGAGGTCGGTGACGACATGATGAGCTAGCCTGAGTCATTCAGTGCCACAAAGCCGGGGCGTCGTACAAGGGTGACGACAGCGAAGCAATCCAGGTCGAAGGCTGCCGCTAGGGTCGAGGCAGCAAAGACTGCCAAGCTCGAGGCCGACAAGAAGAAGAGGAAGAGAAAGACAGGTTCCTCCCCAAAATTGCAGGATGTCGAGGAGGAGGATGAGGCCATAGATCAGCTGCCGGGCGGGACGAACCATGCAGCACCAAGGTCGCCGAGCCTCGCGACCAAGAGGCAGCGGGAGCTGGAGATGAAGACGACGGATGAGGACATCCACCGCATAAAGGAAGCACAGCTGGCTGCAGCCGACATTCAGGCCAAAATGCTTGTGAAGGTGCGAGGTCGGCTCCTGAAGTCGAAGTTACGTGCAACAGCGGTGGTGAGGTAAGACCTTATCACCACATTGGATCACATCAGTTTACTTGCGTACCGTCATAACACGCTGGCAAATTAACTATTGCAGGTCGGATGCCAGACCTCAGAGCATCTCGGGTGCCCAAGGTTCTCCCGCGAGGACGACGACATCTGAGCAGGAGGTCGGAACCCAGAGTTCCGTTGGGGTCTTGGGGACATCGACTCCCCCGCCTGTTATCAAAGCGGAGAAATCAACACGGTACCGACCACGTCGGCTCAGGGCCTAGCAGCGGGCCAGCCACAGATCGAGCAGCCACTGCAAGACCCAGAAACAACCGTCAGGGCAGTGCCGGGTTCAATGTCGACAGCTCAAGGGCTGAAGAGAGGGGAGATCAACTGGAATGGCACCCCCTGGGAGGGAGACATCTTCGACGATGATGAAGATATGAAAGAAGTTCGCCGGGCTAATTTGACTCTTAACCAAGCGTTTATAGTAAGTAACTAACCTCGAGTTGAGTAGTAAGCTTATCATGTAAATATCATCGAAGAGCCATGTTATGTCTTTGAAGCAGTCACTGGCGGACCGAGCCAAGAGCAGGGCCGACCAATGCAAGAACGCCGCAGCTATTCAGCTGCGGGCGTAGCAGCTTGAGTAGGAGCTCAAGCAAGTGTTGATGGATAAAACTCGTATCTACCTACGATGCACAAGCGTACGGACCTACACCTTTTTCATCATGGGGATTCCCTGGGTTCTTGTCAATCCGCGGAGCAAGGGGATTACAAGCGTTTGATCTAGCACTATCTAGTTAACTTATCCAAACCCTAAACTACGGTTAATCTAGAGAACTACTACGCTACACTACAGAGGGCGATGAAACTCACAAGATATATAAAAGACACTTGCCCAAGGGTCTAGAATACTTAGAGATATGAAAACCGATCTAATCTACCGGGGGTTGTGACCACGGTTTCGCCCTTTCCCTCCCCCCGTACTGTCACTACGCGGAGGTATTCATGACTAGACCTATGATGATCACGGCGTATTGAAGGGTTCTAAGGGAGAAGTGAGATCTATACTTCCGACAAGGCATGGTAGCTAACCTTAAACATGAAAGCATCTTCAACACTAGATGATATATTGAAACCATAAAAGTTGCGATTACATCTCAAGATCGTTTACAACCCATGGACAAATGAGAAGATTACCCCATCAAGGTGCTAGGCATAGCACCGTTGATCATGGTGACGCTTCCGACGGTGTCTTCCTTCTCCTCCGGAGGTGTCGTGGCAGGGCCTCGACGTCCTCCTCCACTTGTGGTTGCTTCCTTCGAGTCGAGCGATCCTCCTCGCGAATGATCCCTCTCTTCTTCTTCCTCTCTAGCTTGTGGACGGCCTCTCGGGCGAATGGCTCTCTCCCTGCGAATGGCGGCGCCTCCACATACTTAGGGTTGCATCATCTTCACGCTCAAGAAATGGGGGGCCGAACCGACGTCGGAATGGGCCAGGCCGGCCGGCCTGGGCCGACTGGCCCAAGACCACTTCGGCCCGGTTCGGTCACCCCTTCGCACACGTGGGTCCTCTTTCCATTTTACACTTTGCCCCCTTCACTTGCATTATTTTGGCGACGTCATCCTCGCATCGAAGATAGAGGGTCTTCTCGCATGAAGTTCGGTCTTTTATGCTTTAATCCTCGGGGATGTTCCTTTGTAACACTTCAGTCCTTGCCACCTTTGGGAGTGATTTCATCATGCTCTTAAACACGAACAGGACTCCTCATTTGCTCCTTTGAACTTGTTGTGACTCTGTCCTTTTTGTCCATGTTTTCCTGCAAAAACATAACACTTCCAAATGCACATACTAAGATGAACTTGTTATATCATTAGTGTGCCTAGTGGCGGGTTAGTTCCATAATCAAGCTCAAACCAAAGTGTAATGAACATGTTTGGTGTACCAAAATACACCGTCAACAACGAGTCAAGGAGGAGGAGGCCGCTGAGAAGAAAAGGCTCGAAGACGAGCTGAAGGAGGAACAATGTAAAACTCAGGACGCCGACAAACTGTTGACGTCTGTGAGTGCTGGTAAGGCCAACTATCCACGACCTTGTGCATCTAAACTGCTGAACTGGGTCTTTGTATCTAACGGTGTTTTTGTATCACAGATTTTCACAGAGAAAAAGACAAGCTCGAGGACAACCTCAAGGTTGGCAAGGAAAGAATCCGAAGCCTGGAGGTAGACCTGCGACAAGCTGATATGGGGGGGGGAAGAGCTGAAGAAGGTGATGAAGGCCGCCGCAGAGAGTGAGTATGCCGTATGCCAGAAGCTGGCTTACGAGAAACGAGTACGAAAGGACCTCGAGGTCAGTCTTGTGGTAGCTTTGCAATCATTGCAAAATGACCAGGTGACCATTGCAGGGCTTGAAGTGGAAGTAAATGATCTGAAGAATGCCGCCTACCTTGTCATGGACATGGTGGAGTCGCAAGTCACTGGGGAGGAGCCCAAGTCAGCCATTGACCGACTTCTGGCTGCACCCTAGAAGCTGGTTGATCTCTTGAGGGCGACAAGTTTGACAGCGGCTACGGAATCACTAGTGCATGTGAAGTCGCACTTCCCTGAGGTCCACATGGCCAAGGTCGGGGAAGGCCCAGACATAACAAAAGAGCTCAAGGTCGTAGAGGTGGAGTTACAATCGGCTGCTGAGAAGATAATGGATGCCATCGATTACGAAGGCGATGATGATGAAGAGTAGTCATAGTTTCAGAGTTGTACCCCCTCTTCCCCAAGTCATGTATATAACAATGATAATCTATTTTGATCTCTCAGTTATGTCTAACTTATGTTTATATGAGCTTGGTAGCCCTGAAGCTTTGTGTTGAAATATGCCTCGCTAACCACTACTCACTGAGAGGGAGGCTTACGTGTAGCCGGTGCGCGGGGAGAGTTTGGGACTCCGGTTTGGCAACCACACAACCAAGCAAGCTCGTAGCAACACCAGGTAAACACTCGTGGGAGATGTCGTCCTCAGGTCGGGTGACCCTTGTATTGACTTGGCCAAGCCCCGAGCATGTCGAGGGGGAGGAACAAAACTTGATCCTCAGGTCTTTCGACCCTTGTATTGGCTTAGCCAAGCCCCTCAACATGTCGAGGGGGAGGGGACATGACATGGGAGAAAAGAGGATAGGACTCGAGGCACAGCAGATGACTGCTTAAGACTAATATTTATTTGACCAAAAGTACAAGGACGAGGAATACATAACTGTAATGAAAACTATTCTACGGATAGAATCGGTAGAGGTGCTCCACGTTCCATGGATTAGGGACTCCTTGACCGTCGCCCCACTGGAGGCGGTATGTAGACAGGATGATGACTTCTGTGACGATAAAGGCTCCTTCCCAAGAGGCGGACAACTTGTGCATGCCATCGGTCTTCTGGATACGCCTTAGGACTAGGTCACCAACATTGAAGGAGCACTCCTTGACGTTGCGATCGTGGTACCGACGAAGCTGCTGATCATGGCGAGCTTGCCTCATGACAGCTGCCACTCTTTGTTCCTCGAGGCTGTCGAGATCGACGTGATGGGTTTGCTCAGCTTCTCCTGCCTCGTAGAACTGTATATGTGGAGCTCCAAAGGTGCCGTCTGTAGGTAGGATGGCCTCTAAGCCATAGACCAGGAAGAAGGGCGAGAAGCCCGTGGCAGAACTAATTTGGGTTCGTAGACCCCAGATCTCGTGGGGTAGCTCAACTAGCCAACGTGAAGCGTAATTTGATGCATCATCAAAGACACGATCTTTGAGAGCTTGAAGAACCATGCCATTGGCACGCTCAACCTGGCCGTTGCACCGGGGGTGGGTGACCGAAGAGTAATATACATCAATCATGCTATCCTGGCAAAAGTCGCAGAAGGCTGACCCTGTGAAGGCCGACCCGAGGTCGATGATGATTCTATTGGGCACACTGAAGCGATGTGTTATCTCTTGGATTAACTTTGCGGCTTCTTCCGACGTGACCTTAGCAACAGGTCGAACTTCAATCCACTTGATGAATTTGTCCACGGCAACGAGGATATGTTTATAGCTGCCGAGAGCGGTTCTAAACGGTCCTATGGAGTCGAGGCTGAGAGCCTGTGTGGTTCGAGGACCGGTGGATGGTCGCTTCCTGGTGTGATGAATGATTGACAACTTGGTGTGGACTGACTCCTGGCTAAGTACATATGTGCAGGGGGAGCTCTTGTGTGTTTTGAGCTTTGCTTTGGTGGTCTTTGCTCTTTGTTTGACCTTGTTTTTGTCTCGGTTGTGTCGAGTCGTTGCCCTTGCCTAAGGGGACCGAGACTTTCCTCTTTCAAGTGATCTTGCTCTTTGCCTTTGTCTGGCTTTCGATCGCTTCTTTGAGTTTCTTTTAGTCGTTTCTTTTCTTTCCCTTTTCTCATCGGTTACCAAAATGTCTATGTTGTCAATGCACTCATCAAGGGGGAGATTGTGGACCTGTGCGGTTCGAGGACAGGTGGATGGTCGCTTCCTGGTGTGATGAGTGATTGACAACATTATGTGGACTGACTCTTGGCTAAGTATTGCAGGTGCAGGTTGCGGCTTGACTGGTGTTGGTGCAGGTGAAGAACAAGCGTGAAAGGTCGTTGCCGGTGAGGCCTCCAGGTGTGGAGAAGACAAGTAGGTTTGGTTCGAGGGACCCGGTGGCCAGCGGGGTCAAGTGCGGGCCACATGGTCGTAAGAACAGCAAGACGAAGTCGTGGACAGTATCTTGGTTGAGCCTCAAAACCAAGGTAGAGCCGGGACTTCGTGGGAGCCAAGTCATGAGTGGTGATTGACGGAGGCTACACCAAGTTCGCGGGGTTTGCAGTGGTTCACCAGAAAACCACTAGGTTGCTTGGCTGAGCCACAAAGCCAAGGCCGAAGACACAGTGTGGCTGTCAGGCCAAAACCGGTCTGATCGGTTGGTGAAACCGGTCTGACCAGTTTGGGGTCGTAGGGCACCGAAGTGTTTCGAAGTGGAGGACACGCGTCGGGATCGCAAGGCTTGCGTTGAGGCTAAGCGAAGTGCGGTCGCCGAGCATCCGTTCGATGGTACTATGACGAAAGTTTCCCAAAGTGCCCTTCGGGGGCGTGTATCCTAGTTTATGTAATAGGGGTAGTTTCGTCTTTTAGTTGCCTCCATATAAACTAAGTAGGGAGAGGATGGCAGCCATCTCTGGAACCCTAGCTCATTTTCCTTTGCTATTTTCCTTAGGTTTTTCTAGGACTAGCTTGAGAGCTTCATGGTGAGATCTTGAGAGAGGGATGGATGATCGGGAGGTAAGCTAGACCTTGTATGAACCTTCATGGTATGTATAGATGATTCGGCGTGTTTCCTCAAGGCTTGATTGTGTCTCTCCCGTTTTCCCTTTTTGGTGATTTTTGGAGTCTTTCTTGGCGATTTTCGTGGTGAGGTTTCGAAGGCGTTTCTTTGAGGGATTCTTGTTGGATGTCACGTATCAGGACCTTGTGCCTCTTTGCTTGGTGACTTTGCTCTCGCAAACCCTCCGAAACAGCTTCGATTTGGTGGTTTTCGGTGGAGTTCGTGGAAAGGTGTTCTTGAGGGTTGACTTTCGATTCCTCTTGATTGGGTAGATTTTGGGGATCGAGCTTCTAGCCAAAGGTAGCCCATGAGGTACCCCAACTATCCCCAAAGTCTCACTTGAATCCGTGGAGCGAATCGGGAGATCGATTAAGGAGAAGGTTGAGTTTTTCCCACGGGCTGAGTTCTTCCCGACTGTCCAGGCAAAACCAGCCTGACCAGTTTCTCAAACCGGTCTGACCGGTTTGGCACCAGTGGGCTGTCGTGAAGAGTTTTGGACAGGAGAGTTTCCTTCAAGCTATGGCTTTTCCTGTTTGAAGTCTGGTAGGTTCTTGAGGTGGTTTTGCTGTGTTTTGATCTCGTAGGTCTTTTGGGGATTTCCTAGACGAAACCGGCTTGACCGGTTTGCCAAACCGGCCTGACTGGTTTCCCCTGCCTGTGAGAGGCTAAGTCCCAGAGAATCGGTCTGACCGGTTTCGGAAACTAGCCTGACCGGTTTCAGAAACTGGCCTGACCGGTTTTGGCTTCCAGCAGTTGTGTTCGTGTTGTTTTCCGCTGTTAGTTTTTAATGGCTGTTGGTTGGATCTTGCTCCTAGGTCCAGTAGCACTCCAGTTGCTACGTGGATTTGGCAAGAGAAGTTTACGGAGGTCTCCAAGTGATTTTGGGTTCATAGGCCGAATTCTTGAATAGAATTTTTATCGGCTCCCATTCACTCCCCCCTCTCTGGTTCGCCATTCTGGTCCTTCAAACTCGACGAATCAGAAGCCGCCACGTAAGCGTCACATGGATCCTATGGCCCACCTACGCGTCCAAACTGCCTCCAATCCACGTGGGCACCTGGAACCTCCTTAAGGATCCACCTAACTGCCACCCAGAGAAAACACAACGTAGGAGGGCCCACCCAGGGGTCGGCCGATCCCACAGGTCGACCGAGCCGCCTTTGGGCTGGTTCATCCTGGCCTTCCACGTGTGGGCTCTTGGTTGGTTCCTCATCGCATTCCGGGGGTGCTCACGGCTTCTCCCGAAGTTGTCCAGCCCCTATAAATAGAAGAGAGTGTGGGTAAGAAGAGGACAACACACTTGAAGGCAACTTCTCACCTTTGTCTCCTGGTCCCCTCTCCTCCTCTCTTGGTTGAGGTGAAACTTCACCTCACCATGGGTGTGTGTGTGTGCAGGATCTAGCCTAGGTGGTGCTAGGTAGAGAGGGAGTGTGTGTGAGTGAGTAGAGGTGAGATGGTGATGATCTGTTCATCAGCCATCATCCCCTTGTACCTCGTGGATGATGTCGTTCTTCATTTAGACTAAAGTGAGTATTTCAGTATATTCCAATTAGACTAAAGTAGCATTCATGCATAGGTGATATGTTCTTGTGTTCTTCATCCGTTCTTGATCTTAGGCTTGCGTTCTAGTTGAACCATTCCTTTCGATCCTGTGGAGAAGATGCATAAGTTGTTTATCCATTTGTACGACTGCTCATCAATTAGAATATAGTGGATGCTCATGCATATCTGATTTAGATCAAAGTACCATTCATATCTCCTGTCGCCTATTTGATTCTGTGACGATCGAGGCCTAGTTCTGCTCGCGGGTTCGTCGCTCTGTATTTATAATGAGTGCTATTGTGTTGTTACGGGACGTCAGACGTAGCCGTGCTATAGTAGTAATTGGCAGTGTAGGCATGGTTCCTAGACTGCGGGTTATCCTTCGTTTGCCCTGTATCCCACAGTTAGTTAGGGGTAGGCCGCGATAGTGACAGTTGTTGGACCCATTGTACTCCCCCACATTCGGATACGGCATAGAGTTTTTCGGCCAGAACCGACCTGTTACATCCAGGAGGGAACTGGTGCCCGAAGCGAGTATTCCCATCTCGAGCTTGCGCCCTTCTAGAATCAATACCCATAGGAGACTCCTCATCTCCCAGTCTACCTCAGCAGGGATCCTGTGTCCTTGGATAGTCACTCGTAGAGCTCCCCTTCTGTTCCTAGGATTCGATACCCTTTGGAATACTCCTTAGGTGAAGTGCTACAATGGTATATCCGTGCGCTTGCGGATTCATTCATACCCATAGGTATACCCAGGTGATTCTTATGCTCACGCTATCTCGGCGCCGTAGTGGTGGCATTAAGAAAAACCAACAAGCATTTCTGGCGTCGTTGCCGGGGAACGGTTGTCATGAATCTACGAACCCGACTATCCTCGTGTCTTTTATTTTCCTTTTTGTTCTACCTCTACCCCCGTTATCCATGGAAGGTTATCCTCGTACACACCTTCCGCCCGACGTGAGTGAATCCAAAGAACCGTCCTCTTTAGGACCCGTTCCATTCTCATCTTGCCTAATTCACCCATTTCTCATGAGGCTAGTTCAGGAAAATTCCTTATTGGGGACGAGTCATGAGAACCCCTACGACCATGTGAGAGACTTTGAGCAATTGTGTTCCACCCAGGGTAGAACCTGGATGACACAAGATGTTCTTAAGAGCAACTTGTTCCCGTTCTCCCTCTCTGGGAAGGCGAGAATTTGGTACCGCTGTTTTGGTTCTGATCATTCCAGCTGGGAAGATTTGAGGGTAGCTTTCTGCATCAGATTCTTCCCACTACGGCGTATCATTGCTCTAAGAACTGTACTCCTCAGTTTTAAACAAGGAGATGAGGAATCACTAGGAATGGTATGGCACCGTTTTGCCTCTTTGGTCGAAACGTGCCCAGTCCTTGATCTACCCGATCTGGTGCTTTTGCAGCATTTCTGGGTTGGTTTACTCAAAGACAGTGCCACGAAACTTGATGCCCTCTCGGGAGGCGCCTTTGTGTTCCTAAATCCAGAACGAGGAAAGGAAATTCTGGGAGAAATCCATGATTTCAGTTCCCCACTTGTCTTAGGTAGCAAGGCAGCCAAAAGAGACGATATCGAGTTGCCTAGATCTATCTTCGAGAGAGCCCGGGCTTACACTCCTATTCTCACTTCGCTCTGATCGAAGATATCATTCCAGATTAGCAGGAATCTATGGGAAAGAGCACCTAGTGTGAGTTCTGCCTTTAGGTTCCCCTATCGTTTCTTCTCTTAAAATCACCCCCCGAGACTAGTCTTGAAGGGAGATGGAAAGGAGTGGTTTGGGAAGGAAAATCGTTCCTGGCAAAAATGATTATTTCGGCCCTAACTACGACTTTCCGGGCGAGGTTACGATAGTATATCATGTGCTTCATGTCAAAACGTATTCACTCTTATTTCCTATGCTCCCCTTGGAAGCTTAGGTTGACTTATGTGCCATTCTCATGCTTGTGAGGACAGAATCTTAGTCAATCTAAGGAGGGAATGAACCAACAGGTTCATTACTCTCGATCCGTTGCTCAAATTACTCGTTTGGCCCATCCAATTCATCCTTATAATCTCGGGTCTGAGCACTCTTGAGTTATGATTCTTCTTAGAGATGAGAGCTGCCACTCTTAGAGCACTTTCCCTGTACTTATCCTCACCATCTCTGTGAACTCTCGTCCGTGGTGCTGTGGCTTTGTTAAGCTACGCAATCTTCCTAGGGCTACCCATCATAGTACCCCTAGGACTGTTGCGAGGGTCATCAATATCACATCATGTATATAGCCTGCATCGTACACGTGCACTAACCTTGCAGGAAACGAAATTGTCATACACACTGTTACCGAGAGAATCTGCAAGGAGGACATATGAGGTTGAGCAGGAGAGCACTATACGATACCCTAAGACGGATGAGGAAAACGGACAGCGTAAGCATGGATGGGCCGCAACATCCAGGTACGTGTCCAGGTAAAACCCCCATTTTGAGCTAATGAGATATAGAGAGGCTTGAGCAAAGTCGAGTTGGGGTAAAGGCAATCATATGTAAAAAAGAAACCCACTCTTCCTTTTCCCGAGCTCTCTGACCTTAGATTTGGCGGGGCACCTGGGCCAGCAACCCTGAGCCCCACTAGAGCCCGCAGGACAAAGCCGAGGCCCAACAGAGCCCAAATACGCTCGGCCGACCCAGAAGGGTCGCCGCCACTTCTCCCCTTTCCCGTGCGCACTCCTTCGTCCTCCAGAAACCCTTTCCTTGCCGCCTGGCGAATTCTTGAGCCGCGCAGAAACTCCATCCCCCTGCTCAATCCTCCTCTCGCACCGCTGCCACCCGCTATGGACGGCAAGAGTGTTGCCCCCTTCGTTGTGGATGCCTCCACCTTCTACTCCGTCGAGGGAGACGTCCCCACCATTGCTGCATCCCCAAAGGGGGCAGCACCCATGGAGGTCGCTTACGTCCTCGACATTCCGTCACTCGCCTCTTTCCCCCTGTGGGGAATCATGGAGAGAAGGTAGCCATTGGGGGTCGTCAAAGGTCAAGGGGGCAGCTGTCCAGCCCCCAGCACCTACGATCCCTCGTACTTCCAGCCGGTCCGCTTCACCAGGGAAGGCAAGGAAGCCACGGGGTCGTGCCAGCAGCCCTTATCAGAGGCGCCCGGAGGTTCGCCCGCGACCGGTGGTGACTCCGCCACCTCTGGTGATTCCGCCACCATGGGTCAGCACTCCAGGAGCCTCAGGAGTGAGGGGCCATTCAGCGCCTGCTGTGCCATCATCGCCACCACCAGTCCCTCAGTCTGGGAAGCCCAGGGTCGCTACTCCAGACAAGAAGAGCACCCGAGCAGCAACCTTGGAGGAGGAAGATGAGGACTTCGAGTTGGGCAGCAGCTCCACACCGCGAGCATCTAGGAAATCAAGGGAGAGGACTCGGGCAGCCGGGAAGTCTCCCAAGACTCCCACTATAGCCAGGCTAGCTCCACTAGTGGAGGACCTGGGCAGAGAGTGTGAGAAGCTGAGGTCCATCAGTGCGGAGCAGAAGATGGATCTTGCTGAGCTTAGAGATGACCTCCACGATCTCCGCCGTGGCCTGTGCGCTAAGATGAAGCGCCTTTTTGTGGCCGCAGGGCACAAGGGCCTTTACGATGCTGAGTAGATGGTCGTGCCCTCTATATTATTTCCCCATATGCACATAATTAGTTTGGATTTATTTCCCTTTCATTTATTTCTTTTCCGAACAATTTTTATTTTCCTCATGTGTGTAAGTGCCTATTATTACAAAACTTTGAATAAAATAATCTGGCTCCACCGGTCAGGTAACCCGGTTGAGCCCATGTGTGTCAGTCGTTTGTTTTGTTTTATCTTGAAGAACAACACCTAGGTACAAGATAGTGTGGGGGAGAGCAACACTCTCCAAATGCGAACGTGACGATTTTTTATGCCCACACTCAGCTCACACAGCGCTAGAGATCGATCGAGCTTAGAACCTGAACAGGGTGCGTACACCTGCACATCACAAAAACCCCGTCTGGTCCGCACAGCTAGCACTGGTTTGTTTCTCTAGTTCACTCGACCATGTTTTCTGAGTTTGGTACACTCTCCATTTATAAATCCTCTATCTACCACTCATTAAATCTATGGTTGTGCGTACTCCATACCTTTGGTTGACTTACATAACTTTTATTCCCCGTATATAACCTGATGCTTGTGAACAAAATTTGTCATAAGGACAATGTGTTTATCTAAGTAGTTGACGAGTGAGATATGGCTTGATGATACAGTCTTTGCTCTGATGGTCTTAAGATCTTGGGTTTACCTATAAAAAAAGAGAGAGAGAAAAGAAACTCTTGCAACGCTCCTCTTTGATATGCCACGGTCCTACCAAAGCCATATGATGTTCTAATTGTAAACCTTTCACTCATATGCTGCTTGTTATTGCGTTGAGCTTTGTCAAATTCTGTGACCCTTATGGGAATTCTTTTCATGCTCTCATGATCAAGATTCATGTGCACATCACCATTTTCCCCTTGTTATGCTTCTACTCTGGAAGTTAGCATTGTATCGTCCATCTATCCACCTCTATAAATGCTCCATCATGTGTATTGATTTCTCTCTCCTCAAGTAGTTGGTAAAAGAGGCATGACTATTTAAAAAAAGGGGACACATGAAGGTCCCCACCGCAAAAAAAAAAAGAAAACATGTGGGCACATGAAGGTCCACTAAAAAAAGGGGATATCCATGTTCTCATAAGGCCTTTTCATATGTATGAGAGAAGGGAATCATGCAATGAAGTCATTCACCATATGATGGTAATAACTAGTACCTACTCCGGGGCTAACATCCACCTTACCATCACTATAACATTTCATTATGGATAGTGGTAACTAGAACCCATCCCGGTCCTAGTGTCCATGATATGACTACGCCGACCACACCATCGAGTATGCCGACTACATCAAGCAAGATGGAACAATCGTCAAGCAAGCTTGCATCAACCCATGTTTTTGATGGGCCAATTACATGTAGCCGAGCTAAGAAACTACAACAAGAGGTGCACGCGCTACTTTATGAAATTCCATTTATTAATGAGAATTATATACTACCTAAGTCGTGCATGTTGCTTTTACTCAGGTTCACCAAAGAAGATGACAAGAATACACCAAGAATGAACCAGAGAGATGGACCACCTCGAATCAGTTCAGCCTGACAGAACCGTCAAGAAGAACTAGTCATATCTTTTGATTCACAGAAGCTATGGAGGTCCATCAGTACACGTTGGAAAGCTCTTGAAGTCTAGCTTCTAATGACACTGGTGCCGAGTGCTTTTGACATTCCAGTGAGGCAGCCGAGTGCTTTTAGTGCAGACTGGTCAGAGTGTCAACAGTCAGCCTAACGTCCAAGTTCCTGTGCAAAACTGTACCATTCTACAACCTTTCGTGGTACATGCTGCACGTAGTGTGAAAGTGCATCAAGTTAGCTTTCCAACGCATCCAATGGCACGTCATTTGGAGTTTCCAAGATGGAGTTATTGTCAAAACACTAAAGACTGTGCAGAAGACCAACAGTCACGCGGAAACTCATCAGGAGCGTGGAGGCCTTTTCACATAGGCTGTCTTTTCGTTTTTGTTTCGTGTTTTCACCTATCCAGGAGGTCTGCTCCTTGTATAAATACCCCTTTGCTTCATAGCAAACGCAAGACTTTGATATTTGAAATATAGAACCGTTTGTTTAGCCGTGTGCTAGCAAACCCTTGAGAGAAATCTCTACCCCCTTGCTCTTGTGATCTCCTTCGCGGGAATACAACAGCGGCGGCTTCATCCGCTCCCAAATGGTGCTCCTACTCCCTTCGAGGCTTCCTCGATTGATTGTAGGCTGTGTTGGTTGGTTCCTTGAGAGTGTGGTTGGGTGAATCCTTGATTTAGGTTGCCGGTTAAAGACGGTGGTTGGCTTCAAGTTTTATTCGTCAGGTTGCACTAGTTATCACTGCTTGCAGCAAGTTACCTTGGCTTCTTTGAAGCTAGTTATCTGGTGATTATCCTACGTCGTGAAGATCGGGACCCCCTTGGCGCATGAGTCCACCCCACTATACCTATCATACTCAACACGTCCACATCTTGATCTGATAGTATGAATTGTTTTCTTCTTTGGATCTGGTCATTGACTTTGCAATATATGCGATGCAAGTATGCCTTATCCTTCGTACCCTACCTTGAGCTCCACATAAGCCATGTTTAGAGTAGGATCGATTTAAGGCAGGTCAATGCCTTGGTGAGGATATATACACATTGAGCGATCCAGGAGAATCAATGAGGGAGACAGAGCAGGGTTTCGCTTTGTTGACGGTGAATTTCCGTCAACCTAGCCATGAGTTTACCTTCGGTGTTGGCATGAATTTTATATCTTATCCATTGGTACTAACCCCCTTGGTATAACAAGTTCGTTCGTGCATGTCGGTTTTGGAGTTTAATGTTTATGCAGGAATTTAGCGTTGAAAGCAAGACTTCCGGGTGAAGTTCATCAAGCACCTTGTGAGAAGACCTTGAATCCCGGTACAAGTCAAGCAATGAAGTGAACATGACTTCAAGAAGCCCAGGGACCAACCCGTAAAGACGAAAAACTCCGAGGACCTGAACAGAAAATGCTGAATCTTGCGGGACAAGGAGCTCTATCCAAACCGCAGAGAAACTGACGTCAAGGGCCCACATGCAGAAGGGAGAACACTCTAGAAGACTCGGGAAGCATCGTCCACGAAGGAGGCCACGAAGTGGGCCGAAATGGGCCCAGGCCGGCCGGCCCAGCCCATTTCGGGGCCCATTCGTGCCCCCCTTTGACCTAGACGCCTCTCGGACTATTTATAGTCCCCCTGCCAAGACCCACGCATCAATTCATTCGTCATTCACCGCCGAGGAGCAAATAAGAGAGGGACACTAGTCCGGAGAGGAGAGGGTCGAGCTAGTTGTCTAGGGTTTCCCTAGCCGACGTGGGAACCTTGCAAGGAAGACCACGTCGGAGTTCCAGGAGCTAGGAGCAAGATCAACGTAGGATCCCGGTGGTGATCTTGTCCATGTATCGTTGAATATGTTGAATTATCAAGTTGCAATCCGATTTCTAGCGATCAAGTGCTTCTTCTACGACTTTGATTTCGATTGGTTTTCTTACTTTAAGATCTATTCTCGAGATAGATCATAGAGGGTGTTCTTGTAGCCGTGGTGGCTAGAGGTGCATGCCTGACCTTCCAAGAGATTTCAACATGTCCATTGGACTCACCCTAGGCTAACCCGCACGAATAGGAGTGCGTTGTGACAGAACGGTGGCTCCAAAAGGTTGGCGTCTTCGGAGTTGGACGGGAAGCCGCGATTTAAAGAAGCTTTTTATGAGATTCGACTTGGCTATTTCTTCTTTGCTTGGAACTTCAACAAGAGCTTGATCCAATCTCTCTAGATTGGTTTACCTACCCCTCTCTATCTCTTGCTACCTCCGGTTTTCATTGATTAGATTCGTTTCTTTTGATGGTCTCTAGATTAGATGCTAAAGGAACAACCTTTCGAAGATTAAAGTATTTGTGGCTTTATTAGATTGATTCTTGCATCGCACATTTTTTCCACGGATTCGATACCTTGGGTTCACACTTGAGGGAAGAAGGGTCCCTTGGCTACGATGGAGGACTTGTCCGCTTGCAAGTCCAAACGAAGTTTGATACGCATATACATCGTCAACAAGCCACTTTTTCTGACACCGTTGCCGGGGAACAAGTGATCAAGATTCGATCTTTTATTGCTTTTTGTGAATATTTTAAGTTTTCTTTTGGTTTTTCTTTTTGCACCTACTAACTTTTGATCATCCTCAAAAATCAATCTTATCTAGTTTGACTAACCCTAGTTTTCTTAGATTTGTTTCTGTTTTTGTTTTTGTATATATTTTGTTTATTGCTAACCCTAACAGGAGATGGACGGCTACCTCTCCAACAAACCCGAAAATTTTGTGGATGATCCAGAAAAACTTTACAAGCTAAGGAGATGTGAAGCACAAGCTAAAAAGCTGGAATTTGCAGATCCAAAAGTGGAGGCCGGAGGATCGTCGGAGTCTCCAAAGGAATCACCACCTCCAAACCCTAAGGGAAATCAACTTCAACCGCAACCGATGGGAGAACAACCGCCGTCGGAGCGCAAGATCGGGGAGCTATGCACCCCGGACATCGTCGACCTACCAATCTTGAACCTCACGGAGATCGGAAGGCCGTTCGAGATCAAGACCTCAACAATCCGCATGGTGCAACATTCACCCTTCACCGGTAAAGAAGATCCAAACCTTCACCTCCAAGCATTCATTCAACTTTGTCAGACATTCAACACGGAGGGGGTGACTCAAAACCAAATGAGGGCAAGGCTCTTTCCGTTCTCGCTACTTGGAAAGGCTTTGCAATGGTTCTACACTCAACCGGCGGAGACGGTGCAAAATTGGGATGCCTTGATGAGAGCTTTCATGAAGGAATACTACTCACCGGGTAAGACTCAAAGCTTGCGCAATAAGATTGCTGCTTTTGCTCAATATCCTACGGAGACCATATCGGAAGCATTCGAGCGCTTCAATGAGTACACTTGGGAGGTTCCACATCACAAGTTCCCGAAGGAAGATCTCGTTCAAAAGTTCTACCAAGGACTTACCATGGCGTCAAGGACGATCATCGATGCATCGGCGGGAGGATCCATCATCGAGCTTACACCGACCCAAGCTTTCACTCTATTCAAGAAGGTCGCGGATAATGACACGTGGGCGTCATCCGGACGCTTACTTCCGGTTCAACCCACGGGGAACGTCAAAGGAGTCTTGCAAGTGGAGAAGGAAGATCTACTCGAAGGCAAGGTCGATTCGCTTAAGCGGAGGTTGGAGAAGATGGAGATAGAGAAGAAAGAAGCTCAAGACTTAAAGGCCGCCGAAGCAAGATCCACATGTGAAGAGTGCGGAGAATATGGCCATGTCCAGAAAGATTGCCCGGAGGAAGCCAAGATGCTCGACTACATGAGGAAGGGAGATTTGCCGAACTTCCGCTACGGGCAAGGTAGACGTCAATTTAATGCAAGCTCATCCATTCCGAATTCGGTTCCTTTGCGTATGCAATTGAAGGACTTCATGGACAAGCAAGCTAAGATCAACAAGGACACCGTCACCAAGTTCAAAGCCATAGACAAGGTGTTGGAGAACATCGATAGCAAGGTGACGGAGGTCGGAAGCTCCAACCATCAAGTGCTTAACATGATGAAGATGCTCGAGACACAAGTGGGACAACTTGCCGGGCGCCTATCCGCTAATGAAGGGAAGCTTCCGGGGCAACCTCAAGGTCCCGAGACGGCGAAGGCCATTCAAACTCGTTCGAGGAAGGAGACCGAAGATCCGGAGCATTCCGCGGGAGCTAGAAAGCCTAAACCATCTACCGAGGCGGAGGAATTTGCTAAGGAGAAGGTTACCGAGATCATCACCGAAGAGCCCGAGTTTGAGATGCCGGGAGAAGACACGAAGATACCACAACTCAAGCCACGCTACTTCCGAGGTAAACTTGATAATCATTTTGAGAAGTTTGTGGAGGTTGTGCGTAGGTTGAGCATCAACATGCCACTATTGGACGCCCTTCAAGTTCCTACATAGTCTCGCTACTTCAAAGATATACTTGCAAACAAGTATGAGATAGCAACACTCGGGGTGGATCATGTCAAGATGTCCGAGCAATGTAGCGCCGCTATTGCGAATGGACTAGAGAAGCAAGGAGACCCCGGATGCCCAATGATTCCGTGTTCCGTTGGTTCATTGAAATTCGAGAAGGCATTATGCGACCTTGGAGCAAGTGTGAGCATCATGCCAAGAGATGTGTTCAAGAAGCTACGCCTACCGGAGCTAGAGCCTACGGCCATGTGCTTGGAGTTGGGTGACAACTCCATTCGCTACCCTTTGGGCATCGCTGTCGATGTGCCCGTGAAGGTCGGACACCACTTCATCCCCGTCGACTTCGTGGTGCTCGAGATGGGAGAGAGGGAGAAGCCGTCACTCATCCTTGGGAGGCCTTTCCTCAAGACCGTGGGAGCTACCATCGACGTCAGGAAGGGGGAGATCATGTTCGACATCAACGGTGAGATAAGTTCCTTTAAGTTTCGACCACGCTTCGAGGTATGCAATATGATCAAAGTTAAATATATTCCGCCTCATCATCGCGTTAGTAAAGAAGAGCCAAGGAAGAAGGAAGAGCTGGAGAAGAAGGAAGCGAAGGAAATCAAAGAAGTTGTTGCATCCGTCAAGATCAAGGAACAAAAGCCGCCTATGAAGACCAAAAAGATGACTAAGCCGGAGAATAAGCCTGCACCCAAGAGGGTGTTGAAGTAGGTACCCAAGATTGCAACGCCCGCAAAGAGCATTGATATGAAGTAATCAAGTGAAGAAGTCTAGCCATGGACTATAAACGAAGCGCTAGGCGGGAGGCAACCCGTTTTGTCGAGTCAAGAATAAGCTACCGGGAGGACAACCCGATCAAGATTTTTCGAGTCTTTCAAGTAAGTTAGTTTTAAAATTTTGCTACGCAAGACATTCATAGACTTAAAGTGGTTGGATAATGTTTAGAGTTATAAATCTTGTTTGGATATTTTATTTGGATCATAAACCCTTTACATGAGCCATCCTATGAGTTATTTGCTTATTTTCGAGAAACCAAAACCAAAAAAATTCAGAACCTACCTCAACCTTTCATCCTATTCATGATGTTATGGTTGACTTGATTTACATGCTAAAAACACACGAGTAGAGCCACACCATGTACCTAGATGTTATTTAAATTTCAGCGCATGGTAGGACTCGCGTGAACATAGAAACTTAATTTTTGGTTTGTTCAAAATTCATATCCTTGGTTTCTCTAGAGTTAGAATTTTTCTAAGCTTCATTTAATTTTATTTCATTCAAAATCTCTCTCATTTAACCAAAATTAGAACCTAAACCTATGGCCCCATGATCAAGCCGGGAAAAGCTTGCTCTCAACTAATGGAAGCAAACAATACCGGTGCGACCAAAATAAAAGTAGTCGGAAAACATTTTTGACTTACATTTGTTTTTGATGCTTAAAAAACTCCTCTAATTATATTTAAACTCATTGCAAGCTCTGAGTTTAATTTTATTTTTCGAAATTAGAGGAGTGCTTAGCATTGAAACATGCTTAGAGGGAGGCAATTGAGTTAACTTAACTACACATGCACCATGATGCATCACGGGATGCCCCTCCAACATTTATCATCAAACCACATGCAAAGGACAAGCATGGGGGGCAGCCAAAGCTTTGTTTTGCCGGAATCTCATGGAGGCATGTGAGGCAAGGGAGCATGGAAGTGACTCAAAGCAAAACAATCAAGTGGAAGGATCAATCATGCAAGCAAAGGAGTGGACGAGAGCATTTGGGCGGTGCAACCCCGTGGAGCACGCGGTCACAAAGCAACAAAGCAAGCATGAATGCACTGGAGAAAGTTGAAGCCGAGAGGGGCAGTGAGGACCCCAGGCTGGTCGGCCCAGGCCGTCCGGCCTCACCTCCTTTTAAGGCCCCTGGTGCCCGTCTTCCTTAGGTAAGTCACTCATTCAGTTCCTTGTTCGTGTGCATGAGCTCTTAGTCCAGAACCTCCAGAGACATAGCTTCCCACTTCGAGTTTTGTTTCGTCCAACAAAATCCATCCTAAATCCACTCAAAGTCCATGCTCCAAATAATTTTCGTGTGCCTTGTTAACGGTTGAAAACCCCGGGTATATAATTGTGAGGAAGAGTGCAGCAACCATGTGGAAGAAAACTACAAGTCTTTTCACCAAGAAGAAGGAATCATCATCGTCCAAGCCATCATCGACAAGCTCTTCGAGGAGGCACTCGGTCTCCGAGTCTCCTCGGAGTATGGAGGAGGACACAGCACCGCCGAGGAGGGACGACACTCTTCTCCTCGGTGGCATGAGGGCCACAAGAAGCTCGTCTATGCGATTCACCGAACCGCAAGGACGCACGGAGGAGCCGCCCGTCCGACCTCGCCACTCGACACGATCATCTGCCCCACCTCCATATACTCCGCGATATTCCAAGTATGGGTTTATTATCAAGACGGAGGAGGAGGAGGAGAAGAAGCTCACTCGCCTTAAGAAGAGGCTTGTGGCGAATGTCGACCCCGACGACCCAGCTCTCCAAATATTGGGTTTTCATATAGATATTTATTACATGTTGGGACACCTAGGTTGGGTGCAATTCTCCAACGGAGTGTCGGCAAACACCCACAAGGAATTCGCCTTGGAAATTCTCATGACCATGGCGCCTATACTTGATGAAGGAGTGTCGAGTCTCTCATTCCGTTTGGAAGGAGATGAGCAAGTAGTTCCCTATGAATATGTTAGGGAGCTACTCAGTTTTCAAAAGGGAGCCCCAGAGCAAGTAGATGTGCATGGAGGCACATTGGAAGGTTTTTGGAGAATGATCGCGGGGGAAGCTAACCGGCAAAGAAATAGTATCCGGAACCCCATCATCCGAGTGTTTCACTCGTGGATGTGCAAGAGGATTTTGGGGAGAATGAAAGAGACCAAGATAACCGACATGGAGGTGAATTGGCTTTACTCGGCTTTGATTGTCGGGCAGCCAATCGACCCCACTCACCTTATGATCAACCGGTGGTGTTGTGAAGCAACATCGGGATCGGGAGATATTGGTTCGGGGTGCTACCTCTCTATTTTGGCTATCTCTTTGAGACCGGGAATTCCAAGAAACCCGGAGCATCTCCTAGTTGGGACTTCCCTAGGATTTGATTATTTGAAGCAAGGCAAATATATAAGTGGAGATGAGAGAGGAGGCTTCAAATTGGTCAAGGTGAATTTGCCACTACCGGATGCAAGACTAAGACTTTTTCTTGAGGGGAAAGAAGATTGGTTAGAGGAAGGACTTCTTGTGCCGGCGAAGAAAAACAAGAGAGGAAGGATTATAGAAGAAGGTTCTTCCACAGCCCAAGAAGAAGGTGCGCCACAAGATTATGAGCCACCATATGGAGGAATTCCGGCGCCGCCGAGATACTACGGTGGTGTACCAATGCAAGCATGGGGGAGTGGTGCAGCCATGCCCCCACCAAATTTTGCGGTACCCAACGTGGCCTTTGCAGAGCAATATGCACACCTCCCTCAACCACAACAAAGTGTGGCCATCATTGGAGGATACGCTGCAAGAAATATGCAAAATATTGCAGCCATCCAAACCAATGCAAACCAAATGGGTGAAAGAAATGCAAACATCGCCTTTGAGCTTGGACGCCTTCACCTAGCACTGCCTGAGCAATTCATAGGAGGAGCGGTGCAATCCTATTATGAGCAAGGGTACAACAATCAAGATTATCAATATCAACCACCGGCGGAAGATTAGAGAGAGGAGGAGCTTTAGTTTAATTTTTCCTTTTCCCTTTTCTTTAGTTTTCAGCTTGTATGCGCCTATGTATGCGTAGTGTTTTCAGTTTTTATTTAATTTTCAGCATGTGTGTTAGTTTTTATTTTCATCATGAATAAAATCACCACCTTGTTTTTACCTTTGGCAAAGATACAAAGTTTGTGCCATGTTGATATATGATGATAGTTGCCGCTTTGTTTATCTTTGTACTTGTTTTATGCATGATTAAGCTAATGCTATCTTAAAATGCAAATCTGAAATTAATCTAAATGCTAGCTTAATCTTTTGCGGAGGTTATGATAAATATAAAGACCCATAGTCTTTTATATGCTCTCAAGTTTTGATGGATTGAAGATGATTTATTTTTGTTCTTAGAAGTAATGCTAACCTTGTCATAAATACCCCTTGCATGTTGCTCTATCTATCCAGAGCCATATATATATTTGAGTGCAAAAACTTAGTATACAAGGTTTATTTTTGGGTGAGTTATTTCAGGGCTTGATTTCTCTGGCCCGAGACTAAGAAGCTGGTCATTCCGTTTTTGCGTATCTATCTTTTTGCTGGCCTTTCTATCCGTGCATTGTGTATCCCCACATCGGAGATTTCACAAACCTCGCCGGATATCTTTTGTGTTTACCTCCTTGACCATAACCTATCATTGAGTATGGATCATCAATTCGAGGAAGATCGCAAGATGGTGCCAAGATTGAAGATTTCAAGTATCTCTCCAAAGGAAAAATATTTCTAGTACCTACCTTATCTCTATCACCTCTTTGCCCGAGGACGAGCAAACGTCTAAGCATGGGGGAGGAGGTAGGTACAATGCAATTTGGAGTTCAAGGGGAGCAAATAAAAAAAAGAGTGTATAAAGAAAAAAAGAAAAAAGAAAGAAGAAAGAGAAAAAAATATATGTATGAGAAAAAAATATGAGTATGAATGAAAAATAAATAAAGTGAACTCCCCGGTTCTCTAAATGCATTAGGAATTTCAACGATTTCAAGATTAAAGATCCAAACTCATCTTTCCAACCATGTGCAATCCGATAACGAGGACTTCCTTTGCGCCTCGGGATCACTCTTTGCCATTTGCACATGTCCACCTATCTCAAAGTGTGTGTATTTTTCTCTCCCCCTCCTTGATATAACATTATTTTCCAATGACCTTTTTGACGAGTCTCGGTAAGACCATGAGAAGCTTGTCTTGTTTTGACAACATCTCATTTATAATATCTTGGTAGGACTAAATTTTCCCAAAAAGCTCCATATAAAGCCTGCCACATATACATATGTTTTGAGAGGGAAAGGAGTAGAATAAATAGGCTTGAGAGACAAGCTGAGATGAGAGTTCATGAGCAAGATGCAAGGTGGTTTAAATTTTTGAACTTGGTTTAGCTCTTTTTCATCTCGTTCTTTATTTCAAAATTTCTGAGATCCATTTGAATTTTGGGAGCATGTTTAATACTTGTGGGATGAGCTTAATTAATATCCACCCTCAGTAGGGATGAAGGCTAGTACACTATGGAACTCTAACAAACTAAATTTTTGAGAGCATTATGTTTTCTCGTGTATAACTTCGCCTATGTGACTGGAAGACTAGCTCTCAGCCTAGTCGTCTCAACATAGCAGGTCCCAAGCCCTGGTAAAGGAGGAGGGCGGGTGATTGGTGTGGCAAACCATCCTTGTACTTAGCCGATCTATGGAGATGAAACCTATGAGAAATTTGTTGGGGCGTAACCCACCTAGCGACGCGTCATATCGGAACCTGGGTATGGTGTTAAATGAGCAAGGGCCGGGTCGTCTCCCCCTTGGTGGCGCACCGTGTCGTGGTCTGGGCACGGTGTCAAGTGAGCAAGGACCGGGTCGTCACTTCCTTAGTGGCGCGCTACATCGGCGCCCGGGTGTAGTGAAAAATGAGCAAGGGTCTTTGCACTTCCCTCGGTGGGTGCGAAGGGCAAGGAAGCTAGTCGAGCCAACTAGGTTTCGTGTAGGTAGTTGGAACGTAGGGTCCCTAACGGGTAAGCTACGAGAGCTAGTCGATGTAGCAATTAGGAGGCGTGTAAATATTCTATGCGTCTAGGAGACTAAATGGAAGGGTCAGAAGGCGAAGGAGGTGGAGGATACTGGCTTTAACCTTTGGTACACAGGGGCAACATCGGGCAAGAATGGTGTAGGCATCTTGATCGACAAAAGCCTTAAGGGTGGAGTCGTAGATGTTAAGAGGCAAGGCGATCGGATTATCCTTGTTCGGTTGGTAGTTGGGGATTTGGCTTTGAATGTGATCAGTGCCTATGCCCCTCAGGTAGGTCTTAGTGAGAGCACCAAGATGCAGTTTTGGGAAGATTTGGATAGCATGGTTAATACCATGCCGATCAATGAGAAACTCATCATTGGAGGAGACCTCAATGGCCATGTGGGAGCGACGAATGTAGGGTTTGAGCGAGTGCATGGGAGTTTGGGTATGGTGGTAGGAATCAAGAGGGAGAGGATGTTTTGAACTTCGCAGTGGCCTACGACCTCTTGATAGCAAATACCGTCTTTAGAAAGAGGGAATCCCATCTAGTGACCCTTCAGAGTGGTCAACACTCGAGCCAGATCGACTTTATCCTTGGAAGGAGGAGAGATAGAAGTGCTTGCTTAGATTGTAAGGTGTTTCCTGGGGAGTGTGTTGTTTCTCAACACAAGCTTGTGTGGCAGATTTTCGCTTTCAGGTACGTGTTCACAGGAACAAACGTGCCAAGGTCGCGAGAACAAAGTGGTGGAAGCTTAGAGGGGAAGCGACACAAATGTTTAAGGACAGGATGCTAGGAGAGGGACCATGGGAGGTAGGAGAAGATGCAGATGACATGTGGCTAAAGATGGCAACATGTGTTCGGAAGGTGGCTGCAGAAGTGCTTGGCGTGAGTAAGGGAGGCAAACAAGAAGCGAAAGACACCTGGTGGTGGAATGATGAGGTGCAAAGGGCTATTAAGGCGAAGTAGTGTTTCAAGCGCCTCCACCTTGACAAGAGTGCAGCCAACATCGAGAGCTATAAAACAGCGAAGAGGGCTGCAAAGCGAGCTGTGAGTGTAGCCAAGGGCCAGGCGTATGAGGACCTTTATCAGCGGCTAGGCACGAAGGAAGGGGAGAAGGACATTTATCGGTTGGCTAGGACCCGAGAGAGGAAGACAAGGGACATAAACCAAATCAAGTGCATCAAGGATGGGACAGATCGCCTTCTGGTGAAGGATGAAGAGATCAAGGATAGATGGCGAGAGTACTTCGATAAGTTGTTTAATGGGGAGGATGAGAGTCCTGTCGTGGAGTTGGACGACTCATTTGACGATACCAACAGACGTTTTGTGAGGAGAATTCAGGAGGCAGAGATTGAGGAGGCTTTGAAGAGAATGAAGAGGGGTAAAGTGATGGGTCCAGATGGTATCCCCATTGAGGTGTGGAGATGTCTTGGTGCTAGAGCAGTAGTTTGGTTAACTAAGCTTTTTAACCTTATTTTTCAGTCAAACAAGATGCCTGATGAATGGACGAGAAGTATATTAGTACCGATCTTCAAGAACAAGGGAGATGTTCAGAGTTGTACCAACTACCGAGGGATTAAGCTAATGAGCCATACAATGAAGCTCTGGGAGAGGGTTATCGAGCACCGCCTCAGAAGAGGGACAAGTGTGACCCAAAACCAATTTGGGTTCATGCCTGGGAGGTCGACTATGGAGGCGATTTACTTAATACGGCAATTAATGGAGATATATAGGGAACAGAAGAAGGACTTGCATATGGTCTTTATTGACCTTGAGAAGGTGTACGACAAAGTACCAAGGAATGTCATGTGGTGGGCCTTGGAAAAGCACAAAGTCCCAACTAAGTACATTACCCTCATCAAGGATATGTACAATGATGCGAGGACGGTTGTCCGAACATGTGATGGTGACACTAGTGACTTTCCAATTAAAATTGGACTACATCAGGGATCAGCATTGAGCCCGTATATTTTTGCTTTGGTGATGGATGAGGTCACAAGGGATATACAAGATGATATCCCGTGGTGTATGCTCTTTGCTGATGATGTAGTGTTAGTTGACGAGACTAGAGCAGGGGTTAATCGGAAGCTTGAGTTGTGGAGAGACTCGCTAGAGTCAAAAGGTTTCAGACTCAGTAGGACCAAGACTGAGTACATGAGGTGCGATTTCAGCGCGACTGGACATGAGATTGGAGATGTTAGCCTCGATGGGCAAGTGGTGGCCAAGAACGATACTTTTCGGTACCTAGGATCGATGCTACAGAAGGATGGCGACATTGATGAAGACGTTAGGCATAGGATCTCAGCCGGTTGGTTGAAATGGCGTCAAGCTTCTGGCGTCCTCTGTGACAAGGGGGTGCCCCAAAAGCTAAAAGGCAAGTTCTACAGGACGGTGATTCGTCCGGTGATGTTGTACGGTGCCGAGTGTTGGCCTACAAAAAGGCGACATGTCCAGCAACTGAGTGTAGCAGAGATGCGTATGTTGCGTTGGCTCTGTGGGCATACAAGAAGGGATAGAGTCCGCAATGAAGATATTCGAGATAGGGTTGGAGTGGCACCGATTGAGGAAAAATTGATTCAACATCGGTTGAGATGGTTTGGTCATGTCCAAAGGAGGCCTCCTGAGCCGCCGGTGCGTAGTGGGGTTCTAGAGTGGGTCGATAACGTAAAGAGAGGTAGAGGTCGACCTAGACTGACCTGGGACGAGGCGGTTAAAAGAGACCTTAAGGAGTGGAACATCCCCAGGGAGTTAGCTATGGATAGGAGTGCTTGGAGACTAGCCATCAGTGTGCCTGAACCATGACCTCTGTTTCACCCTTTGTTTACCCTTAACACTTCGTGTGTGTGTGTGTTTGTTTCGCCTTTCATGGTTTCCTTTGGGTTTCATCTCTAGCCTACCCCAACTTGCTTGGGACAAAAGGCTTTGTTGTTGTTGTTGTTGTTGTTGTATGTTTTCTCGTGTATGATCAAGTGCAGGGTTTGAGCAATGAAGGGCAACATTGATATCCATCGAAGGCTTACTCGAGAACGAGCAAGGTTTAAGCATGGGGGAGATGTTGACGGTGAATTTCCGTCAACCTAACCATGAGTTTACCTTCGGTGTTGGCATGAATTTTATATCTTATCCATTGGTACTAACCCCCTTGGTATAACAAGTTCGTTCGTGCATGTCGGTTTTGGAGTTTAATGTTTATGCAGGAATTTAGCTTTGAAAGCAAGACTTCCAGGTGAAGTTCATCAAGCACCCCGTGAGAAGACCTTGAAGCCCGGTACAAGTCAACTAATGAAGTGAACATGACTCCAAGAAGCCCAAGGACCAACCCGTAAAGACGGAAAACTCTGAGGACCTGAACAAAAAATGCTGAATCTTGCGGGACAAGGAGCTCCATCCAAACCGCGGAGAAACTGACGTCAAGGGCCCACATGCAGAAGGGAGAACACTCTAGAAGACTCGGGAAGCATCGTCCACGAAGTGGGCTGAAATGGGCCCAGGCCGGCCGGCCCAACCCATTCGTGCCCCCCTTTGACCTAGACCCCTCTCGGACTATTTATAGTCCCCTTGCCAAGAGCCACGCATCAATTCATTCGTCATTTGCCGCCGAGGAGCAGAGAAGAGAGGGACACCATTCTGGAGAGGAGAGGGTCGTGCTAGTTGTCTAGGGTTTCCCTAGCCGACGTGGGAACCTTACAAGGAAGACCACGTCGGAGTTCCAGGAGCTAGGAGCAAGATCAAGGTAGGATCCCGGTGGTGATCTTGTCCATGTATCGTTGAATATGTTGAATTATCAAGTTGCAATCCGATTTCTAGTGATCAAGTGCTTCTTCTACGACTTTGATTTCAATTGGCTTTTCTTACTTTAAGATCTATTCTCGAGATAGATCATAGAGGGTGTTATTGTAGCCGTGGTGGCTAGAGGTGCATGCCTGACCTTCCAAGAGATTTCAACTTGTCCATTGGACTCACCCTAGGCTAACTCGCACGAATAGGAGTGCGTTGTGACAGAACGGTGGCTCCAAAAGGTGGGCGTCTTCGGAGTTGGACGGGAAGCCGCGATTTAAAGAAGCTTTTTATGAGATTCGACTTGGCTATTTCTTCTTTGCTTGGAACTTCAACAAGAGCTTGATCCAATCTCTCTAGATTGGTTTACCTACCCCTCTCTATCTCTTGCTACCTCTGGTTTTCATAGATTAGATTCGTTTCTTTTGATGTTCTTTATATTTGATGCTAAAGCAACAACCTTTTGAAGATTAAAGTGTTTGTGGCTTTATTAGATTGATTCTTGCATCGCACATTTGTTCCACGGATTCGATACCTTGGGTTCACACTTGAGGAAAGAAGGGTCCCTTGGCTACGACGGAGGACTTGTCCGCTTGCAAGTCCAAACGAAGTTTGATACGCATATACACCGTCAACACGCTTAAAAAACCCAAGGACTTACCACCAGATGCTGAAGTGACTTGACTCGTGACCATTCTACTTGTCAACTACCCAAGGTAGCATGGTAGCCAATCCATAGAGTTCACAAGAGCAAGGTATGACTCGGAATAACTCTTATGTAAGTCTTGTACCTTTGGTTTAACCCGCTTGATCTTTCCCTTCTCGCTCGGGACGAGCAAAGGTCAAGTGTGGGGGAGTTATTGACGACTGTTAAGTACCTATTTTAAAGCCGTCAAATCCTGCATTTGACCACAAAAACTATGAATCCACAGTAGAATAGGAGCTTATACTGATGAATTCCACTAGTGGCAATGCAAAGATGAATACAGGTATTTAGCACACGAAAAGAGAAGAAAGCACACCTCCATGATCCAAGCAACTCAGGCTCAGCCAATAAAAGGCTGCCATGTAGGCGTCCACTGGATACATGACGTCATCAATCCACGGGAGAAAGACTCGATGAATCAGAAGCCTCCACGTAAGCATCACATGGATCCTATGGCCCACCTACGCGTCCAAACCACCTCCAATCCACGTGGGCACCTGGAACCGCCTTAAGGACCCACCTGACAGCCACCCGGAGAAAACACAACATAGGAGGGCCCACCCAGGGGTCGGCTGACCCCACAAGTCGACCGAACCGCCTTTGGGCCGGCTCATCCTGGCCTTCCACGTGTGGGCTCCTAGTTCATTCCTCGTCGCATTCCGGGGGTGCTCATGGCTTCTCCCGAAGTTGTCCAGCCCCTATAAATAGAAGAGAGTGGGGGTAAGAAGAGGACAACACACTTGAAGGAAACTTCTCATCTTTGTCTCCTTCTCCCATCTCCTCCTCTCTTGGTTGAGGTGAAACTTCACCTCACCATGGGTGTGTGTGTGTGGAGGATCTAGCCTAGGTGGTGCTAGGTAGAGAGGGAGTGTGTGTGAGTGAGTAGAGGTGAGATGGTGATGATCCATTCATCAGCCATCATCCCCTTGTACCTCGTGGATGATGTCATTCTTCATTTAGACTAAAGTGAGTATTTCAGCATATTCCAATTAGACTAAAGTAGCATTCATGCATAGGTGATATGTTCTTGTGTTCTTCATCCATTCTTGATCTTAGGCTTGCGTTCTAGTTGAACCATTCCTTTCGATCCTATGGAGAAGATGCATAAGTTGTTTATCCGTTTGTATGACTGCTCATCAATTAGAATATAGTGGATGATCATGCATATCTGATTTAGATCAAAGTATCAATCATATCCCCTGTCGCCTATTTGATTCCATGACGATCAAGGCATAGTTCTGCTCGCGGGTTCGTCACTCCGTATTTATACGGAGTGCTATAGTGTTGTTACGGGACGTCAGATGTAGCCATGCTATAGTAGTAATCGGCGGTGTAGGTGTGGTGCCTGGACTGCGGGTTATCCTTCGTTTGCCCTGTATCCCATGGTTACTTAGGGGTAGGCCACTGTAGTGACAGCCGTAGGACCGTTTGTACTCCCCCACATTCGGATACAGCGTAGAGTTTTTCGGCCAGAACCAACTTGTTACATCCAGGAGGGAACTGGTGCCCGAAGCGAGTATTCTCATCCCGAGCTTGCGCCCTTCTAGAATAAATACCGATAGGAGACTCCTCATCTCCCAGTCTACCTCAGCAGGTGAGAGCCATGTGTGGTTCGAGGACCGGTGGATGGTCGCTTCCTGGTGTGATGAGTGATTGACAACGTGGTGTGGACTGATTCTTGGCTAAGTATTGCAGGTGCAGGTTGCGGCTTGACTGGTGTTGGTGTAGGTGAAGAACAAGCGCGAAAGGTCATTGCCGGTGAGGCCTCCAGGTGTGGAGAACACAAGTAGGCTTGGTTCGAGGGACCCGGTGGCCAGCGGGGTCAAGTGCGGGCCGCATGGTGGCAAGAACGGCAAGATGAAGTTATGGACGGTTTCCTGGTTGAGCCTCAAAAGCAAGGTCGAGCCGGGACTACGTGGGAGCCGAGTCATGAGTGGTGATTGGCGGAGGCTACACCGAGTTCGCGGGGTTTCCGGTGGTTCACCAGAAAACCACTGGGTTCCTTGGTTGATCCATAAAGCCAAGACCGAAGAACCGAAGACGGAGGTGCAGCAGCTCCAGACCGGTCTGACCGGTGGGTCTGACCGGTCTGACTGGTGGGTACCAGCCTGACTAGTGAGGAGCACCGGTCTGACCGGTGTGCGACGACGCAGTCCGGAATCTTCGAAGCGGAGGACACACGTCGGGATCGCAAGGCTTGCGTCGAGGCTAAGCAAGTTTGTGGTCGCTGGGCATCCGTCCGATGGAGCGAAGACAAAGATTTCCGAATTCGCCCTTGAGGGGCATGTATCCCTAGTTAGCTAGTAAGGGTATTTTAGTCTTTCGGTTGCCTCCATATAACCCAAGTGGTGAGAGGATGGCAGCCATCTCTTGGAACCCTAGCTCATTTGGTTTTCCTATTTTCTCTTCCTATTTTCCTTAGGATTTTCATAGGACTAGCTTGAGAGCTTCATGGTGAGATCTTGTGAGAGGCAAGGATGATCGGGCAGCAAGCTAGACCTTGTATGAACCTCTTTGGTATGTATAGATGATTCGGCGTGGTTCCTCAAGGCTTGGTTGTGTGTTTCCCGTTTCTCCTTTTTGGTGATTTTCGGAGGCTTTTCTTGGTGAATTTCTTGTGGCGGTTTTGAGACCTTTCTCTTTAGGATTTGGTGGGGGATGTATGCATGAACCCCTCGTGGTTCTTTTCCCTTTGATTCCCCTCCCAAATCCGTGAGTAAAGGGGCTCGATTTTGGGGTTTTCATGGTTCTAGGGTTCGTAGTGTTCTTGGCGGAAATCCTTCGATTCCTCTTGATTCAACGAGTTTTGGTGGACCAAATCTTGGCTATGGAGTGCCCATGAGGTGTTCCTACTATCCCCAAAGTCTTGTGCGAATCCGTGGAGCGAATCGGGAGATCAGGAGTTGGATTTGGAGGAGTTGACTCGCGGGCGCTGTTCATCCTGAGCTGCCCAGGCGCGACTGGTCTGACCGGTGCTCTTGACCGGTCTGACCGGTGCTAGCCCTTGGTGGGATTTGTCTTGGGGAACAGCCTTGTCCTTGTGGTTTTGTCCCGTGGTCCTGCTGGTCAGTTCTTTGTGTGTTTGGAGTTGTTTTGCTAGGCTTTGTGAGGAGTTTTCCTTCTTGGCAGGTTGTTCTTTGGTGGTGGTTTTTTGTTCCAGGGCCTAGAGGAGTCACTGAGGCTTCCTGGAATGTTTGTTGTGCGGCTGCTGTAGCCACCGGCCTGACCGGCGCTGTCCACCGGTCTGACCGGTGTCACCGGTCTGACCCACGCAGGCCATCGGTCTGACCGGTGTGGCACAGACAGCAGGCTGCTCAGTTTTCCGCTGTGCGTTTGGGGTGTTTGGTTCGGTTGGTTGAGTTATTAGTTCCTAAGACCAGTAGCACTCCAGTGGCTACGTGGTCTTGACCAACTTGGGTAGTTGAGTCGGAGAAGTGTTTCGGAAGCCGTGTCCGTCTTGTTGGAGTTCCCATCTCCTTCGAGAAGAATTTTTATCGGCTCCGATTCACTCCCCCCCTCTCTGGTTCGCCTAATCGGTCCTTCAATTGGTATCAGAGCCGGTTCGGGACTTCATTGACTCTTACCAGTCTAAGATCCAAAGATGGCGTACCAGGAACGAGGTTCGGGTCCTCCGCACTTCGATGGGAAGAACTACCAGATGTGGCAGAGGCGGATGGTAGCGTTCCTCTGCGGAAAGGGTCAGATCCTTTGGGACGTAACGGTGAACACAACTTATGTTCATCCGATGAACTTCCTTGCTCCAGGATTGAGGGATATGTTCGAAGCCAACAACAAGGCGGTCAACTACTTGTTTCGTGCTTTGTGTCAGCCTGAATTCGATCGGGTTCAGACAGAGGACTTAGCCTGTAGGATTTGGGAGTAGTTGAAGGATGCACATGCTAGGAATGCTCAGGTTCAGGCTCAGATGTAAGTGACTTACCGGAGAGAGTACGAGAACTTCACTCATCTCCCCGGCGAGTCCATCGATGCCCTTTTCCAGCGGTTTACGGTCGTTGTGAACAACATGAGAGCCAATGTGGCCGTGCTCCCATACGATGATCATGATAGAGCCGTGAAGCTCTTGCACTCGTTGGATCGTACCGTATGGGACGAGAAGTTTGAGGCTATCGTTGAGTCCGAGAAGTATGACACCTTGACCGTGAACGAGCTGTTCTCGAAGCTCAAGTCGGCTGAGTTGGACCGTGGTATGACAGCCAAGATCGAGAGCCCAACTGATTCTCATAGTCTCGCTCTCGTTGGTGGCAAAGGAGCTAAGTCTAACGCTAATGCATCCTCCAGGATGTACTCTCTGTCTTCTTTGATGTCTTTGCCAGACGAGGAGTTCGACGTGCTTGGAGAGGATGAGCTGGCGTTGCTGACCAGGCGGTTCGAGAGGCTGCACGAGAACCGGGTGAACACGAGGAGGACAGCACCGACGTGCTTTCAGTGCGGCAAGCTAGGACACTTCGTCGCCGACTACCCAGAGAAGACGGAGAACAAGGACGGCTACAAGGATGGCTACAGGCACTGGTCAAGCAGGGACGGCAAGTACCGATCAAGGTGCGATCACAAGCACAAGGACGAGCGACGGTCGAGGAAGAAGGACGGCCGCGGTAGGAAGGCCCGAGCGATGGTCGGAGCGAGCGACGTCGACTCCAGCTCCGCCTACTCTTCCTCGAGCTCGAGTAGCAGCGAAGATGAAGGTGATCGGCGAAAGAACAAGAAGGCGTCCGAGAACTTGAGCGGGTTGAGCTGCTTCGCGGGAGATGGCTTCTGCGGCATGGCTCGTAGCTCCGGCAGCAAGAAGGGTCACCAGAGCGACTCGGACTCCGACTCCGAGGATGAGGTATGTGATGAGCTCTCCTCTTTGCGCAAGGAGAATGAGGAGTTGGTTGACTTGCTTGATAATCACGATCACATGCTTAGAGAGGCCAAGAAGATGAGGAAAGAGCTTAGGGCCTCACTAGAAGATGCTAGGAACCGTGTGGCTGAGCTAGAAACCCAGAACCTAGATGCTAAGCTTGAGATTGATTCGCTTAAGGCTTCTCCTGTGGTTTCTGATGAGATTGATTGCTATGGTTGCTCTGTGTACCTAGCTGATCTTACTGCTCTTAAGGATAAGCATGCTTTTACTTGTGATGAACTAGATATGCTTTGGGTTGAAGTGGCTGAGCTTAAGTCTAGACCTGCTTTGCTAGGTGCTTGCACTTCTTGCCCTGTTTTGCATGGAAAGATTGATGAGATGCATGCTTACACTGTTTCGCTTGAGGCTAAGTTGAAAGAGCCTATTCCCACTTCTTGCTCTACTTGTGAATTGCATGCGGTTAAGAATTTGGAGCTTGCAGATTATGTTGATCGCTTGCAGGATGAGAATGATGAGCTGAGGAAATGTATGAGCTGGTTGTCGGGTCAGGAGCCTCAGCTTGGTATCATGATAGCGGCTTTCAAACGCTATGATGGTCAGGCACTTGGGGCTGACAAGCTTGGAGAGAACAGTGGTGAGGGAGTTGAGAGAGTTGGAGAGATCCCTATTCCACCACCAAACAGACACAAGAACAAGTTTGAGCCCAAGCCTAATCATCTCAGAAACAAACTTGACACTACTCCAGATCCACCCATATTCCCTCAACCAACAAATGATTTCCAAAAACCGGTGAAGTTTGTGAGCCCAAAGGGAGGTGAGGAAGGAGAGAAGAAGGGTGAGAAACCGAGTGAGCAGCCCCAACCCAAGGCTAAGCCTAAGCCACAGTCCATGAAGTTCCATTGTGGGTATTGTGGGAGAGATGGTCACATGGATGAGTTTTGCTTCAAGAGGAAGCGTGAGGAGAGAATGGCTAGAGAGTGGGCTAACAGGGACAGGTACCACCCCTCTAATGGTGTACCTGAGCCTCGTATGCAGATGCCCAGGGCCAAGGCGATTGTGAGGACGGTTCCGGCTTGGGGAGACCGGAAGGCAGTAGGTGGTGCTGTTGGCCGAGCTACACCGGTCAGACCGGTGTGCTACACCAGTCAGATCGGTGCAGGTCTGGCCAGACAGCGAGTTGGTTTTCGTGCTCGTGAGGATGCTCGGTTTGGTTCTGGTGGTCGTGGTTCTGGTGGTTGGTCTAGAAAGTTTGCAGGTGGTCAGTTTGCTAGGCGTTCTCCACCTCGTGCTCAATACGAGGGTGGGAGGAGTCGTAGCTTTGAGATGGAGAGGAGGAACGGTCCACGGTTTTTCTTTCGTGGCTTTCGTTCTCCTCCAACTAGAGAGGGTTGGTTCCCTCGTAGTGGTTACCGTGGTGGTGTTCGTGGTAGTAGCTTTGATAGGCATGGTGATTTGGTTTGTGCTAACCCCACTTTGGAGCAAATGGCTCGGCACTGGTTTTACTCTTTTGGTACTAACCCCAGTGCTGAGTCGTTTGTTCACTCACGTGCTCGCTTTTGAATTTCAGGTGGGAGACTTGTGGAACGTTTGGTTGATTGACTCCGGTTGCTCGAGGCATATGACCGGAGACAAGGGGTGGTTCTCAAGTCTCGTCCCGGTGGTGTCCAAGACATACATCACCTTTGGGGACAATGGGCGAGGGCGTGTGCTATCAGATGGTGAGATCAAGGTAAGTGACAAGGTCACTCTCAGGCGAGTTGGTCTTGTTCAATCGCTGGAGTTCAATTTGCTTTCGGGGTCCCAGCTTTTGGATGAGGGCTTTGAGGTGTTGTTTCGGCCTGTAACACCCGGTTTTAAAGGACAAACCGAATGCGCCCTTTATGCATGCCCAGGATCAAAATTCATGCATAAAGTAACATCATCAGTGTAATATCACAACATATATCATTACAAGCGTATAACTATTACAAAATGACCCGAGGGTCTAAACAGAAAATTACACATCGTTATTCTATCGCAGCGGAGTAGGCACCATCTTCCACAAGAACGTCGACTGGGGGCACGCCAACCTAGAACTCCAGGTCTTCAAGGTCTTCATGATCCGACTTCTTCTTCTTTTAGCTTCTGACTATCTGAGCAGCAGTGGGGAAAGAACAGCAGGGGTTGAAAGTGAGAGCCAGGTGTGGTTCGAGGACCGGTGGATGGTCGCTTCCTGGTGTGATGAGTGATTGACAACGTGGTGTGGACTGATTCTTGGCTAAGTATTGCAGGTGCAGGTTGCGGCTTGACTGGTGCAGGTGCAGGTGAAGAACAAGTGCGAAAGGTCGTTGCCGGTGAGGCCTCCAGGTGTGGAGAAGACAAGTAGGCTTGGTTCGAGGGACCCGGTGGCCAGCGGGGTGAAGTGCGGGCCGCATGGTGGCAAGAACGGCAAGATGAAGTCATGAACGGTTTCTTAGTTGAGCCTCAAAACCAAGGTCGAGCCGGGACTACGTGGGAGCCGAGTCATGAGTGGTGATTGGCGGAGGCTACACCGAGTTCGTGGGGTTTCCGGTGGTTCACCAGAAAACCACTGGGTTCCTTGGTTGATCCACAAAGCCAAGACCGAAGAACCAAAGACGGAGGTGCAACAGCTCCAGACCGGTCTGACCGGTGGGTCTTACCGGTCTGACCGGTGGGTACCGGTCTGACCGGTGAGGAGCACCGGTCTGACCGGTGTGTGACGACGCAGTCCGGAATCTTTGAAGCGGAGGACACGCGTCGGGATCGCAAGGCTTGCGTCGAGGCTAAGCAAGTTTGCGGTCCCTGGGCATCCGTCTGATGGTGCGAAGACAGAGACTTCCAATTTCGCCCTCGAGGGGCATGTATCCCTAGTTAGCTAGTAAGGGTATTTTAGTCTTTCGGTTGCCTCCATATAACCCAAGGAGTGAGAGGATGGCAGCCATCTCTTGGAACCCTAGCTCATTTGGTTTTCCTATTTTCCTTCCTATTTTCTTAGGATTTTCGTAGGACTAGCTTGAGAGCTTCATGGTGAGATCTTGTGAGAGGGAAGGATGATCGGGCGGCAAGCTAGACCTTGTATGAACCTCTTTGGCATGTATAGATGATTCGGCGTGGTTCCTCAAGGCTTGGATGTGTCTTTCCCGTTTCTCCTTTTTGGTGATTTTCGGAGCCCTTTCTTGGCGATTTTCTTGGAGCGATTTCGAGGCCTTTCTCTTTGGGATTTGGTGGGGGATGTATGCATGAACCCTTCGTGGTTCTTCTCCCTTTGATTTCCCTTCCAAATCCGTGAGCAAAGGGGCTCGATTTTGGGGTTTTCGTGGCTCTAGGGTTAGAGGCGTTCTTGGTGGGATTTCTTCGATTCCTCTTGATTTGATAAGTTTTGGTGGACCAAATCTTGGCTATGGAGTACCCATGAGGTGTTCCTACTATCCCCAAAGTCTTGTGCAAAACCGTGGAGCGAATCGGGAGATCGGGAGTTGGATTTGGGGGAGTTGACTCGCGGGCGCTGTTCATCCCGAGCTGCCTAGGCGCGACCGGTCTGACCGGTGCTCTTGACCGGTCTGACCGGTGCTAGCCCTTGGTGGGTTTTTGTCTCGGGGAATAGCCTTGTCCGTGTGGTTTTGTCCCATGGTCCTGCTGATCAGTTCTTGGCGTGTTTGGAGTTGTTTTGCTAGGTTTTGTGAGGGGTTCTTCTTCCTCACAGGTTGTGTTTCGTGGTGGTTTTTGTTCCAGGGCCTAGAGGAGTTACTGAGGCTTCCTGGAATGTTTGTTGTGCGGCTGCTGTAGCTACCTGCCTGACCGGCTCTGTCCACCGGTCTGACCGGTGTCACCGGTCTGACCGGCGCAGGCCATCAGTCTGACTGGTGTAGCATAGGCAGCAAGCCGTGCAAGTTTCCGCTGTGTGGTTTGGTGAGTTTTGGCTCGGAAGGTTGAGTGTTGGTTCTTAGGACCAGTAGCACTCCAGTGGCTGTGTGGTCTTGACCAACTTGGGTAGTTGAGTCGGAGACGTGAGTTGGAAGCCGTGTTCGTCTTGTTGGAGTTCTCATCTCCTTCGAGAAGAATTTTTATCGGCTCCCATTCACTCCCCCCCTCTCTGGTTCGCCTAATCGGTCCTTCAGAAAGGGAAAATGGTGAGTACACCTGGAGGCGTGTACTCCGCAAGTGGAGGAAAAGTATGCATAACATGCAGGCTTAGGGCAAGGAAGGCTTTATTTAGTGGACTGCAAAGCTCAAGTTTTAGTTGGTCAAGTTTTAATTAAGCACCTAGAAATTATTGTGTATAAGGCTTCCCATCCCCTTCGAGGCACAGGCACCAACCTGTCCTGATCCTAGGGTTAAAACATCACAGAACCAAAACCAGTTTCCAAACCACAGTTACCACCACTGTGATCCACCCAAACCACCAACTAACCATGTGAGGGTCCAGGCCGCTCTTGACCGTGAGCACGGCTGTTATAACAGTTTTTAACACTCTGCAGAGGTTGTACATCTTTAATCACGAGTCGCGTAAACGTTTAAAAGAACGTGAAACCCAACCATGCTATGCGGATCAGGCACTTTCACACTTCCTTAGGTGTGATAGCATAGGGACGCTACGAGGCCTTTACATAGGTTCACCAGCGGCGCATTAACCCAACTCAGGGTTCGGGTACCCATCCTCGTGCCACAGAATGTTGGGGGCCTAGCCTCCCTCACTGGAACCAACAGCTTAACGCAGGCCAGCTGGATTTCCCGATTTACCCTACTTAATTGGCCAAGACCATAGCCCATTAGTTCTCGTGGTTGTACGGTAAGTCTCAGGTGGTCACTCCACAGACCGGTCCTTAAAAGATCGACTCAAGCAAGACCAACATCAAGCATCACAAGTCACCATCCCAACCACTTGCCTGAGTCGCCTAGGGTGTTCATGTTGCTAACCATAACCCACATTAACATGTTGCATAGTAATTAATCAAGTTAAGATTTAACCCAACCCATGTTGAGCAAGCTAAGCATGATTCTACCCATATAGGTAACCTCTAAGGGTAAGCAAGGAATGATAATGAAAATCTAGTAAACAGTCCTTAATAGGATTCCCAGCAAAGTTTGGACATCTAATGCAAGAAAGCATAAATAAAGCAGTGATTATGGTGAATAAAACATAAAGGTATAAAATAGCAAGATGTCAAGGACACTTGCCCGTTTCCCGATGCTCCACTGCTCAGAGACGTTCCTTCACGCGCAACAATCACTGAAACAACACAATGCTACACTAAGAACAGAGCACCAGACAATAAAACCATTTTAGAAAAGCGTACTATTAGCTAACGCGAGCTAGCTATGAACAAGAGAGCGTGTGAAAGGCTAAAGCGAAGCTACGGGTAGAAAGGCATAACTATTGGAAAAGATTACATTATAAGAAAGAAGGGACTATATGCTTGATTTATTTTATTTAAAGAAATATGTGTAATGGGTATTTCGAAGAAATACCACATGTTGTAACTTGATCAAATTTATACTTGAATAGAAAGCACGGTATAAACCTAGTCATATTTTATTTATAAAAGTTTATTAGAATTTATACCAATTTAACATTTATCTTTATAAAAGAAACTTTATGTGAGAGCAACTAACGAGATAAAAGGTGTGTCGGGTTGAGCTAAACAAGTTATAAATAAAACACATTTAAGTTCAAATTAATCAAGTTAACTTTTGTTAAAGAAAAGACGAAGGTTTAACCTATATTTGATTTTATTCAAAAGAGTTTGTATTGAATATTAATCAAATTAATATTAACTTTAATTTTCAAACGCATGAAACAAGGTAAAGGTCGCTGCTAATGCGTGCGCTACGACAAAATGAAGCTAACGCAACTTGAACGGGCTAAAACGGAGCTAGGATGAGAAAGATATGGAGTTTTGAAGGTTGCAGGGGCTTATGTGTGATTATCTGAAGATTATAGGGGCCAGCATGAAAGATCCGCAAGACTCAGAGATTTTCAGCCGTGAAAAGATAAAAACTTGGGGTTCTAGGTGCAAAAAGGCTCGGCCAGGGCTTAACTGTGAAAGGTGGGGTCTTTCTAAGGCTTTATGTGCAAAATGACCAAGACACAAAGATAGGGGTCGCGATTTCCAGATTTTGCAGGGGTCTCTGTGCAAAAGTGCCGCTGATGGGGCGGCTTGGCTGATGTGGTGCCACGCAGCGGGCACTGATTGGCTCGGACCGCCACGTGGTGCTGACGCGGCTGTGGACCGGAGCTGTGGACCTGGTCCACGGGTCCACCGTGCACCGGTTACACACCCCAAAGGGTATCTGATCTGGGGCGTCCGCGCGGGATCAGACGGCCACGAGCGCGCCGCTCGGCCTTGGTCGCCGGAGGAGGTAGGGAATGGCGGCGCACGGTGGCGGCTCGCCGGAGCATCGCCGGAGTTGGCGGCCCGGGGGCTACAGGGCACCATTTCGCATGCGGTTTGGACCGGGAGGAAGAAGAGGACGGGGCGGAGCTCACCATGGGCATCTCGACGTCGATGGGGCGGCGGGGACGGCGTACGGCGACAGGAGACGGACGGCGTCGCGGGCGCTCGCGGAGGAGGGTGTTGGGGCGTCGGTCTTGCGCTCCTGGGCGACGGGGTGCCCTCCTGGGGTGCCTGCGATGGCCAGGGAAAGGGAAAGGGAGGGGTGAGCGGAGCTCGACAGCGGCAAAAGGTTGCGGCGGACGTCTGCTCACCAGGGATTCACCGGCGGCGGAAACAGGCGAGCGACGGCGTGTGAGCGAGGGAGGATGGGCGGGGAAGCAAAGAGGAGGGCGAGGGTTCTAGGCCGGGGTTTTAAAGAGGAGGATGGGCACTGGGGACAGGGGTTTGGGACAGTGGCATCACCGGCCGTGATGACCGCGGCCATGGCGGGCGCCTGCCATCTGCGGGCGGGGCTCGCACCGAGACGGGGTTGTGGGCGAGGGGAGACGCGGAGGGAAGGTAGGAGCGGGTCCACGCGACCGGAGATTGCGGGGGAGGCGCGGTATGCTCGGGATTTTGAATCCCCGGCGGCGGTGGCGTGCTCTGTTTGGAGCAGGGGAGGGGGAGGATGGAAGTGGAGGGGATGACGCGTGGGGCCGGGCTGTCATAGAGAGGGGGAAGGAGGAGGGGTGCTGGGCCAGATTGGGCATCTGTGGTTGCTGGGCCGACGTGAGACAGAGGAGAGGTTGGCGGGCCTTGATGGGCTGCAGCGTCTGGTGGGCTGGTGTGAGCAAAAGAGGAGAAAGGATAGTGGGCTGCGGCCTGAAAAGGAGGGAGAAGAGAGGTGGGCTAGATTTGAGCAGTATTTTGGGCCCTAAAGGAGATTAGACAAAGAAGTTTAGATAAAGAGAGAGAAGGGTTATATGTATTTAGGTATAGAGAGAGATAGACTAGACATAGTTTTTAGAGAGAGAAGAGATGGCCTTTGGGTGAAGAGAAGATGTAGAGAGAGAGATATATATATGTAAACTTGGCATTATTTTAGAGAGAGAAGAAACACCTTTAGCTGTAGAGAGATGGCTCTTCGACAGAGAGAAAAAGAGAGACATGGATTGGCCCCCAAATTTTAGAGAGAGAGAAGAAAAGACCTTTAGGTTCTAGAGAGAGATGGAGAGTTATACTCGAGGTTGGGTAAAAGGGTTTTAGGTCTAGGGGAGGAAAAAGAGAGATTTAGAGATAGGCTATGTTTGAGAGAGAGAGATTGGTCTTGTTTTTAGAGAAAAAGTTTGGGAGGGATTTGGAGAGAGATTTAGAGAGGAGGGTTAGAGGGATACAAGGATTAAACGGTACACGAACCTATTCGAGTTTAAAAACTCAAATTCATTTTTCACACAAGAAACATTATGCATTCGGCATGGATGCAACAAACAAATAATTATAACCTATGATTCATTTATTTAGTTTAGAAGATATGATTTATTTTGAAAAGATTGCACACACTCTCTATTTAATTCTAACAAATTTTAATAAAAATTTGAAATCCTAGTCAAAATGCAAACTAGGGTGTTACAAATACTACCCCACTTAACAGGAATCTCGTCCCGAGATTCTGCAAAAGGTTAGCAAGAGAGAGGAGGTTAGCAATAGGGAGTGGCAAGGTTACTTTGCATTCATTCCATCTTGTCTTGTTCTTCACACCGTCATGTCACTCGTTGGGAGATTCTTCAACTCTTGTGGATGGTACATCATGGAGATCTTTTGTGAGTCCTTTATGATGATTTTTCTGAGCAACGATCACCTTGCACTTTCTTCATGTGTTGTCCTCTTGTTGTTAACTTTGTTTCAATTGTCTGGTATCTTTCGGTGAATGGTCCATGCAGAAGTTCTTAGTGGTATAAGTTTGCTGAAGTTTCTCAATCACACTTCTTCTTGCTTCGTCGTTCCCCATTCTTCATTGTTTCTTCATGGGTTGTCTCATGAGAGTGTTCATGAACATTTTCTTGAAGTGGTTCGAGTAGCGCTGAAGTGACGGCTTTATAACTTTCTTAGGCTTTGCTGGCTTGTTTGGTGACAATTCTTCCTTCTTGTACACCTTGGTTGTCATATGTAGAAGCATGGCTGGTGCTACCCCTCTTAACAGAGGATTCCTCTTGATTCCATGTCGGTTAGGATAGAGAGGGAGCAAGGATCGAGGAAGGGAGAAGGATTCAAGGTTTAGAGGGAGCAAAAGACTGAAAACCCAACCTACGATCTATACATATAACTAACTGATGTCATCGCGGACAAGGGTCCAACAACACATCAACACTCATTACAAAGAACCAAATCAAGCAGAGCACAATAACAAACAAACAACAACACCCAAGAGCACACTAACATGGCACACGTCCTTATTATAGCACACTAGCAATTATTTCCTTAACATCGATGTCTATCGATGAAAGAAAGTTAGGTAGGCTTCTTATAACTCGGAAGACTAAAACTATCGATGGCTTGAAGTTAGTAGTCTTAAAATCTTCCAAGTAGCGCGAAGCTCCTAGCTTGATGGAGACTCTTCATCTTCGATCTTGAACTTCTTCGAGCGACGGCTTGTTGAAGCATAGTCTTCTTAAGTGTCTTCAGGAGCTTCTTTCTTGATCACAGGGGAAGTTAGTGACTAAAGGTTATACAAGGAGGAGGGAGATACAACTTGTTTTCACAATAGAGGAGATTAGGAGGGATCAGAGTGTAAATCAGGAGGCAGAAAGTCAAGGAGGTGGAATTTTTCAAAATAGGGTGAAAATATAGCCTTAACGTCGACTATTTCTATCTAGGTTTGCGTCCTACAGTCGATATAGCTCTGATACCACTTCTGTAACACCCGATTTTAAAGGACAAACCGAATGCGCCCTTTATGCATGCCCAGGATCAAAATTCATGCATAAAGTAACATCATCAGTGTAATATCACAACATATATCATTACAAGCGTATAACTATTACAAAATGACCCGAGGGTCTAAACAGAAAATTACACATCGTTATTCTATCGCAGCGGAGTAGGCACCATCTTCCACAAGAACGTCGACTGGGGGCACGCCAACCTAGAACTCTAGGTCTTCAAGGTCTTCATGATCCGACTTCTTCTTCTTTTAGCTTCTGACTATCTGAGCAGCAGTGGGGAAAGAACAGTAGGGGTTGAAAGGGAAAATGGTGAGTACACCTGGAGGCGTGTACTCCGCAAGTGGAGGAAAAGTATGCATAGCATGCAGGCTTAGGGAAAGGAAGGCTTTATTTAGTGGACTGCAAAGCTCAAGTTTTAGTTGGTCAAGTTTTAATTAAGCACCTAGAAATTATTGTGTATAAGGATTCCCATCCCCGTCGAGGCACAGGCACCAACCTGTCCTGATCCTAGGGTTAAAACATCACAGAACCAAAACCAGTTTCCAAACCACAGTTACCACCACTGTGATCCACCCAAACCACCAACTAACCATGTGAGGGTCCAGGCCGCTCTTGACCATGAGCACGGCTGTTATAACAGTTTTTAACACTCTGCAGAGGTTTTACATCTTTACCCATGAGTCGCGTAAACGTTCAAAAGAACGTTAAACCCAACCATGCTGCGCGGATCAGGCACTTTCACACTTCCTTAGGTGTGATAGCATAGGGACGCTACGAGGCCTTTACATAGGTTCACCAGCGGCGCATTAACCCAACTCAGGGTTCGGGTACCCGTCCTTGTGCCACAGAATGTTGGGGGCCTAGCCTCCCTCACTGGAACCAACAGCTTAACGCAGGCCAACTGGATTTCCTGATTTACCCTACTTAATTGGCCAAGACCATAGCCCATTAGTTCTCGTGGTTGTACGGTAAGTCCCAGGTGGTCACTCCACAGACCGGTCCTTAAAAGATCGACTCAGACAAGACCAACATCAAGCATCACAAGTCACCATCCCAACCACTTGCCTGAGTCGCCTAGGGTGTTCATGTTGCTAACCATAACCCACATTAACATGTTGCATAGTAATTAATCAAGTTAAGATTTAACCCAACCCATGTTGAGCAAGCTAAGCATGATTCTACCCATATAGGTAACCTCTAAGGGTAAGCAAGGAATGATAATGAAAATCTAGTAAACAGTCCTTAATAGGATTCCCAGCAAAGTTTAGACATCTAATGCAAGAAAGCATAAATAAAGCAGTGATTATGGTGAATAAAACATAAAGGTATAAAATAGCAAGATGTCAAGGACACTTGCCCGTTTCCCGATGCTCCACTGCTCAGAGACGTTCCTTCACGCGCAACAATCACTGAAACAACACAATGCTACACTAAGAACAGAGCACCAGACAATAAAACCATTTTAGAAAAGCGTACTATTAGCTAACGCGAGCTAGCTATGAACAAGAGAGCGCGTGAAAGGCTAAAGCGAAGCTACGGGTAAAAAGGCATAACTATTGGTAAAGATTACATTATAAGAAAGAAGGGACTATATGCTTGATTTATTTTATTTAAAGAAATATGTGTAATGGGTATTTCGAAGAAATACCACATGTTGTAACTTGATCAAATTTATACTTGAATAGAAAGCACGGTATAAACCTAGTCATATTTTATTTATAAAAGTTTATTAGAATTTATACCAATTTAACATTTATCTTTATAAAAGAAACTTTATGTGAGAGCAACTAACGAGATAAAAGGTGTGTCGGGTTGAGCTAAAAAGTTATAAATAAAACACATTTAAGTTCAAATTAATCAAGTTAACTTTTGTTAAAGAAAAGACGAAGGTTTAACCTATATTTGATTTTATTCAAAAGAGTTTGTATTGAATATTAATCAAATTAATATTAACTTTAATTTTCAAAAGCATGAAACAAGGTAAAGGTCGCTGCTAATGCGTGCGCTACGACAAAACGAAGCTAACGCAACTTGAACGGGCTAAAACGGAGCTAGGATGAGAAAGATATGGAGTTTTGAAGGTTGCAGGGGCTTATGTGTGATTATCTGAAGATTATAGGGGCTAGCATGAAAGATCCGCAAGACTCAGAGATTTTCAGCCGCAAAAAGATAAAAACTTGGGGTTCTAGGTGCAAAAAGGCTCGGCCAGGGCTTAACTGTGAAAGGTGGGGTCTTTCTAAGGCTTTATGTGCAAAACGACCAAGACACAAAGATAGGGGTCGCGATTTCCAGATTTTGCAGGGGTCTCTGTGCAAAAGTGCCACTGATGGGGCGGCTTGGCTGATGTGTGCCACGCGGCGGGCACTGATTGGCTCGGACCGCCACGTGGTGCTGACGCGGCTGTGGACCGGAGCTGTGGACCTGGTCCACGGGTCCACCGTGGACCGGTTACACGCCCCAAAGGGTATCTGATCTGGGGCGTCCGCGCGGGATCAGACGGCCACGAGCGCGTCGCTCGGCCTTGGTCACCGGAGGAGGCAGGGAACGGCGGCGCACGGCGGTGGCTCGCCGGAGCATCGCCGGAGTTGGCGGCCCGGGGGCTACAGGGCACCATTTCGCATGCGGTTTGGACCGGGAGGAAGAGGAGGACGGGGCGGAGCTCACCATGGGCATCTCGACGTCGATGGGGGGGCGGGGACGGCGTACGGCGACAGGAGGCGGACGGCGTCACGGGCGCTCGCAGAGGAGGGTGTTGGGGCGTCGGTCTTGCGTTCCTGGGTGACGGGGTGCCCTCCTGGGGTGCCTGCGATGGCTAAGGAAAGGGGAAGGAAGGGGTGAGCGGAGCTCGACGGCGGCAAAAGGTTGCGGGAATGTCTGCTCACCAGGGATTCACCAGCGGGGAAGCAAAGAGGAGGGCGAGGGTTCTAGGCCGGGGTTTTAAAGAGGAGAATGGGCACTGGGGACCGGGGGTTGGGACAGTGGCATCACCGGCCGTGATGACCGCGGCCATGGCGGGCGCCTGCCATCTGCGGGCGGGGCTCGCACTGAGACGGGGTTGCGGGCGAGGGGAGACGCGGAGGGAAGGTAGGAGCGGGTCCACGCGGCCGGAGATTGCGGGGGAGGCGCGGTATGCTCGGGGATTTTGAATCCCCAGCGGCGGCGGCGTGCTCTGTTTGGAGCAGGGAAGGGGGAGGATGGAAGTGGAGGGGATGACGCGTGGGGCCGGGCTGTCATAGAGAGGGGGAAGGAGGAGGGGTGCTGGGCCAGATTGGGCCTCTGTGGTTGCTGGGACGACGTGAGAGAGAGGAGAGGTTGGCGGGCCTTGATGGGCTGCAGCGTCTGGTGGGCTGGTGTGAGCAAAAGAGGAGAAAGGATAGTGGGCTGCGGCCTGAAAAGGAGGGAGAAGAGAGGTGGGCTAGATTTGAGCACTATTTTGGGCACTAAAGGAGATTAGACAAAGAAGTTTAGATAAAGAGAGAGAAGGGTTAGATGTATTTAGGTATAGAGAGAGATAGACTAGACATAGTTTTTAGAGAGAGAAGAGATGGCCTTTGAGTGAAGAGAAGATGTAGAGAGATATATATATATGTAAACTTGGCATTATTTTAGAGAGAGAAGAAACACCTTTAGCTGTAGAGAGATGGCTCTTCGACAGAGAGAAAAAGAGAGACATGGATTGGCCCCCAAATTTTAGAGAGAGAGAAGAAAAGACCTTTAGGTTGTAGAAAGAGATGGAGAGTTATACTCGAGGTTGGGTAAAAGGGTTTTAGGTCTAGGGGAGGAAAAAGAGAGATTTAGAGATAGGCTATGTTTGAGAGAGAGAGATTGGTCTTGTTTTTAGAGAAAAAGTTTGGGAGGGATTTGGAGAGAGATTTAGAGAGGAGGGTTAGAGGGATACAGGGATTAAACGGTACACGAACCTATTCGAGTTTAAAAACTCAAATTCATTTTTCACACAAGAAACATTATGCATTCGGCATGGATGCAACAAACAAATAATTATAACCTATGATTCATTTATTTAGTTTAGAAGATATTATTTATTTTGAAAAGATTGCACACACTCTCTATTTAATTCTAACAAATTTTAATAAAAATTTGAAATCCTAGTAAAAATGCAAACTAGGTTGTTACACGGCCTGGTGGTTCTCGGATTTTAGATTCTCGCGGGGACCTTGTTTGCATGGTCGTTCCCGAGGGTCAAGTGTTCCGAGCTGATTTCTCTCAGTCTTCTGGTGTGGAGCGTTGCTTTTTGGCTGGTTCTTCGAGTGAGTTGTGGAAGTGGCATAGGAAGTTGGGTCACTTGAGCTTTGACCTTTTGTCTCGCTTGAGTAAACTCAATTTGGTCCGAGGATTGCCACGGTTGAGGTTTGAGAAAGAGTTGGTTTGTGCGCCGTGTAGGCATGCCAAGATGGTAGCCTCTTCTCACCGCCTCTCACCGATGTGATGACTGAGCATCCATGCGAGCTACTCCATATGGACCTTGTTGGCCCAGCTCGTGTGCGATCTGGGGGTGGCAAGTGGTATGTCCTTGTTGTGGTGGATGACTACTCTCGGTATGCGTGGGTGTTCTTTCTTGAGGAGAAAGGGGAGACGTTTGGTTTTGTTCGAGATCTTGTCTTGAGGTTAAGGAACGAGAGGCACGGAGATGCCATACGAGCGATCCGCAATGACAATGGCTCGGAATTCAAAAACTCTCGCTTCGAAACCTTTTGCCATGACTTGGGTCTTGAACACCAGTTTTCGAGACCGTATACGCCTCCTCAGAATGGTGTAGTGGAAAGGAAAAACAGCATCTTGTGCGAGATGGCTCGGACGATGCTCGACGAGCATAGGACTCCGAGAAGGTTCTGGGCTGAGGCGGTCAATACCGCGTGCTATGTATCGAATAGGATCTACCTCAGGGTTCACAAGAAGAAAACCTGTTACGAGTTGATGCACGGTCGCACACCCAAGGTGAGTCACTTCCATGTCTTTGGTTGTAAATGCTTCATTCTGAAGAAAGGGAAGAAGTTGGACAAGTTCGAGGCTAGGTCTATTGATGGCATTTTCTTTGGTTATGCATCTCATTCTAGAGCATTTCGTGTGCTCAATCTTGAAACTAACCAAATCGTGGAGACTTGCGAGGTAACCTTCGACGAGACACAGCCACGTAGTCAGCTTATTTTTGAGTGTGCAGGTGACGACGAACTTGGCGAGGAGATCTTTCAGGAGGAGGAGCATGAACATGGAGACGATGAAGATGGCGGTGTGGTGACCGCGGCTGAACATGTACCTACTACTTCGACGACGATCGAGAACGGGCCCTCTCCCACACCTACAACGACAAACCCAGATCAAGGCGAAGCTGCTGTTGAGGGGGAGGTAGCATCAAGGTGAGAACCTCCCCGGTGAGTGCAAGTGGATCACCCGGCTTCGAGAATCATCGGCGACTACACGGTCGAGGGTTCGGAACAATTCACATTTTGCTCATGCTGCTTTTGTTGCCACCTTTGAGCCCAAAGACATTAGACACGCGCTATCTGATCATAATTGGGTTAATTCGATGCATGAGGACTTGGAGAATTTTGAGAGGAACCAAGTTTGGGTGTTGGTTGACCCTCCTCCAGGGTATAAGCCGATTGGGACAAAATGGGTGTGGAAAAATAAAGAGGGAGAGAAAGGAGAAGTGGTGAGGAACAAGTCAAGACTTGTTGCTCAGGGGTACAGTCAGAAAGAGGGGATCGACTACGAGGAGACTTTCGCTCCTGTAGCTCGTTTGGAGGCGATCAGGACCCTTCTAGCCTTTTCCGTGGCTAAAGGGTTCAAGTTGTACCAGATGGATGTGAAGAGTGCTTTCCTGAACGGTGTGTTGGAGGAAGAGGTGTATGTGAGGCAACCACCGGGGTTTGAGAGTGAGAAGTACCCCCACCGGGTGTACAAGTTGAGGAAGGCGCTGTATGGGTTGAAGCAGGCGCCTAGAGCTTGGTATGGTAGGTTGAGGGGGTTCCTGTTTGAGAGAGGGTTTGAGATGGGGAAGGTCGATCAGACCTTGTTTCTCCTCAGGCAGGGCAGAGATATCCTGATTGTGCAGGTATACGTAGATGATATTGTCTTTGGTGGCTCGTCTAACTCTCATGTTGCAAGGTTTGCAGAAGACATGAGCAGGGAATTTGAGATGAGCATGATGGGCGAGTTACAGTTCTTCCTCGGGCTACAAATCAAGCAATCAAAGGAAGGAACATTTGTGCACCAAGCTAAGTATACCAAGGACATTGTGAGGAAGTTCAAGATGGAGGACTCCAAGGCCATGGCGACGCCTATGAGTACGACTACAGCTCTTGATGCGGACGAGGAAGGTGAACACGTGGACCAGAAGGAGTACCGGAGCATGATCGAGTCACTCCTCCACTTGACGGCGACGAGGCCAGACATCCAATTCTCGGTATGTCTGTGCGCTCGTTTTCAAACGTCTCCGAGGACTTCGCATCGGCAAGCAGTCAAGCGCATATTCAGGTATTTGCGACATACTCCCGACTTTGGTCTTTGGTACTCCGCGTCTTCTTCTTTGGCTCTTCATGGTTTTTCAGACGCGGATTTTGCCGGGTGTCGGTTGGATAGGAAGTCCACTTCTGGGACTTGCCAGTTCTTGGGTTCCTCATTGGTGTCTTGGTCTTCCTGCAAACAGTCGAGTGTTGCTCAATCCACTACCGAGGCAGAGTATGTGGCCGCAGCTAGTTGTTGCTCTCAGCTCCTTTGGATCACATACACCATGAGAGACTTTGGTGAGGAGTATACCCATGTCCCACTTCAATGTGACAGCACCAGTACCATAAGTGTTGCAAAGAACCCAGTGCTCCATTCCAAAACCAAGCACATAGAAGTGAGATATCATTTTCTGAGAGACAACATAGAGAAAGGAAAAATCGCTTTGATCCATGTACCCACACATGACCAGCTAGCCGATATTTTCACCAAACCCCTAGATCAAGCAACTTTCACTCGTTTGCGGGGGGAGCTTGGTGTGTGTTTGATTTCTTGAGTTGGTGTGTGGGAGCTCCTTTGTAGCATATGTATAGCTTTCCTTTGTGCATTTCTTGCATTTGGCATGGCATATGTAACATGATGTATAGGCATCTTTGTATCTTAGGTTGCATGCATTTTGTATCATATGCATTGTTTAGGAAAAGCTTCTCCTATATACATTGTTCACCATGGAATGATATATATGTCTTTGTGAGCTAGTTTGTTAAGCTATGGTTAGTTTGGCTTAGCTCTTGATAATCTTGGTTTATATCCATGGTTGATGGCTATGTTTTTTGAAAAATCTCATATGTATGCTCTCTTGTGAGTAAATGCCTTTATATGATCTTGACATGTTTTAGTGGCTTGGCTATGCTTAATTTGTGGTTGGATGGCTTATTTTGATCATATGGAGCCAAAGGCTCATTTGCCATCATGAATGTTTAGCCCCCATGCTTGATCTTGTGCAGGGGCATAAGTTCCTTTATGTCGCAAAGACATTTCATGTACCAATTTCAAATCTGAAAATGAAATGTAAATTGCTTGGAAAATGTGCTCCCATGTGATATGTGCTAATTTTAATTTGCTTTGGGTGCTAAACCGTTGCATGATGCCTACCAAGGAGAAGTCTCATATATAGAAGTAGGCACATGGCTCGGTGGCTTTGACATGACATGAGGTGCTTGTGGGTGTTTATGATGGTCTTATGCTTAGAATTGTTTTCCTAGCATGAAGTTTGTGTGGCTTTGCCATTTTGACATGTTTTGCTCATGTTTAGGACTTTGCTCATGAGAGGGTAAATTTTCGCAAAATTGCTCAATTCTATCTTAGCTTCGCTCAATGGTTGTGAAACTTGGTGATCATGTAGTTGATGTCTTTATGAAGCTATAGAGTATCTAACTTGCTCATTTGGACATGTGTAGCATCCTATGTTGAATTTTGTCTATTTGAGAAGCTCTAGGTTGCATTTTTTGCATTTTTGGCTTGATTCATGCATTGTCAACAAGGGGGAGAAGTTTGAGCATGTTTTGGCCTACTGAATGCATCTAGAAGGTTTTCAGGTGGTTTCGAGCCATTTCTGGGCTCTGTTGTGCACCGGTCTGACCGGTTGAGGTCACCGGTCTGACCGGTCAGAGTGCTGGCCCTGTTCACATGTTGGGCACCGGTCTGACCGGTGGTGTCGACCGGTCTGACCGGTCAGAGCTGAGCTGTTGCAGCTGCTCTGTTTCATGAAGTGGTTCGCATGCATTTGTCCAGGGGGAGTTGCATTGGTTCAGGGGGAGCTTGCATGTGTGCAGGGGGAGCTCTTTGTGGTTTTCGAGCTTTGGATTGGTGGTTTGTGCTCTTTGCTTGAGCATGTTTTGTCTCGGATATGTCGAGCCGTTGCCCTTGCCTAAGGGGTCCGAGACTTGTCTTCTTCAAGTGATCTTGCTCTTTGCCTTTTCTTTGGCTTTCGATCGCTTGTTGGAGTTTCTTTTAGTCATTTTTATCTTTTTCTTTTCTCTTGGTTACCAAAACGTGCGTGTTGTCAATGCACTCATCATGGGGGAGATTGAGAGCCATGTGTGGTTCGAGGACCAGTGCATGGTCGCTTCCTGGTGTGATGAGTGATTGACAACGTGGTGTGGACTGATTCTTGGCTAAGTATTGTAGGTGCAGGTTGCGGCTTGACTGGTGTTGGTGCAGGTGAAGAACAAGCGCGAAAAGTTGTTGCCGGTGAGGCCTCCAGGTGTGGAGAAGACAAGTAGGCTTGGTTCGAGGGACCCGGTGGCCAACGGGGTCAAGTGCGGGCCGCATGGTGGCAAGAACGGCAAGTTGAAGTCATGGACGGTTTCCTGGTTGAGCCTCAAAACTAAGGTCGAGCCGGGACTACGTGGGAGCCAAGTAATGAGTGGTGATTGGCGGAGCCGACACCGAGTTCGCGGGGTTTCCGGTGGTTCACCAGAAAACCACTGGGTTCCTTGGTTGATCCACAAAGCCAAGACCGAAGAACCGAAGATGGAGGTGCAGCAGCTCCAGACCGGTCTGACCGGTGGGTCTGACTGGTCTGACCGGTGGGTACCGGCCTGACCGGTGAGGAGCACCGGTCTGACCGGTGTGCGACGACGCAGTCCGGAATCTTCGAAGCGGAGGACACACGTCGGGATCGCAAGGCTTGCATCGAGGCTAAGCAAGTTTGGGGTCGCTGGGCATCCGTCTGATGGAGCGAAGACAAAGATTTCTGAATTCACCCTTGAGGGGCATGTATCCCTAGTTAGCTAGTAAGGGTATTTTAGTCTTTCGGTTGCCTCCATATAACCCAAGTGGTGAGAAGATGGCAGCCATCTCTTGGAACCCTAGCTCATTTGGTTTTCCTATTTTCTCTTCCTATTTTCCTTAGGATTTTCATAGGACTAGCTTGAGAGCTTCATGGTGAGATCTTGTGAGAGGGAAGGATGATCGGGCGGCAAGCTAGACCTTGTATGAACCTCTTTGGTATGTATAGATTATTCGGCGTGGTTCCTCAAGGCTTGGTTGTGTCTTTCCCGTTTCTCCTTTTTGGTGATTTTCGGAGGCTTTTCTTGGCGAATTTCTTGTGGCGGTTTTGAGACCTTTCTCTTTGGGATTTGGTGGGGGATGTATGCATGAACCCCTCGTGGTTCTTTTCCCTTTGATTCCCCTCCCAAATCCGTGAGTAAAGGGGCTCGATTTTGGGGTTTTCATGGTTCTAGGGTTCGTAGTGTTCTTGGCGGAAATCCTTCGATTCCTCTTGATTCAACGAGTTTTGGTGGACCAAATCTTGGCTATGGAGTGCCCATGAGGTGTTCCTACTATCCCCAAAGTCTTATGCGAATCCGTGGAGCGAATCGAGAGATCGGGAGTTGGATTTGGAGGAGTTGACTCGCGGGCGCTGTTCATCCCGAGCTGCCCAGGCGCAACCGGTCTGACCGGTGCTCTTGACCGGTCTGACCGGTGCTAGCCCTTGGTGGGATTTGTCTCGGGGAACAGCCTTGTCCGTGTGGTTTTGTCCCGTGGTCCTGCTGGTCAGTTCTTGGCGTGTTTAAAGTTGTTTTGCTAGGCTTTGTGTGGGGTTTTCCTTCTTGGCAGGTTGTTCTTTGGTGGTGGTTTTTTGTTCCAGGGCCTAGAGGAGTCACTGAGGCTTCCTCGAATGTTTGCTGTGCGGCTGCTGTAGCCACCGGCCTGACCGGCGCTGTCCACCGGTCTGACCGGTGTCACCGGTCTGACCGGCGCAGGCCATCGGTCTGACCGGTGTGGCACAGACAGCAGGCTGCTCAGTTTTCCGCTGTGCGTTTGGGGTGTTTGGTTCGGTTGGTTGAGTTGTTGGTTCTTAGTACCAGTAGCACTCCAGTGGCTACGTGGTCTTGACCAACTTGGGTAGTTGAGTCGGAGAAGTGTTTCGGAAGCCGTGTCCGTCTTGTTGGAGTTCCCATCTCCTTCGAGAAGAATTTTTATCGGCTCCCATTCACTCCCCCCCTCTCTGGTTCGCCTAATCGGTCCTTCAGCAGGGATCATGTGTCCTTGGATAGTCACTCGTAGAGCTCCCCTTCTGTTCCTAGGATTCGGTACCCTTTGGAATACTCCTTAGGTGAACTGCTACAATGGTATATCCGTGCGCTTGCAGTTTCGTTTGTACCCATAGGTATACCCAGGTGAAGCTTACGCTCACGCTATCCCCGCGCCGTAGTGGTGACGTTAAGAAATACCAACATTCCTCCAAAAAGAAAACCCAAGCATACCGAGAGTAGTCGTCCACCACAACCAGGACGTACCACTTCCCACCCACATATCGCACACGAGCTGGGCCAACAAGGTCCATATGGAGCAGCTCGCATGGATGCTCCGTCATCACATCGGTGAGGGGTGGATGGGAAGCAACTACCATCTTAGCATGCCTACACGGCGCACACACCAAATCCTTTTCGAACTTCAACTGGGGCAACCTCCTATGCCACTTCCACAACTCACCTGAAGAACCAGCCATAAAACACCGAGCAACACCAAAACTTTGAGAAAAATCCGCTTGGAATATTTGAACCTCGGGAACGACCACACAGACAAGGTCACCTCGAGCATCAAGTATCTGAGAACCACCCGACTTAAACAACACCTCAAAATCTTCATCAAGAAGCCTCACTTCACCTTCTGAAAATATACGCCCTCACCCATTGTCCCCAAAGGTGACGTATGTCTTTGACACCACCGGGGTGAGGCTGGAAAACCACCCTCGATCTTCGGTCATGTGGCTTGAGCAACCGGAGTTGTTCAACCAAACTTTCCCCAAGCCTCCCACCTGAAATTCAAAAATAAGCACGTGCATGAGCGAACGACTCAACACTTGGGTTAGTAAAAAAAGAGTAAAACCAGTGCTGAGCCATCTACTCCAAAGTGGGGTTAGCACGATCCATCCTACCATTCCTATCGAAGTGGGAATCCATCCTACCACGAGCATCAAACCTCGGACCCATCCTACCATCTCTACCAAAACTGAAACCACCACGGGGAAATTACTCCCATCTCGTTGGAGGAGCACGAAAGCAACGAAAGGAAGACCGTGGTCTGTAGCTCCTTTGAGACTCAAAGCTGTGACTTCTCCCAAGCTCGTATCGGCCACGAGGAGGAGAACGTTCAGCAAACTCAACACCACCAGACTCACCATGCCAACCACCAGTACCACGACCAAAGGAACTGAACCGAGCATTATCATGATCACAAAATCCAAACTGGCCAGCACCTAGACCAGCACCAGTCTGACTGGTCACCCTGACCGGTCTGACCGGTGGTGCTCGGCCAGCAACACCACCAGCAGCCTTTCTATCTCCCCAAGCCGGAATCGTATGCACAATGGCCTTTGCCCTGGGCAGTGGCATACGAGGCTCAGGTACACCATGAGAAGGGTGGTACCTGTCCTTGTTAGCCCACTCCTTAGCCATTCTCTCCTCACGCTTCCTCTTGAAGCAAAACTCATCCTTTTGACCATCTCTCCCACAATACTCACAATGGAACCGGATTGGTTTTGGCTTGGGCTTTGGTTGTGGTTCCACACTAGGCTTCTCTCCCTTCTTTTCTCCAACCAGATCTCCCGTAGGACTCACAAATCTCACCGATTTTTGGAAGTTGTTTGTTTGGTGAGGGAACACGGGTGGATCTGGGGTTGTGTCAAGTTTGTTTCTTAGATGGTTAGGCTTAGGCTCAAACATGTTTTTGGGTGTTGTATGTGGTGGGATCGGAATCTCTCTAATTTTCTCATCTCTCTCACCACTGCTCTCTCCAATTTTATCAGCCCCAAGTGCTTGCCCATCATAGCGCTTAAAGGCGGCAATCATGATGCCAAGCTGAGGGTCCTGACCCGACAACCAACTCAAACACTTCCACAACTCATCATTTTCATCCTGCAAACGATCAACATAATGTGCAAGTTCCAAATTCTTCACAGCATGCAATTCACAAGTATATCAGGAAGTAGGAATAGGAACTTTTAAATCAGCCTCAAGCGAAACAATGTCAGAACGAAGCTCAGCAAGCTTTCCATGCAAAACAGGACAAGATGTGCAAGCACCTAGCAAAGTAGGTCTAGACTACAGCTCAGCCAACTCAACCCTAAGCACATCTAGTTCCTCACACTTGGAGGCATGCTTTTCTTTAAGAGCAGTAAGATCAGCTAGGAAAACCGAGCAATCACCACAATCAACCTCATCAGAAACAACAGGTGAAGCCTTAAGCGAATCTATCTCAAGCTTAGCATCAAGGTTCTGTGTTTCTAGCTCAGCTACTCTACTCCTAGCATCTTCAAGCGATGCCCTAAGCTCTTTCCTGATTTTCTTAGCTTCCCTAAGCATGTCATCACGATTATCAAGCAATTTTCCTAGCTCCTCATTCTCCTGGAGCAAGAAGGAGAGTTCATCACGTACCTCATCCTCAGAGTCGGAGTCCGAGTCATCATTCTGGCTCTTCTTGATACCGGAGCTGTGTGCCATGCCGCAGAAGCCGTCTTGCGCGAAGCAGCTGTTGGTATTTCTTAACCTCACCACTATGGCGTCGGGTTAGTGTGAGCGTGTAAGAAACACCCGGGTACACTGACGAGTGCGAACGAATCCGCAAGCGCACGGATACACCATTGTAGCACTTCACCTTAGGAGTATTCCCAAGGGTATCGAATCCAAGGAACGGTGTGTGCTACCTCCTAGCCTAGCTATGGTCCAAGGACACAACTCTATAGAGTTGAGATGAAGATGGAGAGGATCCTACTGATGGTGGGTAGAGTTGAGAACAGTCTCTCAGTTAGGAACTCTCGTTTCGGACACCGAACCCTCCTGGCTATAACAGTCGGTTCACGGCAAAGGGTTGCCTACACCTGTTTCCGAACGTGGGGGATTTCGTAAGGGTCCAACGGCTATCACTACCGCGGCCTACACCAAGACAAACCGTGGGATACAGGGCAATCGAAGGATAACCCGTTGTCTAGACACCACATCTACACCACCGGTTACTACTATAGCACGGTTACGTCTGCTAGCCCGTAACAACACTATAGCACTCCGTACGAAGACGGAGCGACGAACCCATGAGGGAGAGACCAGAACTCACTCAGGTAACCGCTACCTATACAAGGATCATGGAAGGACTTTGGTCTAAACTAGAATGCAGGAGCATCCACTTTACTCTAATTGGACTAGCAGGCATACAAACGAAATTAGCAACTTATGAACTACACCAGAAGATCAAAGGCTAAGCTCATGAAGAACACAAGACTCTAAATCATGAACAAGTGAAGAACACAAGAACTATTCACCTATGCATGAATACTACTTTAGTCTAAATAGGAAATGTAGAAATACTCACTTTATTCTAAATGAAGAACGAATCATCCACAGGGATACAAATCCCTCTCTCACTCTCCTACTCTCTAATCTACCAAGGAGAGGCCTCTCCTTTGAAGGGAAGCTCTCATCCTTGGATGAAGTGGTGTGTCTCATTTCTTACCCCCTCCCCTCATATTTAGAGGCCAAGAGGAGCTCCCTAGGCTGCCTTGGGCGCCACCAAGGGACCAATGAGGTGGTGACACATGGCGCAGAGGAGTGAGGGCCAAGTTGGTGAATCTTCCATGAGAAGGAGCTGCAGGCTTTCGGGCGGATCTTCGGGCATGCACCTGGCACTGACTTTGGCTCGTCACGACAAGCTGACTCGCGGAAGGGTGGCGCGAGAGGCCTCCAGATGGGTTCGGCCGGACTGGGGATCGGCCGACCCCTGGGCAGCTCCGTTCGCACCGGTTTTCGTCCAGGTGACTGCCAGGTGGGTCCCAAGGTCGGTTTGGGGGTGTTTGCGGCGTTTCTAGCCCGTTTCTATAGAGAAGTGGGCCCTTGGATCCGTGTACTGGCTCCTGATTGGTCGAAGGTGTGCTTATTTGGATCAATGAGGTGTCATGGCCACGTGGGCGCCTGTGTGGCAGCACGTCGCCACGTGGCCTGATGTGGGTGCCACCGGTTCCATGATATAGTATGATCTTATCTTGTGCATATCTCTTTCATCCGAGCTCCGAAGTATACAAGTGATATATCCGTTTCGATCGTCTCGACGAGCCCGTCACAATGGTGCAGTCCAATTTGGCATTTGGGACTGTTTATGATGATGCCATATTCATGCCAATAATGCACTTGCTCTCAGCTATATCATTTCATGCGTATTTTGGCCTGTCCTGCATCAAAAGCTAGAAACACCAACACTTATGAAAATTGTCAGTATAAAGCCCTAACCTAGTGTTGATGATCACTTTCCATTTATTTTATGCAGGAGTTGACGGTGTAAAAGTAGTACTTAACAGCCGTCAGCAACTCCCCCACACTTGACCTTTGCTCGTCCCGAGTAAAGGGAGAACAAATGAAGTGGGACATGATATCTAGGGATATGAAGCGAGCATAAGAGATATTCCAAACCATACCTTGTACTTGTGAACTCTATGGAGTGTCTATCATGCTATCTTGGGTAGTTGAGGGATGGAACGGTCATGAATCAAATCACTTCTTCTCATCATGTCAAGTGACTTGGGGTTTTTGCAATAATTTTCAAAACAAACCTTGCTTAGCTCCTCATTTGATTCTCTCGGATCACTCAATGTGTATATGTCCTCACCAAGGCATTAGAATTGCCTTTCTTCATCCTACTTCTAACGATGGCTACATGTGGAGCTCAGGGTAGGTATGAATGATAAGGCATACTTGCATCACATATATTGCAAAGTCAAAGACTGGATACAAGGAGAAGAGCAATTCATACAATCAGATCAAGATGTGCACGTGTATGGGTATGATGGGTATGGTAAGGTGGACACTAGCCCTAAAATAGGTACTAGTTATTACCATTATGGAACTCCTTTTTGCATGATTTACTCCACTCTCCTTTTTGAAGTATTTGAGACATGGGCTATCTCTTTCTCTCTCTTTTTTTTATCATGCTTTTTTTTGAGCATGTCTTTCTCCTTTTTTTTGCATAGCCCAGTCTCTTTTGGAGATATTTGGAGAGGGGTAAATCATGGAACAATGTATGGAGCTTTATTTGGTGGAATATGGATGATACAATGCTAACTTCCAGTATAGAAGCATAGCAAGGGGGAAAAGGTGGTGTGCACATAAATCTTGATCATGAAGGCACAAAAAGAATTACCGAAAGGGTCATAGGATTTGACAAAGCTCAATGCAATAACAAGCAGCATATGAGTATAAGGTTTTCAACTAGAACATCATATGGCTTTGGTAGGACTTTGGCATATCAAACAGGAGCTTTGCAAAGGGTTTTCAAAATTTTCAAATAAAATTCCCAAGCACTCAGGCAATTAGAGAGAAGATCTTGTCATCAAACCATATCTCAAACACCAACTACTTAGATGAGCATGACTTCCCTAATGATATTTGTTCACAGGCATCAAGATAATCAGTAAGGAATAAAACATATGCAAGCCTACCACAGGAATCATGTAGAGCAAGGAGGGCACTATTATTTGAGTTCGATTTATGGATAAGAATTGAAGAGCATTCAAACTCATAGGTAGAGAGAGTGAGATGAAGGGTGCACATACCATCGCTCCTGAAGGATATGGGGAACAAGGAAGTCTAGTGGTGATTTGGCTAACCCGTGGGGTAGCCATCTCACTCTAGTTTACCTTGTCATTGTCATGAAGGTGTAGTCGATGTCGTGCAGCCCTTTGTGTGGGAGTTCTCAAGTGGGTATGTTGATGATGAGCTTGAGAGAACCCCCCACACTGGTGCTTGTACTGGTGCTGTTCTTCAAACAAAAGTGGAAACAAAAAGATGGACTCTACTGGTTTGAGAACCATAGAGCCTTTATTTGAAAGCGAATATTTTTGTTTTTTTATTATTGTCACCATGTCATCTGCTCAAGCAAGGTTAGATCAATAATGCATTCCATAAACAAAGGAGGATATACTTACCTTGGACCTTCGAGAGGTCATATGCACCTCATTTGTATGTCGTGCAACATGAATCCAAACCTTTACTTACCTTCCCATTTGAATCTAACTTACTGACTTACCCATTTGAATTTGATGATTTTCTGCAGGGGTTAGTCCATATACATGCAACCAAGATCTTATGAAAACATAACTCTAAGGTTCATCAGCCAAAACTCGACACCATGTCTTGTTTTGATTGAAGAAGACAGTTTTAACCTAAGCACCACGCTTAATTCAAAACAGTCTACGAATGTACGTCCAGAACATACAATCAAACCAAGGCATATGAACATAAATGAAAGAAGCATGATTAAGCTGTTTTCAAAGGAACGCAAGCATGAGCATGTGACGGTGAACATCGGGCAACCTCCCAAAAGGGCTTTGTTTAAAGTCAAAAGCAGGACTTACCTAGCTAATCAGGCAAGATGCAAGAGCTAACATCATCTCCAACCCATGATAAGATTTGGCATGAGAGGAACTTTACTCGGGATGCTCAGATATCTCCCCCACACTTGGAGTTTGCATTGCTAAGCAATGAAACTCTAGTGTGTGGAGATCAAGCTTCCCTTGTAAATGTTCCCTCACCAAAATCTTACCAAAGTGTTGTAGTTGATGTGGCTCACATGTTCTTAGGCATCACCTGTCCACCATTCTTTTTAATCTTCACCTGAAAGGTTAGCGACTACAAGTACCTGAAGGATAGTTTTATCTTAAAAACACGCTCTTGCTCTTATTCGAGAAGGGAAATAGAACCTATGCTAATCCAGGCTATCTCCTGGTAGTGCTTTGTTTATTACGGTCATAAGCTCAACCAGGGGAACTTCATCTTGCAGCTGTCATTGGTGGTGTCGTTCCCGTCTCACCACCAATCTTGGATCAGTGATGCTTTAGCTGCAAGGTTAGTGCCACTGTGCACACACGAAATCTGATATGCTTATGGTAGACATATGCATCCACAATCACCCTTCTAAACATTTTGCAAAAGAGGACCAGAAGGTAGTTGCAGCCCTCATGTGTGCTTGGTGCACTAAGCATGGCTCGCTCTGGATAGGCATGATGCAAGCATGGTTCATGTGGTGCATCAAGGATGAAACTGCCATGCTTGTCTGCAGAACCTTCACCTATGAATTCCAGAGTCGGTGCCTCACGAGATTCCACGGCCCATGAGTTCTCTATCTCAAGAGATTTATCATGAAAGCTTGATATCGTCTCTCGATCATGATCGAAAGCAACATCATACGGGTGTTGACGGATAAAACTCGTATCCACCTACGATCCGCAAGCATACGGACCTACATCTTTTTCACCACGGGGATTCCCTAGGTTCTTATCAATCCGCGGAGCAAGGGGATTAGAAGCGTTTGATCTAGCAATACTAACTAACTTATCCAAACCCTAATCTATGGTTAATCTAGAGAACAACTACGCTACACTAGAGAGAAAGATTAAACTCACAAGATATGTAAAAGACACTTGCCCAAGGGTCTACGATACTTGAACATGCAACCGCTTAAGATATGAAAACCGATCTAATCTATCGGGAGTTGTGACCACGGTTTCGCCCTTTCCCTCCCCCCGTACTGTCACTACGCGGAGGTATTCGTGACTAGACCTATGATGATCACAGCGTATTGAATGGTTCTAAGGGAGAAGTGAGATCTATACTCCCTACACAGCATGGTAGCTAACCTTAAACATGAAAGCATCTTCAACACTAGATGATAGATAGAAACCATACAAAGTAGCGATTACATCTCAAGATCGATTACAACCCATGGACAAATGAGAAGATTACCCCATCAAGGTGCTAGGCATAGCATCGTTGATCATGGTGACGCTTCCGACGGTGTCTTCCTTCTCCTCCGGGGGTGTCTTGGCAGGGCCTCGACGTCCTCCACCACTTGTGGTTGCTTCCTTCGAGTAGAGCGATCTTTCTCGCGAATGATCTCCCTCCTCTTCTCCCTCTCTAGCTTGTGGATGGCCTCTCGGGCGAATGGCTCTCTCCCTGCGAATGGCGGCACCTCCACGTACTTAGGGTTGCATCATCTTCACGCTCAAGAAATGGGGGGCCGAACCGACGTCGAAACAGGCTGGGCCGACCGGCCTGGGCCGACCGGCCCAGGCCCATTTCGGCCCGGTTCAGTCGCCCTTTCGCACACGTGGGTCCTCTTGACATTTTGCACTTTGCCCCCTCCAATTGCACCATTTTGACGATGTCATCCTCGCGTCCAAGATGGAGGGTCTTCTCGCATGAAGTTCAGTCTTTTACGCTTCAATCCTCGGGGATGTTCCTTTGTAACACTTCGGTCCTTGCCACCTTTGGGAGTGATTTCATCATGCTCTCAAACACGAACGGGACTCCTCAATTGCTCCTTTGAACTTGTTGTGACTCCGTCCTTTATGTCCATGTTTTCCTGCAAAAACATAACACTTCCAAATGCACATACAAAGATGAACTTGTTATATCATTAGTGTGCCTAGTGGCGGGTTAGATTCATAATCAAGTCCAAACCAAAGTGTAATGAACATGTTTGGTGCACCAAAATACACCGTCAACATCGACCCCACGCTTAGATCTTGCTCGTCCTCGAGCAAGTACTCGTAAAAGAACTTTTGTCCAAGGTGTTGAAAACGCGCTCCGCTAATTCTTCCTTCACAAGTTAGTCAATCCTTTATCTTTAATATAATAAACATGGAGCAATGATCATGATACATAAACATTAGCGTTTAGAATTTTTACCAAATCGAGTTTTACCCCACAACTCATACCTTTCACTCGAGGTCCTCAATTCCAGCCATGCTTACTTCTTTGCTTCCATTGGAGGGTTTTCATGATTTTTCAAAAATAAAATTCCTGCAACAAATATTAGACAAAAACCTTTCTCCAAGTTCTCACATGTCGCTCATATGAAGTGGCTATCCTAAACAATTCATAAACTCTCACCTCCCATAAATCTCTCATTTATCACGTAAAGTGGAGCTATAGGTATGGCTAGTGCAATCAACACAAGTATTGTCAAGCCAAGAAATTCCTCTAATGGTTGTTTACCTTTCAAAGCCAATGATCATGAGAATTAAACCATGATGTGGGGATGTCAAGGATAAGAAGATATAGAATGGTGGACATGTGCAAGGGCAAAAGAATACAAGACTACGAGGCACCGATGACGTCCTCGTTGTCGGATTGCACATGGTTGGAAAAAGAATGGAAGTTTCGTCTCCTAACAACAACATGGCATCCTTCCTTACACTTTACTTAATCTTCACTTGATTCATCCCTCTCTATATCTTTCTTGCTTTTCCTCTTTCTTTCTTTCTTTCTTTCTTCTCTCTTTTTTTTTCTTTTTTCTTTTCTTTTTTCTTTTCTTTTTTCTTTTCTTTTTCTTTTCCATACACATATTTTTTTCTTTCACTTCTCTCTCTCTCTTGACATCTTTACCTCTCTTTCAAAGCTCTTTGCTCATCTCTTCTTGCATAAACACAATCTGAATTTTAAATAAAAACCATACTAGAGACGAGACGAAACTTCGAACATAGGTTGTGTTCAAGGAATACGATGCACAAAAGAGATGTTATGGTTTGGGTATGGAATTCGGCGATGTACGGGACTTTCGATGTGAGAGTCTCGTTACCGAATGCATGACGAGGCTAGCAATAAAAGATAAACACAAGGACATGATCATTGCTCGAAATTAAAACTTCCAAGAGAGAAAGATCCTAGCCCAACTCATTATGCTAACCGTACTTATGGTGGAGCGAATATTGAATTGGCCTTGTATAGGATTTTTCTTTGTCTCTCAACTTGGAAAAGAGAGTTTGCTAACCTTTATTACAAGGGTTTTTCGTATAATTTTCAGAATTAAACTCCTCCAACATTAGCATCAAACTTAGCACAACCGAAACGAAGTTCTAGATCAAAGCATGATGCGGGTACTTTTAAAGGTAAAAACTCCACTAAGCACCACGGTAAACGTTTCAAACCAAGTGCTTATGTTTATATATCAAAAATTAAAGACAAACATACAAGTAAAGGGAGAAAAGCATTGCAAGAGACAAAAATTTTAAAAGACACTTTTTATTTGATTTTCTTGACTCGAACACTAAATTTAAGACACTTTTAAACTTTGAAAAATTAAAAAGCACACCTAAAAACTTAAGACTCTCAATCTCTCGCAAAATCTAAACCAAATCGAACTAAACTTACTAAAGCAAAAGGATCTAGCTAGCTAGCTCTCCCCCACGCTAAAACCATACGACATCCTCGTCGTATCTTACAAAATTCCTAAGGGGGGAAAGACCCTACTTCCTAGTGGAACCTTCCACAGCTCTTAAACCACTTGTTCTTCATATTGCCCACCATTCCAAACAACTTCCGCACGTTCCGATTGAGGAACTTGTAGTCGTCATCGACCACTCATTCCAAGTCCTCCATACGTTGCCTCATCGCCTTCATAGCCTGGAAACACTCCTTGACCGATGCGTAGAGATCCAAGATGGAGTGACGGCAAGCCGCACAACATAACGGATGCATCCCGAAAGGGTCAACATCGTCGGGGTCGTCGCCGTTGTCACCGTCGCCGCTGTCGTCGGGATCTCTGCCACCGTTAGGACCTTCGGGAGTCTTCTCTTTGGGCACTTCTTCCCAATAGAAGAGGTCGTTGTCGTCCCTCCCGGCGGCTGCCCACGAGCTTGGGCTGCGGTCGTCGGAGTAGTCACTCCCCCCGTAATCTTTCGGCTCGGGCGAAACCTCCTTGTAGTCTTTCGTCTTCATGCCTCGGATTCGCTCCGATCTACGGACGGGATTAGAGACCGTCTCCTCCTTGACATGGTGGCAAGATGCGATTGGCCCGGTCGGGACTCGCCCTCCGCAACGGATGCAGGCGGTCCTCTTGATCTCCATTGATGGCTTGAGCTCGCATCTCTTCGCCTCCTCCAGCTTCAAAGGCTTCTCGGCGCCTAGCTTGATCTCCACGCTCCTTGGGGACGTCATGGCTGCTGCTTGGGTGCAAAAGGATGTGAATTGGGATGGATCCCGAGCTCCAACCTCGTCCCCTTAAATAGTCCGGGAAGGAATGCCCTAGAACTCATCTTTTCCTTTTCTTGACTTCCCTAAAATTTTCTGACCAAACAAGGAAGTCGAAGACGCGCGTCCCAAAGAAAATCAGGGGCAAACCGCCACCTAGGCCCCCTGGGCCGATCGGACCGGGCCGGTCGGCCTGCCCTATTTCGCGGGCCGGTTGGGTCCGGTTTTTCACGTGCCCCACTATTTTTCAATTGCTAGCCCATGTGGAAAAGTTGGCCTGGTAAAATTTCGTGAGAAACTCTAGAAAAATAAAAGAAGTGCTATTTACAAAATGCTCACCTTGTTTTACATCCTAGGCTTGACGTTCGGGCTCATCCTCCATGATGAAAACATCAATATGGTGAAGGGGCACAACGTCGGGTTCGTAATAAACCTTAAGTCGTTGACCATTCACCATGAATTGATCACCTTTCATATCCATGATAGTAACCGCTCCATTGGAGAGCACCGAATGAACAATGTAAGGTCCATCCCACTTGCTTTGCAATTTCCCTTTTCCGAAAGTTTTAAATCTTGAATTATAGAGGAGGACCTTATCTCCTTCTTTAAACTCCTTCTTCTTTAATCTTTTTTCATACCACCTTTTGATTCTCTCTTTGTATCTGCTTGCGTTTTCATAAGCTTTCAACCTCATCTCCTCTAGCTCGCTTATTTGGATTCTTCGTTTTACCACCGCGGCGTCTAGATCAAGGTTCATCTCTTTTATAGCCCAATAGGCCTTGTGTTCTAGCTCAACCGGAAGGTGACAAGCTTTGCCATAAACAAATTGATAAGGGGTCATACCTATCGGTGTCTTGAACGCCGTTCGATATGCCCACAAAGCTCCATCCAACTTCTTTGACCAATCCTTGCCTCCCTTCTCTATAGTTTTGTTAAGGATGCTCTTTAGTTGCCTATTTGATGTTTCCGCTTGTCCGTTGGTTTGTGGATGATAAGCCGTAGAGACTCTATGTTCAATCCCTAACTTGGACAAGGACTTCTTAAAGTTCTTCCCGGTGAAGTGAGTTCCTCCATCGCTTATCAAAATTCTTGGAGTACCGAAGCGAGGGAAGATCACACTCTTGATCATTGCAATGGATTCTTCTGTGGAAGCTTTACGACATGGCATGGCCTCTACCCACTTGGACACATAATCAACCATGACTAGGATGTGCTCAAATCCATGTGAGTTTTTGAAGGGCCCCATGAAGTCAATTCCCCAAACATCGAATAGATCGATTTGTAGATTGTATTTCAAGGGCATGGCATTCCTTTGAGAAATGTTTCCGGTTCTTTGGCATTCGGGGCATGATGCAACGTATCTTTTAGTATCTTCATGCATCTCCAGCCAAAAGAATCCGCTGGACCACACCTTTGCTTGGGTCCGAAAATGGCAATAGTGTCCACCGTACTCCGCCGAGTGGCACTTTCTCAAAATCTCTTGCCTCTCTTCTCTTGGTACACATCTTCTCATAACTCCATCATTCTCAAGTTTGAAGAGATAAGCTGAATCCCAAAAATATTTCTGGCTTTCGGAGACTATCCTCCTTTGAGTGTTTTTATCTAAATGATCAAGAGGCATTCTCCGAATTGCTCGAATGATATCGATCATCCAAGTATCCTTGTCGAGTATTCGGTAGAGGTGGTCATCTCTCATCTTATCCTCTATGGGCTCTTTATGATCTTGTCCACGGTTCATCCTAGACAAATGATCGGCCACAACATTTTCCACCCCCTTTTTGTCACGAATTTCCACATCGAACTCTTGGAGAAGAAGGATCCAACGAATCAACCTTGGTTTAGCATCCTTCTTAGCCAAAAGATACTTGATGGCCGCGTGATCGGTGTAAACAATGACCTTCGAGTTCACGATGTAAGATCTGAATTTTTCGAAGGCAAACACCACTGCTAGCAACTCCTTTTTTGTAGTGGCATAATTTAATTGTGCCTCACTAAGGGTCTTACTAGCGTAGTATACAGCATGAACTCGGCCTTCCTTTCTTTGACCTAAAACCGCTCCTACGGCGTAGTCACTCGCATCGCACATGATCTCGAAAGGTTGACTCCAATCCGGAGGTTGAATGATGGGAGCACTCACTAAAGCACTTTTCAAGGTCCGGAATGCCGCTAAGCACTTCTCGTCAAAGTCAAAAGCCACATCCTTTTGAAGAAGTTGTGTTAAAGGCTTAGTGATCTTTGAGAAGTCCTTAATAAATCTTCTATAGAATCCGGCATGGCCTAGAAAGCTCCTCAAGGACTTAACATCCGTTGGAGGTGGGAGTTGCTCAACCGTCTCCACTTTAGCTTTGTCCACTTCAATTCCTCTCTCGGATATAACATGTCCGAGCACTATGCCTTGCTTTACCATGAAGTGGCACTTTTCCCAATTTAGCACTAAGTCTACCTCTGGACACCTCGTAAGAACCTTATCTAAGTTTGTCAAGCAATCCACGAATGTTTTCCCATAAACGGAAAAATCATCCATGAACACCTCGATAATTTCTTCGATGAATTCTGAGAACACTGCCATCATGCAACGTTGAAAAGAGGCCGGAGCGTTGCATAAACCGAAGGGCATCCTTCTATATGCAAACGTTCCATAAGGGCAAGTAAACGTTGTCTTGTGTTGATCATCCGGGTGAATGGGAATTTGCATGAACCCCGAGTACCCATCGAGAAAGCAAAAATAAGCGTGGTTTGCTAATCTCTCGAGCATCTCGTCAATGAACGGTAGGGGGAAGTGATCTTTCTTTGTTGCTTTATTTAGCTTTCGATAATCGATACACATCCGCCATCCGGTCATGGTTCTTTGCGGTATTAACTCATTCTTCTCATTCTTCACCACGGTTAAACCTCCTTTGTTCGGCACACAATGTACCGGGCTCACCCATTCGCTATGCGGCACCGGGTATATAATTCCGGCATCAAGTAGCTTGATAACCTCCTTCTTTACTACCTCTCGCATGGCATGAGTTAGCCTCCTTTGATGGTCCACTACGGGCTTATATTGGTCTTCCATAGGTATATGATGAGTGCAAAAGGCTGGGCTAAGTCCTTTGAGATCATTGATTGAATATCCAATCACCTTCTTGTGCTTTTTCAATAAATTCAGCAACTTCTCATTTTCTTCGGGACTCAACTCGTCGCTCACGATGACTGGATAAGTCTTGTCTGGGCCCAAAAATTCGTATTTTAATCCTTTGGGCAAAGTTTTGAGATCCACTTCGGGCACTTGTGGCTCTTCAGGTTCAATGTCTCCTATATCTTCAAATTTTTCTTCCTCCACGCTTCCATCTTGTGGTTATAATCCCTTCGTTGCTTGCTCTAGTTCCTCATCTTGTTGATCATTGGATTGATTCTCCATCGCTCTTTGCAGCGGGTCTCTAAGGGTTTCAACAAAACAAAGACTACCTACCTCCTCTACTTCTTCATCTTCGGGAGGAAAAGGTGAAGGGTGACTAGAAACGCGAAGAAAATTATATGTGTACTTCTTTCCATTAAGATTTATTGTCACTTTGCCTTCTCCGGCATCCAACACGGCATCAACCAACTTAAGAAAAGGCCTACCTAGGATTATGTGATCATGATTATTGTAGTAAGCATCTATAACAAAGAAATCGGTTGGTATGCACTTTCCAGAGATGATTACATTAATGTTGCAAGCAATACCTAGAGGTCTAATAGTTCTACCATCTCCCATGAATAACTTTGTTGAAGTTGGAGCTAAGTCTAGGTTGTGGTCTTGAACTTTATCATAAATTTTGGAGGATTGGACACTTACTTGGGCTCCGATGTCGCATAAAGCCTTGCATTGAACTCCGTTGATCTCGCAACTCAAGTGTGGTGTCATCTTCTCCTCTTGGTCGGATCCTATTGCATAAACTTCGGCGAGGCGAGCATATGGCGATGCTTCGGGCTTGATTCCCATGATTCTTTTCACCTCGGCTATGTGACCCGGATCCACTTCATCATCACTAAAGAGCTTTTGAAAGATCTCACCGGTGGTTTCAAGATCGTACGAATTCTCCGCTTGCTTTTCTGGTGGGAAATCCGCTTCCAATGCTCTCGCCATCCCCTTTTGGTTAGGGAATGGTCTTCTCTTGTCGAATACTTCTCCATAATCAATTGGAATCCAATCCATTTGCTCGAACTCCCTTAATGGCTTTGCGCTTGACATACTCCTCTTGCTTGTTTCACTTGACTTGGCGAAGTTTGGAGAGTGAGAGAGGGATTTGTATCTCTGTGGATGCTTCGGTCTTCATTTAGAATAAAGTGAGTATTTCCGCATTTCCTATTTAGACTAAAGTAGTATTCATGCATCGGTGAATAGTTCTTGTGTTCTTCACTTGTTCATGATTTAGAGGCTTGTGTTCTTCATGAGCTTAGCCTTTGATCTTCTGGTGTAGTTCATAAGTTGCTAATTCCGTTTGTATGCCTGCTAATCCAATTACACTAAAGTGGATGATCCTGCATTCTAGTTTAGACCAAAGTCCTTCCATGATCCTTGTATAGATAGCGGTTACCTGAGTGAGTTCTGGTCTCTCCCTCGTGGGTTCGTCGCTCCGTCTTCATACGGAGTGCTATAGTGTTGTTACGGGCTAGCAGACGTAACCGTGCTATAGTAGTAACCGGTGGTGTAGACGTGGTGTCTAGACAATGGGTTATCCTTTGATTGCCCTGTATCCCACGGTTTGTCTTGGGGTAGGCCGCGGTAGTGACAGCTGTTTGACCCTTACGAAATCCCCCACGTTCGGATATAGGTGTAGGCAACCCTTTGCCGTGAACCGACTGTTATAGCCAGGAGGGTCCGGTGTCCGAAACGAGAGTTCCTAACTGAGAGACTGTTCTCAACTCTGCCCACCATCAGCAGGATCCTCTCCATCTTCATCTCAACTCTATAGAGTTGTGTCCTTGGACCATAGCTAGGCTAGGAGGTAGCACAACGGTGAAGTGCTCCTAAGGTGAAGTGCTACAACGGTGTATCTATGCGCTTGCGGATTCGTTCGCACTCGTCAGTGTACCCGGGTGTTTCTTACACGCTCACGCTAACCCGGCGCCATAGTGGTGAGGTTAAGAAATACGAATAAGCATTTCTGGCGCCGTTGCCGGGGAGCGGTTGTCGTATCTATCTTCGAACCTAGTGGTCCTCGTATCTATCTTTTTCATTTTCTCCTACCTTTACCCCCGTTACCTTTCAAGATATCCTTTTTCGTTTTCTTTACTTCTACCTCTACCCCCACTATCCATGGAGAAGCTTTCCTGTAAAAGCATCTCCGCCTCCAGGGATGAACCCCGAGAGCCACCACCTTCTATGCGCCTTATTTTGACATCCGGCTTTAAGTTCCTTCCTGAGGGTATCGAGTATGTTCGGAAACATCCCTTCTTCAGGTTACCAAGCGAAAACCCGTGTTATCATCTACGCGACTTCGAGCTTTTCAGTTCCCTAGTTACCAATGACAAGGGACTGGATATCTACATGTGGAAGATGTTCCCTTACTCTCTCGTAGGTAAGGCCGAACGTTGGTACACATACAGCGTAGGTAGCGTAAACGATAGTTGGGATAAGCTTAAGGACAAGTTTTGTTGTGAGTTTTTCCCTCTGTCTCGTCTCGCTACTCTACGGGAGGATATCCGCTGTTTTCGACAAAAAGAGAAGGAGTCGGTAGGCAGAGCCTAGACTAGACTTAACTCAGTAGTGAATTCTGCACCTCCCTTGTCGATACCAGAATCTCAGTTGCTTTGCAACTTTTATGATGGCCTCGACAAGTGCTCTGCCCGCCATCTCGATTTCGGAAAGCCATTTCTTCAAAGGGATCCAGCTGTATGTATGGCTATGTTGAAGAATCTCGTCGTTTACGATACCTACTTCATAGAGGAATCCAAGTCGAGCCATGAGAGTCCTTCAACAGCACAGTCCGAGTCCTCAACTTCCACACCACAAGACTTGTCTATTGAAATCTCTCCCGAACCACGAACACCGAAGGGAGAAGAAATTCAACCTTCGGAGTTCACTTCCAAATTCAAGGATGATCATTCTAGATATCTTTTAGTCACCTCGAATTCTTTTGTTGCCCAATCAGGGGAGGATCTTCACTCTGTCCAAATCAATCATTCCAAAAATCTCTCGACAGAACTCTCCCCTAGGCCTTCGGTACCACCTCTACCTCCTGATCCTCCTGACGAAGCATATCTTGAGGAGGCCACGAAGGAGGAATGGTCAGATGGAGTAATGCGCTTTTCCGAAGCAATTTGAATTAGTTCACCTTCTTTGATCGTTCCTTGTTCAGTTAGAGGACTTACCGTAGAGGCTCATTGTAACCCCATCATGGAGGTTAACATTTTGCCATGACACTTAGTGGAAACTCTCTTGGGCAATGTTCCGCTAGCACCATCCGACATATTCCTCAAGAGCTGTCCCTTGGGACATGTTCTTGAATGTCGTGGGATCGCAAGAGCTGTGCCGCTCATCATAGGCGGGATTGAGGCTAGTTTAGACTTTCACATCTTCGATGTCCTCGATCTTGATCTATTCCTAGGCTCCACAGTGAAGAAATTCGTCGATATAACTTTAGGGAGCCTAGATCATAAGCCTAGGGAACTCGCTTCTACCACTTCCATCACAGGTCCAGGACCTCTGCTGGTGAAGCCTCTTCCGAAGCAAGACCTGCTCGAGAAGATGATGCATGTATCTCCGTTCGCATCACCCAAGCCTGTTCTCATAGAGGTTGTAGACTTCTCTACCCCTCATGGGAATGACTCGGAAGATTCTCTTCACCTCTGTGAAGGCGAACGATCATCATCCTTCCCGACCGAGTTTGAGCCTCCTCCCGCTGGCCTGTTGTTGACGGTGTATTTTGGTGCACCAAACATGTTCATTACACTTTGGTTTGGACTTGATTATGAAACTAACCCGCCACTAGGCACACTAATGATATAACAAATTCATCTTTGTATGTGCATTTGGAAGTGTTATGTTTTTGCAGGAAAACATGGACATAAAGGACGGAGTCACAACAAGTTCAAAGGAGCAATTGAGGAGTCCCGTTCGTGTTTGAGAGCATGATGAAATCACTCCCAAAGGTGGTAAGGACCGAAGTGTTACAAAGGAACATCCCCGAGGATTGAAGCGTAAAAGACTGAACTTCATGCGAGAAGACCCTCCATCTTGGACGCGAGGATGACATCGTCAAAATGGTGCAATTAGAGGGGGCAAAGTGCAAAATGTCAAGAGGACCCACGTGTGCGAAAGGGCGACCGAACCGGGCCGAAATGGGCCTAGGCCGGTCGGCCCAGGCCGGCCGGCCCAGCCTGTTTCGACGTCGGTTCGCCCCCCCATTTCTTGAGCGTGAAGATGATGCAACCCTAAGTACGTGGAGGCGCCGCTATTCGCAGGGAGAGAGCCATTCGCCCGAGAGGCCGTCCACAAGCTAGAGAGGGAGAAGAGGAGGGAGATCATTCGCGAGAAAGATCGCTCTACTCGAAGGAAGCAACCACAAGTGGTGGAGGACGTCGAGGCCCTGCCAAGACACCCCCGGAGGAGAAGGAAGACACCGTCGGAAGCGTCACCATGATCAATGGTGCTATGCCTAGCACCTTGATGGGGTAATCTTCTCATTTGTCCATGGGTTGTAATCGATCTTGAGATGTAATCGCTACTTTGTATGGTTTCTATCTATCATCTGGTGTTGAAGATGCTTTCATGTTTAAGGTTAGCTACCATGCCGTGTAGGGAGTATAGATCTCACTTCTCCCTTAGAACCATTCAATATGCCGTGATCATCATAGGTCTAGTCACGAATACCTCCGCGTAGTGACAGTACGGGGGGAGGGAAAGGGCGAAACCGTGGTCACAACCCCCGGTAGATTAGATCGGTTTTCATATCTTAAGAGGTTGCATGTTCAAGTATCGTAGACCCTTGGGCAAGTGTCTTTTACATATCTTGTGAGTTTAATCTTTCTCTCTACTGTAGCGTAGTTGTTCTCTAGATTAACCGTAGATTAGGGTTTGGATAAGTTAGTTAGTAGTGCTAGATCAAACTCTTGTAATCCCCTTGCTCCGCGGATTGATAAGAACCTAGGGAATCCCCGTGGTGAAAAAGGTGTAGGTCCGTACGCTTGCGGATCGTAGGTGGATACGAGTTTTATCCGTCAACAAGCTCCTTTTTCTGGCACCGTTGCCGGGGAGCAAGCCAGTTTGCATCGTTTGGTTTTGCATCTAATTTTGTTTTAGTTTTGTTTATCGTTTATCGCTAACATCTAACCCCTATTACCTAGAAAACCACTTTGTTTTGTTTTTGTTTTTATCTTGTTGTCTAGTTGGCGTTCGTCAACCACCCTGTGGAAGAACCGGAGAAATCGCTAAGGGAATACGCTAGTCCTCGATGTGAAGACATAAAGGTACAAGAGTCGGATTCGAAGCTCGAAGCGACCAAGTATGAAATCAAAGCTAGGATCATCGAGATGGCGGCGGCAACCCCATTCGAAGGGATGGACACGGAGAACCCATATAGACACATAAGGCATTTCACGACGCTATGCAACACGGTGCGTCAAGAAGGAGTTCCCGACGAATGGTTCAAGTGGAACCTCTTTCCCTACTCACTTGCCGGCGAAGCAAAGACGTGGTACTCGTTTGCGTCCTTTGAAGTTGAAGGCAATTGGAACAAGTTGACGAAGAATTTTTGCGAGAAGTTTTTTCCAATAAGCAAGGTTCAACATCTTAGGAGGCAAGTGATCACCTTCACGCAAGGAGAAGAGGAAGGGATAGACCTAGCTTGGAATAGATTTAATGAGTTGATTGAACAAGGACCAAGACTCGGCTTCTCCGGTGACGTACTCTTGCATACATTTTTCTTTTCCCTAACCCCTAGTTGCATGGAACATGTTCAAATGTGTGCAGGTGGGGATCTCATGGAGAAAACACTCACAGAAGTCGCTCAACTTTTACAAAAGATTAGCAAAGCGGCGGCCATGCGAAGAGATTGGGAAACAAGACTTTCGGGAGAGCCGGAACGCGATTCAAGGATGAAGACGTGTGCTGAAATTTCCAAAAAGGCAACCCCGGAAGACAAGAAAGAGGAGCCAATCCCGGAAAAGCTTGAAGAAGTACATACCGAGATAAGAACTACCCAAAGCGTTGACTCTCTAATCTACCAAGGAGAGGCCTCTCCTTTGAAGGGAAGCTCTCATCCTTGGATGAAGTGGTGTGTCTCATTTCTTACCCCCTCCCCTCATATTTATAGGCCAAGAGGAGCTCCCTAGGCTGCCTTGGGTGCCACCAAGGGACCAATGAGGTGGTGACACGTGTCACGGAGGAGTGAGGGCCAAGTTGGAGAATCTTCCATGAGAAGGAGCTGCAGGCTTTCAGGCGGATCTTCGGGCATGCACCTGGCACCGACTTTGGCTCGTCACGACAAGCCGACACGTGGAAGGGCGGCGCGAGAGGCCTCCAGATGGGTTCGGCCGAACTGGGGATCGGCCGATCCCTGGGCAGCTCCGTTCGCGCAGGTTTTCGTCGAGGTGACTGCCAGGTGGGTCCCAAGGTCGGTTTGTGGGTGTTTGCGGCGTTTCTGTGGAGAAGTGGGCCCTTGGATCCGTGTACTGGCTCCTAATTGGTAGAAGGTGTGCTTCTTTGGATCGATGAGGTGTCATGGCCACGTGGGCGCCTGTGTGGCAGCACGTCACCACGTGGCCTGATGTGGGTCCCACCGGGCCCATGATATAGTGTGATCTTAATTTGTGAATATCTCTTTCATCCGAGCTCCGAAGTATACAAATGATATATCCGTTTCGATCGTCTCGACGAGCCCATCACAATGGTGCATTCCAAATTGGCATTTGGGACTGTTTATGATGATGCCATATTCATGTCATTAATGCACTTGCTCTCAGCTATATCATTTCATGTGTATTTTGGCCTGTCCTGCATCAAAAGTTAGAAACACCAACACTTGTGGAAATTGTCAGTATAAAGCCCTAACCTAGTGTTGATGATCACTTTCCATTTATTTTATGTAGGAGTTGATGGTGTAAAAGTAGTACTTAACAGCCATCAACAGTAGCTCAACACTCTCCGGTTCTTGGACCCCTTCTTGCTCTTGCGCCGATCACCTTCATCTTCACTACTACCCGAGCTCGAGGTAGAGTAGGCGGAGCTGGAGTCGACGTCGCTTGCTCCAACCATCGCCCGGGCCATCTTGCCGTGGCCGTCCTTCTTCCTCGATCTCCGCTCGTCCTTGTTCATGTGCTTGTGCTTGTGATCGTGCCTCAACTGGTACTTTCTCTCTGTCCTCGACTGGTGCTTGTAGTTATCCTTGTTCTGCATCTTCTCCGCACAGTCGGCGACAAAGTGTCCTAGCTTGCCGCACTGAAAGCATGTCCGTGAGTTCCTCCTTGTGTTCACCCGGTTCTCGTGCATCCTCTCGAACCTCCTGGTCAGCAGCGCCAGCTTGTCCTCTCCAAGAACGTCGAACTCCTCATCCGGCAAAGACATCAAGGAAGATAGAGAGTACATCCTGGTGGATGGGTTAGCGTTAGACTTAGCACCTGAGCCACCGATGAGAGTGAGACTATGAGAGTCAGTCGGGCCCTCAATCTTAGCTGTCACACCACGGTCCACCTCAGCCGACTTGAGCTTAGAGAACAGCTCGTCTATCGTCTGAGTCTCATACTTCTCAGACTCCGAGATGGCCTCGACCTTTCCACCCCAAATAGTACGATCCAACGAGTGTAAGAGCTTCACAGCTCTATCATGATCATCATACGGGAGCACAGTCACATTGGCCCTCATGTTGTTCACAATCACTGTGAACCGCTGGAACATCATATCGATGGACTCACCAGGGAGATGAGTGAAGTTCTCGTACTCTCTCCGGTAAGTCGCAAACAACGAGCCTGAACCTGACTGTTCCCAGCGTGAGCATTATTGAGTTGCTCCCAAATCCTACAAGCCAAATCCTCTGTCTGAACCCGATCAAATTCATATTGACAGAGAGCGCAAAACAAGTAGTCGACTGCCTTGTTGTTGGCGTCGTGCATATCCCTCGATCCTGGAGCAAGGAAGTTAATCGGATGAACATAAGCTGTGTTCACCGTAACATCCCAAAGGATCTGACCCTTGCCGCGGAGGAAAGCAGCTATCCGCCTCTGCCACATCTGGTAGTTCTTTCCATCAAAGTGTGAAGGACCCGATCCCCGTTCTTGGTACGCCATCTTTGGATCTTATACTGGCTAGAGTCCCAAAAGACCCATAACCGGCTCTGATACCACTTGAAGGACCGAACTGGCGACCAGAGAGGGGGCAGTGAATGGGAGCCGATAAAAATTCTTCTTGAAGGAGATGACTTCTCCAACAAGATGAACACAGCCTATCCAACACTTCTCCGACTCGAACTACCCAAGTTTGCCAAACTCACGTAGCCACTGAAGTGCTACTAACCCTAGGAGCAAACAACCACCGAAACCTACTCGAGAACGCAGCGGAATAAACAACTCGAGCAATACTCATACCACACCGGTCAGACCGGTCACTACCACCAGTCAGACCAGTCCTGGCCGGATCACCCGGACTAGACCGCCGGATCACCCGACACCCTGTAGAGACACACCGGGTCACCCAAGACCCCCAACCAGAACACCCGAGCAAGATTTGATGATTTCCACAGGGAAGCTCCTACACCGGTCAGGCCGGTACAGCATACCGGTCTGAGCCTGGAAACCGCATATCCAAGAAACCAACTCTCAAGACTCCAAACAGCACCAAACTCAAACAGCTACAAGCCTAGAGACAGACAAGCACTCTGGCATATTCACCCGAGCCAAAACCCAAAAAAGGGCAGCACTGGTCAGACTAGTGGGAAGCACCGGTCAGACCGATCAAGGCCCATTGCGCTCGGGATGAATAGCAAGTCGCGGGTCAACTCCTCCAAACAACCTTCCCGATCTCCCCATTCGCTCCACGAATTCGCACAAGACTTTGGGGATACTAGGAGTACCTCTTGGACATCCCATAGCTACGATTTGGTCCACCAAAACTTGCTAAATCAAGAGGAATCGAAGGATTTCCACCAACAACACTTTCCCGAAACCTAAGAAAACCCCAAAATCGAGCACCTTTTCCCACGGATTTGTGCGGGGGATCACAAGGAGAAGAACCACAAAGGGTTCATGCATACAATTCCAACCAAATCCCCAAGAGAAAGGCCTCAAATCCACCACAAGAAAATCGCTAAGAAAAGGCTAAAAAATCACCAAAAAGGGAAAATGGGGAAAACGACACAAAGCCTTGAGGAACCATGCCGAATCATCTATACATACCATGAAGGTTCATACAAGGTCTAGCTTGCCACTCGGTCATCCATCCCTCTCTAAATATCTCACCATGAAGCTCTCAAGCTAATCCTAGAAAATCCTAAGGAAAAATAGGAAGGGAAAATAACAAAAACAAATGAGCTAGGGTTCCAAGAGATGGTTGCCATCCTCTCACCACTTGGGTTATATGGGGCAACCGAAAGACGAAACTACCCCTAAGACATAAAACTAAGATACACACCCCGAGGGGCACTTTGGGAATCTTCGTCGTAGAACCATCGGACGGATGCCCAGCGACTGCAACCTGCTTAGCCTCAACGCAAGCCTTGCGATCCCGATGCATGTCCTCCACTTCGAAGTCTCTGTAAGCCGTCGTCGCACGCCGGTCAGACCGGTCCGACCCACTAGTCAGACCGGCCTACTGCTGCTGCGCTTCGGTCTTCGGTCTTGGCTTTGTGGATCAACCAAGGAACCTAGTGGTTTTGTGGTGAACCAATGGAAACCCCATGGACTTGGTGTAGCCTCCCGCCAATCTCCACTCATGACTCGGCTCCCACGTCGTCCCGGCTCCACCTTGGTTTTGAGGCTCAACCAAGAAACTGTCCACGACTTCGTCTTGTTGTTCTTGCCACCATGCGACCCGCACTTGATCCCGCTGGCCACCTGGTCCCTCGAACCAAGCCTACTTGTCTGCTCCACACCTAGAGGCCTCACCGGCATCGACCTTTTACACTTGTTCTTCACCTGCACCAACACCAATCAAGCCGCTGCCTGCACCTGGAATACTTAGCCAAGAGTCAATCCACACAACGTTGTCAATCACTCATCACACCAAGAAGCGACCATCCACCGGTCCTCCAACCACACAGGCTCTCAGTCCACCTGATGAAAAGGATCACTACTTGACCATCTTGCCCCTGAGGGGTGTGTATCTTCTTTTATGTTCTAGGGGTAGCTTGGTGTTGGGTATTTTAGCCACAAACGAAATAAATCCGCAAGCGCACGGATACCGTTGTAGCTTTCACCTCGGAGTATTTCAAGGGTATCGAATCCAAGGGAACGTGTGTGTACTAACTTCGTACGGTTGGTCCAAGGACACACCTAGATAAGAGGTAAGGATAGAGACAGGATTCCTATGGAGAGCTCTACAGATGAGGTTAAAGGTCGATCTCTCAAGAACTTGCTTCGAGCACCGGCTAACCCCTGATCTGTCAGGAGACTCCGGCCTACGGATCTAAGACAAACCTCAACCTGCACTATATCCGAATGTGGAGGATTTCAAAGGATCAACAGGGCTGTCACCACCTGCGATCTACCTCTACCAATCTGTGGGATATAGGGCAAACGAAGGATAACCCTTAGCCTAGACACTACGTCTATGCTACTGATAACTACTGTAGCCTGACTATGCTATCTCGCGGTGCGTAGCAACCTACGGCACTCTATATTAAATATAGAGCGACGAACCCGCAAGGAGGAGAACTGATCTCACTCAACTATATGTACAACTAGCTTATACTAAAGGCATACGAGAGAGCACTCGGTCCCGTACTATGCTTCCAACGTATACGAATGACTTGCAACAGACGAACACATAAACCCAGGATCTACGCACTAGCAGAGGAGAAAGGCTACTCATGCAACCTAGCATAAACTATTAGAAATGAATCAAGAACACACTTTATTCTAATCAGAGCATGCAAGCATATCCACTTTATTCTAAATGACGAACATGCATACAAACGGATAAGAGCACTTATGAACCTATGCTACAAGATCGAAAGGTTGTGTTTGCGAAGAACACAAGCCTCTAAATCAAGAACACACGAAGAACATAAGAACATATCACCTATGCATGAATGTTACTTTAGTCTAAATAAGAAATGCGGAATTACTTACTTTACTCTAATTGAAGAACAAGCATCCACGGAGATACAACTCTCTCTCTCACTCTCCTACTCTCCAATCTACCAAGGAGAGGCCTCTCCTTTGAAGGGAAGCACTCATCCTTGGGTGAAGTGGTGTGTCCTATTCTCTACCTCATCCCCTCATATTTATAGGCAAGGGACAAGTGCTTCTCCCCCTCATTCCTGTGCTCCCCAAGTGCCACCTGGCTCCTGTAGCGTGCTTTCGAAGGTGCTTGAGGCGGTGGAAGAAAGAACCGGGCAAAAACCGGATCCTAGGTGCCCGAACCGGAGCTGAACCGGCTGCTGGGTGCCTGAACCGGGCGTTTCTGGGCCAAAACCGGCAGCAAAGGGGGCGAACCAGATCAAACCGGGGAACAAACCTGCGCTTGGCCACCCACGTCGCGCCACTTGTCCTGGCCGGGCGGCCCGCGTGCGCTCGCTCCCGCGCACCCCGCAGTGGCGATCCGCGGCGTGGTCTCGCGGCCTGTAGCGAGCTGCCACGCGGCCCAGCGGGACCCCCGCATGCGCGCCCGCACGGTAATAGGGGCAGTGGCGGGGAGCCAGTGGCCTGCCGCCACGTGGCCAGGCGGGACCGTCCCATGCCCTCCGCGCCGTGCGTCTGGGGCCCGCCCGCATGTAGCGTTGACCCGTGCATGTGGTGGGGACCCCCGCATGCGCGCCCGCACGGTAATAGGGGCAGTGGCGGGGAGCCAGTGGCCTACCGCCACGTGGCCAGGCGGGACCGTTCCATGCCCTCCGCGCCGTGCGTCTGGGGCCCGCCCGCATGTAGCGTTGACCCGTGCCAGTGCATGCGCCTGGCTGCTGGGTCTGCATGTGGTGGGGTCCGCCAGGTACGGTTCCCGCACCGTGTGTGCACGATGGCAAGGGTGCTGACGTCGTGATGACGTCAGCATCCCGTATAATTTTCCTCCTCCAATATCTTCTTCATATGAGCTCCAAAATATATAAATAATATATCCAATTCGATCGTCTCGACGAGCCCGTCACAATGGTGAGTCCAATTTGGCATTTGAGTTTGTTTATGATGATGTCCTATATAAATCATTGGATCAGTTGCTCTCAACTATACCTTTTAACACGTATTTTGGTGTGTCCTGCAACAAAAGATGGAAACAACAACACTTGTGGAAATTGTCAGTATAAACCCCTATCCTAGTGTTGATGCTCACTTTTTATTTGTTTTATGCAGGAGTTGGCGGTGCAAAAGCGGTACTTAACAGCTGTCAACAACACCCCCACACTTGACCTATGCTCGTCCTCGAGTAAAGGAGAACAAATCAAGGTGAGACATGATATCCAAAGGTATGAAGCAAGCATAAGACATATTCCAAAGCATACCTTGTACTTGTGAACTCTGTGGAGTGGTTATCATGCCATCTTGGAAGTTGAGAAATGGAATAGTTATGAATCAAATCACCTCTGCTCATCATGCCAAGTAACTTGGGTTTTGCAATAAATTTTCAAAACAAACCTTGCTTAGCTCCTCATTTGATTCTCTCTGATCGCTCAATGTGTATATGTCCTCACCAAGGCATTAGATTTGCCTTTCTTTCATCCTACTTCTAATGATGGCTATATGTGGAGCTCAGGGTAGGATAAAAGATAAAGCATACTTGCATCATATCTATTGCAAAGTCAAAAACCGGATCCACGGAGAAAAACAATTCATACAATCGGATCAAGATGTGCACGTGTATGGATGTGATGGATATGGTAAGGTGGATACTAGGCCCGGAATGGGTGCTAGATATTACCATATATATATGATGAATGTTGTGGTGATGGTAAGGTGGACACTAGGCCCGGAGCGGGTGCTAGTTATTACCATCAAATTTATTAGAACTCCTTTTTGCATGATCACATCTCTCTCCTTTTCCTTCTTTATTTTGGACATGGGCTATCCTTCTCTTCTTTGTTTTTTTCATGCCTTAGGCAAGGTTTTTTTTTTGCATAGCCCATGTCTCATTTTCAAGGTCACTTTTGGAGAGAGAGGTCACATATGGAGCTTTATTTTGTGGAATGGATGGATGATACAATGCTAACTTCTAGTGTAGAAGTATAGCAAGGGGATATGGTGGTGCACATGAATCTTGATCATGAAAGCATGAAAAGAATTCTCACAAGGGTCACAACAATTTGACAAAGCTCAATGCAATAATAAGCAGCATATGAGTATAAAGTTTTCAACTAAAAACATCATATGGCTTTGGTAGGACTATGACATATCAAAGAGGAGCTTTGCAAAGGGTTTTTGATTTTTTCAAATAAACTCCCAAGCACTCAAACATTTAGAGAGAAGAACATATTATCAAACCATATCTCAAACATCGACTACTTAGATGAGCATGAGTTCCCTAATGATATTTGTTCACAAGCATCAAGATAATAAGAATGGAATAAAACATATGCAAGCCAACCATAGGAAACATGTAAAGCAGGTAGAGCACGATTCCAAGAGTTTGATTTAGCAGATAAGAATTGAAACTCATTCAAACTCATGAATCAAAGAGAGTGAGATAAAAGGTGCACATACCATCGCTCTTGAAGAATATGAGAAACAAGGAGGACCAACATTGGTTTGACTGACTCATGGGGCAGCCGTCTCGCTCTAGTTTACCTTGTCCCTTTACATGAAAGCGCAGTCGATGTTGTGAAACGCCTGCGTGGGAGATCTCAAGTGTGTATGTTGGTGATAAGCTTGGGAGATCTCCCCCACACTTGTTCTTGTACCTGGTGCTGTCTTCAAACAAAATGGGAAAAAACAAAAGAGGGACTCTACTGGTTCATGAACCAGGGAGCCTTTATTCAAATTCAAAAATAAATTCACCATGAGACCTAGCTCAAACAAGGCTGGCATGCCTTGGCTTACCTTTCCATTTGAATCAAGCTCGATGACTTATCCCATTTGGATTCGAAAATTCCTACAAGGGTTAGTCCACACATACAACCAATATCCATGCAAGCATTAACTATAAGGTTCATCAATCAAACTCGACACCATGTCTTGTTTGATAGAAGAAGACAGTTTTAACCTCAGCACCATGCTTAATTTAAAACAACCTATGAAAGCACGTAGCTAAACATGCACTCAAACCATAGCATTACAAACATAGATAAAGGAAGCATGAAAGCATGATCAAGCTATACTCAAAGGGACGTAAACATGAGCAAAAGATGGTGAACATCGGGCAACCTCTCGGAAGGGCTTTGTTTAAAGTGAAAAGCAGGATGTACCTAACTGGGCAAGGGGCTTGAGCTAACATCATCTCCAAACCAAGATAAGATTTGGAAGAGAGGAACTTTACTCAGGATGCTCACATACCTCCCCCACACTTGAAGTTTGCATTGCTAGGCAACAAAACTCAAGCGTGTGGAGATCAAGCTTCCTTTTGTAAATGTTCTCTCAACAAAAACATATAAAGGTGTTGTAGTGATGTAGCTCGCATGTTCTTAGGCATCACCTGTCCATCATTCTTTTCAATCTCCACCTGAAAGGTTAGCGACCAAAAATACCCGAAGGACAACCTTATCTTTAAACATTGCTCTTGCTTTTTATTTGAAAAGGGAAATAAAATCTAATCTAATCCAGGCTATCTCTTGGTAGTGCTTTGTTTACGGTCATAAGCTCGACCATGGGAACTTCTTCCTACAGCTTTCATTGGTGATGTCATTCCCGTCTCACCACCAATTGTTGATGTGTCATTGAAGCTTCAGCTGCAAGGTTAGTGCCACAGTGTATACACGAAATCTGCAATGCTTATGGTAAACATATGCATCTACAACCATCCTTCTAAACTTTTTACAGGAGAGGACCATAAGGCGGTTGTAGTCCTCGTGCATGCTCAGTGCACTAAGCATGGCTGACTCTGGAGAGGTATGAAGCAAGCATGGTTCATATGGTGTATCAAGAACGAAGCTACCATGCTCATCAATGGAATCCTTTCCTTTGGACTCCAGAGTCGGCGCCTCGATCTCTGTGGCCCATGAATTCTCCATCTCAGGAGGTTCATCGTGTAAGATCGATGTTGATTCTCGATCAAGGTCGAGAGCAACATGATATGGGCCAATGTGAAGAGGCTCAAACTCAATCGAGGGTGATTAGGATCATTCGCCTTCATAAAGGTGAAGAGGATCTTCCGAGTCGTACCCTTGAGGATTAGAAAATTCTACAACCTCAATGACAACGGGCTCGGAGGATGCAAACGAAGATACATGCTTCATCTCCTTGAGCGGGTTTTGCTTGGGAAGAGGCTCCGCCATAGAACTTTCTGAGAACAAGGGAGTAGTGGCAGAAGCGGCTGCCATAAGCTTTTCATCTAGGCTCCCTCGAGATGCATCGAGAAGTTTTTCTGCAGGGAAGCCTAGGAGGAGATCAAGATCGAGGACATCAAAGATGTGGAAGTCTAGATTAACCTTGATCTTGTCTACTACGAGCGGCACAGCACATGCAACCCCCCGACACTCAAGAATATGTCCGGATGGACAACTCTTGAGGAGTTTGTCGGATGGTCTTAGCGTAACGTTGCCCAACAAAGTATACGCTATGTGCCATGGCATAATGTTAACCTCCATAGTGGAGTTAAGATGGGCTTCTACGATAATTCCCTTATGGAACAAGAAATGATCGTAGAGGGTGAACAAATCCAAAGTGCTTCGGAAAAGTTTCCCACTCCAGTCGACCACTTCTTCTCCATGGATTCCATGATAGATGTTTCGTTTGGAGGATCAAGAGGCAAAGGAGGTACCGTAGGCCAAAGGGAAGGTTCTGTCAAAAGATTTCTAGCTGGCTGAATTTGGACATAAGAGGGCTCCTTCCCTAGTTGGACATCTAAGCAATTCGAGGTGTTTGTGAGGTTTACAAAAGGGTCATCCTCGAATTGATAGAGGAACTCTGGAGGCTGAATTTCTTCTTCCTCCAATGTTCCTAGTTCGGGAGAGGGCTCAACGGTCAAAAATTGAGATGTGGAAACCGTAGGTTCCGGTTCGGCTGTTGAGAGACTCTCATGGATCGAATCTGAATCCTGGTGGGGTTCGTTATGGTCGGTAGGGAAGAAAGAGTTTTCTAAGAAGCTATCTAGGATTGCTCTTCCTTCCACTAGAGTTTTGTGCGCAAACAAACCTACAGCAGTGATGTCAAGATCTTGGGCAGCGTCCATGTCTAAACTCATGCAAAATGCGTAGAGCAAGACATCATCGGGTAGGAATGAGCCAAGTCCAAATGCACAAAGGCGTATGAACCTAGCCTACGCTGCTCCTATAGACTCCTCATCTAGTAGTTCGAACTCGAGAATATCCCATGGGAGACAGGACATATGAGTATACAATTGCACCGTCCTCCCACGAGAGACAATGAGTTGCAAAAGTTATCTTGAAGTTTGCCCCAATCACCATTTACACTTTTTACAGTGTCAGTGTACCATTGCTCCGCCCTTTCTGACAGAGAGAGGGGGAACAACTTCCACCTTATGGATTCCTGTGTCATGCCTGGGAGAACTAAACGCAAACACAGTTCCTCGAATTCTTCCAAATGAATGTAGGGGTCTTCATTGATCGCATCACAGAAGGGTCGATCCAGAACCATGCCTATAATGTGGAAATGAAGTTCATGGTCAGATGTGGAAGTTGATGGATCATTAAACTCATAAGTTGAGGCGGAGAGGTCGTAAAAGGATGGCCTCTCCATGGGTAATGGGGGTAAAGGTAGAATAAAGGAAAATGAAAAGATACGAGGACCACTGGGTACGAAGATAGATACAACAACCGTTCCCCGGCAACGGCGCCAGAAAGCTTGTTGGGTATTTTAGCGACAAACGAAATAAATCCGCAAGCGCACAGATACCATTGTAGCTTTCACCTCAGAGTATTCCAAGGGTATCGAATCCAAGGGAACTTGAGTGTACTAACTTCGTACGGTCGGTCCAAGGAAACACCCAGATAAAAGGTAAGGATAGAGAGAGGATTCCTATGGAGAGCTCTACAGATGAGGTTAAAGGTCGATCTCTCAAGAACTTGCTTCGGGCACCGGCTAACCCCTGATCTGTCAAGAGACTCCGGCCTACGGATCTAAGACGAACCTCAACCTGCACTATATCTGAACGTGGAGGATTTCAAAGGATCAACAGGGCTGTCACCACCTGCGATCCACCTCATCCAATCCGTGGGATATAGGGCAAACGAAGGATAACCCTTAGCCTAGACACTACGTCTATGCTACTGATTACTACCGTAGCCTGACTACGCTATCCCGCGGTGCGTAGCAGCCTACGGCACTCTATATTAAATATAGAGCGACGAACCCGCAAGGAGGAGAACTGATCTCACTCAACTATAGGTACTACTAGCTTATACTAAAGGCATACGAGAGAGCACTCGGTTCCGTACTATGCTTCCAACGTATACGAACGACTTGCAGCAGACGAACGCATAAACCCAGGATCTACGCACAAGAAGCGGAGAAAGGCTACTCATGCAACCTAGCATAAACTATTAGAAAGGAATCAAGAACACACTTTATTCTAATCAGAGCATGCAAGCATATCCAGTTTATTCTAAATGACGAACATGCATACAAACAGATAAGAGCACTTAGGAACTCTTGCTACAAGATCGAAAGGTTGTGTTCGCGAAGAACATAAGCCTCTAAATCAAGAACACATGAAGAACATAAGAACATATCACCTATGCATGAATGCTACTTTAGTCTAAATAAGAAATGCGGAATTACTTACTTTACTCTAATTGAAGAACAAGCATCCACGGAGATACAACTCTCTCTCTCACTCTCCTACTCTCTAATCTACCAAGGAGAGGCCTCTCCTTTGAAGGGAAGCACTCATCCCTGGGTGAAGTGGTGTGTCCTATTCTCTACCCCCTCCCCTCATATTTATAGGCAAGGGACAAGTGCTTCTCCCCCTCATTCCTGTGCTCCCCACGCACCACCTGGCTCCTGTAGCGTGCTTTGGAAGGTGCTTGAGGCGGTGGAAGAAAGAACCGGGCAAAAACCGGATCCTAGGTGCCCGAACCGGAGCTGAACCGACCACTAGGTGCCTGAACCGGGCGTTTCTGGGCCAAAACCGGTAGCAAAGGGGGCGAACCACATCAAACCGGGGAACCGACCTGCGCTTGGCCACCCACGTCGCGCCACCTGTCCTGGCCGGGCGGCCTGCGTGCGCTTGCTCCCGCGCGCCCCGCACTAGCGATCCGCGGCGTGGTCTCGCGGCCTGTGGCGAGCTGCCACACGGCCAAGCGGGACCCCCGCATGCGCGCCCGCGTGGTAATCATGGGCAGCGGCGGGGAGCTAGTGGCCTGGCGCCACGTGGCTAGGCGGGACCATCCCACGCCCTCCGCGCCGTGCGTCTAGCGCCCGCCCGCATGCAGCATTGACCCACACCGGTGCATGAGCCTGGCTGCTGGGTCTGCATGTGGTGGGGTCTGCCAGGTACGGTTCCCGCGCAGTGTGTGCATGATGGCAAGGGTGCTGATGTCGTGATGACATCAGCATCCCATATAATTTTCCTCCTCCAATATCTTCTTCATATGAGCTCCAAAATATATAAATAATATATCCAATTCGATCATCTCGACGAGCCCGTCACAATGGTGGAGTCCAATTTGGCATTTGAGTTTGTTTATGATGACGTCCTATATAAGTCATTAGATCAGTTGCTCTCAACTATACCTTTTAACACGTATTTTGGTGTGTCCTGCAACAAAAGATGCAAACAACAACACTTGTGGAAATTGTCAGTATAAACCCCTATCCTAGTGTTGATGCTCACTTTTTATTTGTTTTATGCAGGACTTGACAGTGTAAAAGCGGTACTTAACAGCCGTCAACACTTGGTCATTTGCCCGACCCGGAGAGACTTCATATATATAGCTCTAGGGTTCTAGGGCAACTCACCCATCCGGACTACTTCTCATTTCCCTACACTTTAGGCTAGTTTTTCTTCATGATTTTGTAGAGAATCTGACCTTTGGTTGTATGGAAGCATTCATGGTTGCGTCAATTTCCTTCTCTTGGCTCGAGTGATTTTCATGTCTTCTTCGGGCTATTTTGTGGGATTTTTGTGCGTGGCTTGTTCCTTCAATTCTGAGGCATTTGTGATCAGATTTCTTTGTGGGGATCATAGATAGATGTCTCGTGCATCTTTGTGCTTGATCTTGACCCCTCAAACTCCGGATTTGACCTCCGATTCGAGGATTTCGGTTGGTTCCCTAGTTTTGTGCTTGACCTCGGTTGCGATTCGATTCCCGGTAATTTAGTTGGTCTGAGGCTCTATGTTTTTGGGCATATCATCCCATAGGGATGCTTCACATCTCCTCAAAATCTTGTCTCAATCCATGCAGCCGTTTGGCAGATCCATGGATAGATAGGTGAGTTGACTTGCGTTTTTCGAATTCGCTAGGTTCTGTCTGTGCAGGACAAACTGTCTGTGTGACCATCACGGACTGTCCATGAGGAGGTGTGTTCATTGTGTGTTCGTCCAGTTCTTGCGAACTCGCACGTTGATCCGTTGGAGTTCACCCCTTTTGCTGCATGAGGTTTGACGGACTGTCCGTGTGGGTGAGCTTGAGGTACTTGTTTCTGGTTAGTTTTTCGGACGGCCCGAACTTGAGTGTCAGACAGTCCGTGTGCCTGACGGACAGTCCATGGGTTCAGTTCAGACGGTCCGTGAGGAGAGGTTCGTCACTGGAGGTTTTGTTCGCTAATTCATACAATCCGTGGTGCTCGTACAGACGGTCTGTGGTTGGCTGACGGACAGTCCGTCTGTCCAGTTCGGACGGTACGTCCCTAGCTGGTAGATCAGCCTAAGTGCCCCGCTCTTTGAGTTATGCTTCCGCTCTTAGTCGAGTTGGGACTTGTTCCTAGGGTTGCTAGGTCTGTTGTGACTATGTGACCTTGGCAAGTTCGTCTGGGAACCCTTGCTTGTGATTCACTCCCCCCCTCTCTGGTTGCCTAATCGGTCCTTCATCCTCTAAGACCTAAAACTGCGATCGTTCAGCAAACTTACCACGCCCAAACCCAACATGCCTACCACTATCTCTTTGAGGAGGCACATCCCGTGTAGGAAACTCACACCTGTCCCGAGTGAAGATGGTATGCACGGTACCCTCACCCCTACGCACAACACGAGGCTCAGGCACACCACGAGAAGGGTGATACCTGTCCTTGTTTGCCATCTCCCTAGCAAACCTGTCCTCTCGCTTCCTCCTGAAGTAAAACTCAGCTAAGTGGCCATCCCTCCCACAATGGTCAAAATGGAATGGGATTGGCTTTGGCTTTGGCTTTGGGTTCTCTCTGGACTGTGGCTTCTCCTCACTTGGTTTATCTCCCTTCTCCCCAAAGAACTCATTACCCATGTCACTCTTGAACTTGATGGGTTTCTAGAAATCATTTGTTTAGGGAGGAAACACTAGTGGATCTGGGGTTGTATGTAGTCGGTTCCTAAGTGGGTTTGGCTTAGGAGCAAAGGCATTCTCGTGGAAGGTTTTTAGTGGAGCTGGGATATCACCAATCTTCTCCTCCTTCTCACCACTACCCTCTCCAATCTTATCCAACCCAAGCACTTGCCCATCGTAGTCCTTGTATGCCTCAATCATCATCCTAAGCTGAGGCTCATGATCCGGCAACCAACACACCATTTTCCTCAACTCATCATTCTCATTCTGCAAGCGGTCAACATAATGTGCAAGTTCTAGATTCTGAACAGCAAGCAACTCACATGTAGAACAGGAAGTAGCAACAGGAGTTTTCAAAGTAGCCTCAAGAGATCCATCACAAGCATGAGATTCATCCAACTTCGAATGCAAAACAGGACAAGAGGTAGAAGCACCCAGTAAAGAGGGTCTAGATATCATCTCTTCAAGCTCAACCCTAAGCACATCTAGTTCCTCATCCTTGGAGGCATACTTCTCCCTAAGCATAGTCAAATCACCAAGGAAAATAGAACATTCAGTGCATTCAGGTTCATCTGTCACAATAGGAGCAGACTTCATAGATTCTACTTGAGCCCTAGCATCAACAAGCAAAGATTCTAGCTCTATCACCTTCTCCTTAGCGTCTCCAAGCAAACACCTATACTCCCTCTTCTCCTTGTTGGTCTTCCTAAGCACATCGTCACGGTTGTCAAGCAATTCATTCAACCTAGCATTCTCCGCTATCAAGAAGGCAGGATCATTGTTTACCTCATCCTCGGAGTCGGAGTCCGAGTCATTCTTCTAGCTCTTCTTGCTCTCAGAATTGTGTGCCATGCTGCAAAAGCCTTGGGCGGCGAAGCACAGGCCGTTGATGTTCTTGCTTGACTGCTTGCTCTTGTGCTCGTCCACCTCTTCTTCTTCACCACTTGAACTCGATGAAGTGTAGCAGGAACTCGAGTCGATGTCGCTCGCTCCGATGACCATCAAACGCTCCATCTTTTCTTGTGGCCGCCACTCTTCCTCGTCCTCCGCTTGGACTTGTTCTTGCCGTTGTAGTCGTTCCCCGAGCGGTGCTTGTGCTCGATCCTCAGATGGCGCTTGAGCTCGACCTTGATCTCCATGGCCTCCGGGCACTCGGTGATGAAGTGCCCGTGCTGCCAACATCGGTAGCACATGCTTGAGTTCCTCCGAACATCCTTCCAGTTCATGTACATGTGTTGACGGCTGTTAAGTACCACTTTCATGCCGCCAATTCCTGCATAAAATAATTGTAAAATGATCATCAACACTAGAATAGGGGTTTATACTGACAATTTCCACAAGTGTTGGTGTTCCTAGCTTTTATTGCAGGATGCATGGAAATACGTGTTAAATGATATATTCACAGAGCAAGAGAGACAAAGGCTTATATAGGGCACCATTGGAAATAGTGCCAAATGCCAAATTGGACTCCACCATTGCCACATGGCAGCCTCCGGTTGGCGGGCGAGCAGCACCTGCGGACCGCTGCGGTGGGCGCGGCACGCGGCCAGCTTGAGCCACGCAGCACGGTGCGATTGCCCCCCAGGCCTTCTTGCCGATCGCCGCAGGGCGCACGTGAAGACGCCGCATCGTGCGCGGGAAGGCGCCTCGCGCGGGAGTGGACCGCGCCGGCCGGGCCACGCGTCGCGTAGCGATAGGTGCGGGAGAAGGCGGTGCAGCGCCGTACAGGAGAAGGAGGGGGACGCGTGGCCCACAGTCGGTCCGGCCGACCGGTTCAGCCCGGTTTCACCTTTTTCCTACCGGTTTTCACCCCAGAACACGTAGAATGCTTCGGTTCTCCTCGGTTCTCTCTGGTTCTTGGCACCAAAGGTCGGTTCCCACCCTGCCACATGTCACCACGCGGCTGGAGGCGCCCCAAGCTGCTGCATAAGCCCCCAAGCCTCTCTAGCCTATAAATATGAGGGGAGGGGCTAGAATGGACACACATCCCAAGTTCTCCCCTCTCTCACTTTCTCACTTGGAGAGGTGAGTTCTCACCTCTCCATGTGTAGTTGGGTGTAGGTGCTATGTAGATGGTGGTGTGGGTGAGACTCCCATTTGTTCTTCATTTAGAGCAAAGTGAGTATTTCTGTATTTCCCTTTTAGACTAAAGTGATATTCATGCATGGGTGATATGTTCTTGAGTTCTTCATCTGTTCATCATTTAGGGGCTCATGTTCTTCGTGACACGATCCTTTGATCTTGTTGACTAGATGAATAATTCTGCATTCCGTTTGTGTGAGTTATCTCATTAGATCTTATTGTAATACATTAATTGGTGCTTAGTCATTCGACCTCGCACCACCTCGGTTTAATGATGGGCATGGTCTAGTTGTGCTCGCAGGTTCGTCGCTCTGTATTTATACGAAGTTCTATAGTGTTGCTACGGGATGTTAGACGTAGCCGTGCTATAGTAGTAGTCGGTAGTGCAGATGTGGTGTCTGAACTACGGGTTATCCTTCAATTGCCATGTATCCCACAGTTTGTCTTGGGGTAGACCACGGTAGTGACAGCCATTGGACCCTTATGGAATCCCCCACGTTCGGATACAGGTGTAGGCAACCATTTGCTATGAACCGACTGTTATAGCCAGGAGGGTCCAGTGTCCGAAGCGAGATCCTTTGCAGCTTGTATCCTTCTAGAACCAAGCACCCCATCATCTCTCTACCCAAGTAGGGGCTTGGTGTCCTTGGACCATAGCTAGGATAGGAGGTAGTACACACCGTTCCTTGGATTCGATACCCTTGGGAATACTCCTGAGGTCAAGTGCTACAACGGTATTTTCATGCGCTTGCGGATTCTTTCGTACCCGTCGGTATACCCAGGTGGATCTTACACCCACACTAGGTGCACAACTAGTGGTGAGGTTAAGAAATACCAACAAGCATTTCTGGTGCCATTGCCGGGGAACGGTTACTGTATCTATCTTCGAACCTAATGGTCCTCGTATGTATCTTTTTTTTTCTTCGACCTCTGCCCCCGTTACCCTTCGAGATATCCTTTTCCATTTTCTTTACTTCTACCTTTACCCCCGCTACCCTTGGAAGGTTATACTCGTAAATACCTTCCACCTTCGAGGAGTGAACCCTCAGAGCCACCCTTGTCAGAATTCATTCTTTCATCTGGCTGTCGGATCCACCCCTCCCTCATGAAGCTAATTCAGGATCTTTCCTTCTCGGGGTCAATTCATGAGAACGCCCTCGATCATGTGAGAGACTATGAGTGTCTGATTGAAACTCCGAGTGAAATCGAAGAATCATTGGATGCTCGGAAAAGGGAATCTTTCCCGCTATCCCTCTCTGGGGAAGCACGGGAATGGCACCGTTGTTTTGAGACTACCTCACTTGGGAAAATTTGAGAGCAGCTTACTGCTCCTGATTCTTCCCGATACGACGTGGCATCTCGTTGAGGATAAGGATTCTCAATCTCAAGCAAGGTGAGGAGGAATCACTAGGAATTATAAGGAATCACTTCGCCTTTTCGGCGGAAGATTGCCCAGTCCTCCACGTTCCCGATTGGATGTTGCTTCAGCACTTCTGGTATGGGTTACGGAAGGACAATGCCATGCGGCTCAATGCTCTCTCTGGAGGCTCTTTTGTGCACTAGGATGCTGCTGAGGGAAAAGAGATCGTGGAATATCTTCGGGATTTCAGCTCCCTTTACATCCTGGTCGATGAGGTGCCTGTCAGAGGAAATGTTGAGCCCCCTAGATCCATCATCAGCCGAGCTGAGGCTTTAAGCTCTGGCTGAAGATACCATTGCTGAATAGTAGGAATGTAAGGGAAAGATTGCTTAGCGCAGAGTCTACCCTTGGGTTCCCCTCTCGTACCTCTTCTTAGACCTTCTCCCCGAGGCCTTATCTCATGGGATGATGGAGAGAGTAATTAGTAAAGGACGAACCATTCTCAGCCGGGATGACTTGTTCGGTCCTAATTATGATCTCCTAAGGAGAGTACGATAGGCCCATCATGTTCCTACGTCTCGACTCGAGCTGAGGTGCCTAGCACCAAGGTTACGTATGGACTGAGGCATCGGTCTCTGTTTTATAATCCATGAGGATTCACCTATCTGACCGAAGGAGCATGATCACATATCGATTCAATCGTGTGCACTCATTTATGATGCCAAGATCATCGATCGATGCCGATCAGTCAAGAGAAGCTTTACTTCTTATCTTATGCTTGACTTGATCGATGCCTAATGGGAGCTGATCTTTCCAGTCTATCTATCCATAACCTCCCATTGGAAGCTTAGGCTAGACCTCGGGATGTTTCATCATTTTGATGAGAACATCAGTCCCTCTACCTAAGGGAAGGATGAGCTGAACCTCACCCTTCACCCAAACTCTAGCTCCTGAACATACACCGACCATTTGAGTTTCTACTCTATCCTCTTTTGGAGGCCGTGTGTTTTTCTGAGCTGAGTTCAGTCGGAGATCAGTTGCAAGAGCACTAGCCTCAGTGCTCAATCTTTTCATCTCCGAGGTTCACCACCCTAGTGCTATAGCTTCTCAAGTCCCATGATCACCCCAGGAGCTATCATAGCCTCCCTGGAGTGATCATGTCTGCCTTTAGCTTTGTCATCTTTTGGACTCGTGTTCGTTTATGTGGCACTAACCTTGCAGCTAGAGCTTCACTGCTTCATCGATGATTGGTGGTGAGATGGGAAGGACACCACCAATATGGCTGCAAGAGAAATCTCCCATGGTCGAGCTTATGACCATAATAAACAAAGCACTACCAGGAGATAGCCTAGATTAGCATAGGTTTTATTTCCCTTTCGAATAAAAGCAAGAACATGTTTTTGGCATAAGTTATCCTTCGGGTATTTTTGGTCACTAACCTTTCAGGTGGAGAATGAAAAGAACGACGAACAAGTGATGCCCAATAACATGTGAGTTACATCAGTTGTAGCATCTCGATAAGTTTTGGCGAGGGAATATTTGCAAAAGGAAGCTTGATCTTCGCACACTTAAGTTTTGTTGCCTGGCAATGCAAACTCTAAGTGTGGGGGAGGTATGTGAGCATCCCGAGTAAATTTCCTTTCATGCCAAACCTTATCCTGATGTGGAGAAAATGTAAGCTCTCTCATCTTGCTGATTAGCTAGGTAAGTCCTGCTTTTGACTTTAAACAAAGCCCTTCCGGGAGGTTGCCCGAGGTTCACCGTTTTGAGCTCACGCTTATTCTCCCTTTGAAAATAGCTTAAGTATGCTTTCAGGCTTCCTTGTCTATATTAGTATGCTTTGGTTTGAATGGATGAATGCATCATACATTCATAGACTATTTTAGATTAAGCGTGGTGCTTAGGTTAAAAACTGTCTTCTTCAATCAAAACAAGACATGGTGCCGAGTTTGGATTGATGAACCTTAGAGTTATGCTTTCATGGATATTGGATGCATGTATGTGGACTAACCCCTACAGAAATCATCAAATTCTAATGGGTAAGTCATTGAGCTATGTTCAATTGGGAAGGTAAGTTAAGGTGTTAGATTGATGTTGCATAACATATAAAGGAGGTACATTTGACCCCATAAAGGTCTCATATATCTTCTTTGTTTATGTAGTGTAACTTTGGTCTAACCCTTCTGAGCAAATGACATGGTGACAATAAAAAAAACTCCAAAAATATTTGCTTTTGAATAAAGGCTCTATGGTTCTCAAACCAGTAGAGTCCATTTTTTGTTTCCACCTTTTTGCTCGAAGAACACACCAGTACAAGCACCAGTGTGGGGGAGTTCTCTCAAGCTCATCATCAACGTATTCACTTGAGAACTAACACACAAGGGTTGCACGACATCGACTACACCTGCATGATGAGAACAAGGTAAACTAAAGTGAGCTGGCTACCCCTCGGGTCAGCCAAATCACCACTAGTCTTCCTTGTTCCCTATATCCTTCAGGAGCGATGGTATGTGCACCCTTATCTCACTCTCTCTACCCATGAGTTTGAATGATGTTCAATTCTTATCCAATAAATCAAACTCAAATAATGGTGCTCAGCTTGCTGTACATGATTCCTGTGGTTGGCTTGCATATGTTTTATTCCTTACTCATTGTCTTGATGCTTGTGAACAAATATCATTAGGGAACTCATGCTCATCTAAGTAGTTGGTGTTTGTCATATGGTTTGATGATATGATCTTCGCTCTAAATGTTTGTGTGCTTGGGAGTTTTATTTGAAAAATCTGAAAACTTTTTGCAAAGCTCCTCTTTGATATGTCCCAGTCCTACCAAAGCCATATGATGTTTTTAGTTGAAAACCTTACACTCATATGCTGCTTGTTGTTGCATTGAGCTTTGTCAAATTCCGTGACCCTTATGAGAATCTTTCCATGCTTTCATGATCAAGATTTATGTGCACACCACCATTTCCCCTTGCTATGCTTCTACTCTGGAAGTTAGCATTGTATCATTCATCTATTCACCTACATAAATGCTCCATCATATGTATTGATTTCTCTCTCCTCAAGTATTTTGTAAAAGAGGCATGGCTATCTAAAAAAAGAAAAAAAAAGGGGACACATGAAGGTCCCTGCGGTTATGAAAAAAAGAAGAGAAAAAAAAGAAAGAAAAAAAATGTGGGCACATGAAGGTCCACTAAAAAAAGAAGAGGATCATAAGACTTCATATATATGAGAGAGAGAATCATGCAATGGAGTCATTCAGCTCATTCATCAGATATGGTAATAACTAGCACCCATTCTGGGGCTAGTGACCACCTTACCATATCCACCACATTCACACACATGCACATCTTGATCTGATTGTATGATTTGATTTTCTCCTTGGATCCAGTTTTTGACTTTACAATATATGTGATGCAAGTATGCCTTATCATTCATACCCTACCTTGAGCTCCACATAAGCTATCATTAAAAGTAGGATGAATAAAGGCAATATAATGCCTTGGTGAGGACATATATACACATTGTGCAATCTGAGAGAATCAAATGAGGAACTAAGCAAGGTTCATTTTGAAAATCATTGCAAAACCCCAAGTTACTTGACATGATGAGCAGAAGTGACTTGATTCATGACCGTTCCATTCTTCAACTACCCAAGATGGCAAGATAGACACTCCACATAGTTCACAAGTGCAAGGTATGGTTTGGAATATCTCTTATGCTAGCTTCATACATTTGGATATCATGTACCACCTTTATCTGACTCCCTTTACTCGAGACGAGCCAAGGTCAAGTGTGGGGGAGTTGTTGACGGCTGTTAAGTACCACTTTCATGCCACCAATTCCTGCATAAAATAATTGGAAAATGATCATCAACACTAGAATATGGGTTTATACTGACAATTTCCACAAGTGTTGGTGTTCCTAGCTTTTATTGCAGGATGCATGGAAATACGTGTTAAACGATATATTCACAGAGCAAGAGAGCCAAAGGCTTATATAGGGTGCCATTGGAAATAGTGCCAAATGCCAAATTGGACTCCACCATTGCGACGGGCTCGTCAAGACAATCGAAATGGATATATTATTTGTATGCATCGGAGTCCGGATGAAGAAGATAGGAAAAAGACAAAATACGACACAATGTTGATGATGTCACTGTGGGACCCACAACCGGCAAGTCAAACAACCACAGGAGGCGCTGACGCGTGCGGCAGCAGGCGGTGCCACGTGGCAGCCTCCGGTTGGTAGGCGAGCAGCGCCTGCGGACCGCTGCGGCGGGCGCGGTACGCGGCCAGCATGAGCCACGCGGCACGGCGCGATTGCCCCCCAGGCCTTCTTGCGGATCGCCGCAGGGCGCACGTGCAGACGCCGCATCGTGCGCGGGAAGGCACCTCACGCGGGAGTGGACCGCGCCGGCCGGGCCACGCGTCGCGTAGCGATAGGTGCGGGAGAAGGCGGTGCAGCGCCATATAGGAGAAGGAGGGGGACGCGCGGCCCACGGTCGGTCCGGCCGACCGGTTCAGCCCGGTTTCTCCTTTTTCCTAACGGTTTTCACCCCAGAACACGTAGAATGCTTCGGTTCTCCTCGGTTCTCTCTGGTTCTTGGCGCCAAAGGTCAGTTCCCGCCCTGCCACATGTCACCACGCGGCTGGAGGCGCCCCAAGCTGCTGCATAAGCCCCCAAGCCTCTCTAGCCTATAAATATGAGGGGAGGGGGCTAGAATGAACACACATCCCAGTTCTCACCTCTCCATGTGTAGTTGGGTGTAGGTGCTATGTAGATGGTGGTATGGGTGAGACTCCCATTTGTTCTTCATTTAGAGCAAAGTGAGTATTTCTGTATTTCCCTTTTAGACTAAAGTGATATTCATGCATGGGTGATATGTTGTTGAGTTCTTCATCTGTTCATCATTTAGAGGCTCATGTTCTTCGTGACACGATCCTTTGATCTTGTTGACTAGATGAATAATGCTGCATTCCGTTTGTGTGAGTTATCTCATTAGATCTTATTGGAATACATTAATTAGTGCTTAGTTGTTCGACCTCGCACTACCTCGGTTTAATGATGGGCAAGGTCTAGCTGTGCTCGCGGGTCCGTCGCTCCGTATTTATACGAAGTGCTATAGTTTTGCTACGGGGCGTCAGACGTAGCTGTGCTATAGTAGTAGTCGGTAGTGCAGACATGGTGTCTGAACTATGGGTTATCCTTCGATTGCCTTGTATCCCACGGTTTATCTTGGGGTAGGCCGTGGTAGTGATAGCCGTTGGACCCCTATGGAATCCCCCACGTTCGGATATAGGTCTAGGCAACAATTTGCCGTGAACCGACTGTTATAGCCAGGAGGGTCCGGTGTCCGAAGCGAGATCCTTTGCAGCTTGTATCCCCCTAGAATCGAGCACCCCATCATCTCTCTACCCAAGCAGGGGCTTGGTGTCCTTAGACCATAGCTAGGATAGGAGGTAGTACACACCGTTCCTTGGATTCGATACCCTTGGGAATAATCCTGAGGTGAAGTGCTACAACGGTATTTCCGTGCGCTTGCGGATTCTTTCGTACCCGTCGGTATACCCAGGTGGATCTTACGCCCACGCTAGGTGTGCAACTAGTGGTGAGGCTAAGAAATACCAACAACATGTGCTCGAACCGCCTGCTCAGCAATGCGAGATCATCCTTTCCCAGCACATCAAACTCCTCATCTGGCATAGAGACAAGTGAAGACAAAGAGAACTACCTAGAAGATAGGTTAGCATTAGTTCTCGGTCCAGAATCGAGAGCCAGACTAGGAGGGTTAGTCGGATTCTCGATCTTGCCTCTCACACCACGATCAACCTCATCCACGGTGAGTGTCTCATAGTAGTCTGACTCCAGAATAGCCTTGACCTTGGCACCCCACACGGTACGGTCCAGAGAATGCAAGAGCTTCACAGCCCTATCATTGTCATCGTACGGGAGCACAGTCACATTGGCCCTCATATTGTTCACAATCATGGTGAAGTGTTGAAACATGGAATCAATGGACTCACCAGACCGATGAGTGAAATTCTCATACTCCATCCGGTAGATCGCAAACAAATGGGCCTTCACCTGATTGTTCCCACCATGAGCTACCTTCAGCTTCTCCCAAATCTTGCATGCCAAATCCTCTGCTTGAACCCGATCAAATTCAGGTTTGCAAAGGGCACGAAAAAGATAATCAACTGCCTTGTTGTTGGCGTCATGCATATCTCTAGAGCCTGGGGCAAGGAAGTTGATGGGGTGGACATAGGAGGTGTTCTCCGTCACATCCCAAATGATCTGTCCCTTGCCACAAAGAAAAGCAGACATACACCTCCACCACATCTGGTAATCCTTACCATGAAAGTGTGGAGGACCTGAACCCTGTTCTTTGTATGTCATCTTTGGATCTTAGACTGGTTAGAATCACGAAGATCCATAACCGACTCTGATACCAATTGAAGGACCGATTAGGCGACCAGAGAGGGGGGAGTGAATGGGAGCTGATAAAAATTCTCCGAAGAAACACTGGTTAAGTACCAAAATCAACTCCAAGGATTCCCACACAAACTTGCCAAGGTCACGTAGTCACAGCCGACCTACCAACCCTAGGAACAAGTCCAAACAAGTTGAAAAGCGGAAACACAACTCGAGAGGCAAAGGACTTAGGCAAAGCTGTCTGCCTAGGACGGACTGTCCGACCTGGGTTGGCGGACGGTCCGTCGAGACCTGGCGGACGGTCCGACCCTGCGCGGTGGACGGTCCTAAACTCGAACATAACCTCTAGAAGGTTCACGTGAAATACGGACAGTCCGTATCGATCCCACAGACAGTCTGACGAGGACGGACGGTCCATGACACCCGGACGGACGGTCTGACAAACACCACTGAAAAAGAGACTCGACTCTCGACAGATCAAACCACGGGTCAGCATGAACTCGCGACGAACTGGACGAACTGGAGCAGCCACGGACCGTCCGTGACCACCTGACAAACTGTCCGTCGGTCACGAACGGAGCGGGACGAACTCTGGAGCGCGAGCAAGACTACCCCTAATCTCCATGGATCTCCCAAACGGCTGCACGAATTGAGACAAGATTTTGGTGAGATGTGAAGCGTCCCTAAGGGATGCTATACCCAAAAACATGAGGCCTCAAACCAACAAAATCGCCAGGAATCGAATCACAACCGAGGTCCACTATAAAGCTAGGGTTCCAACCGAAATCCTCGAATCAGAGGCCAAATCCAGAGTTTGAGGGGTCAAGATCAAGCACAAGGATGCACAAGACATCTATCCATGATCCCCACAAAGAAATCCGAACACAAATGCCTCAGAATCGACGAATCAAGCCGCACATGAAAATCCCACAAAATAGCCCAAAAAAGACATGGAAATCACTCGAGCCAAGAGAAGGAAATCGACGCAACCATGAATGCTTCTATACAACCAGAGGTTAGATTCTCTACAAAATCTTGAAGAAAATCTAGCCTAAAGAGCAGGGAAATGAGGAAGCAGCCCGGATGGATGAGTTGCCCTGTGGAACCCTACAACTATATATATGAAGTCTCTCCGGGTTGGGCAAGTGACCAAGCTACCCCTAGAACATAAAGGAAGATACACACCCTTTAGGGGCAATATTTTCATCGGGTGGTCACACCTTCGCCATAGTCTGTGTTCTCCTGACGCAAGCCCTGCTATCCCGCCGCATGTCCCCTAGCATTGAAGCTTCTCGACGCGCCCGGATCCCGTCTCCGCCCGCCGAGCCTCCGATCTTGGTTTTGTGGCTCAACCAAGTAACCCGACAGTTTTGTGGTGAACCGCCGCAAACCCCGCATGCAGACTCTGGTCGTGAGCCGCTACCCTGCACCGGCTCCTGTCCACGACTTCGTCTTGCATTTCTTGCCACCATGCGGTCCGCATTTGATCCCGTTTGGCCACTGGGTCCATCGAGCGAGCCTACTTGTCTCTCCACTCCTTGGAGGCCCTGCAGAGCTAATACGTTTCGCTCCCACTCTTCACCTACACCAACGCAAATCAAGCCGCAACTTGTACCTGTAATACTCAACCAAGAGTCAGTCCACACCACGTTGTCAATCACTTATCACACCAGGGAGCGACCATCCACCGGTCATCAGTATTCATGCATAGGTGATATGTTCATGTGTTCTTCGTTCGTTCTTGATCTTAGGCTTGTGTTCTAGTAGCACGATCCCTTTAGATCTTGTGGAGAAGTCACATAAGTAGTTTATCTGTTTGTATGATTGTTTGTCAATTAGAATATAGTGGACGCTCATGCATATCTGATTTCAATCAAAGTATCATTCATATCTCCCATCGCCTATTTGATTCCATGATGAGTGAGGTCTAGCCCGTACTCACTCGTTCATCACTCCGTATTTATACAGAGTGCTATAGTGTTGCTACGGGACGTTAGACGTAGCCGTGCTATAGTAGTGATCGGTGGTGTAGATGTGGTGTCTAGACTACGGGTTATCCTTCATTTACCCCGTATCCCACGGTTTGTCTCGAGGTAGGCCGCAGTAGTGGCAGCCGTTGGACCCTTTGTACTCCTCCATGTTCGGATATAGCGTAGAGCTTCTTTCCGGAACTAACTGTTATAGCCAGGAGGTAGCCGGTGCCCGAAGCTAGTGTCCTTATCACGTGCTTGCGCCCCTCTACAATCAATGTCCATAGGAGACTCCTCATCTCCCAATCTACCTAAGCAGGGATACTGTGTCCTTAGATAGTCACTCGTAGAGCTCCCCTTCTGTTCCTTGGATTCAATATCCTTTGGAATACTCCTTAGGTGAAGTGCTGCAACGGTATATCCGTGCGGTTACAAATTCATTCGTACTCATAGGTATACCCAAGTGATTCTTACTCTCACGCTATCCTAGCACCATAGTGGTGATGTTAAAAAATACCAACAATAGGGCCCCGGTCAAATGGGCCAGCCCATGGGTCAGTCGAACTAGCGGTTCGGTCGAACCGCCAACACCACCGTTCGCACCAAGACTTCCCGCGCAGGGCCTATGGCGGTGGAGAGGGAGTTGGCGCCAAAACCCCCCAGGAACCGCCTCTCCACCCCTATATAAGGAGGCCCTTCCCCCTCTCAAAAGACACACCGATTCAAGAGAGAAGAGTCGAGTAGAGGAGAGGCTCCTTGTTGTATCCTAGAAGTAGTGGAGTGTGCGGAGCAAGAGCCGGAGGAGAGCCGGAGTTGTCGGCCTCCCTCCGCTTGTACTTCGGCGGGTGCGAGCTGAGAGAGCATCCAAGACTTCTTCAGTGATCGGTGCCTAGTAAGTTTTATTCTTGTTATTACTCGTTTGCAGGATCATCGCTCATTTCTCGGGGCGGAGGCTTTGGCCTTAGGATTCTAGCTATCGGCGGAGTGTCGCGGGGGTCAGGGTCGAGGTAGCTAGCGTAGACGTGGTGTCTGGGCAATCTATCTCCTTTGTTTGCACACCTAGTCAACGGTCTGAGGGGTAGGTGTATGGGTGGTGACAGCCCCATACATCCCTTGTATTCCCCCACGTGGGGCTAGGGCGTAGAGCTAATAGCCGGAGGTGTCTGGCAGACAAGAGGTAGACCGGTGCCCGAAGAAAGCGAGTAGTAGTCGGAATATCTTCTTCCTTCATACCTATCCTGTGGATTTCCACGCTACCCAAACTACCCTTTTCTCCATCTTTCCTCTCCCAGACTAGACTAGCTAGTAGACCGCTCCACCTCCGTTCCTTCCGGAAAATATAAATAACGATACCATACTCACCAGGTGAAGTGCTACAACGGTATCTTCCATACTCTTGTAGAATTCGCATACGTTAGAAATACCAACAATTAGCATAACCAAGAAAAATGCCATCAGAGGACCTTGCCTCAAACTTATCTAGCTTGCCCTTCTTGAGAATAAAGCACTTGCAACCAAAAGCCCGAAAATGGCTCACTCTAGGTGCTCGCCCATGCATGAGCTCATAGCACGTCTTCTTCTAGAAAGCTCGAAGAAAAATCCGATTCCCCACATGGCACGCGGTGTTCACCACCTTAGCCCAAAAACGCCTAGGAGTCCTATGCTCATCGAGCATCGTCCTAACCATCTCACAAAGGGAACGATGTTTCCTCTCAACCACACCACTCTAACAAGCGACATAGGGCGAGGAAAACTGATGTTCAAGACCTAGATCACGGCAAAAGGTTTCAAATCGAGAGTTTTTAAATTCTGTGTTATTGTCACTATGAATTGCTCGAATGGCTTCTCCATGCCTCTCATTTTTCAAATTCAAGATCAGATCCCAAACAAAACCAAATGTCTCTCCCTGGTTGGCCAAAAAGAACACCCAAGCATAGCGAGAATAGTCATCTACTATCACAAGGACATACAACTTCCCACCTACCGGGAACACACAAGCTGGACCAACCAAGTCCATATGGAACAGCTCGCATGGACGCTCTGTCATGAAAGCAGTCAGGGGTGGATGAGAGGTGGCAACCATCTTGCCATGTCGACACGGGGCACACACCAAATCCTTCTAGAACTTCAACCTGGGCAATCCTCGGATCAAGTCGAGCCCACTCAAGCGTGACAACAAGTCCAAACTCATGTGACCCAACCTCCTATGCCACTTCCAAAGCTTGGCTGAAACACCTGCAACCAAGCACCGAGAGGGAACAACCGACTGAGAAAAATCAGCTCGGAAAACCTAACCCTCGGGAACGATTGTGCGTACAAGATCGCCTCGAGAATCCAACACACAAGAAGCACCTGCCTTGAAACAAACCTCAAAACCCTCACCAAGAAGCTGAGCGACTTGATAAGAGCAACACGCTTGAGAGTCACACTATTACATACCTTCACCGTGCCCACTAAAACCACTCGACCTCGTCCATTATCCCCAAAAGTGATGTACTCCTTGGACAGCGCTGGGGTAAGGCTAGAGAACCATCGTCGATCTCCGGTCATGTGTCGAGAGTAACCGGAGTCGATCAACCAAAAGTTCTCCATGCCTCCCACCTACAAAATCAAAAACGGGAATGTGAGTGAGCAAACGACTCAACACTAGGTTAGCACAAAAAGAGTCAAACTAGTGCTAAGCCATTTGCTCAAAAGTGGGTGGAGAACTACTAGGTGGAGAACGTGGTCCGTAGCTCCTCTAAGACCTAAAGCTGCGATCATTCCCCCCATACTCGTATTGGCCACGAGTGAAGGAATGAACAACAAACTAACCACGCCCAAACCCAACACACCTACCACTATCTCTCTGAGGAGGAACACCCCGTGTAGGAATCTCACGCCTAGCCCGAGTAGGAATGGTATGCACAACACCCTCACCTCTAGGCACAACACAAGCCTCAGGCACATCACGAGTAGGGTGGTACCTGTCCTTGTTTGCCATCTCTTTAGCAAACCTCTCCTCCCTTTCCTGAAGCAAAACTCCTCCTTGTGCCCATCCTTCCCACAATGGTCACAATGGCATGGATTGGCTTTGGCTTTGGGTTTGGGTTCTCTTTAGGTTGTGGCTTCTCACTTTGTTTCTCTCCCTTCTTCCCACTGAACTCATTACCCATGTCACTCATGAACTTCACGGGGTTCTAGAAGTTGTTTGTCTGGGGAGGAAACACTGGTGGATCTGAGGTTGTGTCTAGTCTGTTCATAAGTGGGTTTGGCTTAGGCTCAAAGGTGTTTTTGTGGAAGGTTTGTGGTGGAATAGGAATATCACTAATTTTCTCTTCTTTCTCACCACTACTCTCCCTAACCTTATCCGATCCAAGTGCTTGACCATCATAGCCCTTATACACCTCAATCATTATCCTGAGCTGTGGCTCATGACCCGACAAGCAACCCATCATCTTCCTAAACTCATCATTCTCATCTTGCAAGCGATCAACATAGTGTGCAAGTTAAATGTTTCTCAAAGCAGTCACTTCACAGCTAGAGCAAGCAGTAGCAACAGGGTATTTCAAATCAGCCTCAAGAGATTTAATGCGAGCACGAGATTCATCCAACTTTGCATGCAAAACAGGGAAAGAAGTACAAGCACCTATCAAAGCAGGTCTAGATTTCAACTCGTCAAGCTCAACCCTAACAACATCTAGTTCCTCAACCTTGGAGGCATACTTCTCCCTAAGCACAGTCAAGTAACCAAGGAAAACAGAGCAATCATTTCATTCAGGTTCATCAGTCACAATAGGAGCAGACTTAAAAGACTCAAACTGAACTTCAGCATCAACTAGCATGGACTCTAGTTCAGCTACCTTCTCCTTAGCCTCTCCTAGCAAGGAGCTATACTCCCTCTTCTTCTTGTTGGTCTTTCTAAGCAAATCATCATGGTTGTCAAGCAAGGCAGTCAACCATGCATTCTCTTCTAGAAAGAAGGCATGGTCAGTGTTTACTTCATCCTCAAAGTCAGAGTTCGAGTCACCCTTTTGGCTCTTCTTGCTTCCGTAGCTATGTGCCATGCCGCAAAAGCCTTGGGCAGGAAAGCAGAAGCCGTTGAAGTTCTTGCTCGACTGCTTGCCCTTGTGCCGGTCATCATCTTCTTCTTCATTACTTGAACTTGATGAAGTGTAGTAGGAACTCGAGTCGATGTCGCTCGCTCTGGCGACCATCGCACACTCTTTCTTCTTTTTGGGACCGCTACTCTTCCTCCGCCTCCGCTCAGTCTTGTTCTTGTAGTCGTTCCTCGAGCGGTGCTTGTGCTCGGTCCTCGGACGATGCTTGTGGTCGACCTTTTTCTCCATAGCCTCCGGACACTTGGCGATGAAGTGCCCGTGCTTCCCACACTTGTAGCACATGCCCGAGCTTCACTGAGGATTCTTCCAGTTCATGTACATGCGCTCCAAACTCCTGCTCAGCAACGCGAGATCCTCCTTGCCTAACACATCAAACTCCTCATCGGGCATGCAGACAAGAGAAGACAAAGAGAACTGCCAAGATGATAGGTTAGATTTAAACCCCGATCCAGAAACGAGAGCCAGACTATGAGGTGTTGGGGTCCTGTATCTTCGGCCCATCAGAGAAGAACGAGACCTATTTTGGTTCTTGCTTTGGCTGTTTCAGTTAATGACCAAAAGTCTGGCCAGCGAAGGGCAGGCGAAGATGGACGAGCGAAGATGGAGTGAAGCTCAGGATCTTCGTTCGTGGGAGCGAGGTCCGCACGCGAAGGTGTGGGGAAGGAGTCGACGCGGAGGTGCTTCAAGACAGGGCGAAGAGTACACGCAAAGAAGAGCGGCCAGGAGGAGAAGTGCGTGATCTTCGGAGAAACAACCTGCGCAAAGCCCGGTGAGTCGCGCTGAAGATGGAGTACGAAGTGTGCATAGGCGAAGTGCTGGGGAAGATTCGAGGCCAAGTGAAGGGAGGACCGTGAGCCTTAGGCTGAACAAGAGGACTAGCGAAGATCGGAATGCCACGAGAGCAGACACGTAGACTGACAGTGTGTAAAGTGAACATCTGTAAAGTGTGTGTGTACGGGCCCTACGAGGTTACCGAAATACCCTTGAGATGCTTCGCATAATGTAAAAAAGCGATGGCAAGTGTTGTAAAGTGTAATTGTTACGGGCCTATAAAGAGGACCCGACGGTAATGAAATGGGGGTTATTGGAAGGCGGCTGAGTTTCATTACACTCAGTCGAGCTTGAGTTTTTGTTCTTCGGTGTCTTTAGTGTCTTTCCTTTACTTAGTTCATTTCGACTGTTGGCCCCTCTTCGGGCAAGATTTTTATCCCAACAGTTAAGGCGCCCAACATATTCCGTCCCAGCCATGCCACCGAAGAAGCTACCGAAGAACCCACAACCACATCCAAACAGAGCGACTGATGATCCGTCGAAAGCAGAGAGTGAAAATCCTAGAGAGAGACAGATATCAGATAACACAAATAGAACAAGGGACCTGGTCCTAAGTCCACACAACCACAGGGGCGGAGAAGATCAAGAATGAGAAGCCGAAGATGTAGCAGAAGGAAACTTCAAGGTCGGCCTAGTGGATGCAGGGGTCGAAAATGAGGACGTTGCTTCACTGAGAAGAATCGAAGAAAGACTTGCCGCGAGGATGAGAGAAAGAACAATGCCAGCAAATATCCGAACAAGGGCTCAAGTAGAGGCTGCCATCCTCAGGGCGAAAGAAATATAGAACGAAGATCTAGCACAAGAAAAAGCCAAGTACAATGAGATGTTGCGGCAAGTCAAAAAGAAGAGAATGCTACTGCAGCAACTGCAGGAAGACGAAGAACATCAAGCAATAAGAAGCAAAACACTACAGCTTCAAGAGCAAATGGCACTCCTGCAGGCTCAACTGAACTCTATTCAGTAACAAGAACAGACCTAGCAACCTCGCAAAACGCAAGGGCAAAGCAAAAAGCGAAGACCCATAATCATTGACGAAGAAACTTACGAAGATGACGAGGAGAATGATGAAGGCTCATGGTACTATGACTCAAACGAAGAGGCGTATGTGGAACGTAGGCCACAAAAGAGGTACAGAGAAGTGTTCTCAAGCAAGGTGAAACCCGCTTCTCCTCTTTCATTAGAGCTCGAGAAGGCAGAATGGCCATCGAAGTTCAAGTTACCCGCATCCTTGCTGGAGTATGATGGCGAGACAGACCCAAGACAATTCCTCCCGAAATACACTGTGGCAACATCTTCGGGTGGGGGAGATGATATAGCAATGGCAAGAGCTATGATAATGGCCCTGAAAGGCTCAGCTCAGCAGTGGTACACTTCGTTACCAAAAGGAAGCATCAGATCATGGGAACAACTTCGGCAGAGAATAGAGAACAACTTCCAGGGGTATCAACCTCAAGATCTTACCTCAGGCGATCTTCACCTCATAAAGCAAGGAGATAAAGAACCATTGCAAGAGTACATTAAGCGATTTGCCAAAGCAAGAGCCAAAGCACCACATGTACAAGCCACTACTGTAATTGACGCAGCAATAGATGGTCTCAAGGTAGGACCTTGTGGAGAGTACCTAGATCGAAGAAGACCCAAAACAGAGAAGATGTTGTTTGACATAATGCAAGAATATTGCAAATCTGACAGAGGCAAGCAGCGAAGAATAGATGAATACAACAAAAGAAAAAACCTAGTGAAGTCTCAGGTAGAATGGGGAAATAGACCTCAGAGCAATCAAGGACCTTCAACAAGATCGAACTTCTACAACAGAAACAATGTAAACAACGTTTCGGGGAACAACTCACAAATGGCATTGAAGGACCGATTAGGCGACCAGATAGGGGGAAGTGAATGGGAGCTGATAAAAATTCTTTCTGAAGAATGAACTCGGCCTATGCCCCAAATCAACAACCAAGGATTCCCAAACAAGATTGCCAAGGTCGCGTAGTCACAATGGATCTACCAACCCTAGGAACAAGTCCAAACAAGTTGTAAAGCGGAAGCACAACTCAAGAAGCAAAAGGACTTAACCAAATCTTGAAGGCCCCTAGCGGACAGTCCGCGACCATACGGTGGACAGTCCGCGAGCTCGGCGGACGGTCCGCGACTCCTCGGCGGACGGTCCACAAATAGCGACCGAGCCTCCACTACCGCACCCCCGAAATTCGGACAGTCCGTGGCGCGCGGACAGTCCGGCCCTGCCTGGCGGACAGTCCGGCAAACAGCTTCCAACCGAAAACTCCAAACTCGACGGATCGAAACGACTCGTGCTCACGAACTGAAGAACACGCGTCGAACACCCGACGAATAGGAGGCTCGCGGATAGTCTGCGGGCCACAGGTGGACAGTCTGCTGGCCACGAACAGAACAGCCCGAGCTCAGAAATGTGAAGTCAACTCCACCAATCCATCCATGGATCTCCCAAACGCCTTAATGGATTGAGACAAGATTTGGGGAAGATGTGAAGCATCCCTAGGGGATGCTATGCCCCAAAACTTGAGCCTTCAAACCAACTAAATCGCCGGGAATCGATCACGAACCGAGATCTACCCAAAAGCTAGGGTTCCACCCGAAATCCTCAAATCCAAAGCCAAATTCGGAGTTTGTGGGGTCAAGATCAAGCACAAAGATGCACAAGACATCTATCCATGATCCCCACAAGAAAATCCGACCCAAACACCTCAGAATCGGAGGAACAAGCCGCGCACGAAAATCTAACGAAAATAGCCCGAAAAAGACACGAAAATCACTCGAGCCACAAGAAGGAAATCGACGCAACCATGAAAGCTTCCATACACTCGGAGGTCAGATTCTCTACAAAATGGTGAAGAAAATCCAAGCCTATGGAGTAGGGAAATGAGAAGCAGTCCGGCTGAATGGTTTGCCCAGAAACCCTAGAGCTATATATATGAGTCCCTCTGGGTTGGGCAAATGACCAAGCTACCCCTAGCACTTAAATTGAGATACAAAACCCTCAGGGTCTATATGGTCAAGTAGCACTCCTCTTCATCGGGCGGCCACGCCTTCGCCGCAGTCCGCGTCCACCTGACGCAAGCCCTCGGAGGCCCCGCAAGGCTAAGACCTTTCGCGCTCGCTCTTCACCTACACCAACACGGACCAAGCCGCAACCTGCACCTGCAATACTCGCCCAAGAGTCAGTCCATACCACGTTGTCAATCACTCATCACAGCCAGGAGCGACCATCCACCGGTCCTCAGGCATCTTCGGCAGCCACAGGAAGTAGAGGCCAAAATTCTGGCAGAGTCCCACCACCTCAGTCTATATGTTCATTGCACGACATCAACAAAGGGCACTGGTCTTATGAATGCAGAACTTTACTTCGGAAGAAGCAGATTGAAGAAGATAAGAAGAGAATAGCGCAGAGTCAAGCGAAGACAGTCAATCACATGTCCTTAGTGGCACCTTCGATGGCTCATAGTTCAATGCAAAATTGGCAACCATACATTGCACAACCATGCTTCCAGCAAATGCCATTCCCACCACCACCGATGTTCAACCCAAACATGATGCAACTACAGCAACAAAGCACCGCGTCATGTCAGCCAAAACCAGAGCCCGCTCACCAGGCACCTTCGCAGGCCAATCAAAACAGAGACGATGAAGATCGCTACCGAAGAATGAACATAAACAATGCTATCACAGGCGGGTGCAATTCACCTGAACATCTGACGAAGAGACAGAAAAAAGATCAGCAAAGAGAAGTGTGCCATGTATGCGCAGGAAAAGTCATCAAAACAGAGTGGTCACACATTCCAATCACTTTCACAGAGGTAGATCTCAAGCTGAAGAAGTATCCCCATGAAGATCCTCTAGTCATCAGAGCAGTGCTGGGAAAGAACACAAAATACTTGTTGGGCAATGATGTGGGAGGCATCTTGGTAGACAACCGCAGTTCCACAAACATCATAACTTACGAGTTATTCAAGAGGATGGAGTTCAGAGACGACCAATTGCAGAAAACTTCGAAGCCGTTATATGGCTTTGGTAACAAGAAAGTCGAGGCTCTAGGAACAATTGAAATGAACATAAGTCTCGGAACAGGAGAGCTGATGAGAACAGAGATGGTGACCTTCGATGTAGTTGACATCCCATATGCATACAAAGCTATCTTCGGTAGGGGAATCATAAACAAGTTTGCAGCAGTGATACACATGCCATTCTTGGGTATGAAGATACCAACCAGCAACGGCATACTCACAATATATGGAGATCAGGAAGATGCACAGGATAGAGAATACAATGTAGGCAGGAACCAGAAACTAGTACACGTAGTTGGAAACAGCGAAGACACAATAGAAAGCGAAGAAGAAGATGAGCCCGAAGAGCTCGAAATGAAGAAAAGGCTTTGCCAGGACGAAAAGAGAAGAATGCAACCCCATGAACACATGAAGAAGGTGCGTCTTTGCGAAGACGTTCATGAAAAACTGGTCACCATAGCAAGGGGGATGACCGAAGAAGAGGAGAATGCTTTGATCACATGCCTCTACAACAATCAAGATGTATTTTCCTGGAGCAAAAGAGATCTTAAGGGAGTGCCTCGCGAAGTGATAGAGCATGCACTGCACCTAGATCCAAAGATCCCACCGAAGAGACAAAATCTCAGAGTCATCTCACCTCAGAAAGAATTGGCAGCGCAAAGCAAAGTAGAAAAGCTGTTGGATGCTGGGGTCATCAGAGAAATACAGTTCACAACCTGGCTTTCAAACATAGTGATAGTACCGAAGAAGAATGGGGGACAGAGAATGTGCATTGATTTCACCCTTCTGAACAATGCTTGCCCAAAAGATGACTACCCATTACCAAGAATCAATCTGTTGGTGGATGCAGCAGCAGGATGTGAGAGAATGTCTCTGTTAGATTCCTTCTCTAGATATCATCAAATCAGGATGAAGAGGGAAGACGAAGACAAAACAAGTTTCATAACGCCTTTTGGGGTATACTGCTTCATGAGAATGCCCGAAGGCCTGCGCAACGCTGGCCCAACATTTAATAGAATGGCGCAACTGAGGAGAAATGTATCAGCTTATGTAGACGATGTTGTCATACACAACAAAAAGAAAGAACATCACATCGAAGATCTCAGAGAAACCTTTGCGAACTTAAGAAAATACGGCCTTATGCTAAACCCAGAAAAGTGCATCATCTGGGTATCCACGGGAAAATTGTTGGGCTGCATGGTGTCAAAATCAGGCATATAAGCAAATCCAGAGAAGATAGAGGCAATAAGAAACATGAGAACACCACAGACAAAAAGAGATATTTAGAAGCTCACTGGAAGAATAGAAGCATTGGGTCGCTTCGTAGCGCGATCGGCGGAACGAAGCTTACCATTCTTCAAGCTGTTGTCTGCGAAGGACAAGATCAGCTGGGGTCCCGAAGAGCAAGAGGCATTTGAACAGTTTAAATCTTACTTGGAAAATTTGGCAGTGTTAACAAGTCCAGGAGACAAAGCAAAGCTGTTGTTGTATATTGCAACTTCAGCCAGTGCAGTAAGTGCAGCCCTAGTGGAAGAAAAATACGAAGAAGGGCATCTCAAACAAGTACCAGTATACTTCGTCTCCGAGGCCTTATCGGGAGCGAAAAAATTCTATTCTGAACTCGAGAAGATGACATACGCAATGGTTGTTGACAGTCGTTAAGTCCCTATTTTCGACCCTCAACTTTGAACAAATTTCACTCCATCAAAGCTTGCATCATAGCTGTGGGGTTATAAACTAACGGATTCCACGAGCTTTGGTGAATATTTGGATGCAGGTCATAATGAGACATCATAGCACAAATAAAGCATCTTAACAAACAATGTCAAATGCTTAGTTTGATAGCACTATTGCGAAGTTCTTGTCGAGATGATCGAAATGGAGTTTTGGTTCACCCAATTCGGAGTCTGGATGCAGAAATTATGTCTCACGGAAGATTGTGACACGAGACATGTCGGGGGTACGTGCGGCCGAACCTAGTAGGTTCGGCCGGACCTATCAACCTCCTCCGATAAACACCAAACTTTGCCAAAGGCCTCTACACTTAGCATAATATCCAAGGGGGCCAAGTCCATGGACCAGACACCTACTAGGTCCGGCCGCACCACCCAAAATCCTCCTCTCGGGTCCACGGCACCAACAATCCCACAAACACACCTTGGATCGATGAGATACACCGGTGAATGGTCGGTTTGATCAAAAGGCTATGGTTGGAAGCACTTCGATCGATGGACCCACACTTAACCGCCACAACCGCCATCAAGGAGTGATCCTGGACGTCCCTCAACACCGTCGGTGCATCACACGACAATTGAGTAGGACCGGCCGCACCTCTAGGTACGGCCGCACCTATCAAACCCTAGGATTTCGCTCCACCGACTTGGGAACCAACCTAGGAGTGTTGATTAGGGCCGTGCATGATCAAAGGCGGCAAATCATAGGGCCGGCCGCACCTGGAGATACGGCCGCACCTCCTTGCTCGTCACTACAGCTCCTTCTCACCTACAAGTACCCCCTCCTGCAGTTACCGACCCAGAGGGCCTATATATAGAGCCTGACACCTCATAGAAGGACACAAGCGATTAGAAGCAAGTGGCGGAGCCCGAAATAAGTTAGTATTCAGAGAGTAGGGAGAGAGAGTTGAGTGTTGGAGTAGAAGCCGAAGTGTCGGTCTTCTTCCCCTAGTGTTGGAGTAGAAGTCAGAGTGTCGGTCTTCTTCCCCTTCCTCGGCGGGTGCGGTACAACTACGGTCGTCCACGCCTGGGATATTTTGTAAGTTCAGATTCGTGAGTAACTAAGTCTCAAGTCATTTCATCTTTCGCTCTTAGGTTCTTCGATTGCATTTAGTAGTTTCTACTTGTTGTGATTGCTTTGCTTTGAATTCGAGTAAAGTAGTGCTTGGTTAGTGTAGACGTGGTGTCTAGGCTTTCCAGTACCTTGGAATCCTTCCCGGTTCAACGGAATAGTTGTGGTACCCTAGGGAGGTGACAGCTCCGGACGGGCTTTGTAGTCCACCACGTTAGTTCCGGCAGGTAGGAGTTACGACATCAGAGCCCCCTTCTCATCCCTTTCCGTGGCTCTTTTCCCTCTGGCCCCGACGAGCGACAAGTTTTGCCTTGATTCTATCCATGACTCTCACGAGTCCCAAACTTCATCAGCTATGCCCTCTCTACCCGAAATCTACCCTTACATTTCTATCCTTCGTCACCATATCCCCCGGACGAATTAGTTCAGGTTCACAACACTTCTCGTTCCCCGTGGAAATCGATACCTTGGAATACTCCCGGGTGAAAGCTACAACGGTATCCGTGCGCTTGCAGATCTATCTGTGATCGTGTAGTATACCAACAGGCTTTCTGGCGCCGTTGCAAATCTAGTAACGTCGTAAGAAGTGCCAACAAGCTTTCTAGCGCCGTTGCCGGGGAAGGGTAGCTGTTCTGATCCCGAACCTAGTTCGTCCGTGTATCACCCCATTTATCACATGGATTCCAATCCAACCCTTTTCGATTTAGCCGCTCCAAAGGGCGATCATTTGGAGCATCCACCTTCATCACATTCCATGAAACATCAATCTATGAGCTACGTCCCGGCTTCATAGCTATGGTCCGAGAGCAAAGCTTCTCCGGAGATAAGGATGAAAGTCCTTATTCCCACCTGCGTGAGTTCGAACAACTTTGTTCGTGTCTTGTGATCGCAGGAATGAGTCAAGATACCTTGAAATGGAAACTCTTTCCGTTTTCATTAACGGGGAGAGCAAAACAATGGTATTCGCTTAGTGTGAGAAGTATGGAGGGGGACTGGGAAAGTTTACGAAAGGCTTTGTACCTAACATTCGTCCCGACTCCCCAAGTAGTGAAACTGCAACGAGAGGCCATCTATTTTGAGCAACGGAAGACCGAATCTCTAGGAGCCGCATGGGCAAGATTTACAAAAATCGTAGATTCTGGTCCAGACCTTGGTATCGCAGAGCCTGCTCTTTTGCAACATTTTCGCGATGGTCTTGGACCAAAGTCAGCAATTTTCTTAGACTCTTCTTCCGGCTGATCTTTTACTCATCTCACCTTGTCTGAGTGTAAGGACATTCTAACAAAAATCCTTCAAAATACCCCTTACACGGGAGTTTATGATGAATTCCCAGATGAGGAAGAGATCACTCAGGAGGAGCACATGCCAAATACTCTCACAGAACCGAAACCCATAGAGGAGAAACCCACTAGCACCTTTTTGCATGAAGAACCACTCCTCTATCCCCATGTGCCCAGCTGATTACTCGTATGACTTCGACCAGGAATCAACATACTCCGATTCACTCTCTGAAATAGAGTTTATAGAGGAGGAACCTATACTAGAAAAATTCATATCCACAGACACCCATCCTCCTCTTACCAAAACTTGGTTCACAGGGGAACCATTCCAACCTTATCGAGAGTTCGATCACCCCTCGTGTGACTTCGTCTATGAATACTATGATGAGTTATTTGATAAACATTGGACGGAGAAATCCTTCCCGAGAAGGGAAAGAGACTCAACACACGAGAGAGAATTAGTCAACTTACCCAACCCAGGAGAGGTAAAAAGACGGAAAGAAAAGTTGGAATACATCTCCGCAATCAGTAGCCGGGAATGGTTGACAGAAGCAGAAGGCATGGATCAAGTAATCCAGCTATATCCTGAGCTAAAGTCACTCTCATGCCAAGTAGGAAACCTCTCTTACCAGGATGTGTTCTATGACCCTAGGGTCGATATCAATATCATTACTAAATCCTTAGTATTAGAGGCCTTTCCCGACGAACCCCTCTCTTTCTCTCAGAAGCGTCTCCAATGGATTTCAGGTCAAACCATAGAGACGGAGGGAATCCTTAGAGTCGTCCAAACAAAGATTGGAGAGTATGGGATCTTCCTAGATTATCATATCTTTGACATCCCAAAAGGAGATCCACCCTTCATTCTCATCGAAAGACCCATTGAAGGGGTACTGAGTAGTGTGCTCGACCATGAAAAGCAGCCATATCATCTTGAGGTTCGAGATACACATCTCCAATGTCATAGACCTGAGGTTAAGAAAGAACATGTGTGGTCTATGGACATTCTTGAGGTGTCGACACTGGATTCTCAAAATAGACTCGAGCATGAAGGTTTTACACTAGAGGGATCACAAATCCCATGCTCACATCAAAAGTTTCCAGAGTTATCAAGCCCCATTACCAATGACCTTTACGAAACCTACAACCTCCTCATTTTCCTTGTGCATGCTAACTTTGAAAGGAAGGTTGTAGATGCTTTTGTTTACCATAAACATTGCAAATTTTGTGGTCATTTTTTTGGTACTAACCTTGCAGCTAGAGCTATGATGGTTTCATCATCTCGATAGGCTGCAAGATGAAGATCTCCAATGGTCGAGCTTATGACCCAAAACAAAGCACTATCAGGAGATAGCCCGAATAATCATTTAGATTTCCTTTTCAAATAAAAGCAAGAGCATCTCTTTAGGATTAGTCGTCCTTCGGGTATTTTTGGTCACTAACGTTTTAGGTGGAGATTGAAAGGACCGATGGATAGGCAATGCCTAAAAACATGAGAGCTACACCAACTACAACACCAAGGTAATTCAGGGAGAGAAAGTATTACGAAGGAAGCTTGAACTCCGCACACTTGAGTTGTGTTACCTAGCAATGCAAACTCCAAGTGTGGGGGAGATATGTGAGTATCCCGAGTAAGTTTCTCTCATACTAAATCTTATTTTGGTTTGAAGATGGTGTTGGTTCTTGCATCTTGCTCTCTTAAAAAAACACAAAAATATTTGAATTTGAATAAAGGCTTCCTAGCTCTTCAGCTAGCAGAGCCTCCCTTTTTGTTTCCATCTTTTTCTTTGAATAATAACACCAGGTACAAGAGCAAGTGTGGGGGAGATTTCTCAGGCTCGTCGAAACACAAAATTGAGATCTCCCGCCATGGTGCTGCACAACACTGACTACGCTGATCGACGAGGGATGAGGTAAGTGCACTAGAGCAAGTCGGTCGCCCCTGTGGTTTGGCCGAATCACCATCTGTCTACCTCATTCCCCACTTTCTCCAAGAGCGATGGTATGTGCACCCCTACCTATCTACTTTTGGAAATCATGAGTTTAAATGAGCTTTAAATCTGATCATGTAAATCAAACTCAATTGAATCCTCATGCACCCAATGCTCGACATGTTTCATATGGTTGGCTTGCATAAGTTTTATTCCATACTTATTATCTTGATGCTTGTGAACAACATATCTTTAGGAAACCTTGCCCATCTAAGTAGTTGATGTTTGAGATATGGTCCGATGAAATGATCTTTGCTCCAAATGTTTGAGTGCTTTGGAAATTTATTTGAAAATTTTGAAAACCCTTTGCGAAGCTCCTCTTTGATATGCCAAGTCCTACCAGAGCCATATGATGAGACATCTTGAAAACCTTATACACATATGCTACTTGTCATTGCATTGAGCTTTGTCAAAATGTTGTGACCCTTGTGAGAATTCTTTTCATGCTTTCATGATCAAGATACACGTACACGCCAACATCCTCCTTGCTATGCTCAGTTGAGAGCTAGCATTGTACGATCTATCTATTCCACAAATAAAGCTCCACACTATGTGTTGATCTCTCTCTCTCTCTCTCCAAGTTAATATTACAAAAGAGGCATGGCTATAGAAAAAAAAAATGGACACATGAAGGTCCAAGTGCAAAAAAAAAAGGAAAAAAAAGTTGGACACATGAAGGTCCAAGAAAAAAAAGAAAGAGAAAAGATAGCCATGTCCACAAAAGAGTTAAAGTAGAGAGAGAGGATCATGCAAAATGGAGTTACAACAAATCAGATGGTAGTAACTAGCACCCATTCCAGGCCTAGTGTACACCTTACCATCATCACAACGTTCAATATACATATGGTAATATCTAGCACCCATTCTGGGCCTAGTATCCACCTTACCATATCCATCATATCCCTACACATGCACATCTTGATCTGATTGTATGATTTGATTTTCTCCTTGGATCCGGTTTTTGACTTTGCAATACATGTGATGCAAGTATGCCTCATCTTTATACCCTACCCTAAGCTCCATATATAGCCATAATTAGAAGTAGTGATGAGGACATGGCACCCATGCATACGGCCATGATGGGAGCATGGCATGGAGAAGAAGGAGTCCAAAGAGGGTGTCCAAGTCAACGAGGAGGTTCAAGGCTAATCCGGTTCGAGTCCCCAAGGTGGAGACCCAAATCAATTCAAGTTCGAGTCCAGTTCGGAGTCCAGGAGCAGCGTGCAATAAAAACGACGCCCAGATCGCATACGAAGTCGGTTTTGGACGTTCTATATATGGTTGGAACCGGAATTTCATAGAGCTTCCAATGGCACTGGTCTCATGCCAAAATTCATCCTGAGTCAACGGGAATCGTCGAAACAAGTTGACGTCCAGAATCTGCCAAAGTGCTGCGTCGCCGGTTTTGTTGGGCTTTAGGCCCAAGTTGAGGGCGCCCCCTCCTAGGTCGCCCCCAACCCTAGGACGCCCCCTTTCTCATATATTCAGTAGCCGTCATCTTAGAAACTTGGGTTTTGCTTAAGTCATTCTGTCAAGAACAGTTCGCCGCTCGATCGGTTTGTGAGACCCCAACTTGTGAGCTTAATCATTCATCTGCAATTTTCCAGATTGTGTTTCTTTCTTGTTCTTGCTTGTGTCTTTCGATTCTCAGGCAAGGATTAGCCCTCGTGGCGAGGTCAATCGTGCAGTGCATGGTTGATAACCAGAGGAGAAGTGGTGCTGCGATTGCGGGGTTCTAGTCGTGTTGATTGGAAGCCGGATCGTTTGTGTGACATCTCCACCAAATCGATAGCTATCTCCACCTGACGGAAGATCGGGAACCCACGTCCCCATCAAGTGGTAATCAGAGACTCAGGTATCACCGTCAGGCTTACCCTAGTTTTGAGTGTTTTCGCCTTCGTCCCATAGTCCACAAAAAGCTTACAAAAAATTTCCGCTGTCCTACAACCCTAGTTTTTAGCCTCGCAATTTCGTTTTCAGATTGCTTTGTTGAGTTTGTGTCCGTGTTCGAGTCTTGTTGCTGGTTTAGGTCGTGTTTATCATCGTAGTTCAACCGCGCCGTCGCTGTTTTGTTTCCGCCGCTAGCCCATCCACCTTTTCCAGATTACAAGTCGAGCCACCACATCACTCGACTTGCCCTCGCTAGCCGCCTTGTGTGAATTCCTGCCACGCCAGCCATAGATAGGTTGCAAACCGCCTTTGTGCCCCTCCTTGATTCATAATCTTGCAATACCTACGGCTTATACCAGGGAGGATTGTGCCCCTGCGTTCCATAGCCACCGCTGCGTTTCCTGCCGATTTGTGCCTTTTGGAAAACATAGGTTGAGTGACCTTCCATAAAACAGGCATAACTTTTCGCTCGGTGCTCCATTTTGGCTCAAATTTTTACAGGAGCTTGGCAACGAAAAGTTGCACATACGATTGACCAACTTTGTTGGTTTCGCCGTTCTCAAAAAATTCAAAAAAAATCAGGAAGAAAAAGAAAAAAATCATTTACTCGTTTCGAGGGATTTCTGAAAAAGTTCCAGAATTTCCCTAGGCCGCAATACACCTTTGTTTCAGGTGATTTTTCTTGTGCTTCCATCTTTGTTGATTTTAGTTCAGTGGTAAAAAATTTGGCCAAAGATCAACTCGTTTGCTGGTACCCCTTTGGTAGCGCCCGTTTTTTATTTCTACTAGTGCTGAAAAACTGCTCTATTTACAGAACTGCCATTCTGCTAAGTTCTTTGAGTGTTGTCCATCGTTCCTTGTTATTTTTACCTTGTTGTGCTACGATAGGACCCGTCTTAGCCAGCAATTGTGACTTGTGCCTTGGACACTTATTGAACTTCGCTAATCTGCATTCGATATTTGCTAATCCTTCATATTCTGTTTTTGGCCTCCCAAGCTCCACATATTTTCTTCTGATCAATACAGCTTTGACCTTGCAATCGCGGTTTCACTTCCCTATTGGTAAGTATCACGAACCAGCCTCCGATTGTACCATCATTTGCTTTGTATTTCGTCAGACACTTGTAAGAGCTTGGTAAGACACGATAGAGTGTGTTCCTGTGTTCCACCTGAGAGGAGCGTGTAGTGAGATTATTAGGGATAACCTTCACCGTTTGTGTTGTTTTTTTTTCTGTCTTCTGGCCATGACAGGTTCTTCATATCCACCAACATACAATGGTGTGGGTGCTGATGCATACATGGAGTGGGAAATTGCCATCGAAGAAATTTTTGCTACTCGTTTTATGTGTCCAAGGAGGAAGGTAAAAAATGCAGCTAGTGTTTTGCGACACTCAGCTTTAACTTGGTGGGAGTCTTTAAATAATTCTGATAAACCTCAAACTTGGAATGATATGAAAATTCTTATGAGAGAAACTTTTGTTCATCCACCTTCTACATTAAATTCATATGATGAGGTGAATAATTTAGAGGATCAGTCCATTGTTGTATCTCTTGCTCCACCTAACCTTTTGCAGGATTCTAAACAAAAGCAAGAGGGCAAGGATGACATGGAAGAAAATGAGGAGCTCACATCCTCATGTGAAAATTCAGAACCATCACTTCACAATGCAACTAATACTTCTGCTAAGAAGACAGGTAATGAGCATGGTGCTATACTCACAGAAGGTGAGAATTGTCATAATATGCTGAATTTTTCCACACACCATGCTATCCAAGAGCAATTGTTAGTGGAACCCTCTCTAGATTTATCTATGTCACATGATGATTTGCTTGATATTTCTTGTGATAAAGATGAATTGTTTGAAAATACTTCAGTTTTACATGTTTTGGAACCAAACACTTCTGCTGAAAATAAACATGTTATTCCTATTGCTAGTGCACATGATGAGCAAAAATTGTTGTCTTCTTTACATACTTTGGGTTACATTGAATTTGATGATTTGTGTAATCTAGATTGTTTAGAAGAGAGAATTTTTGCATATGCTAATTTGCCATGGTTGTCTAGACATTCATATCATGTTATTGGCAAATATAACTCCAAGGGACAATATATGGTACATCGGGTTTACATTTGTCCAAATCTGAATTCTTCTTTTGTTGTGCAAGATTGTCATCGATTAGAGGGCTGTAATAAAAATAATAATGTCATGCCATATTCCTCTAACTCTGTTTTGGATAAACAAATTGAATCTAAAGAAGGGGAGCATATACTTTTTGTTGGTACTAATCTTTTGCAGGATAGCACTGATAAACAATTTGTGTCTTTCAATAACGAAGTCTCCAGAGTTGCTGACACTTTTATGCGACATGACATGATACACAACTGGAAACATGGTCACATTCCCCCTCACAAATATTTCAATTCCATTTGTTTTCGCAACCCCGTTCTCCTTTGTGCTTGGCAGGACCAGTTGAGCGAACAATTGGCGCCGAGGACGGCTTTTCGTCAAGAAGGGGAGGATGATGAGGACATGGCACCCATGCATACGGCCATGATGGGAGCATGGCATGGAGAAGAAGGAGTCCAAAGAGGGTGTCCAAGTCAACGAGGAGGTTCAAGGCTAATCCGGTTCGAGTCCCCAAGGTGGAGACCCAAATCAATTCAAGTTCGAGTCCAGTTCGGAGTCCAGGAGCAGCGTGCAATAAAAACGACGCCCAGATCGCATACGAAGTCGGTTTTGGACGTTCTATATATGGTTGGAACCGGAATTTCATAGAGCTTCCAATGGCACTGGTCTCATGCCAAAATTCATCCTGAGTCAACGGGAATCGTCGAAACAAGTTGACGTCCAGAATCTGCCAAAGTGCTGCGTCGCCGGTTTTGTTGGGCTTTAGGCCCAAGTTGAGGGCGCCCCCTCCTAGGTCGCCCCCAACCCTAGGACGCCCCCTTTCTCATATATTCAGTAGCCGTCATCTTAGAAACTTGGGTTTTGCTTAAGTCATTCTGTCAAGAACAGTTCGCCGCTCGATCGGTTTGTGAGACCCCAACTTGTGAGCTTAATCATTCATCTGCAATTTTCCAGATTGTGTTTCTTTCTTGTTCTTGCTTGTGTCTTTCGATTCTCAGGCAAGGATTAGCCCTCGTGGCGAGGTCAATCGTGCAGTGCATGGTTGATAACCAGAGGAGAAGTGGTGCTGCGATTGCGGGGTTCTAGTCGTGTTGATTGGAAGCCGGATCGTTTGTGTGACATCTCCACCAAATCGATAGCTATCTCCACCTGACGGAAGATCGGGAACCCACGTCCCCATCAAGTAGGATAAGGAAAGGCAAGTCTAATGCCTTGGTGAGGATTATACACATTGAGTGATTTGAGAGAATCAAATGAGGAGCCAAGCAAAGTTTATTTTGAAAACTTATTAAAAAAAATCCCAAGCTACTTGACATGAGGAGTAGAAATGATTTGATTCAAGGTCGTTCCATTCCTTAACTACCCAAGATGGCATGATAGGCACTTCAAAGTTCACAAGTGCAAGGTATGGTTCGGAATATCCCTTATGCTCGCTTCATACCATTGAAAATTTTTGTTTTCACCTTGGTCCTTAACCTTTACTCGAGGATGAGCAAAGGGCCAAGTGTGGGGCTGTGTTGACAGTCATTAAGTCCCTATTTTCGACCCTCAACTTTGAACAAATTTCACTCCATCAAAGCTTGCATCATAGCTGTGGGGTTATAAACTAACGGATTCCATGAGCTTTGGTGAATATTTGGATGCAGGTCATAATGAGACATCATAGCACAAATAAAGCATCTTAACAAACAATGTCAAATGCTTAATTCGTGTGCACGGGCCCGAGTAATTGGCCCTGAAAGTGGCGCCTGGAGTGTGTCCGCTGGTGGCGCCGGAGATGGTGCTGCTGGTGTATATGTACTCGTGTCGGTGTTCATGTCTTCATCAACTGCTGGTGTAGATGTACTCGTGTCGGTGTTCATGTCCTCATCAGAACCTAGTAGGTTCGGCCGAACCTATCAACCTCCTCCGATCAACACCAAACTTTGCCAAATGCCTCTACACTTAGCATAATATCCAAGGGGGCCAAGTCCATGGGCCAGACACCTACTAGGTCCGGCCGCACCACCCAAAATCCTCCTCTCGGGTCCACGGCACCAACAATCCCACAAACACACCTTGGATGGATGAGATACACCGGTGAATGGTCGGTTTGATCAAAAGGCTATAGTTGGAAGCACTTGGATCGATGGACCCACACTTAACTGCCACAACCGCCATCAAGGAGTGATCCTGGACGTGCCTCAACACCGTCGGTGCATCACACGGCAATTGAGTAGGACCGGCCGCACCTCTAGGTACGGCCGCACCTATCAAACCCTAGGATTTCGCTCCACCGACTTGGGAACCGACCCAGGAGCGTTGATCAGGGCCGTGCACGATCAAAGGCGGCAAATCATAGGGCCGGCCGCACCTGGAGATACCGCCGCACCTCCTTGCTCATCACTGCAGCTCCCTCTCACCTACAAGTATCCCCTCCTGCAGTTACCGACCCAGAGGGCCTATATATAGAGCCTGGCACCTCATAGAAGGACACAAGTGATTAGAAGCAAGTGGCGGAGCCCTACATAAGTTAGTATTCAGAGAGTAGGGAGAGAGAGTTGAGTGTTGGATTAGAAGCTGGAGTGTCGGTCTTCTTCCCCTAGTGTTGGAGTAGAAGCCGGAGTGTCGGTCTTCTTCCCCTTCCTCGGCGGGTGCGGTACAACTATGGTCGTCCACACCTGGGATATTTTGTAAGTTTGGATTCGTGAGTAACTAAGTCTCAAGTCATTTCATTGTTCGCTCTTAGGTTCTTCAATTGCATTTAGTAGTTTCTACTTGTTGTGATTGCTTTGCTTTGAATTCGAGTAAAGTAGTGCTTGGTTAGTGTAGACGTGGTGTCTAGGCTTTCCAGTACCTTGGAATGCTTCCTGGTTCAACGGAATAGTTGTGGTACCCTAGGGAGGTGACAGCTCCGGACGGGCTTTGTAGTCCACCACGTTAGTTCCGGCAGGTAGGAGTTACGACATCAGAGCCCCCTTCTCATCCCTTTCCGTGGCTCTTTTCCCTCTGGCCCCGACGAGCGACAAGTTTTGCCTTGATTCTATCCGTGACTCTCACGAGTCCCAACTTCATCAGCTATCCCGTCTCTACCCGAAATCTACCCTTGCATTTCTATCCTTCGTCACCATATCCCCCGAACGAATTAGTTCAGGTTCACAACACTTCTCGTTCCCCGTGGAAATCGATACCTTGGAATACTCCCGGGTGAAAGCTACAACGGTATCCGTGCGCTTGCGGATCTATCTGTGATCGTGTAGTATACCAACAAGATTTCTGGCGCCGTTGCAAATCTAGTAATGACGTAAGAAGTGCCAACAATGGTAATGGCGGCAAGAAAGCTAAAGCATTACTTCCAGAGTTACTCAATCACAGTACCCACATCATACCCTCTTCGCGAAATACTAGAGAACAAAGAATCTTCGGCGAGAATAGGAATGTGGGCTACAGAGTTATCTCAATATGCAATAGAGTTCACGGCAAGAACAGCCATCAAGTCACAACTCCTAGTAGACTTCATCGCAGATTCGACCCCTAGTCAAGGCGAAGAAGTGAAAGAAGAAAAGCCAGAAACACCATGGGTGATGTATTGTGATGGAGCTTATTGCCATGATGGAGCTGCATCTTCGGCAGTTTTAATGTCACCATCAGGCATAAAGATGAGATATGCTGGGAGACTGGACTTCGAAGGCAAAACAAACAATGTGGCAGAATACGAAGGATTGTTATTGGGGCTTCGTAAAACAAGAGCAATAGGAGCACGAATAGTGGTCATAAACACAGATTCAGAACTCATCACAAGGCAGATTGGCAAGACATACAAAGCAAAACATGATGAAATGGCAAAATACTTGAAAACTGTACGAGGCATGGAAAAATTCTTCTTTGGCTTTACCATCAAGAAAATACCAAGAGATCAAAACAATGAAGGAGATATGCTAGCGAAGGCAGCAACACAGAAAGAGCCATTACCGCCAGATGTCTTCTACGAAGTCCTGAAGTGCAAGTAAGTTGATTGCGACGAAGCACCAGTGAGATAAGTCAATGCGATAGCCAGCAAAGACTAGAGGTCTTCGATCATGGCATTTCTGAAAGGACACTACGAACCACAATCAAGGGAGGAAAGCAAAAGAATGGCCTTGAGAGCGAGGTCATATGAAATAAGAGGAGACAACTTATACAAAAGTGGAGTGTGTGCACCATTATTAAAATGCATCTCCACAGAAGAAGGGCGAGATCTGTTGCAGCAAATTCATTCAGGAATGTGCTCATCTCACATCGGAACAAGAAGATTGGTTGCGAAGGCATTCCGCCAAGGATTTTATTGGCCAACGGTAGTTCGTGACGCCGAAGATATAGTGCAAAGATGCGACAATTGCCAAAAGCACTGCAACTACACAAAAACTTCTCCCTATGAGATACAGTTATTACCACCAATTTGGCCCATCGCAAGATGGGGGATAGACATAGTGGGACAGTTACCAACAACACCAGGCAACTACAAGTATGCAATAGTGGCAGTGGAGTATTTCTCAAAGTGGATAGAGGCAAGGTATCGTGTGCAGGTTTGGAGTCCCCTACGAAGTAACAGTGGACAATGGCAAATAGTTTGACAGCACAGATTTTAGAAGGTTTTGCTTCAACTTGGGCACTAAGTTATGCTTCGCCTCAGTATATCACCCAAAGTCCAACAGAGCTGTAGAAACGGCCAACAACATTATCTTCACAGGAATCAAAAAGAACCTGACCAGAATGGCTGGGGGGAAATGGGCCGAAGAGCTACCTAGAGTTGTATGGTCTCACAACACAACTACTTCTAGAGCCACAAATTTCACACCCTTCAGATTGTTGTACGGAGAAGAAGCGGTCATTCCCGAAGAGGTCAAATTGGGGTCATTGAGAGCCGACTAAGAGCCACAAATCAAAGAAAACACAAATTTGGCAATTGATACAAGAGAAGAAGACATGCTTTAAGCACTAAGTAACATAGAAAAATATCAAGACGAAACGAGAAAGTGGAGAAACAAGAAAGTCCATGAGCAAAAGATATCCAAAGGGGACATGGTTCTCCGAAGAAAAACAAGAGGCGTAGGAAAATTGGAAGAGAAGTGGGAGGGTCCATTCTTAGTATCAGAAACAAGGCAGGGGGCTTACAGATTGCAAACCCTAGAAGGAGAAGAGGTTCTTTACTCATGGAATCAGCACAAGTTGCAGAAGTACTGGCTCTAAGAATAAGTGTATAATTTACTAGGTTCCAACATTTTTTAGTTTCTCTTCATTTTCAGCTTTTGTAATCTTCGTTTCAACTTCTTTTGCACTTTCGACTTTTGTAAATACGTAGTGGAGTCCATACTCTTTTCCTCGCTGGGAGAGTCTTCAGTGATCTCACAATGAGAACACCGAAGATGCGAGGTTTTTAACGAGGCGGACTTGTGTAATATCCCCTTGAGAAATATAACAAGGGCTCCCCAAAAACACCATCTTTATCTATCATTAGTCCCGAAGTAACAATCATCCGAAGAAGATCGTTTCTTTCGGGAAAATATTGCAGAAATAAGTGAACACATGCGCCTTGCTCGGTGAAGACAAGTCGCATTTAGTTCACTTAGGAAAAATATGTGAAAAAAGAGAAGGCGCATGTGAACACTATTCTGCAAAGGTCGCGAAGATGTTAAGGAACATGCAACAATCTGTCCCAAAGAGGAGTGCATGATTCGCTTAAAGGCCCATTTTTCCGCGAACAAAAAGTCTTCGGCGGTCAATGCACAAAGCCCCTCAGTAAAATACTATAGGGATAAGTCGACTCGTTAAACGACATAGTGGCAAAATCATCCGCTTTATCACAAGAGAAGAAGCCTTCGGCGGTGAATGTGCGAAGCAAATTGCGAGGTAGGGCTGACGAGCCACCTCGAGGACACATCCTTCAGAGAACAATCGAAGTTGAGCTATCATGCCACTTCGCATACTTGAAACATGCGAGCATAAAAGGCGGGATACTTAATACATATGATTCGAATCTATCTCATCATGATACATCACATGCTAAATTAGCGAAACAAACTGCTCCAGCGGAACAACGAACCGCGAAGATTAAAATAGGAAACTAGGGGGAGGCGCTTTCAAGCGCAGTTCCCATGTTTCAATCTTCGCAAGCAGGAAAAAGAGCGAAGATCCAGAAGTATGCACAAAGAATATATAGAAGTAAACAAACGCAACATCGGGTGGTTTAAAATGTGATCTTCGCACATACGCGAGTGTAATAAAATTACGACTTACATCACTATCGAAAAGGTAGCTTACAAACACGGCATTTCAGTACAACATCATAGCTTCAACGATTACAAGCATAACGGAATACAGGCCAAAGATAAATACATCACAGCAGAGATCAGCGAGGGCGCTTGTACATATACTCATACTCCGCATCTTCGGTAAGGTCAATAACTTCGATCTTGGGGAGGACAAGGGGCTCGAAGATGAAGAAGCGTCGTCTTCGCGAGCAGGCACAACAGAAGATGGTTCAGATCCACGGATCCGGCGACGACGGGTACCATCGTGACAGAGATGGTTATGAGAATGATCAAAGACATTTTTTGCGTCGAGGTTCTTCTTCTCGTATTTTCTATCTTACGCGATGTAAAAGTATCGAAGGGTACGTCGGGGAACTTAGAGTTAAATTTGCGCCATATAGAACTAGACATAAAGTAATCACCATAGTTAATAGTTACAGGGCAAACATCTTCGGCAACCTGCACAGGATACACCTCCGGCACCTGTGCTGAGTTGCAAATGTTTCAGATGAATTGTTCACAAAATATCTCAAGGGCCCACATCGCTACAACTACACACTCCCTCACACCGCATGGGCTCCCGAAGTAATGTCGGTTGTGTAGCCTTCGTGTGGAGAGGCAGCTTGAGCAGACGGTGCAGCCGAAGATACAACAGCTAAAGAAGGATCAGCTCCTCCTCTAGAAGATGCAGCAGCGGGCGAAGGTGTGTCCACAGAACCAGACCTCGCTTGAGGGCCCTGAAACAAAGAAGAAAAAATTAGGAAAAGAGTGACAGGAAAGTACAAACTCAAAAGAGACGAAAAGGATAACAAGCATTATGAACCTTGCGAAGCACGCGCCGACCTTCGTTAACAGTTAACCCAAAGCCAAACTTCTTGAAAAATGTTTGCATAAAGTTCTTCGCTATATTCTTGGGCAAGACGGGGATCTTCTCGACTGACGTCTCAGTTGGCCAAGCAAAGTTCACATCACGAAGTTGCCGAAGATCACTCTTAGTTATGCTAGGCTCGCTGTCACCAGAAGATTTGAACAAGGAGTATATGGAGTGAGCGAGGCTTCGTGCGGCAACAGCAGCTCCGAGCTCTCCAAAAGAACGCCCAGCAGATGCAAGAGAGGCAACACCATTAGAAAGCCATTCAAATACTTGGCCTATGTACATCTCTTTAACATCATAAGGGGCTGGGGTGAGTCCATAGTCTACAAGAAGATCATGAACTTTCTTGCAAACAGGTTCCACATGACGCTCAATCTCATCGTAGTAGGTTTCATGTTCCGAAGTGAGGGTGGCATGAGATTGTCGCAGTTCATTAAGTTCAGTAACTTTAGCGTCATACAATCTTCGAAGACCTTCGGCTTTCTTCTTCTCATCTTCTGCACTAGAAGCCAAACGGCGGAGCTCAGTCAGTTGAAGTTCCAATTCAGGGTTCTTCTTAACCAGCTCATCCTTCTCCTGGGAAACTTCAAGACACTTCTTCTTCTCAGACTCCAGTGAAGAAGAGAGAGAAGTCTTTTCAGCCTGCAGGGCCTTCACAACGTCAATTTCTTTGTTAAGCGCAGTGGCAAACGTCCTCTCAGAAAGTTGTCGGGACCGAAGGTCAGCACGGCATCGGCGTTGAGCAGCACGACAAGCCAAAAAGGACTTCATACTCAGATCCTGAGCTTGATATAGAATCTCTTCTGTGCTCTCCTTGCTGAGTTCATCTTCTATGATGGGAAAGCCGAAGCTATCACCAGCCTCCTGAAGCAAGGTGCGCTCACGATCATCGCTGCAGAATTGAAGCACCTTGCGCATAGAATCGCCGAAGATGCGAGCATTAGGCTTCATGCCGAGATGCCGGGCAACAACAATGAGCGACTCATTGCTAACGAACACACCACCACTTTGAGTATCACTCTCAGTCTCTGATGAAGAGCCGTCGCTCTATTCCACTCGAGCCAAAGTTTTCTGATGTATGGCCGAAATAACTTTGCTGCTGCCAGGAAGATCAGCAGAAGAGGGTACTACAACTTCAGCAACAGAAGATGGAGGGACAGGAGCCTTGTCTTTGGCAGGTTTGGCGCGAGGAAGCACAATCTTCATCACTCTCGGGCTCAGGATCGCTGTAGTCGATGTCCAAGGGATCGGCAAGTGTAGCACCAGCAGCAGCACCAGGAGAAAGAGAGGTGATATCTATTATCTCTTCGGGACGATCAATCGAAGGAGCTTCAAGGTTGGTACCGGAGCCGACAGCAACCTCAGGAGGATTTGTCTCAGCATCACTCTTAGAGTGGCCGAACTCTTCGGGGCTTGAATAAACAACTTCGAAGGTCGCCGCGCGAGAAGTTTTCTGATATTTTGAAACAGTACGACCGGTGCCACGCCGCGGCGCTTCTTAATTGCCTTCGGGTGCACCGAAGGGGCTGCAGCTTCGGAGCTCCCTTGACCGCCCTTCTTCGCCGCAGGCTTCGCTTGCGCGGCGCAATGGCGAACGGTGACAGCACGGTCACCAGCATGAATGCTGAAGAAGAAAAAGAGACGATTGTCTCGAGTACCACCAAGGCGCTCTTGAATCTTAGCGTCTTCTTTAGAGGAGATGGGCCCAAGAATTTCATTGGCCACGCCTCAATCTCAGCAACATTGATATCTACACAACAGCATAAAAGCAAAGAATCAATATAAACTGCAAAAATAAAAGAAGATAGAAACATAAAAGAAATAAGAGGTGGTCACTGTTTTTCTCTAGCCGGAAGCTTCGGGTGAAGTCCGGAATCTTGATAGGAGACTCGAAGTCATTCCAAGCCACAACAGACCAACCGGCGCGAACAGGGAAAACCTTCGCACCAATATACTCTTCAACGAGGTCACCAGTTGCATAGGTCTTCGCCAGTTCTTGGAAAGCAGTGAGGAAAAGGCGGTCCGCATCACCATCCTCATAGGCGGTGCTGACGCCCTTAGGAAAATTCTCAAATTGAGTGCATACAAGGGGAAGCTCTTCGTCTTCAACGGTGTGGTAAAACTAGTAATGATTCCAATTCTCATCCCACTTGTTCTTATAGCAGACAACCGGAACTTCGGTATCACTACGATATTTGAAGTTCAGAGAAGCAAATTGCGCTTCTTCGTGAACTAGAGCACCATCAACGAGTCGCTCTATCTTCAAAGGTTGATGATGAACTGTATGAGCTCTGACAAAGTTAGAAGCAGTTGGAGAAACACCCATAGTCTTACAGGACCACATGTACACGCTTAGCTGAAGAACAACGTTAGGAGTAAGATGATGAAGATACATCCCAAAGTTGCGGAGAATAGAGACAATAACTCCGTCAAGGGGGAAGCGAAGTCCAGCAGTAAACAAGTCACGAAAAACCACCACTTCATTGGGACGAGGTGTGGGAGTAGTCTCAGGCCCAGGGGCTCTGCCCTTTCCTTCCTTGATGTAGCCAGAGGACACATACTCCGCCAACAAACCTTCGAAAACTTTGCTGTGACCGAAGACAAAAGTGGCCGGAGCCCTATCGACTTTAGGAGCCATCACTTCGAGGAGGTAAGGAAAACGAAGAAGGAAACTACACGAATGCAAAAGACAATAAGAAACTAAACAAAAGAAAGGGATGAAAAAAAGAGAAGGAGGAGAAGATACCAAGGAAATGAAGGCACCGAAGGTAGAGCAGAAAGCTTTAGCTCCCGCGAAGGCAGAGGTCAAGCAGCAAAGATTTTACCACGGTGAAAACAACCAAGGGCAGGGATGAATCTTATATAAACTGCCAAAGGAGGAAATCTCGGAGATCGTGTAGCGAGAAACGTGGTGAAAATCTAGGACCACCAGCATGAGGTGGCGAAAATCCCGGAGCTTCGCGGATAAACATGCAAAATAGTATAATAATAATAATAATAATAATAATAATAATAATAAAATCTGGAGACGAGCCGAAGAGGGGAGGCGCTTTGGAGCGAAACATTTTCACCCGTCACGAAGAGGTTTTGCTAGTTCGGCTCGTCCTTGGTTAAAACCCTCACTAGCAAGGGGCTGAATGTTGGGATAAATATTTCGCAACTAACCCCTCCCCTGTATCTTCGGCCCATCGGAGAAGAGCGGGACCTATTTTGGTTCTTGCTTTGGCTGTTTCAGGAAATGACCAAAAGTGTAGCCAGCGAAGGGCAGGCGAAGATGGACGAGCGAAGATGGAGCGAAGCTCAGGATCTTCGTTCGCGGGAGCGAGGTCCGGACGCGAAGGTGTGGGGAAGGAGTCGCCGCGAAGGTGCTTCAAGACAGGGCCGCACATTGTAAAAAAACGATGGCAACTGTTGTAAAGCGTAATTGTTACGGACCTATAAAAAGGACCCGACGGTAATGAAATAGGGGCGATTGGAGGGCAGCTGAGTTTCATTACACTCAGTCGAGCTTGAGTTTTTATTCTTCGGTGTCTTTAGTGTCTTTCCTTTACTTAGTTCGTTTCGACTGTTGGCCCCTCTTCGGGGAAGATTTTTATCCCAACATGAGGGTCATTCGGGTTCTCGATCTTGCCTCTCACACCACGATCAACCTCAGAGGACATAAGCTTTGAGAATAGCTTATCCACGGTGAGCGTCTCATAGTTTCTGGACTCCATGATGGCCTCCACCTTGGCGCTCCACATGGTACGATCAAGTGAGTGCAAGAGATTCAAAGCTCTGTCATGGTCATTGTACGGAAGCACGGTCACATTGTCTCTCATGTTGTTCACAATCATGGTGAATCACTGAAACATGGTGTCAACTGACTCACCGGGCAGATGAGTGAAATTCTCGTACTCGATCCGGTAAGTTGCAAACAAGCGAGCCTTCACCAGATTGTTCCTAGCATGGGCAACCTTAAGCTTATCCCAAATCTTACAAGCTAAGTCATCTGCACCCACCCTCAAATTCGGATTGGCAAAGAGCATAAAACATGTAATCCCTCGCTTGTGGCATCGTGCATATATATCCCTCGATCCTGGGGCAAGGAAGTTTATGAGATGAACATAGGTAGTGTTCTCTGTCACATCCCAAAGCAACTAACCCTTGCCACAAAGAAAAGCAGACATCCTTCTGTGGCACATCCACTAGTTCTTCCCATCGAAGTGTGGAGGACCCGAACCACTTTCCTGGCATGCCATCTTTGGATCTCAGACTGGTTAGAATCACGAAGATCCATAACCGACTCTGATACTAAGTGAAGGAGCGATTAGGTGACCAGAGGGGGGGGAGTGAATGGGAGCCGATAAAAATTTCTTCGAGAGTGAAGGACTGGAAAGGCGAACCAGAGAGGGGGGGAGTGAATGGGAGTTGATAAAAATTCTATTTAAGAACTCAGCCTATGAACCCAAGATCACTCAGAGAGCTCCGTGCACTTCAGTTGCCAAGTCCATGTAGCCACTGAAGTGCTACTGGACCATGGAGCAAGATCCACCAAGCAACTCTCAAAAACACGCAGCAGAAAACAAATCGAGCATAGCTGCTGGAGCCAAAACCAGCCAGGCCAGTTTCACAAACCGGTCAGACCGGATCTCTAGGACTTAGCCTCACACAGGCAAGGGGAAACCGGTCAGACCGGTTTGGCAAACCGGTTAGGCCGATTTTGTCCAGGAAATCCCCAATAGAACCACCAGGCCAACCTTGAGAAAAAACAAACCCAAAAACCACCAGAACTTGGACAAGGGAAGCCACTACCAAAGAAAGACTTGCTTGTTCAAAACTCTCCTCGAAGGCCCACAGATGCCCAAACTGGTCAGACCGGTTTCTGAAACCGGTCAGGCCAGTTTTGCCTGGGCAGTCAGGAAGAACTCCACCCGCGGGAAAAAACTCGACCTTCACCTCACCTCAAGTGAGACTTTGGGGATATCAGGGGTACCTCATGTGCTACCTTAGCCCAAAAGCTCAAGCCCCAAAACTCACCAAATCGAGAGGAATCGAAAGTCAACCTCCAAAACCACCTCTCCAAGAACACCACCGAAAACCACCAAATCGGAGGCGATTCCATGGATTTGGAGGGGCAAGATCACCAAGAAAAGAGGCACCACGTCCTCATGTGTGATTCCCACAACAAAACCCGCAAAGAAAGTCCTCGAAAACATTCTCACGAAAATCACAAGAAAAGGCTCTGAAAATAGCCAACAAGAAAAAATGGGAGAGGCACAAAGAACACTTGAGAAATGACGTCGAACCTTCTATACATACCATGAAAGATTCATACAAGGTCTAGCTTGCCTCCTCAACATCCATCCCTCTCTAAAGATCTCACCCTGAAGCTCTCAAGCTGGTCCTATAGAAAATCCTAAGGAAAATAGGAAGAAAACTTGGAAGCAAATGAGCTAGGGTTCCCAAATATGGCTGCCATCCTCTCTCCTCTAAGTTTATATGGAGGCAACCGAAAGACGAAACTACCCCTAATACATAAGAGAAGATACACGCACCCGAACGGCACTTTCGGAAATTATCGTTGTTGCACCATCAGACAGATGTGCATCCAATGCAACCCTTGCGATCATGCCGCATGTCCTCCACTTCGAAGCTTCCCGACGCCCTACGACCCCAAATCAGTTAGACCGGTTTAACCAACCGGTCACTCCGGTTTTGGCCTGACAGCCACGCCGAGTCTTTGGTCTTTGCTTTGTGGCTCAGCCAAGTAACCCAGTGGTTATGTGGAGAACCACTGGAAACCCCGCGGACATGGTGTGGCCTCCCGCCAATCTCCACTCATGACTTGGCCCCCACGTCATCCCGGCACGATCTTGTCTTTGAGGCTCAACAAAGGAACCATCCACGACTTCTTCTTATTGTTCTTGCCACCATGCGGCCTGCACTTCATCCCGTTGGCCACAGAGTCCCTCGAACCAAGCCTACTTGTCTGCTCCACACCTGGAGGCCCACTAGCATAGATCTTTTGTGCTTGTTCTTCACCTACACCAACATCGATCAAGCCACAACCTGCACCTGCAATACTTAGCCAAGAGTCAGTCAACACAAAGTTGTCAATCACTCATCACACCAGGAAGCGACCATCCACCGGTCCTCGAACCACACAGGTCCTCAGAGAGAAAACTGGCTAAGTCCCAATATCACAACCAAGGATTCCCACACGAACTTGCCAAGGTCACGTAGTCAAAACAAACCATCCAACACTGGGAACAAGTCCCAACTTAAAGCAATGCGGAAGCTCAACTCAAGAAGCAAAGGACTTAGGCAACTCTACCTGCCTGGGATGGACCATCTATGAAGGACATGTGGACCGTTCATCACCTATGGCGGACCGTTCCTGGGTCAAGAACGGACCGTCCGTATTAAGCACCCGAACCACCAGAAACTCAATGAGTTATATGGACCATCTGTATGGGCCCCATGGACTGTCCGTCCAGAACGGACTGTCTGAGACACAGCAACAGACCGTCTGTCAAACCTTCTTAAACTCAAAGACCCTACTCCTACAGATCAAACGACGTGACTTAAGAACTCGCGAAGAACTCGAGATGAACCCTAGGTGGACGGACCGTCCGTCAGGCGTCTAAAACGCAAGCCCGAACCTGGCCGCGAGTCCACCCCCTCCAACTCGAATACGAAACTCCCAAACCACTTGGAGCCTTGAGGCAAAACTTTGGGGAAGTGATGAACACCTCAAGGAGAGGATATGCCCCCAAAAATCTGAGCCTCTAACTCCCTACAACTCCTGGAATCAAGGATCACACGGAGGAACACCTAGAGCTCGAGTTCATCCGGAAAACCACAAATACAAGCGATCCCCAGCGTTTGAGGGGCCAAGATCATCCACAAAGAGGCACAAGGCACTCAACCATGATCCCCATAAAGAAATCCGGAGAAAAACACCCTATAATCCGATGAACAAGCGATGAATGAAAACCCCCAAAAATAGCCCCGAAAATGATACGAAAATCACCAAGAGCTAAGAGAGGGAAATCACCACAACACCGAATTCTTCCATACATCCAGAGGTTAGATTCGATACCAAAACATGGAAAATCTAGCGTATGCAGCAAAGGAATAGGAAGCAATCCGAATGGATGATTTGCCATCCAACCCTAGAGCTATATATATGAAGTCTCTCCGGTGGATGGAAATGACCACGCTACCCCAAGAACTTAAAGGAAGATACATAACCCCAGGGGCAATTTGGTCAAGTAGCGAATATTCTCATCGGGTGGCCACGCCTTCGCCGCAGTCCGCATCATCCCGACGCAAGCCCCACGATCCCGCCGCGTGTCCCCAGCATCGAAGCTTCTCAACGCGCCTGGATCCCGTCTCCCCTCGCCAAGCCTTCGGTCTTGGTTTTGTGGCTCAACAAATTAATCCGATGGTTTTGTGGTGAACTACCACAAACCCCGTGTGCAGACTCCGGTTGTGAGCCGCTATCCTGTAACGGCTCATGTCCACGACTTCGTCTTGCTTTTCATGCCACCATGCGGCCCGCACTTGATCCCGTTCGGCTACAATCTGCACCTCCAATACTCAGACAAGAGTTAGTCCACACCATGTTGTCAATCACTCATCACTAAGGAGTGACCATCCACCTATCCTTGGACGCTCCAGTCCTCAGCCACCATAAGAATAGAGAGAAGCCAAGGAAATTCACACCAGATGATCTTATGGAAAGGTCTATGTTCAAGGGAAACATCCTAAAAAGCTAACACAAGGAAATGACAACGAAATGGAGAACCATTATGTCATGTGAAAGCTAGCTTGTTTGATTTGCTAGACTATTCCAAGCTGATGCTACAACACAACCTAGATGTTATGCACATAGAGAAAAACATTTGTGAAAGCATTGTGGCAACTTTACTGTCTAATCACAACAAGTCTAAGGACACGATCGCTGCTAGACTAGATTTGGAAGACAGAGGTATGAGAAAAGAGCTTCATCTAGTGCAGGAGGGTGATTCCTTCACAAAGCCAAGGCCTCCATAAGTTCCAACACCAAAAGCAAAGATGAAGGTTTTGGAAATTCTTAGCAATGTTAATTTTCTAGATGGGTATGCCTCTAATATATCAAGATGTGTCAATATGAAGGCAAAAACATTGCACGAGCTGAAAACACATGACTGTCATACTGTTGCAGAGAATTTTACCAGTTGCCCTTTGAGGGTTGGTGAGGAAAGATGTATATGAAGCAATTGCTAAATTGGGTAGGTTTTTAGAGAACTTTGCTCCAAGACTCTAAAGGTTGATAAACTACATCAAATGAAGAAAGATATTGTAATTATCCTTTGCAAACTAGAGAAAATTTGTGCTCCTAAATTTTTCGATGTTATGGTTCACCTAGCAGTACACTTACCTGACAAGGCACTGCTTCGGGGGCCAGTTTAGTATGGTTGGATGTATCCCATAGAGAGAAGATTGGGCACCTTTAAGCGTTTCATCCGCAATAGAGCAAGACCTGGAGGATCTATTGCAGAGGCATACACTACATAGGAGTGTCTAACCCAAGGCTCAACATATTTCAGTGACATTATTACTAGGTTCTCAAGACCTGAAAGAAACTTAGATGGAGGACAAAACATCTTACCCACTGATTCTTCCATTTTTGCACATAGAATTAACCTGCTGGGTGGTTCTAGACTTCATTACCAAGATGATGAGTATGACTCCTATTGACGTGAAAATAGGACGTCACCTCCGCGCGCGACACATGTGACTCCCCGGTCTGTAGCGAGGCGTGCCAGCCAATCTGACCTCTTGATTGACAATGGAAAATATTAGGGATCGGCTAGAGAACCGATGGCCTTTTAGCGACACGTGTACCAGCCAATCGGCCGATACGAGTAAGCGGGATCGGCCGGCTCGAGAGCGACCAAGGCGCGAGGGTGTGGATAAGAGATCAGCTAGAATCGACCGATCGTGACGTCAGCAACTCGAGTAGGTCGGAATCGGCCATAATGTTAGAAGCTGACGTGATCTAGATCGAGCTAGATAAATTGGTGATAAAAGCTAAAACCATAAGAATTGGTACGAAACTTGCAGATCTAGCTAATATCGGTAAGGGGTGAATAAAGAACTAGACGAAACCTCAGCGATGCGCCCAGAGGTTAAAGCCTAGGGTTATTCGGTAAAATGGTACCCACAAGCTTGCCAGAGATCGATCGATGCAGCCCGACGATCTTGAAGGACGGCGTTGTAGAAAAGAGAAAAAACGCAATGGTGAAGTCGCCGAAAAGTAGATGCTGTAAAGTAGATGCTGTAAATTGTAAAGGGTTTGCTTGGAGGCGGTTTGTTTGATATTGGTGTGTACACTTTTCCCGACCACGTAGGGTCGCTATTTATGTCCTAAGGACAACCCGACTTCTAGCCGATTACGGTATTATTTACTTGCATCTAAAGAAAACAAACACTACTAAAAAAAGAAAAAGACTCTCGCAGGAATCAAAACTCCCTAAAAACTGACTCTTGACCCGTTGTCAATCGTGGATTGACCCGCCTCCGTCATGCTTTCCTTTTGGCGTATCTTCTTGATTTCCGCCTTCTTCTCTTTCTATCGGCCGACCCTCCGGTTGACTATCGGCCGATCGGTTTGACTCGCCAGCCCATCGACAGAGTCGAACTCCTTTGACCATCGGCGAGTCCTGTTGACCGCTCTCTTCTCTCTTCAATCGGGCGATTGCCTAGCTTTCTCATCGGCTACTCCTTATCCTTTTGACCTGTTTTTTCCAAAAAATGGTGTCAACACATGCCCCCCCAGTTTCGGAGTAAATGATCTTTTGCTCCGAAATTTGCTCGACTCTGACATCTTTTTCTTAATTCGAATGATAGCCAAATCTCTTCATGTGACCAATACGATCAATCTTCATTGATATTGTCCTGTTCTCCCAATGTGACAGATCACCTGACACCTTTTCCAGGACTGTTCACCATGTGACATTTTTGGCTCTTTCATTGCTCTTCTCTATAAGACTCACCCTCTTACCCAGGGGTTCTTCCATGACTTCTCCAGACTTTTGGATCTTCTTGATGTAGGCATTGGCTCCTTTAGCTTTTAGGCATGAGAGGCATCTTTTCTTGGAAAACTCTTTGAGTGTTAATGATCGCCACTGGTCATTGACAGACTCTTGCTTGAAATGGCGTTTCCCCCGGGTGCTGTTAGTGAGCTTGCCAACTCTGTCTGCGACGCTGGGCAGATGATTTCTGTGAACCATGCTCTGCAGTTTGTGGACGTGTCTAGAGAAATTTCCTCACCGTCCACGATGTATGCGTGTCGATTTTATTTTTGGGAGTGATTCCTCTGAATTGGTCATCCTTTGGAAACTGAACCATTCACGGGTCACCTGTTTCCTTTTTTTCCGGATCTAGTATCTTTGTGTAACATCCCGGAATTTTGAATGTTTTCCCATGAGTAAATTTTCGCAAAAATTTAAAACTTTTTGATTGCACTTGTGTGCTACCAAATTTGATCCCAATTTGCTAGCACTCAACTCAATTCCATATAAAATAAAACTATATAAAAACTTATTTTCAAATTATGGTATAAATGTGATTTGGATTTTCTTGGACTTTATTTGGATTTCAATTGTGTGGGTTTGAATTTGAAAGTTATTCAAATTCAAACTTATAAAACAATCTATATTCAAAACCTATTTCAAAAACTGACAACTAACATGGGCTCAAAACCCGCGGCCAAAGTCTGCTCAACACCCTCTATCTCTCTACCCCGAACCAGGCCACCCCTCCTTCTCTTTTGTGCACGCCCGCCAAGCGGCCCAACCTCTGCAGCTTGGCAGCCCAACACAGCCCACCGGTGCCCTTACCCCTTCTATCACAGACGCACGGGCCCCGCCTGTCAACTGGCCCTGTTGACCTTCTTCCTCCTCTTGACCGCAGCGGCCTCTCTCGCGACCGCGCGTGCGGCCGTGACGGGATGGCCGCACCGCGCCCGTCCTGGCTGGCCCGCACGTCGAGACCGCCCCGTGCCTCTTGACCCTGCATCGTGCACTCCGCCCGGGGAAAACCCCTCTCTGCCCCTGCGCAGCGGCCCACTGCGCTCCATTCACACGGCCGTGGAGGTGTCCACGCCACCTTCCTTCGCTTCGAAGGCCAAGGGCACCCTGGACTTTCGGCACATCCCGCGCCGCGGCCGCCGCCCACCAAGAGGGGACCGAAGCCTCGCGTGCTCGCACCAACTCAATTGAGATTTTGCTCCCCTTCCTTGATTCCACAAATCCCAAGTCGCCACTCTCTGCTTCCTCCCCAATTCCCCCGCTTCACGCGAGCGCCCCGCGTTGGCCCTTCGCACGGCGCCGCGCCGCTCTGCTTCACCACACCGAGATGCCACGCTACCTCGTGCCGTGCTGTGCCGTCCAGAGGCTCTGTGCTGCACCCCACTCTGGACCGTCCTCCTGTAAAGCTGCCGACACCGTCTCAGCTGATGCCTGGCCGCCGAGAAGCCATGAACCACGGCCCCGTTTCGGGAGAGCACGACCGCTCCGAAGGCGACGACTCACCACGGGAACTGTGAGCTGTAACAAGTTGACGACCGCGCACATGCTCCGGAGTACCATGACGCCGATGCCGGAACGCCACGCCAAGCAGGAGCCGCACCTCGACGAGCTGGGCCACGCCGTCTTCCTGAACCACGACACCAAGCCGGCCTGCGTCAACTCGTCACGGCCCCGACGTCTCCCTGCTTCGCCTTGCCCTCCATCACGCCCCTCAGTGAGCACATCCATGTCCTATCCCGCTCCGTTCTCTGCTGCTCGTTCCGCTGCACCACCGCCCTGGACCGAGTCTGTGAGCCGGCCATCGAGCCGAGGAAGCCGAACCACATCTGTCTGGCCATCGCGCTGCGCCTCCGTGTAGGGACCGCACCGCCACGCCGCCGCTCTTGTCGCAGCCGTGCCGCTCTGCGCCCTTGCCCCATCGCCGTGCACACCTTCGCCGCGACGCAACCCCACCGCGCGTCGCGCTGCTCTGCAAGCCTGCGCCGCTCTACCTTGCTTCATGCTGTGCTGCGCTGCAACAGCACGCGACGCGCTGCTTCATCTCGCACCGCACCGTTTCATCTCCCGTCGCACCGCTCCACCTCACCGCTTTGCCCGCGCCACACGGCCTAGCTGCTTCGCCGAGCCACTTTGCCTCTCGCCGCTCCCGCTCCGCTCTACCGCGCCTTGCCACGCAACACACTTCCCCTTTATGCCTCGCACGCGCCGTCTTGCCGCCGTGTCTTGTCGCGCCGCACCGCTTCGTGCCGCAAATCCGCGCAGGAGCTGCGTCACCGCGCTCTGCTTCGCACCGCCGCTCTCGCCGACACCGTGACCGTGCCCGCCGACGTTGAGCCCGCGCGTGCCTTCGTTCTGTGGTCCGACCTTCGTGTCGTGACATCCCCTCTCTGCAGGTGCACGCGCCGCCGTCGCAGCCAAATCCCGCCGCCGGCGAACCCTGACTGCGCTGCTGTTCCTTTCTGGCTTTTTGTCGAAGACCCTTCCCGCATCCACTTCTCTTGATTCTGAGTGGAGCCACACCCTGGATCACACACACGCCTGAGTCGCAGAGGATCCTGTCGCCGCCGTGACAAATAGACCCCAGGAGAAATCAGGGGGCATCCCTAGACTTGTTTGTGTAACCTTTGTGTGGGCTTCAGCCCACGAAGGCCTGCTGAGCCCAGATGATAACCAGGCCAGGCCAAAGCTAAGTTGAGGGAGGTTTTTCAGACCTGCTGAACTTTGGGCAGATCTGGGCCGGCCCAATGGGCCACTAACACTTTGGGCCCACTTACGGCCCACTAACCTGCTGACCCCTGACGTCATGCTGACATCAGCAGTATTTTAATAAAATTATTTTCTGTTTAAATGAAAGGATTCAATAAATGTTTTATAAACCCCTTTTCCTTTAAAAATTCATAACTAATTATCCGGAGCTCCGAAAATTATGAAACCAGTTGCATTGGTTTCATAATTTCGAGACGCTCGCTGCTACCCTATCCTTGTCTGCTCTTGCTTTTGAACCAAGCCCCTTTTGCCCACATTCTTGGTGTAGAATTTGTGGCCGTTGCTCGCCACTACGCTATTGTGGGTCTGGGACGCCGGAGCCCCGTAACTAGCCACTGGCGTGCCGCGGACAGGAATACCTTCCGCAAGACATGTTCACACCACTTTTCTTGCTTCCACCGCTTCCACCGCTTTGTGCAGTAACCCGCATACCCGCTCTAGCTCTACCTTCTTCGTGCTGCGAAGCGTGCGCCATACCAGGTGCTTGCATCTAGGAAGCCGTGCGTGATGGACGGCCGTGCCATGAGCAGTGGCCACTGCTACAAGCACAGCAACCCCGTGTTGCAACCTAGCTACTACATCAGGGTTATCGTCGCATCGCTAGCACTTGCTCCACCGCGCTCTCGAGCACGCCTTACCACATCACCACCCTTTTATCGACCACAAGTCGATCCTTTCCTTCTCTTTGTGCTGTTGCCGCACACCTTGGCTTGATAGAGTCTTGCCTAGCTCGTTTCACCTTACTTCTCCCTCGTCATCCTCTGAGCTTCCGCTTTGTTGCACCTATCAGTCACGCTAATGCTCTGTCGGCGCAATCACCAAACCCTTAGCCTTTGATCGGCAACCCGACCTTGAACTAATCCTTCTCCCTTACTTGTTTTCTAGTATATAAAGCTAGTAGCTTAAAACTATTTTAATATAAAACTAATTACTTTGATTTCCTTAAATTATACTAGTGCTCCTTGTAGCTAGTTCGGATTTATTTGGTTCTTCTAATTGATGTTATTTGGAGTTAATGCTTAGACGATTGTCATTGTTTATTTCCGCGTCGCATCTCGTGTAGGTTTGTGATCATGTTGGAAGACCCGAGCTTCGACAAGGACCCAGGCTGTGACAATAGGGAAGACCTTCGACCCGAAGGAAGGGCCCAACCTCTACTACTCTACGACGACTACCGCGCAGGTGTCATGTCACTCCCGACCATGTAGATCCCATGCATGCTATTTAGTTGCTAATGCTTTATTTATGATGCTTTGGATGATTGAAATGCATAGACAATCTTTTAGCCATGCCTTGATTTGTTATATCCTGTACCTTGAACCTCCTACCTTTGGAACTAGCTACAGACCCCTAGCTAGTTCGTGATGATTACTATTCATACAGTTTACCTGTTCTGTGTTATGGATGGATCTCTGGTTTGGACCGAGATTGGGATATCTCGGTATTCTAGCGTGTGTTTTGGGTGAGTGTGTTACCTTGACGTGTTACCGCGGGAGCAAGCCACTTTGGTTACTTGTGAACGCCTGTCTAGGGGAGATGCGACCTGGCCTCCCGCCCTAGCGGCGTGTCGGACGGTGGGAGTTGGTGAGTGCTCGCTCTTGCAATTAAGGACCGATCGACAGTTTAACCATGACCTTTGGGCTAGTTTCGTACAAACCGTTCGCTCACGTATGGGCGGGGTTCGGTCCGAGAACTAGCTGGTGGTTGGCGCTCAGCTTGTAGGCGGACCGGTGTGGTCCTGTGAGGGGGACGGGTTATACCCCCCGAGTAGACGTCGCCCCGGCTCCTCCGGGGATGGTCTCACAGCTCCGAGGCCCTGCTGGCAAGTTTCGCGCCCCAGTTCAGGACGAGTCAGGCTTGGAGAGGCAGGAGAGTGCCACCCACTACTAGGTCTCCGGTCGTTAGGTAGCGATGTGGATCGAAGGCATCCGTTTCTGCCCTATTCGGCGGGTCCAGTTGTACAACCTCTGCAGAGTGTTAAACCTATAGCTATAGTCCGTGTCCACTGGTATGGACAGCCCACGGGTCTGTTACTCTGGCTAGACTTTTCTTGTGCTGCTTCTCTCCCCCGAGTGTGTGAGCCCGGCTTGGTGCTGTTGAGATGTGGGGTTGGAGTTGGTGACCTCACATCGCAGATGAGAGTGGGATGCTGTGTCTCGGTTGAGATCCAGTGTGTTGGTGTTCTCTTCTTGGTTGGGGTGTTGACCCCGGAGGCGTTGGCCTCGGAGGTGTGGATCTCCTCGGAGATGGTGACCTCTTTGCATAACCGCTTACCTTGATGTTGCTACCGCTGCATGCATAAACCTTCTACAGCCATATATAGGTTTATCCATGCATACTAGAATTCATCCACCGCTTTTGCTCTTTGTTGGGAAGCTGACATGACCTACCCGCTTATCGGGTAGATGGCGATGCTTTCAGACTTGGTGATCGACTACGACATCGACGATGAAGGATGGGAAGACTAGAGCTGGTCCTACACTCAAGTTTGCCTGTGGAGTTGGAGACGCTTCGCTTCGATAGATCCGCTGCGTAGATGTTTTACCTTTCTTGTTTAGTCCAGTTGGACTTGTACCCGGCTTATGCCAAAATGTTGTACTCTGATGTATTAATAAAATAATGTAATATTTCTTCTATTCCTATGTTGTATGGATTTGTACCACTTGAGACAGGGTTTGCACGTGATAGCCACTTCCTGGGACTATCACAGAGGTGCAGAGGATCGGGTTTCCAGTTTTGGAAATCTGGTTCGTTTCAGGTGGTATCAGAGCCGTACTTGACCTTAAGACGAGCCCTAGCAATGGCCGATAGTTTAGGACAGCCTAAACATCCTTGATTGAATATATACTCCTTGAATTCTATATAAACCCCTTGAATTCTACTATTACATTCTTGACTTCTCAATAACTAACTTACTAACTTACTAACAATCCCTCTACGTGTTTGCTGACCTTTGGAGAACAACGGTTGTTGCTTGATCAAGACCAAGCCATACTAAGGAAGGATGCGCCCCGTACAAGCCAAAGGCAACTACTGTAAAGGTAGTGATGAAGATTGGGTACAGGAAAAAGATGGAGATGACTCTACATGACTTTATTGGACTATCCCCTGTTGAACCCTCAATACCAGTTTACACTGTCACAGTTGCCCTACATTGGAATTCAGACTACCGAAGATGGAATAGGAAGCCACCTTGATGCACCATGAAGTCTACGTACCAGAGAAGCGACAAGAACCATATGCACCCTTCCCTTTTTGCTCAGAATGTAGCTGGGATTACGCCACTTTGAAGATAACGAGGAGTTAAGATTCTAATTCCAAGTGCGCCAACATAAGGAACTGGTTATCTGCTATATGGATTTGGCACCCGTAAACTTGGTTGCAGGAGTCGGAACCTCCTGAGATGCCCGTAGCCCAGCATTTGGATGAGACCCTTCAACTTGGAGTTACACAAATAGTCGATTCGCTAAGGACGAAGATATTAGAACAAGCTGCTGCTATAAGAGGCAAGGAATGGATTACACAATTGAGTTCAGATTACCTTACAAGAAAGCATCACATACATGGGATAAAGAGTTGTTAATTCACCATATGGAATTTCCTCGGACGTGAGGTATGAATCTCGGATGTCTGGATTTGAATCTCCCTAGCCGACCAAAGTGGACGATGGATTAAATGAGAAACACGGGGCCCGAATGTAAAGATATACCTAGAGCACCCCCTTTGGAAGGACAAAGCCACGAGAACCATGGATGAAGAAGAGTAGTCCAACTAAGATAGAGTATCTAAAATGGGAGGATTGGACAAGAAGCATTGGACTAAGATGAAGAAGAATTTAGCTTCCTACCACAAGATCCCCTGCGCTTCTCAAGCTACATATGGGACCCCTTCAGTCAGAAGAATGATTTTGGTAATTGGACCCTAACCCGAAGTATCGTAAAGGTAGCAATTATTACAGAATACAACATTAGTACTGCACGAGTCACATGGATAGCAATAAGTCATGTGACTCGAAGGGAAAATATAGAACATAATTTACCCGTTCTCAATCAAGCCAGCATGGAGGAGAAGTTCACCAGCCCGCTTCAGAAAGCTCAACTCCGAGACATCAAATGGATGTATCCTTTCAAGTGATGTAACACTGACCTTAGTGGAACTCCCTCAGGTGCCCACGACGTACTAGAACGTTTTACCTGCTGTATTCTCGATGGTCTTAGGAGTCAGCCTCGAGATATCCATTTGTTTGGTCCATTGTTTTAGTGATTGGATCTTTATGGTCTTATGGTTGTTATGCCTGTTCATGATTGTGTGAAATTGTATTGAGTGCTTTGCTTGCTAGATTCTTTAGATGACTCCTTTTAGAGACCTTAGCTCCCCATCCTACAAGATCAAGAGCTTGAAGAATGAAGACCGATGAGTCAATCTTAATAACAAGACCAATCTTCAGAAGAAGAGAAGAACTTCTCGCAACCTCGACAAATCAGACCAAGGTTTCAAATGAGTTACCCGATGATCATTGGAATCGAGTTCACAAACCAGAGAATGAGTACCAGAGAATTTGAAACCTCGAAAGGTCAGAAGTGCATGTACCTCTTTGGAAGCATATATTGGTTAAGAGCAGTTGAGTACCCTAATATATCAGTGATGCATTTCGGATGAGTTCAGTCGATCCCACTTTTGGAATAAGCAATTAATAAAGAAGCTCTACTAGACACCGTATATTTTACTAGTGGGAAGAAGAGCTACCTCGGCAATTACTGGACACAGGTTAGCTGCTCGACCTCACGGTTGGAACCAACCACCCTATTGGAGAATTAGTCAGAAGAGTTTGCTAAGCATACAAGAGTAAGTTAGATGTGACACCCACGCGAAGATCCATCCCCAGAAATTGGAACAGAATTGACTAGTGTGAGATTTCGGATGGGAAGATTCACTCACACAGTCGAGGGTGTTGCAGATGACCCCTCTTAACACAGACTAACATGAATGGGAAGTAACCATTCATAGTGCGTACGACCATAAGCTAATTGGATACGTCAGATGTTGCTAGCCCTCTGGCAAGAATCGTCGTAGACAAGTTAAACCAACAGATGAATTACTATAAGAATGGCACCCAAAGAGTGGTAGAGATTACTGGACACTCAGAGAAGTTCTGGAAGATGAGAAATCGCCCTGGAATATGAGTAACATTGATTAACCACACAAGACCCTATGATGGAATACAAGTACTGCAACACGGTCAACTATTTTGATGTGCTTAAATAAGAAGCTGAGATAGTTCCTAAGCCACGAGATGGCTAGGTAAGCAAAAGGGGAGTTATGATCACCTAAGTGCAACTGATTGCTGAAAGTGCACGCCATAATAGGAGTGACTGCACTAATGTTTTGGAAAAATCAATATATCACTTATGGATCAAGAGATAATATTCTATATCTTCAACATATCCCAGATGGGTATGGCTTTAAGAAGATTTCTTGGATGAACTAGGGGAAACCTAGAGTATATACGAAAACCTGGATGAAGAAAAGAGATTTAAGAGGCCCAACCTCTATGCAGCGTAACCGCTTTGGATAAGCAGTCAAATTTGGACAAGATAATAATATACCTATGGGTACGCTAAGAATACAAGCTTCGGTATATGGCAACAACTTGGATGAGAGCCTACCATAAGCATAACAATTATTTACTTGCTGCGAGATAAGGCTCGGAGATATCGCCAGAATTGCAGACCTCTGATAGGCATAAAGTATACGACTCCCTCATATGGAAAGAAGTAGGAGACTCGGGCCTAATTGGACTAAAAGTACATAAAGGACGCCATGAGAATATGGCCTAGTTCATATGCAATAATTTTGGGATAAGATTAATTGATAAGAAGGAGGTAACCTTGAGCTCGAGGATTGGAATAATATGAGACTATCAAGCTCCAAACTGCTATGAGCTTACCCAGCTTAAGTAGCACGGCTAGTCGACATGGAATAAGAAAAAGAGATATCTAGCCTATACTTGGAACTTGTCACGAGCTGGAACAAGAGTATAGCTCCCGAGATACCAGGATCGCACACCGCAAGTGCTTATGGATGCTAACGCACGGGAACCTGCAGTAGCACTTGGTTCCGAAAGCCATCAAGGGAGTAAGAGATGCGGAACCCAGGGAATCTTATCGACAAAACGTTACGACGTCAAGGACATCAACATCTTGAAGACTTACCGAAGAGGAGACCCTCACCACACCCGGCACAAGCTTAATCTCGGGGACGAGATTGTTGTGAGGGGGGAGGAATGTAACATCCCGGAATTTTGAATGTTTTCCCATGAGTAAATTTTCGCAAAAATTTAAAACTTTTTGATTGCACTTGTGTGCTACCAAATCTGATCCCAATTTGCTAGCACTCAACTCAATTCCATATAAAATAAAACTATATAAAAACTTATTTTCAAATTATGGTATAAATGTGATTTGGATTTTCTTGGACTTTATTTGGATTTCAATTGTGTGGGTTTGAATTTGAAAGTTATTCAAATTCAAACTTATAAAACAATCTATATTCAAAACCTATTTCAAAAACTGACATCTAACATGGGCTCAAAACCCGCGGCCAAAGTCTGCTCAACACCCTCTATCTCTCTACCCCGAACCAGGCCACCCCTCCTTCTCTTTTGTGCAAGCCCGCCAAGCGGCCCAACCTCTGTAGCTTGGCAGCCCAACACAGCCCACCAGTGCCCTAACCCCTTCTATCACAGACGCACGGGCCCCGCCTGTCAATTGGCCCTGTTGACCTTCTTCCTTCTCTTGACCGCAGCGGCCTCTCTCGCGACCGCGCGTGCGGCCGTAACGGGATGGCTGCACCGCGCCTGTCCTGGCTGGCCCGCACGTCAAGACCGCCCCGCGCCTCTTGATCCTGCATCGTGCGCTCCGCCCGGGGAAAACCCCTCTCTGCCCTTGCGCAGCGGCCCACTGCGCTCCATTCGCACGGCCGTGGAGGTGTCCACGCCACCTTCCTTCGCTTCCAAGGCCAAGGGCACCCTGGACTTTCCGCCCATCCTGTGCCGCGGCCGCCGCCCACCAAGAGGGGAACAAAGCCTCGCGCGCTCGCACCAACTCAATTGAGATTTTGCTCCCCTTCCTTGATTCCCCAAATCCCAAGTCGCCGCTCTCTGCTTCCTTCCCAATTCCCCCGCTTCGCGCGAGCGCCCCGCCTTGGCCCTTCGCACGGCGCCGCGCCGCTTTGCTTCGCCACACCGAGATGCCACGCTACCTCATGCCGTGCTGTGCCGTCCAGAGGCTCGGCGCCGCACCCCGCTCTGGACCGTCCTCCTGTAAAGCTGCCGACACCGTCTCAGCCGATGCCTGGCCGCCGAGAAGCCATGAACCACGGCGCCGTTCCGGGAGAGCACGACCGCTCCGAAGGCGACGACTCGCCACGGGAACTGTGAGCTGCAACAAGTTGACGACCGTGCACACGCTCCGGAGTACCATGACGCCGACGCCAGAACGCCACGCCGAGCAGGAGCCGCACCTCGACGAGCTGCGCCACGCTGTCTTCCTGAACCACGACACCAAGCCGGCCTGCGTCAACTCGTCAAGGCCCCGACGTCTCCCTGCTTTGCCTTGCCCTCCATCACGCCCCTCGGTGAGCACATCCATGTCCTATCTCGCTCCGTTCTCTGCTGCTCGTTCCGCTGCACCACCGCCCTGGACCGAGTCTGTGAGCCGGCCATCGAGCCGAGGAAGCCGAACCACATCTGTCCGGTCATCACGCCGCGCCTCCGTGTAGGGACCGTACCGCCACGCCGCCGCTCTTGCCGAAGCCGTGCCGCTCTGCGCCCTTGCCCCATCGCCGTGCACGCCTTCGCCGCGACGCAACCCCACCGCGCGTCGCGCTGCTCTGCAAGCCTGCGCCGCTCTGCCTTGCTTCGCGTCGTGCTGCGCTACAACATCACGCGACGCGCTGCTTCATCTCGCATCGCACCATTTCATCTCCCGTCGCACCGCTCCACCTCACCGCTTTGCCCGCGCTACGCGGCCTTGCTGCTTCACCGAGCCGCTCTGCCTCTCGCCGCTCCCGCTCCGCTCTGCCATGCCTTGCCACACCGCGCACTTCCCCTTTATGCCTCGCACGCGCCGTCTTGCCGCCGTGTCTCGCCGCGTCGCACCGCTTTGTGCCGCCAATCCGTGCAGGAGCTGCGTCACCGTGCTCTACTTCGCACCGCCGCTCTCGCCGGCACCGTGACCGTGTCCGCCAACGTTGAGCCCGCACGTGCCTTCGTTCTGTGGTCCGACCTTCGTGTCATGACATCCCCTCTCTGCAGGTGCACGCACTGCCGTCGCAGCCAAATACCACCGCCGGCGAACCCTGACTGCGCTGCTGTTCCTTTCTGGCTTTTCGTCGAAGACCCTGCCCGCATCCACTTCTCTTGATTCTGAGTGGAGCCACACCCTGGATCACAAACACGCCTGAGTCACAGAGGATCCTGTCGCCGCCGTGACAAACAGACCCCAGGAGAAATCAGGGGGCATCCCTGGACTTGTTTGTGTAACCTTTGTGTGGGCTTCAGCCCACGAAGGCCTGCTGAGCCCAGATGATAACCAGGCCAGGCCAAAGCTAAGTTGAGGGAGGTTTTTCAGACCTGCTGAACTTTGGGCAGATCTGGGCCGGCCCAATGGGCCACTAACACTTTGGGCCCACTTATGGCCCACTAACCTGCTGACCCCTGACGTCATGCTGACATCAGCAGTATTTTAATAAAATTATTTTCTGTTTAAATGAAAGGATTTAATAAATGTTTTATAAACCCCTTTTCCTTTAAAAATTCATAACTAATTATCCGGAGCTCCGAAAATTATGAAACCAGTTGCATTGGTTTCATAATTTCGAGACGCTCGCTGCTACCCTATCCTTGTCTGCTCTTGCTTTTGAACCAAGCCCCTTTTGCCCACATTCTTGGTGTAGAATTTGTGGCCGCTGCTCGCCACTACGCTATTGTGGGTCTGGGACGCCGGAGCCCCGTAACTAGCCACTGGCGTGCCGCGGACAGGAATACCTTCCGCAAGACGTGTTCACACCACTTTTCTTGCTTCCACTGCTTCCACCGCTTTGTGCCGTAACCCGCATACCCGCTCTAGCTCTACCTTCTTCGTGCTGCGAAGCGTGCGCCATACCAGGTGCTTGCATCTAGGATGCCGCGCGTGATGGACGACCGTGCCATGACCAGTGGCCACTGCTACAAGCACGGCAACCCCGTGTTGCAACCTAGCTACTATATCATGGTTATCGTCGCATCGCTAGCACTTGCTCCACCGCGCTCTCGAGCACGCCTTACCGCATCACCACCCTTTTATCGACCACAAGTCGATCCTTTCCTTCTCTTTGTGCTGCTGCTGCACACCTTGGCCTGATAGAGTCTTGCCTAGCTCGTTTCGCCTTACTTCTCCCTCGTCATCCTCTGAGCTTCCGCTTTGTTGCACCTATCAGTCACGCTAATGCTCTGTCGGCGCAATCACCAAACCCTTAGCCTTTGATCGGCAACCCGACCTTGAACTAATCCTTCTCCCTAACTTGTTTTCTAGTATATAAAGCTAGTAGCTTAAAACTATTTTAATATAAAACTAATTACTTTGATTTCCTTAAATTATACTAGTGCTGCTTGTAGCTAGTTCGGATTTATTTGGTTCTTCTAATTGATGTTATTTGGAGTTAATGCTTAGACGATTGTCGTTGTTTATTTCCGCGTCGCATCTCGTGTAGGTTTGTGATCATGTTGGAAGACCCGAGCTGCGACAACGACCCAGGCTGTGACAATAGGGAAGACCTTCGACCCGAAGGAAGGGCCCAACCTCTACTACTCTACGACGACTACCGCGCAGGTGTCATGTCACTCCCGACCATGTAGATCCCATGCATGCTATTTAGTTGCTAGTGCTTTATTTATGATGCTTTGGATGATTGAAATGCATAGACAATCTTTTAGCCATGCCTTGATTTGTTATATCCTGTACCTTGAACCTCCTACCTTTGGAACTAGCTACAGACCCCTAGCTAGTTCCCGATGATTACTATTCATACAGTTTACCTATTCCGTGTTATGGATGGATCTCTGGTTTAGACCGAGATTGGGATATCTCGGTATTCTATCGTGTGTTTTGGGTGAGTGTGTTACCTTGACGTGTTACCGCGGGAGCGAGCCACTTTGGTTACATGTGAACGCCTGTCTAGGGGAGATGCGACCTGGCCTCCCGCCCTAGCGGCGTGTCGGACTGTGGGAGTTGGTGAGTGCTTGCTCTTGCAATTAAGGACCGATCGACAGTTTAACCATGATCTTTGGGCTATTTTCGTACAAACCGTTCGCTCACGTATGGGCGGGGTTCGGTCCGAGAACTAGTTGGTGGTTGGCGCTCAGCTTGTAGGCGGACCGGTGTGGTCGTGTAAGGGGGACGGGTTATACCCCCCGAGTAGACGTCGCCCCGGCTCCTCCGGGGATGGTCTCACAGCTCCGAGGCCCTGCTGGCAAGTTTTGCGCCCCAGTTCAGGACGAGTCAGGCTTGGAGAGGCAGGAGAGTGCCACCCACTGCTAGGTCTCCGGTCGTTAGGTAGGGGTGTGGATCGGAGGCATCCGTTTCTGCCCTATCCGGCGGGTCCAGTTGTACAACCTCTGCAGAGTGTTAAACCTATAGCTATAGACCGTGTCCACTGGTATGGACAGCCCACAGGTCTGTTACTCTGGCTAGACTTTTCTTGTGCTGCTTCTCTCCCCCAAGTGTGTGAGCCCGGCTTGGTGCCGTTGAGATGTGGGGTAGGAGTTGGTGACCTCACATCGCAGATGAGAGTGGGATGCTGTGTCTCGGTTGAGATCCAGTGTGTTGGTGTTCTCTTCTTGGTTGGGGTGTTGACCCCGGAGGCGTTGGCCTCGGAGGTGTGGATCTCCTCGGAGATGGTGACCTCTTTGCAGAACCGCTTACCTTGATGTTGCTACCGCTGCATGCATAAACCTTCTACAACCATATATAGGTTTATCCATGCATACTAGAATTCATCCACCGCTTTTGCTCTTTGTTGGGAAGCTGACATGACCTACCCGCTTATCGGGTAGATGGCGATGCTTTCAGACTTGGTGATCGACTACGACATCGACGATGAAGGATGGGAAGACTAGAGCTGGTCCTACACTGAAGTTTGCCTGTGGAGTTGGAGACGCTTCACTTCGATAGATCCGCTGCATAGATGTTTTACCTTTCTTATTTAGTCTAGTTGGACTTGTACCCGGCTTATGCCAAAATGTTGTACTCTGATGTATTAATAAAATAATGTAATATTTCTTCTATTCCTATGTTGTATGGATTTGTACCACTTGAGACAGGGTTTGCACGTGATAGCCACTTCCTGGGACTATCACAGAGGTGCAGAGGATCGGGTTTCCAGTTTTGGAAATCTGGTTCGTTTCACTTTGGCTTCTGTCTTTTCTGGTTCCTTCATCTTTATCTCTTCCGACGCTTCGGCTATGAATAACCGCCTTCATGCCCCTATGGAGAACGCACCTCTCCTTCGTCCATGGCTCGAGATATAGATCCAGCAAGCTTTAGGCTCTTACTCTTAGGTTTCTTTCTTCCTCTCTGACTCATGATGGCTAGAACAATTCTTGTGAAATAGTCTAGGGCATACTTCCCTCTCTAGTCTCCTTCTGTGAAGCCAGGAGGTCCAACAGCTAGAAAAACCCTTATGATGCGTCTTGGGTGCATCAGCTGATGGCGGAGGGTGGAGGTCGTCCCTAGGCATTGTGGAAAGAAGAACAACCCTATGTCTTCTTTTCCAACAATCCTGACGGGGAGAGTCACCGAATCTGGTGATTCATCTTCATCAAATTTACGCTTCCTTTTTTGGTTTTCTCTTTCTTCGCCTCCATCACCTGTCCAGTGATGATGAATGTAACCGACCCGTAGTGACTCATCTCAATTTGTCTTCTCAATGTATTCTTCAGATCTATACTGTAACGTCACCATTGTAATCGAAGATGAGAGAAATATATATATATATATTTTTGTTCTAAGGGCGATTTGTACATCGGCCATAATCTGAAACCGAACATGTTTCGATGATCGGCTATCTCATACTAAAGACAATTACACTTGCAATCGGCTATAACTTGAGTCTTTAATCGGCCATTTTTAGGCTCTGATTTGACTAAGCATCTACCCATATGCTTGGATAATATTTCTTCAAATATTTCCTATTTAGTGCTCTGGCAAACTTCTCTCCTTCCAATGTTTCTAAGATATATGCATTGCCTGGCACACATTGACTGATACGATATGGTCCTTCCCAAGTCGGTGACCACTTCCCGTACTTTGGATCTCTGGAGTCGATTGGTAATATAAGTTTCCAAACCAGATCTCCTTCGGCGAACTCTTTAATTTTGACTTTTTTATCATACCACCTGGCTATTCTTCTTTTATTCTTTTCAATATTCTCCAAGGCTCTCAGCCGATTACCAGCAAGGTCCTCTAGTTCTTCTTTCATCATGGCTGAATAGTCATCGGCTGATAATTGATCTTGTAAAGAAGTCCTTCTGGATCCGGTTTTTAACTCCCAAGGCAATACAACATCATGACCATACACCAGTTGGTATGGTGACACTTTGGTTGCCCCATGGCATGCCGTCTTGTACGCCCACAGTGCTTCGTTAAGGATTGTATGCCACTGCTTGGGATTTTCATCGATTTTGCGCTTGATTAACTTGATGATGCCCTTGTTTGCTGCTTCTGCCTGTCCGTTTGCTTGAGCATAGTAGGGAGATGAGTTCAACAGCTTAATCCCAGAGAATTTGCATATTCCTCAAATTCCCCTGAAGTGAATTGACTCCCTTGATCAGTCGTGATGGTCTGAGGTATACCAAACCGATAGACAATATGTTCTTTAAAAAATCAATCATATTGCCTGATGTCACAGTCTTGATTGGGATGGCCTCAACGCACTTTGTGAAGTAATCTGTTGCCACCAGTACGAACTTATGACCTTTGCTCGATGGTGGGTATATCTGTCCAATCAGATCAGTCGCCCAACCTCTGAACGGCCATGGCTTGATTATTGGGTTCATTGCTGATGCTGGAACTGTTTGAATGCTTCCAAACTTCTGACACTCTTGGCATCCTTTGTAGTATTTGAAGCAATCTTCCAATATCGTCGGCCAATAATAATTATTATTTCTGATCATCCACTTCATCTTGAATGCCGATTGATGGGCTCCACAGACTCCCTCATGAATTTCTCCCATCAAGGTTTTAGCCTCCTCTTCACCAAGACATTTGAGCAGAACCCCGTCGATGGTACGATAGTATAGCTCGTCTTCTAATAAAACGTATTTAATGGCTCTGTACCTTAATTATTTGTCAACCTTTCTGGATGGATCTTTCAGATAATCCATTATTTCCTTCCTCCAATCCCTGGTTGATAGCTCTACAACTACGATCGGCCGATAACCTGATGCTCCTTGAGCCAGCCGATTAGCTTCACTGTTGTAACATTTAGGGATATGTTCGAGTTTTACTATCTTGAAATCCCTAAGTAACTGAAGACACTCTTCATGATAAATCCTCAATATGTCATCTTTGCATTCATATTCTCCCGCTAATTGATTTATCACGAGTTGAGAATCCCCAAATATCTCAATAGCTTCAGCATTAACTTCTCGTAGCAGTTTTATCCCCTTTAATACTGCCTGATATTCAGCCTGATTGTTGGTTGAAGTTTTCTTGATTGGGATGGAAAATTCATAATTTGCCCCCTGAGGTGAAATAAGGACAATTCCAATCCCAGCCCCTACTCCACAGGATGATCCATCAAAGAACATAGTCCATGGAACGGGTTCAACAACTGCAACTTCAGGCCACAATGCTGAGTTACCAAATCGGCCATCACTTGCCCCTTGATTGATTTGGCCGATTGATAGGTCAAGTCGAATTCTGACAAAGCCAAGATCCACTTCCCGATCCTGCCCTTCAAGATTGGTAATGACAACATATACTTGACCACATCATCTTTGCAAACAATGATGCATTTAGCAGTTAATAAATAAGGCCTTACTTTTGTGCATGAGAAATATAAGCACAAGCACAGTCTTTCCACTGCTGAATATCTTGTTTCTGCATCCAAGAGCCTTCTGCTTATGAAGTATATAACTCACTCTTTTCCTTCGAACACTTGTACAAGGGTCGATCCAATAGCCTGCTCATTAGCCGATAAATATAATTTGAACGGCTTTTTATCTTGAGGGGGCATTATGACAGGAGGAGATTTCAAGTACTGCTTGATGTTATCTAAAGCCTTCTGTTGTTCTTCTCCCCATACAAATTTCTGATCGGCCTTGAGCTTCAGTAGAGGTGTGAACGGCTGAATCCTCTCAGACAGGTTAGATATAAATCTTCTGATAAAATTGATCTTGCCGATCAATGACTGAAGCTCTTTCTTGTTTGATGGTGCTTCTATTTTGTCTATTGCGCTAATTGATTTCTGTCCAACTTCAATTTCTCTTTCATGTATTAAGAAACCCAAGAATTGGCCAGCTAAAACACCAAAAGCACACTTGTTGGGATTCATCTTTAAATCATACTTTCTCGTGCATTCCATTGTTTTCCGTAGGTCGGCCAGATGTTCCTTGTAACTTTTTGACTTGACAACTACATCATTAATGTATATTTCTACTATCCTACCGATGAGCTCGTGGAATATGTAATTCATGGCTCTTTGGTACATGGCACCACCGTTCTTCAATCCAAAGGTCATGACGATCCATTCGTACAACCTGACGTGACCAGGACATCTGAAAGCAGTTTTTGCAATATCTTCTATAGCCATGAATATTTGATTGTATCCAGCATTACCATCCCTGAAGTTGATGACTTTGTGCCCTACGGCGGCGTTGACCAATGCATCGGCTACCGGCATCGGATATCCATCCATCGGCGTCGCTATGTTCAAGTCCCTGAAATCAATGCACACACGTAGTTTGCCATTCTTCTTGTAGACAGGGACTATGTTAGAAATCCATTCAGCATACCGACATTGCCGAATAAAACCAGCTTCAAGTAACTTTGTTATCTCAGCTTTTATATCAGGATAAATCTTTGGATTACACTGCCTTGGTTGTTGCTGGAAAGGTCGATACCCTAGTTTAATAGGTAACCGATGCTCGACAATGGATCGGTCCAAGCCAGGGATCTCATAATATTCCCAGGCAAAACAACCTTTGAATTCCTTTAATAGTGCGATCAGTTCTTTCTTGTATTCCGCATCTAGCTTGGCACTGATATACGTCGGCCTTGGTTTGCTCCTATCTCCAAGATCTATCTTCTCCAATTCGTCAGCCGATGTAAATCCATGCCCAAGCTTCCCTACATCTTCAATGGACTGATTCATTAAATCTTGTCATCGGAGCCAACTGCTTGAACCGGCTTTAGTCCGAAATCGGACACTTTGAGATATTTAGTATCCTATGCTTTTCCAGATATGTAGCTCACTCGATCATAGGTCCATCCTTGTGCTTCTGTAGCTGCTACCGTCAAGGAGGTTTCTCCCTTGACCATCTCCACTGAATCTCCGATCCATTGGATGATGCATTATAGATGGTATGCAACAATTGGCATGTATCCAATCCCGACCCAGCAGTAAATTATAAGATCCCCTCCCTTTAATGACAAAGAAAGCGGTTGGAAGGGTCTTACTGCTGATGGTGAGTTCCACCCAGATTGCACCCTGAGCTGGAGAGACATTGCCTTCGAAATCCACCAGCATCATGTCGGTTTGGGTCAAATCTTCATTAGACTTCCCAATCTTGCGCAGCATGGTGTATGGCATCAGATTGACTACTGCTCCTCCATCTACTAGCATCCTGCTGACTGGTTTGCCATTGACAAAACCTTTGAGAAACAATGCCTTCAAATGTTGTCTTTTCTCATCTTCTGGCTTCTCAAAGATAGCTTGTGTAGGTTCCAGTGTTAGTTGAGCCATGCCAAGTTCTTCATCGGACACATCCGAATCAACTGGGGCCATGAACTCTTTTGGAAGAAGGACAACCATGTTAATATCAGCTTGTGGTTTATCACCCTTCCCATCATCGGCCTTAGGCTTTGGACGCCAAACTTTAGACCGAACCTTCTTTTTGTCCAGCACATGTCTTTCTGCTTCTTCTTGCTGTTCTAGCTAACGTAGGCGCTGAACTCACCTTTTCTGGGACTTGGTCAAGCCATCCGGACACCATTGTGGGTTAGGCCTCTTGTATGATTGGCTTGACTCCCCATCTGGTTGTAGAGTATGTTGACGTTCGGGAGCTCTGAGAGCCTGTGTGGTTCGAGGACCAGTGGATGGTCGCTTCCTGGTGTGATGAGTGATTGACAACATTGTGTGGACTGACTCTTGGCTAAGTATTGCAGGTGCAGGTTGCAGCATGACTGGTGTTGGTGCAGGTGAAGAGCAAGCGCGAAAGGTCGTTGCCGGGTAGGCCTCTAGGTGTGGAGAAGACAAGTAGGCTTGGCTCGAGGGACTCGGTGGCCAGTGGGGTCAAGTGCGGGCCGCATGGTGGCAAGAACGGCAAGATGAAGTCATGGACGGTTTCTTGGTTGAGCCTCAAAACCAAGGTCGAGCCGGGACTACGCGGGAGCCGAGTCATGAGTGGTGATTGGGGGAGGCTACACCGAGTTCGCAGGGTTTCCAGTGGTTCACCAGAAAACCACTAGGTTCCTTGGTTGATCCACAAAGCCAAGACCAGAGACCGGAGGCAGCAGCACCAGGACCGATCTAACTGGTGGGTCTAACCGGTGTGCGACGACGCAGTCCGGAGACTTCGAAATGGAGGACACGTGTCAGGATCGCAAGGCTTGCATTGAGGCTAAGCAAGTTTGCGGTCGCCGGGCATCCGTCCGATGGTGCTACGACGAAGTTTCCCAAAAGGCCCTTCGGGGGTGTGTATCTTAGTTTAATGTAATTGTGACAACCCGCCCGAGACAATACCGTACTATTGCCTAAACCAATCGACTTTGGTCATTAGGCGACAATAAAGTACCATCCCGTCGTAAGTTGCCGGGTCGAAGCCCGGTGAATCACTTGGATAACACACAGAGTATCGAACATATGCATTAAAACTCACACGAAGGCGAGTCCAGAGTACCTTACACAAATTAAATCCAAATTACCCCGAAGGGTTTAATTATTACAAACCATTGTTCAAGACATGATAAGTAAAGGTTCAGAGTTCAAAAATAGCGGAAATTAAACTACGATACGGTAGACATCACAGGAGGCCATCCGTGATGCCATCACTCATCGTCTTCCACCCATTCCAGCTCCCAGCCGGGTGGAATCTCTCCAGGCCAAACAACACCTACAACCACATTTTTATAGCAAGGCTGAGTGTACTAATACTCAGCAAGACTTAACCGTCGGGTGATAACTACATCACCACAAATCTAGACATGAGAGGCTTTTCGGCCGGTGGGGTTCTTTTGCTGAAAAGCAACAAACAGTAGGTCCTTACTTTCAATATTTTAGCTCAATTTCTAGTTAGTTACCTTTTCTAAATGAGCCATCTATTGCAATCAAGAATTTTACAATACAATTAATCCACGCAGCAATATTCACATAGTTCTATCATTAAGGGATATCATGGCCAGTTGATTAAGCAGTCTTAGATAACGGTGAGAGGCCGACAATCCATTGATTTATAACCTTGCAAGGTGGACCTAACACACGGAAGAATGCATACCCCAAGAAAATCCAAACAAAAGCGAAACAGGGTATGCACCGACCAGGCGGTTCCCGTCGATCTTCAGCTCGAGATCGGAACCTACATTCCTTGGTACAAGGCTTACTGGATCGCTCCCACACGAACGTCCAGACTCACACAGGTACCACATTGTTGCAAGCAGGGGGACACATCCTTGTGCCCCAGGTGTAGTAGGGAAAGGTTCCCTCGCTGCATCAATCGGGTACTAGGCTTACCGGTCCCATTCCCGACAAGTGCTTAGTACGTGCAAAAGCTTAGCCCACGAAAGCCACTGGACCGGAGCCCAAATCCCATGCTCTTACCACATGAGCAATCCATTTATAAAGATCTTATGATTCCAACATAAGAACCTATTCTCGCGAGTGACGAACATCACTCGACTTGTACCGGTCCTATAGCATAGCAGCTATCGACCTAGCATACTAGTAAAAGAGCATAGGTACCTAGGGATCATGCATCTAGGGTTTCATTCAACTCCTGAAACGTAAATGCACAAACATAGCAAGGTACTTGCATAATTTTAATTTTAAAAGAAGGGTTAATGATCCGGGGCTTGCCTTCGTCGGCAAGGTTGGCCTTGGGCCCTTCTGGACTTTGGTCCAGGTCTTGCTCTACAGCGACATAGTGCACGTCTCCGTCAGCTCCTCCGTCTCCTCCTCCCGGCACAAGCGTACAGCTACCGTCGGGGAGATCTACACGAGGATGCATGTGCAACATTTAAGTGACAGTTTTCATCTAATTAATTATAAAACAACATATGACAACCATGGGGTGCATGGTTGACCACATTCACCTTGACCAACACAAATTTGGTATATTCTTTCGATTAAAGTAATGTCATGTGGTGCTTTATTACTTATTCCTTTCGATAGTGACTGTGTACATATTTATATAAATAAATAAATTAAAATTCTCCAAACAGCAAAGGGAGGTGGTCTCAACCTTCTTAGCATGTTTCACATCACATTCATAAGGTCATTAGGTGTGGCATTGGTGATTTTCCAATTTAACTTAATTTAAGCTTTAAATGGGCCTCCAATGCTTTTATTCATAAATAAATTCATAAAATTCAGTGAGTGGTGTTTTCTAAGCTCCATAACTCTAAGCAAAGCCACTGAACACACATGCACACTCATAAGAGCTATGAATTAATTACACCAAAAATGACAATTTCTAGCTACCAAAACAAGATAATTGCATATAAAAAAAATAAAGCACTTTTGGATCCCAACTTTCTCTCACTGATTCTTTGGTCCAAAACTGAGCTAGGAAATCAACAAACACATCAAGAGCTACTCTAGATCTTGAGCTATGCAATTACATTGAAAAATTAAGCATAAATCAAGAATAAATATTTCTGGTAATTATAAAATCATGATTAATTCGCCAGAGCTGTATTTAGTCATAAAAAGATCATAACCAGAAGGTGAGCACAAAAACATATTTGTTTTTTGCTACAAAAATCATTTGGACAGATTTAGCTTAAATACAAAATAAATTATATTAAAAGATTTACTAAGCAACTTTGTGCAATTTTTGATGCAAAGCCTAGTCATGACATATCTAGCAACATATCCAAAATTCAGCTTGAGATCACTTCTAGATTTTGAACTACAACAGATCTAGGTTAAACTAATTTTAATTTTTCATGCAAAAAGTATCAGTCAAAAGTATGGTCGTGTTTGTAAAAGTTGTAGTTCTAGTCACAGGGAAACCAACAAAATTGGTTTTGCATTTTTACGATTTTTCTTTGATGTTTTACGGATTTTACAAGATTCAGTCAAAACCCACCACTATTTAAGAATCTATTTTGCGAGCAGGTCCCTGGGCTACTGATTCCTTTTACACTTATGCCCCTACATCACGGTTAAGACCCTGGAAAGATTGAAATCGATGCAATTGGGTCCTTGGGGGAAGAAGGGCGGCGCGGCAGGCCGGAATTCTGGCGAGCCGGCGGCGGGGTCGGCCGGAGAAGAGGTGGGGGAGGCGTGTTGGCTCACCAGGGCCCGGTTTGCGGCCGGAGTTGGAGCGGAGGAGCGGCCGGCGGGCTGGGGCAGCGGAGTCCGGCGGCGGCGACCGCGGGAGCGATTGCTCCGGTGAGCTCTCGGCCGGGGAAAGAAATGGGGCGGCGCGTACGGCTCCACTGGGTCCTAGGGGAGGCACCGGGATGGTCGAGCGGCTAGGTAGTGGAGCGGGCAGTGGAACTCCGTGGCGGCAGCAATGGCAGCGGTGGTGGTGCTATGCCTCATGCGCGGGGCGAGCTGCGGCGCTGTTTTATAGGGGTGGGGCGCTTGCCTTCGCCGCGAAAGGATTGCGGCGCGGTGGGGGACCGGACGGGCACGGCGTGTTGGGATGCGGGCCGGCGCTGTGCGACAGGGGGGGCCGACACGGACGCGGCCGCGTGGCATCGCGGGAAAAAGGTCAGGGGACCCGGAGCAGGGGCGCGGCCCACTCCTCGCTGCGCCTGGCAAGTGGCACGGACGGCCTCGACGTCCGGGCCCCAGGGCAGCAGCGCGCGACGCGCGGGCGCCGGTCGGCGCGCGGGGAGGTGCTCTGGAGCGGGGTGCCGGCGCGACATCACTGAAAACTATTTCGTTTACACCTGTTTGACCGGAAATAACTCGAAATATTTGAACTAAAGTGCACTAAGAGCTAATAAGCAAAGTTGTAGAACAAGCTACCCTCTACAACTTCTAGAAAGGCTCATAGGGGTTTTGAGCAACGGATTTTGCATAAACTGCTGGCAAAGTTCATGTCTTTCTTGGCTCGGTCAAAAAGTACATGCTAGCGTTGACCGCATTTTTGCACATCTTCCACTCAAAATTTTGAATGCCGCCAATTATGAAAATTGTGTCCCTCAAAAAGACGAACAACTTTTATATTGGCCGATTTTGAAGTGTTTAAGTGAAAATTGGAGAACGCGGCAAAAGTTCTAGGCAAGGTATTAGGGTCCATTGGTTTGACTAGGGGTTTGACCCTATCTTTGACCAAGGGCTTAAGCACTAGTGATGTTGACTTGATTAAGAGGATGATTAGAACTAATTAACCCTTGATTAAAAACACGGGGTGTTACAGCCTACCCCCCTTAAAAGGAATCTCGTCCCGAGATTCGGAAATTAAAGACAAAGGTAGGGGTAAGGTTCTTACGGTTTCGCGATTGAAGAAAACCCGGATACTTGGTGTTGAGAAAGTGCTCGGTCTCCCAAGTAGCTTCTTCTTCAGTATGGTGACTCCATTGTATCTTGTACATCTTCACAGTATGTCTCCTGGTTTTTCTTTCTTTTTGATCTAGCACTCTCAACGGATGCTCGACCACTGAAAAATCTGGCTCGATCCAAGCATTCGCTTCCGTTATTACTTCGGTTTCAGGCACCTTCACACTTTTCTTCAATTGGGTCACATGAAACACATTGTGCACAGCCGAGAATCGATCCGGAAGTCGGATGCGATAAGCAACTGGTCCACATACCTCGATGATCTCGTATGGGCCAATGTAACATGGGGCTAATTTCCCTTTGACGCCAAATCTCTGTACACCTTTGGTTGGTGACACCTTGAGATATACGTCATCACCCACTTCATAATGTCGCGGTGCTGTCCCTTTGTCATGGTAACTCTTTTGTCTCATTTGAGCTAACTTCAAATTTTCTCTGATTACTTTCACTTTCTCTTCTACGTCTTTAACTAAATCTGGGCCAAACAGCGTTCGCTCTCCGGCTTCTGACCAATTCAAAGGAGTTCGGCATCTTCATCCATAAAGAGCTTCAAATGGTGCCATCTTCAAACTATCTTGATAACTATTGTTATAAGAGAATTCTGCTAACGATAAACACTTGTCCCAACTCTTATCAAAATGCATGATGCTTGCTCTCAGCATGTCTTCCACAATTTGATTGACTCGCTCGGTCTGACCATCGGTCTGAGGATGATAACTCGAACTACGAATCAATTTGGTCCCCAAAGATTCATGCAATTGTTCCAGAAACGAGCCACAAATTGGGTACCTCGATCAGAAATAATGGTTTTGGGAATCCCGTGCAAGCGCACGATTTGATTGACATAGAGTTCTGCATAATCTTGAACGGAGTAAGTGGTGTGCACTGCGATGAAATGAGTAGTCTTGGTCAGTCGGTCCACTATAACCCAGATAGAATCCTTCTTTCTGGCAGTCAGGGGTAAACCCACAATAAAATCCATACTTATGTCATCCTATTTCCATAAAGGTATGGTTAATGGTTGAAGCACACCGGCTGATTTCAAATGGCTGGCCTTGACTCGATGGCAAGTATCACACTCTGCCACATATTTAGCTATGTCGACCGTCATGTTTGACCACCAAAAGTTTTTCCTCAAATCTTGATACATTTTGGTGCTTCCGGGGTGAATAGAGAATTTGGAAAGATGAGCTTCATCAAAAATTTCCTTCTGGAGTTCCAGATCAGCAGGAACTACAAGACGTTGCTCAAACCACACTACATCCTTCGAATCCTTATGGAAACAACTATACTTGGGGTCCTCTTCAGCTAATTTCTGCTTTATTAACTGGACGCCTTCATCATTGAGTTGGGCCAAAACGATTCTGTCATATAGATTGGACTCAATAGAGATAGCATTCAAATTCCCTTGCTCTACAATTTCCAATCGAAGTTTCCTCAAGTCTTCACATAAAGTCTCACTATACGATTCCACAGTTAAGCAGTTGCAGTGCACCTTACGGCTAAGAGCATCTGCAACAACATTGGCTTTTCCGGGATGATAGTGTACTTCTAGATCATAGTCTTTTATCAATTCTAACCATCTTCTCTGTCTCATATTCAAATCCGATTGGGTGAAGATATACTTAAGACTCTTCTGATCGGTGAAGATATTACAGAGGTTTCCCATAAGATAATGCCTCCAAATCTTGAGACCATGAACAACCGCTGCTAGCTCAAGATCGTGGGTCGGGTAATTCACTTCATGGGGTCGAAGCGATCGTGAGGCGTAGGCAATGACTCTATTTTCCTGCATGAGAACACAACCGAGACCAGTGCCCGAAGCATCACAAAAGACTTCGAATGGTTTAGAATTATCCGGCTGCACTAGCACTGGGGCTGTAGTCAAATGTTGCCTCAACGTGTGGAAAGCTTTTTCACAATCTTTGCTCCACACAAACTAGACTCCCTTGTTTAATAGTTCAGTCATAGGTTTAGCGATCCTGGAAAAATCCGGGATGAAACGACGATAATAGCCTGCTAAACCTAGAAAACTGCGGATTTGATGTACGGTCTTGGGTGGTTTCCAATCCATAACCTCTTGTACTTTGCTAGGATCCACAGATATGCCTTCCTTGGAAATATTATGCCCCAAAAATTTCACACTATCCAACCAAAATTCACATTTGGAGAACTTGGCATAAAGCTTGTGATCTCACAACCGTTGTAAAACAATTCGAAGATGTTCTGCATGTTCTTCTTCATTCTTGGAATAGATTAAGATGTCATCAATGAACACCACTACAAACTTGTCTAGTTCCGTCATGAATACGGAGTTCATGAGATACATGAAATAAGCAGGTGCATTGGTAAGACCAAAGGACATCACCAGATACTCGTAAAGACCGTATCGGGTGGAGAAAGCTATTTTGGGAATATCACATGGCCTGATCTTTATTTGATGATACCCTGATCAAAGATCAATCTTGGAGAAAACCTTGGCTCCAGCCAACTGATCGAAAAGAACATCGATGCAGGGTAAAGGATATTTATTCTTGATTTTTACTGCATTGAGAGGTCGGTAATCCACACATAACCTCAAGCTACCATCCTTCTTCTTCACAAATAGAGCGGGGCAACCCCAAGGTGAAGAACTTGGGCGAATATAACCCTTATCTAGCAATTCTTGGAGTTGTGTCTTCAATTCTGCCAATTCCTTGGGTGGCATGCGGTAAGGTCTTTTGGAGATAGGGGCTGTGCCAGGCTGAAGTTCGGTGACAAACTCAACATCCCTGTAGGGTGGCATACCCGGTAATTCATCGGGGAAAACATCCGCAAACTCTCGAACCACTGGAATTTCTTCCAGATGAGAAGTGATTGCCACATAAGAACAAGGATTCACGCCATCTTTGAAAGGTAGGTATAGAGTCATGGCTCCAACAATTGGTGAGTTGATCTCTACCATTCGCTCAGAAACATCCAGTATAACCTTATGCCGGTTCATCCAGTCCATTCCTAGAATGACATCCATGCCTTCTAATCCCAAAATGAAAAGGTGTGTGTCAACTGTTCTGCTGCCTAATTCCAAGGGTACTCCCCTGGTCACCAACTCGGAAGAGATGTTCCCTCCCGCTGTTTTAATCGTAAATGCCTTATTGGTATTGCAAGAATTTAGTCCTAATTTGTTCAGCGTCTTACTATTCATGAAACTATGTGTAGCACCCGAATCAAACAATATCCGGATAGGTTTGCCTCGAATAGAGAATGTCCCCATCATTACTGGTGCTCCTTCTGGAATGTCAACCACAGAAGTGAAGTTGAGTCTGCCCTTCCTGGCTTGAGCAATCTTCTTCTTGCCCTTGTTGCTGGGTTTGGAGACTTGTCCCTGATTCGGCTGAGTTATCTGGTGCTGTTTATCGGTGCGGCAAGGCTGCAGGCATGCCTTAGCGAAGTATCCTGGATCACCACATTTGAAACAACGATGCCCACTGCTACCACTAGGAGGAATGGGTACAATAGGCTTTGGGGACTGCTGTTGAGTGTTGGGGAAATGAAGATTTTCTGGAGACCGATCCTGGGACGGCTTAGCTACTAACCTTCCCGACTGTGAAGCCTGCTGGGAGTCTGGGAAAGTCTTCTGCACAATGCGAAGCTTGCAAAGCTACGCATTATTGGGCATGGAGTTAGCCTTTCTTTTCCTCTCAGCTTGGGCCCTCTTCATGGCATCTTCCTGTGAGATAGCTTTATTCACTAGCATGTGGTAGCTGTCAAATTTTACCAGATTCAGCCATCCACACAATTCACTATTAAGGCCTTCGCGAAAAAGCTCCATCTTCTTCATATCTGTATCCACATGATATCCTCCATACTGGCAGAGGTTATTAAACTTCTGCACATATTGGTACACCGTGTCTGACCCTTGCTTGAGAGCCAATAACTCTCGCATTTTCCTGTCTGTAAGTGCTTTGGGAATGTGACGATCTCTGAATGCCTTTTTGAATTCTTCCCAACTGATTTCATACCCAGGCTGTTGCATGGATTTGTAGTGTTCCCACCACATCAAGGCAGAACCACGAAGCTGCAATGCCACGAATTTAGCCTTGCGTCCTTCTGAACATGGCAAGGTGAACACCGCGAACATGGCTTCAATGGCCCGAATCCAAGCATCAGCATCAAGGGGTTCTTCCACCTCAGTGAACTGCGGTGGATTCATATCCAGAAAGTGCTTGTACTCGGTCACGGGACTTTGGTCATCATTTCGATTCCCAAGGGGCTGCTGTTGTTGCGATTGCTGCTGCAGGTGTAGAAGAATTTGGCGCATCATCTCGGTTTGAGCAGCCATTGATGTCGTGTCCGGTGGTGGTGGCGGCTTGTTGCGGCCACTAGAATCACCGAAACCATTCGTAGTGCTGCGTGTCGAGCCCACCATCTGAAAAATTTGAGTTTTCATTAGTCACTCATTCGCAAGCTTGTTCAACAAGTAGAACATGTACGACAAAAACTCAAATTGACCAAATAGTCACACTCGAGATAGCCGCACTGCATCGAAATGACAATTTCAAACTTCCAAAACCAAAGTTCCCAAAATTCTCAACAATTTCTAGCAACGTGGTAAGTGCGTGAGACAAAAATTGGCATTCAAGGGTTAAGCTAGGTTAGCTAGGATTAAGGTCCAAAGGTGCAAGATTCGGAGTGACGTGATCCGGAAAAATGACAAGACCTAGGTTCATCATCTGAGCATAGCTTGAGATCTGAAAGCCTATGATCATGAAATGATTTTTCAGCAGAGACTTGGATAGATATGGAGTACTTGGGTATAGATCATCTGTAGAGAAACTCTGCCGCACGGGTCTGAGAAAAGGTCACGACAACGGGGTCAACTAGACGGTCCAACAACAACACTTAAGATTCGATTTAAAGATTGTTATTGTTGTCATTATAATCATTATTTAAGGAGAACAACACATGTGATCTTTTTATCATTCAGCAGGTTTTTATCATGATGCAAGAACGACCTAGCCATCCTCACTAAGCAATTAAGCCAATTCGGAGTTAGTGCCGGTGGCACGGCAACAATTACGTTTCTCCCTATAATAACTAGTCGAGACTATTGGTGCCCACTTAGCGACTTACGAAACGTGGTTAGTGTACCTGCAGAAAATCACAGAACACAACGAACCTTTCATGCCAGCACTCACGAAAGCATCCACATACATTATCGTTCACTATAGAAATGGCACCCATGCGTTTATCGCTGCATGGACAGCGTCCAACCTCGGACACCCTCCGTCTGAATGGAGTGTATCCTTGCCTCACATTTCATAATGCAGAACGTACACGTATGGCAAAACGTGGCGAGACACAGACGCGACGTGGGTTCCCATTGGAATAGGTCCCATCCATCCCTCACAGGACCTTCATGTGGCACCACCACGTATGGCAAAACGTGATGAACTAGTATCGTTGTGCAAGAAGTAAGTTTTGACAAGAATAAAATGTGCTGGAAGTTAGCAAAATAACCCATAGATTTGTAAGCCACCTGAAAGAACCCAAAAATTCCCTCTAGGGCCTCTCAGTCTATTTCCATCCTTAACGATCCAACGTATTTTACAATACAACCAATCTTGACAAGTTTTATTCAAAAACAAGTGATTAAGGTTGCTAATTAAACTCTGGTGCACATTAATCGCTCTGGTACCAGCTTTGACAACCCGCCCGAGACAATTCCGTACTATCGCCTAAACCAATCCACTTTGGTCATTAGGCGACAATAAAGTACCATCCCGTCGTAAGTTGCCGGGTCGAAGCCCGGTGAATCACTTGGATAACACACAGAGGATCGAACATATGCATTAAAACTCACACGAAGGCGAGTCCAGAGTACCTTACACAAATTAAATCCAAATTACCCCGAAGGGTTTAATTATTACAAACCATTGTTCAAGACATGATAAGTAAAGGTTCAGAGTTCAAAAACAGCGGAAATTAAACTACGATACGGTAGACATCACAGGAGGCCATCCGTGATGCCATCACTCGTCGTCTTCCACCCATTCCAGCTCCCAGCCGGGTGGAATCTCTCCAGGCCAAACAACACCTGCAACCACATTTTTATAGCAAGGCTGAGTGTACTAATACTCAGCAAGACTTAACCATCGGGTGATAACTACATCACCAAAAATCTAGACATGAGAGGCTTTTCGGCCGGTGGGGTTCTTTTGCTGAAAAGCAACAAAGAGTAGGTCCTTACTTTCAATATTTTAGCTCAATTTCTAGTTAGTTACCTTTTCTAAATGAGCCATCTATTGCAATCAAGAATTTTACAATACAATTAATCCACGCAGCAATATTCACATAGTTCCATCATTAAGGGATATCATGGCCAGTTCATTAAGCAGTCTCAGATAATGGTGAGAGGCCGACAATCGATTGATTTATAACCTTGCAAGGTGGACCTAAACACACAGAAGAATGCATACCCTAAGAAAATCCAAACAAAAGCAAAACAGGGTATGCACCGACCAGGCGGTTCCCGTCGATCTTCAGCTCGGGATCGGAACCTACATTCCATGGTACAAGGCTTACTGGATCGCTCCCACACGAACGTCCAGACTCACACAGGTACCACACTGTTGCAAGCAGGGGGACACATTTTTGTGCCCCAGGTGTAGTAGGGAAAGGTTCCCTCGCTGCATCAATTGGGTATTAGGCTTACCGGTCCCATTCCCGACAAGTGCTTAGTACGTTCAAAAGCTTAGCCCATGAAAGCCACTGGACCGGAGCCCAAATCCCATGCTCTTACCACATGAGCAATCCATTTATAAAGATCTTATGATTCCAACATAAGAACCTATTCTCGCGAGTGACGAACATCACTCGACTTGTACCGGTCCTATAGCATAGCAGCTATCGACCTAGCATACTAGTAAAAGAGCATAGGTACCTAGGGATCATGCATCTAGGGTTTCATTCAACTCCTGAAACGTAAATGCTCAAACATAGCAAGGTACTTGCATAATTTTAATTTTAAAAGAAGGGTTAATGATCCGGGGCTTGCCTTCATCGGCAAGGTTGGCCTTGGGCCATTCTGGACTTTGGTCCAGGTCTTGCTCTACAGCGACGTAGTGCACGTCTCCGTTAGCTCCTCCGTCTCCTCCTCCCGGCACAAGCGTACAGCTACCGTCGGGGAGATCTACACGAGGATGCATATGCAAGACTTAAGTGACGGTTTTCATGTAATTAATTATAAAACAACATATGACAACCATGGGGTACATGGTTGACCACATTCACCTTGACCAACACATATTTGGTATATTCTTTCGATTAAAGTAATATCATGTGGTGCTTTATTACTTGTTCCTTTTGATAGTGACTGTCTCAACCTTCTTAGCATGTTTCACATCACATTCATAAGGTCATTAGGTGTGGCATTGGTGATTTTCCAATTTAACTTAATTTAAGCTTTAAATGGGCCTCCATTTCTTTTATTCATAACTAAATTCATAAAATTCAGTGAGTGGTGTTTTCTAAGCTCTATAACTCTTATCAAAGCCACTGAATACACATGCACACTCATAAGAGCTATGAATTAATTACACCAAAAATGATAATTTCTAGCTACCAAAACAAGATATATGCTTATAAAAATAAATAAAGCACTTTTGGATCTCAACTTTCTCTCACTGATTGTTTGGTCCAAAACTGAGCTAGGAAATCAACAAACACATCAAGAGCTACTCTAGATCTTGAGCTATGCAATTACATTGAAACATTAAGCATAAATCAAGAATAAATATTTATGCTAATTATAAAATCATGATTAATTCACCAGAGCTGTATTTAGTCATAAAAAGATCATAACCGGAAGTTGAGCACAAAAACATATTTATTTTTGGCTACAAAAATCATTTGGACAGATTCAGCTAAAATACAAAATAAATCATATTAAAAGATTTACTCAGTAACTTTGTGCAAGTCTTGATGCAGAACCTAGTCATGACATATCTAGCAACATATCCAAAATTCAGCTTGAGATCACTTGTAGATTTTGAACTATGACAGATCTAGGTTAAACTGATTTTAATTTTTATGCAAAAAATATCAGACAAAACTATGGTTGTACTTTGTAAAAGTTGTAGTTCTAGTCACAAGGAAACCAACAAAATTGGTTTTGCATTTTTCTGATTTTTCTTTGATGTTTTACGGATTTTACAAGATTCAGTCAAAACCCACCACTATTTAAGAATCTATTTTGCGAGCAGGTCCCTGGGCTACTATTTCCTTTTACACTTATGCCCCTACATCACGGTTAAGACCCTGGAAAGATTGAAATCGACACAATTGGGTCCTTGGGTGAAGGACCGATTAGGCGAACCAGAGAGGGGGGGAGTGAATGGGAGCCGATAAAAATTCTTCTCGAAGGAGATGGGAACTCCAACAAGACGAACACAGCTTCCAACTCACGTCTCCGACCCAACTACCCAAGTTGGTCAAGACCACGCAGCCACTAGAGTGCTACTGGTCCTAGGAACCAACACTCAACCTTCCTAGTCCAAAACTCACCAAAACACACAGCGGAAACTTGCACGGCTTGCTGCCTGTGCTACACCGGTCAGACCGATGGCCTGCGCCGGTCAGACCGGTGACACCGGTCAGACCGGTGGACAGAGCCGGTCAGGCCGGTGGCTACAGCAGCCGCACAGCAAACGTTCCAGGAAGCCTCAGTGAATCCTCTAGGCCCTGGAACAAAAACCACCACGAAACACAACCTGTGAGGAAGAAGAACCCCTCACAAATCCTAGCAAAACAACTCCAAACACTCCAAGAACTGATCAGCAGGACCACGGGACAAAACCACACGGACAAGGTTGTTCCCCGAGACAAAAACCCACCAAGGGCTAGCACCGGTCAGACCGGTCAAGAGCACCGGTCAGACCGGTCGTGCCTGGGCAGCTCGGGATGAACAGCGCCCGCGAGTCAACTCCTCCAAATCCAACTCCCGATCTCCCGATCCGCTCCACGGTTTTGCACAAGACTTTGGGGATAGTAGGAACACCTCATGGGTACTCCATAGCCAAGATTTGGTCCACCAAAACTTGTCAAATCAAGAGGAATCGAAGAAATCCCACCAAGAACGTCTCTAACCCTAGAGCCACGAAAACCCCAAAATCGAGCCCCTTTGCTCACGGATTTGGAAGGGGAATCAAAGGGAAAAGAACCACGAAGGGTTCATGCATACATCCCCCACCAAATCCCAAAGAGAAAGGCCTCGAAATCGCTTCAAGAAAATCGCCAAGAAAGGGCTCCGAAAATCACCAAAAAGGAGAAACGGGAAAGACACATCCAAGCCTTGAGGAACCACGCCGAATCATCTATACATACCAAAGAGGTTCATACAAGGTCTAGCTTGCCGCCCGATCATCCTTCCCTCTCACAAGATCTCACCATGAAGCTCTCAAGCTAGTCCTACGAAAATCCTAAGAAAATAGGAAGGAAAATAGGAAAAACCAAATGAGCTAGGGTTCCAAGAGATGGCTGCCATCCTCTCACCACTTGGGTTATATGGAGGCAACCGAAAGACTAAAATACCCTTACTAGCTAACTAGGGATACATGCCCCTCGAGGGCGAAATTGGAAGTCTTTGTCTTCGCACCATCGGACGGATGCCCAGCGACCGCAAACTTGCTTAGCCTCGACGCAAGCCTTGCGATCCCGACGCGTGTCCTCCGCTTCGAAGATTCCGGACTGCGTCGTCGCACACCGGTCAGACCGGTGCTCCTCACCGGTCAGACCGGTACCCACCGGTCAGACCGGTCAGACCCACCGGTCAGACCGGTCTGGAGCTGCTGCACCTCCGTCTTCGGTTCTTCGGTCTTGGCTTTGTGGATCAACCAAGGAACCCAGTGGTTTTCTGGTGAACCACCGGAAACCCCGCGAACTCGGTGTAGCCTCCGCCAATCACCACTCATGACTCGGCTCCCACGTAGTCCCGGCTCGACCTTGGTTTTGAGGCTCAACCAAGAAACCGTCCATGACTTCATCTTGCCGTTCTTGCCACCATGCGGCCCGCACTTGACCCCGCTGGCCACCGGATCCCTCGAACCAAGCCTACTTGTCTTCTCCACACCTGGAGGCCTCACCGGCAACGACCTTTCACGCTTGTTCTTCACCTGCACCTGCACCAGTCAAGCCGCAACCTGCACCTGCAATACTTAGCCAAGAATCAGTCCACACCACGTTGTCAATCACTCATCACACCAGGAAGCGACCATCCACCGGTCCTCGAACCACACCTGGCTCTCAATCTCCCCCTTGATGAGTGCATTGACAACACACACGTTTTGGTAACCAAGAGAAAAGGAAAAGAAAAGAAACGACTAAAAGAAACTCCAACAAGCGATCGAAAGCCAAAGAAAAGGCAAAGAGCAAGATCACTTGAAGAAGACAAATCTCGGACCCCTTAGGCAAGGGCAACGGCTCGACACATCCGAGACAAAACATGCTCAAGCAAAAAGCACAAACCATCAGAGCAAAGCTCGAAAACCACAAAGAGCTCCCCCTGCACACATGCAAGCTCCCCCTGAACCGATGCAACTCCCCCTGGACAAATGCATGCGAACCACTTCACAAAACAGAGCAGCTGCAACAGCTCAGCTCTGACCGGTCAGACCGGTCGACACCACCGGTCAGACCGGTGGGCAACATGTGAACAGGACCAGCACTCTGACCGGTCAGACCGGTGACCTCAACCGGTCAGACCGGTGCACAACAGATCCCAAAAATAGCTCGAAACCACCTGAAAACCTTCCAAATGCATTCAGTAGGCCAAAACATGCTCAAACTTCTCCCCCTTGTTGACAATGCATGAATCAAGCCAAAAATGCAAAAATTGCAACCTAGAGCTTCTCAAATAGACAAAATTCAACATAGGATGCTACACATGTCCAAACGAGCAAGTTAGATACTCTATAGCTTCGTAAAGACATAAACTTCATGATCACCAAGTTTCACAACCATTGGGTGAAGCTAAGATAGAATTTAGCAATTTTGCGAAAAATTACCCTCTCCTGAGCAAAGTCCTAAACATGAGCAAAACATGTCAAAATGGCAAAGCCACACAAACTTCATGCTAGGACAACCATTCTAAGCATAAGACCATCATAAACACCCACAAGCACCTCATGTCATGTCAAAGCCACCGAGCCATGTGCCTACTTCTATATATGAGACTTCTCATTGGTAGGCATCATGCAACGATTTAGCACCCAAAGCAAATTAAAATTAGCACATATGACATGGGAGCACATTTTTCAAGCAATTTACATTTCATTTTCAGATTTATAATTGGTACATGAAATGTCTTTGCGACAAAAAGGAACTTATGCCCCTCCACAAGATGAAGCATGGGGGCTAAACATTCATGATGGCAAATGAGCCTTTGGCCCCATATGATCAAAATAAGCTATCCAACCACAAATTAAGCATAGCCAAGCCACTAAAACATGTCAAGATCATGTAAAGGCATTTACTCACAAGAGAGCATATATATGAAATTTTTCAAAAACATAGCCATCAACCATGGATACAAACCAAGATTATCAAGAGCTAAGCCAAACTAACCATAGCTTACCAAATTAGCTCACAAAGACATATATGTCATTCCATGGTGAACAATGTGTATAGGAGAAGCCTTTCCTAAACAATGCATATGATACATAATGCATGCAACCTAAGATACAAAGATGCCTATACATCATGCTACATATGCCATGCCAAATGCAAGAAATGCACAAAGGAAAGCTATACATATGCTACAAAGGAGCTCGCACACACAAAGCTCACAAACGACCGGCTCCTCGAGGGGAGGCAAAAAGGGCTCGACACCACCGGCAAAAGAGCAAAGGAGAACGAAACTCACAAGCTCCGTCTAAACACATGCACTAGGGCCAAAGAGCATACAAAGCTCACCCTTAGTACACATGATAGAGCAAAGAGCACACTAAGCACACAGGCTCCCCCTAAACTCATGCATTAAGGTCAAAGAGCATACAAAGCTCACCTTACATACATGAGATAGGGCAAGGAGCAAAACGAACCAAGTGGCTTGACCAAGGCCACACATTTGAAGATCACAAAAATACTTACCTTGATCATTTCTTCAGAAGTCACCCATCCTTGTCCACCGTCCCCGAAAGTGATGTACCTCCATATCATCACCGGGGTATGAGGCCGGAGAACCTCCCCCGATATCAACCAAATGTTCTCCGGGCCTCCCACCTGCAACTCAAAACCAAGAGCGAGAGCGAGCAAACGACTCAACACTGGGGTTAGTACCAAAGGTGTCAAACCAGTGCCGGGCCATTTCCTCAAAAGTAGGGTTAGCAACATCCATCCTACCGCGCCTATCAAAACTGCGATCCATCCCGTCTAACCTATCAAACCTGGAACCACCATGGGAAAACCACTCCCGTCTCACTGGAGGAGTACGAGTACCACGAAAGGGAAACCGTGGTCCGTAGCCCCTCTGAGACTCAAGACTGCGACCTCTCCCAAACTCGTATTGATCACGAGGTGGAGAACGTCCAGCAAACTCAACACCACCAGACTCAAAGCGCCTACCACCTGTTCCACGACCAAACAGGCTGAACCCTCTAGCTTCACAATCCCGAAAACCAAACTGTCCAGCACTCTGCCTAGCACCGGTCTGACCGGTCACTCTGACCGGTCTGGCCGGTGGTCCTCGGCCAGCAAACCTGCCTCCACCTGAAGCTCTCCTATCTCTCCATGCTGGAACCATATGCACAACACCCTTTCCCTTAGGTAGTGGCATACGAGGCTCAGGCACACCATGAGAAGGGTGGTACCTGTCCTTGTTCGCCCACTCCTTAGCCAATCTCGCCTCTCTTCTTTTCTTAAAGCAAAACTCTCTCTTATGACCATCCTTTCCACAAAATTCACAATGGAAACGAATTGGTCTTGGCTTAGGTTTCGGGTGTGGCTCTTCACAAGGCTTCTCACTAGGTTTCTCACTTGGTTTTTCTCTCGATTTAAGCAACTGGTTTGGCTTGGGTGCAAGCTTGTCTTTGGGTGTTGGTTGTGGTGGAACTGGAGTATTCCCAAATTTCCCTTCTCTCACACCACTGCTCTCACCAAACTTAACAGATCCCAAAGCCCAACCATCAAAGCGCTTATAACCGGAAATCATCATGCCAAGCTGAGGTTCCTGACTAGACAACCAACTCAGCACTTCACGCAACTTACTGTTCTCATCCTGCAAATGATCAACACATTTTGCAAGTTCCAAATTCTTCACAGCATGTAATTCACAGGTAGAGCAAGCAGTAGGAATAGGCACTTTCAAATCAGCCTCAAGCGAAACAATGCGAGAACGAAGCTCAGCAATTTTTTCATGCAAACCAGGGCAAGAAGTACATGCACCAAGCAAAGTGGGTCTAGATTGCAGCTCAGCCAACTCAACCCTAAGCACATCTAGTTCCTCACACTTGGAGGCATGCTTTTCCCTAAGAGCAGTCAAATCAGCTAGGAAAACAGAGCAATCAGCACAATCAATCTCATCAGAAACCACAGGGCTAGCCTTACGCGAATCAATTTCAAGCTTGCCATCAAGAACCTGTGTTTCTAGCTCAGCCACTCTAGTCCTAGCATCTTCAAGCAAAGCTCTAAGCTCCTTCCTAAGCTTCTTAGCCTCTCTAAGCATGTGATCGCGATTATCAAGCAAGTCAACCAACTCCTCATTCTCCTTGCGTAAAGAAGAGAGCTCATCACATACCTCATCCTCGGAGTCGGAGTCTGATTCCGAGGCGTTCTTCTGGCTTCTCTTGCTGCCGGAGCTGCGTGCCATGCCGCATAGCCCATCCTTCTTGTTGCAGCCTCTCGAAGTCTTGCTTGCGGTACAGCAAAGGCCGTTCAAGTACTTGCCGAAGTCCTTCTTCTTTCTGTGCTTCCTCTTGCTGTCCTCTTCTTCTTCTTCTTCACTCGAGCTTGATGACACATCCTCAGAGTCGGAGTCGATGTCGCTCGATCTCTTGATCTTTTCTCGGGTCCGTGTCTTCCTCCCATGTTCATGTTCCTTCTTCTTGGATCTTCTTCCTTTGTCCTTGGACTTGTGCTTGTCGTGGTTGTTCACCTTCGGACACTCGGCGAAAAAGTGTCCGGTCTTGCCGCACTTGAAACACGCTCTCGAGTTCCTCCTTGAGTTCACCCGGTTCTCGTGCAGCCTCTCGAACCGCCTGGTCAGCAACGCCAGCTCGTCCTCTCCAAGCACGTCGAACTCCTCGTCTGGCAAAGACATCAAAGAAGACAAAGAGTACATCCTGGAGGATGCGTTAGCATTAGACTTGGCTCCTTTGCCACTAACGAGAGCGAGACTATGAGAATCAGTCGGGCTCTCGATCTTGGCTGTCATACCACGGTCCAACTCAGCCGACTTGAGCTTCGAGAACAGCTCGTTCACCGTCAAGGTGTCATACTTCTCGGACTCAACAATAGCCTCAAACTTCCCGTCCCATACGGTACGATCCAACGAGTGCAAGAGCTTCACGGCTCTATCATGATCATTGTATGGGAGGACATCCACATTGGCTCTCATGTTGTTCACAACGACCGTAAATCGCTGGAAAAGGGCATCGACGGACTCGCCGGGGAGATGAGTGAAGTTCTCGTACTCTCTCCGGTAAGTCGCGTACATCCGAGCCTGAACCTGAGCATTCCCAGCATGAGCATCCTTCAACTGCTCCCAAATCCTACAAGCTAAGTCCTCTGTCTGAACCCGATCGAATTCAGGCTGACACAGAGCACGAAACAAGTAGTCGACAGCCTTGTTGTTGGCTTCGAACATATCCCTCGATCCTGGAGCAAGGAAGTTCATCGGATGAACATAAGCTGTGTTCACCGTGACATCCCAAAGGATCTGACCCTTTCCGCGGAGGAACGCCGCCATCCGCCTTTGCCACATCTGGTAGTTCTTCCCATCGAAGTGCGGAGGACCCGAACCCCGTTCCTGGTACGCCATCTTTGGATCTTAGACTGGTAAGAGTCAATAAAGACCCGAACCGGCTCTGATACCAATAGAAGGACCGATTAGGCGAACCAGAGAGGGGGGGAGTGAATGGGAGCCGATAAAAATTCTTCTCGAAGGAGATGGGAACTCCAACAAGACGAACACAGCTTCCAACTCACGTCTCCGACCCAACTACCCAAGTTGGTCAAGACCACGCAGCCACTAGAGTGCTACTGGTCCTAGGAACCAACACTCAACCTTCCTAGTCCAAAACTCACCAAAACACACAGCGGAAACTTGCACGGCTTGCTGCCTGTGCTACACCGGTCAGACCGATGGCCTGCGCCGGTCAGACCGGTGACACCGGTCAGACCGGTGGACAGAGCCGGTCAGGCCGGTGGCTACAGCAGCCGCACAGCAAACGTTCCAGGAAGCCTCAGTGAATCCTCTAGGCCCTGGAACAAAAACCACCACGAAACACAACCTGTGAGGAAGAAGAACCCCTCACAAATCCTAGCAAAACAACTCCAAACACTCCAAGAACTGATCAGCAGGACCACGGGACAAAACCACACGGACAAGGTTGTTCCCCGAGACAAAAACCCACCAAGGGCTAGCACCGGTCAGACCGGTCAAGAGCACCGGTCAGACCGGTCGTGCCTGGGCAGCTCGGGATGAACAGCGCCCGCGAGTCAACTCCTCCAAATCCAACTCCCGATCTCCCGATCCGCTCCACGGTTTTGCACAAGACTTTGGGGATAGTAGGAACACCTCATGGGTACTCCATAGCCAAGATTTGGTCCACCAAAACTTGTCAAATCAAGAGGAATCGAAGAAATCCCACCAAGAACGTCTCTAACCCTAGAGCCACGAAAACCCCAAAATCGAGCCCCTTTGCTCACGGATTTGGAAGGGGAATCAAAGGGAAAAGAACCACGAAGGGTTCATGCATACATCCCCCACCAAATCCCAAAGAGAAAGGCCTCGAAATCGCTTCAAGAAAATCGCCAAGAAAGGGCTCCGAAAATCACCAAAAAGGAGAAACGGGAAAGACACATCCAAGCCTTGAGGAACCACGCCGAATCATCTATACATACCAAAGAGGTTCATACAAGGTCTAGCTTGCCGCTCGATCATCCTTCCCTCTCACAAGATCTCACCATGAAGCTCTCAAGCTAGTCCTACGAAAATCCTAAGAAAATAGGAAGGAAAATAGGAAAAACCAAATGAGCTAGGGTTCCAAGAGATGGCTGCCATCCTCTCACCACTTGGGTTATATGGAGGCAACCGAAAGACTAAAATACCCTTACTAGCTAACTAGGGATACATGCCCCTCGAGGGCGAAATTGGAAGTCTTTGTCTTCGCACCATCGGACGGATGCCCAGCGACCGCAAACTTGCTTAGCCTCGACGCAAGCCTTGCGATCCCGACGCGTGTCCTCCGCTTCGAAGATTCCGGACTGCGTCGTCGCACACCGGTCAGACCGGTGCTCCTCACCGGTCAGACCGGTACCCACCGGTCAGACCGGTCAGACCCACCGGTCAGACCGGTCTGGAGCTGCTGCACCTCCGTCTTCGGTTCTTCGGTCTTGGCTGAGAGCCAGGTGTGGTTCGAGGACCGGTGGATGGTCGCTTCCTGGTGTGATGAGTGATTGACAACGTGGTGTGGACTGATTCTTGGCTAAGTATTGCAGGTGCAGGTTGCGGCTTGACTGGTGCAGGTGCAGGTGAAGAACAAGCGTGAAAGGTCGTTGCCGGTGAGGCCTCCAGGTGTGGAGAAGACAAGTAGGCTTGGTTCGAGGGACCCGGTGGCCAGCGGGGTCAAGTGCGGGCCGCATGGTGGCAAGAACGGCAAGATGAAGTCATGGACGGTTTCTTGGTTGAGCCTCAAAACCAAGGTCGAGCCGGGACTACGTGGGAGCCGAGTCATGAGTGGTGATTGGCGGAGGCTACACCGAGTTCGCGGGGTTTCCGGTGGTTCACCAGAAAACCACTGGGTTCCTTGGTTGATCCACAAAGCCAAGACCGATGAACCGAAGACGGAGGTGCAGCAGCTCCAGACCGGTCTGACCGGTGGGTCTGACCGGTCTGACCGGTGGGTACCGGTCTGACCGGTGAGGAGAACCGGTCTGACCGGTGTGCGACGACGCAGTCCGGAATCTTCGAAGCGGAGGACACGCGTCGGGATCGCAAGGCTTGCGTCGAGGCTAAGCAAGTTTGCGGTCGCTGGGCATCCGTCCGATGGTGCGAAGACAAAGACTTCCAATTTCGCCCTCGAGGGGCATGTATCCCTAGTTAGCTAGTAAGGGTATTTTAGTCTTTCGGTTGCCTCCATATAACCCAAGTGGTGAGAGGATGGCAGCCATCTCTTGGAACCCTAGCTCATTTGGTTTTCCTATTTTCCTTCCTATTTTCTTAGGATTTTCGTAGGACTAGCTTGAGAGCTTCATGGTGAGATCTTGTGAGAGGGAAGGATGATCGGGCGGCAAGCTAGACCTTGTATGAACCTCTTTGGTATGTATAGATGATTCGGCGTGGTTCCTCAAGGCTTGGATGTGTCTTTCCCGTTTCTCCTTTTTGGTGATTTTCGGAGCCTTTTCTTGGCGATTTTCTTGGAGCGATTTCGAGGCCTTTCTCTTTGGGATTTGGTGGGGGATGTATGCATGAACCCTTCGTGGTTCTTTTCCCTTTGATTCCCCTTCCAAATCCGTGAGCAAAGGGGCTCGATTTTGGGGTTTTCGTGGCTCTAGGGTTAGAGGCGTTCTTGGTGGGATTTCTTCGATTCCTCTTGATTTGACAAGTTTTGGTGGACCAAATCTTGGCTATGGAGTACCCATGAGGTGTTCCTACTATCCCCAAAGTCTTGTGCAAAACCGTGGAGCGGATCGGGAGATCGGGAGTTGGATTTGGAGGAGTTGACTCGCGGGCGCTGTTCATCCCGAGCTGCCCAGGCACGACCGGTCTGACCGGTGCTCTTGACCGGTCTGACCGGTGCTAGCCCTTGGTGGGTTTTTGTCTCGGGGAACAGCCTTGTCCGTGTGGTTTTGTCCCGTGGTCCTGCTGATCAGTTCTTGGAGTGTTTGGAGTTGTTTTGCTAGGATTTGTGAGGGGTTCTTCTTCCTCACAGGTTGTGTTTCGTGGTGGTTTTTGTTCCAGGGCCTAGAGGATTCACTGAGGCTTCCTGGAACGTTTGCTGTGCGGCTGCTGTAGCCACCGGCCTGACCGGCTCTGTCCACCGGTCTGACCGGTGTCACCGGTCTGACCGGAGCAGGCCATCGGTCTGACCGGTGTAGCACAGGCAGCAAGCCGTGCAAGTTTCCGCTGTGTGTTTTGGTGAGTTTTGGCTAGGAAGGTTGAGTGTTGGTTCCTAGGACCAGTAGCACTCCAGTGGCTGCGTGGTCTTGACCAACTTGGGTAGTTGGGTCGGAGACGTGAGTTGGAAGCTGTGTTCGTCTTGTTGGAGTTCTCATCTCCTTCGAGAAGAATTTTTATCGGCTCCCATTCACTCCCCCCCTCTCTGGTTCGCCTAATCGGTCCTTCAATTGGTATCAGAGCCGGTTCGGGTCTTTATTGACTCTTACCAGTCTAAGATCCAAAGATGGCGTACCAGGAACGGGGTTCGGGTCCTCCGCACTTCGATGGGAAGAACTACCAGATGTGGCAAAGGCGGATGGCGGCGTTCCTCCGCGGAAAGGGTCAGATCCTTTGGGATGTCACGGTGAACACAGCTTATGTTCATCCGATGAACTTCCTTGCTCCAGGATCGAGGGATATGTTCGAAGCCAACAACAAGGCTGTCGACTACTTGTTTCGTGCCCTGTGTCCACCTGAATTCGATCGGGTTCAGACAGAGGACTTAGCTTGTAGGATTTGGGAGCAGTTGAAGGATGCTCATGCTGGGAATGCTCAGGTTCAGGCTCGGATGTACGCGACTTACCGGAGAGAGTACGAGAACTTCACTCATCTCCCCGGCGAGTCCGTCGATGCCCTTTTCCAGCGATTTACGGTCGTTGTGAACAACATGAGAGCCAATGTGGACGTCCTCCCATACAATGATCATGATAGAGCCGTGAAGCTCTTGCACTCGTTGGATCGTACCGTATGGGACGGGAAGTTTGAGGCTATTGTTGAGTCCGAGAAGTATGACACCTTGACGGTGAACGAGCTGTTCTCGAAGCTCAAGTCGGCTGAGTTGGACCGTGGTATGACAGCCAAGATCGAGAGCCCGACTGATTCTCATAGTCTCGCTCTCGTTAGTGGCAAAGGAGCCAAGTCTAATGCTAACGCATCCTCCAGGATGTACTCTTTGTCTTCTTTGATGTCTTTGCCAGACGAGGAGTTCGACGTGCTTGGAGAGGACGAGCTGGCGTTGCTGACCAGGCGGTTCGAGAGGCTGCACGAGAACCGGGTGAACTCAAGGAGGAACTCGAGAGCGTGTTTCAAGTGCGGCAAGACCGGACACTTTTTCGTCGAGTGTCCGAAGGTGAACAACCACGACAAGCACAAGTCCAAGGACAAAGGAAGAAGATCCAAGAAGAAGGAACATGAACATGGGAGGAAGACACGGACCCGAGAAAAGATCAAGAGATCGAGCGACATCGACTCCGACTCTGAAGATGTGTCATCAAGCTCGAGTGAAGAAGAAGAAGAAGAGGACAGCAAGAGGAAGCACAGAAAGAAGAAGAAGGACTTCGGCAAGTACTTGAACGGCCTTTGCTGTACCGCAAGCAAGACTTCGAGAGGCTGCAACAAGAAGGATGGGCTATGCGGCATGGCACGCAGCTCCGGCAGCAAGAGAAGCCAGAAGAACGCCTCGGAATCAGACTCCGACTCCGAGGATGAGGTATGTGATGAGCTCTCTTCTTTACGCAAGGAGAATGAGGAGTTGGTTGACTTGCTTGATAATCGCGATCACATGCTTAGAGAGGCTAAGAAGCTTAGGAAGGAGCTTAGAGCTTTGCTTGAAGATGCTAGGACTAGAGTGGCTGAGCTAGAAACACAGGTTCTTGATGGCAAGCTTGAAATTGATTCGCTTAAGGCTAGCCCTGTGGTTTCTGATGAGATTGATTGTGCTGATTGCTCTGTTTTCCTAGCTGATTTGACTGCTCTTAGGGAAAAGCATGCCTCCAAGTGTGAGGAACTAGATGTGCTTAGGGTTGAGTTGGCTGAGCTGCAATCTAGACCCACTTTGCTTGGTGCATGTACTTCTTGCCCTGGTTTGCATGAAAAAATTGCTGAGCTTCGTTCTCGCATTGTTTCGCTTGAGGCTGATTTGAAAGTGCCTATTCCTACTGCTTGCTCTACCTGTGAATTACATGCTGTGAAGAATTTGGAACTTGCAAAATGTGTTGATCATTTGCAGGATGAGAACAGTAAGGTGCGTGAGGTGTTGAGTTGGGTGTCCAGTCATGAGCCTCAGCTGGGTGTGTTAATTGGCAGTTGTAAGCGCTTTGATGGTTGGGCTTTGGGATCTGATAAGTTTGGTGAGAGCAGTGGTGTGAGAGAAGGGAAATTTGGGAATACTCCAGTTCCACCACAACCAACACCCAAAGACAAGTTTGCACCCAAGCCAAACCAGTTGCTTAAATCGAGAGAAAAACCAAGTGAGAAGCCTAGTGAGAAACCTAGTGAGAAGCCTTGTGAAGAGCCACACCCAAAACCTAAGCCAAGACCAATTCGTTTCCATTGTGAGTTTTGTGGAAAGGATGGTCATAAGAGAGAGTTTTGCTTTAAGAAAAGAAGAGAGGCGAGATTGGCTAAGGAGTGGGCGAACAAGGACAGGTACCACCCTTCTCATGGTGTGCCTGAGCCTCGTATGCCACTACCTAAGGGAAAGGGTGTTGTGCATATGGTTCCAGCATGGAGAGATAGGAGAGCTTCAGGTGGAGGCAGGTTTGCTGGCCGAGGACCACCGGCCAGACCGGTCAGAGTGACCGGTCAGACCGGTGCTAGGCAGAGTGCTGGACAATTTGGTTTCCGGGATTGTGAAGCTAGAGGGTTCAGCCTGTTTGGTCGTGGAACAGGTGGTAGGCGCTTTGGGTCTGGTGGTGTTGAGTTTGCTGGACGTTCTCCACCTCGTGATCAATACGAGTTTGGGAGAGGTCGCAACTTTGAGTCTCAGAGGGGCTACGGACCACGGTTTCCCTTTCGTGGTACTCGTACTCCTCCAGTGAGACGGGAGTGGTGTTCCCATGGTGGTTCCAGGTTTGATAGGCCCGGTAGGATGGATGTTGCTAACCCTACTTTTGAGGAAATGGCCCGGCACTGGTTTGACACCTTTGGTACTAACCCCAGTGTTGAGTCGTTTGCTCGCTCTCGCTCTTGGTTTTGAGTTGCAGGTGGGAGGCCCGGAGAACATTTGGTTGATATCGGGGGTGGTTCTCCGGCCTCATACCCCGGTGATGATATGGAGGTACATCACTTTCGGGGACGGTGGACAAGGATGGGTGACTTCTGAAGAAATGATCAAGGTAAGTATTTTTGTGATCTTCAAGTGTGTGGCCTTGGTCAAGCCACTTGGTTCGTTTTGCTCCTTGCCCTATCTCATGTATGTAAGGTGAGCTTTGTATGCTCTTTGACCTTAATGCATGAGTTTAGGGGGAGCCTGTGTGCTTAGTGTGCTCTTTGCTCTATCATGTGTACTAAGGGTGAGCTTTGTATGCTCTTTGGCCCTAATGCATGTGTTTAGACGGAGCTTGTGAGTTTTGTTCTCCTTTGTTTTTTGCCGGTGGTGTCGAGCCCTTTTTGCCTCCCCTCGAGGAGCCGGTCGTTTGTGAGCTTTGTGTGTGGGAGCTTCTTTGTAGCATATGTATAGCTTTCCTTTGTGCATTTCTTGCATTTGGCATGGCATATGTAGCATGATGTATAGGCATCTTTGTATCTTAGGTTGCATGCATTTTGTATCATATGCATTGTTTAGGAAAGGCTTCTCTTATACACATTGTTCACCATGGAATGACATATATGTCTTTGTGAGCTAATTTGGTAAGCTATGGTTAGTTTGGCTTAGCTCTTGATAATCATGGTTTGTATCCATGGTTGATGGCTATGTTTTTGAAAAATTTCATATATATGCTCTCTTGTGAGTAAATGCCTTTACATGATCTTGACATGTTTTAGTGGCTTGGCTATGCTTAATTTGTGGTTGGATAGCTTATTTTGATCATATGGGGCCAAAGGCTCATTTGCCATCATGAATGTTTAGCCCCCATGCTTCATCTTGTGGAGGGGCATAAGTTCCTTTTTGTCGCAAAGACATTTCATGTACCAATTATAAATCTGAAAATGAAATGTAAATTGCTTGAAAAATGTGCTCCCATGTCATATGTGCTAATTTTAATTTGCTTTGGGTGCTAAATCGTTGCATGATGCCTACCAATGAGAAGTCTCATATATAGAAGTAGGCACATGGCTCGGTGGCTTTGACATGACATGAGGTGCTTGTGGGTGTTTATGATGGTCTTATGCTTAGAATGGTTGTCCTAGCATGAAGTTTGTGTGGCTTTGCCATTTTGACATGTTTTGCTCATGTTTAGGACTTTGCTCATGAGAGGGTGATTTTTCGCAAAATTGCTAAATTCTATCTTAGCTTCGCCCAATGGTTGTGAAACTTGGTGATCATGAAGTTTATGTCTTTACGAAGCTATAGAGTATCTAACTTGCTCGTTTGGACATGTGTAGCATCCTATGTTGAATTTTGTCTATTTGAGAAGCTCTAGGTTGCATTTTTTGCATTTTTGGCTTGATTCATGCATTGTCAACAAGGGGGAGAAGTTTGAGCATGTTTTGGCCTACTGAATGCATTTGGAAGGTTTTCAGGTGGTTTCGAGCTATTTTTGGGCTCTGTTGTGCACCGGTCTGACCGGTTAAGGTCACCGGTCTGACCGGTCAGAGTGCTGGTCCTGTTCACATGTTGCCCACCGGTCTGACCGGTGGTGTCGACCGGTCTGACCGGTCAGAGCTGAGCTGTTGCAGCTGCTCTGTTTTGTGAAGTGGTTCGCATGCATTTGTCCAGGGGGAGTTGCATCAGTTCAGGGGGAGCTTGCATGTGTGCAGGGGGAGCTCTTTGTGGTTTTCGAGCTTTGATTTGATGGTTTGTGCTCTTTGCTTGAGCATGTTTTGTCTCGGATGTGTCGAGCCGTTGCCCTTGCCTAAGGGGTCCGAGACTTGTCTTCTTCAAGTGATCTTGCTCTTTGCCTTTTCTTTGGCTTTCGATCGCTTGTTGGAGTTTCTTTTAGTCGTTTCTTTTCTTTTCCTTTTCTCTTGGTTACCAAAACGTGTGTGTTGTCAATGCACTCATCAAGGGGGAGATTGAGAGCCAGGTGTGGTTCGAGGACCGGTGGATGGTCGCTTCCTGGTGTGATGAGTGATTGACAACGTGGTGTGGACTGATTCTTGGCTAAGTATTGCAGGTGCAGGTTGCGGCTTGACTGGTGCAGGTGCCGGTGAAGAACAAGCGTGAAAGGTCGTTGCCGGTGAGGCCTCCAGGTGTGGAGAAGACAAGTAGGCTTGGTTCGAGGGACCCGGTGGCCAGCGGGGTCAAGTGCGGGCCGCATGGTGGCAAGAACGGCAAGATGAAGTCATGGACGGTTTCTTGGTTGAGCCTCAAAACCAAGGTCGAGCCGGGACTACGTGGGAGCCGAGTCATGAGTGGTGATTGGCGGAGGCTACACCGAGTTCGCGGGGTTTCCGGTGGTTCACCAGAAAACCACTGGGTTCCTTGGTTGATCCACAAAGCCAAGACCGATGAACCGAAGACGGAGGTGCAGCAGCTCCAGACCGGTCTGACCGGTGGGTCTGACCGGTCTGACCGGTGGGTACCGGTCTGACCGGTGAGGAGAACCGGTCTGACCGGTGTGCGACGACGCAGTCCGGAATCTTCGAAGCGGAGGACACGCGTCGGGATCGCAAGGCTTGCGTCGAGGCTAAGCAAGTTTGCGGTCGCTGGGCATCCGTCCGATGGTGCGAAGACAAAGACTTCCAATTTCGCCCTCGAGGGGCATGTATCCCTAGTTAGCTAGTAAGGGTATTTTAGTCTTTCGGTTGCCTCCATATAACCCAAGTGGTGAGAGGATGGCAGCCATCTCTTGGAACCCTAGCTCATTTGGTTTTCCTATTTTCCTTCCTATTTTCTTAGGATTTTCGTAGGACTAGCTTGAGAGCTTCATGGTGAGATCTTGTGAGAGGGAAGGATGATCGGGCGGCAAGCTAGACCTTGTATGAACCTCTTTGGTATGTATAGATGATTCGGCGTGGTTCCTCAAGGCTTGGATGTGTCTTTCCCGTTTCTCCTTTTTGGTGATTTTCGGAGCCTTTTCTTGGCGATTTTCTTGGAGCGATTTCGAGGCCTTTCTCTTTGGGATTTGGTGGGGGATGTATGCATGAACCCTTCGTGGTTCTTTTCCCTTTGATTCCCCTTCCAAATCCGTGAGCAAAGGGGCTCGATTTTGGGGTTTTCGTGGCTCTAGGGTTAGAGGCGTTCTTGGTGGGATTTCTTCGATTCCTCTTGATTTGACAAGTTTTGGTGGACCAAATCTTGGCTATGGAGTACCCATGAGGTGTTCCTACTATCCCCAAAGTCTTGTGCAAAACCGTGGAGCGGATCGGGAGATCGGGAGTTGGATTTGGAGGAGTTGACTCGCGGGCGCTGTTCATCCCGAGCTGCCCAGGCACGACCGGTCTGACCGGTGCTCTTGACCGGTCTGACCGGTGCTAGCCCTTGGTGGGTTTTTGTCTCGGGGAACAGCCTTGTCCGTGTGGTTTTGTCCCGTGGTCCTGCTGATCAGTTCTTGGAGTGTTTGGAGTTGTTTTGCTAGGATTTGTGAGGGGTTCTTCTTCCTCACAGGTTGTGTTTCGTGGTGGTTTTTGTTCCAGGGCCTAGAGGATTCACTGAGGCTTCCTGGAACGTTTGCTGTGCGGCTGCTGTAGCCACCGGCCTGACCGGCTCTGTCCACCGGTCTGACCGGTGTCACCGGTCTGACCGGAGCAGGCCATCGGTCTGACCGGTGTAGCACAGGCAGCAAGCCGTGCAAGTTTCCGCTGTGTGTTTTGGTGAGTTTTGGCTAGGAAGGTTGAGTGTTGGTTCCTAGGACCAGTAGCACTCCAGTGGCTGCGTGGTCTTGACCAACTTGGGTAGTTGGGTCGGAGACGTGAGTTGGAAGCTGTGTTCGTCTTGTTGGAGTTCTCATCTCCTTCGAGAAGAATTTTTATCGGCTCCCATTCACTCCCCCCCTCTCTGGTTCGCCTAATCGGTCCTTCATTGGCTTTGTGGATCAACCAAGGAACCCAGTGGTTTTCTGGTGAACCACCGGAAACCCCGCGAACTCGGTGTAGCCTCCGCCAATCACCACTCATGACTCGGCTCCCACGTAGTCCCGGCTCGACCTTGGTTTTGAGGCTCAACCAAGAAACCGTCCATGACTTCATCTTGCCGTTCTTGCCACCATGCGGCCCGCACTTGACCCCGCTGGCCACCGGGTCCCTCGAACCAAGCCTACTTGTCTTCTCCACACCTGGAGGCCTCACCGGCAACGACCTTTCACGCTTGTTCTTCACCTGCACCTGCACCAGTCAAGCCGCAACCTGCACCTGCAATACTTAGCCAAGAATCAGTCCACACCACGTTGTCAATCACTCATCACACCAGGAAGCGACCATCCACCGGTCCTCGAACCACACCTGGCTCTCATTGGGGAAGAAGGGCGGCGCGGCCGGCCGGAATTCCGGCGAGCCGGCGGCGGGGTCGGCCGAAGAAGAGGTGGGGGAGGCGTGTTGGCTCACCAGGGCCCGGTTTGCGGCCGGAATTGGGGCGGAGGAGCGGCCGGCGGGCTGGGGCAGCGGAGTCCGGCGGCGGCGACCGCGGGAGCGATTGCTCTGGCGAGCTCTCGGCCGGGGAAAAAATGGGGCGGCGCGTACGGCTCCACTGGGTCCTAGGGGAGGCGCCGGGATGGTCGAACGGCTGGGTAGTGGAGCGGGCAGTGGAACTCCGTGGCGGTGGTAATGGCAGCGGCGGCGGTGCTTTGCCTCTTGCGTGGGGCAAGCTGCGGCGCCATTTTATAGGGGTGGGGCGCTTGCCTTCACCGCGAAGGGATTGCGGCGCGGTGGGGGACCGGACGGGCACGGCGCGTCGGGATGCGGGCCGGCGCAGTGCGACAGGGGAGGGGGGCCGGCGCGGACGCGGCCGCGTGGCGTCGCGGGGAAAAGGTCGAGGGGACCCGGAGCAGGGGCGCGGCCCACTCCTCGCTACGCCTGGCAAGTGGCACGGACGGCCTCGGCGTCCGGGCCCCGGGGCAGCAGCGCGCGATGCACGGGCGCCGGTCGGCGCGCGGGGAGGCGCTCTGGAGCGGGGTGCCGGCGCGACGTCGCTGAAAACTATTTCGTTTACACCTGTTTGACCGGAAATAACTCGAAATATTTGAAGTAAAGTGCACTAAGAGCTAATAAGCAAAGTTGTAGAACAAGCTACCCTCTACAACTTCTAGAAAGGCTCATAGGGGTTTTGAGCAACAGATTTTGCATAAACTGCTAGCAAACTTCATGTCTTTCTTGGCTCGGTCAAAAGTACATGCTGGCGTTGACCGCATTTTTGCACATCTTCCACTCAAAATCTTGAATGCCGCCAATTATGAAAATTGTGTCCCTCAAAAAGACGAACAACTTTTATATTGGCCGATTTTGAAGTATTTAAATGAAAATTGGAGAACGCGACAAAAGTTCTAAGCAAGGTATTAGGGTCTATGGGTTTGACTAGGGGTTTGACCCTATCTTTGACCAAGGGCTTAAGCACTAGTGATGTTGACTTGATTAAGTGGATGATTAGCACAAATTAACCCTTGATTAAAAACATAGGGTGTTACAGTAATAGGGGTAGTTTCGTCTTTCGGCTAGCCTCCATATAACCCAAGTGGTGAGAGGATGGCAGCCATCTCTTGGAACCCTAGCTCATTTTGTTTTGCTATTTTCCCTTCCTATTTTCCTTAGGATTTAGAGGACTAGCTTGAGAGCTTCATGGTGAGATCTTGTGAGAGGGATGGATGATTGGGAGGCAAGCTAGACCTTGTATGAACCTTAATGGTATGTATAGATGATTCGGCATGGTTCCTCAAGGCTTGATTGTGTCTCTCCCGTTTTCCCTTTTTGGTAATTTTCGGAGCCTTTTCTCGGCGATTTTCTTGTGGCGGTTTTGAGAAATTTCTCTTTGGGATTTGGTGGGGGATGTATGCATGAACCCTTCATGGTTCTTTTCCCTTTGATTCCCCTCCCAAATCCGTGAGTAAAGGGGCTCAATTTTGGGATTTTCCTCGTTCTAGGGTTAGAGGCGTTCTTGGCGGGATTTCTTCGATTCTTCTTGATTTAGCAAGTTTTGGGGGACCAAATCTTGGCTATGGAGTACCCATGAGGTGTTCCTACTATCCCCAAAGTCTTGTGCGAATCCGTGGAGGGAATCGGGAGATCGAGATTTGGATTTGGGGGTGTTGACCCGCGGGTTGTTGTTCATCCCGAGCGCCCAGGTCCTGACTGGTCTGACCGGCGCCTCTCACCGGTCTGACCGGTGCCGACCTCAGTTGGGTTTTGCTCGGGTGAACGTGTTGGTGAGTTCTTTGGTGTCTTGTGTTGCTGCTGTTTTGAGTTTGGTTCAGTTTGGAGCTCGGTAGGTCTGTTTGGTGGATTTGGGATTTCCTGGCATGGACCGGTCTGACTGGCGAGCTACACCAGCCTGACCGGTGTGGGAGCCTTCTGTAGAAGTTCTCAGATTTTGCCAGGTTGCTCCAGCAGGGACCAGTCTGACCGGTGTGTGTGACCGGTCTGACCGGTGCAGTCCAGTGGTGCTCGAGTTGCTTGTTCCGCTGCATTCTCGAGTAGGGTTAGGTGGTTGTTGGTTCCTAGGACCAGTAGCACTCCAGTGGCTATGTGGTCTTGGCCAACTTGGGTAGTTGAGCCGGAGACGTGTTTTGGATTGCTGTGTTCGTTTTGTTGGAGTAGCCATCTCCTTCGAGAAGAATTTTTATAGTCTCCCATTCACTCCCCTCCTCTCTGGTTGCCAGTTCGGTCCTTCAAGTGGTATCAGAGCCGGTTACGGATCTTCAGATTCTAACCAGTCTAAGATCCAAGGATGGTGTACCAGGAACGGGGTTCGGGTCCTCCACACTTCGATAGCAAAAACTACCAGATGTGGCAGAGGCAGATGGCAGCTTTCCTCCGCGGTAAGGGTCAGATCCTTTGGGACATTACTGTGAACACAACTTATGTTCATCCGATTAACTTCCTTGCTCCGGGATCGAGGGACATGCACGACTCCAACAACAAGGTGGTGGACTAATTGTTTTGTGCTCTGTGTCAATCCGAATTCGATCGGGTTCAGACAGAGGACCTAGCTTGTTGGATTTGGAGTCAGTTAAAGGATGCTCATGCTGGAAATGCTTAGGTTCAGGCTCGGATGTATGCGACTTACTAGAGAGAGTACGAGAACTTCACTCATCTCCCCGGTGAGTCAATTGATGCCTTGTTCCAGCGGTTCACGGTAGTGGTGAACAACATGAGGGCCAATGTGGACGTGCTCCCGTACGATGATCATGACAGAGCTGTTAAGCTCTTGCACTCTTTGGATTGTACAATTTGGGATGGCAAGTACGAGGCCATTGTTGAGTCTGAGAAGTATGACACTCTGACGGTGAACGAGCTGTTCTCAAAGCTCAAGTCGGCTGAGGTGGACCGTTGTATGACAGCCAAGCTTGAGGGCCCCACTGACTCTCATAGTCTCTCCCTCATCGGTGGCTCGGGTGCAAAGTCTAACGCTAACCCATCCACCAGGATGTACTCTTTGTCCTCTTTCATGTCTTTGCCAGATGAGGAGTTCGACGTGCTTGGAGAGGACGAGCTGGCGCTGCTGACCTGGAGGTTCGAGAGGATGCACGAGAACTGAGTGAACACAAGGAGGAACACGAGGACATGCTTTCAGTGTGGCAAGCCAGGACACTTCGTCGCCGACTGCCCTGAGAAGATGGAGAACAAGGACAGCTACAAGCACCGGTCGAGGATGGATGACAAGTACCGATCGAGGCGCGATCACAAGCACAAGCACAAGAACAAGCACAAGGACGAGCGACGATCAAGGAAGAAGGACGGCCGCGGCAAGGCCCGAGCGATGGTCGGAACAAGCGATGTTGACTCCAGTTCCGCGTACTCTACCTCGAGCTCGAGTAGCAGTGAAGACGAAGGTGATCAGCGCAAGAACAAGAAGTCATCTAAGAACTTGAGCAGGCTGAGCTGCTACGCGAGAGATGGCTTCTGCACCATGGCGCGAAGCTCCAGCAACAAGAAGAGTCACTAGAGCGACTCGGACTCCGACTCTGAGGATGAGGTACGTGACGAGCTTCCCTTCTTGCGTGAAGAGAATGAACAGCTTGGCAAGTTGCTTGATAATTGTGTTGACATGCTTAGAGAGGCTAAGAAGTTGAGGAAGGAGCTTAGGGCCTCGCTTGAGGATGCTAGGACTAGAGTGGCTGAGCTAGAAACACAGAATCTAGATGCTAAGCTTGAAATTGATTCGCTTAAGGCTTCACCTGTTGTTTCTGATGAGGTTGATTGTGCTGATTGCTCTGTGTTCCTAGCTGATCTTACTGTTTTGAAGGAAAAGCATGCCTCCAAGTGTGAGGAACTAGATGTGCTTAGGGCTGAAGTGGCTGAGCTTAAGTCTAGACCTGCTTTGCTAGGTACTTGTACTTCTTGCCCTGTTTTGCATGGAAAGATTGATGAGATGCATGCTTACACTATTTCTCTTGAGGCTAAATTGAAAGAACCTGTTCCCACTTCTTGCTCTACTTGTGAATTGCATGCTTTGAAGAATCTGGAACTTGCACATTATGTTGATCGCTTGCAGGATGAGAATGATGAGTTGAGGAAAATGATGGGTTGGTTGTCGGGTCATGAACCACAGCTTAGGATGATGATAGAGGCATACAAGCGCTATGATGGGCAAGCGCTTGGGTCGGATAAGATTGGAGAGTGTAGTGGTGAGGGAGGAGCGAAGATTGGTGATATCCAAGCTCCACCAAAAACCTTCCACAAAAATGCCTATGCACCTAAGCCAAACCCATTGAGAAACAAACTTGACACAACCCCAGATCCACCCATATTCCCTCACCCCACAAATGATTTCCAAAAACCCATATTCTAGAGCAACTTGGGAATGTGTTCTTTGGGAAAGAGGGTGAGAAGCCTAGTGAGGAGAAACTGGAAGAGAAGCCGAGTGAGGAGAAACCAAGTGAGCAGCCCCAACCCAAGCCTAAACCTAAGCTCATACGGTTTCATTGTGACTATTGTGGGAGAGATGGTCACAAGGGTGAGTTTTGCTTCAAGAGGAAGCGTGAGGAGAGAATGGCTAAGGAGTGGGCTAACAAGGACAGGTACCGCCCTTCAAATGGTGTACCTGAGCCTCGTATGCAAATGCCCAGGGCCAAGGCGATTGTGAGGACTGTTCCAGCTTGGGGAGATCGAAAGGTGGCAGGTGGTGCTACTGGCGCCACCGGTCAGACCGGTCAGGGTGACTGGTCAGACCGGTGCTGGTCTGGGCAGCCGGCAGTTTGGTTTCCATGCTTGTGAGCATGCTCGGTTCAGTTCCTTTGGTCGTGGTATAGGTGGTTGGCATGGTGAGTCTGGTGGTGGTCAGTTTGCTAGACGTTCTCCACCTCGTGCTCAATACGATGGTGGGAGGAGTCATAGCTTTGAGTTGGAGAGGAGGAAAGGTCCATGGTCTTCCTTTGGTGGTTTTCGTTCTCCTCCAGCGAGACAGGGGTGATTCCCTAGTGGTGGTTCCCGTGGTGGTTTTTGTGGTGGTAGCTTTGATAGGCGTGATGATATGGTTTGTGCTAACCCCACTTTGGAGCAAATGGCTCAGCACTAGTTTTACTCTTTTGGTACTAACCCTAGTGCTGAGTTGTTTGTTCACTCACATGCTCGTTTTTGAATTTCAGGTGGGAGACTTGAGGAACGTTTGGTTGATTGACTCCGGTTGCTCGAGGAATATGACCGGAGACAAGGGGTGGTTCTCAAGTCTCGTCCCGGTGGTGTCCAAGACATACATCACCTTTGGGGACAATGGGCGAGGGCGTGTGCTTTCAGAAGGTGAGATTAAGGTAAGTGACAAGGTCACTCTCAGGCGTGTTGCTCTTGTTCAATCGCTCGGATTCAATTTGCTTTCCATTTCCCAGCTTTTGGATGAGGGTTTTGAGGTGTTGTTCCGGCCTGGTGGTTCTCGGATTTTGGATTCTCGAGGGGACCTAGTTTGCATGGTCGTTCCCGAGGGTCAGGTTTTCCGAGCGGATTTCTCTCAGTCTTCTGGTGTGGCTCGTTGCTTTTTGGCTGGTTCTTCGAGTGAGTTGTGGAAGTGGCATAGGAAGTTGGGTCACTTAAGCTTTGACCTTTTGTCTCGCTTGAGTAAACTCAATTTGGTCCGAGGATTGCCATGGCTGAGGTTTGAGAAAGAATTGGTTTGTGCGCCGTGTCGGCATGCTAAGATGGTAGCTGCTTCCCATCCACCCCTCACCGATGTGATGACGGAACCTTCATGCGAGCTGCTCCATATGGACCTTGTTGGCCCAGCTCGTGTGAGATCCGTGGGTGGGAAGTGGTACGTCCTGGTTGTGGTGGACGACTACTCTCGGTATGCGTGGGTTTTCTTTTTGGAGGAGAAAGGGGAGACGTTTGGTTTTGTTCGAGATCTTGTCTTGATGTTGAGGAACGAGAGGCACGGAGATGCCATACGAGCGATTCGCAGTGACAATGGCTCGGAATTTAGAAACTCTCGTTTCGAAACCTTTTGCCACGACTTGGGTCTTGAACACCAGTTCTCTAGTCCGTATACACCTCCCCAGAACGGCGTGGTGGAAAGGAAAAATAGAACCTTGTGCGAGATGGCTCGGACGATGCTCGATGAGCATAGGACTCCGAGAAGGTTCTGGGCTGAGGCGGTCAATACCGCGTGCTATGTGTCGAACAGGATTTACCTCAGGGTCCATAAGAAGAAAACTTGTACGAGTTGATGCACAGTAGAACCCCCAAGGTGAGTCACTTTCATGTGTTTGGGTGCAAATGCTTTATCCTGAAGAAAGGTAAGAAGTTGGACAAGTTCGAGGCTAGGTCTATCGATGACATTTTCTTTGGTTACGCATCTCATTCTAGAGCCTTTTGAGTGCTCAATCTTGAAACTAACCAAATCGTGGAGACTTGCTACCTTTGATGAGACACAGCCACGTAGTCAGCTTGTTTTTGAGTATGCAGGTGACGAGGAACTTGGCGAGGAGATTTTTCAGGAGGAGGAGCATGAACATGGTGATGATGAAGATGGCGGTGTGGTGCCCATGGCTGAGCATGAACATACTACTTCGACTACGATCATGGACGGTCCTTCTCCCACACCTACGACGACGTGCCGAGATCGTGAGTAAGCTCCAGCTGAGGGTGAGGTCGCTTCAAGGCGAGAAGCTCCCCGGCGAGTACAAGTGGATCATCTAGCTTCAACGATCATCGGGAACATCAACGATAGCACTACATGGTCGAGGTCTCGAAATGATTCTCACTTTGCCCATGCTGCTTTTGTTGCTACTTTTGAGCCCAAAGACATTGGACATACGCTATCTGATCACAATTGGGTCAATTCGATGCATGAGGATTTGGAGAATTTTGAGAGAAACCAAGTTTGGGAGTTAGTGGAGCCTCCACCGGGGTGTAAGCCGATTGGGACAAAATGGGTGTGGAAAAATAAAGAGGGAGAGAAAGGAGAAGTGGTGAGAAACAAGTCAAGGCTTCTTGCTCAGGGGTACACACAGAAAGAGGGGATAGACTATGAGGAGACCTTTGCTCCCGTAGCCCGTTTGGAGGCGATTAGGATCCTTCTAGCCTTTGCCGTGGCTAAAGGGTTCAAATTGTACCAAATGGATGTCAAGAGTGCTTTCCTGAATGGTGTTTTGGAGGAAGAAGTGTTCGTGAGGCAACCACCGGGGTTTGAGAGTGAGAAGTACCCCCACAGGGTGTACAAGTTGAGGAAGGCACTGTATGGGCTGAAGCAAGCGCCTAGAGCTTGGTATGGTAGGATGAGAGGGTTCCTATTTGAGAGAGGTTTTGAGATGGGGAAGGTAAATCAGACCTTGTTTCTCCTCAGGCAGGGCAAAGAGATCCTAATTGTACAGGTGTACGTGGATGATATTGTCTTTGGTGGCTCGTCTAACTCTTTGGTTGCAAGGTTTGCAGAAGACATGAGCAGGGAATTTGAGATGAGCATGATGGGCGAGTTGCAGTTCTTCCTTGGGCTCCAGATCAAGCAATCGAAGGAAGGAACTTTCGTACACCAAGCCAAGTACACCAAGGACATTGTGAGGAAGTTCAAGATGGAGGACTCCAAGGCCATGGCGATGCCGATGAGTACGACAACAGCTCTTGATGCGGACGAGGACTGTGAACACGTGGACCAGAAGGAGTACCGGAGCATGATCGGCTCCCTCCTGTACCTGACGGCGACAAGGCCGGACATCCAATTCTCGGTATGTCTAAGCGTTCGTTTTCAAGCGTCTCCGAGGACTTCGCATCGGCAAGCAGTCAAGCGCATTTTCAGGTATTTGCGATACACACCCGACTTCGGCCTTTGGTACTCCGCGTCTTCTTCTTTGAAGTTTCACGGTTTTTCAGACACGGATTTTGCCGGGTGTCGGTTGCATAGGAAGTCCACTTCTGGGACTTGCCAGTTCTTGGGTTCTTCTTTGGTGTCTTGGTCTTCCCGCAAACAATCGAGTGTTGCTCAATCTACAACCGAAGCCGAATATGTTGCTGCAGCCAGTTCTTGCTCTCAGCTCCTTTGGATCACATACACCATGAGTGACTTTGGTGAGGAGTATACCCAGGTTCCACTTCTTTGTGATAGCACGAGTGCGATAAGTGTTGCTAAGAACCCAGTGCTTCATTCCAAAACCAAGCATATAGAAGTGAGATACCATTTTCTGAGGGACAATGTTGAGAAAGGGAAAATCGCTTTGATCCATGTGCCCACACAAAACCAACTAGCGGATATTTTCACCAAGCCCCTAGATCAAGCAACTTTCACTCGTTTGCGGGGAGAACTTGGTGTGTGTTTGCTCTCTTGAGTTGGGTGTGGGAGCTCCTTTGTAGCATATGTATAGCTTTCCTTTTATGCTTTCTTGCATTTTGCATTGCATGTGTAACATGATGTATAGGCATCTTTGTATCTTAGGTTGCATGCATTTTGTATCATATGCATTTTGTAGGAAAAGCTTCTCCTATATACATAATTCACCATGATGTGCTATATATGATCTTGTGAGCTAGTTTGGTATGTTATGGCTTAGTGTGGCTTAGCTCTTGATGATCTTGATTTATATCCACGGTTGATAGCTATGTTTTTTTATAAAAATGTCATATGTATGCTCTCTTGTGAGTAAATGCCTTTATATGATCATGACATGTTTTAGTGGCATTTCTATGCTTAATTTGTGCTTGGATAGCTTATTTTGAGTATATGGGGCCAAAGGCTCATTTGCCATCATGAATGTTTAGCCCCCATGCTTCATCTTGTGGAGGGCCATAAGTTCCTTTTTGTCGCAAAGACATTTCATGTACCGTATATGAATCTGAAAATGAAATGTAAATTGCTTGGAAAATGTCCTCCCAGGTCATATGTGCTTAATTTACTTGCTTTTGGGTGCTAAACCGTTGCATGTTGCTTACCAATGAGAAGTTTCATATTTAGAAGTAAGCACATGGCACGATGGTTTTGACATGACATGAGATGCTTGTGGGTGTTTATGATGGTCTTATGCTTAGAATGGTTGTCCTAGCATGAAGTTTGTGTGGCTTTGCCATTTTGACATGTTTTGCTCATGTTTAGGACTTTGCTCATGAGAGGGATTTTTTTCGCAAAAATGGTCAATTCTATCTTAGCTTTGCCCAATGGTTGTGAAACTTGGTGATCTTGTAGTTTTTGTCTATACGAAGCTATAGAGTATCTAACTTACTCATTTGGATGTGTGTAGCATGCTATGTTGAATTTTGTCTATTTGAGAAGCTCTAGGTTGAGTTTTTGCAAATTTTGGCTTGATTCATGCATTGTCAACAAGGGGGAGAAGTTTGAGCATGTTTTGGCCTACTGAATGCATTTAGAAAGTTTCCAAGTGGTTTCGAGCTATTTTTGAGCTCGTGCAGTTCCCAGGCGGTCATCGGCCTGACCGGTGGGAGGCACCGGTCTGACCGGTGTGAGTGTCAGGTGCTGGGCGATCTTGTGCACCGGTCTGACCGGACCAAGTGACCGGTCTGACCGGTCAAAGCAAAGTTGTAGCAGCTGCTCTGTTTCGTGAAGTGGTTTGCATGCATTCGTCCAGGGGGAGTTGCATTGGTTCAGGGGGAGCTTGCATGTGTGCAGGGGGAGCTCTTTGTGGTTTTCAAGCTTTTCTTTGGTGGTCTTTGTTCTTTGCTTGAGCTTGTTTTTGACTCGGTTGTGTCGAGTCGTTGCCCTTGCCTAAGGGGACCGAGTCTTTCCTCTTTCAAGTGATCTTTCTCTTTGCCTTTCTTTGGCTTTCGATCGCTTGCTTGAGTTTCTCTTTTAGTCGTCTCTTTTCTTTTCCTTTTCTTTTTGGTTACAAAATGTGTGTGTTGTCAATGCACTCATCAAGGAGGAGATTGAGAGCCTGTGTGGTTCGAGGACCAGTGGATGGTCGCTTCCTGGTGTGATGAGTGATTGACAACGTTGTGTGGACTGACTCTTGGCTAAGTATTGCAGGTGCAGGTTGCGGCTTGACTGGTGTTGGTGCAGGTGAAGAGCAAGCGCGAAAGGTCATTGCCGGGTAGGCCTCCAGGTGTGGAGAAGACAAATAGGCTTGGCTCGAGGGACCCGGTGGCCAGCGGGGTCAAGTGCGGGCTGCATGGTGGCAGGAACGGCAAGATGAAGTCATGGACGGTTTCTTGGTTGAGCCTCAAAACCAAGGTCGAGCCGGGACTACGTGGGAGCCAAGTCATGAGTGGTGATTGGCGGAGGCTACACCGAGTTCGCATGGTTTCCAGTGGTTCACCAGAAAACCGCTAGGTTCCTTGGTTGATCCACAAAGCCAAGATCAAAGATCGGAGGCAGCAGCACCAGGACCGGTCTGACCGGTGGGTCTGACCGGTCTGACCGGTGGAGGACACCGGTTTGACCGGTGTGTGACGAAGTAGTTCAGGGACTTCGAAGCGGAGGACACGCGTCGGGATCGCAAGGCTTGCGTCGAGGCTAAGCAAGTTTGCGGTCGCCGAGCATCCGTCCGATGGTGCTACGACGATGTTTAATGTAATAGGGGTAGTTTCGTCTTTCGGCTAGCCTCCATATAACCCAAGTGGTGAGAGGATGGCAGCCATCTCTTGGAACCCTAGCTCATTTTGTTTTGCTATTTTCCCTTCCTATTTTCCTTAGGATTTAGAGGACTAGCTTGAGAGCTTCATGGTGAGATTTTGTGAGAGGGATGGATAATTGGGAGGCAAGCTAGACCTTGTATGAACCTTAATGGTATGTATAGATGATTCGGCGTGGTTCCTCAAGGCTTGATTGTGTCTCTTCCGTTTTCAGAGCCTTTTCTTGACGATTTTCTTGTGGCGGTTTTGAGACCTTTCTCTTTGGGATTTGGTGGGGGGATGTATCCATGAACCCTCCGTGGTTCTTTTCCCTTTGATTCCCCTCCCAAATCCGTGAGTAAAGGGGCTCAATTTTGGGGTTAGAGGCGTTCTTGGCGGGATTTCTTCGATTCCTCTTGATTTAGCAAGTTTTGGTGGACCAAATCTTGTCTATGGAGTACACATGAGGTGTTCCTACTATCCCCAAAGTCTTGTGCGAATCCGTGGAGCGAATCGGGAGATCGAGATTTGGATTTGGGGGTGTTGACCCGCGGGTTGCTGTTCATCCCGAACGCCCAGGTCCTGACCGGTCTGACCGGCGCCTCTCACCGGTCTGACCGGTGCCGACCTCAGTTGGGTTTTCCTCGGGTGAACGTGTTGGTGAGATCTTTGGTGTCTTGTGTTGCTGCTGTTTCGAGTTTGGTTCAGTTTGGAGCTCGGTAGGTCTGTCTGGCGGATTTGGGATTTCTTAGCTTGGACCGGTCTGACCGACGAGCTACACCGGCCTGACCGGTGTGGGAGCCTTCTGTAGAAGTTCTCAGATTTTGCCAGGTTGCTCCAGCAGGGACCGGTCTGACCGGTGTGTGTGACCGGTCTGACCGGTGCAGTCCAGTGGTGCTCGAGTTGCTTGTTCCGCTGCGTTCTCGAGTAGGGTTAGGTGGTTGTTGGTTCCTAGGACCAGTAGCACTCCAGTGGCTACGTGGTCTTGGCCAACTTGGGTAGTTGAGCCAGAGACGTGTTTTGGATTACCGTGTTCGTCTTGTTGCAGTAGCCATCTCCTTCGAGAAGAATTTTTATCGACTCCCATTCACTCCCCCCTCTCTGGTCGCCAGTTCGGTCCTTCAAGCTCGACACAAGATATCTTCATCAGGGACCAGAGAATCGGCCATCTCTTCCAACTGATTGTTTGACTTTTCATTGACTCGGCCTCCCAGCCGATCATGAACACTGGCCTTGCCCCCCAGCCGATCATGGACGCTGGCTTTGCCCCCCAGCCGATCGTGGAATGAGACCCGTTGATTGCTGAATTCACGATGATCCCCAACTGCAGGTCTTCTATCGTCGAAACAAACTCTCTTAGATGAGCTACTGTTGCTGTAAGCCCCGTTGCATTCTGGACAATTCTCTGCCGTCGGCAGCTTAATCCCTTCTTCCCAGCAGTACTTGAAGAACGGACATCTCCAATGTCCCTCGTTGCGCCGTGCCCATTCCTCTCTTCCTCTTGCTTTCTCTTGTCATCGCTGAAACTTTTTGATTTGCATTTGGGATGTGACAGGCCGGTGTAACTTTATGTCTCCTTCTTCAAGCAGCAACCCTTTTCCTTTAACATCGGCAGTGGTTGCTTGTACCTTGGGATCGATGACTCCTTTATTTTGAGCCGATTCAGATGTCAGCAGCTTAACACGTGACGTGTCTTTGCTAGACACTTCAACTGCATTAGTTGGGAAGGGGTGCTGATCAATCTTCATCGGCTTTTCAGCTTTGGCAGGGGTTTCAAACTTGAGTTTCCCTTGCTCAATAGCTGACTGAATCTGTTGTCTGAAGATCTTGCAGTCATTGGTGTCGTGAGACGTTGCATTGTGCCACTTGCAATACTTCATCCTTTTGAGCTCTTTTGCAGATGGTATGGTATGGAATTGGGAGAGTTTGATCTGCCCTTGCTGAAGTAACAGATCAAATATCTTATCGGCCTTAGTGATGTCAATGCTGAATTTTTCTGGTTCCTTTTTACCAAAAGGGCAGGATACTGTCTTCTTGCCTTTGACCCACTCTGCGAGCCCTATCATGTTATCTTCATCTTCTGAGTCAGAGTAATCCACGTAAGACACCTTCTTTTGGAAGTTCCTTCTAGGCTCATAGGACTTTGCAGTTTCCTGACTCATCCGACTGACCAGCTGGCTGAGACTCTCGAAGTCATGTGATGCGTACTTCTCCCTCAAGGTCGGCAAGAGTCCTTGGAATGCCAATTCAGCTAGTTGCTTGTCTCCCAGATTCAGACTATAGCATTTATTTCTGACTTCTCTGAACCTTTGAACGAATCCAGCAACAGTTTCATCGTTCCTTTGCTTGAGTCTGGTCAGATCAGTGATCTTCATATCATGAATAGCAGAGAAGATATAATTGTGGAACTGTTACTCCAGATCAGACCATTTGATAATGGAGTTAGCTGGAAGCGAAGTGAACCACGAAAAGGCTGGCCCTGAGAGAGATGAAGAAAACAACTGTATCCTGAGTGCATCAACATTCCCTGCTTCTCCACATTGTATGATGAATCGAGTAATATGCTCCATTGTGGATGTATCATCTTGTCTAGAGAACTTGGTGAAGTCCGGCACTTTGAATCTTGGAGGGAAAGGTATTTGATCATAGCCAGATGGATACGGTGTCCTCTACATGCAGGATTGCTGCTTAGGTTTCATCCCATATTGCTTCTGCAGCATCTCTGAAAATTGGTCAATCAACTCCTGCTTCATGTGAAACTTCAACTCAGCCGACACCTGCTCGATTGCTTGCATCTTAGCTGATGAAGTCTCTGGAGGCTGTTCTTTTGAGGTTCTTGGCTGTGGATTTGGTGCCATTGACGTTCCTGCTCCAGAAGAACCTTGTGCATTTGATTGACTTGTTACAGGTGGAATCTATCCGATCAGCTGACCAGCCGATGGAACTGGCTGATGCAAGTTCAACTGGCCCGAGATAGCTAATTGATTCAGGAGCATCTACACCGCTTGTGTAGGATCCACATGTTGTTGTGGTACCGTCGGCTGTCTTGTCGTTCCCTGGTTGATCGGCTGCTGAGGCGACGATCTCGTGTGAGCAACTGTATTAGCCGGGGTCAAGACAGGCTGCGTTGATAGTGGCTGTTGTAGTGGAGTAGTTTGTATAGGCATCCCCAAAGTTGGTTGAGGAACCGATCTCTGAGGTGGAACAGGAGCTTTTCTTTCCATTGGTATGACCATGTGAGCATGAGCTGGGCTGACCTTAACTCTTTCAATGTTCTTGCTCCCATGATTGAAGTAAACAAACTCCACTCCTTCCTTGGTCATATGCACAATTCCTGGAGTACCCCCAAACATGGCTTGATAAGACTCTGGGTACTTCACTTCTGGAATTCCTTCAGGATGGGTCTCGAAGAAGCTTGAGATATCATCTTCAAAGTGATCATGAGGGAGGCTCCCTACAAATCTTCCATCCTGATCTCTCTGCTGGTGCTGGTTGGGTTGTGCTGAGTATGTTGGAATAACTAGCACTGTAGCAGCAGGGCTTTTAGACATATTCCCAATACTCTGATTCTGAATCGGCTGGGCAGCCGATGAAGGACCAGGATCAGTTGCATTGATCTGTGGAGATGATGTAACCCCTACTGTTGAATCATCAATCGGTAGGGAAACCGATTGGTGTTTTGGGAACACTGGAGGAGTTGGATTTGCTGAAAGTATGCAGGTCCCTTCTTGAGCGTATCAGTCAGACAATTCTGAATAGTATTGGCGAGGACTTTAGCTTGATCAATCATCGTCTGATGCATCGCGTTGTTCATCATATCTTGAAGCCCTTCGGGATCGGCTCCTGAGGACAACCCGACTCCTAGCCGATTACGGTATTGTTTACTTACATCTAAAGAAAACAAACACTACTAAAAATAGAAAAAGACTCTCGCAGGAGTCAAAACTCCCTAAAACTGACTCTTGACCTGTTGTCAATCGTGGATTGACCCGCCTCCGCCGTGCTTTCCTTTTGGCGTATCTTCTTGATTTCCGCCTTCTTCTCTTTCTATCGGCTGACCCTCCGGTTGACTATTGACCAATCGGTTTGACTCGCCAGCCCATCAACAGAGTCGAACTCCTTTGACCATCGGCGAGTCCTGTTGACCGCTCTCTTCTCTCTTCAATCGGCCGATTGCCTTGCTTTCTCATCGGCTGCTCCTTCTTATCCTTTTGACCTATTTTTTCCAAAAAAATGGTGTCAACAACTCCATGGTTTGGTTTGCTCTAAATAATTGCGAAGAGGTCGATGAATACAAAGATTAAGTAAATTTTGTCATTTATGTTCTGCCAGCCTTGTTTACTATTTATCTTACAGGAAATTAACCATCTTCTTTGCAGCATGTATAGGGAAGACTTGGAATAACAACTGGTCAACAATATTGAGGAAATGATGTCAACACAATTTCTAGCCTGGTTTGAGAAACATGTATGTCCATCTAGTTTCGAGCAGCTTACCTATTGATTCTTCTCTCCTGCAGCTTACCTATTTATTGTTGTTTCCTCCAGCTTACCCATCTAAAAAATGAAGGCACAAATGTTGATGAAGACCTATACTCACGACGTGTATAATTAATGGGGTACTGTTCCACACAATGGATCGTCAGGCCCAAAGTAAAACACAGAACTGCACTATCAAGACTTTTGGACTTTTGGTGAGCACAATGGTCATAATATTGATTGACTTAGTTGAATTACACTGCAAACAATAGAGGACCTAGATTTTTTATCTTAATGTGGTGTTAATGGTACAATCTTGAGGGAAGGACATACCAGATGAAAGATGATGGTTGCTTCAAAAGCATTAACATTGAAGTTCGATGGTATAAGAATGATACATTCATTTTAGCCACAGATACATCACAGGTTTTTTTTCTTGGAAGATACAAAGTTGGGTGACGGTTGGCAAGTTGTACAAGACTTTGGCCACCGACATATATATGATGTTGAAGAGGCTACCCCAAATCAACAATTGCATGATCAAGTACAGATGAGATGTCAGGAGGCATACTGTTGGTATTTCTTAACCTCACCACTAGTGGCGCGTCTAGCGTGAGCGTGTAAGGAACACCCGGGTACATTGACGGGTGCGAACGAATCCGCAAGCGCACAGATACACCATTGTAGCACTTCACCTAAGGAGTATTCCAAAGGGTATCGAATCCAAGGAATGGTGAACGCTACCTCCTAGCCTAGCTATGGTCCAAGGACACCACTCTATAGGATGAGATGGGAGATGGAAAGGATCTGGCTGATAGAGTACAGAGTTAAGAACGGTCTCTCAATTAGGAACTCTCATTTCGGACACCAGTTCCCTCCTGGCTATAATAGGTCGGTTCTGGCTGAAAGCTCTACGCCGTATCCGAACGTGGGGAGTACAAAGGGTCCAACGACTGTCACTACCGCGGCCTACCCCTATCAATCCGTGGGATATGTGGCAAATGAAGGATAACCCGCAGTCTAGACACCACGTCTACACCACCGATCACTACTATAGCACAGCTATGTCTGAGCTCCCGTAGCAACACTATAGCACTCCGTATAAATACGAAGCGACGAACCCACGAGGGAGAGACTAGAACTCACTCAGGTATTAGCTATCTCATGCAAGGGATCACGGAAGGACTTTGATCTAATTAGAACATATGGAGCACCCACATTACTCTAGTTAGACTAACTGACATACAAACAGAATTAGCAACTTATGAACTACACCAGAAGATCAGAGGGTTGGGTTTATGAAGAACACAAGCCTCTAAATCAAGAACAGATGAAGAACACAAGAACTATTCAATAAAGTAAGAAACCACTTTAGTCTAAATAGAGAATGTCGGAATACTCACTTCAGTCTAAATGAAGAACAAAGGCATCCGTAGAGGTTTGTTCTTGGGGAAAGATGCCAAAACACCATGGCACATCCCCAAGTCACCCCCTCACCTTCCTTCTAATCTCTAAGCACTCCTCGCCTACAGAGGTAGGAGCCCAAAGGCAAATTAAGGAGAAGAAGTGTGTGTCCTATTCTAACCCCCCTCACTTCTATTTATAGGGGTTGGACAACTTCGCAAGAACAGCTTGGGCACCCGGGAATCCACTGTAGGACCAATCACCGAGCACCACGTGGAAGCAGATGGCGAACTGTGGCAAGGTCGGTTCGGCCGATCCAAGGGGTCGGCCGACCTGTGCCCACCATGTCTCACGTTATGCTTACTCCCAGTGGCTGATATGTGGTCCCTTATGACGGTTCCAGGTGCCTAGGTTATTTTGAGGCGGTTTGCTCGGGCTGTGGGCCGTTGAATCCTTGTGCTGAACACGTGGCGACATCTGATTCGTCGGGAAGTGCTCCTCTTGGATTGATGAGGTGTCATGGACACATGGCCTGGTGTGGGTCCCATCGGGCCCACATGATGTCTTGTGCATATCTCTCTCATCTGGGCTCCGATGTATGCAAATGATATATCCATTTCGATCATCTTGACGAGCCCATCGCAATGGTGCAGACCAATATGCAATTTAAGGTTGTTTATGATGATGCCATATCTATGCCATTGGTTTACTTGCTCTCAATTGTATAGTTCCATGTGCATTTCGATGTGTCCTGCAACAAAAGATAGAAACACCAACACTTGAGGAAATTGGCAGTATAAACCCCTATTCTAGTGTTGATGATCACTTTCCATTTATTTTATATAGGTATTGATGGCCTAAAAGTGGTACTTAACAGCCGTCAACACATACCAAGAGGAAAGTACTTCGCCGGAAGGTTGCACTATGCAAGACATTGTTCCTGGTAGGGATTTGTTGCAGGATAATCAACCAAGAAACCCTGTTAGTGCACACCTTGTTCAGAGCATTCGTGTATATAAAAGAACTCCTGAACATATTGATGATGAAGATGAAGATGAGACCTTCCTTGAGTACCATAGTGCAAATGAAGGGAGGAGTGAAGATGATAGAGACGATGACTAACCTGGACATCACATTTCTTAAGCTATTTGTGAACAAAAACATGTATCTGAAATTTGTGAACTTTTGTATCTAAATTTGTGAATCTTTGCATCTGAAATTTGTGAACCTTGTATGGAATGGTTATGTTAAAATGAAATTCTATTGTATGCATTGCTGGATTAATCGCATGGTTATGTTACATGCTGCCAACAATTTAATGGATATATTTTGCTGCCAATCATTTCATGATTAGGTTATATACTGTCAAAATATTAATTGATATATTCTGCTGCCAAGTATTTCATGGAATGTACATAATTTCTCACAAAATGCATCGATTCAAAAAATATCCAGATTGCATTGATTGACCATCAACTAGATTGCTTTGCTTGAAAAAGCACCACATTGTTCATACATTAAAAAAGCATAGACCAACTACATCTGATTGCATTGTTCATACTACACTGCAATCATACACTATCTACTTTCGAACATACATCACTACACAACCAAGACCAAATGCTAAAACAATCACCAAAAGGTTGAACTTCCACATCAGATTGTCCACCTTGGCCTGAATATTCAGTTCAGCAGCCTGCATATTCATGACCATTCTCCCAGATGATGCATCTTCTACCTTTTTAGCTTCATCACCAATGTCCACTGCCCGGGGGGATTTTTGGATTGCGGCAATGCCAAGCACCTCCAGCTTAACCAAATACTGCCTTTGGAATTTATAGAACCCATAAATCTTAGGAAACTACAACAAAAAAACACAACTGGATTCCCCAAAGCTGGATAAACAGGGATGCAAAACTTTTCAACTCAAATCACACAAATGGATGCTCACCGAGTTCCGTGGGCATTTGAAAAACACACGCAGGTAGTTCTCGGTCGTCTCCTTCCTTGACCGCCTCTCTACGACCCTCACATTCCCACAATCAAGGCATGGAACCAAGAGGAGACTAGCCTCCGTACCAAGGAGATACAACTCTAGCTCCCACCTCGACCTTTGCTCCAGATGGCGCTCAACCATCTTCGACGCTCCATTAGCCCTTGAGTGACTAGCCGAGCTTCCCCACTTTGACATGGCGTCACCTGCCGAGATTCGCCAAGCTCTGTCTACCCGCTGTGCTCAATGCAGCCCTGCCCCCCCCCCCCTCTACTAGTAGCCACGCTCCACTCGCCCGGACACCGCCAGCCGACGTGTGGGAGTGGGGGATTTTGGGAACTTACTTTTGAAAAATGGGCCCCCCGAATTTTGGGAACGAGATCCTGTGCAATTCACGTCCCTGCCGTTGAGTGACTGACGCATGGGTCCCACAGTGGTGGGGTCCACATGATAGTGTCACAACTGTAGAGGCTGAATTTTGGGCCCAGCCGACGAAACAGTGCAGAGGATGGGGTACACCCCCGATGCAGCGGCCTCCCCTCCCCCTGCCCTTATCCATTCGCCAGACCGCCCCCCAGTCACTCCCCCTCTCCAACCCTAGCCCTCTGCCAGCTTCCCGCACCATCACCGCACAGACCCACTGCCTCCTTCGTATGATCTACGTCCTCGAGGCTGTCGGTTGTCATGTCCACTTGGGACAACAATGAAATCGATGGGCTCGGGAACGATAACGGTGGAAGTTGTGGCTCCCGCAACCCACATCGCACCAACATCGTTGACGCGATGCGGGAGTACGGCGAGCAAGCAAATCCTTGGGCCTTTAGCTCATGCGACTGCGATAACACACCCCCGGCGGCTCCATACGCGAGAGGTGCGAATCCGCACCGTCAGCGCCTTGGATTGGCCTCCCTCAACCTCAACGACGGTGGAGGCTGGGGGAACCTAGTGGCCGGACGTACGCCTTCCTTTGAATGGTCTTCGTTGAGTGCCCACATTGGATCTGAGGTGCTTCCAGGGAGCCGTTGTGCTTCCTGTAGCGCCAACCCTACACCCATGGCGCAGCCTCGGGGAGCCGTCGCACATGGAGGGCATCATCCTAGTTCTTATGCTCACGGTGCAGGCCGCATCACTCGTCGCACTCCCCAACTTCATCCCTTTGTGCCTGTTGTCACTCCACCTCTTGTGCCGCCTCCAGTTGAAATCCCGGTACGATTTCGTTGACCTCTTTCTATCTGGACCTGCGAAGTGTTACGCAATACTACTTCTAGTAACTCCTGTAATCTGGTTGTTTATCTTTCACCTATTCAACCTCTGTGTTGTATGTTCCTTCTTTTGTTTTCACACCCGACAGTACTTCATGTCCTATATGACATAGGTCGACAAAGAGAAAGACAAGGACAACTAGTCTTTTTCACATGTCAAGTAGTTCTGTGAATGATGGATTCACCAACAAAGTGGGAACATTATCAAAGGTGGTGGTTTGACAAACTCAGGGTGGCAGGACCTGATAAAGAGGTACTATGCAGCCAGTGGACTACTCTATGTCAAGGACCAGTTCCAATCCCTTTATAGGATTTTGAAGGACCAATGGGATTTATGCAACGAGCTGTGACACGATTCTGGACTGGGCCTTAACCCTACAATTGGTGAGCCTACAGCGTCAGCAACTTGGAGGGAGGAACATCATGGTGTAAGTCGTAGTCCTGTCTTCACTTGCACACCTTGTATTCTAAACTTATTACAGTCCCTTTTTAAACTTATTTACTCTGATAATTTGTTTTGACATGGGTCCTTGTTTGTGTGTGCAGAACAAGCCACATTTGAAGAGGATACAAAAATGTGGGATGCCAAAGTATTTGAATATGCTTGACATCATGTTCGCTGGGAACACAATAGACCGCTCTATTGCTTTTGTTGCTGCTGAAGCTGAGGACCTTATAGCCTGCGACAGCTCAGATGATGTGGACGATGAGGAGATCGAGGAAGCTGCTGACCCCTATGAAGGTTATGCACAGCTGCTCTGGCGAAGTGCGGGCACCAAAAGGGGTAGCAACTCCAAAAACACTAGCTCTATGGGCACCAAAAAGTCAAGGAGTCCTAGACTTAGGTCCATGTAAAACATTGGTAATCGAGCCAATGACATAGCAGAGAGTAAATTGGAGAAGTTGAGTACATTCTTTCATCAAGCTCTCAACGCCATTCCAAACAAGATCAGGGAACGCTTCAGAGTGTGGTATCATATCAATGGCGGACCCTCTGTTGTTCTCCGGATTTGGCCAGATAATCCAGAAAGAGAACCTCATCGAACTCTTTCTCATAGCAGACCCTGAAGGGAGGCGGATCCTCTGCAAGGATAATGGAAAGGATTGAAGTGTCTAGAGCTAAAACCTTATTTTAGTTTGCCTGCTATTTAGAATATTAGGCACCATGAAGTACTGCTTAACCCCCTGGGTTAGTGCATCCTATCTGGTCGTGTATGTCTATGTCAATGTGCTTGTGATGTGTGAGTGGTGCTTCATCAGTTTTAGATGAAGTAATTTGATGAACTTGTATTATGTTAACAATTATGTGGTATCCCATTATGTGTTGAATGGGTGATCCATTTGTGCTATTTGAAGTAATTTGATGAACTTGTTTTATGTTAACAATTATGTGGTATCCCATTATGTGTTGAATGTGTTTCCCATTTGTGATATTTGAAGTGTTGTGCTGTTGTCATTTTCAAACTGTTATGGTGATGTTTGTCGGGTTAACTGTTGTGCTTTTCAAACTGCAGTTGTTATATTCAAACTGTTGTGTTCCTGATTACTGACCCCTTTCTTCATGTGTTTATGTTATAGGGACTTGCACAAGCAGGAGGTGGTGCAGAAGAGCAGTCCGACGTGTCTGGAAGCTCATGAACTATGCAGATCCTAGTGCAATTTGAGGATGAGTTTCAAGAGTTTGTAACTGAATGGTTTTACGATAACGACGACTTCAACCACATGGGTATGTTCAACCGGGCACTACACATTGATAAGGATCTGAGTAGAGCTCCCTATAGAGAAATTGAGGGTATCACTAGGATGGAATGGGTACAGAGTCGACTGCGCAATAGGGAAAAGTGTTACAACTTGTTTAGAATGCCTCCTACACTTTTCCTACGCCTCCATGATTTGTTGGTCACCAAGTATGTGCTAACATCAAGTACAAAGTCAACCTCCATTGAGGCTTTAGCGATGTTCTTGTGGATTGTTGGAGTACCACAAGGGTTTAGGCAAGTTGAGGACAGATTCGAGAGGTCACTCGCCACAGTCAGCAACTTGTTTGCAAAAGTTTTGAAAGTTGTATTGAAGTTTGTTGTAGACATCATAAAGCCCACTAATCTAGACATCAGAACATTGCACCCAAGGTTGAAGAATCCTAGGTTCATTCCTTACTTCAACGATTGCATAGGGGCTATGGATTGGACCCATGTGGAGTGTGTAGTGCCAGCTCCGAAGATGAAGCAGTACATGAGCCGCAAGGGTAAGACAACGCAAAATGTATTGGTGGTGTGTGACTTTGACATGAAGTTCACATAGGTTTTTCCTGGGTGGCCTGGGTCAGCAAATGACATGCGAGTGTTTGAAGATGCTACAATGAAACACGATGTTCACTTCCCACATCCACCTGCAGGTACTTGTGTTGGTGCAGGGAAGTATTACCTTGTTGACTCAGGGTATGACAATAGGATTGGGTACCTAGCACCGTACAAGGGAATCAAATATCATATGCCGGAGTTCATTGATGGCCCTAAAGGTAAAGAGGAAAAGTTCAACTTTGCTCACTCCTTTCTTAGGAATGTCATTGAAAGATCTTTTGGAGTTTTGAAAATGAAGTGGTGCATCTTGAACAAAATCCCACATTTTGCATTTGGTAAGCAAAGCTAAATCATACTTGCATGATGTGTGCTCTAGAACTTCATTAGGTCCAGTGGGCTTAAGGATATGCACTTTGAGAAATGTGAACATGGTCACCACTATGTCCCGAAGGAAGATCACAAAGTTGAGGAGGAAGAAGAACAATGGGATTCGTGAATCCATTGCGCTTGCTCTACTTCACCTTTCTTGATTTTTTTTATTCAGTTTGAACATGTGCAGTTGCAATCATTTGTTTGGATTTTCTGTGTGAGGCCTTGTACAAATGCAGCCAATTTGATTGTGGCCGAGTGAAAGGGGACATATTTGTATGTGGTGTTGATGGCTATTAAGTACCTATTTTGAGGCTGTCAATTCCTACATTTTATGATGAGGACCATGCATCCACAGTAGATTAGGAGCTTAAAGTGACAAATTGCACAAGTGGCAATGCAATGTTGAATGCAGGTATTTAACATAAGAAATGAGAAGAAAACACACCTACTTGGTCCAAGCAAGTAAGGCTCAGCCAATGAGGGGCTTCCGTGCAGGCACCGCCTGGATCCATGACGTCACCAATCCAAGAGAGGAACACCCGACAAATCAGAAGATGCCACGCGTGCATCACATGGATCCTATGGCCCACAAATGTGCCCAAACCGCGTCAAAACACTGTGGACACCGGGAACCACCTTAAGGGCCCACATGCCAGCCACCACGAGGAAGCACAACACGAGGGGGCCCACCAGAGGGTCGGTCGATCCCTTGTATCGGCCGAACCGCCTTTGGCTCCCCTCGCCATCTGCTTCCACGTGGTCGTGGTGGTTCCTGATTGGATCCTAGGCCCATTTCGGGGGTGCTCGGGGTGTTCTCGCGCCGGTGTCTGAGCCTATAAATAGAAGGGGAGGGGTGTAAGAAGAGGACAATACACTTGAGGGCAACTTCTCACCTTTGCCTTTTTCTCTCATCTCCCATCCCCTCTTGGTGGAGGTGAAACCTCACCTCCCCATGGGTGTGTGTGTGTGTGTGTGTGTGTGGAAGATCTAGCCTAGGTGGCGCTAGGTAGAGAGGGAGTGTGTGGATGAGCAGAGGTGAGATGGTGATGATCCGTTCATCATTCATCGTCCCCTTGTACCTCATGGATGATGTCGTTCTTCATTTAGACTAAAGTGAGTATTTCGGTATATTCAAATTGTACTAAAGTGACTTTCATGCATTGGTGATATGTGAAGGACCGGAACGGCGAACCAGAGAGGGGGGGGGAGTGAATGGGAGCCGATAAAAATTCTACTCAAGAAATCGGCCTATGAACCCAAAATCACTTGGACACCTCCTCAAACTTCTCTTGCCAAATCCACGTAGCCACTGGAGTGCTACTGGACCTAGGAGCAAGATCCACCCAACAGCAACTCAAGACACGCAGCGGAAAACAACTCAAACCAGCTGCTGGCAACCAAAACCGGTCAGGCCGGTTTCTGAAACCGGTCAGACCGACCGTCTGGGACTTAGCCTCTTACAGACAGGGGAAACCAGTCAGGCCGGTTTGGCAAACCGGTCAGACCGGTTTTGTCCAGGAAATCCCCAAAAGACCTTCGAGACCCAACCTAGCCAAAACACCTCTAGAGCCCTTCAACCCTTGAACAAGAAAAGCCATGGCATGAACGAGACTCTCCTGTTCAGAAACTCCTCTCGACAGCCCACAGGGGCTAAACCGGTCAGACCGGTTTGGGAAACCGGTCAGACCGGTTTTGCCCAGGCAGTCGGGAAGAACTCAGCCCGCGGGAAAAACCCAAACTTCACCTCGATCGATCTCCCAATTCGTTCCACGGATTCAAGTGAGACTTTGGGGATAGCTGGGGTACCTCGTGGGCTACCTTTGGCTAGAAGCTCGGTCCCCAAAACCTACCCAATCAAGAGGAATCGAAAGTCAACCCTCAAGAACACCTTCCCAAGATATCCACCGAAAACCACCAAATCGAAGCCGTTTCGGAGGGTTTGTTGGAGCAAGATCACCAAGCAAAGAGGCACAAGGTCCTCATACGTGACATCCAACAAGAATCCCTCAAAGAAACGCTCCCAAATCTTCTCCACGGAAATTCCAAGAAAAGGCTCCGAAAATCACAAAAAAGGAAAAACGGGAAGAACACAATCAAGCCTTGAGGAACCACGCCGAATCATCTATACATACCAAATAGGTTCATACAAGGTCTAGCTTGCTGCCCGATCATCCTTCCCTCTCACAAGATCTCACCATGAAGCTCTCAAGCTAGTCCTAAGAAAATCCTAAGGAAAATAGGAAGGGAAAAATAGGAAAACCAAATGAGCTATGGTTTCAAGAGATGGCTGCCATCCTCTCACCACTTGGGTTATATGGAGGCAACCGAAAGACTAAAATACCCCTAAAGCCTAAACTAGGATACACGCCCACCAAGGGCACTTTGGGAATTTGTCTTCGTAACACCATCGGACGGATGCCCGGCGACCGCACTTCGCTTAGCCTCGACGCAAGCCTTGCGATCCCGACGCGTGTCCTCCACTTCGAAGCTTCCGGCGCCCTGCGACCCCAAACCGGTCAGACCAGTTGGGAAACCGGTCAGACCGGTTTTGGCCTGACAGCAACGCCCGGTCTTCGGCCTCGGTTTTGTGGCTCAGCCGAGTAACCCGGTGGTTTTCTGGTGAACCACCGCAAACCCCGTGAACTTGATGTAGCCTCCGCGAATCACCACTCATGACTCGGCTCCCACGAAGTCCCGGCTCGACCTTGGTTTTGAGGCTCAACCAAGAAACCGTCCACGACTTCATCTTGCCGTTCTTGCCACCATGCGGCCCGCACTTGACCCCGCTGGCCACCGGGTCCCTCGAACCAAGCCTACTTGTCTTCTCCACACCTGGAGGTCTCACCGGCAACGACCTTTCGCGCTTGTTCTTCACCTGCACCTGCACGAGTCAAGCCGCAACCTGCACCTGCAATACTTAGCCAAGAATCAGTCCACACCACGTTGTCAATCACTCATCACACTAGGAAGCGACCATCCACCGGTCCTCGAACCACACCTGGCTCTCAATCTCCCCCTTGATGAGTGCATTGACTACACACACATTTGGTAACCAAAAAAGAAAAGGAAAAGACAAGAAACGATTAAAAGAAAACTCAAACAAGCGATCGAAAGCCAAACAAAGGCAAAGAGCAAGATCACTTGAAAGAGGAAAAGACTCGGTCCCCTTAGGCAAGGGCAACGGCTCGACACAACCGAGTCAAAAACAAGCTCAAGCAAAGAGCACAAACCACCAAAGCATACAAGAGCTCCCCATGCACATATGCATACTCCCCCTGGACATGTGCCAGCCCTGGGCACAAACTGGTCAGACCGGTTTCCCAAACCGGTCAGGCCGGTTCCACCAAACCGGTCAGGCCGGTTCCCAAAACCGGTCAGGCCGGTTTAACTCAGCAGAAACACCCCCCAAAAACCAAAAATGCAAAAGAAATGCACAAGCTCCCCCTTGACTGTTGAAGTATGTTCTAGGGATGCAATGCAACTTTTCTCAACCAACTTCTCCCCCTTGTTGCCAATGCATGAATCAAGGCTCAAATTTTGAAACGATGCAACGAGAGCTTCTCAAATATACAAAATTCATCACAAGATGCTACATATGAGCACATGAGCAAGCTAGATACTCTACAACATCGTATGAACGTCAACTACATGATCACCAAGTTTCACAACCATTGGATAAATCTAAGAGAGAATTGAGCATTTTTGCGAAAAATCACCCTCTCATGAGCAAAGTCCTAAACATGAGCAAAACATGTCAAAATGGCAAAGCCACACAAACTTCATGCTAGGACAACCATTCTAAGCATAAGACCATCATAAACACCCACAAGCACCTCATGTCATGTCAAAGCATACCGAGCCATGTGCTTACTTCTATGTATGAGACTTCTCATTAGTAAGCAACATGCAACGATTTAGCACCCAAAAGCAAGTAAATTAAGCACATATGACATGGGAGCACATTTTCCAAGCAATTTACATTTCATTTTCAGATTTATAATTGGTACATGAAATGTCTTTGCGACAAAAAGGAACTTATGCCCCTCCACAAGATGAAGCATGGGGGCTAAACATTCATGATGGCAAATGAGCCTTTGGCCCCATATGGTCAAAATAAGCTATCCAACCACAAATTAAGCATAGCCAAACCACAAAAACATGTCAAGATCATGTAAAGGCATTTACTCACAAGAGAGCATACATATGAAATCTTTCAAAAACATAGCCATCAACCATGGATATAAATCAAGATCATCAAGAGCTAAGCCACACTAAGCCATATCACACCAAACTAGCTCACAAGATCATATATAGCATATCATGATGAACAATGTATATAGGAGAAGCTTTTCCTAAACAATGCATATGATACAAAATACATGCAACCGAAGATACAAAGATGCCTATACATCATGTTACATATGCCATGCCAAATGCAAGAAATGCACAAAGGAAAGCTATACATATGTTACAAAGGAGCTCCCACACACCAACTCAAGAAATCAAACAAACACCAAGCTCCCCCCGCAAACGAGTGAAAGTTGCTTGATCTAAGGGTTTGGTGAAAATATCGGCTAGTTGGTCATGTGTGGGTACATGGATCAAAGCTATCTTCCCTTTCTCTACGTTGTCTCTCAAGAAATGATACCTCACTTCTATGTGCTTGGTTTTGGAATGGAGCACTGGGTTCTTTGCAACGCTTATGGCACTGGTGCTATCACATTGAAGTGGAACATGGGTATACTCCTCACCAAAGTCACTCATGGTGTATGTGATCCAAAGGAGCTGAGAGCAACAACTAGCTGCGGCCACATACTCTACCTCGGTAGTGGATTGAGCAACACTCGACTGTTTGCGGGAAGACCAAGACACCAAAGAAGAGCCCAAGAACTGGCAAGTCCCAGAAGTGGACTTCCTATCCAACCGACACCCGGCAAAGTCCGCGTCTGAAAATCCATGAAGCGCCAAAGAAGAAGACGCAGAGTACCAAAGGCCGAAGTCGGGAGTGTGTCGCAAATACCTGAAAATGTGCTTGACTGCTTGCCGTTGCGAAGTCCTCGGAGACGCTTGAAAACGAGCTCACAGACATACCGAGAATTGGATGTCCGGCCTCGTCGCCGTCAAGTAGAGGAGTGACCCGATCATGCTCCGGTACTCCTTTTGGTCCACGTGTTCACCTCCCTCGTCCGCATCAAGAGCTGTAGTCGTACTCATAGGCGTCGCCATGGCCTTGGAGTCCTCCATCTTGAACTTCCTCACAATGTCCTTGGTGTACTTAGCTTGGTGAACAAATGTTCCTTCCTTTGATTGCTTGATCTGTAGCCCGAGGAAGAACTGCAACTCGTCCATCATGCTCATCTCAAATTCCCTGCTCATGTCTTCTGCAAACCTTGCAACAAGAGAGTTAGACAAGCCACCAAAGACAATATCATCCACGTATACCTGCACAATCAGGATATCTCTGCCCTGCCTGAGGAGAAACAAGGTCTGATCGACCTTCCCCATCTCAAACCCTCTCTCAAACAGGAACCCTCTCAACCTACCATACCAAGCTCTAGGCGCCTGCTTCAACCCATACAGCGCCTTCCTCAACTTCTACACCCGGTGGGGATACTTCTCACTCTCAAACCCTGGTGGTTGCCTCACAAACACCTCTTCCTCCAACACATCGTTCAGGAAAGCACTCTTCACATCCATCTGGTACAGCTTGAACCCTTTAGCCACGGAAAAGGCTAGAAGGATCCTGATCGCCTCCAAACGAGCTACAGGAGCAAAAGTCTCCTCGTAGTCGATCCCCTCTTTCTGACTGTACCCCTGAGCAACAAGTCTCGACTTGTTCCTCACCACTTCTCCTTTCTCTCCCTCTTTATTTTTCCACACCCATTTTGTCCCAATCGGCTTACACCCTGGGGGAGGGTCAACCAACACCCAAATTTGGTTCCTCTCAAAATTCTCTAATTCCTCATGCATCGAGTTAACCCAATTATGATCAGATAACGTGTGTCCAATGTCTTTGGGCTCAAAGGTGGCAACAAATGCAGCATGAGCGAAATGAGAATTGTTCCGAACCCTCGACCGTGTAGTGCGTTCATTCATGTCGCCGATGATTCTCGAAGCTGGGTGATCCACTTGCACTCGCCGGGGAGGTTCTCGCCTTGATGCTACCTCCCCCTCAACAGCAGCTTCGCCTTGCTCTGGGTTTGTCGTTGTAGGTGTGGGAGAGGGCCTGTTCACGATCGTCGTTGAAGTAGTAGGTACATGTTCAGCTGCGGGCACCACACCGCCATCTTCATCATCTCCATGTTCATGCTCCTCCTCCTGAAAGATCTTCTCGCCAAGTTCGTCGTCACCTGCACACTGAAAAACAAGCTGACTACGTGGCTGTGTCTCGTCGAAGGTTACCTCGCAAGTCTCCACGATTTGGTTAGTTTCAAGATTGAGCACACGAAATGCTCTAGAATGAGAAGCATAACCAAAGAAAATGCCATCGACAGACCTAGCCTCGAACTTGTCCAACTTCTTCCCTTTCTTCAGAATGAAGCATTTACAACCAAAGACATGGAAGTGACTCACCTTGGGTGTGCGACCGTGCATCAACTCGTAACAGGTTTTCTTCTTATGAACCCTGAGGTAGATCCTGTTCGACACATAGCACGCGGTATTGACCGCCTCAGCCCAGAACCTTCTCGGAGTCCTATGCTCGTCGAGCATCGTCCGAGCCATCTCGCACAAGGTTCTGTTTTTCCTTGCCACCACGCCATTCTGGGGAGGCGTATACGGACTCGAAAACTGGTGTTCAAGACCCAAGTCATGGCAAAAGGTTTCGAAGCGAGAGTTTTTGAATTCCGAGCCATTGTCACTGCGGATCGCTCGTATGGCATCTCCGTGCCTCTCGTTTCTTAACCTCAAGACAAGATCTCGAACAAAACCAAACGTCTCCCATTTCTCCTCAAGAAAGAACACCCACGCATACCGAGAGTAGTCGTCCACCACAACATGGACATACCACTTTCCACCCGCAGATCGCACACGAGCTGGGCCAACAAGGTCCATATGGAGCAGCTCGCATGGACGCTCAGTCATCACATCGGTGAGAGGCGGGTGAGAAGAGGCTACCATCTTGGCATGCCTACACGGCGCATAAACCAACTCTTTCTCAAACCTCAACCGTGGCAATCCTCGGACCAAATTGAGTTTACTCAAGCGAGACAGAAGGTCAAAGCTCAAGTGACCCAACTTCTTATGCCACTTCCACAACTCACTCGAAGAACCAGCCAAGAAGCAACGCTCCACACCAGAAGACTGAGAGAAATCAGCTCGGAACACTTGACCCTCGAGAACGACTATGCAAACAAGATCCCCCCGAGAATCTAAAATCCGAGAACCACCAGGCCGAAACAACACCTCAAAGCCCTCATCCAACAACTGGGACACAGAAAGCAAATTGAACCCCAGCGATTGAACAAGAGCAACACGCCTGAGAGTGACCTTGTCACTTACCTTGATCTCACCTTCTGATAGCACACGCCCTCGCCCATTGTCCCCAAAGGTGATGTATGTCTTGGACACCACCGGGACGAGACTTGAGAACCACCCCTTGTCCCCGGTCATATGCCTCGAGCAACCGGAGTCAATCAACCAAACGTTCCTCAAGTCTCCCACCTGAAATTCAAAAGCGAGTACGTGAGTGAACAAACGACTCAGCACTGGGGTTAGCACCAAAAGAGTAAAACCAGTGCCGAGCCATTTGCTCCAAAGTGGGGTTAGCACAAACCAAATCATCACGCCTACCAAAGCTACCACCACGAACACCACCACGGTAACCATTACGAGGGAACCAACCCTTTTTAGCTGGAGGAGGACGAAAGCCACGAAAAGAAAACCGTGGATCGGACCTCCTCTCCATCTCAAAGCTACGACTCCTCCCATCCTCGTATTGAGCACGAGGTGGAGAGTGCCTAGCAAACTGACCACCTGCAAACTTTCTAGACCAACCACTAGAACCATGACCAAAGAACCTGAACCGAGCCTCATCCCGAGCACGAAAACCGAACTGGTCATCCTGCTGTCTCCAAACCGGTCTGACCGGTTGTGGAACCAGTCTGACTGGTTTCGCTCTTCGATCAGCCCAAACCGGTCTGACCGGTTTCCAAACCGGTCTGGCCGGTTTAACTCCTCCAGCAGGGTTCCTTCCACTCAAAGCACTCTTTTCTCCCCAAGCCGGAACTATGCGAACTATGGCCTTAGCCCTGGGCATTTGCATACGAGGCTCAGGTACACCATTAGAGGGGTGGTACCTGTCCTTGTTAGCCCACTCTCTAGCCATTCTCTCCTCACGCTTCCTATTGAAGCAAAACTCATCCTTGTGACCATCTCTCCCATAATACCCATAATGGAACTTTATGGGCTGTGGCTTAGGCTTAGGTTTGGGTTGGGGCTGCCCACTCGGTTTCTCACCCTTCTTCTCTCCTTCCTCACCTCCCTTTGGGCTCACAAACTTCACCGGTTTCTCGAAATCATTTGTTGGGTGAGGGAATATGGGTGGATCTGGAATAGTGTCAAGTTTGTTTCTGGGATGGTTGGGCTTGGGCTCAAACTTGTTCTTGTGTCTGTTTGGTGGTGGGATAGGGATCTCTCCAACTCTCTCAACTCCCTCACCACTGTTCTCTCCAAGCTTGTCAGCCCCAAGCGCCTGACCATCATGGCGTTTTAAAGCCGCTATCATGATACCAAGCTGAGGCTCCTGACCCGACAACCAACTCATACACTTTCTCAAATTATCATTCTCATCCTGCAAGCGATCAACATAATGCGCAAGCTCCAAATTTTTAACCGCATGCAATTCACAAGTAGAGCAAGAAGTGGGAATAGGCTCTTTCAACTTAGCCTCAAGCGAAACAGTGTAAGCATGCATCTCATCAATCTTTCCATGCAAAACAGGGCAAGAAGTGCAAGCACCTAGCAAAGCAGGTCTAGACTTAAGCTCAGCCACTTCAACCCTAAGCATGTCTAGTTCATCACAAGTAGAAGCATGCTTATCCTTAAGAGCATAAGATCAGCTAGGTACACAGAGCAATCAACACAATCAACATCATCAGAAATCATAGGAGACGCCTTAAGCGAATCAATCTCAAGCTTAGCATCTAGGTTCTGGGTTTCTAGCTCAGCCACACGGTTCCTAGCATCTTCTAGTGAGGCCCTAAGCTCTTTCCTCATCTTCTTGGCCTCTCTAAGCATGTGATCGCGATTATCAAGCAAGTCAACCAACTCATCATTCTCCTTGCGCAAAGAGGAGAGCTCATCACATACCTCATCCTCGGAGTCGGAGTCCGAGTCACTCTGATGACTCTTCTTGCTGCCGGAGCTACGAGCCATGCCGCAGAAGCCATCTCCCGCGAAGCAGCTCAACCCACTCAAGTTCCTGGATGACTTCTTGTTCTTGCGCCGATCACCTTCATCTTCACTGCTACTCGAGCTCGAGGAAGAGTAGGCGGAGCTGGAGTCGACGTCGCTCGCTCTGACCATCGCTCGGGCCTTCCTGCCGCGGCCATCCTTCTTCCTCGACCGTCGCTCGTCCTTGTGCTTGTGATCGCGCCTCGATCGGTACTTGCCGTCCTTGCTCAACCGGTGCCTATAGCCGTCCTTGTTCTCCATCTTCTCTGGGCAGTCGGCGACGAAGTGTCCTGGCTTGCCGCACTGAAAGCACGTCCGTGCTGTCCTCCTCATGTTCACCCAGTTCTCGTGCACCCTCTCGAACCGCCTGGTCAGCAACGCCAGCTCGTCCTCTCCATGCACGTCGAACTCCTCGTCTGGCAAAGACATCAAAGAAGACAGAGAGTACATCCTGGAGGATGCGTTAGCGTTAGACTTAGCTCCTTTCCCACCAACGAGAGCGAGACTATGAGAATCAGTCGGGCTCTCGATCTTGGCTGTCATACCACGGTCCAACTCAGCCGACTTGAGCTTCGAGAACAGCTCGTTCACCGTCAAGGTGTCATACTTCTCGGACTCAACAATAGCCTCAAACTTCCCGTCCCATACGGTACGATCCAACGAGTGCAAGAGCTTCACGGCTCTATCATGATCATCGTATGGGAGCACGTCCACATTGGCTCTCATGTTGTTCACAACGACCGTAAACCGCTGGAAAAGGGCATCGACGGACTCGCCGGGGAGATGAGTGAAGTTCTCGTACTCTCTCCGGTAAGTCGCGTACATCCGAACCTGAACTTGAGCATTCCCAGCATGAGCATCCTTCAACTGCTCCCAAATCCTACAAGCTAAGTCCTCTGTCTGAACCCGATCGAATTCAGGCTGACACAGAGCACGAAACAAGTAGTCGACAGCCTTGTTGTTGACTTCGAACATATCCCTCGATCCTGGAGCAAGGAAGTTCATCGGATGAACATAAGCTGTGTTCACCGTGACGTCCCAAAGGATCTGACCCTTTCCGCGGAGGAACGCTGCCATCCGCCTCTGCCAAATCTGGTAGTTCTTCCCATCGAAGTGCAGAGGACCCGAACCCCATTCCTGGTACGCCATCTTTGGATCTTAGACTGGTAAGAGTCAATGAAGACCCGAACCAGCTCTGATACCACTTGAAGGACCGGAACGGCGAACCAGAGAGGGGGGGAGTGAATGGGAGCCGATAAAAATTCTACTCAAGAATTCGGCCTATGAACCCAACATCACTCGGACACCTCCGCAAACTTCTCTTGCCAAATCCACGTAGCCACTGGAGTGCTACTGGACCTAGGAGCAAGATCCACCCAACAGCAACTCAAGACACGCAGCGGAAAACAACTCGAACCAGCTGCTGGCAACCAAAACCGGTCAGGCCGGTTTCTGAAACCGGTCAGACCGACCATCTGGGACTTAGCCTCTTACAGACAGGGGAAACCGGTCAGGCCGGTTTGGCAAACCGGTCAGGCCGGTTTGGCAAACCGGTCAGGCCGGTTTTGTCCAGGAAATCCCCAAAAGACCTTCGAGACCCAACCTAGCCAAAACACCTCAAGATCCCTTCAACCCTTGAACAGGAAAAGCCATGGCATGAACGAGACTCTCCTGTTCAGAAACTCCTCTCGACAGCCCACAGGGGCTAAACCGGTCAGACCGGTTTGGGAAACCGGTCAGACTGGTTTTGCCCAGGCAGTCGGGAAGAACTCAGCCCGCGGGAAAAACCCAAACTTCACCTCGATCGATCTCCCAATTCGTTCCACGAATTCAAGTGAGACTTTGGGGATAGCTGGGGTACCTCGTGGGCTACCTTTGGCTAGAAGCTCGGTCCCCAAAACCTACCCAATCAAGAGGAATCGGAAGTCAACCCTCAAGAACACCTTCCCAAGATATCCACCGAAAACCACCAAATCGAAGCCGTTTCGGAGGGTTTGTTGGAGCAAGATCAACAAGCAAAGAGGCACAAGGTCCTCATATGTGACATCCAACAAGAATCGCTCAAAGAAACGCTCCCAAATCTTCTCCACGGAAATTCCAAGAAAAGGCTCCGAAAATCACCAAAAAGGAAAAACGGGAAGAACACAATCAAGCCTTGAGGAACCACGCCGAATCATCTATACATACCAAATAGGTTCATACAAGGTCTAGCTTGCCGCCTGATCATCCTTCCCTCTCACAAGATCTCACCATGAAGCTCTCAAGCTAGTCCTAAGAAAATCCTAAGGAAAATAGGAAGGGAAAAATAGGAAAACCAAATGAGCTAGGGTTTCAAGAGATGGCTGCCATCCTCTCACCACTTGGGTTATATGGAGGCAACCGAAAGACTAAAATACCCCTAAAGCCTAAACTAGGATACACGCCCACCAAGGGCACTTTGGGAATTTGTCTTCGTAACACCATCGGACGGATGCCCGGCGACCGCACTTCTCTTAGCCTCGACGCAAGCCTTGCGATCCCGACGCGTGTCCTCCGCTTCGAAGCTTCCGGCGCCCTGCGACTCCAAACCGGTCAGACCGGTTTCCCAAACCGGTCAGACCGGTTTTGGCCTGACAGCCACGCTCGGTCTTCGGCCTCGGTTTTGTGGCTCAGCCGAGTAACCCGGTGGTTTTCTGGTGAACCACCGCAAACCCCGCGAACTTGATGTAGCCTCCGCCAATCACCACTCATGACTCGGCTCCCACGAAGTCCCGGCTCGACCTTGGTTTTGAGGCTCAACCAAGAAATCGTCCACGACTTCATCTTGCCGTTCTTGCCACCATGCAGCCCGCACTTGACCCCGCTGGCCACCGGGTCCCTCGAACCAAGCCTACTTGTCTTCTCCACACCTGGAGACCTCACCGGCAATGACCTTTCGCGCTTGTTCTTCACCTGCACCTGCACCAGTCAAGCCGCAACCTGCACCTGCAATACTTAGCCAAGAATCAGTCCACACCACGTTGTCAATCACTCATCACATCAGGAAGCGACCATCCACCGGTCCTCGAACCACACCTGGCTCTCAATATGTTCTTGTGTTCTTCATCCGTTCTTGATCCTAGGCTTGTGCTCTAGTAGCACGACCCCTTTCGATACTGTGGAGAAGTTACATAAGTAGTCTATCTGTTTGTATGATTGTTTGTCAATTAGAATATAGTGGACGCTCATGCGTATCTGATTTAGATCAAAGTATAATTCATATCTCCCGTCGCCTATTTGATTCCATGATGAGTGAGGCCTAGCCCGTACTCGTGGGTTCGTCGCTCCGTATTTATACAGAGTGTTATAGTGATGTTATGGGACGTCAGACATAGCCGTGCTATAGTAGTGATCAGTGGTGTGGACGTGGTGTCCAGATCATTGGTTATCCTTTGTTTGCACTGTATCCCACGGTTTGTCTAGAGGTAGGCCGCGGTAGTGACAGCCATTGGACGCTTTGTACTCCTCCATGTTCGGATATGGCGTAGAGCTACATACCGGAACCAACTGTTATAGCCAGGAGGTAGTCGGTGCCCGAAGCGAGTGTCCTTATCACGTGGTTATGCCCTTCTAGAATCAATACCCATAGGAGACTCCTCATCTCCCAATCTACCTCAGTAGGGATTCTATGTCCTTGGATAGTCACTCATAGAGCTCCCGTTCTATTCCTTGGATTCGATACCCTTTGGAATACTCTATAGGTGAAGTGCTACAATGGTGTATCTGTGCGCTTGCGGATTCATTCGCACCTGTCAGTATACCCGGGTGATTCTTACATTCTCACGCCATCTCGGTGCCTTAGTGGTGACATTAAGAAATACCAATAAGCATTTCTGGTGCTGTTGCCGGGGAATGGTTGTCGTCAATCCACTACAGCATTTTGGAGCATTCGCGACGCCTCAAATTAGTCGCTATATGGGTCATTTGGTCGCAATACAGACTAATTGCGACAAATTAATTTCGTCGCCAGGCGTCGCAATATTGTTCGTCGCAATATGTTTTTGCGACCATAACAAAGTGGCGTCGCTATAAATAAAAGGTGTTGCGACGGCGTGTGGCGTAGCAACTAGATGAAGTAGCGACGACCAATGGCACTGCAATACGGGTAATTGCAACGAAAGGGGTCATTGCTATAGTGGTATTTGCGACCACTTTGGTCTGTTGCAAACAAGCATTGTTGCAATGCAAGCAATATGTCGCAATACAACCCCTATGTTGTTGCAATAGCGATGGAGGATATCACAACGACATCATAGCCGTCGCAATATGCCTAAAGACTATTGCAATTAAATGTGCAATGTTGCTATACGGTTAAAGGATATTGCAACACCATTTGAATCGTTGCTATTATCGTAAAGGTTATTGGAACAAAAAAAGTCGTTATTTTTCCTATTGGATATTGCAACGTGATGTGTATCGTTGTAGTATCCACATGTAGCATCGATTAAGCATTGTTGCAATATTTTAAATGGTGGTTGCAATACTAAATTCACACCGTACTAGAGATGTTGATTCTATGGATACTACAATTATTTTGATTCTTTAATGCAATGAAAATTTCCAAAAACATATATTAATAATGACACCAATCGAGCATTTACATCCATCATCCATGATACAAATGATGCAATAGAAGATTGTGTCCTCTCACCCATCACTCACAATAAACAATACTGAAGTTTCTTTTATTTATATATATATATATTTATTTATTTATTTATTTACCCATCCAAAAACTTGATCACTCCCACCATCCATGATCTCTTATGTCTTCTCCTAGATGCTACCTAGAATGTTGTCCTCAACCAATCTATTCTTGCACCCTCTTGCAATCATGCATCCTTTTATATTATTTATTTACATATCAAATAGAAATAATCCCTAACCATAGGGAGAAATAACCTCATTAGATACATCAAAAAGCTGCAAGCGTGAATTGGATAAGCAATAATTTTCATGATTCGCTAATGATCATCTTACGTCTATAGTCATAATGTTCTAACATGTGTATGCTTACCGTGTCATGAAACAATCAATTGTTGATAAGACAAAATCAGATCAGTCATTATTTAAAACCACTGTGAAAGTACCAGTGGTTGCCCAGAGAGAAGATATATCTTTACTATGACAGACACAAGTGAAACATTATTAAGAGAGCTGAAATCATATTTTTTGAGTTCCAGGGAGAAATCCCTACTCCATCACATTCATAAGGAACTACAGAGTTTTAATTGACTTTTTATAGCTGACAAAGATAGCAAGACTCACTTGTATACATGTTATAGGTATCAACCAAAGAGATAAACGGAAAAGAGCGGCAAAAATGCTCTTAACATCACCAGATTTTGTTGATTCAACAGAAAAGTTATAGTCGAAGACCCTCGAGGTTCTTGCAAAATTAGTTTACCATAAATCCACCGACATAGTAAAAATGTGAATTTCATACATTGTTACATAAGCATTAATTAGTCTGATCTAGTGAGAAAGTATATGACTATTCACCTATGACACTGCAGAGGAAATTTAGTTGGCATCACAAAATATGCTACTCTCATAACAAATTCACTAACTTATAGTGTTGATTCAATAAACAAATTATAGTTTTTCCTAACAAAGGTGACACTGTCTTTTTTATATTTACTTAAAAGAAGCCACAATATAAACAGAGTAGAAGTATAGATTCAGTTCAAAGAAAACTTAGTAAGTACCTGTGAATCACACCAAGTTCATACTTTGCACTGATCCTTCCCTCATCCAGTCATCTCGTATTCACACTGAGGAGTAAAAATGGTAATGTTCAGAGCAGTAGAAGTATATTGTTTTATCTGCTCAATAACCACAAAGAAAAATAGCATTTCAAAGCTATTAAGCGAATGGAATGTAGATGCAAACTAATCCAGGGAAAATAAAAAAGGAAGCATAGAGACAATGTATGCAGTGGGAGCACCATCTTAATCTATTTTCAACCATGGCTTGTTCACAATGCAAATCATGCAGAAATATTTTTTGAGTTGGCTTGTACACTGAGCAAACCATTTTGATTTCGTAGTAGTTGCAAGCTTTGTAGTTTGGTCTGCACAAGAAAAGAAGAGAAAATGTATATATATTCTGAAAATGGGATATGTAGAAATTGAATTGAGGTAACCTCTTTTCATGCTTTGACAAAAAAAATTGTTAATAAACTTCAACATATTTTCTGTCACACTGTTTATTATTAAGTGAAACTAATATGGATCATGCAGTTATCCTTGATACATCTTGGCTTCCCTTAGCAAGAATATGGGTCCACTGATACAATAAGAACAACATGGTGTCATAGAACATCTCTGGTTCAGAATCAAAATAAGATTCACCAATGTCCCCCTTAGTGAGGAAAAAAATCAGACCTTGGATGATGAAAGCATAGATAAAATCAACTGCATAGCTATATTACCTTATGTATAGCACTTTTATAACCTCTCCTTGCCACTAAACCTGTCCATTTGAGTTGTGCAGGTGAGCATGCATATAAAATCGACTATATGAAGGATACTGTACAAAGCAGATGGCAACACTGAAATCAGTAAATAGCTTGTTAACAGTAGCCTAATGCCTAATTCATTTGTTTGGACATATATAGAAGCTACTTGTGGCATGGCCGCATGGAGTAGCAGCTAGTGGAGTACAAATTTGCAAAATGGCCAGAGTTTTAAACCTATGTGGTACTTAAGTTGAATATTTGTAGCAACTAAACTAAATGTTCAGTAGCTGCATATGAATAGTCTGGGGAATAACCACTTACTCTGAAACCACACTGCACATTTCCATCTTTCAACTGTGAACAACAAATAGCCGTGTAGTCTCCTGACTCCTGATTATGAAGAACTACTACATTACCTCCGCTGGCGTTGGCGAATTCCAGAATGTTGACGGAATCGTACCATGCTTCCTCACAAATCACTGCACAGTACAAATATGAAATATGCCAATCATCAACTGAAATTTATTCTCTCTAGAGGTCGCTGATCCACATGCTGCAGGAAATTAAAAGATATTTGGAATCAATTAGATCGCACAAAAATCAAAAAAAGCAATATTTTATGGTAGGGAGTGAAATAAAGAAACCAAGTACATGCAGAATAGCTGCATCGGACATATTAAACAACACAAACACAAAGGCAAATGACTACTCAATATGAATGTTCTTTACCTAAGTCATGAAACCATCCAGAATATACAATACAACATTACCTGGAATCAACGGCTTTCAGGGAGCCAAGATCTGCTTAGCCCCTCAAACTATAAGTCAATTCAGAAAGCTGAGTACATCACTGCCAAAAATCCTAACATGCAGACAAAATGAAATGATCAAATAAATTCAAGATTTCCTTCAAGCATCAAGTCTTGATTAGCAGATGTGACAAAAAGAAGACCTTGGTGGAGACATAAACAAAAGAGAGTTTTGAGTTATTTGGAACATCAGATCAATACAGGACTCGCTACTACTCCTAATTAAAAAAAGTATCATATACAAGGGGTCTAAATATAATTAAGCAAGGAACAGTAAGCTGGTACCATCTTTCTGTTCTGCCCAGTATGTAGCCAAAACATTGTGGAGAAATTAGATCTCAACTTGGTTTTAGCAGTAATACATTCACTATCATTGATCTTTTATCTGGATCACGGACAAATTGATTCACACAATTACTGATGCATCACCTCAACACCCATTATTTTTACTGATATCTTGTCTTGTGCAGTACATTCATTGACATGTATGGTGGTACACATATGTGGACCTGAGTTGGCAGTAGAGCACAGTTAAAGTGGGGCAATGCCATTCTGAACAGCACATTTTAGCAGAATGAGGGTACAAGCGTACATAACCAAAAATTCCTATTACCTCTGCAAGCTCCAGGAATTTTTGACTACTGAAATTGCATCCATATTCCCAGGTTTCTTGATATGCTGTTCTTTCCACTTCCAGTCTAGCAAAAACAGAGAATTATGCACAATCTGTGTGTGTGGGACCCAAAAAACTTGAGAATCTGCTAACCAGCCCATAAGCAAACATGCAGCTGTTGTAGCCAGAAATGCAATTCTCCACCATTGGCACTCCAGCAACCTTGAACATATTCTCCTGAAGAGCACCAAATGAGGAGCAGTTACACATTTTGCACAAATAATGAAATAAATAAGTCCGAAGAAGCAAATAGGTGTGAATAATTGGGAACCGAGTGTCAAGAGCACCTGTGTGACATGCTTGTCCGCGACAAGATCAAACGTGAGGCTCTGGCTACTATAATGTTGGATGCACCGCTTGTGCCCCTGCAGGAATATCTCGCTACTGCTGAGTGGCCGGATACGTATCACAACCTGCAGATTTTAGCACTAATAAGCAACCACAGATAGGTACTCAACGATGCTTGCGGACACAGAGCTGGCCGCTCGACCCGGCTGAATTAGATCAGAGCACTATCGCAGTGCCCTAATGGAGTAGAAAGCGCGCCAGCGGAGAAGGGGAGGAGACAGCACGCAGAGAGACAGAGGAAACCCTACCTGCACATTGTTGTTCTTCCAGAAGGCGGGGGTCCTCCTGGAGCTCGAACAGCGTGGGGGAGGGGGCGCCACTACCGCCGCCGAGCTCCTCGTCGACGCCATCCGACGGCATCGCGGGTGCAGCGGAGGCGGAGGAGGCCGAGTGGGGTGGAAGCAGAGGCGGAGGCGGCGGCAGATCGGAGATGCGATGCGGTGGACGGCGCCGGCTGACGGCGCGTCCTGGATCGGCGGCAGATTGCGTCGCCGACTATGGGATAGGAAGCGAGGCGAGGCGAGGGAGATCGGCGTGGTGGCTAGGGTTCTGAGGGGCGACAGTGTGCGCGGCTGCCGCGGTATCAGGGGAGGAGGGTCGCGCAGGATTTGTCGGATGATGGGGTGGGGGTGGGAGGGCAGACGCGCGAGGCCGAGGGCGGACGCGCGGGCGGAGAGGAAAACGTCGTACCAAACTTTTTTCTCCACTTCATATTTTTTTAAGTAGAGATAGAGATACTCTGACTCTATAACAAACTGCCGGAAGGGTATGTAGTTTAGTTTTTATTGTATACTAAACCGAGTGCCTTTTGAGCCATAGCAACCCATGGTGATCGAAAAGAATTATTTCAGTTGCACATCATTAGACTAAGCAATCACAAGGTTTCTATTGACTAAGACAAACATTCGGTTATCAAGAACCAAGCAAATTTCTCTATAACCTTTAGACATTAATTGTCACAAGGCTAGGAAAATGAATAGGATATTAGGATTTGTATATAAACCTTTTTACACCTCATCAGGATCATAGTACTACTACAGAGGAAATCGTTGCAGCAGCATCCTACAATAATCCTTTTTCCAGCTGGTGTGATATATTAGAATAAGAATATACACAATTAAATCCCTAAATTGAACACAACAAATGTGGTGGTCTAGTGGTAGAAGTGCTCTTTTCTAAGCCACAAGTGAAGGGTTCAAATCCTATGAATGATTTCAGCTTGAAAAGTGATGAATACTGAAGTTTCATAACTCATCAAGATCTATAAGCTTTATTTATGTCTTTTTTCCATTTGAGATAGTTGTAGTATACATTGGTGATTAATCCTAGATTTACTCACATAGTTTTAAAAGCTATGTTAGAGAATGTTAAATTTGTACTACACGTTATTATCACTTTTGAAAATGACAAAATGATCTACATAAAGAATGTAGATCTTGATGAGGAAACTTTGGTATTCATCAATTTTCCATTTGACATCATTTAGTGTTCAAAACCATGCTTGTATTTGTCAATTTTTTGAAATTCAAAAATCGGATTGTTCAAACAGACTCACACGAGATGATTTTTTCAAAAGAACATCATTAATAAGTTTCATAACTAGGTACAGCATGATTTTAGAAATTTCTAGGAAAAAAATCATCAGATTTGGAGTAACCATGAAGAAGAAATACTAGATACAAGTTTAAATTTTGGATTAAAATAAAAAATACAAACTGTTTGCATGTTCTTTAGTCTAGCCAAGTGGCCAAATAGGATTGGCATGCTACATGACAATATAATGTATATAAAAAAAGTCAAACTCCATAACAACCTAAGGCACAACATAGTGGTAAGGTGTGTCTGTCTCAACTCTAAGGTCTTTGGTTCGAATCCCAAGTTCTCTATTCCTTGTTTTGTTTTTTTACATTTTCCAGAGAGTTGGTGCGTGAAATATGAGAATATATATACAATTGAATCCCTAAACTGAACGCAGCAAATGTGGTGGTCTAGTGGTACAAGTGCTCTTTTCTAAGCCACAAGTGCAGGGTTCAAATCCTATGTGCTGCAATATTTTTATAGATTTAACCCACAAGTTTTTTAATTTTAAATTTCAAAAGTTGAGAAATTCACATGTTTTTTAGGTATTAAATGATTTTAAATTAAAAAAATCATGAATACAAAAGTTGTGTAACTCATCAAGATCTAAAATCTTTATTCAGTTAATTAATCCATGTGACAAAATTTGAATGATTCAAAATTTGAATTTCAAAAATTGATAACTAAAATCATGATCTTCGAACAGAACATCATTAATAAGTTTCATAACTAGGTACAGCATGATTTTAGAAATTTTTAGGAAACAAATCATCTGATTTGGAGTAGCCTTGGAGGAGAAATACTAGATACAAGTTTAAATTCTAGATTAAAATAAAAAATACGAACTGTTTGCATGTTCTTTAGTCTAGCCAAGTGGCCAAATAGGATTGGCACGCTACATGACAATATAATGTATATAAAAAAAGTCAAACTCCATAACAACCTAAGGCACAACATAGTGGTAAGGTGTGTCTGTCTCAACTCTAAGGTCTTGGGTTCGAATCCCAAGTTCTCTATTCCTTGTTTTATTTTTTTACATTTTCCAGAGAGTTGGTGCGTGATATATGAGAATATATATACAATTGAATCCCTAAACTGAACACAGCAAATGTGGTGGTCTAGTAGTACAAGTGCTCTTTTCTAAGCCACAAGTGCAGGGTTCAAATCCTATGTGCTGCAATATTTCTATAGATTTAACCCACAAGTTTTTTAATTTTAAATTTCAAAAGCTGAGAAATTCACATGTTTTTTAGGTATTAAATGATTTCAAAATAAAAAAATCATGAATACAAAAGATGTAAAACTCATCAAGATCTAAAATCAATATTCAGCTTATTAATCCATTTGACAAAGTTTGAATGATTCAAAATTTGAATTTCAAAAATTGATAACTAAAATCATGATCTTCGAACGCTAAATGATATCCGCTTGAAAAGTGATGAAGTTTCATAACTCATCAAGATCTATAATCTTTATTTATGTCTTTTTTCCATTTGAGATAGTTGTAGTATACATTGGTCATTAATTCTAGATTTACTCACATAGTTTAAAAAGCTATGTTAGAGAATGTCAAATTTGTACTACACATTATTATCGCTTTTGAAAATGATAAAATGATCTACATAAAGGTTGTAGATCTTGATGAGATATGAAATTTTGTATTCATCACTTTTCCATTTGACATCATTTACTGTTCAAAATCGTGCTTGTATTTGTCAATTTTTTGAAATTCAAAAATTGGATTGTTCAAACAGACTCGCACGAGACGATTTTTTCAAAAGAACATCATTAATAAGTTTCATAACTAGGTACAACATGATTTTAGAAATTTTGAGGAAAAAATCTTCAGATTTGGAGTAGCCACGAAGGAGAAATACTAGATACAAGTTTAAATTCTGGATTAAAATAAAAAATACGAACTGTTTGCATGTTCTTTAGTCTAGCCAAGTGGCCAAATAGGATTGGCAAGCTACATGACAATATAATGTATATAAAAAAAGTCAAACTCCATAACAACCTAAGGCACAACATAGTGGTAAGGTGTGTCTGTCTCAACTCTAAGGTCTTGGGTTCGAATCCCAAGTTCTCTATTCCTTATTTTGTTTTTTTACATTTTCCACAGAGTTGGTGCGTGATATATGAGAATATATATACAATTGAATCCCTAAACTGAACACAGCAAATGTGGTGGTCTAGTGGTGCAAGTGCTCTTTTCTAAGCCACAAGTGCAGGGTTCAAATCCTATGTGTTGCAATATTTTTATAGATTTAACCCACAAGTTTTTTAATTTTAAATTTCAAAAGTTGAGAAATTCACATGTTTTTTAGGTATTAAATGATTTCAAATTAAAAAAATCATGAGTACAAAAGTTGTATAACTCATCAAGATCTAAAATCAATATTCAGTTAATTAATCCATGTGACAAAGTTTGAATGATTCGAAATTTGAATTTCAAAAATTGATAACTAAAATCATGATCTTCGAACGCTAAATGATTTCCACTTGAAAAGTGATGAAGTTTCATAACTCATCAAGATCTATAATCTTTATTTATGTCTTTTTTCCATTTGAGATAGTTGTAGTATACATTGGTCATTAATCCTAAATTTACTCACATAGTTTTAAAAGCTATGTTAGAGAATGTCTAATTTGTACTACACATTATTATCACATTTGAAAATGATAAAATGATCTACATAAAGGTTGTATATCTTAATGAGATATGAAACTTTTGTATTCATCACTTTTCCATTTGACATCATTTACTGTTCAAAATCGTGCTTGTATTTTCTGATTTTTTGAAATTGGAAAATTGGATTGTTCAAATAGATTCTCACGAGATGATTTTTCAAAAAAAAACATCATTAATAAGTTTCATAACTAGGTAGAGCATGATTTTTGAAATTTATAGAAAAAAATCATCAAATTTGGAGTAGCCATGAAGGAGAAATACTAGACACAAGTTTAAATTCTGGATTAAAAGAAAAAATACGAACTGTTTGCGTGTTCTTTAGTCTGGCCAAGTGGCCAAATAGGATTGGCACGCTACATGACAATATAATGTATATAAAAAAAGTCAAACTCCATAACAACCTAAGGCACAACATAGTGGTAAGGTGTGTCTGTCTCAACTCTAAGGTCTTGGGTACGAATCCCAAGTTCTCTATTCCTTGTTTTGTTTTTTTACATTTTCCAGAGAGTTGGTGCGTGATATATGAGAATATATATACAATTGAATCCCTAAACTGAACACAGCAAATGTGGTGGTCTAGTGGTGCAAGTGCTCTTTTCTAAGCCACAAGTGCAGGGTTCAAATCCTATGTGCTGCAATATTTTTATAGATTTAACCCACAAGTTTTTTAATTTTAAATTTCAAAAGCTGAGAAATTCACATGTTTTTTAGGTATTAAATGATTTCAAATTAAAAAAATCATGAGTACAAAAGTTGTATAACTCATCAAGATCTAAAATCAATATTCAGTTAATTAATCCATGTGACAAAGTTTGAATGATTCGAAATTTGAATTTCAAAAATTGATAACTAAAATCATGATCTTCGAACGCTAAATGATTTCCACTTGAAAAGTGATGAAGTTTCATTACTCATCAAGATCTATAATCTTTATTTATGTCTTTTTTCCATTTGAGATAGTTGTAGTATACATTGGTCATTAATCCTAGATTTACTCACATAGTTTTAAAAGCTATGTTAGAGAATGTCAAATTGGTACTACACATTATTATCACTTTTGGAAATGATAAAATGATCTACATAAAGGTTGTAGATCTTGATGAGATATGAAACTTTTGTATTCATCACTTTTCCATTTGACATCATTTACTGTTCAAAATCGTGCTTGTATTTGCCGATTTTTTGAAATTGAAAAATTGGATTGTTCAAATAGATTCTCACGAGATGATTTTTCAAAAAAAACATCATTAATAAGTTTCATAACTAGGTAGAGCATGATTTTTGAAATTTATAGAAAAAAATCATCAAATTTGGAGTAGCCATGAAGGAGAAATACTAGACACAAGTTTAAATTCTGGATTAAAAGAAAAAATACGAACTGTTTGCGTGTTCTTTAGTCTGGCCAAGTGGCCAAATAGGATTGGCACGCTACATGACAATATAATGTATATAAAAAAGTCAAACTCCATAACAACCTAAGGCACAATAAAGTGGTAAGGTGTGTCTGTCTCAACTCTAAGGTCTTGGGTTCGAATCCCAAGTTCTCTATTCCTTGTTTTGTTTTTTTACATTTTCCAGAGAGTTGGTGCGTGATATATGAGAATATATATACAATTGAATCCCTAAACTGAACACAGCAAATGTGGTGGTCTAGTGGTGCAAGTGCTCTCTTCTAAGCCACAAGTGCAGGGTTCAAATCCTATGTGCTGCAATATTTTTATAGATTTAACCCACAAGTTTTTTAATTTTAAATTTCAAAAGTTGAGAAATTCACATGTTTTTTAGGTATTAAATGATTTCAAATTAAAAAAATCATGAGTACAAAAGTTGTATAACTCATCAAGATCTAAAATCAATATTCAGTTAATTAATACATGTGACAAAGTTTGAATGATTCGAAATTTGAATTTCAAAAATTGATAACTAAAATCATGATCTTCGAACGATAAATGATTTCCACTTGAAAAGTGATGAAGTTTCATTACTCATCAAGATCTATAATCTTTATTTATGTCTTTTTTCCATTTCAGATAGTTGTAGTATACATTGGTCATTAATCCTAGATTTACTCACATAGTTTTAAAAGCTATGTTAGAGAATGTCAAATTTGTACTACACATTATTATCACTTTTGAAAATGATAAAATGATCTACATAAAGGTTGTAGATCTTGATGAGATATGAAACTTTTGTATTCATCACTTTTCCATTTGACATCATTTACTGTCCAAAATCGTGCTTGTATTTGCCGATTTTTTGAAATTGAAAAATTGGATTGTTAAAATAGATTCTCACGAGATGATTTTTCAAAAAAAACATCATTAATAAGTTTCATAACTAGGTAGAGCATGATTTTTGAAATTTATAGAAAAAATCATCAAATTTGGAGTAGCCATGAAGGAGAAATACTAGACACAAGTTTAAATTCTGGATTAAAAGAAAAAATATGAACTGTTTGCGTGTTCTTTAGTCTGGCCAAGTGGCCAAATAGGATTGGCACGCTACATGACAATATAATGTATATAAAAAAGTCAAACTCCATAACAACCTATGGCACAACATAGTGGTAAGGTGTGTCTGTCTCAACTCTAATGTCTTGGGTTCGAATCCCAAGTTCTCTACTCCTTGTTTTGTTTTTTTACATTTTCCAGAGAGTTGGTGCGTGATATATGAGAATATATATACAATTGAATCCCTAAACTGAACACAGCAAATGTGGTGGTCTAGTGGTGCAAGTGCTCTTTTCTAAGCCACAAGTGCAGGGTTCAAATCCTATGTGCTGCAATATTTTTATAGATTTAACCCACAAGTTTTTTAATTTTAAATTTCAAAAGTTGAGAAATTCACATGTTTTTTAGGTATTAAATGATTTCAAATTAAAAAAATCATGAGTACAAAAGTTGTATAACTCATCAAGATCTAAAATCAATATTCAGTTAATTAATCCATGTGACAAAGTTTGAATGATTCAAAATTTGAATTTCAAAAATTGATAACTAAAATCATGATCTTCGAACGCTAAATGATTTCCGCTTGAAAAGTGATGAAGTTTCATAACTCATCAAGATCTATAATCTTTATTTATGTCTTTTTTCCATTTGAGATAGCTGTAGTATACATTGGTCATTAATCCTAGATTTACTCACATAGTTTTAAAAGCTATGTTGGAGAATGTCAAATTTGTACTACACGTTATTATCACTTTTGAAAATGATAAAATGATCTACATAAAGGTTGTGGATCTTGATGAGATATGAAACTTTGTATTCATCACTTTTCCATTTGACATCATTTACTGTTCAAAATCGTGCTTGTATTTGTCAATTTTCTGAAATTCAAAAATTAGATTGTTCAAACAGACTCGCACGAGACGATTTTTTCAAAAGAGCATCATTAATAAGTTTCATAACTAGGTACAGCATGATTTTAGAAATTTTTAGGAAACAAATCATCAGATTTGGAGTAGCCTTGAAGGAGAAATACTAGATACAAGTTTAAATTCTGGATTAAAATAAAAAATACGAACTGTTTGAAAGTTCTTTAGTCTAGCCAAGTGGCCAAATAGGATTGGCACGCTACATGACAATATAATGTATATAAAAAAAGTCAAACTCCATAACAACCTAAGGCACAACATAGTGGTAAGGTGTGTCTGTCTCAACTCTAAGGTCTTGGGTTCGAATCCCAAGTTCTCTATTCCTTGTTTTGCTTTTTTACATTTTCCAGAGAGTTGGTGCGTGATATATGAGAATATATATACAATTGAATCCCTAAACTGAACACAACAAATGTGGTGGTCTAGTGGTACAAGTTCTCTTTTCTAAGCCACAAGTGCAGGGTTCAAATCCTATGTGCTGCAATATTTTTATAGATTTAACCCACAAGTTTTTTAATTTTAAATTTCTAAAGTTGAGAAATTCACATATTTTTTAGGTATTAAATGATTTCAAATTAAAAAATCATGAATACAAAAGTTGTATAACTCATCAAGATCTAAAATCAATATTCAGTTAATTAATCCATTTGACAAAGTTTGAATGATTCAAAATTTGAATTTCAAAAAATGATAACTAAAATCATGATCTTCGAACGCTAAATGATTTCCGCTTGAAAAGGGATGAAGTTTCATAACTCATCAAGATCTATAATCTTTATTTATGTCTTTTTTCCATTTGAGATAGTTGTAGTATACATTGGTCATTAATCCTAGATTTACTCACATAGTTTAAAAAGCTATCTTAGAGAATGTCAAATTTGTACTACACATTATTATCGCTTTTGAAAATGATAAAATGATCTACATAAAGGTTGTAGATCTTGATGAGATATGAAACTTTGTATTCATCACTTTTCCATTTGACATCATTTACTGTTCAAAATCGTGATTGTATTTGTCAATTTTTTGAAATTCAAAAATTGGATTGTTCAAACAGACTCGCACGAGACGATTTTTTCAAAAGAACATCATTAATAAGTTTCATAACTAGGTACAGCATGATCTTAGAAACTTTGAGGAAAAAATCATCAGATTTGGAGTAGCCATGAATGAGAAATACTAGATACAAGTTTAAATTTTGGACTAAAAGAAAAAATACGAACTGTTTGCGTGTTCTTTAGTCTGGCCAAGTGGCCAAATGGGATTGGCACGCTACATGACAATATAATGTATATAAAAAAAAGTCAAGCTCCATAACAACCTATGGCACAACATAGTGGTAAGGTGTGTCTGTCTCAACTCTAAGGTCTTGGGTTCGAATCCCAAGTTCTCTATTCCTTGTTTTGTTTTTTTACATTTTCCTGAGAGTTGGAGCGTGATATATGAGAATATATATACAATTGAATCCCTAAACTAAACACAGCAAATGTGGTGGTCTAGTGGTGCAAGTGCTCTTTTCTAAGCCACAAGTGCAGGGTTCAAATCCTATGTGCTACAATATTTTTATAGATTTAACCCACAAGTTTTTTAATTTTAAATTTCAAAAGTTGAGAAATTCACATGTTTTTTATGTATTAAATGATTTCAAATTAAAAAAATCACGAATACAAAAGTTGTATAACTCATCAAGATCTAAAATCAATATTCAGTTAATTAATCCATTTGACAAAGTTTGAATGATTCAAAATTTGAATTTCAAAAATTGATAACTAAAATCACGATCTTCGAACGCTAAATGATTTCCGCTTGAAAAGTGATGAAGTTTCATAACTCATCAAGATCTATAATCTTTATTTATATCTTTTTTTCCATTTGAGATAGTTGTAGTATACATTTGTCATTAATCCTAGATTTACTCACATAGTTTTAAAAGCTATGTTAGAGAATGTCAAATTTGTACTACACATTATTATCACTTTTGAAAATGATAAAATGATCTACATAAAGGTTGTAGATCTTGATGAGATATGAAACTTTGGTATTCATCACTTTTCCATTTGACATCATTTACTGTTCAAAATCGTGCTTGTATTTGTCAATTTTTTGAAATTCAAAAATTGGATTGTTCAAACAGACTCGCACGAGACGATTTTTTCAAAAGAACATCATTAATAAGTTTCATAACTAGGTACAGCATGATCTTAGAAACTTTGAGGAAAAAATCATCAGATTTGGAGTAGCCATGAATGAGAAATACTAGATACAAGTTTAAATTTTGGACTAAAAGAAAAAATACGAACTGTTTGCGTGTTCTTTAGTCTGGCCAAGTGGCCAAATGGGATTGGCACGCTACATGACAATATAATGTATATAAAAAAAGTCAAGCTCCATAACAACCTATGGCACAACATAGTGGTAAGGTGTGTCTGTCTCAACTCTAAGGTCTTGGGTTCGAATCCCAAGTTCTCTATTCCTTGTTTTGTTTTTTTACATTTTCCAGAGAGTTGGAGCGTGATATATGAGAATATATATACAATTGAATCCCTAAACTAAACACAGCAAATGTGGTGGTCTAGTGGTGCAAGTGCTCTTTTCTAAGCCACAAGTGCAGGGTTCAAATCCTATGTGCTACAATATTTTTATAGATTTAACCCACAAGTTTTTTAATTTTAAATTTCAAAAGTTGAGAAATTCACATGTTTTTTATGTATTAAATGATTTCAAATTAAAAAAATCACGAATACAAAAGTTGTATAACTCATCAAGATCTAAAATCAATATTCAGTTAATTAATCCATTTGACAAAGTTTGAATGATTCAAAATTTGAATTTCAAAAATTGATAACTAAAATCACGATCTTCGAACGCTAAATGATTTCCGCTTGAAAAGTGATGAAGTTTCATAACTCATCAAGATCTATAATCTTTATTTATATCTTTTTTTGCATTTGAGATAGTTGTAGTATACATTTGTCATTAATCCTAGATTTACTCACATAGTTTTAAAAGCTATGTTAGAGAATGTCAAATTTGTACTACACATTATTATCACTTTTGAAAATGATAAAATGATCTACATAAAGGTTGTAGATCTTGATGAGATATGAAACTTTGGTATTCATCACTTTTCCATTTGACATCATTTACTGTTCAAAATCGTGCTTGTATTTGTCAATTTTTTGAAATTCAAAAATTGGATTGTTCAAACAGACTCTCACGAGACGATTTTTCAAAAAAAACATCATTAATAAGTTTCATAACTAGGTAGAGCATGATTTTAGAAATTTATAGAAAAAAAATCATCAAATTTGGAGTAGCCATGAAGGAGAATTACTAGACACAAGTTTAAATTCTGGATTAAAAGAAAAAATATGAACTGTTTGCGTGTTCTTTAGTCTGGCCAAGTGGCCAAATAGGATTGGCACGCTACATGACAATATAATGTATATAAAAAAAGTCAAACTCCATAACAACCTAAGGCACAACATAGTGGTAAGGTGAGTCTGTCTCAACTCTAAGGTCTTGGGTTCGAATCCCAAGTTCTCTATTCCTTGTTTTGTTTTTTTACATTTTCCAGAGAGTTGGTGCGTGATATATGAGAATATATATACAATTGAATCCCTAAACTAAACACAGCAATTGTGGTGGTCTAGTGGTGCAAGTGCTCTTTTCTAAGCCACAAGTGCATGGTTCAAATCCTATGTGCTACAATATTTTTATAGATTTAACCCACAAGTTTTTTAATTTTAAATTTCAAAAGTTGAGAAATTCACATGTTTTTTATGTATTAAATGATTTCAAATTAAAAAAATCACGAATACAAAAGTTGTATAACTCATCAAGATCGAAAATCAATATTCAGTTAATTAATCCATTTGACAAAGTTTGAATGATTCAAAATTTGAATTTCAAAAATTGATAACTAAAATCATGATCTTCGAACGCTAAATGATTTCCGCTTGAAAAGTGATGAAGTTTCATAACTCATCAAGATCTATAATCTTTATTTATGTCTTTTTTTCCATTTGAGATAGTTGTAGTATACATTTGTCATTAATCCTAGATTTACTCACATAGTTTTAAAAGCTATGATAGAGAATGTCAAATTTGTACTACACGTTATTATCACTTTTGAAAATGATAAAATGATCTACATAAAGGTTGTAGATCTTGATGAGATATGAAACTTTGGTATTCATCACTTTTCCATTTGACATCATTTACTGTTCAAAATCGTGCTTGTATTTGTCAATTTTTTGAAATTCAAAAATTGGATTGTTCAAACAGACTCTCACGAGACGATTTTTCAAAAAAAACATTATTAATAAGTTTCATAACTAGGTAGAGCATGATTTTAGAAATTTATAGAAAAAAAATCATCAAATTTGGAGTAGCCATGAAGGAGAAATACTAGACACAAGTTTAAATTCTGGATTAAAAGAAAAAATATGAACTGTTTGCGTGTTCTTTAGTCTGGCCAAGTGGCCAAATAGGATTGGCACGCTACATGATAATATAATATATATATAAAAAGTCAAACTCCATAACAACCTAAGGCACAACATAGTGGTAAGGTGAGTCTGTCTCAACTCTAAGGTCTTGGGTTCGAATCCCAAGTTCTCTATTCCTTGTTTTGTTTTTTTACATTTTCCAGAGAGTTGGTGCGTGATATATGAGAATATATATACAATTGAATCCCTAAACTAAACACAGCAAATGTGGTGGTCTAGTGGTGCAAGTGCTCTTTTCTAAGCCACAAGTGCAGGGTTCAAATCCTATGTGCTGCTATATTTTTATAGATTTAACCCACAAGTTTTTTAATTTTAAATTTCAAAAGTTGAGAAATTCACATGATTTTAGGTATTAAATGATTTCAAATTAAAAAAATCATGAGTACAAAAGTTGTATAACTCATCAAGATCTAAAATCCATATTCAGTTAATTAATCCATGTGACAAAGTTTGAATGATTCAAAATTTGAATTTCAAAAATTGATAACTAAAATCATGATCTTCGAACGCTAAATGATTTCCGCTTGAAAAGTGATGAAGTTTCATAACTCATCAAGATCTATAATCTTTATTTATGTCTTTTTTCCATTTGAGATAGTTGTAGTATACATTGGTCATTAATCCTAGATTTACTCACATAGTTTTAAAAGCTATGTTAGAGAATGTCAAATTTGTACTACACATTATTATCACTTTTGAAAATGATAAAATGATCTACATAAAGGTTGTAGATCTTGATGAGATATGAAACTTTGTATTCATCACTTTTCCATTTGGCATCATTTACTGTTCAAAATCGTGATTTGTACTACACATTATTATCACTTTTGAAAATGATAAAATGATCTACATAAAGGTTGTAGATCTTGATGAGATATGAAACTTTGTATCCATCACTTTTCCATCTGGCATCATTTACTATTCAAAATTGTGATTGTATTTGTCAATTTTTTGAAATTCAAAAATTGGATTGTTCAAACAGACTCTCACGAGACGATTTTTCAAAAAAAAACATCATTAATAAGTTTCATAACTAGGTAGAGCATGATTTAGAAATTTATAGAAAAAAAAATCATCAAATTTGGAGTAGCCATGAAGGAGAAATACTAGACACAAGTTTAAATTCTGGATTAAAAGAATAAATATGAACTGTTTGCGTGTTCTTTAGTGTGGCCAAGTGGCCAAATAGGATTGGCACGCTACATGACAATATAATGTATATAAAAAAAGTCAAACTCCATAACAACCTAAGGCACAACATAGTGGTAAGGTGTGTCTGTCTCAACTCTAAGGTCTTGGGTTCGAAACCCAAGTTCTCTATTCCTTTTTTTGTTTTTTTACATTTTCCAGAGAGTTGGTGCGTGATATATGATAATAAAGAATATATACAATTGAATCCCTAAACTGAACACAACAAATGTGGTGGTCTAGTTGTACAAGTGCTCTTTTCTAAGCCACAAGTGCAGGGTTCAAATCCTATGTGTTGTATTATTTTTATCATTTTAACCCACAAGTTTTTTAAATTTGAAATTTTCAAATGTGAGAAATTCACATGTTTTTAGGGTAATAAATGATTTCAAATGAAAAGTCATGAATACTAAAGTTATATAACTCATCAAAATATTCTTCCTTGGTCGAAGAATAGATGGTTTTTGGATCGGACTTCCCTCATGAAAGAAAGTGTCATATGTGTGCAGGACATTATCTAGGCCTATAGGCCATCAAACAGGCCCACGGTATCCTGGTGGCACCCACAAACACATCAGTTGCGACTAATGGTTCTTTCGATTGCAACAACGACATTTTGTCGCAATAGCATCTTCCTTAGTGCGACGATTTTCGTGTTAGCGTCACTATACCTCTGACCAATTTGCAAAAATTTTTATGCACGTTGCAATATCGTAGAATCCAGTCGCAACGAGTGCATTTTGGTCACTAAAACTAATACTCTTTTGCAACACACAGCACCACATATCGCGATATGTCATAGTCGTTGTGACATGGGTAACTACTGCAACCATTAGCAAAAACCGTGGCAATACCGTCGCCGCAATTGCAACATTTTCGATCCATGTTGCAATACCAAAGATTTTAGTCGAAACGATTACATTTTTGTTGCTATATGTAAGAACCTTTTGCAACACACGACACCACATATAGCGACATGTCATAGTCGTTGTGATATGGGTCACTACTGCAACCATTAGCAAAAACCGTGGCAATATCGTCGCTGCAATTGCAACAAAAGTGCACGCGTTGTCGCAATTGCAATTACAATTGGAACGCTCATGAATTGGTCGCAACATACAACACTATTGCGACCAATCTCGACAATTGTCACATTAAGCCTAGTTTATTGCGACCAGAACTCCTTGTCGCCATAAAAATCAATCGCGATATCCCCAGAACTACATAGTGATCTACGAACTTGACTATTCTCGTATCATTTGTTTTTCTTTTGTTTCTACCTCTACCCCGTTATCCATGGAAGGTTATCCTCGTACACACCTTCCACCCGTCATGAGTGAATCTGGAGAAAAGTCTTCTTTGGGACCCATTCCATTATCACCTTACCTGATTCACCCACCTCTCATGAAGCTAGCTAAGGATAATTCCTTCTTGGGGATGAGTCATGAGAACCCCTTCGACCATGTGAGAGACTTTGAGAAATTGTGTTGCACCCAGGGTAGAACCCGAATGACACAAGATGTTCTTAAGAGGAACCTATTCCCGTTCTCCCTCTCTGGGAAGGCGAGAACATGGCACCGTTGCTTCGGGACTGACCACTCTAGATGGGAGAGCTTGAGAGCAGCTTTCTACTCCCGATTCTTCCCATTGCGGCATATCATTTCCCTAAAAACGGTGATCCTTGGTTTTGAACAAGGAGAGGAGGAATCACTAGCAAATGACATGGCATCTTTTCGCCTCTTTGGTCGAGACCTGCTCAGTTCTTGGTTTACCCGACCCAATGCTTTTACAGCATTTCTGGCTTGGTTTATGGAAGGACAGTGCCATGAGACTTGACGCCCTCTCAAGAGGCTCCTTTGTGTTTGTAGAGCTGGATTGAGGAAAGAAAATTCTAGGAGAAATCCGAGATTTCAGTTCCCCGCGTGTCTCGGGTGACGAAATAGCCAAAAGAGATGATGTCGAGTTGCCTAGATCCATCTTTGGGAGAGCTCAAGCTTACATTCTGACCTTCTCTTCGCTCTGGCCAAAGATATCATTCCTCACTGGCAGGAATCTATGGGAAAGAGTGCCTAGTGCGAGTTCTGCCTTTAGGTTCCCCTATCGTTTCATCTCTTAAAGCTCGTCCCTCGAGACTTAGTCTTGAAGGAAGGGGAGGAAGGAGTAGTTGGGGAGAATGACTATTTTAACCTTAATTATGACCTTCAAGGAGAGGGTACGACAAGCATTTCGTGCTTCATGTCAAAGCTCAATCTGAGGTGCCGCCACACCGAGGATTCGGCCAAGACATTGGCCGCTAGTCCATAAACTTCCACATTTTGGCCTAAGGAATCACAACATTATACCGGTCAAATTGAGCAATCAATTTATATTATCTTGAGCTCAATTGTGACCAATGCCGATCGAGTCAAATGAACCTAAATCCTACTCTCCACTTCATGACTTAATCGATGCCTAATGGGAGTATGAGTGCACTCTTACCTTTTGTGCTCCCATTGGAAGCTTAGGTTGACTTATGTGTCATCCTCACATTTTTGAGGGTGTGAAACTCTGTCCACCTATGGAGAGAATGAAATAGCAAGTTCGTTACTCTCGGTTCGTCACTCAAAATGTTAGTTTGACCCATAGAACTTCACTCTCGTAATCTGGGGCCCGAACATTCTTGAGTTATACTTGCCAGAGATGAAAACTTCACTCTTATAGTGCGAACTCTTGGCTTCATGCCCAGATCTCGTGCTCATCTTCATCATCTCTGTGGACTCCCGTCCGTAGTGTTGTAGCCTTGCTAGCTGCGCAGCCTTCCCGAGGTTACCCATCATAGTCTCCTTAGGTTGGTTGTGGCAGTTGATCCTTATCATATCTATGCAGCTTGCATCGTATCCATGCTAACCTTGCAGGGAAAAGAAAAATTATATATATCATTATCAAGAAAACATGCAAGGAGGACATACATGATTGAGCAGGAGGACATCATAAGATACCTCAAGGCAAGATTTTTCCTAGGTATTTCATTTTGTATTTTACTCCGGGAAACTATCCTTCGGGTATTCTCTCGTAACTAATCATGCAGATAAATGAGGAGAATGGACGACGTATGCATAAAAAGGGCAACAACGTTCTTCATTCATGTATGAGTCCAGGTAAAACCACCAACTTAAGACAAACAAATAGTTTTAATAAAAGAGGCTTAGCCAATTATATGCCCTTAGCCCCACTCTAGCTTTCCCGAGGCCCCTGACCTTAGAATCGATGGGGCACCTGACCCAACAGACCTAAGTGTTGACGGTCCTTACAACAAAAATCCGACCGTCAAAATCTCGGAAATGAGAAGAGAATATGACAACTTTCATGCACATTTTTAGTACTAATAAAGTTCCACGAGTTGTGTTGTGAATTTTATATGCAGGTACGCAATTGGGAGAAATCAGGAGCCACCGGGCCACACCTAGCAGGCACGGCCGAACCAACAGGTGCGGCCGGCCCTACTGGTGCGGCCGGTCCACCAGGTGCGGCCGGCCCTGCACCCCACCACGTCTTGAGCCCAGGCGACCATCACTTCCACAAACACACCTTGGATGGATGGGATGTGCCGGGGTTATGTCGGTTTAATCCAAAGGAGTAGAAAAGAGGCACTTGGATCCATGGGCCCACCTTTACATGCAACCAACCGCCATTTTGAAGCAATCCTGAGCATCCCCTATCATTGGCAGTGCATCACACGGCTTGGAGTAAGTACGACCGGATCAAGAGATACGGCCGCACCTACAAAGCGGTGAATCCGACGGAATCGACCTAGGATACCGACTCACAGTCGACCAAGGATCGAGCATCAGGACCGTCCACGACGAATGGCGGCACATCATAGGTGCGGCCGCACCTAGAGGTACGGCCGTGCCTGGCTCCCGCCTCCTCAGCGCTCCACCGACCTCCCACTGCTATAAAAGGGACCCTCCACTCGCTGGAACAGGAGACACACAGCAGGAGTACCACTATTGTCCACTTTTATATCTTAGAGTAGGAAGTAGTGTAGTTTGGGAGTTAGAGTCGAGTCGAGCTAGTCTCGAGGCTCCGGAGAAGTCTTCTTCAGAGTTCGGGTACTACTCTTGTATCTTTCCTTTATAAGACTTAAGTGCAATTCAAGTTATCTTTCTATCTTACACTTCGAGTCAATTACATTCAGCTTTTACTTAGCTACTAGAAGCTTTATTCTAGGTTTAGACTGAAGTGAGTTTTGCCTCGGTTAGCGTAGCTCTCTTGAACCCTATAGTGTTGTGGTTGTTCTTCGCTTGATCTTCGTCTAGGCACTTCGGTGATTAGACGTAGAGAGAGACCTTTCCCTAAAGGCCTTAGGGAAGGTTCTTTTGTTCGTTGTGAGCGCGGTGCTCAGAGCTTACCTTAGTCTTAGATTGGTGTCCTGTTCAACGGAATAGTTGTGGTACCCTAAGGAGGTGACAGCTCCGGACAGGCTTTGTAGTCCACCACGTTAGTTCGGGCCGGTAGGATTCAGCGCGTCGTCGTTCTCCCTTCTCATCCCAGTCCGAGAGCGCGGCTTTGCATGCCCCTGCAGCACTAGAAGAGCTTGTTGATCCTATCTTACCTTGGCTCTGCTTTACCTTAGTTCTTTTCCCGGAGTTGACAAGAATAGATAGATTGCCTTAGGATCCTTCCTCGTCTCGTTGTCCTCCCAACTCACTAGGACCTCTCTAGTTCTTTTATCAAGATCTCCTCGCGTGTCAAGTTACTCCCCGCATATCTTTATCGTTACCCCCGCTATAAGTCCCTTTTACCGAATCTCGATCCTCTCTACTGTTCTTTTGATTATCTATGCCATAGTGCTTCCCTTGGGAAAATATAAATACGATAACCCGAATACCACCAGGTGAAGTGCTACAACGGTAATCCGTGCGCTTGCGGACATTTCTGTGACGTGTGTTTTACCAAAGACTTTCCTAGCTCCATTACTAGGGGAATAAACCCGGTAGCGATGTTAGCGAGTGCCAACAAGCATTTCTGGCGCCGTCGCCGTGAGTGCAAACCTAGTAGTGAGGCTAAGGAATGTCAACAAGCATTTCTGGCGCCGTTGCCGGGGAGGCAATAGGCACTAGATATCTTTTCAGTAGAGTTATCTTGGTTCGGTGAACCGTCTCTTAGCGGGTTTATCCCTACTCCGTTCCTAGTGTACGGAGTAGTATTCTGTTTCGACAGTTCTGTCTCGTCTTCACATCTATTCAGAGTCACTTGTGAAGGGTATTCCGACCTCGTGTCACTACCCTTTGAAAAGTTTCTCTTAAGTTATCATGACGAACCGAGTCGTTCCGTAGACAGAACCATCTTTTTCATGGCCAAGGAAGCCAATCTTGAGTTCTCTATTTATCAATCCCACACCCCGACTAAGATGGCAATCCTAGTCGGAAATGGGAATCTCAAGCCAAGGTTCTTCTCCAATGGAACTATTCCTCCAAAATTCCTTTCCATCGCCCAGAAAAATCCTTTTTCAGGATTCAAAGGAGAAAATCCATATAATCACTTGAGGAGTTTCGAGCAATTGTGCTCTACTCGTTCATACTTCGATCTTTCTCCCGACGAATTTAGAGTTAGACTTTTCCCATTCTCACTAACGGGAAAAGCAAGGGCTTGGTACTTCCAATAAGAGAAGGAAGTCACCACGAATTGGGGAAATTTGCGCGACAAGTTCTGCACGAAGTGCTTCCCCTTATCTCGCCTCATGAATCTTCGAGGAGAGATTATCAATTTCCAACAGAAGAAGACCGAATCCCTAAATCAAGCATGGACTAGATTCCATGATCTTATATACGCTTGTCCCGATCATGGCCTACCAGATATAGTGTTGATTCAACATTTTCAGCACGACCTCATTCTAGACAGTATTTTCCGCTTGCTTGCTCTCACAAAGGGATCACTTCTTCACGAAAATCCAACTGAGGGGCTAGAATTTCTAGAGAGGATTTTAGCTATGCCCGCCAGAAAAGAATCCCAGGGCGAAGAAATCAAAGACCATTCCCAATCTTGGATAGATAAGATTGCTGTCTATCTCTTGTTTTTCTTCCGAGCTCTAGTGAATTACTGTAACAACCCGGATTTTCGGTGAGGAAAACCCGACTCCCTGTACCCTTGTGATAGTCCTTGGATCAGTAGCTATCACGTACAGAACTCATTACAGTGGAATATCATTTCCATACAATGATAACAGAGTACAAATTAAAATGTATTACATCCGAAACATCTCGGTATACGATTTTAGTACAAGCCCCTTGGGCTAAACGACAAGAAGAAATCCTGCGCAGCGGTAACTAGGGCTTCAAGTCTTCATCCTCGGTCTTCACCACAGGCATCCTTGAGCGAAGCATCGCAACCCTTCCTTCGTGGAATCCGTAGACTCGAAACTCACTCCAAGTCCGATCCTGCACACTCACAGACTATCCCCAAGGAGTGGGATAGGTTCACATCACCAACTGTATGCAAGCTTTAAGTAGCCTAAAGATAAAGGTGTGAAAAGGAGTCAAGGAGCAAGCTCGGGTTTCCTATGCAGCAGCAGCAAGTAAAAGAGTAAACTTCATCATCCCAACTATATCACAACACCACGGCTCTCCCTGGCATTCCAGGGCTCCGTCTCAAGCTCACCTCCAAAGCTCCTCTCGAGTCGATGGGAAAGCTTCTATCCTTCCCATCTCAACGGCCAATGCCGGATCCTATTCCTGAACTAGTAGCTCTCACATCCCAACCTATAGTTTTAGAAGAGGGGGAGATAGAAAACCCAAAACACTAATCAGTGTAACAGAGCGTAGAAGTGTCCATAACCGAGGACGCGGCTATACGTATAGATCAAAACTCTACAGAGTGTGTACACCTAGACCCACTCGAGCTGCAGACAGTGTGCACCCGTCTTGAGACACAGCCCACAACCAAGACTCTCTAGCAGAACGGTACCAGACTGTATTCCCGGGTCTGGACCCATTTGGAAGACCGAACGTCCCGGGGATCGTGAACCTCTAACCTGGCCAAAAGTGGTGTCGAGGGTCTCGGAAACAAGGGTTGAAATGCAGCCAGGCTCCGCACACCCTCGTGAAACGGCAAGCTCAATCCTAACACGCTTCTCCCGCAGTGCTGGTACCGCCTAACTAGGGAATGGCTGGAACCCCTCCCATAGGGTAAGTGGTGTGCACGTCAACATATTCCCACGAAGCATAGGTTCCACCGATACATCTAGACCAGAGCAGCAAGTCTACCAATGCATCTCCACAACGTGGTCCGCTACGGCACCCATAACAGGTATCGCCGCTCCAAACTCCTCATCTCGTACCCGTAGGAGGCGTCCAAGGTCACCTCCTGTCCCCAACCCGAAAGTCGGTTGTCGTCTGCTTACTCCAGCCGGGGGTTCGAAACTCTCCAAGTTTTCCCAACCCACAACTCACGCCAAGAGGTTTAAAACCACATCTATTCCCAACACATGCATAGCGAAGCTCAGCATATATACACGCATATATATAGTATAGTAGTGGTAGTAGGTCAAGCAAGGACACGATATCAAAATAGGCTATGCAAGGTTCATCATCATCATGCGATTAAATAAAGCGCTAGCATTCTAATAAGCAATGCCTAATAGGTATTCAAAGTCGGATGGGCGTGAACACCTGTGAGCGAGTAGTTGTTGTCGTCACCGTAGTAGTACTCGATCTTCTGGCTCAACTCCTCGGCTTCGGTAGCTCCTAGATTCGCATAAATAAATAAATACCGAAGCTAATTGCAAATAAACACCAAAGAGAAGCGATAAAGAACCAATTAACTCCAAAAGCTAGTCTAACGGGTGCGTCATGATTTTAGAAGAATAAAGAAACTGATTTCATATTTTTCAAAGGTAGAAACAATTTATTATGGATTTTCAAATAAAGAAATATTTTACGAGTTCAATTAATTGCAATAAAGCACAGAAAACATAAGTCAGCAAGCTAGAGAACCATATGGTAGGTTTTGGGTTGGTGAGCATGGTAAGTTGACTAGTCAACGATCATTGTTGACCAAGTCAAAAATGAAGGTCAAAGGTCAACCGGACCCCACACGTCATCCTGTGGGCCCCGTAGGTCAGATGGGACCAGGTTGGGCAGTTAGCAACCCCACATGTTAGTGGGACCCAGCGGTAAGTCCGTAGGCCCCTTCGGTCAGATTAGAGAGATTGTGCATGACGGATTAGCTAGAAGTGATGCGGTACGATTGAGAAACTCGACTCAAGCTAGAACATGGCAGAAGTGTGGCTTGGCTGACGATTTGGTTCGCGCACGCATCGTCCACGACGAAGGCATGGCACGATTATGACAAACAGGTATGGCAGGAGCTTGAAAGATTTAGAGCATGCACCAAGCACAAGGATTAAAGCTCAGTGGAAAGGGCGAGCGATGCTACTAGCAAGCAACACCCAAACAAGATTAGTTAAAGGGCTAAGGTTGGAACCATAACAGGATCTGACCAGACTTGCTATTTTCCAGCACCGGATGTAGCTCCTTGGTTGGGCCAGAAAGGGGGCACAAGCCAGCATGTTAAAGAGCAAAAAGGACCAGGCTGTTGGATACGATACCACATACATGGCTGAGGAGCAGCAACTTGTATGTTTAGTGGCAACTCCATAATGCTCACGAGATGGAGCAGGTGTGCTGAACGTCCAGGATGTTAACTTGAGCTAAACAGGTCCATGGCATGTAAACCATTCAGAAATTGATCTCAAGCTTGTTAGCATTTTGCAAGGTTTTACGGCTACTGCTAACAAGGAAGAGCACGCCCGCACACGATCTAGTATGCAAGGTACTCCACATACTGTTCAAGGCATGGTCACTATGGAACAAACATGATATATTGGTGGATAGCAGGAGCACATGCACGGGGCCGAAGCTTCATGGTGTGAATTCAGAGCAGGGTATCAAGGCATAAAAAAGGCAGCAGCAAGAAGGAATGTTCTTGGCTGTTGCAGGGTGTGCCTATGCTTGTTGCTGCTCGACGGTCAGCCTATAGAAGCAGGTCAGCCAAGGAACGAAAAGGGTGGTAGCAAGGTCGGCTTGGTGGTGTTCAAAGGCTCCCAAACTTGGGCCTTGGGTACACGACTAGTGCTCGACGGAATGCTGCAGAGGCATTCCACACTCGGCCAGTGAGGGTTTCAACGGAAGCTTGGAAAAGAAAGGTGGCAGCTGGGTTTTGGCAGCGGCTCGGCAAGGAACAAGGTCCGGCTACGAGTTGTGCACAAGGGCTCGGCAGCGTGCGAGTCGACCCGTACCGGGTTGCTTGCCTGGATGTGTGCGTGCACTCGCGAACCAGGGACAAGGTCTTAGTCGCAGCTCGACGGCGACAGACGTGCGTGCGCGAGCATGACGACAGGGCATGACCTTGACGACGGCTCGGCACGGTGGCTAGCGGGCGGCAGCGCACGCGGTCGACGGCAGCGGCACCTGCAGGCATAAGGCACGGCTCGATGGCCAGCAACACAGGCGACGGCGGTTCGCGTGGCGGCGCGTTGCAGAGTGGGTGTATCCATCACAGGTGAGTACGATTCTCCCCTCGGTGCGAAGGCCGGGTTCCTCAGCAAGCGAGTGGGGCGACGGTGCTCACCTGGCTGTCTGGGATGCGGCGGCACCGTCGGTGAAGAGGTGGAGCAGGGAACGACGCGGAACGGTCGAGGCAGAGGAAGCAGAGAAGGAGCGTCGTGGTACGTGGCTTGAACAGCTCCGGCTCCTCGACGCGGTCGATGACTACGGCGACTCCGGCGTTCTTCGGTTCACGGGTCGTTGGCTTGGAAGATGAGCAGGGACGGTTCCCTCCAGTCTTCAGGGTATCCACGACAACCTTAGGACGACGACGGCGCCCTAGACACGCTCCGTCTGGAGCGGCTTCAAGGCGTTGGGGATGTCCACGGCGGCGACAGCTTCGCAGCGCCGCGGGTCGGTGCAGAGCAGGGATGCGGCGGCGTGTTCCCGGTCCTGGCGTCCAGGGCGGTGACGTCGAGGTCCCTGCAGCGCTAGCGGCTTCAGCTCCTTGGCGTGGTGGCCCCCGGTGCCGGCGTTGAGGACCACGCGCGGGCGCCTCCAGCTTCCAATCGGCGCGCGCAGCACCGCCGGAATGGCGTCCATGAGCAGCAGCTCCGGTTCCCGGCGGTGACGGCGACGGTCCTCCGCGGCTCCTGTGGCTCCTCTTCTTCCTCCCTTCCTCCCTCCTTCTCCTCCTCTTGAACGCAGGTGGCGGCTGTGGTGGATTTGGGGGAAAATCCCCCAGAGGCGGCTAGGTCAGGGAGGTGGCTGCGGTTGGGGTACTTAAAGGGGCGGCGCCCTAGGGTTTGGAGGGGCGCGGGCGGACGGGATGCGCCCTCCGGGACGCGTGGACGGCATCAGAGGGCGGTGGCCATGGGAGGTCCCCCCCCGAGCTCGGCGCGGTCGCCCCCACGCGATGCGTCACGGGAGGAAGAAGAGATGGGGTGCTGACAGGCGGGTCCCGGGCGTCGTAGAGATAAGAGAAATGAAAGGCTTGTAGGCCTATGTGGGCCGGTTGAGCAGTTGGGCCGACGGGTTTGCAGACCGGCGACGGAAACTGGAGGGGCATCGGCAAACTTCAACGGTGAGCTAAGGGATGGTTAGAGAACTTGACGACTTGGTTTAAGGAGAGGTTTTGGCCCAACCGGTTTTGGGAGCTTTCCTATTTTCCTACACACAAATACATATATAATTCAAATCTGAATTTAAATTCAGATTTGAACTCCACTCAAATAAAATTCAAATAAAAATCCAATAACTCCAAAATAAATCACACTAACATTTATAACTCCTAAAATTTATATTTTAGCACAAAATAAATCTAGGAAATTGGGGAAAGGTGAGAAGACAATCTTATAAATTTTAAACGTCCACACAATTTCACCAAAAATTTTGAAATTCACATTTTTCACATACTAAAACACCTCATAAAAATACGGGGTGTTACAATTACCTCTCTAATCGAGAGAATCACTCAAAGAAGAAATGAGCGTCAACAAGTCCAGCTCGAGGACTATAAGTTCGATGCTCTCGCCGTGAGATAAACCAGTATGTATCCCATGTTTCCCTTCCTAATTTTGTTTAATGCACCAAGCTTGTTTAATTTTCGAAATTCTTTTAGCCGCTGCATGGTGTAGTGTTTAGAAGGGTTAAGGAGCAGTTTTGAGCATTTTGCTCGGTGCGGCCGGCCCACTTGGCACGGGTGCACCACCTCTTTTGCTTGGTTGAGTGCGTGGAACACCCACTAGTTGCTTGGCAGTGCTCTCGCTTGTGTAGGATCAAGTCCAATCTGCAGTAGCATGTTCCCACCACTAGTAGCATTGCCAGCAGCTTTTAGACATTTGAGTGCGCAAAAATTTCGAGGATCCTAAGCACTAGAGCGCGTAGCAGCTGCCTGGCAGTGTTTTTGGTGGAGGCACTAGGGTCAGCCAGCCCTGTTGATACGGCCGCACCTATGAATTCCACCAAATCGTCACATCCAGATCACCGCAACCTATCCCTAGGCTCCGGATCAAGCACTGAGGGTGTCCCTTGTTTTTAGTTGACACGGCCGGGTGAGCAGGTGCGGCCGCACCAGCCCCCTTTCGCCTACCTATAAAAGGAGACCCCCCGTGCGCTCTCTCAAAGCACCACGATCAAATTCTGAAGTTAGCTCCCTTTGCTCCCTCGGTTAAGCTCGTTCGTAATCAGTGGAGAGGAGTTCCGAGAGCGTGTCCTTCGTAGTTCAAAATCTTTCAAATTTTGTGGAGGTTTCGTTACCCCACATGGACCGCTAACCTTTGGACCACTAACCCTCGAACGGCTAACTCTTTTTTCTCCTAACCTTCATCCTTCGGGTATCTTTGGCACTAACCTTTTGTAGGATGTCGTGGTTCAGCAAGGCCGCTAAGTTGGTTAAGGGGAAACACATCAGGTTCCGGTCCAGTGACTGGGACTCGAGCCGCAGTGGTCATTCCACTACCTCAGGTTGGCAAAGTCATTCAGCGCCCCCAGGTTATGGGCGTCAGGACGATATGTCTATGGGTTCTTCCCAGGACATGTCCACGAGCTCGGTACACTATGGTGGTTCGGGTTCGGAGGAAAGGACGCGTTTCCTCACCTCTGAAACACAGTCATCTTACGTACCTATCAAGAACGGAGATTATTTCGGCAACTAAAGGACCGGAAATTCGCACACACAAAGGTATATGATAATACCTTGCTTAATAAAACCGGCATGATAGGAGAGTTCGGGGCAGCCTTTGATGCCATAGGATGGGGAAATTTTTGGCATGCTTGGGAGTTGGGTTCAAAATTTCTTACCCTAGAGTTCCTCTCAACCTTGAGCTCTGATAGCAAAGGCATTAAGTTTCCTCTCTTCAACGAAGAGTACGATTTAACCTAGGATCAGCTGAGTGTTGCTTTGGGTTTTGATTCAAATTGTTTGATTATGTGGTCTAAGCATAGAGGTATGAGGGCCTTTTCGAGAGAGAAGTTCTGGAAAAAGATTTCAGGGAGAGGGTTGAATCCCGCTCCTCGGATCAACTTGATCCACAACCCTACTCTTCGTTTCCTCCATCGGCTCATTTCAGGCATGATTGCCCCAAGAGTCGAGTTTAGAACGGTTAGGGTGGATGAGTTGCAATGTTTGTTTGCCATCGTCCACAAGATAAAGCTTGCTCCTGTCGTCACCATGGTCGAGCACTGGCGCACCATGACCTCGAGGATTGGCAAAATCGAGATCACCTCTTTGGTGACTCGGATTGCTACGTACCTCGGAGCTCTTGAGGGAGCTCAGGTCACTTTCTTAGAGACGCCCCGTGAAACTTTTATTGAGGATCACTTCGTGCAAGCCCACTTGCTTAAGCGTGTAAAGGGGGAGTTGGTCATGCTTTACCCCCACTCCTCTACCACCATCGTCCTCCCATGTCCAGAGCTTGCTTTATACCAAGTTAAGAAGTACACCTTGAACCTTACACCCGAGGACGACGAGGAGACGGTGAGGCCTTCAAGACATAGCATCTCGGGTCCCGGACCAACAACTCGATCACGCACTCGTAGGCACGATAAGAACCTTGTCTCGGAGAAAACCACGCAACAAGCTCCGGCATCCGACGGGGCAGGACCCTCTGGCAGCCACCAGCAACGGCAGTCCAGCGGGAGCCAACACCCCAGCGCCTCCATCTACTCCAGCTCGATGCACTCGCAGTCGACTCGTTTTGGGGACCACCAAACCCATGGCGGAAGCTATCCTCAGAGCTACCCATACGGCTACCATGAGGAGCAATACGACATCATTGATCAAGGCCTATTCAACATAGACAACCGCCTCCGTAGTATCGATGCCTACGCCGAGCGAATAGAACAAGGCCTCCAGGACACCGCTAGACGACAGCAGGAGACAGACGACCAACATTACACCCTAACCTCGACCACGCAAGAGGGTTTCCAAGCAGTGCACAGCCTCTTCGGTTCATGGAACCCATACCAGCAACCGCCCGAATGCTAGTCCCGCATACGAACCAGCTTGGGGGAGAGGCCCCCCCATCCGGGAAAAGACCAATCAGCCTTTCTTTTTCGTTTCTTTTGTTTGTTTAGCTTTCTTTCAAAAAAAAGAAAAAAAGAAAAAGGGGGGTTTCAAGGGAGAAAGAGTCTTTCGAACGGTAATAATGTTCAGGAGTTTAGTTAGAGTTTCACCAGTGACCCAAGTTCTGTTTTGGAAAGTTTTCGTGGTACGGCTGAACCATGAGGTACGGCCGTACCTCCCCTCGACAAAATTTTTGTGCAGAACACTTGCAGGAGGGGAAGTGAGCACTTGGAACAAAAGTAGTAGGGCCGGCCGAACCAACAGGTAATCGGAAATCAGCTTGGGAGAGAGCCCCTGTTTAATCAAAGAAGGTATGCCCATCCAGTCCAATCCCGACATCATATGGAATAAAAGAAAAAGAACAACAAAAACATTTGCTCTCACCATGTGCGCTTGAAATCTTGTCTATACACCCTCTTTTGGAAATAATGAAAAGTTGCCATGTTAAAACTTTGCAAGAACCTAGCGTACAACTTTGTACTCTACGAGCATTTGAAATTGTTGGTATGTGTTGAAACAAGAGCCTGAAATAAAACTTTGTGGGAAGCAAATGCTTATGACCAAACCTAGGGTGTTGACTAGTATGATATGGTGAGACAATGTTGATCTTGCTCTATCTCATAGTATGGTGAAAATCTCGGATGATTCCTTTTGAGAAAATAAAACAAGACAAGTTCCTCAATGGTCATATCACCTACCAAAGCCATATGTCGATATCAATGTATAAACCTTCTACATATGCTTTCTTATGACCCATTGAGTTTTGCCAAATTGTTGTGACCCTTGGTAGAATCTTTTCATGCTCCCATGATCGAGATCACGTACACCCACATATACAAGCTAACTTCCACACTGGGAGTTACGCAAAACATGCCATCCACCCACCAAAAATAAATACTCCAAAGTTCCTAAGAGATTTCTCTTCTTGTATTCTTGCAAAAGGAGAGAGGGGTCATCAAAAAAAAGAAAAAAAGAAAGAGTATATGCTCAAGAAGCATAGAAAAAAAAGAAGTGCTCCAATCAAAGAGCATAGAAATGATGAACAATGACCCCCCTCCAAAATAAAAGCAAGAGGAGAATCTCAAAGCAAGGAGTACTTAGAAAAACAAACAAAAATATTCCACACACTTCCACATCTCGATCAAGTTGCATGACTAGTTTCTTCTTGGATCCGGTCTTTGGCTCAACAACCTCATGTGGCACAAGTGAGTCTCATGCATATCCTACCCAAAGCTCCACATACAAGCCATAGAGTAGGAAGTTGAGGCTCATTCAAAAGCCTTTGATGAGGTAACAAATACCACTTGAGCAATTGAGGGAACCATCCGAGGAACTTTGTCTCTCTTTGCAAAAATTTCAAAACTCCAAGATAGGATCCAGAAAGGAGAAGAGTGAGTGATGCAAATTCAACACCGTTCTACTCTTCAACCTCCGAAGGTAAGGTGGAAAGTTACGAGCCCCACAGGTAAAACAAGGCTAAGTTTCTCTCGTACCAATCTTTTCAATAGCAAGTAGAGTATGGAATTGTGAATAGAAACTTGCAGAGCGGTAACATCCTGATCGTCCGAGACCAAGTCTAGACTTTGCTCGAGGACGATCAAACGTTTAGCTGAGTTTGTTGATGGTCCTTACAACAAAAATCCGACCGTCAAAATCTCAGAAATGAGAAGGGAAAATGACAACTTTCATGCACATTTTTAGTACTAATAAAGTTCCACGAGTAGTGTTGTGAATTTTATATGCAGGTACGCAATTGGGAGAAATCAGGAGTCACCGGGCCACACCTAGCAGGCACGGCTGAACCAACAGGTGCGGCCGGCCCTGCTGGTGCGGCCAAACCGCCAGGTGCGGCCGGCCCTGCTAGTGCGGCCGGTCCACCAGGTGCGGCCGACCCTGCACCCCACCACGTCTTGAGCCCAGGCGACCATCACTTCCACAAACACACCTTGGATGGATGGGATGTGCCGGGTTATGTCGGTTTGATCCAAAGGAGTAGAAAAGAGGCACTTGGATCCATGGGCCCACCTCTACATGCAAGCAACCGCCATTTTGAAGTAATCCTAAGCATCCCCTATCATTGGCGGTGCATCACACGGCTTGGAGTAAGTATGGCCGGATCAAGAGATACGACCGCACCTACAAAGCGGCGAATCCGGCGGAATCGACCCAGGATACCGACTCACAGTCGACCAAGGATCGAGCATCAGGACCGTCCACGACGAATGGCGGCACATCATAGGTGCAGGTGCGGCCGTGCCTGGCTCCCGCCTCCTCAGCGCTCCACCGACCTCCCACTGCTATAAAAGGGACCCTCCACTCGCTGGAACAGGAGACACACAGCAGGAGTACCACTATTGTCCACTTTTATATCTTAGAGTAGGAAGTAGTGTAGTTTGGGAGTTAGAGTCGAGTCGAGCTAGTCTCGGGGCTCCGGAGAAGTCTTCTTCAGAGTTCGGGTACTACTCTTGTATCTTTCCTTTATAAGACTTAATTGCAATTCAAGTTATCTTTCTATCTTACATTTCGAGTCAATTACAATCAGCTTTTACTTAGCTACTATGAGCTTTATTCTAGGTTTAGACTGAAGTGAGTTTTGCCTCGGTTAGCGTAGCTCTCTTGAACCCAATAGTGTTGTGGTCGTTCTTCGCTTGATCTTCCTCTAGGCACTTCGATGATTAGACGTAGAGAGAGACCTTTCCCTAAAGGCCTTAGGGAAGGTTCTTTGGTTCATTGCGAGCGCGGTGCTCAGAGCTTGCCTTAGTCTTAGATTGGTGTCCTGTTCAACAGAATAGTTGTGGTACCCTAAGGAGGTGACAGCTCCGGATGGGCTTTGTAGTACACCACGTTAGTTCGGGCCGGTAGGATTCAGCGCGTCGTCGTTCTCCCTTCTCATCCCAGTCCGAGAGCACGGCTTTGCATGCCCCTGCAGCACTAGAAGAGCTTGTTGATCCTATCTTACCTTGGCTTTGCTTTACCTTAGATCTTTTCCCGGAGTTGACAAGAATAGATAGATTGCCGTAGGATCCTTCCTCGTCTCGTTGTCCTCCCAACTCACTAGGACCTCTCTAGTTCTTTTATCAAGATCTCCTCGCCTGTCAAGTTACTCCCCGCATATCTTTATCATTACCCCCGCTATAAGTCCCTTTTACTGAATCTCGATCCTCTCTACTGTTCTTTCGATTATCTATGCCATAGTGCTTCCCTTGGGAAAATATAAATACGATAACCCGAATACCACCGGGTGAAGTGCTACAACGGTAATCCGTGTGCTTGCGGACCTTTCTGTGACGTGTGTTTTACCAAAGACGCTCCTAGCTCTATTACTAGGGGAATAAACCCGGTAGCGACGTTGGCGAGTGCAACCAAGCATTTCTGGCGCCATCGTCGTGAGTGCAAACCTAGTAGTGAGGCTAAGGAACGTCAACACTAAGCCCTGTAAGAGCCCACAGGCCAAAGGAGAGGCCCAGCAGAGCCCATATGGGTTCGGCCGACCCAAGGGGGGTGCCACCGCCTCTCATCTTTCGCATGTGCACTTCTTTGTCCTCTAGAAACCCTTTCCTTGCTGCATGGCGAGTTTCGAATCACGCAGAAATCCCATCTCCTCTGCTCAATCCTTCTCTCCACCACCGTTGCGACCTGCCATGGCCGGTGGGAAGAGGGTGCGAGAAGCTGAAGTCCATTAGCGTGGAGCAGAAGATGTATCTCACTGAGCTTAGAGATGATGTCCGCGACCTTCGCCGTGGCCTTTGCGCTAAAATGAAGCGCCTCTTTGTGGCCACAGGGCACAAGGACCTCTATGATGTTGAGTAGAGGGCTATGCCCTTTTTTCCCCTTAGGCACTTAGTTAGGCTTGATTTATTTGCCTTTAAATTGTTTCCCATCGAACAATTTTATTTTCATCATGTGTGTAAGAGCCTATTTCAATAGTGGATTTGAATAACTAATTTGGCTCTACCAGTCATGTAGCCTAGGCGAGTCCCATGTGTGTTAGTCATTTTGTTTTGTCTAGAAGAACATGACCTAGGTACAAGATAGTGTGAGGGAGAGCCTCGACTCTCCAAACGCGAACATGATGGATTTTTGCACCCACATCACGCTCACACAAGCGCTGATGTCCGACCAAGTTTTGAGAACCTGAATGGGATGCATACCCTCGCACATTACAGGAAACCCCGTATGGTCTGCACAGATAAACAGCGTTGGTTTCCATCTCTATCTCACTTGACCATGATTTTTGAGTTCGTTATGCTCTATATTTATAAATCCTCTACAATCAAACTCATGAAATCCATGGTTGAGCTCACCCTACTACCTATGGTTGACTTGCATAAGTTTTATTCCCCGTCTATGACCTTGATGCTTGTGAACAATATTATCATAGGAACAACATGTTCATCTAAGTGGTTGACAAGTGAGATATGACTCGATGATATGATCTTTGCTCTGATGGTTTAAAGTCCTTGGGTTTATTTATTAAAAAAAACTATTGCAAAGCTCCTCTTTGATATGCCACAGTCCTACCAGACCCATATGATAAATTTAGTTGGAAAACTTATACTCATATGCTGCTTGTTATTGCATTGAGCTTTGTCAAATTGTTGTGACCCTTGTGAGAATTATTCTCATGCCTTCATGATCAAGATTCATGTGCACACCATTTTTTCTTCTTGCTATGCTTCTACACTAGAAGTTAGCATTGTATCATCCGTCCATTTCATGAGTAAACACTCCACCATAGATGTTGGTCTCTTTCTCCAAGTTATTACAAGAGAGACATGGCTATAAAAAAAGGTTGGACCCATGGAGGTCCAAGAAAAAAAATACATATACATATATATAGTCATGTCCTCAAAAGAGTTTGTGAGAGAAAGAATCACACAAAAAGGAGTTGTCATCCTATTCACCATCAACACAACATCCATCATGTATGGTAATATATAGCACCCATTCCGATGCTAGTATCCACCTTACCATACTCACCATATATATACGTGCAAGTCTTGATCTGATTGTATGACTTGATTTTCTCCTTGGATCCAATTTTTGACTTTGCAATATATGTGATGCAAGTATGCCTTATCATTCATCCCCTACCTTGAGCTCCACATAAGCCATTATTAGAAGTAGGATGAATTTAAGGCATACTAATGCCTTGGTGAAGACACATACACATTAAGTGATCCTGTTGGGATAAAAATCTTCACCGAAGAGGGGCCAACAGCCAAAAAGAACTAAGCTAAGGAAAAACACTAAAGACACCGAAGAATGAAAACTCGAACCCGACTGAGTGTAATGAAACTCAACCGCCTTCCAATCACCCCCAATCCGTTACCATCAGGTCCTTTTTATAGGCCCGTAACAACACTTTACAACACATGCCATCGCTTTTTCACATTGTGCGAAGCATCTCAGGGGTATTTCGGTAACCTCGCAGGGCCCGTACTCACACACTCTACAGATGTTCACTTTACACTCTGTCGGCCTACTTGTTTGCTCGCATGGCAGCCCGATCTTCGCTAGTCTTCTCATTCGGCCCAAGCCTCTCCTGCCCTTTCCTCGGAGCCTCATCTTCGTTTGTAACGCTCCAACCCTTCACTTCGTCACGGCCTCGTTTAGGTCTTCGCCCGGAACGCAACTCTTTGAGCTTCTCGCTAGTCTTTCTTCCCACGAAAACCGCGCATCTCCTCTCTTGGTCGGGCTTCTTGTTAGGTCATCTTCGCCAGCGCGCCATACCTCTTCGCAGCGGCTGCCCCTCTTTCTCTTCGCGAGTTGGCTTCGTCTTTTCGAACGAAGATCTCAAGCCTCGCCGGGTCTTCGCTCGTCAGTCTTTGGTTTCACACTGAAATAGCCACAAGCGAACATAGAATTGACTCCTGTTCTCACCCGGTGGGCCGAAGATACAGGGGAGGGGTTAGTTGAGAAATATTTACCCCAACTTTCAGCCCCTTGCTAGTGAGGGTTTTATCCGAAGACGAGCCGAACTAGCAAAACCTCTTCGTGACGGGTGGAAGTGTTTCGCTCCGAAGCGCCTCCCCCTTCGGCTCGTCGCCCTTTTCACTTTCATATTTATTTACTTATTTTATTTTTCTTTATTCCTCCTGATTTTTCGCGCGTTCGATCGGGAGGTTCCGTGATTTTCACCACGCGCCTTGAAGTTCCTTGATTTTCGCCACGTCTTCAATGACGCACGTCCTTCGAGATTTACTCCCTTTTGAGTCTATATAAATCTCAGCCCCGGTGAGATTTTTTTTACCGCGGTTAAAACTCTAGCTTCTTGACCTTTGCCTTGGCGGGTGCTACAGCTTCCTTCTTCGCCTTCGCGACCTTTGCTACCTTCGCTGCCTTGGTATCTTCTCCTCCTTCTCTTTCTATATTCCTTTCTTCGTTTTAGTTTCTTATTGCCTTTTGTACTCGTGTAGTTTCCTTCCTTGGCTTCTCTATTTCTTTGAAGTGATGGCTCCCAAAGTCGATAGGCCTCCGACTACTTTTGTCTTCGGTCGCAGCAAAGTTTCTGAAGGTCTGTTGGCTGAGTACGTGACCTCTGGCTATATCAAGAAAGGGAAGGGTAGAGCCCTTCACTCTTAAACTGTTCCCACGCCTCGTCCCAACGAAGTGGTAGTTTTTCGTGGCCTATTCACTGCAGGATTTCGCTTCCCCCTTGATGGAGCCGTTGTCTCCATTCTTCACAACTTCGGGATGTACCTTCATCATCTCACTCCTAATGCCATTCTTCGGCTCAGCGTTTACATGTGGTCCTGCAAGACAATGGGTGTGGCTCCTACTGCTGCCAACTTCATTAGGGCTCATACAGTTCATCATCAGCCGTTAAAGATAGAGCGACTCGTTGATGGTGCCCTAGTTCGCGAAGAAGCTCAATTTGCTTCTCTAAACTTCAAGTATCACAGTGACACCAAGGTTCTAGTTGTTTGCTATAAGAACAAGTGGGATGAAAATTGGAATCATTACTGGTTTTACCACACTGTTGAAGACGAAGAGCTTCCCCTTGTCTGCACTCAATTTGAGAATCTACCTAAAGGCGTAGGTATTGCCTATGAGGATGGCGATGTGGATCATCTTTTTCTCACTTGCTTCAAGGAGTTGGCGAAGACCTATGCTACTCGCGATCTTGTTGAGGAGTATGTTGGTGCGAAGGTGTTTCCTGTGCGTGCTGGATGGTCTATTGCTGCCTGGAACGACTTCGCCTCTCCTATCAAGATCCTAGATTTCACCCGAAGCTTCCACTTGGAGAAGAATGGTACCGTCCTCCTATTTCTTTGATATTTCTATCTTCTCTTAGTTTACCGTTTTTATTGATGTTTTACTCTTGCTTTTATTTTGTTGTGTAGGTATCAATGTCGCTGAGATTGAGGCAAGGGCCAATGAAACTCTTGGGCCCGTCTTCACTAGAGAAGATGCTGAGATTCAAGAATGTCTTGGTGGTACCCATGATAATCATCTATTCTTTTTCTTTGGTATTCATGCTGGTGATCGTATGGTCACTGTTGGTCGCCGCGCGACGCAAGCTAAACGTGCGGCGAAGAAGGGTGGTCAAGGGAGCTCTGAAGCTGCAGCCCCTTCGGCGCGTCCGAATACAATTAAGAAACATCGCGGCCATGGTAGATCCACAATCTCAAATAAAATGACTTCGAACAAATTCTTGCGATAGGGTACAGTAGATCCACAATCACCCAAACATGAAAGAATATTATAGAAATCCAAAGAGCATCGGGAAGCAATCTAATTGAATCGATCAATACAGGGAGGAGACCGCAGACCTGACGAATAGGAAGGGAAGAAGGTGCCGATTGCCGTCTCAATTTAGCAGCCCGACCTTGCGCCTTGAGCACAATGTTCTGCACAACTGTTGCAGATTTGCGACCGCGAGGGTGAGCCTCGGGGGAGCCGACGGAGCAACGAGTTTGAACCATCTTGCAGCTTCAAGGATGTTTCCGAGGAAGGCCGCCGCTCCTAGAAGAGGAAGGCTGTCGTTCATAGCAGAGGAAGCCGTCGTCGATAGCTAGGTCGCCGTTGATGCTTCCGCCGCAGATCTACTAAGTCTCTTCGGCGGTCGAGGACAAGATCCCCTGATTTTGGAAAATTACCAGGAGGGTATTGGGAGGCTTGGTTTCCCTCTTTGTTTTATATAAACGGGGAGGACAAGAAGGAGGAGTGGGGAATTCAAAATTTTAAGTCCCGCCTTTCTGCTCTAGAGCGGGAAACGAAAGACTTTAGATCATGGACCCAAACATCAGTGACCCAAACGAAAGACCACTTGGGTGTCGGACCCAAACGTCAGTGACCTTACGTAGAGAGGCATGTTGTTGACTAGGTTGTTTGTGCACCATGGATCATGGAATGGACAAACACACACAGGACAATACTCTACTTCATATCCATGTTAGACGGATGATCCGATTGCATTACAAATGTACTCACTACAACAAATTAATGTACCGTTTCAACTGTTTATTACATGACTAAAAACACTTAAACAAAACATTAAAACTACAGGGAACCCTGGTACAACACTTCAGGTGATCTTCTACGGAGATTGTGCATAAATTCGGGATGATCAGTGCATACAACTGCCCAATCATATGTGAGTATTCCGTGAGGAAAAATTCGATCTAAGAGACACATGCACTTGTCTAGCAATTATGTGCAGTTAACCTGAATTGCCCATCGTAGAAATGAAGTCACAGTTTCCTCACTTGCCATGTCCCACATCTTTGACGCACAGTGCAGCTTCAACCTTTCGACTTAGTACATGTCGGCGACCAAGAGTAAATAAGGCCAGGCATTGGCAGGAGTGTTCCATAAATCAGCCTCCTCCGGGAGTGATCCTTCCCTAGCATATTTGATCAGGACCGAGAAGCCATCAGGGTGTGTGTCAATAATTGTTACAGTTTCAGAGCTAGACTCCACTCCTGGGCCGTAGAGCATTGCCTCCATCACACAAGATACTTTCGCCACATCGGCATGTATTGCTCGTATCACCCGGCATTCTGCACCTACGTGGAAGACAACATCCACAGGGGCTTGGGCTGCAACGCTTTCGCATATGCTTCTTTGTACTGATGGAGGATGAACTTCAATGCAGTCATCCTCTAGTACTGAAACAACACACGATATGTGTATGTGATCTTCATTGGATGTCACGCGCTTAATGTCATGATGCTCCACCAGACATTCAAATCCTCTTTCTTGTAGATCCCGATTCATGAAACAAACTTCTTTTGTAGCTTGAACTCGAAATGTATCATCTTCATCATTTGGGTCTCCAGCCATCGCACGCAATAATACTCGCACCTATGTGGAAGGAAGCAGTCACAGGCTTAACAACAATAATATAATGCGACCGTATCACCATGTGTGAGTGTGTGTATTCATAGCAGCAACGAGACACGTACCATTTGGGATTTGTGCACAGGAACGAGGACGACGGCAATGCCGTCTGGAACATCCATCCACTGATGATCATTCATACCTGTAGGATAGCAACATAGCCTCCATTGACGGCCTCCCACCATGAACGTACCGGATTCCTTGTACTGGCCCATGGTTCCTTCTGCTTTCGCTTCCTGGCCTGAGACTGAGAAGTTGACTTGCATGGAAGGAATCATTTTAGCATCTAAAGCCATGAACACAAATGGCCTACAATGATCGTCTCGTGCCTAAACTGTCTCTTATTATAGTGGGAGTGAATGTGCCGTTCCGAAACGTCCATTCGTGGACATCAATTACCACCCAGAATGGACGCGTCCCTTCACTGTGGGTGTGGCCACGTTCGGGTCATGAAGTTCCCGGTTCTAATCCTTACGTGTGATTCACACTAATCGACACGTCCGTTCAGAGGGGGTGTGCACACAAGTTCATCGGCTAATTGTGACAACCCGCCCGGGAAAATACCATACTATCGCCTACACCAATCCACTTTGGTCATTAAGCGACAGTAAAGTATCATCTCGTCGTAAGTTGCTGAGTCAAGGCCCGGTAAATCACTTGGATAACACACAGAGGATCGAACATATGCACTAAAACTCACACGAAGGTGAGTCCAGAGTACAAACACAAATTAAATCCAAATTTTACCCCTGAGGGTTAATTATTACAAACTATTGTTCATGACATGATAAGTAAAGGTTCAGAGTTCGAAAACAGCAGAATAATAAACTAGCGATACGGTAGACATCGCAGGAGGCCATCCATGATGCCCTCACTCGTCGTCATCCACCCATTCCAGCTCCCAGCCGGGTGGAATCTCTCCAGGCCAAACAACACCTGCAACCACATTTTTATAGCAAGGCTGAGTATACTAATACTCAGCAAGACTTAACCGTCGGGTGATAACTACATCACCAAACTCTAGACATGAGAGGCTTTTTGGCCGGTGGAGTTCTTTTGCTGAAAAGCAACAAAGAGTAGGTCCTTACATTCAATATTTTAGCTCGAATTCTAGTTAATTACCATTTCTAAGTGAGCCAACTACTTCAATCAAGGATTGTGTAATACAATTAATCCACGCAGTAATATTCACTTAATTCCATCATTAACGGATATCATGACCAGTTGATTAAGCAGTCTCAGATAACAGTGAGAGGCCGACAATCGATTGATTAAATCCCTTGCAAGGTAATCCTAAACACACGGAGCGGTGCCCTCACAAAGTTGGCACCGACCAGGCGGTTCCCAAAAGTCCTCGGCTTGGGATCGAAGCTTACAGTCCTGGGTACAAGGCTATCTGGCATGCCCCCACACAGTACATCCAGCCTCACACATGTACCCCCCTCCCGGTGGTGAGCCGGGCAGGTGAACACTCAAGATTAGTAAGGGTAAGGTCCTGCACCGTCTCATTAAGGTACTAGGCTTACCGGTCCCATTCCCGACAAGTGCTTAGTACGTTCAAAAGCTTAGCCCACGAAAGCCACAGGACCGGAGCCCAAATCCCATGCTCTTACCACATGAGCAATCCATTTATAAAGATCTTATGATTCCAACATAAGAGCCTATTCTCGCGAGTGACGAAGATCACTCGACTTCTACCGGGTCCTATAGCATAGCAGCTATCGACCTAGCATACTAGTAAAAGAGCATAGGCACCTAGGGATCATGCATCTAGGGTTTCATTTCAACTCCTGAAACATAAATGCACAACATAGCAAAGGTAATTGCATAATTTTAAAAAGAAGGGTTAATGATCCGTTGCTTGCCTTCGTCGGCAAGGTTGGCCTTGGGCCCTTCTGGACTTTGGTCTAGGTCCTGAGCTACGTCCACGTATTGCAGCTCATCGTCAGCACCTTCGTCTCCTCCTTCCGGCACGAGCGTATAGCTACCGTCGGGAAGATCTACACGAGGATGCAATGCAAGATTTATTTGACAGTTTTGATTTAATTAATTATAAAACAACACATGACAAGCATGGGGTGCATGGTTGACCACATTCACCTAGATAATAATCCATTCAGCATACTCTTCCAATAAAGGAACAATATGAGGTTCTTTATTAATTATTCTTTTCGATAGTGACTGTGTACACATCTATGAAAATAAATTAATTTAAATTCACAAAACAGCAAGGGGTTGGTCTTAAGCTTCTTAGCATGATTTACATCACAAACATAGGGTCATTAGGTGTGGTGTTGGTGGTTTTCCAATTTAACTTAATATTAAGCTTCAAATGGCTTCCATTACTTTTATTCGTAAACAAATTCATAAAATTCAGTGGGGGTGTATCTGAAGCACTATAAACCTATGTAAAGCCACTGAACAAGATTTCACATTTACATGAGCTATAAATTAAAGATACCGAAAATAACAAAATTTAGCTACCAAAACAAGATAAATGCATATAAAAATAAATAAAGCACTTTTGGATTGCAACTTTCTCTCACTGATTCTTTCGTCCAAAACTGAGCTAGGAAATCAACAAACACATCAAGAGCTACTCTAGATCTTGAGCTATGCATTTATATTGAAAATTAAGCATAAATCAAGAATAAATATTTTTGGCAGTCATAAAATCATGATTAATTCACAAGGGGTGTATTTAGGCATAACAAGATCACATGCAGAAGTTGAGCTCAAAGGCATATTTATATTTGGCTACGAAAATCATTTAGTCAGATTCATCATAAATACAAACAATTCATATTAAAAGATCTACACAGTAACTTTGTGCAATTTTTGGTACAGAGCCTAGACATAGCATTACTCACAACATATCCAGAACTCAACTTTAGATCACATGTAGATTTTGAACTACGGCAAATCTAGGTCAAACTGATTTCAAATTTTTATGCAAAAACTATCACTCCAAAGTATGCTCATGCTTTGTGAAAGTTGTAGAGTTGTTCACGAGGAAACCAACAAAATTGGTTTAGTAATTTTATAATTTTTCTACGATTTTCTACGAATTTTGGAAGGTGCTGGACTTAGTTGCAACGAAACTAAGATAAAGAGTATTGCCGATAGGTCCCTGGTTCACAAATATACCCCTGGATTTCACAACTATACCCCCGGCGGCGGAGGTGAGCTCGCCGGCGGTGAGGTGCGGCCGGAGGTGGGCAACAAATGGCACGGGGTTGAGATTCAACTCACATAGGCTCGATTGATGGCCAGAGTTGAGGTCGGGGGCGCTCCGGCGAGCGGGCTCGGCGGCGCAAGGCGGCGGCGGCCGCTGCGGCGCGTACTCCGGCGAGGGGCGAGGCAATGCGGAGCGATTCGTGGTGGTGGGAGCTCGAGTGGGTGCTATGGAAGGCGCTGGGGTGTTTGGGTGGCGCCGAAAACGAGCGGAGGGAGGAGCTTGGCACGCCGGCGTCAATGGCGCCGGCGGAAGCTCGGGGAGGCGACGGCCGTGCGTGCATGCGCGCAGAGAGGCGCGGGACGGCTATTATAGGCGGCTTCACTTCGCTTCGAAGCAAAGAGGGAGGGAGAAGGGGGCCCGGCCGTCGTGGGGGCGAGCGCGGCTCGGCCGGCGGGCGGCGCGGCAAGGGTCCTGCGCGGGCGCGCGGGACGGACGACACACGGCGAGGGCGCAGGCTCCAAGGCGCTCTGCATGCGGCCTCGGGAGGCGCAGCCTCGGAAGGCGTGGGCCGGTGTGGGGGCCCGGACGCCGAGGCGGCCTGGGTGCCACGCGGCGGCGCGCGTGGGTGCGCTCTGGTGCGGGAGCGCGGTGTGTTCGCGTTCCAGCCAAAACCAATTTAGTTTTGCACTGTTTGACCACGTTTATCTCACAAAGTTTGAACTAAAGTGCACTAAGATAATTATACCAAAGTTGTAGATCTCTCAATCGTCTACAACTTCTACTAAGGCTCATGGGGGTTTTGAGCAACGGATTTTGCATAAACAGCAAGCCAAGTTGCAGATTTTCTCGGCGCCGGTGAACAGTGCATGCAGGCGTTGACCAGGATTTTGCACCATTTTCCACTTCAAATTTGAAATGCAGCTCAACATGAAAGTTGTGTCCCATGAAAAACTAGACAACTTTTATATTGGGAGAATTTAAAGTGTTTAAGTGAAAATTTGAGAACGCGACAAAACTTCTAGAGTAGGTTCAAAGACATCAGGGGTTTGGCTAGGGTTTGACTATGCCTTTGACCAAGGTTTGACCACAAGTGGGTGTTGACTTGATTAAGAGGGTCATTAGTGATTGTTGACTAGGTTTTCGAGGTGATGACCCAGGTTGACCAAAGTTTGACTAGAGTCAACGTGTTTGACTTTGCTTTACTCGGTCATTAGCACTAATGATAATAATTAAAAACCTGGGGCGTCAGAGCCTACCCCCCTTAAAAAGAATCTTGTCCCGAGATTCGAAAGTAAAAGACGAAAGTAGGGAGGTGTTCTCGGATAGAGATGTTACCCATGAAGTTAAGCTGGCCTTGCTTCACTTGAATTGTCGGCTTCTTGCCGTGATTGCCTTTATCTGCTCCGGGGTTCTGATTCTGCTGCTGGGTCTTGTGTTGCTTAGGGTTCGGGCACTCATTTGCATAATGCCTGGGCTGTCTACAATTGTAGCAAGTGCGGGGTGGAAGTTCTTTAGACTTCGAGACTTGTTGTTGCTCCTTCCGGTACTGGAAGTTTCCCGAAAGCTTATCCTGGGAAGGGGTCACTCTCCAGTGCCCAAATGAAGAGGAATGGGATGACTCATGAGTATTCTTCTTGACAAAGCGGAACTTCTTGCTCGATCCACTTCCCGAAGTAAAATCGGCTTGTCGCTTCCTATCTTTCTGTGCCTTCTTCATAGCATCCTCCTGAGAGATAGCTTTGTTTACTAAATCATGGTAACTATTGGGCTCCAGCAGATTTAGCCTTTCGTACAAGTCACCATTAAGACCATCACGAAAACGTTCCATCTTCTTGTCATCGGTGTCCACGTGATGTCCTCCGTACTGACAGAGACTGTTGAACTTCTGTGCATATTGATACACAGTATCGACTCCCTGCTTAAGAGCCAGCAACTCTTTCATTTTCCTATCCATGAGTCCTTTTGGGATACGGTGGTCCTTGAAAGCTTGCTTGTATTCAGCCCAAGTGACTTCGTGTCCAGCAGGTTGCATGGACTTGTAATGTCCCACCACATCAGAGCTTCACCCCGAAGCTACAAGGTCGCAAAGTTGGCCTTATGCTCCTTAGAGCAAGGCAGGGTAAATGCAGAAAATTTGGCCTCTATGGCCCTGACCCATGCATCAGCTTCAAGGGGTTCTTGTGCCTTAGCAAACGTTGGGGGCTTCATCCCAATAAACTGGGCGTAGGTGGTGACCATATGCGGTCCATCATGATTTGCCCCATGTGGAGGTCTCTGTTGCAGCTGTTGCATCTGTTGGGCCATCTGCTGCTGCGTCTGTAGGATCTGACGTAACACTTCGGTTTGCGTTGCCATGAATGCCTCTGCCGGCGTCATGGGCGGTGGCGGTGGTAGGTCACCACTACCCGTCGCACCAAAACCATTGGGAGTGCTGCGTGTCGGTCCGACCATCTGAAAATTTGAGTTCTCATTAAACACATATTCATAAGCTTGCTCATAAAAATTAACAAGTAGAATATGGACGACGAAAACTCATTCATGGCAAATTCTTCGAGACCAGACATCACGGCGGTCATAAGCATAAAATTCATAAATCTCTGCTCACGTACCGAAAAATTCTCATTTTTGGTCAGTAATTTCATAAGCTCCAATGTTGGTATTCAACTCCGAGGTAAACTCCGAAGTTAACATGCCTGAAAAATTCCATCACTTAGGTTTTGTCTAGCTGGTTTGGACAGCGAGCAAAGTTTCACTAAAAATTTCATAACTCCCGGCATGGGTGTGCAACAATGCTGAAATTTGGCGATCATGACCATCACAATATTTCACACCACTTTGGTATTCAACTCGAGGTCCAAATCTGATCACAACTAGCTTAATTCAAGCATTCAACACATCGAAACTGAGAGGTGTTCAACCATAGCATTACATCGATGCTAAGTCTCGGGGTCGCCATACTAATACCTGGGGGTTACAATACAACCTAGCCGCACAAGAGGAAACTCCTAGTTCAGCCTACCACAAAAACCAACCAAAAAGCGGCTGCACACACTAGGGGTTCCTTCCTACTACCACACTCGTAGAACTGCTTACTTTATTACAAGAATACCAACTTCCAACTAGATAACAAGCTAGCCTTAGGTTTACTTCCTACTGATTTGGTCTTCCATACCAAAGAAAAGCTACAGTGAAGCAGGTCCAGACTCTACTCCAGATTCTCCTTAAATGTCCTCAGCATCTTCTTCTTCTTCTGTTCCGGGAAAGACAGGTTCCGGAGGTGGAGCTGCTATCGCTTCCAGTTGATTCTCTAGTTCGAACATATATTGGTCATTATGCTCTAAAATGAAATTCTGCTCATGAATAACTTCACTCAATTCTCGTATCTTTGCCTTATCCTTGCGTCTTCCCTTCTTGAGATTGGCTATCATGGCTCGGGCTTCCTTCAACTCTTGAGTGGTACTTTCTTCTTCTTTAACTCGTTGCCTATAAATTTGGCGTCTATAGAATGCACTTTCTCCCACCATCAGTTGATATGAGTCCAACATAGCTTTGGAGAAACGGATTGAGGTAACAAGATCAGGACTATATTGAGAGTTGCCCTGAGCTGAGAGAAAAGCTTCGCGTTCGACCCATGGTCCAGTGTGTCGTTCAGGTAAAGGAATCACTTTGGCTGCAGTGTTAGCTACCGAGTCAGGATGCTTCCCACAAAAAGTTGTGAGTGCTTCAAGAGCAGCCTTTTGCACAGTGTCAGCCAGGTTCAACCCTTGTGCCTTACTCTCCCACTCTTCCCAAGCAGGATTTGCCGGGCACACGAGGACTTTCACCTTCACTTCACAACGAAGGAGTTGGCCTGTGGTCATGACCTCACGTGTCAAGTACTCTGGATAAGCGGTGTACCCAAAGTCCTTCAGGGTGTCCCACAAGAGTGCAGGGAATCCACCCTCCTCGAGGCAGTTCACGAGAGTCCATGCTTCCACATCAGCCGACGCAGATCCAATGTTGTCCATCTGGACATAACGACAAAAGTGAGAACCAAATGGATGTGAGCGTACAAGGATAGATTCGGTCAACGATAAAAAGAGCACGTGGTTAAGAAATGGGGTAGCCATTGGTACGAACATACAACTTGGCAAAGTCCTGGCAGTTGTGAACAAAAATTCATAACTTACAAACCAGAGCCCCAAAAATTTCCAAATTTTTGTAGCAACTCAGCAAGGTTATGAAGCACATCTTTGGTATTCCAAGGTTGATCTAGAAAGGTTAGGAAGGTGCTTCAATTAAGCAAGATTTCAGATTAGGTTCCTGGAAAAACAGCATGACAGGGGTTCACTATTCTGAGCATAACTTGAGATATACGTAAGCTATGACCGCGAATTTTTGCGAGCAAGGACTAGATTAGATATGGAGAAACTTTGGTATAGATCACCTAGGCAATTTATTTTTAGATCCTGGAGCAAAAATTTAAGCAACAGCCCTATCAATTTTTGGACAGCAACACATCTACACATGAGAGGCTATGCAAGAAATTCACACACTAGCAAAATTTTTACCTAGAGAGCACCCAAAACATGAATGGGTCCAAATTTTTTTTTAAGTTTCCATGATTTTTAACATGATGCATGACATCCTATTCGTCCTCACAAGGCGATGTGAGACATGGGTACCCCTGGGTCCCCACCGACCAGGCTCACGGCCGTCCCTAACAAGTGGGTCCGGCCTACCAGAAGACCCACCGACCTGATAGTGGGCCCAACCGACCTAGTTGGTGGCCCACACGACCTCCTGAAGACCTTCCAGAAGATTCCCCAGGCGACCTTATCCGGAACGACTTCAAGACTTGGCGTGCAAGACAAGACATCGGTGGATTCCGACCAAGCAGATCGACGGATATGGCAAGGGTTGTAAACAACTAGACTTAGGTCTCCTGGTCGTAACCGACCAGGAGTCTGGGCACCGACCTTGTCCGCTGGCCTATATAAGGCAGGCAGGGCGGGCCTTTGTACAATCACGCAATCCTCAAGCAATCTACACCAACAACTGGACGTAGGGTTTTACTCTCTGGAGGCCCGAACCAGTATAAACTCGCCGTGTTCTCTGTGTTCCGTGTGCTCGTGCGCAACCCTCGAGTTCTTAGCCCTAGATTCCACCCCACTGAACAAATAAACCACCGGGGTTGACCCCCCTGTGGGCTGTCTAGATCTAAACATCTGACAGTTGGCGCACCAGGTAGGGGGGAATCCAGGGTTCTTCGTGCAACTCGATGGCTTCGTCAAGCGACGTTATCTTCCCGGAGAGCATGGCGGACATCCTCGCCAACCCCATCGACATCTGCTTTGGCTCTATACTGGCAGAATCCACCGCTCCAGCCGCCTGCCTCATCATCGAGGGCAACACGGTCACCTCCCACCAGCAGGCCGGCTCTGATCTGCTGGAGGAAACCCACCCACCCACTCCTTGCGACCTGATCGCGGGACTCGATCGTGTCGAAGACATGCTCTCTGACACGTTCAAGGTCTGTGAGCGCGTCAAGCGCCCTCGCAGGACCTCTTCATCCTCATCCCGCATGCCTCTTGGTCTGCAGAACACAGCTCATGTAGCATCTCGCTACATGAAGAACAAGATCCAGATCCAATCTGGACCAGAGATCCCACATCGTGGAAACTGCAGAGGTCACCTCGACGACCCTTGCCCCGTCCATGAAAACTCCAAACACACGGCACGCCAGTGTCGTGTGCTCAAAAAGCTTCGTCGACCTCTCACTACGGCTCATCGCCATCGGATTAACCGCGAGCCGTCCCCGGACCGCCTCGCCTTCCAGATCGCCCGCACGACCATCTCGCCCAACTATCCGGGTGAGGTGTTTGAGATCCTAGACCGAGAGGTCCTCGTGGTTTCTGCTGACGTACCCCCTCAAGCTGGTGAGACGGACGAGCAGCGCATACAACAAGCAAACGCTAATGCCGCACGAGCTGTGCGTCGCCAGCAGGAAGTAGATGCAGCTGCAGCAGCCCAAGCCCTAGGTCAAGCCGTGGGCAATGTCATACCAGGTGCCGGCGACCAACCCGCAGGCAACGTCGTCAACAAGGGACCACCCCCCGCTCCTCAGCGACAGGACAACGAGCCCCGTCGACATCGTCTGCGCGCCAGAGACCTCCTGAGGGACTTCGAGCAAGATGGCCATGAAGTCTTCAACTCGCCTCAAGCTAACCTAGGTGCAGCCCTTGCTGCGCTGGGACAACTTGAGGATACTCCTGCAACTCGGCATCTGCAAGATCACATCCGCATTGCCACTGCTCAAGTTAAAGAAAGAGGACCAGGGTACAACAGATCGGCTTCGAGCTCCTATTCCAGGAGTAGGTCGGAACGGCCCCGTCGCCGTCACCGAAACGATGGCGCTCCCCTTCAGCCCGTGCCTGAAGAGGGAGGTGGGGAGAATGAAGTCATACAACCAGCCAACACTGCTGCCAATGCACCAGCCAACGCTGCCGCCAATGCAACAACCAACCCTCCAGCGAACGCCACCGCTAATGCTGCAGGCAACGTCAGCAATGCTGCTGGCACCCAGCAGCAGAACGTCACCGGCAATACAGGACAGAATGCAGGAGCTCAACCTCCGCCAGTACAAGCCAACTACGCTCAGAGCAGTCAACGTCAGCGCATACGAGATGAAGTGGAGATAGCACGACGTGCCAACTACGACCGCGACCACGGGGCCCCTAATCCTCTCGACGCCAATCACCCCATTCAAGCTACAGAACTTAGGCAAATGCACGACCAAGAGCTCCTACGTCGTGCCCAGTACGACCAAGATAATGGTCCTCCCGATGACCTCTACGTCATCCCGACGGCCTATGCCCATCAGCTAGTCCTGGAGCAATCAACAATTTCCCGGTGTTCTCGCGACGTCTCAGGACAATCAGATACCCTAAGGACTTCAAGCCAGCCATCGAAAAATACGACGGTTGCTCTGACCCGAGTATTTGGCTGAAGATGTACAGCATCACTGCCCGGGCGTCTGGAGGCAACGAAGACCACATGGCGGGATACTTTCCCCTTGTGATGGGTAAAGCACCACTCCTATGGCTTGACAACCTTCCTGCAGAGTGCATCACCTCATGGGCGACCTTGTCGCGACTCTTCACAACTAACTACCAGGCAACCTATAATCGCCCAGGCAATACTCACCACCTCGCCAGAGTACGGATGACGAGGGATGAAACTCTCCGCGAGTACACCAATCACTACTTCAGGAACCGCAACACCCTTGCGGGTGTTAAGGATGAAGACGTCATAGCCTACTACAAAAAGGGGCTAACGAACATAAAACTCTTCGAGAAGATCCATGAAGCCGACGCTAACACCATCGCCGACCTCATGGCCTACGTCGACAAGCTTGTCGACACTCAAGATGCAGTGATGCACGACTTCAAAGGAGATGATCATGATGACGGTGGTGGCAGGTCGCGCAAGCGATCTGGCGAGGTCTACGCGACCGATCCACCCAAACCTTCCACCTTCCTCGAAGGCGACTTCATCATGGTCATGGATGACCAGTGCCAGTTCTACCGCGACGCCAAGCATACCATGAGGGAGTGTGAGCAGTTGAAGCGTGCTCTAGGGGTGCCTCCAGAACCCAAGAAAACCAAGAGCGGCAACAATGACGACTAGAATAGCAGCCGTCGCTACGACAATCGTAACTGTCGACTTGATCGACATGATTACCACGACCGGTGACCTTACCATCGCAATGACGATAGGGATCACCGTGACTATCGCCGTGACTATCGCCGCGATGACCGACGTGATGATCGTCGAGATGGCTACCGCCGTGATGACTGTCGTGAAGAACACCGCAACGACCACCGTGACGAACGCCGCGATGATCGGCGTGATGATCGCCGTCAGCATGATGATCGCGACCGGAAAGACAACCATCGCAAGGAGCCCTCTCCTCCGCCTCCACCAAAAGCGGGCAATCCCAATGATGCATTTCAAAACGCCAACCGGCAAATCAACTTCATCGTCGGTGGCCGGCAAGCAGCCAAAAGCAACAGACAGCAGCAATCAAACGCAAGAGAGATCGGCCAAGTCAATACTGAAAGTCCACAACCTCTGCGTTGGTCGGAGTACCCCATCACTTTCTCCAGGAAAGACCATTGGGTGCACATACCTGACCCCGGGACCTACCCGCTGGTCGTTAACCCCATAGTGGATGGCGCGTTCCTGCCTAAGACCCTCGTCGATGGGGGCAGCAGTCTGAACATCATCTTTACAGAAACACTGAGAAAGATGGATTTCGACTTCTCCAAGATGACTGCCTGCGACGAGCCCCTCTACAGGGTTGTGCCTGGCAAGGCTGCATACCCCATAGGTCATGTATGCCTGCCGGTCACCTTCGGCAACAAGGACAACTTCGCACGGAGTACCTAACATTCGAGGTCGCGGACTTCCGCTCCTCTTACCACGCTATCCTTGGTCGACCCATGTTGGCCAAGTTCATGGCCATACCACATCACACCTACCTCATCATGAAGATGCCAGCACCAAACGGAATCCTTTCCGTCTACGACGACATCCTAGCCTCCTACAACTGCGAGAGCGACACCATCGACCTCTCCAAGGTTTCTGCGTGCAAAGCTGCAGCTACGGTCATGGTCGCTCAGGCCGCCAAGATCGACCAAACCACTCTGGATGTACCAGAACAGAAGCGTACAGCTACAGCCTTGGACCCAAGTCCTGCTGTGAAGAAAATTTGCCTCGGCCTGCCCGACGCATCCAAGGAAGTCACCATAGGGGCCGACCTTGACCCCAAATAGGAACTTGTGCTCACCAGTTTCCTCCGGGACAACGCTGACATCTTCGCATGGAGCCTGTCTGACATGCCCGGTGTCCCCAGGGAGCTGGCTCAGCACGCCCTAGAAGTAAGCAAGACAGCAAGACCTATCAAACAAAAGCTCCGGCGATTTGCAAAAGATAGAAAACAAGCCATAGAAGTAGAAGTCTGTAAGCTCTTAGTTGCAGGATTCATCCGTGAATGTAAACACCCGGTTTGGCTCGCAAACCCGGTTCTTGTACCCAAAAGACTGGAGGATTAAGGATGTGTATCGACTACACCGATCTCAACAAGCACTGCCCGAAAGATCCCTTCCCTTTTCCTCGCATCGACTAGGTCGTGGACTCCACGGCTGGCAGCGTCCTACTGTGCTTCCTCGACTGCTATTCAAGGTATCATCAGATAGGCTTGAACCCCGACGATCAAGACAAGATAGCGTTCATAACACCCAACGGCATCTACTGCTACAAGGTCGTGACCTTTGGCCTAAAAACGCTGGCGCGACCTATCAGAAGGTGATTCAGAAGTGCCTGAAGTCTCAGATCGGCAAGAACGTAGAAGCTTACGTCGACGATGTGGTCGTCAAGACCACCGAGCAAGATCAGCTCATCAACGACCTCGCCGAGACCTTCTCCAATCTACGCACCTACCAATGGAAGCTCAACCCGACCAAATGCGTCTTCGGTGTCCCCTCCGGATTGCTTTTGGGCTTCATGGTGGGGCACCGAGGCATCAAAGCTAACCCCGTCAAGGTTGACGCAATACACAACATGGCCAAGCCATCTTGCAAGAAAGACGTCATGAAGCTCACAGGCATGATGGCGGCCCTAGGTCGTTTCATTAGCAAGCTCGGCGAAAGAGGTCTACCTTTTTTCAAGCTATTGAAGAAGGCAGATAAGTTCGTGTGGGATGAAGAAGCACAGAAGGCTTTCGAGGCTCTCGAAGATTCCTTGACTACGCCTCCAATCATGATGCCACCCATACCAGGAGAAACGCTCCTCCTTTACATCTCTGCCACCACTAATGTGGTCAGCACGGTTCTCGTCGCAGAACGAGAAGAAGAAGGGCAGGCCTATCCTGTTCAGCGACCTATGTATTACGTGAGCGAGGTCCTTGCCGATGCTAAGACACGTTATTCATAGCCTCAGAAGTTGCTCTATGCACTCCTGATCACGTGAAGAAAGCTTCGCCACTACTTCCAAGCCCACAAGATCACGGTACCATCATCATTCCCGCTAGGAGAGATCATCCGCAATCGCGACGCCAACGGCCACATCGTCAAGTGGTCGGTGGAGCTTGGAGAGTTCGACATCGAGTTCTGCCCTCGACAGGCGATTAAGTCGCAGATCCTAGCTGACTTCGTGTCAGAGTGGACAGAGATCTAGATGCCCCCTCCCAAGGAGAGGCCTGGACACTGGATAATGTACTTCGACAGTGCCCTTAACCTCGAAGGTGCAAGGGCAGGAGTGCTATTTATCTCTCCTCAGGGTGAGCAGCTCAAGTACGTCCTGCAGATACACTACAAAGCCTCCAACAATGGAGCAGAATACGAAGCTCTAATTCATGGGCTCCGTATAGCAGTGTCCATTGGCATCAAGCGACTACTGGCATATGGCGACTCCAAGGTCGTCATCGAGCAAGTCAACAAGGAATGGGATTGTGTTAAAGACACAATGGATGCCTACTGCGCGGAGGTCCGCAAGCTCGAAGGCCACTTCGAAGGGATCGAGTTTCAACATGTGACACGTAACAACAACGTGGCAGCCGACGTCCTATCTAAACTAGGCTCTAGGCGAGCTCTAGTCCCGGCGAGTGTGTTCGTCCAAGACCTACGCAGGCCGTCAATCAAGCTGTTGGATCCAGACAACCCGGACCAAGCACAGCCCGACCTAACCCCAGCACCTCCCCGCGACGTGCTAATGACAGAAAAAGAGGATGATTGGTGCGAGCCTTTCTTAGCCTTCTTGCTCGACCAGCGAGTCCCAGCAGATAAAGCGGAGCGGGAGCGCATCACGCGGCGTAGTGTCAACTACGTCGTGATCGGCAATGACCTCTACAGAAAAGCCGCCTCTACTGGCGTCTTGATGAAGTGCATCTTGCGATCAGAAGGTCTTCAGCTCTTGGCTGAGATTCACGGTGGTGAATGCGGCTGCCACGCAGCATCCGCCAATCTGGTCGGCCAGGTGTATAGATCTGGCTTCTATTGGCCCACGGCCATGTCTGACACCAAAGACCTCGTCAAGAGGTGCAAGGGATGTCAGTTCTTTGCCAAACAGCAGCATCTGCCAGCTCAGATCCTGCGCACGATTCCCCCATCTTGGCCCTTCGCCATGTGGGGCCTCGACTCCGTAGGCTCATTCCGAACTACTCCAGGCAGCTACAAGTACATCCTTGTAGCTGTCGACAAATTCACCAAGTGGATCGAAGTCTGACCTGTCGCCAAGGTCACGTCGGAAGAAGCGGCCAAATTCATCCAAGAGATCACACACCGCTTCGGTGTACCCAACAGAATCATCACTAACCTCGGGACGGCCTTCACAGGGTCTGCCTTCTGGGATTTTTGCCAAGACAACACGATTGATGTCTACTACTCCTCGGTCGCCCACCCCCGGTGCAACGGCCAGGTTGAGCGTGCCAACGGCATGGTCCTTCAAGCTCTCAAAGATTGTATCTTTGATGATGCTTCAAACTACGCTACCCGGTGGTTAGCTGAGCTACCACACGTAATCTGGGGTCTGCGGACCCAAGTCAGCTCTGCTACAGGCTTCTTGCCCTTCTTCCTGGTCTACGGTTCAGAGGCCATCCTACCTACCAACGTCACCTTTGGAGCTCCACGCATACAGTTCTACGAGGAAGGGGAAGCCGAGCAGACCCGTCGTGTCGACCTTGATAGCCTTGAGGAACAGAGAATGGCAGCCGTTATGAGGCAAGCTCGCCATGACTAGCAGCTCCGTCGGTATCATGATCGCAACGTCAAGGAGACCTCCTTCGATGTTGGCGACCTAGTTCTGCGGCGTATCCAGAAGACCAACGGCATGCACAAGTTATCTGCACCTTGGGAAGGACCCTTTATCGTCACTGAAGTTATCAGCCCATCTACATATCGCCTCCAGTGGGGCGACGGGCATGGAGTACCTAACCCTTGGAATGTGGAGCACCTACGACAATTCTATCCGTAGAATAAGTTTTATTACAGCTATGTATTCATCATCTTTGTATTTTCAGTTCAATAAATATTAGTTAAAGCAGTCATCTGCTGTGTCTCGAGCTCTACCTTCTCTTTCTTTCATGTCATGTACCCTCCCCCTCGACATGCTCGGGCGCTTGGCTAAAGCCAATACAAGGGTCGAAAACGACCTGGGGGTGAAGTTTTTTGTTCCTCCCCCTCGACATGCTCGGGGGCTTGGCACCAGCCAATGGAAGGGTCGCCCGACCTGAGGATGTCGTACCCCATGATTACTCACTTTATGTTGTTGCGAACCTGCTTGGTCATAAGGTTGCAAAACCTAAGTCCCAGACTCCTTCCCCCGCGCTGATTGCACGTAAGTCTCCCTGCTGAGTCGTGATAATTAGTAAGCCAGCCTCTCCGTGAGTAGTGGTTAGCGGGATATACAAGAAAAAGACATATTGCTTCAAGGCAACCAAGTTCGTGCAAACATAAGCTGAGTACGTCATGCAGGTCAAAAGAAGATCATCATTGTTATTTACATGACTAGAGGAAGGAGGGGGTTACAGCTCTAAGACTACGACTACTCTTCACCGTCGTCGCCCTCGTAATCAATGGCGTCCATTATCGCCATGGCCGCCTCCCGCACTTCTTCCTCCACAGCCTTGAGGTCCTTCGTCGCATCTGCGCCTTCTCCGACCTTGACCATGTCAATGTCGGGGTGATGAGACTTTACTCGCACCAGTGACTCCATAGCTGCTGTCAAGCTAGTCGCCTTCAAGAGGTTGACCAACTTCTCTGGTGCAGCCAGAAGCCGATCAATGGCCGATTTGGGCTCCTCCCCGGCGACCTGCGTCTCGACCATGTCCATTACAAAGTGGGCAGCGTTCTTTAGGTCGTTTAGCTCCACCTCTTGCCCTGCAATAGTCACCTGGTCATTCTGCAACGCCTTTAAAGCTACCTCGAGACTGACCTCAAGGTCCTTTCGAGCTCGTTTCTCATAAGCCAGCTTCTGAGACACGACGTACTCACTGTCTATGGTGCCTTTCATCAGCTGCTTCAGCTCTTCCGCACTGGCCTCGGCCTCTCGCAGGTTTACCTCTAGGCTTCGAACCTTCTCCTTAGTGTTCTTCAGGTCGTTCTTGAGGTCATCCTCTCGCCTGTAAAAATCTACAGTGTGCAAGAAGTCCTGTGAACCAACCCTCAGCAATATAAATTAATGATGGACAAAGCTGTGAAGTAGTTGGTCTTACCCGTGCTCGTAGTATTGAACAACGTATCGGCCTCCCAATTTTTGCGCTTTTCTTCAGCTAGCTTGTCTTTGAGGTTCTTCTTTTCCGCCGTCGCCGCCTCACGGGCTTGCTTGAGCTCCTGCTCGAGCTCCACCACATGCAGCTGCAGAGCTGCAGCATCCTTGAGCTGGTCAGCCCTGCCCTTGACACGGTTGGCCGGTGACTATTTTGTAAAAAATAAAAACAAAAAACAGGTCGTCAGCTACATTCAGAAAACAAGTCGTTTATTTAACCCAAGAATAGCTGCTCACCGTGAGGGATTGGTTGAGTGTCAAGATCGACCGGCGGACCTCCTTCATATCCTCATCATCTTCGAAGATGTCTCCCTCCCAGGGAGTGCCAGTCCAGTCGATGTCTTCCCGCCTCAAACTTGGCCCCGTCGACATCGGACCCGGTGCTTGCAAACCGGTTGTTTTTGGGTTTCCCTGTGGTGGCTCGATCTGAACCGGGTCCTCAGTAGGGCCCTGAGCCGATGTGCTGGGCATCGAGTTGATGGGGTCCACATCAATAACAGGCGGCGGAGTCGACGTCCCCACGTTGCCGACCTAACCTTGAGTCCCAGCCTCAAGCTCGGACAACCTTGTCCGCGAGGGTGAATCTTGAGCACCCAAGGCGCTCTGAGGTTGGACGTCCGACCTAAAGTAATCTTCGTCAACACAATAGAAGAGCTAATGATAGCCAGCAAATGAACTCACTTCAGCGCTAAGACCTTACCTCACGGTAGGTGGTGCACGCAGCTTCGGCCTCAAGGGCCGAACTCGTATCTTCATAGGCATCTTGGCCTGTGCACCAGCGGTAGCCCGCTGTGCTTCCTCATTCGATGGAGGTCTTCTTCCGTCACTTGTTGCTCTAGTTCCCGTTGCCTCTTAGCCGCGGGACTCAGCGACCTCCTTGCTATACGATCCTCAACAACTGGTGGATCATCGGTAGCTTCATCTTCATCCTCTTCGACCTCCTTGGTCGCCGGAGTAGGGATCGTCAGTGTGCGGACTACCGGAGGAGGGCTCGCCTTCCTCTTCCTCTTCCTCTTGTTGACCTCGAGCTTGGCAGTCTTGGCTGCCTCGGCCTTGGCTGCAGCCCTTGTGGTCGACTGCTTTGCTGTTGCCGCCCTCGTCTTGCGCCCGGGCTTTGTGGTGCTGCTTGCCTCAGGGCGGCTCGCCGCATCACCACCGACCTCCTGGTCGGTATCTTCATCAGCTTCAACTTATGAATCCGATTGATAATTCTCCAGCAGCACAGCTGCTGGAGGCTGGTACTCCTCCGACCTAAGCTTCCGGCGTGGCTCCTCGCCCTTCGGTAAGGGTGCAGGGCACCAGAACTACATCTCCCGAGCCTGCAACAAAAAAGCAACAAAGAATAAGATCGATGGAAGCAACTAAACAAGCCAACACGACCTGGTAGTCTCAGGACTTACAAGGTCAGCTGGTCGGGTCAGGGAGTGTGCCTTCGGGCACTTCCTGCCCCAGGTACCCCCAGTATAGATCTGTGACACCCTGGCCACCATCTCCTCCTGGGAGACCTTGTGGTTGACTTCGCGAGTAGGGTCTGACTGCCCCCAATATTCATATGCCGGATGCACCCGGTCCTTGATCGGCTGGATTAGGCGGCGACAGAATGACCTCGCCACTAAGCCTCCTGTCAGCCCCTTCTTCTTGAGGTCGCTCACCAGGGTGAGCAGTTCCTTGACGTCGTCCAGCTCGCGGGAGGTCAGCTGTAGGTCCCACTCCGGTATCTTCTCAGGCTTGTGCCCGGTCCGCTTCGGGAGCACCGGCTGCTGGTCGGTGATGTAGAACCACTCCGACCTCCACCTAGTGGTGTTGTCCGGCAGGTCCATATCTATCCATCCTGTCTTGAGACCTGATCTCAGGCAGAACATAACCGATCCTACCACACCAAAGCACTTGCCGGTGCTCTTGACGTTGAAAAGATATCGCCAGAGCAAGAAGTGGGGCGGTATCCCCAGGTACGCCTCACAAAAGTAGATGAACGACGCCACCACAGTTATGAAGTTGGGGACGAGGTGTACCAGCTCTAGCTTGTAGTAGAAGAGGAGACCTCTGAATAAGTCGCCGGTGGGCACGTTGAACCCGCGCTCGAAGAAGGAGGCGAAGACGACCTGCTCCTTGTCGTCCTCCGTCAGGAAGGCCTCGCCCGTGGGCGCCTTCCACTCCACCTCCGCCTTGGGCCTCAGGAGCCCGCGATCCACTAGCACTTGAATCTTCACCTCGGTCATCACCGAGGGCTCCCAAACCGTCTGCGGGTCCGGGATTTGAGAAGCAGCGGCCGCCATTTCTTGAGGACGAGGAGCTTTGGATCTAAAGTTGACTAGGGTTTTCACGCGCATGCGGAGCGGCGTGGCGCGTGGATGGCGGAGCCGGCGCGTGGTCTGCTACAGACGGCGGCGGGCTGAGGATTCACGGGTGGAGGATGGATGTGGGGCGCACAGCGGCTAGGGCACGAAGATTCCAGCCGAGGTGGCGAGAGGAGGAAGAAGATGGAAAGGGATGGTCAACACCGGTCCCCGCCGCCCTATTTATATGGGCCCCGCCATGGGCGCCTGTTGCGGATTTCTCACCGCAATGAGCTCGTCGCAACAGCTATGCGCCGCTAATTTCGCGAGACGATCTCGCCGGATTTCACGTCAACGGCTATATGCCCAACGGATAGTTTGGCGACCTACATCCTGAGTTTAGGTCGTGAGTACAACAAAGATATCAAGTCATCCTGATAACACAGTCGATCTCCATGAGGTCGATAAGCCTCCAAATTACGTCGCTTTAGGTCTTTGATGAATAATTCCTTCAAGCCGATCATTACATGACAGAAGAGAGCGAACATTACACAGGAACTATGAAGGTACACAAGTCGCCTGCGACCTCATTGGATCCAGGACCTGATACAAGATACAAACATATTTGAAGACCTGGTCTACATAGAGCAATCCTTGAGGTGTTCCCTACTATAGCAGAGCACATCGCAAGAATTCTCCTAGCCCCAGGGGCTCGATGGTGGCCTTGCGGTGAACACCTGCACGACGCTGCATATAGCAGGTCACACTTTGTGCCTGACTATGGAATGCAGATACGACCTTGCTCTTCGGCGCGGACCGCAAGCCCTTGATGAGCATCCTATGCTCACCAAGAACCTGCAGTATTACCTCGGGCCTCTACAGCATCACCTCCAAACTCTCCTTGATTCCTCGCTGAGGCACGGTACAAAGAGTGGGTGTGCTATCTACATTTCGCAAGAGTTCTTCTAGCTCCAAGCTTCTACAAACTTTGCATCCTATGCTCTGGTGGACGAACACATGCCCATGGCATGGTCAAGATTCTACTCTGCGGCTCCATAGCTCAACAATGCTTGGTGCTTGCTTCCTTCAGCTCCATGGTGCTATTTATAGCCCAAGCCGGGCCTTGCGTGGCCGGCGAAGTGGTGACACTGTTACCATGTGATCCTGAGGACCTGCAGACATGTGGATGACTTAAAGCGATGTCCTCTGCAATTACTTTACGACGCTTTTGTCGCTTGTGCATCATTGCTCATTGAGGCCGCTGCGGCGTCACATGGCTACAGTGTAATTCTTGGTCAGTGGGCAGCTTGTCATTTTCTGGCTTACAAGAGAATCTCCGACCACTGTTGACCCGTGACCCTGCAGGCTACGGAGAGATAAGCCTGACTCTGTGTCACAGGGCCCCGCGCCTCCTACATCTACGAACGACGACGACGATTAAACGCACCCTTTACGGCTCTACGTCTTCACTGCATCCGCTAGGCTCTACGTCCTGGTGCAACCGCTATGGCTCTGCACGTAAACAGACCTATTCCGATTAGCCTATATTTTTGTTCCCTAAGCAGAATGGTTGTAGGTTCGATTGAAGACCTTCCGGGGTAGGCGTGCCTTGCTGCTCTGCTAGATCCGTCTGGGCGCCTGGAGATCAGAAACTTCACGTCTACAATTTCGTCGGGCCCCCGTGGTCAGTGTGCCTATTGCTGAGGTCATCAATACCTTTAGTGCCATGGCTCTGCTGGATGGCTGGCAGCTATGCTGGTCGTCTAGGCACCAAAACGACCTCCTTGAGGTCGGCGCGCCTTAATATCTAGGTCTTGCCATACCTCGATATGTCTACGGCTTTGCCAACCTAGTTGGGCGCCCTGGATGCGTGACCTTCCGAGGTCAGGGTGTTCTTGTAGCCCTGCCAGCATACTCTGGACACCCATGATTTTACGTCAGGAATGAAGGCCTCCCTATGGGGTGCGCGCCTGATGGCCCTGCCAAGCATCTCCGGGTGCTTGGGCGCTTTTGATTTGAGACCTTCTTGAGGTCAGCATGCCTTGGGTGGCTCTGCCAGACTCTTTGCAGCTATGCAGGATATCTGGGTGTCTCTACACTCCATATGTTCAAGATCAACATTTTTCTATGGCTTCATCATTAACAATTTCGACCACTATAGAAGACCTCTTCATGTGACGCGCCTTTCAAAATCTTGTTGGGTATCCTCGGATACTAGACATCATCGATTGAAGACCTCTTCGAGGTCGGCACGCTTACAAGGCCTCCTTGAGGTTGGCCCTGCCAGACTCCTTGCAGCTATGCTAGGAGATCTGGGTGTCTCTACACTTCGTTCGATCAAGACCATGACTCAATTTTTTTCTCTTTTTTGAGCATCAAACCAGCCATGCTACCTGCTTCAATGCTCGAGGACTACTCTACGAGAGCGTCTTCGACGCCCTCTTGTTTTCTTTGTCATACCGACCTGTTGGGAAATCTGTTTCTCAGCACGCCGTTACTCGACCTATTTTTTCTTCTTCTCTTTCTTTTTTGGATCATCATACCGGCCATCCTGTCTGCCACGATGCTCGGATACTACTCTATAAGTGCGTCCTTGATGCCCTCTAAATTTTTTCATCATTGTTTCGATCTATTGGAAGTCTACTTCCTATAGGTCATCACTCGACCTCACTGCGTTCGGCAAGACTACAAACAGGTCAGCTGCTAAGCTGATTTGTTCTTTTCTTTTGGACCGATGTGCACGCTATTCGACCTGTCGATAGCTCTATGACTTCGTCATGACCTTCTAAGGTCGCTACGCGTACACATCGCTCGGGGGCTTGTGAGACATGGGTACCCCTGGGTCCCCACCGACCAGGCTCACGGCCGTCCCTGACAAGTGGGTCCGGCCTACCAAAAGACCCGCCGACCTGATAGTGGGCCCAACCAACCTAGTTCGTGGCCCACATGACCTCCTGAAGACCTTCCAGAAGATTCCACATGCGACCTTATCCGGAACGACTTCAAGACTTGGCGTGCAAGACAAGACATCGGTGGATTCCGACCAAGTAGATCAACGGATATGGCAAGTGTTGTAAACAACTAGACTTAGGTCTCCTGGTCGTAACCGACCAGGAGTCTGGGCACTGACCTTGTCCGCTGGCCTATATAAGGCGGGCAGGGCGGGCCTTTGTACAATCACGCAATCCTCAAGCAATCTACACCAACAACTGGACGTAGGGTTTTACTCTCTGGAGGCCCGAACCAGTATAAAGTCGCTGTGTTCTCTGTGTTCCGTGTGCTCGTGTGCAACCCTTGAGTTCTTAGCCCTAGATTCCACCCCACCGAACAAATAAACCACCGGGGTTGACCCCCCTGTGGGCTGTCTAGATCTAAACATCTGACAGGCGATCAAGCCAAAATCGAAGTTAGTGCCGGTGGCAAGGTATATACGCGTTTCTCCCTATAATAACTAGTTGAGAACAAGTCGATGCTCACTTAGCGACTTCCGAAACGTGGTTAGTGTACCTGCAAAAAATCACAGAACACATCGAACCTTTTGCGCCAGCACTCACGAAAGCGTCCACATACATTACCGTTCACTATAGAACCGGCACCCATGCGATTATCGCTGCATGGACAGCGTCCAACCTCAGACACCCTCTGTTTGAATGGAGTGTATCCTTGCCTCGCATATTCGTAATGCGGAACGCACACGTATGGCAAAACGTGGTGACATCACAACCCATGACATGTTCATCTTGAATAGAGCATGTCATCCTTCGTATGACTCGCATACGGAAAGCGCACGTATATAGCACGTGGCATCCAACCGAGAAGATGGGATCCATGGAATAGATCACTCCATCAACCCTCGCATACTCGTGATGCGGCACAGCACACGTATGAAACACGTGGCTTAAGAAGTGCTGGAAGTTAGCAAAATAAACCATAGATTTATAAGCCACCTGAAAGAATCCAAAAATTCCCTCTAGGGCCTCTCGGTCTATTTCCATCCTTAACGAACCAACGTATTTTACAAATACAAACAATGTTGGCAAGTTTTATTCAAAAACATGTGATTAAGATTATTAATTAAACTCCGGTGCATATTAATCGCTCTGGTACCAGCTGTGACAACCCGGCTGGGAAAATACCGTACTATCGCCTAAACCAATCCACATTGGTCATTAAGCGATAGTAAAGTATCATCTCGTCAAGGCCTGGTAAATCACTTGGATAGCACACAGAGGATCGAACATATGCATGAAAACTCACACGAAGGCGAGTCCAGAGTACAAACACAAATTAAATCCAAATTGTACCACTGAGGGTTAATTATTACAAACCATTGTTCATGACATGATAAGTAAAGGTTCAGAGTTCGAAAACAGCAGAATAATAAACTAGCGATACGGTAGACATCGCAGGAGGCCATCCATGATGCCCTCACTCGTCGTCATCCACCCATTCCAGCTCCCAGCCGGGTGGAATCTCTCCAGGCCAAACAACACCTGCAACCACATTTTTATAGCAAGGCTGAGTATACTAATACTCAGCAAGACTTAATCGTCGGGTGATAACTACATCACCAAACTCTAGAAATGAGAGGCTTTTTGGCCAGTGGAGTTCTTTTGCTGAAAAGCAACAAAGAGTAGGTCCTTACTTTCAATATTTTAGCTCGAATTCTAGTTAATTACCATTTCTAAGTGAGCCAACTACTTCAATCAAGGATTGTGCAATACAATTAATCCACACAGTAATATTCACATAGTTCCATCATTAAGGGATATCATGGCCAGTTGATTAAGCAGTCTCAGATAACGGTGAGAGGCCGACAATCGATTGATTAAATCCATTGCAAGGTAAACCTAAACACACGGAGTGGTGCCCCCACAAAGTTGGCACCGACCAGGCGGTTCCCAAAAGTCCTCGGCTTGGGATCGAAGCTTACAGTCCTGGGTACAAGGCTATCTGGCATGCCCCCACACAGTACATCTAGCCTCACACATGTACCCCCCTCCCGGTGGCGAGCCGGGCAGGTGAACACTCAAGATTAGTAAGGGTAAGATCCCGCACCGTCTCATTAAGGTACTAGGCTTACCGGTCCCATTCCCGACAAGTGCATAGTACGTTCAAAAGCATAGCCCAGGAAAGCCACTGGACCGGAGCCCAAATCCCATGCTCTTACCACATGAGCAATCCATTTATAATAATCTTATGATTCCAACATAAGAGCCTATTCTCGCGACTGACGAACATCACTCGACTTCTACCGAGTCCTATAGCATAGCAACTATCGACCTAGCATACTAGTAAAAGAGCATAGGCACCTAGGGATCATGCATCTAGGGTTTCATTTCAACTCCTGAAATGTAAATGCACAACATAGCAAAGGTAATTGCATAATTTTAAAAAGAAGGGTTAATGATCCGGGGCTTGCCTTCGTCGGCAAGGTTGGCCTTGGGCCCTTCTGGACTTTGGTCCAGGTCCTGAGCTACGTCCACGTACTGCAGCTCACCGTCAGCACCTTCGTCTGCTCCTTCCGGCACGAGCGTATAGCTACCGTCGGGAAGATCTACACAAGGATGCAATGCAAGATTTATTTGACGGTTTTGATTTAATTAATTATAAAACAACACATGACAAGCATGGGGTGCATGGTTGACCACATTCACCTAGATAATAATACATTCAGCATACTCTTCCAATAAAGGAACAATATGAGGTTCTTTATTAATTATTCTTTTCGATAGTGACTGTGTACACATCTATGCAAATAAATTAATTTAAATTCACAAAACAGCAAGGGGTTGGTCTTAAGCTTCTTAGCATGATTTACATCACAAACATAGGGTCATTAGGTGTTGTGTTGGTGGTTTTCCAATTTAACTTAATATTAAGCTTCAAATGGCTTCCATTACTTTTATTTGTAAACAAATTCATAAAATTCAGTGGGGGTGTTTTTGAATCACTATAAACCTATGTAAAGCCACTGAACAAGATTTCACATTTACATGAGCTATAAATTAAAGATACCGAAAATAACAAAATTTAGCTACCAAAACAAGATAAATGCATATAAAAATAAATAAAGCACTTTTGGATCCTAACTTTCTCTCACTGATTCTTTGGTCCAAAACTGAGCTAGGAAATCAACAAACACATCAAGAGCTACTCCAGATCTTGAGCTATGAATTTATATTGAGAATTAAGCATAAATCAAGAATACATATTTTTCTTAGTCATAAAATCATGATTAATTCACCAGGGGTTTATTTAGTCATAACAAGATCACATGCAGATGTTGAGCACAAAAACATATTTATATTTGGCTACAAAAATCATTTAGGCAGATTCATCATAAATACAAAACAATTGATATTAAAAGATCTACAGAGTAAATTTGTGCAATTTTTGGTACAGAGCTTAGACATGACATTACTCAGAACATATCCAAAATTCAACTTGAGATCACATGTAAATTTTGAACTACAGCAAATCTAGGTCAAACTGATTTCAAAGTTTTATGCAAAAACTATCACTCAAAAGTATGGTCATGCTTTGTGAAAGTTGTAGAGTTATTCATGGGGAAACCAACAAAATTGGTTTTGCAATTTTATAATTTTTCTACGATTTTCTACGAATTTTGGAAGGTGCTGGACTTAGTTGCAACGAAACTAAGATAAAGAGTATTGCTGATAGGTCCCTGGTTCACAAATATACCCCTGGATTTCACAACTATACCCCCGGCGGCGAAGGCAAGCTCGCCGGCGGTGAGGGGCGGCCGGAGGTGGGCAACAAATGGCAGAGGGTTGAGATTCAACTCACATAGGCTCGATTGATGGCCGGAGTTGAGGTCGGAGGCGCTCCGGCGAGCGGGCTCGGTGGCCGCTGCGGCGCGTACTCCGGTGAGGGGCGAGGCAATGCGGAGCGATTGGTGGTGGTGAGTGGGTGCTGGGGTGTTTGGGTGGTGCCGGAAACGAGCGGAGGGAGAAGCTTGCCACGGCGGCGTCAATGGCGCCGGCGGAAGCTCAGGGAGGCGACGGCCGTGCGTGCATGCGCGCGGAGAGGCGCGGGGCGGCTTTTATAGGCGGCTTTACTTCGCTTCAAAGCAAAGAGGGAGGAAGAAGGGGGCGCGCGCGGCGAGGGTCCGGCGCGGGCGCGTGGGACGAACGACACGCGGCGAGGGCGCGGGCTCCAAGGCGCTCGGGCTGCGTGCGGCCTCGGGAGGTGCAGCCTCGGAAGGCGCGGGCTGGCTTGGTGAAGGACCGATTAGGCGAACCAGAGAGGGGGGGAGTGAATGGGAGCCGATAAAAATTCTTCTCGAAGGAGATGGGAACTCCAACAAGACGAACACAGCTTCCAACTCACGTCTCCGACCCAACTACCCAAGTTGGTCAAGACCACGCAGCCACTAGAGTGCTACTGGTCCTAGGAACCAACACTCAACCTTCCTAGCCAAAACTCACCAAAACACACAGCGGAAACTTGCACGGCTTGCTGCCTGTGCTACACCGGTCAGACCGATGGCCTGCGCCGGTCAGACCGGTGACACCGGTCAGACCGGTGGACAGCCGGTCAGGCCGGTGGCTACAGCAGCCGCACAGCAAACGTTCCAGGAAGCCTCAGTGAATCCTCTAGGCCCTGGAACAAAAACCACCACGAAACACAACCTGTGAGGAAGAAGAACCCCTCACAAATCCTAGCAAAACAACTCCAAACACTCCAAGAACTGATCAGCAGGACCACGGGACAAAACCACACGGACAAGGCTGTTCCCCGAGACAAAAACCCACCAAGGGCTAGCACCGGTCAGACCGGTCAAGAGCACCGGTCAGACCGGTCGTGCCTGGGCAGCTCGGGATGAACAGCGCCCGCGAGTCTACTCCTCCAAATCCAACTCCCGATCTCCCGATCCGCTCCACGGTTTTGCACAAGACTTTGGGGATAGTAGGAACACCTCATGGGTACTCCATAGCCAAGATTTGGTCCACCAAAACTTGTCAAATCAAGAGGAATCGAAGAAATCCCACCAAGAACGCCTCTAACCCTAGAGCCACGAAAACCCCAAAATCGAGCCCCTTTGCTCACGGATTTGGAAGGGGAATCAAAGGGAAAAGAACCACGAAGGGTTCATGCATACATCCCCCACCAAATCCCAAAGAGAAAGGCCTCGAAATCGCTCCAAGAAAATCGCCAAGAAAAGGCTCCGAAAATCACCAAAAAGGAGAAACGGGAAAGACACAACCAAGCCTTGAGGAACCACGCCGAATCATCTATACATACCAAAGAGGTTCATACAAGGTCTAGCTTGCCGCCCGATCATCCTTCCCTCTCACAAGATCTCACCATGAAGCTCTCAAGCTAGTCCTACGAAAATCCTAAGAAAATAGGAAGGAAAATAGGAAAACCAAATGAGCTAGGGTTCCAAGAGATTGCTGCCATCCTCTCACCACTTGGGTTATATGGAGGCAACCGAAAGACTAAAATACCCTTACTAGCTAACTAGGGATACATGCCCCTCGAGGGCGAAATTGGAAGTCTTTGTCTTCGCACCATCGGACGGATGCCCAGCGACCGCAAACTTGCTTAGCCTCGACGCAAGCCTTGCGATCCCGACGCGTGTCCTCCGCTTCGAAGATTCCGGACTGCGTCGTCGCACACCGGTCAGACCGGTGCTCCTCACCGGTCAGACCGGTACCCACCGGTCAGACCGGTCAGACCCACCGGTCAGACCGGTCTGGAGCTGCTGCACCTCCGTCTTCGGTTCTTCGGTCTTGGCTTTGTGGATCAACCAAGGAACCCAGTGGTTTTCTGGTGAACCACCGGAAACCCCGCGAACTCGGTGTAGCCTCCGCCAATCACCACTCATGACTCGGCTCCCACGAAGTCCCGGCTCGACCTTGGTTTTGAGGCTCAACCAAGAAACCGTCCATGACTTCATCTTGCCGTTCTTGCCACCATGCGGCCCGCACTTGACCCCGCTGGCCACCGGGTCCCTCGAACCAAGCCTACTTGTCTTCTCCACACCTGGAGGCCTCACCGGCAACGACCTTTCACGCTTGTTCTTCACCTGCACCTGCACCAGTCAAGCCGCAACCTGCACCTGCAATACTTAGCCAAGAATCAGTCCACACCACGTTGTCAATCACTCATCACACCAGGAAGCGACCATCCACCGGTCCTCGAACCACACCTGGCTCTCAATCTCCCCCTTGATGAGTGCATTGACAACACACACGTTTTGGTAACCAAGAGAAAAGGAAAAGAAAAGAAACGACCAAAAGAAACTCCACCAAGCGATCGAAAGCCAAAGAAAAGGCAAAGAGTAAGATCACTTGAAGAAGACAAGTCTCGGACCCCTTAGGCAAGGGCAACGGCTCGACACATCCGAGACAAAACATGCTCAAGCAAAGAGCACAAACCATCAAACCAAAGCTCGAAAACCACAAAGAGCTCCCCCTGCACACATGCAAGCTCCCCCTGAACCGATGCAACTCCCCCTGGACAAATGCATGCGAACCACTTCACAAAACAGAGCAGCTGCAACAGCTCAGCTCTGACCGGTCAGACCGGTCGACACCACCGGTCAGACCGGTGGGCAACATGTGAACAGGACCAGCACTCTGACCGGTCAGACCGGTGACCTCAACCGGTCAGACCGGTGCACAACAGAGCCCAAAAATAGCTCGAAACCACCTGAAAACCTTCCAAATGCATTCAGTAGGCCAAAACATGCTCAAACTTCTCCCCCTTGTTGACAATGCATGAATCAAGCCAAAAATGCAAAAAATGCAACCTAGAGCTTCTCAAATAGACAAAATTCAACATAGGATGCTACACATGTCCAAACGAGCAAGTTAGATACTCTATAGCTTCGTAAAGACATAAACTTCATGATCACCAAGTTTCACAACCATTGGGCGAAGCTAAGATAGAATTTAGCAATTTTGCGAAAAATTACCCTCTCATGAGCAAAGTCCTAAACATGAGCAAAACATGTCAAAATGGCAAAGCCACACAAACTTCATGCTAGGACAACCATTCTAAGCATAAGACCATCATAAACACCCACAAGCACCTCATGTCATGTCAAAGCCACCGAGCCATGTGCCTACTTCTATATATGAGACTTCTCATTGGTAGGCATCATGCAACGATTTAGCACCCAAAGCAAATTAATAAAATTAGCACATATGACATGGGAGCACATTTTTCAAGCAATTTACATTTCATTTTCAGATTTATAATTGGTACATGAAATGTCTTTGCGACAAAAAGGAACTTATGCCCCTCCACAAGATGAAGCATGGGGGCTAAACATTCATGATGGCAAATGAGCCTTTGGCCCCATATGATCAAAATAAGCTATCCAACCACAAATTAAGCATAGCCAAGCCACTAAAACATGTCAAGATCATGTAAAGGCATTTACTCACAAGAGAGCATATATATGAAATTTTTCAAAAACATAGCCATCAACCATGGATACAAACCAAGATTATCAAGAGCTAAGCCAAACTAACCATAGCTTACCAAATTAGCTCACAAAGACATATATGTCATTCCATGGTGAACAATGTGTATAAGAGAAGCCTTTCCTAAACAATGCATATGATACAAAATGCATGCAACCTAAGATACAAAGATGCCTATACATCATGTTACATATGCCATGCCAAATGCAAGAAATGCACAAAGGAAAGCTATACATATGCTACAAAGGAGCTCCCACACGCCAACTCAAGAAATCAAGCAAACACCAAGCTCCCCCCGCAAACGAGTGAAAGTTGCTTGATCTAGGGGTTTGGTGAAAATATCGGCTAGTTGTTCATGTGTGGGTACATGGATCAAAGCTATCTTCCCTTTCTCTACGTTGTCTCTCAGAAAGTGATACCTCACTTCTATGTGCTTGGTTTTGGAATGGAGCACTGGGTTCTTTGCAACGCTTATGGCACTAGTGCTATCACATTGAAGTGGGACATGGGTATACTCCTCACCAAAGTCACTCATGGTGTATGTGATCCAAAGGAGCTGAGAGCAACAGCTAGCTGCGGCCACATACTCTGCCTCGGTAGTGGATTGAGCAACACTCGACTGTTTGCGGGAAGACCAAGATACCAAAGAAGAACCCAAGAACTGGCAAGTCCCAGAAGTGGACTTCCTATCCAACCGACACCCGGCAAAATCCGCGTCTGAAAATCCATGAAGCGCCAAAGAAGAAGACGCAGAGTACCAAAGGCCGAAGTCGGGAGTGTGTCGCAAATACCTGAAAATGCGCTTGACTGCTTGCCGATGCGAAGTCCTCGGAGAAGCTTGAAAACGAGCGCACAGACACACCGAGAATTGAATGTCCGGCCTCGTCGCCGTCAAGTAGAGGAGTGACCCGATCATGCTCCGGTACTCCTTCTGGTCCACGTGTTCACCTTCCTCGTCCGCATCAAGAACTGTAGTCGTACTCATAGGCGTCGCCATGGCCTTGGAGTCCTCCATCTTGAACTTCCTCACAATGTCCTTGGTGTACTTAGCTTGGTGCACAAATGTTCCTTCCTTTGATTGCTTGATTTGTAGCCCGAGGAAGAACTGCAACTCGCCCATCATGCTCATCTCAAATTCCCTGCTCATGTCTTCTGCAAACCTTGCAACAAGAGAGTTAGACGAGCCACCAAAGACAATATCATCCACGTATACCTGCACAATCAGGATATCTCTGTCCTGCCTGAGGAGAAACAAGGTCTGGTCGACCTTCCCCATCTCAAACCCTCTCTCAAACAGGAACCCCCTCAACCTACCATACCAAGCTCTAGGCGCCTGCTTCAACCCATACAGCGCCTTCCTCAACTTGTATACCCGGTGAGGATACTTCTCACTCTCAAACCCCGGTGGTTGCCTCACAAACACCTCTTCCTCCAAAACACCGTTCAGAAAAGCACTCTTCACATCCATCTGGTACAACTTGAACCCTTTAGCCACGGAAAAGGCTAAAAGGATCCTGATCGCCTCCAAACGAGCTACAGGAGCGAAAGTCTCCTCGTAGTCGATCCCCTCTTTCTGACTGTACCCCTGAGCAACAAGTCTCGACTTGTTCCTCACCACTTCTCCTTTCTCTCCCACTTTATTTTTCCACACCCATTTTGTCCCAATCGGCTTACACCCTGGGGGAGGGTCAACCAACACCCAAACTTGGTTCCTCTCAAAATTCTCCAACTCCTCATGCATCGAGTTAACCCAATTATGATCAGATAACGCATGTCCAATGTCTTTGGGCTCAAAAGTGGCAACAAAAGCAGCATGAGCAAAATGAGAATTGTTCCGAACCCTCGACCGTGTAGTACGTTCATTCATGTCGCCGATGATTCTCGAAGCTGGGTGATCCACTTGCACTCGTCGGGGAGGTTCTCGCCTTGATGCTACCTCCCCCTCAACAGCAGCTTCGCCTTGATCTGGGTTTGTCATTGTAGGTGTGGGAGAGGGTCCATTCTCGATCGTCGTCGAAGTAGTAGGTACATGTTCAGCCGCGGGCCTCACACCGCCATCTTCATCATCTCCATGTTCATGCTCTTCCTCCTGAAAGATCTCCTCGCCAAGTTCGTCGTCACCTGCACACTCAAAAACAAGCTGACTACGTGGCTGTGTCTCGTCGAAGGTCACCTCGCAAGTCTCCACGATTTGGTTAGTTTCAAGATTGAGCACACGAAATGCTCTAGAATGAGATGCATAACCAAAGAAAATACCATCGACAGACCTAGCCTCGAACTTGTCCAACTTCTTCCCTTTCTTCAGAATGAAGCATTTACAACCAAAGACATGGAAGTGACTCACCTTGGGTGTGCGACCGTGCATCAACTCGTAACAGGTTTTCTTCTTGTGAACCCTGAGGTAGATCCTGTTCGACACATGGCACGCGGTATTGACCGCCTCAGCCCAGAACCTTCTCGGAGTCCTATGCTCGTCGAGCATCGTCCGAGCCATCTCGCACAAGGTCCTGTTTTTCCTTTCCACCACGCCATTCTGGGGAGGCGTATACGGACTCGAAAACTGATGTTCAAGACCCAAGTCATGGCAAAAGGTTTCGAAGCGAGAGTTTTTGAATTCCGAGCCATTGTCACTGCGGATCGCTCGTATGGCATCTCCGTGCCTCTCGTTTCTTAACCTCAAGACAAGATCTCGAACAAAACCAAACGTCTCCCCCTTCTCCTCAAGAAAGAACACCCACGCATACCGAGAGTAGTCGTCCACCACAACAAGGACATACCACTTCCCACCCGCAGATCGCACACGAGCTGGGCCAACAAGGTCCATATGGAGCAGCTCGCATGGACGCTCAGTCATCACATCGGTGAGAGGCGGGTGAGAAGAGGCTACCATCTTGGCATGCCTACACGGCGCACAAACCAACTCTTTCTCAAACCTCAATCGTGGCAATCCTCGGACCAAATTGAGTTTACTCAAGCGAGACAAAAGGTCAAAGCTCAAGTGACCCAACTTCCTATGCCACTTCCACAATTCACTCGAAGAACCAGCCAAGAAGCAACGCTCCACACCAGAAGACTGAGAAAAATCAGCTCGGAACACTTGACCCTCGGGAACGACCATGCAAACAAGATCCCCCCGAGAATCTAAAATCCGAGAACCACCAGGCCGAAACAACACCTCAAAACCCTCATCCAACAACTGAGACACAGAAAGCAAATTGTATCCAAGCGATTGAACAAGAGCAACACGCCTGAGAGTGATCTTATCGCTTACCTTAATCTCACCTTCTGACAGCACACGCCCTCGCCCATTGTCCCCAAAGGTGATGTACTTCTTTGTCACCACCGGGACGAGACTTGAGAACCACCCCTTGTCTCCGGTCATATGCCTCGAGCAACCGGAGTCAATCAACCACATGTTCTTCAAGTCTCCCACCTGAAATTCAAAAGCGAGCACGTGAGTGAACAAACGACTCAGCACTGGGGTTAGTACCAAAAGAGTAAAACCAGTGCCGAGCCATTTGCTCCAAAGTGGGGTTAGCACAAACCAAATCATCACGCCTATCAAAGCTACCACCACGAACACCACCACGGTAACCACCACGAGGGAACCAACCCTCTCTAGCTGGAGGAGGACGAAAACCACGAAAGGGAAACCGTGGATCGTACCTCCGCTCCATCTCAAAGCTACGACTCTTCTCACCCTCGTATTGAGCACGAGGTGGAGAACGCCTAGCAAACTGACCACCTGCAAACTTTCCAGACCAACCACCAGAACCACGACCTCCAGAACCAAACCGAGCATCCTCACGAGCACGAAATCCGACTCGCTGTCTGCCCAGACCTCCACCGGTCTGACCGGTGTAGTACACCGGTCTGACCGGTGTGGCTCGGCCAGCAGCAACACCTGCAGCCTTCCGGTCTCCCCAAGCCGGAACCGTCCTCACAAACGCCTTGGCCCTGGGCATCTGCATACGAGGCTCAGGTACACCATTAGAGGGGTGGTACCTGTCCCTGTTAGCCCACTCTCTAGCCATTCTCTCCTCACGCTTCCTCTTGAAGCAAAACTCATCCTTGTGACCATCTCTCCCACAATACCCACAATGGAACTTTATGGGCTGTGACTTAGGCTTAGGCTTGGGTTGGGGCTGCCCACTCGGCTTCTCACCCTTCTTCTCTCCTTCCTCACCTCCCTTTGGGCTCACAAACTTCACCGGTTTCTGAAAATCATTTGTTGGGTGAGGGAATATGGGTGGATCTGGAGTAGTGTCAAGTTTATTTCTGAGATGGTTGGGCTTGGGCTCAAACTTGTTCTTGTGTCTGTTTGGTGGTGGGATAGGAATCTCTCCAACTCTCTCAACTCCCTCACCACTGTTCTCTCCAAGCTTGTCAGCCCCAAGTGCCTGACCATCATAGCGTTTGAAAGCCGCTATCATGATACCGAGCTGAGGCTCCTGACCCGACAACCAGCTCATGCATTTTCTCAGCTCATCATTTTCATCCTGCAGGCGATCAACATAATGTGCAAGCTCCAAATTCTTAACCGCATGCAATTCACAAGTAGAGCAAGAAGTAGGAATAGGCTCTTTCAACTTAGCCTCAAGCGAAACAGTGTAAGCATGCATCTCATCAATCTTTCCATGCAAAACAGGGCAAGAAGTGCAAGCACCTAGCAAAGCAGGTCTAGACTTAAGCTCAGCCACTTCAACCCTAAGCATATCTAGTTCATCACAAGTAGAAGCATGCTTATCCTTAAGAGCAGTAAGATCAGCTAGGTACACAGAGCAATCACAGCAATCAATCTCATCAGAAACCACAGGAGAAGCCTTAAGCGAATCAATCTCAAGCTTAGCATCTAGGTTCTGGGTTTCTAGCTCAGCCACACGGTTCCTAGCATCTTCTAGTGAGGCCCTAAGCTCTTTCCTCATCTTCTTGGCCTCTCTAAGCATGTGATCGCGGTTATCAAGCAAGTCAACCAACTCATCATTCTCCTTGCGCAAAGAGGAGAGCTCATCACATACCTCATCCTCGGAGTCAGAGTCCGAGTCACTCTGGTGGCTCTTCTTGCTGCCGGAGCTACGGGCCATGCCGCAGAAGCCATCTCTCGCGAAGCAGCTCAACCCGCTCAAGTTCCTGGATGACTTCTTGTTCTTGCGCCGATCACCTTCATCTTCACTGCTACTCGAGCTTGAGGAAGAGTAGGCGGAGCTGGAGTCGACGTCGCTCGCTCCTACCATTGCTCGGGCCTTCCTGCCGCGGCCATCCTTCTTCCTCGACCGTCGCTCGTCCTTGTGCTTGTTCTTGTGCTTGTGATCGCGCCTCGATCGGTACTTGCCATCCTTGCTCGATCGGTGCCTGTAGCCGTCCTTGTAGCCGTCCTTGTTCTCCATCTTCTCCGGGCAGTCGGCAACGAAGTGTCCTGGCTTGCCGCACTGAAAGCACGTCCGTGCTGTCCTCCTCGTGTTCACCCGGTTCTCGTGCAGCCTCTCGAACCGCCTGGTCAGCAACGCCAGCTCGTCCTCTCCAAGCACGTCGAACTCCTCATCTGGCAAAGACATCAAAGAAGACAGAGAGTACATCCTGGAGGATGCGTTAGCGTTAGACTTAGCTCCTTTGCCACTTACGAGAGCGAGACTATGAGAATCAGTCGGGCTCTCGATCTTGGCTGTCATACCACGGTCCAACTCAGCTGACTTGAGCTTCGAGAACAGCTCGTTCACCGTCAAGGTGTCATACTTCTCGGACTCAACAATAGCCTCAAACTTCCCGTCCCATACGGTACGATCCAACGAGTGCAAGAGCTTCACGGCTCTATCATGATCATTGTATGGGAGGACGTCCACATTGGCTCTCATGTTGTTCACAACGACCGTAAATCGCTGGAAAAGGGCATCGACGGACTCGCCGGGGAGATGAGTGAAGTTCTCGTACTCTCTCCGGTAAGTCGCGTACATCCTAGCCTGAACCTGAGCATTCCCAGCATGAGCATCCTTCAACTGCTCCCAAATCCTACAAGCTAAGTCCTCTGTCTGAACCCGATCGAATTCAGGTGGACACAGGGCACGAAACAAGTAATCGACAGCCTTGTTGTTGGCTTCGAACATATCCCTCGATCCTGGAGCAAGAAAGTTCATCGGATGAACATAAGCTGTGTTCACCGTGACATCCCAAAGGATCTGACCCTTTCCGCGGAGGAACGCCGCCATCCGCCTTTGCCACATCTGGTAGTTCTTCCCATCGAAGTGCGGAGGACCCGAACCCCGTTCCTGGTACGCCATCTTTGGATCTTAGACTGGTAAGAGTCAATAAAGACCCGAACCGGCTCTGATACCAATTGAAGGACCGATTAGGCGAACCAGAGAGGGGGGGAGTGAATGGGAGCCGATAAAAATTCTTCTCGAAGGAGATGGGAACTCCAACAAGACGAACACAGCTTCCAACTCACGTCTCCGACCCAACTACCCAAGTTGGTCAAGACCACGCAGCCACTAGAGTGCTACTGGTCCTAGGAACCAACACTCAACCTTCCTAGCCAAAACTCACCAAAACACACAGCGGAAACTTGCACGGCTTGCTGCCTGTGCTACACCGGTCAGACCGATGGCCTGCGCCGGTCAGACCGGTGACACCGGTCAGACCGGTGGACAGCCGGTCAGGCCGGTGGCTACAGCAGCCGCACAGCAAACGTTCCAGGAAGCCTCAGTGAATCCTCTAGGCCCTGGAACAAAAACCACCACGAAACACAACCTGTGAGGAAGAAGAACCCCTCACAAATCCTAGCAAAACAACTCCAAACACTCCAAGAACTGATCAGCAGGACCACGGGACAAAACCACACGGACAAGGCTGTTCCCCGAGACAAAAACCCACCAAGGGCTAGCACCGGTCAGACCGGTCAAGAGCACCGGTCAGACCGGTCGTGCCTGGGCAGCTCGGGATGAACAGCGCCCGCGAGTCTACTCCTCCAAATCCAACTCCCGATCTCCCGATCCGCTCCACGGTTTTGCACAAGACTTTGGGGATAGTAGGAACACCTCATGGGTACTCCATAGCCAAGATTTGGTCCACCAAAACTTGTCAAATCAAGAGGAATCGAAGAAATCCCACCAAGAACGCCTCTAACCCTAGAGCCACGAAAACCCCAAAATCGAGCCCCTTTGCTCACGGATTTGGAAGGGGAATCAAAGGGAAAAGAACCACGAAGGGTTCATGCATACATCCCCCACCAAATCCCAAAGAGAAAGGCCTCGAAATCGCTCCAAGAAAATCGCCAAGAAAAGGCTCCGAAAATCACCAAAAAGGAGAAACGGGAAAGACACAACCAAGCCTTGAGGAACCACGCCGAATCATCTATACATACCAAAGAGGTTCATACAAGGTCTAGCTTGCCGCCCGATCATCCTTCCCTCTCACAAGATCTCACCATGAAGCTCTCAAGCTAGTCCTACGAAAATCCTAAGAAAATAGGAAGGAAAATAGGAAAACCAAATGAGCTAGGGTTCCAAGAGATTGCTGCCATCCTCTCACCACTTGGGTTATATGGAGGCAACCGAAAGACTAAAATACCCTTACTAGCTAACTAGGGATACATGCCCCTCGAGGGCGAAATTGGAAGTCTTTGTCTTCGCACCATCGGACGGATGCCCAGCGACCGCAAACTTGCTTAGCCTCGACGCAAGCCTTGCGATCCCGACGCGTGTCCTCCGCTTCGAAGATTCCGGACTGCGTCGTCGCACACCGGTCAGACCGGTGCTCCTCACCGGTCAGACCGGTACCCACCGGTCAGACCGGTCAGACCCACCGGTCAGACCGGTCTGGAGCTGCTGCACCTCCGTCTTCGGTTCTTCGGTCTTGGCTTTGTGGATCAACCAAGGAACCCAGTGGTTTTCTGGTGAACCACCGGAAACCCCGCGAACTCGGTGTAGCCTCCGCCAATCACCACTCATGACTCGGCTCCCACGAAGTCCCGGCTCGACCTTGGTTTTGAGGCTCAACCAAGAAACCGTCCATGACTTCATCTTGCCGTTCTTGCCACCATGCGGCCCGTACTTGACCCCGCTGGCCACCGGGTCCCTCGAACCAAGCCTACTTGTCTTCTCCACACCTGGAGGCCTCACCGGCAACGACCTTTCACGCTTGTTCTTCACCTGCACCTGCACCAGTCAAGCCGCAACCTGCACCTGCAATACTTAGCCAAGAATCAGTCCACACCACGTTGTCAATCACTCATCACACCAGGAAGCGACCATCCACCGGTCCTCGAACCACACCTGGCTCTCACTTGGGGGTTCAGACGCCGAGGCGGCCTGGGTGCCACGCGGCGGTGCGCGTGGGCGCGCTCTGGCGCAGGAGCGCGGTGCGTTCGCGTTCCAGCCAAAACCAATTTGGTTTAGCACTGTTTGACCACGTTTATCTCACAAAGTTTGAACTAAAGTGCACTAAGATGATTATACCAAAGTTGTAGATCTCTCAATCGTCTACAACTTCTACAAAGGCTCATGGGGGTTTTGAGCAATGGAATTTGCATAAACAACAAGCCAAGTTGCAGATTTTCTCGGCGCCGGTGAACAGTGCATGCAGGCGTTGACCAGGATTTTGCACCATTTTCCACTTCAAATTTGAAATGCCGCTCAACATGAAAGTTGTGTCCCATGAAAAACTGGACAACTTTTATATTGGGAGAATTTGAAGTGTTTAAGTGAAAATTTGAGAACGTGGCAAAAGTTCTAGAGTAGGTTCAAAGACATCAGGGGTTTGGCTAGGGTTTGACTATGCCTTTGACCAAGGTTTGACCACAAGTGGGTGTTGACTTGATTAAGAGGGTCATTAGTGATTGTTGACTAGGTTTTCGAGGTGATGACCCAGGTTGACCAAAGTTTGACTAGAGTCAACGTTTTTGACTTTGCTTTACTCGGTCATTAGCACTAATGATGCTAATTAAAAACCTGGGGCGTCACACTAATGCCTAGTGCTAGTCCTTAACTGCAATTCTCAATGATCGACACGTGGATCAACTTGTGAGAGCGTGTCATTCCCAAACGCCTCTTCGAGATGCCTTTCTGTGCTTATATGCATGTTCATATTACACACACACACATTGCTTTTCCAATTCCAGCTTATTCCATTTTGGTCTTGTCGCATCAACAAGTTCATTGTGTTTCTCAGTCTCCAAGGCCTACGGGAATCATCAAGTGCAAATCCAGACCATTCATAGACCTTTTCAGTCACAACTCAAGCAGCGTACCTGATCGAGGAGGACTTGTCAAGTCATCCCGCACCCTGCGTGTTGCAACGCAAGGACCATCCGGTCCATCTGATTACAACACCCAATCTTGTTCTCTAGATGCAATTGACGCCTAAAACATTACATAGATACATGGTTGAGAGTTGTCTCGCATTTGTTGCGCCATTAGCCGATGCAGTTGAGACGGCCATTAGATGCAGCTGATGCAGGTCATTTGTCCGCATGACTTTCTTGTGCTCTAGAAAGGAAAGTTTGGAAGTGAACACATATCTAGACATGTTGAGCTCATCCCGTGATACCCATCGTCCACACATGTAATCGATGCACGCCACTGGATATTCTGACCTAGATAGATTCCTATCACACGTAGGCCTAACTATATTCCGAGCATCTCTCATTTTCCATAGTAACTTTAGCAATGCTACACCGAGCTCATGTTCCCGCTGTAGTCCTCGATAAATAGGTGAGTGCAACACAACATTCTTGAAAGGCAAGGCCAACACTCATTGAGTCCCCGTCTTGCATTTCTCTACTTCAGTGGGATACAAGGGTGAAATCATTTTCTTGGCTAATCTTGTTTAGTTTATGTATGCATGGTATTGAGACGGTCACATTGTTAGCTTATGTAGGGTTTGTTCTTCGTTTGTGTATGCACTACGTGGAGAATGGTCGTGCAAGGAAGGGACGGAGCAAGGAACTTGGAGGAGTCGGGGAAGCGGGAGCTGTTGGGCGCAATAGCACCTCACCACCACCCTGTTCAGCCACTGCCATCAGCACCGCAGCAGCGCCCAGTCCCAATGGCACCTCCACTTCCACTGATATCGGCACCTCAACAGCACCCGGCCCCAATGGCACCTCCACTTCCGCTGGCATCGGCACCTCAGCAACACCCGGGGGTGATGCCACCTCCAATTCAGCCGCTGGCAATGGCAGCTCAGGATCCGCTGAACCTCATGGCACCACCTTTTTGCCCACAGCCCTGGCTGCCACCTCTGCTGTTGCTCATTGAAATGCCACCCCCGCGGCCAGTGCTCATTGAACAAGATGAATCGAATGACCTGAAATGGTCTGTGTTGCTTTGGCTTCAGCAGGGCGGGCCCGCTCGTGTTTTTCACAAAGGTATGTGGGTGTGCCCTTTTTGCCACAGGGGTCAGAAGCAATGGACCATTCGTGACCTGTTGTTACACGTGCATAATGTTGACGTTCCTTAGCCTCACTACTAGGTTTGCACTCACGGCGACGGCGCCAGAAATGCTTGTTGGCACTTGCTAGTGTCGCTACCGGGTTTATACCCCTAGTAATGGAGTTAGGAACATCTTTGGTAAAACACACGTCACAGAAAGGTCCACAAGCGCACGGATTACCATTGTAGCACTTCAACCTTGGTATTCGGGTTATCGTATTTATACTTTCCCAAGGGAAGCAATACGGCAAAGATGATCGGACAAATGGTGGAGAGTAACAAGACTTGGTAAAGAGCTATAGCGGGGGTAACGAATAGGGTTATTCGGGGATAACTTGACACACACAAGGAGATCTTGATAACGGGTTAGAGAGGACCTAGTGAGCTGGGAGGACAACGAGATGAGAAAGGATGCTAACACAATCTATCTATTCTTGTCAACTCTAGGTAAAGAACTATGGCGAAGGATAACCAAAGCAAGCTAAACTCGACAAGCTCTTCTAGTGCTGCAGGGGCATGCAAAGCCGTGCTCTCAGACTGGGATGAGAAGGGAGAACGATGACGCGCTGAATCCTACCGACCCGAACTAACGTGGTGGACTACTGAGCCCGTCTGGAGCTGTCACCTCCCTAGGGTACCACAACTATTCTGTTGAACGGGACACCAATCTAAGACTAAGGCAAGCTCTGAGCACCGCGCTCACAACGAACCAAAGATCCTTTCCCCGGATATCACGAAGGAAGGTCTCTCTCCTCTACTAAGCACAAACGTACTCGGTAGAAGATCAGGCGAAGAACGACCACAACACTATAGGGTTCAAGAGAACTATGCTAACCAAGATTAAACTAACTTTAGTCTAAACCAAGAATAAAGCTTCTAGAGCAAAGTAAAAGTTGAATGTAATTGACTCGAAAGGTAAGATAGAAAGATAACTTGAATTGTACATGAGTCTAAACAAAGAAAGGATACAAGAGTAGTACCGGAACCCTGAAGAAGACTCCTTCGGAACCCCGAGACTAGCTCGACTCGACTCTAACTCCCAAATTACAGTAATCCTACTCTAAGTGAACAAAAGTGAGAAATGGAGATGCTTTTGTGTTGTGTGTCCATTCCAGCGAGTGTGACGTCCCATTTATAGGCAAGGGAGGTCGGTGGAGAGCTAGGGAGGAAAACCCTAGGTGCGGCCAGCTCTCCAGGCACGACCGGGCTTAGGATGTGCCGCCTTTCGCCTTGGACGCTCCTGATCACTGCTCCTGAGGCGGTTGTAGGTCAGCTCCTTGGGTCGGTTTCGCCCGGCACGCTAAGTGATAGGTGCGGCCGGCCCTCCTCCGTGTCGTGCGATGCACCGACCGTGTTAGGGCACGCCTAGGATCGCCTCTGGATGACGGTTGTGGCAGTTGAGCAATCGGATAAGTGGACCCATTGATCCAAGTGATGCTAGCATTCACCCTTTGATCAAACCGACATTCCTCCAGTGAATCACACGCATCCAAGTTGTGCTCGAGGGAGTAGGAGTGCTCTGGACCAGGGTCGTACCACCGGGCAGGGCCGGCCGCACCAGCAGGTTCGACCGTGCCTGGCACATGTGGCGTGTTGGTCCCAAATTCTCCCAAACTGTGTACCTGCCAATGAAATTCACAACACAACTTGTGGAACTTTATTAGTACTAAAAATGTGCATAAAACTTGTCATATACTCCTCTCGAACCCGAGGTTTTGACGGTCAAATTTTTGTTGTAAGGACCGTCAACAAACTCCCCCAAGCTAAACGTTTGCTCGTCCTCAAGCAAAGCCTAGACTTGGCCTCGGTGGATCAGGAGTTGCGTGATGTTACCACTCTGCAAGTTCTTGTGCACAATTCCATGCTCTACTTGCTATTCGAAAAGATTGGTACGAGAGAAACTTAGCCTTGTTTTACCTGTGGGGCTTGTATCTTTCCACCTTGCCTTCGGAGGTTGAAAGGTAGAATGGTTTTGACTTTGCATCACTCGCTCTTCTCTTTTCGGGATCCTATCTCGGAGTTTTGAAAATTTTGCAAAGAAAAACAAGGTTCCTCGGTTGGTTCCCTCGATCGCTCAAGTGGTATTTGTTACCTCACCAAAGGTTTTACGCGAGCCTCAACTTCCTACTCTATGGCTTGTATGTGGAGATTTGGGTAGGATAAGTATGAGACTCACTTGTGCCACATGATGTTGTTGAGCCAAAGACCGGATCCAAGAAGAAACTAGTCATGCAACTTGATCGAGATGTGCAAGTGTGTGGAATAGTTTTGTTTGTTTTTCTAAGTACTCCTTGCTTTGAGATTCTCCTCTTGCTTTTATTTTGGAGGGGGTTCATGCTTCATTTTTTTCTATGCTCTTTGATTGGAGCACAAATATATATATTTTTTTCTATGATTTTTGAGCATATACTTTTTTTTGTATTGATGACCCCTCTCTCCTTTTGCAAGAATACAAGAAGAGAAATCTCTTAGGAACTTTGGAGTATTTATTTTTGGTGGGTGGATGGCATGTTTTGCGTAACTCCCAGTGTGGAAGTTAGCATGTGTATGTGGGTGTACGTGATCTCGATCATGGAAGCATGAAAAGATTCTACCAAGGATCACAATAATTTGGCAAAACTCAACGGGTCACAAGCAAGCATATGTAGAAGGTTTATACTTTGATATCGACTTATGGCTTTGGTAGTTGATATGACCATTGAGGAACTTGTCTTGTTTTATTTTCTCAAAAGAAATCATCCGAGATTTTCACCATACTATGAGATAGAGCAAGATCAACATTGTCTCACCATATCATACTAGTCAACACCCTAGGTTTGGTCATAAGCATTTGCTTCCCACAAAGTTTTATTTCAGGCCCATGTCTCAAAATATACCAACAAATTCAAATGCTCATAGAGCACAAGGTTGTCCACTAGGTTCTTGTAAAGTTTTAACATAGCAACTATTCATAATTTTCAAAGTGAGGGTATATAGACAAGATTTCAAATGCACATGGTTGAAGCAAATATTTTTGTTGTTTTTCTTTCATTCAAATGTAATAAACAAGATATTGAAATTGGTTTGGATGGACATACCTTTGTTTATTGAAAATGGCGTCTCCCCCAAGCTAATTTTTGGCTACCTGATTGGCACGTCTTCATTTTGGTGATGAGTTGAGCACTTGGAAGCTTGTAGTGGTTGTCTTGATGGATTTGTGGAAGATCATAGGTACGGCCATACCACTAGGTTCGGCCGGCCCTACTCCAATTGCTCCAAGCACTCGTGTCCCCTCCTGTAAACATCCTACACAAAAATTTTGTCGAGGGGGGGTACGGCCGAACCTATAGATTCGGTCGTATCACCAAAAATCTCCAAAATTGTTTTTCTATGTCTTGTTTACTTACTAATGCAATGGTGAAATCAAATTTGAAATTTAAATATGCTTGATGCACGAAACAAAATGTTGGAAGGAAATTATGAGATAAATATCGGTTTACCTCACGGTGAGGGCTCGTAGTTTAGAGTCCGTGAGTGGGACTCCTCCGTTTGCTCAATTGATCTTGGATTCGTCCGGTCCCGGAGTGGAAGACTCGGATGATGCTCCCTTCACACGCCACACCCTCTTTGTTTTCTTTGATGGCGCTGAAGTCGGTGAGGCTTTAGTGGGGGTGTTTTTGGTTTCCGTCTTCTTTTCCCCCTTAGCCTTGTTGATTGCCTCCGGCTTCTTTGGTTGGTGGCACCCTTTGAATGCTTTGTCTTGCTCCCAACGCTTCCTCATCGTGGCAATGAGACTATCCACCTTGGGCTTGGTCGGGGCCACCTTCTCTTTCTTGTATTGGGGCCGTGGCTTCCTCCACTCCCTAGATTCCTCATCTTGCACTAGGTAACATTGCTCTTCTTTTGCTTGAAATTTGAATGTCATGTTCCTTCGCCCTATGTGGAATTGAATCTTTCCGGCTCTGACATCAATCCTTGCATTGACATCTCTTAGGAATGGTCACCCGAGAATAAGTGGCATTTCTCCATCATCTTGTGTGTCAAGGACTGTTGACGGCCGTTAAGTGCTTACTTTAGCCGTCAATTTACTCATGAATAAAGGAGCAAGAGGCACTTCTTACACGCATTTTAGTTAAGAATAATGTAGTTCCACTTGTCCTTGGAGATTATGTGATTGCAGGAAAATAAGCATAAAAGAAGTGGCAAACTCACCTTCTATGGTTCATGCCACATCACCTCAAGGAGTAGCTGCCACCTCAGGTGCCATGCATGCAAGCTAAGCCACCTCAGGTGCCATGCATGCACGCCATGTCACCGATCCAAGAGAGGCAATCCCCGACGAATCAGAGCGTGACACGTGGACTTCACATGGATCCATGGGCCCACCAGAGCGCCTAAACTGCCTCAAGAGCACGTGTACACTGGGGACCGACTTAGGGGTCCACAGGACAGCCACCCCGAGGAAGCACACCCCAAGTGGGGCCCACCTGGAGTCAGCCGACCCTAGGATCGGCCGAACCAACCTTGGGTCGACTGATCCAGGGCCTCCACGTGGTGCTTGTCCATTGGTCCTAGATGCCATCCCCGGGGTGTTTCACTCCTTCTTGCGCCGGTACTCTGGCCTATAAATACAAGGGGAGGGGGTTAATCTCTTACCAACACACCTTACTCCTCCTCTCTCACTTTTGGTTTCTAAGGCTAGGAGGTAGGCTAGAGTAGTTCTACTTCAGGTTCCAAGTCTACTTTGGGATCTAGGTATGAGTCCTCTTGTATCTTTATTTTATTGTATGACATTGATCTACTTCAGTTATTCAGCTATTTCATATAAAGTCGTGCTTGTATACATGGGTTATTTGTTCATGTGTTCTTCGCTTGTTCATCAATTAGAGGCTCATGTTCTTGATGAACAAGGCCTTTCGATCCAGTTGACGAGTGACTTATACATGTTTTTGGTGTTTGTTCATAAGTTAGAGGCTCGTGTTCTTCACGAACACGACCCTTTGATCTTGTTGAATAGACATAGGAAAGCACAAATCCGTTTTCGTACCTAGCCTAGTTTGATCTAGTTAGATCCCATGTGTGTGTTGCATGAAGTTCGTGCTTAAGCTACGGTACTCAGTGTAATTGGCCGGTTTATCTGGCGGCTCTGACCTGGGTCACAATAGCCCGGGCCGGTCAGGGTCCTGCTAACAACATAAGCGTGGTGCTTGGGTTGCGTAGCTACGTTGCTTATGAGTGTATCCCACGGTTTGTCTTGGGGTAGGCCGCGGTGGTGACAGCCGTTGGACCCTTCCGAAATCCCCCACGTTCGAATACGCTGTAGGAGTCTAAAGTCTAACAACTGGAGTTGTGCGTAAGCGACACGGGAGGTTAGCTCCCCGTTTGTACCTGGGTTCTTGAGCCAGCGATCATGCCATGCTAGTGTGTATCTAACTCGTCTGACTAACTTTGTATGCTTAGTACCTTAGAACCTAGAGCTAACTCGTATGTTGCCTCCTAAGCCTAGGACCTTTAGAGAGAGTGTGTTTGTGTGTTCACGCTACCCATCTATCTATCATATCTTACCCCTGTACTTGAGTGTCTGGTTTGTTCCCGTCTATGATTTATAATCCTTACAATAGTGTTGAACTTGTTAATCTGCCCAGCCTTCCTTGGATTCGATACCCTTTAGAATACTCCTTTGTGGAAATGCTACAATGGTACTTCTGTGCGCTTGCGGACCCTTGTAATCGTTAGGATTACCATTTGGTCATTTCTGGCATCGTTGCTAGGAACTCATAACTTAGCATCGACGTTAAGGAATGCCAACAAGCATTTCTGGCGCCGTTGCCGGGGAAGGCTAAGAAATAAAACAGTTCTCAATGCAGGCTAACTTTGATTGTCTTCTTTGTCTATCGATGATGAAGACAGGTAGTGTATGACTGGGTTCGACTTGCCGCCGAAGTTCACTGAAGATCCTGAGTCGCTCGTGAGGAGAGCTAGAACTCATTTTGGTTCTCCCCAGCGTGTACGTACGGAAGTCGACCCAGCTTCCTTTGTGCCATCTACATCAACTCCTATGGCCAATCAAGGAAGACTTTTCGCGAATACTCTGCTCCCTCTGCTGATCAGGTGCCTACTGGCCTCGAGATCAACACCGGGAACGGAAACTTCGAGATCAAGACTGGCCTCATTACGATGGTACAGGCTAGCCCATTCTGTGGCAAGCCTAATGAAGACGCGAGCGCCCACTTGCAACAGTTCCTAGAGCTGTGCAGTACCTTCACTATACGAGGAGTGGAGGAAGATGCCATTCGTCTGCGACTGTTTCCATTCTCACTTCTGGGAAAGGTGAAGCAGTGGTTCTATGCGAACTGTGCAGATATTGACACCTGGGCGAAGTGCTCAGCAGCGTTCCTCGCGAAGTTCTTTCCGTTGGGCAGGACCAATGCCCTCCGAGGGAGAATTTCAAGCTTTCAGCAAGCAGCAAATGAGACCATTCCAGAAGCTTGGGAAAGGCTTTAGGAGTACATCCTGGCTTGTCCCCATCATGGGATGGACAACTGGCTTATTCTTCAGAGGTTCTATAATGGGCTGACTCCGACAGCCCGGGGCCATATTGATGCTGCTACTGGAGGGGCTTTCTTCTCTCTCACTATCGCTGAAGCAACTAAACTTATTGAGAAGATGGTCTCCAACCAAGCTTGGAGTGATGATCGACTCCAGCCACGTCAGAGGGGTACACATACCGTCAAGGAAGCGGATATGCTGCACGCCAAGATGAACCTACTCATGAAGAGAATGGATGCTCTGACCGGTGAGTAGGCTGCCATGGCCATCACTACTCAAGCTATGGATGCTCGCATGACCTGTGAAGTCTGTGGTGACACTGGGCATTCAAGGAATTACTACCCTGCTACCCAGGAGGACGTGATGTACATGAACGGCAACAAACAATGGTTATCGTCCACAAGGAGGTCAAACATGGAATCAATCATGCCCTTACTATCAGGGAGGTAATCAAGGTAATTCTTACAATCCAAACCAACCTTCCCTGAAAGATCTGGTTTTCGGGCAAGCTAAGATTAATGATGGTTTTAACAAGAAAACAGCTGCCTATGACAAGGCTTTAGAAAGCCTCAACGTTAAAATTGATAGCCTTTCTTCTGCTCTTAAGAACCAGCTGAGCTTTAATAAAATGATAGAAACCCAGTTGGCTCAGTTAGCTGCTTTGGTTCCTTCTGCTGAAGACGGGAAGATTCTGGGGCAACCTGTATCTTCTTGTGAGAATGTTTGTCCAGTGTCCACCAGATGGGGTAAGCCATCTAGGAGGGCACGAGCTGCTAACTATGCAGGGAGACCCATACAGCAGGTTCTTGATCGATGGGAATCTTCAGCAATTGTGCACAGGAAAGACCCTGGTTATTCGGCTATCACTTGCACAATATACTACAAGAAAATTAGGAATGCTCTCTGTGATCATGGCGCGAGTGTCAACCTCATGTCCAAGGCTATGTTTGAAAGATTGGGATATCCTGCTCTTACTCCAACCTCGAGGACAGTTCAACTTGCTGATGCTTCGATTCGGTATCCGAAGGGGATTGTGGAGATTCTACTGGTATTTGTCCAGGGTTCTTGTGTCTTCGCGGATTTCGTGGTCCTTGATATGCAAGATGATGCGGAGATGCCACTCATTCTTGGAAGGCCGTTCCTAAGTGACGCTCGGGCAAGGATCAATGTGGAAAATGGGACCATTCGTTTCCGCATTGGGAAGAAGAACTTGATGTTCCGATTTCGACCAACAGAAGAGCAATGCTATTCAGTGCAAGGAAATGTTGAGCAAACTTGGGGATGGATGGAGCCATAACCCCAGCTCACGCAACCTCTGACCGCACCAAGAAAATCGAGGAAAACACGGAAGGTGTGGCGGAAGGTACAGAGACCACACCCCTCTACTTCTCGGGAGTGGGGTGACGAGTGGAACTGATCACCGAGAAAAGTCCCGCCCTCGGACTTAAAAAGATGAGTCATTTCGCCAAAAGGTAAAATTGGTGAGTTATCTCATATTTCCCTTTTAACAACTTAATTTAATTTAATTTTTCCAATGCATATTTGAATTTTCCATCCTTGCATCTGCATGCTAGAATTTTTCTAGCCAAATTCCCTTTTTAAATAAAAATTCTAAAAATAAAATTTTGAGTGGAAAATCCTTAAAAATTCATTTGAGCAAGTTTCCGGGCAAGTTTGGACCGGGACACCTAGGCAGGCCCCTATATGACCATTAGAGAGCCGTTGCCAAAAGCTAGAGGCGGGCGGACCTGAGGTGGGTTCGGTCGACCCCACAGGTCGGCCGACCCAGCCTAACGGCTAAATCGGGCCCCCTTCCTCCAAAGGCTCCTAGCCGTTGCACACGGCCCATGTCTCGGTGCCCGACTTCATTGCCTATAAATACCAGGGGGTTTGAGGGGTGTCTTCACCCATTGCAACACTCTCTCCCTCTCTTGTTCTTGCTCTCTGGTTTTTGTGGATTTCTCGCTCGAGATTGAGGTGCCAAGTATTCTCTCCAAGTGCTGCTGAAATAGTGATAATTGGTGGAGCAAATTCAGTAAGGAATTCATTCGGTTTCACTAACCCATCACCGAGTTGCTCGTGTTGTCTAATCGTTGTGCAAGATGAGTTGGGCCTCCGGCGCACTTTGGAAGTTGACTCGCTCACGCCGTTCACATGACGGGGGAGCTCATCTCGTCATTCCGAAGCTGCACCAAGCCCAATGTCAACCGACCATGAAGAGGAGGGAGAGGAAGAGCTACCCACGCCACAAGTCAAGGAAGTGTACGCCATCGACGCCGCCTTCATCGACTTGAGGAGTGATCGCGAGAGACAAGCCTACGCTCTCATCAAGGACCGAGTCTTTGCCAACACCAAGGAGTTCGACCTCGACCTTCTCGAGCAAACAGGTATGGACTCCGAGTTCGATTCCATTTGGCAAGCTCTAGGATGGGAAGATTTTGTCCCAGTTCAGGAGGTTGGTTCTAGACCTACCACCATCCAGTTCCTCTGCACTCTTCAAGAGGATGCGTCCGGTATTTCATCCCGATTTCATGGAGTTCCGTATTGAGTTTCATGGAAAGATCTTAGTCGCACCCTCGGTTTTCATCGTCGCTGCGCTATTTCTCTTGAGCAAGGTTGCGCTAGTTTTAATCGTGAGAGTTTTTGGGAAGAGATCTCTGGTCGGCCTGTTCGTAGCAAGTTAATACCTAGGTGCAATGATATCTTGCATCCGACACTCCGACTGTGGGACAAGTGGCTCGCCGTCACTCTCTTTCCAAGGGATAATGTTCGACCCGTGCGCACTGACGAGATGATGATCTTATATGCCGCGGTCAGACGGATCAAGATCTCCCCTGTGCAAGCTATGATTCGGCAGTGGTTAACAAATTTTAAGATGACGGGTTCTATTGAGTGTATGTCTCTGATTTCTCGCGTCATCACGAATATTGGGATTATGCAAGGCCCCAACGTGCCCTCCATTGCTAATCCCCAGACTCAGATTGACGAGGCCTATTTGACATAGGGGCATATTCTTAAGAAGGGTCTGGATGATTCTTTAGTTTTCTTTTACCCGGGCCATACAAACCAGATCCGGTTACCTAACCCGGATTTCAGGTTGTACGGCCAGGGGCCACTGACCGTTCCTCCCGAGGAACCTCGTCGTTCTAGTGTCTCTGGTGATAGGGTAACTAGGAGTGCATCGAGGAGAGCAGCCGAAGCACAACAGCCGCCACCACAGCCATCCGCGCAGCTGTCGCCTCAGCCACAGCCACAGCCTACCACACCATCGTCCGGTACATGGACCTCTACCAAGTACATGCCTGGGGTTACTCCCGGATATGCTCCTGGTTGTGGCCAGCCCATGTACCAGTAGGGTGCGAGTAGCTCAGCTTGGGCTAGCACGGGCAGTGGCGAGTGGGCCGTCCCTGCTGGTACTACCTACAGAGATGCGACATCTTCGTCGTCTAGATTGCGCTCGTCATCTCGTGGGCCCACCCTCACTCAGCAGATGAGCGAGCTCAACATCCGAGTCGGCGACATGGAGGAGACCGTGCACCAGCACGTCGAGTCCACCCGGGACTAGCAGCGGATGTCTGGCGAGAGACTTCACGCCATCGAGCTGGCACAGCAGCAGTAGCTGGAGGAGCAGAGGGCCTACTTCCACTGGATGGGATTTCCCCTCCACAGTAGTGAGCCTGAAGCTAGCTTGGGGGTGGACCCCCACTCTGAGGTAACTTGTATCTTTATTTTCAGAATATCATATGCTAAAAACACATAAAAATCCGCAAAATTAAAAAGACCAAAAATATTTATTTGCTTTCTTAAATTAGTTTGCTTTCTTATGCGCGGTAAGAATGCTTTTGTTCTTTATGGTTGAAATGATGAATAGTTGCTCTGTTTATTCCTTTTGTATGCCTTGCTGCAGCTTAGTACCCTATCTTAGTTTTGAGTTTGTTGGCTTGTATGATCAAACCTTAGCTTGAAACTTGTGGGTAGCAAAAAGCATGACCTTTGCCTAGGTTGTTGTGAGGTATGATATGGTATAATAGGGTTGCTATGAGCTCGTGCTAAGTGATGTTTGATACCCGGAGTTTTCTTTTGAAAAAAAATGATAAAATGATAAGTTCCTCAATGATGAGAAATTCCTATCCAAAGCCATATGTAGATCCTAGCTGTTGTTAGCCTCCACATAAGCTACTTTTATTCTTCATTGAGTCTTGTCGAATTGTTGTGACCCTCAGTGAGAAACTTGTCATGCTCCCATGATCAAGATCACGTACACAGCCACTATATGCTAAACTTCTGCACCGGAAGTTAGCACCCATCATTTCATCCATCCCCCATCCATTCCACAAATAAAGCTCCGCGCATTGTTCCATGATTACTCTCTCCCCAAAAATATTCAGCAAAGACTATGGGCTATAAAAAAAGGGCACATGCTCAAGAGCATGAAAAGAAAAAAAAAAGAGAAAGAAGAAAAAATAAAGAGACATAGCCCAAGTCTAAAAAATTTCAAAGGAGAAGAGAGAATCATATACAAAAAGGAGTTCTTCATCCATCCACCATATACACACACATGCACATCTTGATCAGGTTGTATGACTTGTTGCCCCTAAGGATTCGGTTTTCGACTCGATAACATATGAGAAGCAGGTATGCCACATGTTTTCCCTACCTACAGCTCGACATATCAGCTTATTAGGAGTAGGTGGAGAAAGAAGGCAAATCAATGCCTTGGTGAGGAATCATACACACTGAGCGATCCGAGAGTATCATTCGAGGAACTTTGATTTCATCATGAAAATTTGCAAAACCTCTGGATTGACGACCGATCAAGGCACTTGTGATTAGTAATTTCTATACAACCGTTCTATCTCTCAACCGCCCAAGGTAGGTGAAGCTACAAGCCCCATATCAATCAAGCATAAGGTAAGATTAATGCAAACTTATTCAATCCTTAATAGAGTACCTAGTCGTATGCTTGTCATAAACTAGGAATACAACATCGTAGCAACTCCTGATCAACCAACCTAAGTCCTAAGTGTCTTGCTCGGGACGAGCAAGAGGCTAGCTTGGGGGAGTTGTTGAGGCTGTTAAGTGCTTACTTTAGCCGTCAATTTACTCATGAATAAAGGAGCAAGAGGCACTTCTTACACGCATTTTAGTTAAGAATAATGTAGTTCCAATTGTTCTTGGAGATTATGTGATTGCAGGAAAATAAGCATAAAAGAAGTGGCAAACTCACCTTCTATGGTTCATGCCACGTCACCTCAAGGAGTGGCTGCCACCTCAGGTGCCATGCATGCAAGCTAAGCCACCTCAGGTGCTATGCATGCACGCCATATCACCGATCTAAGAGAGGCAAGCCCCGACGAATCAGAGCGTGACATGTGGACTTCACATGGATCCATGGGCCCACCAGAGCGCCTAAAAAGCCTCAAGAGCACGTGTACACCGGGGACTGACTTAGGGGCCCACAGGACAGCCACCTTGAGGAAGCACACCCCGAGTGGGGCCCACCTAGGGTCGGCCGAGCCTAGGATCGGCCGAACCGACCTTGGGTCGGCTGATCCAGGGCCTCCACGTGGTGCTTGTCCATTGGTCCTAGATGCCATCCCCAGGGTGTTTCACTCCTTCTTGCGCCGGTGCTCTGGCCTATAAATAGAAGGGGAGGGGGTTCATTTCTTACCAACACACCTTACTCCTCCTCTCTCACTTTTGGTTTGTAAGGCTAGGAGGTAGTCTAGAGTAGTTCTACTTCAGGTTCCAAGTCTACTTTGGGATCTAGGTATGAGTCCTCTTGTATCTTTATTTTATTGTATGACTTTGATCTACTTCAGTTATTCAGCTATTTCATATAAAGTCGTGCTTGTATACATGGTTGATTTGTTCATGTGTTCTTCGCTTGTTCATCAATTAGAGGCTCATGTTCTTGATGAACAAGGCCTTTCAATCCAGTTGACGAGTGACTTATACATGTTTTTGGTGTTTGTTCATAAGTTATAGGCTCGTGTTCTTCACGAACACGACCCTTTGATCTTGTTGAATAGACATAGGAAAGCACAAATCCGGTTGTGTACCTAGCCTAGTTTGATCTAGTTAGATCCCATGTGTATGTTGCATGAAGTTCGTGCTTAAGCTACGGTACTCGGTGTAATTGGCCGGTTTATCTGGCGGCTCTGACCTGGGTCACAATAGCCCGGGCCGGTCAGGGTCCTGCTAACAACGTAAGCGTGGTGCTTGGGTTGCGTAGCTATGTTGCTTATGAGTGTATCCCACGGTTTGTCTTGGGGTAGGCCGCGGTGGTGACAGCCGGTGGACCCTTCCGAAATCCCCCACGTTCGGATACGCTGTAGGAGTCTAAAGTCTAACAACCGGAGTCGTGCGTAAGCGACGCGAGAGGTTAGCTCCCCGTTTGTACCTGGGTTCTTGAGCCAGCGATCATGCCATGCTAGTGTGTATCTAACTCGTCTGACTAACTTTGTATGCTTAGTACCTTAGAACCTAGAGCTAACTCATATGTTGCCTCCTAAGCCTAGGACCTTTAGAGAGAGTGTGTTTGTGTGTTCACGCTACCCATCTATCTATCATATCTTACCCCTGTACTTGAGTGTCTGGTTTGTTCCCCTCTATGATTTATACTCCTTGCAATAGTGTTGAACTTGTTAATCCGCCCAGCCTTCCTTGGATTCGATACCCTTTGGAATACTCCTTTGGGGAAATGCTACAACGGTACTTCCGTGCGCTTGTAGACCCTTGTAATCATTAGGATTACCATTTGGTCATTTCTGGCATCGTTGCTAGAAACTCATAACTTAGCATCGACATTAAGAAATGCCAACAAGGACCACAAAATCCGCACAGACATAGGACCCTTTGACATTCACCAAGAGATTTTCCACTATGCCCTCTGGATATTAAATCGATGAGTCAGCAAGTTGGACTGTCATCATTGTCGGAGAGGGAGCAGGATATCCTAACTCCTCAAACATGGCCTTGGACATGAGGTTGACACTCGCACCAAGGTCACAAAGAGCATTCTTGATCTTTTGATAGTAGATCATGCATGTGATAGCCGGATACCCATTGTCTTTCTTGTGCAAGACTACTGATTCCTCCCATGGGTCTTGGATACAACGCTCCTAGATGGCTTACCCCATCTGGTGGATACAATGCTAACATTCTCTCGGGTAGGCTCGGGTTGCCCCAGGATTCCACCCGACTCGGAAGAAGGTAAAGAAGCAGCAAACTAAGCAATTTGAGTTTCTATCATTTTATTAAAGCTTAGCTGATTCTTCATAGCTGTAGTGAAGGATTCTATAGTGGAATTCAAAATTTCAAGAACTTTACCATTGGCGGCTCGTTTCTTGTTTAAATTTTCATTAATTTTAGCTTGGCCAAAGACAAGATCTCTAATGGAAGGCTGATTATTGAAATTGTTAGAATAATTACCTCCATTTTGATTGTTGAACAGGTAGTTGGGCCTCGAGTTCCACCCTTGATTGTTGTAGTTGTTGTTGCAGAACCCGTTGTTGCTGCCATTGTTGATGAAGCTGGCTTCTTCCCTTGTCTCGGGACAATCATTTCCCGAATGACCCACATTACCGCAAACTTCGCATGTCATGCGAGCGTCCATAATCTTGGCGGTCTCCATGTTGCTCGGTGCCTCCAATTTCTTCATGAGGAGGTCCATCTTAGCGGCGAGCATGTCGATTCCATCGACTTGGTGTACACCGCGGGTACGGGGTTGGAGATGATCTCCATCCCAACCTTGATTTGCCACCATCTTCTCGATCAATTCCTTGGCGGCGAGTACTTGTAGTGAGAAGAAGGCTCCTCCAGCGGCTGCATCTAGGTGCTCACGGGCGGTACGCTTGAGCCCGTGGTAGAAGGTTTGAATTAAGAACCACCCCTGCATGCCATGGTGCGGGCATGCGGTGATGTACTCCTGGAGATGTTCCCATGCTTCTGGGATACTCTCATCATTCTGCTGCTGGAAGCCTGAAATTCTAGCGCGGAGGGCATTGATTTTGCCCACCGGGAAGAACTTCACGAGAAATGCCTTAGAGCACTTATCCCATGTGTTGTTGGCATCTCGCTCTGCATAAAACCATTGCTTCGCCTTCCCGAGCAATGAGAACGGGAATAGGCAAAGACGAATTGCATCGTCCGTCACTCCACGGATAGTGAAAGTCCTCCACACCTCTAGGAAATGCTGGAGATGCACATTGGCATCTTCATTAGGCTTACCGCAGAACGGACTGGCTTGCACCATGTTGATCAACGCCGGCTTGAGTTCAAAGTTTCCTTCTCCCACCGTCACGTTTGGTCCGGTAGGGACATTGGTGTTGGAGGGAGTAGAAAACTCGCGAGTCGTCCTCTCGGCCATCGGTGCTGACGAGGTGCTGTCTACGGGATCGACGGTGTTCATCTCTTGACTCAAGAGAAACTTCTGAGGAATGAGGATACGAGGTTGCACTCTCCTCACAAGTGACTCCAGATTGTCGTGAAAGTTGGACGGTAGGTTGAAACCGGTCATGCACTACTCTGCGTACACGAGAGTAGAGCAAGGGTAAACCCGCTTAAATAGCGGTTCACCGAACCTAGATAAATCTACCACTAAGTTTAAACGATATCTTGTGCCTATTGCTTCCCCGGCAACGGTGCCAGAAATGCTTGTTGACGTTTCTTAGCCTCACTACTAGGTTTGCACTCACGGTGACGGCGCGAGAAATGCTTGTTGGCACTTGCTAGTGTCACTACCGGGTTTATACCCCTAGTAATGGAGCTAGGAACATCTTTGGTAAAACACACGTCACAGAAAGGTCCGCAAGTGCACGGATTACCGTTGTAGCACTTCACTCGGTGGTATTCGGGTTATCGTATTTATATTTTCCCAAGGGAAGCATTACGGCAAATATGATCGGATAAATGGTGGAGAGTAACAAGACTCGGTAAAGAGCTATAGCGGGGGTAACGAATAAAGATATTCGGGGATAACTTGACACACACAATGAGATCCTGATAAAGGGTTAGAGAGGACCTAGTGAGCTGGGAGGGCAACGAGACGAGAAAGGATCCTAACACAATCTATCTATTCTTGTCAACTCTAGGTAAAGAACTAAGGCAAAGGATAACCAAAGGATGCTTAACTCGACAAGCTCTTCTAGTGCTGCAGGGGCATGCAAAGCCGTGCTCTCAGACTGGGATGAGAAGGGAGAACGATGACGCGCTGAATCCTACTGGCCCGAACTAACGTGGTGGACTACTGAGCCCGTCCGGAGCTATCACCTCCCTAGGTTACCACAACTATTCCGTTGAACGGGACACCAATTTAAGACTAAGGCAAGCTCTGAGTACCGTGCTCACAACGAACCACAGAACCTTTCCCCGGATATCACGAAGGAAGGTCTCTCTCCTCTACTAAGCACAAACGTACTCGGTAGAAGATCAAGCGAAGAATGACCACAACACTATAGGGTTCAAGAGAGCTATGCTAACCAAGATTAAACTAACTTTAGTCTAAACCAAGAATAAAGCTTCTAGAGCAAAGTAAAAGCTGAATGTAATTGACTCGAAAGGTAAGATAGAAAGAAAACTTGAATTGTACATGAGTCTAAACAAATAAAGGATACAAGAGTAGTACCGGAACCCTAAAGAAGACTCCTCCAAAACTCCGAGACTAGCTCGACTCGACTCTAACTCCCAAACTACACTAATCCTACTCTAAGTGAACAAAAGTGAGAAATGGAGATGCTCCTGTGTTGTGTGTCCATTCCAGCGAGTGTGAGGTCCCTTTTATAGGCAAGGGAGGTCGGTAGAGCATTGGGGAGGAAAACCCTAGGTGCGGCCGGCTCTCCAGGCATGGCCGGCCTTAGGATGTGCCGCCTTTCACCTTGGACGCTCCTGATCACTGCTCCTGAGGCGGTTGTAGGTCCGCTCCTTGGGTCGGTTTCGCCCAGCACGCAAAGTGATAGGTGCGGCCGGCCCTATAGGTGCGGACGGCCCTCCTCCGTGCCGTGCGATGCACCGACCGTGTTAGGTGACGCCTAGGATTGCCTCTGGATGACGGTTGTGGCGATTGAGCAATCGGATAAGTGGACCCATTGATCCAAGTGATCCTAGGATTCACCCTTTGATCAAACCGACATTCCTCCAGTGAATCACACTCGTCCAAGTTGTGCTCGAGGGAGTAGGGGTGCTCTGGACCAGGGTCATGCCACCGGGCAGGGCCGGCCGGACCTCGCAGGGCCGGCCGCACCTGCAGGTTCGGCCGTGCCTGGCACATGCGGCGTGTTGGTCCCAAATTCTCCCAAACTGTGTACCTGCCTACGAAATTCACAACACAACTCGTGCAACTATATTAGTACTAAAAATGTGGATGAAACTTGTCATATACTCCTCTCGAACCCAAGGTTTTGACGGTCAAATTTTTGTTGTAAGGACCGTCAACACATAACATCGTTGTTTCGCCTCCCTGGCTTTGGGATACAAGGCTGAGGCATCGCGCTTTGGAGGAGTATCTAATCTAGGAGACACATTTTGCTGCACTCCGTGTAGCGACGAGATTGCCATGAGCCCGTGATGGTAGTAGTATGTCGTGATGGTAGTAGTATGAGCCGTGATGGTAGATTGCTAGTAGTATGTCGTTTAGAGTATGTCGTTGTACTTCCACCTATAGTGGATCGATCCATCCTCATGTGTAATCAATGCGTATGCATGCATTTGTGTCATTTGTATTTGGATTGTGTCGTTTCTAATAAAAATGGTAATGTGTGTGTACTCCCTCGGTATAAATTCGGTGTATACGGTCCCTTGATTTCTTAAATACCGGATGAACACAAGGCGAATATCCGGTTTGTAGTTTTCAGTCGGACCGGATTAAAATGTCACTACTACACAATGAAAAAACCAACATCTTACAAGGAAAAAAATAGTAGTAGTAGTAGTATTCAATCAGTCTACGAGGAGACTTTTGCTCCCGTAGCCCGTTTGGAGGCAATTAGGATCCTTCTAGCCTTTTCTGTGGCTAAAGGGTTCAAATTGTACCAAATGGACGTGAAGAGTGCTTTCCTGAACGGTGTTTTGGAGGAAGAAGTGTTCGTCAGGCAACCTTCGGGGTATGAGAGTGAGAAGTACCCCCACAGGGTGTACAAGTTGAGGAATGCGCTGTATGGGCTGAAGCAGGCGCTTAGAGCTTGGTATGGTAGGTTGAGAGGGTTCCTGTTTGAGAGAGGTTTTAAGATGGGGAAGGTTGATCAGACCTTGTTTCTCCTCAGGCAGGGCAAAGAGATCCTAATTGTGCAGGTGTACGTGGATGATATTGTCTTTGTTGGCTCATCTAACTCTTTGGTTGCAAGGTTTGCAGAAGACATGAGCATGATGGGCGAGTTGCAGTTCTTCCTCGGGCTCCAGATCAAGCAGTCGAGGGAAGGAACGTTTGTACACCAAGCCAAGTACACCAAGGACATTGTGAGGAAGTTCAAGATGGAGGACTTCAAGGGCATGGCGACGCTGATGAGTACGACTATAGCTCTTGATGCGGACGAGGACGGTGAACACGTGGACCAGAAGGAGTACCGGAGCATGATCGGCTCCCTCCTGTACCTGATGGTGACGAGGCCGGACATCCAATTTTCAGTATGTCTGTGGGCTTGTTTTCAAGCGTCTCCAAGGACTTCGCATTGGCAAGCAGTAAAGCGCATCTTTAGGTATTTGTGATACACTCCCGACTTCGGCCTTTGGTACTTCGCGTCTTCTTCTTTGGAGCTTCACGGTTTTTCAGACGCGGATTTTGCCGGGTGTCAGTTGGATAGGAAGTCCACTTCTTGGACTTGCCAGTTCTTGGGTTCTTCTTTGGTGTCTTGGTCTTCCCGCAAACAATCGAGTGTTGCTCAATCTACAACTGAAGCCAAATACGTTGCCGCAGCTAGTTGTTGCTCTCAGCTCCTTTGGATCACATACACCATGAGTGACTTTGGTGAGGAGTATACCCAGGTTCCACTTCTCTGTGATAGCACGAGTGCGATAAGTGTTGCTAAGAACCCAGTGCTTCATTCCAAAACCATGCATATAGAAGTGAGATACGTTTTTCTGAGGGATAATGTTGAGAAAGGGAAAATCGCTTTGATCCATGTGCCCAGACAAAACCAACTAGCGGATATTTTCACCAAGCCCCTAGATTAAGCAACTTTCACTCATTTGCGGGGAGAACTTGGTGTGTGTTTGGTCTCTTAAGTTGGGTGTGGGAGCTCCTTTGTAGCATATGTATAGTTTCCTTTGTGCATTTCTTGCATTTTGCATTGCATATGTAACATGATGTATAGGCATCTTTGTATCTTAGGTTGCATGCATTTTGTATCATATGCATTTTGTAGGGAAAACTTCTCCTATATACATAAGTTCACCATGATGTGCTATATATGATCCTATGAGCTAGTTTGGTATGATATGGCTTAGTGTGGCTTAACTCTTGATGATCTTGATTTATATCCATGGTTGATAGCTATGTTTTTGAAAAATGTCATATGTATGCTCTCTTGTGAGTAAATACCTTTATATGATCATGACATGTTTTAGTGGGTTTTCTATGCTTAATTTGTGCTTGGATAGCTTATTTTGAGCATATGGGGCCAAAGCCTCATCTGCCATCATGAATGTTTGGCCCCCATGATTTATCTTGTGGAGGGGCATAAGTTCCTTTTTGTCGCAAAGACATTTCATGTACCAAATATCAATCTGAAAATGAAATGAAAATTGCTTGGAAAATGTGCTCCCATGTCATATGTGCTTAATTTACTTGCTTTTGGGTGCTAAACCGTTGCATGTTGCTTACCAATGAGAAGTCTCATATCTAGAAGTAAGCACATGGCTCGGTGGCTTTGACATGACATGAGGTGCTTGTGGGTGTTTATGATGGTCTTATGCTTAGAATGGTTGTCCTAGCATGAAGTTTGTGTGGCTTTGCCATTTTGACATGTTTTGCTCATGTTTAGGACTTTGCTCATGAGAGGGTAAATTTTCGCAAAAATGCTCAATTCTATCTTAGCTTTGCCCAATGGTTGTGAAACTTGGTGATCTTGTAGTTTATGTCCATACGAAGCTATAGAGTATCTAACTTGCTCATTTGGATATGTGTAGCATCCCATGTTGAATTTTGTCTATTTGAGAAGCTCTAGGTTGACTTTTTCCTAATTTTGGCTTGATTCATGCATTGTCAACAAGGGGGAGAAGTTTGAGCATGTTTTGGCCTACTGAATGCATTTAGAAGGTTGCCAAGTGGTTTCGAGCTATTTTTGCGCTTGTGCAGTTCCCAGATTTCCCAGGTGGTCATCGGCCTGACCGGTGGAGCTCACCGGTCTGACCAGTGTGAGTGTCAGGTTCTGGGCCGATCTAGTGCACCGGTCTGATCGGTGAGGTGGACCGGTCTGACCGGTCAGAGCAAGGCTGGCACAACTGCTCTGTTTTGTGAAGTGGTTTGCATACATTCGTCCAGGGGGAGTTGCATTGGTTCAGGGGGAGGTTGCATGTGTGCAGGGGGAGCTCTTTGTGGTTTTCGAGCTTTGCTTTGGTGGTCTTTGCTCTTTGCATGAGCTTGTTTTTGACTCGGTTGTGTCGAGCCGTTCCCTTGCCTAAGGGGACTGAGTCTTTCCTCTTTCATGTGATCTTGCTCTTTTGCCTTTGTTTGGCTTTCGATCGCTTGTTTGAGGTTCTTTTTAGTCGTTTCTTTTCTTTTCCTTTTCTCTTTGGTTACCAAATGTGTGTGTTGTCAATGCACTCATCAAGGGGGAGATTGAGAGCCTGTGTGGTTCGAGGACCGGTGGATGGTCGCTTCCTGGTGTGATGAGTGATTGACAATGTTGTGTGGACTGATTCTTGGCTAAGTATTGCAGGTGCAGGTTGCGGCTTGACTGGTGTTGGTGCAGGTGAAGAGCAAGCGTGAAAGGTCATTGCCGCGTAGGCCTCCAGGTGTGGAGAAGACAAGTAGGCTTGGCTCGAGGGACCCGGTGGCTAGCGGGGTCAAGTGCGGGCCACATGGTGGCAAGAACGGCAAGATGAAGGCATGGATGGTTTCTTGGTTGAGCCTCAAAACCAAGGTCGAGCCGGGACTACGTGGGAGCCGAGTCATGAGTGGTGATTGGCGGAGGCTACACCGAGTTCGCGGGGTTTCCAATGGTTCACCTAAAAACTGCTGGGTTCCTTGGTTGATCCACAAAGCCAAGACCAAAGACCGGAGGCAGCAGCACTGGACCGGTCTGACCCGTGGGTACACCGGTCTGACCGGTGTGCGACGACTCGTTCCGGAGACTTCAAAGCGGAGGACATGCGTCGGGATCGCAAGGCTTGCGTCGAGGCTAAGCAAGTTTGCGATCGCCGGGCATCCGTTCGATGGTTCTACGAGGAAGTTTCCAAGAAGGCCCTTCGGGGGTGTGTATCTTAGTTTAATGTAATAGGGGTAGTTTCATCTTTCGGCTAGCCTCCATATAACCCAAGTGGTGAGAGGATGGCAGCCATCTCTTGGAACCCTAGCTCATTTGCTTTTTGCTATTTTCCCTTCCTAATTTCCTTAGGATTTTTAGGGCTAGCTTGAGAGCTTCATGGTGAGATCTTGAGAGAGGGAAGGATGACCGGGTGGCAAGCTAGACCTTGTATGAACTTTCATGGTATGTATAGATGATTCGTCATGGTTCCTCAAGGCTTGATTGTATCTCTCCCGTTTTCCCTTTTTGGTGATTTTCGGAGCCTTTTCTTGATGATTTTCTTGTGGCGGTTTCGAGACCTTTCTCTTTGGGATTTGGTGGGGGATGTATGCAAGAACCCTTCGTGGTTCTTTTCCCTTTGATTCCCCTCCCAAATCCGTGAGTAAAGGGGCTCAATTTTGTGGTTTTCTCCGGTTTAGGGTTAGAGGCGTTCTTGGTGGAGATCCTTCGATTCCTCTTGATTTAGCAAGTTTTGGTGGACCAAATCGGGGCTATGGAATGCCCATGAGGTACTCCTACTATCCCCAAAGTCTTGTGCGAATCCGTGGAGCGAATCGGGAGATCGGGATTTGGATTTGGAGGAGTTGACCCGCGGGTTGTTGTTCATCCCGAGAGCCCAGGGCTTGACCGGTCTGATCAGTGCCAACCCCCTGTTGGCTTTTGCTCAGGTGAACATCTTGGTGAGTTCCCTAGTCTCTGGGTTTGCTGCTGTTTCGAGTTTGGAGTGTTTTGGAGCTCGGGAGGTTGGTTTCTTGGATTTGGGATTTCCAGGCTCAGACCGGTCTGACCGGTGCAGGGGCTGTTCTGTGGAAATTGTCAAGTCCTGCTCGGGTGACCCAGCTCAGGGTCCAGGGTGACCCGGTGTGTCCTGGAGGGTGTCGGTTGTTCCGACGGCTTAGTCCGGGTGATCCGGTCTGACCGCTGTGTTCTGTGGCTACTCGAGTTGTTTGTTCCGCTGCGTTCTCGATTAGGTTTCGGTGGTTGTTGGTTCCTAGGTCTAGTAGCACTCCAGTGGCTACGTGGTCATGGCCAATTCGGGTAGTTAAGTCAGAGACGTGTTTTGGTTAGCCGTGTTCTTCTTGTTGGAGTAGCCATCTCCTTCGAGAAGAATTTTTATCGGCTCCCATTCACTCCCCCCTCTCTGGTCTCCAGTTCGGTCCTTCAAGCAGCGACATTCGCATCCGTCGCTGATATGCGGCTTTTTGAGGTCTCCTTTCCTGCATTGGCTGGGAAAAGGACTAGAGTGATTGGATGCGGCAGATCTGGAAGCCTAGTAGCCTATAGAACAGGCAAAATAGGAAGCAGTCCGGATGGATGATTTTCCTTCCAACCCTAGAGCTATATATATGAAGTCTCTGCGGGTGTGGCAAATGACCAAGCTATCCCTAGAACTTAAAATGAGATACAAACCCCTCAGGGGCAAGATGGTCAAGTAGCGAACATTCTCCATAGTGAAGGACCAAACTGGCGACTAGAGAGGGGGGGAGTGAATGAGAGCCGATAAAAATTCTTCTCGAGGGAGATGTCTTCTCCAACAAGATGAACTCGGCCGATCCAACACTTCTCCGACTCGAACTACCCATGTTTGCCAAAGTCACGTAGCCACTCAAGTGCTACTGACCCTAGGAGTAAACCACTCAACCAACCGAAACAAACACTCCCAACACACAGCGGAAATCTGCATAGCCTGCTGTCTGTGCCACACCGGTTGGACCGATGGCCTACGCCGGTCAGACCGGTGGACAGGGCCGGTCAGGCCGGTGGCAATATGAAGGACTGATTAGGCGAACCAGAGAGGGGGGGAGTGAATGTGAGCCGATAAAAATTCTTCTCGAAGGAGATAGAGACTCCAACAAGATGAACACGGCTTCCAGCACACGTCTCCGACTCAACTTCCCAAGTTGGTCAAGACCACGTAGCCACTGGAGTGCTACTAGTCGTAGGAACCAACAACTCAACCAAACGACCCAAACGCACAGCAAAAAACTTGCACGGCTTGCTGCCTGTGCTACACCGGTCAGACCGATGGCCTTCTCCGGTCAGACCGGTGACACCGGTCAGACCGGTGGACAGAGCCGGTCAGGCCGGTGGCTACAGCAGCCGCACAACAAACGTTCCAGGAAGCCTCAGTGACTCCTCTAGGCCCTGGAACAGAAACCACCTTCGAAACAAAACCTGCAAGGAAGAACCCCTCACAAAACCTAGCAAAACAACTCCAAACGCGCCAAGAACTGACCAGCAGGACCACGGGACAAAACCACACGGACAAGGCTGTTCCCCGAGTCAAATCCCACCAAGGGCTAGCACCGGTCAGACTTGTCAAGAGCACCGGTCAGACAGGTCGCGCCTGGGCAGCTCGGGATGAACAGCGCCCGCGAGTCAACTCCTCCAAATCCAACTCCCGATCTCCCGATTCGCTCCACGGATTCGCACAAGACTTTGGGGATAGTAGGAACACCTCAAGGGCACTCCATAGCCAAGATTTGGTCCACCAAAACTTGTTGAATCAAGAGGAATCGAAAGATTTCCGCCAAGAACACCACGAACCCTAGAACCACGAAAGCCCCAAAATTGAGCCCCTTTACTCATGGATTTGGTAGGGGAATCAAAGAGAAAAGAACCACGAGAGGTTCATGCATACATCCCCCACCAAATCCCAAAGAGAAAGGTCTCAAAACCGCCACAAGAAATTCGCCAAGAAAAGCCTCCGAAAATCACTAAAAAGGAGAAACGGGAAAGACACAACCAAGCCTTGAGGAACCACGCCGAGTCATCTATACATACCAAAGAGGTTCATACAAGGTCTAGCTTGCCGCCCGATCATCCTTCCCTCTTACAAGATCTCACCATGAAGCTCTCAAGCTAGTCCTATGAAAATCCTAAGGAAAATAGGAAGAGAAAATAGGAAAACCAAATGAGCTAGGGTTCCAAGAGATGGCTGCCATCCTCTCACCACTTGGGTTATATGGAGGCAACTGAAAGACGAAAATACCCTTACTAGCTAACTAGGGATACATGCCCCTCAAGGGCGAATTCGGAAATCTTTGTCTTCGCTCCATCGGACGGATGCCCAGCGACCGCAAACTTGCTTAGCCTCGACGCAAGCCTCGCGATCCCGACGCGTGTCCTCCGCTTCGAAGATTCCGGACTGCGTCGTCGCACACCGGTCAGACCGGTGCTCCTCACCGGTCAGACCGGTCAGACCCACCGGTCAGACCGGTCTGGAGCTACTGCACCTCCATCTTCGGTTCGTCGGTCTTGGCTTTGTGGATCAACCAAGGAACCTAGTGGTTTTCTGGTGAACCACCGAAAACCCCGCGAACTCGGTGTAGCCTCCGCCAATCACCACTCATGACTGGGCTCCCACGTAGTCCCGGCTCGACCTTGGTTTTGAGGCTCAACCAAGAAACCGTCCATGACTTCATCTTGCCGTTCTTGTCACCATGCGGCCCGCACTTGACCCCGCTGGCCACCGGGTCCCTCGAACCAAGCCTACTTGTCTTCTCCACACCTGGAGGCCTCACCGGCAACGACCTTTCGCGCTTGTTCTTCACCTGCACCAACACCAGTCAAGCCGCAACCTGCACCTGCAATACTTAGCCAAGAATCAGTCCACACCATGTTGTCAATCACTCATCACACCAGGAAGCGACCATCCACCGGTCCTCGAACCACACATGGCTCTCACAATAGCAGACCACAAAAATGTTCCAGGAAGCCTCAGTGACTCCTCAAGGCCATGGAAAAAATTCACCTCCGAAACTCAAACTGAAGGGAACAAAAGACCTTCACAAAACCTATCAAATCAACCTGAAACCTGCCAAGAACTGACCAAGAGCGCCACAGCCCAAAGCTACACACTTCCAGCGATTCACCTGAGGCAAATCCCACAAGGACCTGACACTGGTCAGACCGGTCACACACACCGGTCAGACCGGTCAGGCCTGGGCAGCTCGGGATGAACAGCGAGCCGCGAGTCAACCCTTGCAAACAACCTCCCGATCTCCCAATTCACTCCAAGGATTCGCACAAGACTTTGGGGATACTAGGAGTACCTCATGGGCATCCCATAGCTATGATTTAGTCCACCAAAAATTGCTAAATCAAGAGGAATCGAAGGGTTTCTACCAAGAACACCTCTTTCACGAAACCTAAGAAAACCCTCAAATCGAGCACCTTTTCCCACGGATTTGAGAGGGGTATCACAAGGAAAAGAACCACGATGGGTTCATGCATACATCCCCAACCAAAACCGCAAAGGAGAGGCCTCAAATCCACTACAAGAAAATCGCCAAGAAAAGGCTCCGAAAATCACCAAAAAGGGAAAATGAGAGAGACAACAAAAGGCCTTGAGGGATCACGCCGAATCTTCTATACATAGCATGAAAGATTCAAACAAGGTCTAACTTCCCTCCCAATCATCCATCCCTCTCTAAAGATCTCACCATGAAGATCTCAAGCTAGTCCTAGAAAATCCTAAGGAAAATAGGAAGGGAAAATAGCAAAAGCAAATGAGCTAGGGTTCCAAGAGATGGCCGCCATCCTCTCACCACTTGGGTTATATGGAGGCAACCGAAAGACGAAACTACCCCTAATACATAATACTAAGATACACACCCTCGAGGGGCACTTTGAGAATCTTCGTCATAGCACCATCAGATGGATGCCCGGTGACCTGCTTAGCCTCGACGTAAGCCTTGCGATCCCGACGCGTGTCATCCGCTTCGAAGTCTCCGGAAGCCATCGTCGCACACCGGTCAAACCAGTGCTCCCCACCGATCATACCGGTACCCACCGGTCAGACCAGCTTGATGCTACTGTGCTTCGGTCTTCGTTCTTGCCTTTGTGGATCAACCAAGGAACCCAGTGGTTTTGTGGTGAACCACTGGGAACCCCGTGGACTCGGTGTGGCCTCCCGCCTATCTCCAATCATGACTTGGCCCCCACATCGTCCTGGCTCGACCTTGGTTTTGAGGCTCAACCAAGAAGCCATCCACGACTTCGTCTTGCTGTTCTTGCCACCATGCGACTCGCACTTGATCCCGCTGGCCACCGGGTCCCTTGAACCAAGCCTACCTGTCTGCTCCACACATGGAGGCCTCAACGACATCGACCTTTCGCGCTTGTTCTTCACCTGCACCAGCACCAATCACGCTGCAACCTACACTTGCAATACTTAGCCAAGAGTCAGTCTACACAACGTTGTCAATCACTCATCACACCAGGAAGCGACCATCCACTGGTCTTTGAACCACACAGGCTCTCAATCTCCCCCTTGATGAGTGCATTGACAACACACACTTTTGGTAACCAATGAGAAAAGGAAAAAGAAAGGAAACAATCAAAGAAACTCAAACAAGCGATCGAAAGCCAACCAAAGGTAAAGAACAAAATCACTTGAAAGTGGAAAGTCTCGGTCCCCTTAGGCAAGGGCAACGGCTCGACACAACCGAGACAAAAACAAGCTCAAGCAAAAAGCACAAATCACCAAAGCGAAGCTTGAAAAGTCACAAGAGCTCCCCCTGCACACATGCAAGCTCCCCCTGAACCAAAGCAACTCCCCCTGGACAAATGCATGCAAAAACACCTCATGAAACAGGGCAGCTGCACCAGCTCGGCTCTGACCGGTCAGACCGGTCCACCACACCGGTCAGACTGGTGCCCAAGATCTGAACTGGGCTAGCACCCTAACCGGTCAGACCGGTGACTACGACCGGTCAGACTAGTGACCACGACCTGTCAGACTGGTGATCAACAGAGCCCAAAAATGGCACGAAACCACCTGAAAACCCTCTAAATGCATCCAGACGTACTTTTCCTTTACAACCGTCTCCCCCTTGTTGGCAATGCATGAATCAAGGCAAAAATAGGAAAATTTCAACCTAGAGCTTCTCAAATAGACAAAATTCACCACAAGATGCTACATATGTCCAAATGAGCAAGTTAGATACTCTGTAGCTTCGTATGAACATATGCTACATGATCACCAAGTTTCACAACCATTGGATAAGGCTAAGATCAAACTGAGCATTTTTTTCGAAAAATTTCCCTCTCATGAGCAAAGTCCTAAACATGACAAAACATGCCAAAGTGACAAGGTCACACAAACTTCATGCTAGGACAACCAGTCTAAGCATAAGATCATCATAAACACCCACAAACACCTCATGTCATGTCAAAGCCACCGAGCCAAGTGCCTACTTCTATATATGAGACTTCTCAATGGTAGGCATCATGCAACAGTTTAGCACCCAAAAGCAATTTAAATAAGCACAAATGGCATGGGAGCATATTTTCCAAGCACTTTACATTTCATTTTCAGATTTATACATGGTACATGAGATGCCTTTGCAGCAAAAAGGAACTTAAACCCCTCCACAAGATAAGCAAGTAGGCTAAACATTCATGATGATAAATGGACCTTTGGCCCCATATTATCAAAATAAGTCATCCAAGCACAAGTTAAGCATAGCAATGCCACTAAAACATGTCATGATCATATAAAGGCATTTACTCACAAGAGGACATACAACTAGCATTTTTCAAAAACATAGCCATCAACCATGGATATAAATCAATATCATCAAGAGCTAGGCCAAACTAAACCATATCATACCAAACTAGGTCACAAGATCATTTATAGTACATCATGGTGAACAATGTATATAAGAGAAGCTTTTCCTACAAAATGCATGCAACCTAAGATACAAACATGCCTATACATCATGTTGCATATGCAATGCAAAATGCAAGAATGCACAAAAGGAAAGCTATACATATGCTACACAAGGAGCTCCCACCACCAACTCAAGAAACCAAACACACACCAAGTTCTCCCCGCAAACGAGTGAAAGTTGCTTGATCTAGGTGCTTGGTGAAAATATCTGCTAGTTGGTTTTCTGTGGGCACATGGACCGGTTTTGTGTGGGCACATGAAAAAAATGGTATCTCACTTCTATATGCTTGGTTTTGGAATGGAGCACTGGGTTCTTTGCAACACTAATGGCAGTCATGCTATCGCATAGAAGTGGAACCTGGGTATACTCCTCACCAAAGTCACTCATTTTGTATGTGATCCAAAGGAGCTGAGAGCAACAACTAGCTGCGGCAACGTATTCGGCTTCAGTTGTAGATTGAGCAACACTCGACAGTTTGCGGGAAGACCAAGACACCAAAGAGGTACCCAAGAACTGGGAAGTCCCAGAAGCAGACTTCCTATTCAACCGACACACGGCAAAATCCGCGTCTGAAAAAACTGTGAAGCTCCAAAGAAGAAGACGCAGTGTACCAAAGGCCTAAGTCGGGAGTGTATCGCAAATACCTGAAGATGCGCTTGACTACTTGCCGATGCGAAGTCCTTGGAGATGCTTGAAAACGAGCGCACAGACATACCGAGAATTGGATGTCCGGCCTCGTCGCCGTCCGGTACCGGAGGGAGTCGATCATGCTTCGGTACTCCTTCTGGTCCACGTGTTCACCTTCCTCGTCTGAATCCAGGGCTGTAGTCATATTCATCGGCGGCGTCATGGCCTTGGAGTCCTCCATATTGAACTTCCTCACAATGTCCTTGGTGTACTTGGCTTGGTGCACAAATGTTCCTTCCTTCGATTACTTGATCTGGATGCCGAGGAAGAACTGCAACTCACCCATCATGCTCATCTCGAATTCCCTGCTCATGTATTCTGCAATCCTTGCAACCAAAGAGTTAGACGAGCCACCAAAGACAATATCATCCAAGTACACCTAAACAATTAGGATGTCCTTGCCCTGCCTGAGGAGAAACAAGGTCTGATCTACCTTCCCCATCTCAAAGCCTCTCTCAAACGGGAACCCCCTCAACCTACCATACCAAGCTCTACGTGGCTGCTTCAACCCATAAAACGCCTTCCTCAACTTGTACGCCCTGTGGGGGTACTTCTCACTCTCAAACCCCGGTGGTTGCCTCACATACACTTCTTCCTACAACGCACCATTCAGGAACACACTCTTCACATCCATTTGGTACAATTTGAACCCTTTAGCCACAGAGAAGGCTAGACGGATCCTAATCGCCTCCAAACGGGACACAGGAGTAAATGTCTCTTCATAGTCTATCCCCTCTTTTTGTGTCTACCCCTGAGCAACCAACCTTGATTTGTTTCTCACTACTTCACCTTTCTCTCCCTCTTTGTTTTTCCACACCCATTTTGTCCCAATCGGCTTACAACCTAGTGGAGGCTCCACTAACTCCCAAACTTGGTTTCTCTCAAAGTTCTCCAACTCCTCATGCATTGAGTTTACCTAATTGGATCAGAAAGCGCGTGTCCAACATCTTTGGGCTCAAAAGTAACAACAAAAGAAGCGTGGGAAAAGTGAGAGTCGTTTCAAAACCTCGACCGTGTAGTTCGTTCGTTGATGTTCCCGATGATTGTTGAAGCTGGATGATCTGCTTGTACTCGCCGGTGAGCTTCTCGCCTCGAAGACACCTCCCCCTCAGCAGCAGTTTCCTTTCAATCTCGGCACGTTGTCGTAGGCGTGGGAGAAGGCCCGTCCTCGATCGTAGTCGAAGTAGTATGTACATGCTCAGTGAGAGCCTGTGTGGTTCGAGGACCAGTGGATGGTCGCTTCCTGGTGTGATGAGTGATTGACAACGTTGTGTGGACTTACTCTTGGCTAAGTATTACAGGTGCAGGTTGCAGTTTGATTGGTGTCGGTGCAGGTGAAGAACAAGCGTGAAAGGTCCATTCCGGTGGGCCTCCAGGTGTGGAGCGGACAAGTAGGCCTGGTTCGAGGACCCGGTGGTAGTCGGGGTCAAGTGCGGGCTGCATGGTGACAAGAACAACAAGACGAAGTCGTGGACGGTTTCTTGGATGAGCCTTAAAACCAAGGTCGAGTCGGGACAAGAAGTACATAAGCTAATTAAAGAGAAATGACAAAAGGTTAGAGGATGAAAGTTCTTTCACCTCAGCACTAGGTTGCTCAACTAGAGGTATATCCGATGTAGGAGGATTTTGTTCGACACAAGAATGTTGATCTTTCTATTGAGGCTGTTCGGCTGATATGCTTGGATGTCCCTCCGTTTGACGTCTGCTTCATGTTGATCGACTGGATTTTTTTCAGGGAGAGGATTTTCAGCGGATTCTGACTCCAGCACAGGGTCCTTCTCCACCTCGATATTGGTTAGAAGTACACATGCCTTTGCTTCAGCTTATTTATCCAACAAACCAGAGGACTGCAAAAGACAGAGAATGAAGTGGGATCTCTAAGAAAGAACGAAAGAGAACATTGTACAATTTAAGTACCTTTACATCATCGTTAAAGACCCCAGCCATTTGTGGGTACATCGGCAAATATATCAGTTTTCTTCATGATCCGAAGGGTTGGATCCTTGTTGATTTGGACCTTGCTAGCCATAGTTTTGTTCTTGGAAATAGATGGAGCTGGACCACTTGGGATTTAAGAAACTGGCAAAGCTGGACCACTCATGACAGAGGAGATTGGAGGAGCATTATAACCAATATATGGACAGATCTGAGGAGGGAAATAACCAATCAGCTTGTTACTCTTACTTACGACTGGCGGTTTAACAGAGCCAAGCTGAAGATAAAAGGAAAATTACCAGGACGACATCAGTAATAAGTTAAGACATGACAGGTGCAATTTGTGTCACACCTGGTTTTAGAAAAACAAACCAAGTGCATACTTATATGTATGTCAGGATCAAGTTTCCTACATATAGTGGACATAAGTGAATAACAGTAACAGTATTTGTACAGAAATATAAACAAACATACAAATCTGTCAGAGTTATACAGCTCAATCCTGGAAACGGAGGCGCCAAACTCCACAAGCAATCGACTGGGGGCTACATACGCCTAGCATCAACACCATCTTCAACAGCTTCACACCTTTTTCTTCTTAGCAGCAGTAAGCAAGGAGGAGTACACTTATGGTTGGTACTTAGCAAGGCCACAAGAAATAACCAGAAACGATTTAAAGTCCATCTTTAAGTTTATTAATCATGTGAGGGTCCAGGTCGCTCTTGATCGTGAGCACGACTAATCGATTAGTTTTACACTCTGTAGAGGTTGTACACTTTCACCACAAGTCGCGTAAAATTTCCGAAGAACTTTGGACCCAACAATGCGATGCACGCTAGACATCATACCACACTACTGAGGTGTGACTGCATAGGGATGCTACGAGGCCTTTACAAAGATTCCCTAATGTGTAGCAACCCGCTAGGTTTCAGGACGAAGCAGGGCATAAAGCTCCCTAGCAGGTACTGTGTCTTAGCAAAGCCCAACTCCCCGCCAGAGCAGATCTATACCCCATCAATGCCTCCCCATTTGCCCCTTTTAGGTAAGAACACTACAACATATTAAAGTTTCTAATTAATTGGCCAAGACAGAGCCATATGTCTTGTGGTAGTATGGTTGTCCTGGGTGGTCGCTACATGTTCCAATTAAGACACAATATTCTAATTTAAAGCATAGATAGAAGGATGGTTAGGGACACTTGCCTTTCTCCAACGAAAAGCTATAATCTTACTGCTCTTCGGTTCTTGCTCTCTTGAAACATGTAATCTTCAAAGCAAACGAACAACGATCCTTCTACTCGAAGCAAACATCTGGCACAAACATACACAAGAAACAAACAAGTACAACTAGGAACAATGCACCAAGCAAAGAAAAGCTTTAAAAGAGCACACTAAAGGATAGGCTCGATTCTATGGTTACGCAAACGCAAGGAAATGCTGAAAATGAAACTAAGGTCGAAAAGACAACCCTTGTGTGAGATCACTAACAAACAACAAGAGACTATGTGCTTGACTTATTTTAAATAGAAATCAGGTGGAAAGAATATTTCAAAGAAATACTCTATGTTTGAATTAAGCAAAGTTATATTTGATTATAGAAAACACGATACACCTAATCATATTTTATTTGCAGAAATTTAAGTAAAAGTTATATCAGATTAACAATTAATATTAAAAAGACAAAGCATGTGAAAGAATCTAATCGGATAATTTATATTGCGTGTATAACTAAACATATTAACATTGAAAAGGCATTTATATTATCATTAAGCACATTAACTTTATTATGAAAACTGATATGTAACACTAAGCATCTTTTATTTATAAAAGCTAGTTATAAATGAGAATTAACCAATTAAATCTTAACTCAAGAAATCCGGGGTATTATCTAATCACTTTTATTTAGAAAACCAATTAAATAAGAATTAGTCAAGATTAACATGCAACTTTAATATTAAAACAAGTAATAGGTGATACACATGCTAACGCACAAGTTATGGTGAAACGAACTAGAATGATAATAATGAACTATCACACACATGCGAACTTTAGGCTAGGATTTAGGAGAACTAGTCTAAAAGGAGAACTAGGCTGAAGGGACAACACTAAACAAAGGTAAGCTGAACTGATGCTAGTAGAGAAGAGATAACATGATTGGCTCTAAAGAAAGATAGCTGCGGAAGACTAGACACAAGAACATAGCAGATTCATGAACTAGCTAGATGTTAAATATTGGATCACAAAGAATTGAAAGAACGTAGTTGACTCACCGAGAGACAACTAGGAAAAGGATTTACTAGCTAGGAAAGAAAGAAAACTGAGATATAGCTGACAGACAACGTCTAACGATTATTTGCATTTATGAGAGAACAAGATTATGAGCTAGGTTCATTTTAATTAACAAAACAAATGTTAAAGGATATTTAGAAATAAAAGACCCTATGTTGGAATTAATTCAAATTACATTTTATTTACAAGACCCAAGTAAAGAACCTAGTCAATTTTTATGTACAATTGTTCAAGTATAAATTATGCCAATTACACACTTAACTTTGGAAAAGGTAAACAACTAATTAATTGAAAACATATGCCGTGTTGAGCTAAACAGACTTTACTTAGGAAACACATGCATCTTGGCATTAATCATTTTAACAACAATTATAAAAACCGAATTATAGCTTAAGTATATTTTAATTCAAAGATTAAAGTATAAATTATATCATTTAAGCATTTACCTTTGGAAAGGCCAAATTATTTAAAACATCTAAACGCAACTTTATGACTCAAGTGGAACATATTGTTATTGAAAAAAAAACATTATTACATTGGTATTAATCAAGTTAAGGTTTATTCATAAAACCGGTGTAAAGCCTAATCAACTTTTAATTAGAAAAGTTAATTAAATATTAAACAAATTGAGAGCCATGTGTGGTTCGAGGACCGGTGGATTGTCGCTTCCTGGTGTGATGAGTGATTGACAACGTGGTGTGGACTGATTCTTGGCTAAGTATTGCAGGTTCAGGTTGAGGCTTGACTGGTGTTGGTGCAGGTGAAGAACAAGCGCGAAAGGTCGTTGCCGGTGAGGCCTCCAGGTGTGGAGAAGACAAGTAGGCTTGGTTCGAGGGACCCGGTGGCCAACAGGGTCAAGTGCGGGCCGCATGGTGGCAAGAACAGCAAGACGAAGTCATGACGGTTTCTTGGTTGAGCCTCAAAACCAAGGTCGAGCCGGAACTTCGTGGGAGCCGAGTCATGAGTGGTGATTGGCAGAGGCTACACCGAGTTCGCGGGGTTTCTAGTGGTTCACCAGAAAACCACTGGGTTCCTTGGTTGATCCACAAAGCCAAGACTGAAGACCGAAGATGGAGGTGCAGCAGCATCGGACCGGTCTGACCGGTGTGCGATGATGCAGTCCGGAGACTTCGAAGTGGAGGACATGCGTCGGGATCGCAAGGCTTGCGTCGAGGCTAAGCAAGTTTGCGGTCGCTGGGCATCCGTCCGATGATGCGAAGACAATGATTCCCAAAATGCCCCTCAGGGGTGTGTATCCTAGTATTAGGCCTTAGGGGTAGTTTCGTCTTTCGGCTAGCCTCCATATAACCCAAGTGGTGAGAGGATGGCAGCCATCTCTTGGAACCCTAGCTCATTTTGTTTTGCTATTTTCCTCTTCGTTTTTCCTTTGGAATTTCTAGGACTAGCTTGAGAGCTTCATGGTGAGATCTTGAGAGAGGGATGGAAGATTGGGAGGCAAGCTAGACCTTGATGAACCTTCATGGTATGTATAGATGATTCGGTGTGGTTCCTCAGGGCTTGATTGTGTTCTTCCCTATTTTCCCTTTTTGGTGATTTTTTCGGAGCCTTTTCTTGGCGATTCTCTTGTGGCGGTTTTGAGACCTTTCTGTTTGGGATTTGGTGGGGGATGTATGCATGAACCCTTCATGGTTCTTTTCTCTTTATTCCCCTCCCAAATCCGTGAGTGAAGGGGCTCAATTTTGGGGTTTTCTTGGCTCTAGGGTTAGAGGTGTTCTTGGTGGAAATCCTTCGATTCCTCTCGTTCTAGCAAGTTTTGGTGGACCAAATCTTGGCTATGGAGTGCGCATGAGGTGTTCCTACTATCCCCAAAGTCTTGTGCGAATCCGTGGAGCGAATCGGGAGATCGGGAGTTGGATTTGGGGGAGTTGACCCGCGGGCTGCTGTTCATCCCGAGCTTCCCAGGCGTGACCGGTCTGACCGGTGCTCTTGACCGGTCTGACCGGTGCAAGGCCTTTGTGGGATTTGCCTCGGGTGAAAGTTGACGGCTGTTAAGTGCTTACTTTAGCCGTCAATTTACTCATGAATAAAGGAGCAAGAGGCATTTCTTACATGCATTTTAGTTAAGAATAATGTAGTTCCACTTGTCCTTGCAGATTATGTGATTGCAGGAAAATAAGTATAAAAGAAGTGGCAAACTCACCTTCCATGATGCCATGCATGCAAGCTAAGCCACCTCAGGAGCCATGCATGCATGCCATGTCATCAATCCAAGGGAGGCAAGCCCCGACGAATCAGAGCATGACACGTGGACTTCACATGGATCCATGGGCCCACCAGAGCGCCTAATCCGCCTCAAGAACACGTGTACACCGGGGACCGACTTAAGGGCGCACAGGACAGCCACCCCGAGGAAGCACACCCCGAGTGGGGCCCACCTGGGGTCGACCAACCGTAGGATCGGCACGAACCGACCTAGGGTCGGCTGATCCTGGGCTTCCACATGGCGCTTGTCTATTGGTCCTAGAGGCCATTCCCGGGGTGTTTCACTCCTTCTTGCGCCGGTGCTCTGGCCAATAAATAGAAGGGGAGGGGGTTCATTTCTTACCAACATACCTTACTCCTCCTCTCTCACTTTTGGTTTATAAGGCTAGGAGGTAGGCTAGAGTAGTTCTACTTCAGGTTCTAAGTCTACTTTGGGATCTTGGTATCTGTCCTCTTGTATCTTTATTTTATTGTATGACTTTGATCTACTTCAGTTATTCAGCTAATTCATATAAAAATTGTGCTTGTATACATGGGTGATTTGTTCATGTGTTCTTCGCTCATTCATCATTTAGAGGCTCATGTTCTTGATGAATAAGGCCTTTTGATCCAGTTGACGAGTGACTTATACATGTTTTCGGTGTTTGTTCATAAGTTAGAGGCTCGTATTCTTCGCGGACACGACCCTTTGATCTTGTTGAATAGACATAGGAAAGCACAAATCTGTTTGTGTACTTAGCCTAGTTTGATCTAGTTAGATCCCATGTTCGTGTTGCATGAAGTTCGTGCTCAAGCTACGGTACTCGGTGTAATCGGCCGGTTTGTCTGGCGGCTCTAACCTGGGTCACAATAGCCCGGGCCGGTCAGGGTCCTGCTAACAACGTAAGCGTGGTGCTTGGGTTGCGTAGCTACGTTGCTTATGAGTGTATCCCACGGTTTGTCTTGGGGTAGGCCGCGGTGGTGACAGCCGTTGGACTCTTCTGGAATCCCCCACGTTCGGATACACTGTAGGAGTCTAAAGTCTAACAACCGGAGTTGTGCGTAAGCGACGCGGGAGGTTAGCTCCCCGTTTGTACCTGGGTGCTTGAGCCAGCGATCATGCGATGCTAGTGTGTGTCTAACTCGTCTGACTGACTTTGTGTGTTTAGTGCCTTAGAACCTAGAACTAACTCGTATGTTGCCTCCGAAGCCTAGGACCTTTAGAGAGAGTGTGTCTGTGTGTTCACACTACTATCTTATCTATCATATCTTACCCCTGTACTTGAGTGTCTGGTTCGTTCCCGTCTATGATTTATACTCCTTGCAATAGTGTTGAACTTGTTAATCCGCCCAGCCTTGCTTGGATTTGATACCCTTTGGAATACTCCTTTGGGGAAATGCTACAATGGTACTTCTGTGCGCTTGCGGACTCTTGTAATCGTTAGGATTAGAATTTGGATATTTTTGGCATCATTGCTAGGAACTCATAACTTAGCATCGAGGTTAAGAAATACCAACAGTGAACTGCCTGGTTCGTGTGTCTTTAAGATGACGGGTTAACAAATTTTAAGATGACGGGTTCTATTGAGTGTACGTCTTTGATTTCTCGCATTGTCACAAATCTTGGGATTACGCAAGGGCCCAATGTGCCCTCCATTGCGAATCCCTGGACTCAAATTGATGAGGCTTATTTGACTCTGGGGCATATTCTTAAGAAGGGTCCGGATGATTCTTGGGTTTTCTTTTACCCGGGCTATACAAACCAGATCCAGTTACCTAACCCGGATTTCAGGTTGTACGGCCAGGGGCCACTGACCGTTCCTCTCGAGGAACCTCGTCGTTCTAGTGTCTCTGGTGACAGGTTAACTAGGAGTGCATCGAGGAGGGCAGCCGGAGCACAACAGCCGCCACCACAGCCGTCTCCGCAGTTGTCGCCTCAGCCACAGCCTCAGCCTACCACACCGCCGTCTGGTACATGGACCTCTACCGAGTACATGCCTGGGGTTACTCCCAGATATGCTCCCGGTTGGGACCAGCCCATGTACCAGCAGGGTGCGAGTAGCTCGGCTTGGGCTAGCGCGGGCAGTGGTGAGTGGGCCGTCCCTGCAGGTACTGCCTACGGAGATGCGACATCTTCTTCGTTTGGGTTGCGCTCGTCATCTCGTGGGGCCACCCTCACTCAGCAGATGAGCGAGCTCAACATCCGAGTCGGCGACATGGAGGAGACCGTGCACCAGCATGTCGAGTCCACTCGGGACTGGCAGCGGATGTCCGGTGAGAGACTTCACGCCATCAAGCTGGCACAGCAGCAGCAGCTGGAGGAGCAGAGGGCCTACTACCGGTGGATCGGATTTCCCCCTCCACAGTAGTGAGCCTAAAGCTAGCTTGGGGGAGGACCCCCACTCTGAGGTAACTTGTATCTTTATTTTCAGAATCTCATATGCTAAAAACACATAAAAATCTGCCAAATTAAAAAGACCCAAAAATATTTACTTGCTTTCTTAATTTAGTTTGCTTTCATATGCGCGGTAAGCATGCTTTTTGTTCTTTATGGTTGAAATGATGAATAGTTGCTCTGTTTATTCCTTTTATATGCCTTGCTTATAGCTTAGTATCCTATCTTAGTTTTGAGTTAGTTGGCTTGTATGATCAAACCTTAGCTTGAAACTTGTGGGTAGCAAAAAAAAGCATGACCTTTGCCTAGGTTGTTGTGAGGTATGATATGGTATAATAGGGTTGCTATGAGCCTGTGCTAAGTGATGTTTGATATCCGGAGTTTTCTTTTGGAAAACCACTAAATGATAAGTTCCTCCATGATGAGAAATTCCTATCCAAAGCCATATGTAGATCCTAGCTGTTGTTAGCCTCCACATATGCTACTTGTTTCCTTCATTGAGTCTTGTCGAATTGTCGTGACCCTCGGCGAGAAACTTGTCATGCTCCCATGATCAAGATCACGTACACAGCCACTATATGCTGAACTTCTATACCGGAAGTTAGCACCCATCATTTCATCCATTCTGCAATTGAAGCTCCGCGCATTGTTTCATGATTACTCTCTCTCCAAAAATATTCAGCAAGGACTATGGGCTATGCGAAAAAAAGTAGCACATGCCCAGGAGCATGAAAAAGAAAAAAAGAGAAAGAGAAAGAATAAAGAGACATGGCCCGAGTCTCAAAAATTTCAAAAGGAGAAGAGAGAATCATATACAAAAAGGAGTTCTTCATCCATCCACCATATACACACATGCACATCTTGATCAGGCTGTATGACTTGTTGCTCCCAAGGATCCGGTTTTCGACTCGACAATACATGAGAAGCAGGTATGCCACATGTTTTCCCTACCTACAGCTCCACATATCAGCTTATTAGGAGTAGGTGGTGAAAGAAGGCAACTTAATGCCTTGGTGAGGAATCATACACACTGAGTGATCCGAGAGTATCATTCGAGGAACTTTGATTTCTTTGCGAAAATTTGCAAAACCGCCGGATTGACGACTGATCACGGTACTTGTGATTAGTAATTTCTATACAACCGTTCTATCTTTCAACCGCCCAAGGCAGGTGAAGCTACAAGCCCCATAGCAATCAAGCGTAAGGTAAGATCAATGCCAACTCATTCAATCCTTGATAGAGTACCTAGTCGTATGCTTATCATAAACTAGGAATACAATATCATAGCAACTCCTGATCGACCAACCTAAGTCCTAAGTATCTTGCTCGGGACGAGCAAGAGGCTAGCTTGGGGGAGTTGTTGACGGCTGTTAAGTGCTTACTTTAGCCGTCAATTTACTCATGAATAAAGGAGCAAGAGGCATTTCTTACACGCATTTTAGTTAAGAATAATGTAGTTCCACTTGTCCTTGGAGATTATGTGATTGCAGGAAAATAAGTATAAAAGAAGTGGCAAACTCACCTTCTATGATTCATGCCACGTCACCTCAAGGAGTGGTTGCCACCTCAGGTGCCATGCATGCAAGCTAAGCCACCTCAGGTGCCATGCATGCATGCCATGTCACCAATCCAAGGGAGGCAAGCCCCGACGAATCAGAGCGTGACACGTGGACTTCACATGGATCCATGGGCCCACCAGAGCGCCTAAACCGCCTCAAGAACACGTGTACACCGGGGACCGACTTAAGGGCCCACAGGACAGCCACCCCGAGGAAGCACACCCCGAGTGGGGCCCACCTGGGGTCGGCCGACCCTAGGATCGGTCGAACCGACCTTGGATCGGCTGATCCTGGGCTTCCACGTGGCGCTTGTCCATTGGTCCTAGAGGCCATTCCCGGGGTGTTTCACTCTTTCTTGCGCCAGTGCTCTGGCCTATAAATAGAAGGGGAGGGGGTTCATTTCTTACCAACACACCTTACTCCTCCTCTCTCACTTTTGGTTTCTAAGGCTAGGAGGTAGGCTAGAGTAGTTCTACGTCAGGTTCCAAGTCTACTTTGGGATCTAGGTATGAGTCCTCTTGTATCTTTATTTTATTGTATGACTTTGATCTACTTCAGTTATTCAGCTAATTCATATAAAGTTGTGCTTGTATACATGGGTGATTTGTTCATGTGTTCTTCGCTCGTTCATCATTTAGAGGCTCATGTTCTTGATGAATAAGGCCTTTTGATCCAGTTGACGAGTGACTTATAAATGTTTTCAGTGTTTGTTCATAAGTTAGAGGCTTGTGTTCTTCGCGAACACGACCCTTTGATCTTGTTGAATAGACATAGGAAAGCACAAATCCGTTTGTGTACTTAGCCTAGTTTGATCTAGTTAGATCCCATGTTCGTGTTGCATGAAGTTCGTGCTCAAGCTACGGTACTCGGTGTAATCGGCCGGTTTGTCTGGCAGCTCTAACCTGGGTCACAATAGCCCGGGCCGGTCAGGGTCCTGCTAACAACGTAAGCGTGGTGCTTGGGTTGCGTAGCTACGTTGCTTATGAGTGTATCCCACGGTTTGTCTTGGGGTAGGCCGCGGTGGTGACAGCCGTTGGACTCTTCTGGAATCCCCCACGTTCGGATACACTGTAGGAGTCTAAAGTCTAACAACCAGAGTCGTGCATAAGCGACGCGGGAGGTTAGCTCCCCGTTTGTACCTGGGTGCTTGAGCCAGCTATCATGCGATGCTAGTGTGTGTCTAACTCGTCTAACTGACTTTGTGTGTTTAGTACCTTAGAACCTAGAACTAACTCGTATGTTGCCTCCGAAGCCTAGGACCTTTAGAGAGAGTGTGTCTGTGTGTTCACACTACTATCTTATCTATCATATCTTACCCCTGTACTTGAGTGTCTGGTTCGTTCCCGTCTATGATTTATACTCCTTGCAATAGTGTTGAACTTGTTAATCCGCCCAGCCTTCCTTGGATTCGATACCCTTTGGAATACTTCTTTGGGGAAATGCTACAATGGTACTTTCATGCGCTTGCGGACTCTTGTAATCGTTAGGATTACCATTTGGATATTTCTGGCATCGTTGCTAGGAACTCATAACTTAGCATCGAGGTTAAGAAATACCAACAGTGAACTGCCTGGTTCGTGTGTCTTTGGGCTGAGTTGTTGCTGGTCAGTTCTTGGCAGGTTTCGAGGAGTTTGGCTAGGCTGTGTGAAGGTTTTTCTTCCTGAGCAGTTTGAGTTTTGGAGGTGGTTTTTGTTCCAGGGCCTAGAGGAGTCACTGAGGCTTCCTGGAACATTTTCTGTGCAGCTGCTATAGCCACCGGCCTGACCGGCTCTGTTGAAGGACCGAAACCGGCGACCAGAGAGGGGGGAGTGAATGGGAGCCGATAAAAATTCTTCTCGAAGGAGATGGAGACTCCAACAAGATGACTCCAAGACCACGCAGACACTAAAGTGCTACTGGTCCTAGGAACCGACAACCACCTACACCTACTCGAGAACGCTGCGGAACAAGCAACTCGAGCACCACTGGACTGCACCGGTCAGACCGGTTCCTCTGGAGCACCTCGACAGATCCTGAGAAACTTCCACAGAAAGCTCCTACACCGGTCAGGCCGGTGTAGCACGCCGGTCAGACCGGTCTGAGCTAGGAAGTCCCAAAATCACAAACCTGACCTCCCAAGCTCCAAAACGAACCAAACTCGAAACAACAGCAACACGAGACAATAGGGAACTCACCAAGACGTTCACCCGAGGCAAATCCCACAAGGCCTCTGCACCGGTCAGACCGGTCAGGCTGGGTAGCTCGAGATGAAAAGCGCCCGCGGGTCAACACCCCCAAATCCAACTCCTGATCTCCCGAATCGCTCCACGGATTTGCACAAGACTTTGGGGATAGTAGGAACACCTCATGGGCACTCCATAGCCAAGATTTGGTCCGCCAAAACTTGCTAAATCGAGAGGAATCGAAGAAATCCCACCAAGAACGCCTCTAACCCTAAAGAGGAGAAAACCCCAGAATCGAGCCCCTTTGCTCACGGATTTGGGAGGGGAATCAAAGGAAAAAGAACAACGAAGGGTTCAAGCATACATCCCCCACCAAATCCCAAAGAGAAAGGCCTCGAATCCGCCACAAAAAATCACCAAAAAAGGGCTCCGAAAATCACCAAAAAGGAGAAACGGGAAAGACACATCCAAGCCTTGAGGAACCACACCGAATCATCTATACATACCAAAGAGGTGCATACAAGGTCTAGCTTGCCGCCTGATCATCCTTCCCTCTCACAAGATCTCACCATGAAGCTCTCAAGCTAGTCCTAGAAATTCCAAAGGAAAAAGGAAGAGGAAAATAGCAAAACAAAATGAGCTAGGGTTCCAAGAGATGGCTGCCATCCTCTCACCACTTGGGTTATATGGAGGCTAGCCGAAAGACTAAAAAACCCCTAAGGCCTAATACTAGGATACACACCCCCGAGGGGCACTTTGGGAAACTTTGTCTTCGCACCATCGGACGGATGCCCGGCGACCGCAAACTTGCTTAGCCTCGACGCAAGCCTTGCGATCCCGATGCATGTCCTCCGATTCGAAGTCTCCGGACTGCGTCGTCGCACACCGGTCAGACCGGTGCTCCTCACCGGTTAGACCAGTACCCACCGGTCAGACCGGTCAGATGCTGCTGCACCTCAGTCTTCGGTCTTCGGTCTTCGGTCTTGGCTTTGTGGATCAACCAAGGAACCTAGTAGTTTTCTGGTGAACCACTCGAAACCCCGCGAACTCAGTGTAGCCTCCGCCAATCACCACTCATGACTCGGCTCCCACGTAGTCCCAGCTCGACCTTGGTTTTGAGGCTCAACCAATAAACCGTCCACAACTTCATCTTGCCGTTCTTGCCACCATGCGGCCCGCACTTGACTCCACTGGCCACCGAGTCCCTCGAGCCAAGCCTACTTGTCTTCTCCACACCTGGAGGCCTCACCGGTAACGACCTTTCGCGCTTGTTCTTCACCTGCACCAACACCAGTCAAGCCGCAACCTGCACCTGCAATACTTAGCCAAGAATCAGTCCACACCACGTTGTCAATCACTCATCACACCAGGAAGCGACCATCCACCGGTCCTCGAACCACACATGGCTCTCAATCTCCCCCTTGATGAGTGCATTGACAACACACACATTTTGGTAAGCAAAGAGAAAAGGAAAAGAAAAGAAACGACTAAAAGAAACTTCAACAAGCAATCGAAAGCCAAACGAAAGGCAAAGAGCAAGATCACTTGAAGAAGACAAGTCTCGGTCCCCTAAGGCAAGGGCAACGGCTCGACACAACCGAGACAAAAACAAGCTCAAGCAAAGAGCACAAACCACCGATCCAAAGCTTGAAAACAATAAAGAGCTCCCCCTGCACACATGCAAGCTCCCCCTGAACCAATGCAACTCCCCCTGGACGAATGCATGCAAACCACTTCACGAAACAGAGCAGCTGTCTCAGCTTTGCTCTGACCGGTCAGACCGGTCAACCTCACCGGTCAGACCGGTGGACAAGATCGTCCAGCACTTGACACTCACACCGGTCAGACCGGTGCACCCCACCGGTCAGGCCGATGACCACCTGGGAAAAACTGGGAACTGCACGAGCTCAAAACTAGCTCAAAACCACTTGGAAACCTTCTAAATGCATCCAGCAAGCCAAAACATGCTCAAACTTCTCCCCCTTGTTGACAATGCATGAATCAAGCCAAAAATGCAACCTAGAGCTTCTCAAATAGACAAAATTCAACATAGCATGATACACACCTCCAAATGAGCAAGTTAGATACTCTATAGCTTCGTATGGACAAAAACTACAAGATCACCAAGTTTCACAACCATTGGGCGAAGCTAAGATAGAAATGACTATTTTTGCGAAAAATTTCCGTCTCCTGAGCAAAGTCCTAAACATGAGCAAAACATGTCAAAATGGCGAAGCCACACAAACTTCATGCTAGGACAACCATTCTAAGCATAAGGCCATCATAAACACCCACAAGCACCTCATGTCATGTCAAAGCATACCGAGCCATGTGCTTACTTCTATGTATGAGACTTCTCATTGGTAAGCAACATGCAACGGTTTAGCACCCAAAAGCAAGTAAATTAAGCACATATGACATGGGAGCACATTTTCTAAGCAATTTAGCTTTCATTTTCAGATTCATATTTGGTACATGAAATGTCTTTGCGACAAAAAGGAACTTATGCCCCTCCACAAGATAAAGCATGGGGGATCAACATTCATGATGGCAAATGAGCCTTTGGCCCTATATGATCAAAATAAGCTATCCAACCACAAATTAAGCATAGCCAAGCCACAAAAACATGTCAAGATCATATAAAGGCATTTACTCACAAGAGAGCATGTATATGACATTTTTGAAAAACATAGCCATCAACCATGGATATAAATCAAGATCGTCAAGGGCTAAGCCAAACTAACCATAGCTTACCAAACTAGCTCACAAGGACATATATATCATACCATGGTGAACAATGTATATAGGAGAAGCTTTCCTACACAATGCATATGATACAAAATGCTTGTAACCTATCATACAAAGATGACTATACATCATGATACAAATGCAATGCAAAATGCGAAAAATGCACAAAGGAAAGCTATACATATGCTACAAAGGAGCTCCCACACACCTAACTCAAGAAATCAAACAAACACCAAGCTCCCCCCGCAAACGAGTGAAAGTTGCTTGATCTAGGGGTTTGGTAAAAATATCGGCTAGCTGGTCATGTTTGGGTACATGGATCAAGGCGATTTTTCCTTTCTCTACGTTGTCTCTCAGGAAATGATACATCACTTCTATGTGCTTGGTTTTGGAGTGGAGCACTGGATTCTTTGCAACGCTTATGGCACTGGTGCTATCACATTGAAGTGGGAGGTGGGTTTACTCCTCACCAAAGTCACTCATGGTGTATGTGATCCAAAGGAGCTAAGAGCAACAACTAGCTGCGGTCATATACTTTGCCTCGGTAGTGGATTGAGCAACACTCGATTGTTTGCTGGAAGACCAAGACACCAAAGAAGAACCCAAGAACTGGCAAGTCCCAGAAGTGGACTTCCTATCCAACCGACACCCGGCAAAATCCGCGTCTGAAAATCCATGAAGAGCCAAAGAAGAAGACGCGGAGTACCAAAGGCCGAAGTCGGGAGTATCACGCAAATACCTGAAAATGCGCTTGACTGCTTGCCGATGCGAAGTCCTCGGAGACGCTTGAAAACGAGCGCACAGACATACCGAGAATTGGATGTCTGGCGTCGTCGCCGTCAAGTACAGGAGTGACCCGATCATGCTCCGGTACTCCTTCTGGTCCACGTGTTCACCTTCCTCGTCCGCATCAAGAGCTGTAGTCGTACTCATAGGCATCGCCATGGCCTTGTAGTCCTCCATCTTGAACTTCCTCACAATGTCCTTGGTGTACTTAGCTTGGTGCACAAATGTTTCTTCCTTCGACTGCTTGATCTGGAGGCCGAGGAAGAACTGTAACTCACCCATCATGCTCATCTCAAATTCCCTACTCATGTCTTCTGCAAACCTTGCAACCAAAGAGTTAGACGAGCCACCAAAGACAATATCATCCACGTATACCTGCACAATCAGGATATCGTTGCCCTGCCTGAGGAGAAACAAGGTCTGATCGACCTTCCCCATCTCAAACCCTCTCTCAAACAGGAACCCTCTCAACCTACCGTACCAAGCTCTAGGCGCCTGCTTCAACCCATACAGCGCCTTCCTCAACTTGTACACCCGGTGGGGGTACTTCTCACTCTCAAACCCCGGTGGTTGCCTCACATATACTACTTCCTCCAAGGCACCGTTTAGGAAAGCACTCTTCACATCCATTTGGTGCAATTTGAACCCTTTAGCCACGGAAAAGGCTAGAAGGATCCTAATCGCCTCCAAACGAGCTACGGGAGCAAAGGTCTCCTCGTAGTCGATCCCCTCTTTCTGTGAGTACCCCTGAGCAACAAGCCTTGACTTGTTTCTCACCACTTCTCCTTTCTCTCCCTCTTTGTTTTTCCACACCCATTTTGTCCCAATCGGCTTACACCCAGGTGGAGGGTCAACCAACTCCCAAACTTGGTTTCTCTCAAAATTCTCCAACTCCTCATGCATCGAACTAACCCAATGATGATCAGATAGCGCGTGTCCAATGTCTTTGGGCTCAAAGGTAGTGACAAAAGCAGCATGGGCAAAGTGAGAATTGTTTCGAACCCTCGACCGTGTAGTGCGTTCATTGATGTCATCGATGATTCTCGAAGCTGGGTGATCCACTTGAACTCGCCGAGGAGGTTCTCGCCTTGATGCTACCTCCCCCTCAACAGTAGCTTCGCCTTGATCTAGGTTTGTCATTTTAGGTGTGGGAGAGGGCCCGTTCACCACCGTAGTCGAAGTAGTAGGTACATGCTCAGCCGCGGGCACCACACCACTGTCTTCATCATCTCCATGTTCATGCTCCTCCTCCTGGAAAATCTCCTCGCCAAGCTCATCGTCACCTGCACACTCAAAAACAAGCTGACTACGTGGCTGTGTCTCGTCTTAGGTTACCTCGCAAGTCTCCACGATTTGGTTAGTTTCAAGATTGAACACACGATATGCTCTAGAATGAGATGCGTAACCAAAGAAAATGCCATCGACAGACCTAGCCTCGAACTTGTCCAGCTTCTTCCCTTTCTTAAGAATGAAGCATTTACACCCAAAGACATGGAAGTGACTCACCTTGGGTGTGCGATGGTGCATCAACTCACAGCAAGTTTTCTTCTTGTGGACCCTGAGGTAGATCCTGTTGGACACGTAACACGCGGTATTGACCGCATCAGCCCAGAACCTTCTCGGAGTCCTATGCTCATCGAGCATCATCCGAGCCATCTCGCACAAGGTTCTATTTTTCCTTTCCACCACGCCATTCTGGGGAGGTGTATACGGACTAGGGAACTGGTGTTCAAGACCCAAGTCATGGCAAAAAGTTTCGAAGCGAGAGTTTTTAAATTCCGAGCCATTGTCACTGCAAATCGCTCGTATGGCATCTCCGTGCCTCTCGTTCTTCAACCTCAAGACAAGATCTCGAACAAAACCAAACGTCTCCCCTTTCTCTTCCAGAAAGAAAACCCACGCATACCGAGAGTAGTCGTCCACCACAACTAGGACGTACCACTTCCTACCCGCAGATCGCACACGAGTTGGGCCAACAAGGTCCATATGGAGCAGCTCGCATGGACGCTCCGTCATCACATCGGTGAGGCGCGGGTGAGAAGAGGCTACCATCTTGGCATGCCTACACGGCGCACAAACCAACTCTTTTTCAAACCTCAGCCATGGCAATCCTCGGACCAAATTGAGCTTACTCAAGCGAGACAAAAAGTCAAAGCTTAAGTGACCCAACTTCCTATGCCACTTCCACAACTCACTCGAAGAACCAGCCAAGAAACAACGCTCCACACCAGAAGACTGAGAGAAATCTGCTCGAAACACTTGACCCTCAGGAACGACCATGTAAACTAGGTCCCGTCGAGAATCCAAAATCTGAGAACCACCAGGCCGAAACAACACCTCAAAGCCCTCATCCAAAAGCTGGGAAACCGAAAGCAAATTGAATCCGAGCAATTGAACAAGAGCAACACGCCTGAGAGTGACCTTGTCACTTACCTTAATCTCACCTTCTGAAAGCACACGCCCTCGCCCATTGTCTCCAAAAGTGATGTATGTCTTGGACACCACCGGGACGAGACTTGAGAACCACCCCTTGTCTCCGGTCATATGCCTCGAGCAACCAGAGTCAATCAACCAAACGTTCCTCAAGTCTCCCACCTGAAATTCAAAAACGAGCACGTGAGTGAACAAATGACTCAGCACCGGGGTTAGTACCAAAAGAGTAAAACCAGTGCCGAGCCATTTGCTCCAAAGTGGGGTTAGCACAAACCAAATCATCACGCCTATCAAAGCTACCACCACGAAAACCACCACGGGGACCACCACGAGGTAACCACCCCTGTCTCGCTAGAGGAGAACGAAAACCACGAAAGGAAGACCGTGGACCGTTCCTCCTCTCCATCTCAAAGCTACGACTCCTCCCACCATCGTATTGAGCATGATGTGGAGAACGTCTAGCAAACTGTCCACCTACAAACTCTCCAGACCAACCACCATAACCACGACCACCAGAACCGAACCAAGCATCCGTACGAGCACGAAACCCGAACTGCTGTCTGCCCAGACCAGCACCGGTCTGACCGGTGGTGCTCGGCCAGCAGCACCACCTTCCACCTTTCGATCTCCCCAAGCCGGAACCGTCGTCACAATCGCCTTGGCCCTGGGCATTTGCATACGATACTCAGGTACACCATTTGAAGGGCGGTACATGTCCTTGTTAGCCCACTCCTTAGCCATTCTCTCCTCACGCTTCCTCTTGAAGCAAAACTCACCCTAGTGACCATATCTCCCACAATAGTCACAATGAAACCGTATGGGCTTAGGTTTAGGCTTGGGTTGGGGCTGCTCACTTGGTTTCTCCCCACTCGGCTTCTCACCCTCCTTCTCTCCAACCTCACTCTCTTTGGACCTCACAAACTTCACCGGTTTTTGGAAATCATTTGTTGGGTGAGGAAATATGGGAGGATCTGGGGTTGTGTCAAGTTTGTTTCTCAGTGGGTTGGGCTTAGGAGCATAGGCATTTTTGTGGAAGGTTTTTGGTGGAGCTTGGATATCACCAATCTTCTCTCCTCCCTCACCACTACACTCTCCAACCTTCTCCGAACCAAGCGCTCGCCCATCATAGCGCTTGTATGCCTCTATCATCATCCTAAGCTGTGGTTCAAGACCCGACAACCAACCCATCATTTTTCTCAAGTCATCGTTCTCATCCTGCAAGCGATCCACATAGTGTGCAAGTTCCAGATTTTTCAAAGCATGCAATTCACAAGTAGAGCAAGAAGTGGGAATAGGCTCTTTCAACTTGGCCTCAAGCGAAATAGTGTAAGCATGCATCTCATCAATCTTTCCATGCAAAACAGGGCAAGAAGTGCAAGCACCTAGCAAAGTAGGTCTAGACTTGAGCTCAGCCACTTCAACCCTAAGCACATCTAGTTCATCATAAGTAGAAGCATGCTTATCCTTAAGAGCAGTAAGATCAGCTAGGTACACAGAGCAGTCATCACAATCAATCTCATCAGAAACCACAGGTGAAGCCTTAAGCGAATCTATCTCAAGCTTAGCATCAAGGTTCTGGGTTTCTAGCTCAGCTACTCGGTTCCTAGCATCTTCTAGTGAGGCCCTAAGCTCTTTCCTCATCTTCTTGGACTCTCTAAGCATGTCATCACGATTATCAAGCAACTTGCCAAGACGCTCGTTCTCCTCACGGAAGAAGGGAAGCTCGTCACGTACCTCATCCTCGGAATCGGAGTCCGAGTCGCTCTGGTGACTCTTCTTGCTGCCGGAGCTACGAGCCATGCCGCAGAAGCCATCTCTCGCGTAGCAGCTCAGCCCGCTCAAGTTCTTGGATGACTTCTTGCTCCTGCGCCGATCACCTTCATCTTCACACCTACTCAAGCTTGAGGAAGAGTAGGCGGAGCTGGAGTCGACGTCGCTCGCTCCGACCATCGCTCGGGTCTTCCTGCCGCGGCCGTCCTTCTTCCTCGACTGTCGCTCATCCTTATGCTTATTCTTGTGCTTGTGATCGCGCCTTGATCGGTACTTGCCATCCGTCTTCGATCGGTTCTTGTAGCCGTCCTTGTTCTCCATCTTCTCCGGACAGAGGGCGATGAAGTGTCCTGACTTGCCGCACTGAAAGCATGTCCGTGGATTCCTCCTTGTGTTCACCCGGTTCTCGTGCAACCTCTCGAACCGCCTGGTCAGCAATGCCAGCTCGTCCTCTCCAAGCACGTCGAACTCCTCGTCTGGCAAAGACATCAAAGAAGACAGAGAGTACATCCTGGAGGATGCGTTAGCGTTAGACTTAGCCCCTTTGCCACCGACGAGAGCAAGACTATGAGAGTTAGTCGGGCTCTCGATCTTGGCTGTCATACCACGGTCCAACTCAGCCGACTTGAGCTTTGAAAACAGCACGTTCACGGTCATGGTGTCATACTTCTCAGACTCAAGAATAGCCTCGACCTTTCCGTCCCATACGGTGCGATCCAACGAGTGCAAGAGCTTCACGGCTCTATCATGATCATCGTATGGGAGCACGGCCACATTGGCTCTCATGTTGTTCACCACAACCGTAAACCGCTGGAAAAGGGCATCGACGGACTCGCCGGGGAGATGAGTGAAGTTCTCGTACTCTCTCCGGTAAGTCGCGTACATCCGAGCCTGAACCTGAGCATTCCCAGCATGAGCATCCTTCAACTGCTCCCAAATCCTACAAGCTAAGTCCTCTGTCTGAACCTGATCGAATTCGGACTGACACAGAGCACGAAACAAGTAGTCGACCGCCTTGTTGTTGGCGTCGAACATGTCCCTCGATCCTGGAGCAAGGAAGTTAATCGGATGAACATAAGCTGTGTTCACTGTAACATCCCAAAGCATCTGACCCTTACCGCGGAGGAAAGCCGCCATCCACCTCTGCCACATCTGGTAGTTTTTGCCATCGAAGTGCAGAGGACCCGAACCCCGTTCCTGGTATGCCATCCTTGGATCTTAGACTGGTTAGAATCCGAAGATCTGTAACCGGCTCTAATACCACTTCAAGGATCGGAACTGGCGACCAGAGAGGGGGGGAGTGAATGGGAGCCGATAAAAATTCTTCTCGAAGGAGATGGAGACTCCAACAAGATGAACAAGGCTTCCAAAGCACGTCTCCGACTCAACTACCCAAGTTGGCCAAGACCACGCAGCCACTGTAGTGCTACTGGTCCTAGGAACCAACAACCACCTACACCTACTCGAGAACGCAGCGGAACATGCAACTCGAGCACCACTGGACAGCACCGGTCAGACCGGTGAGCAGCACCGGTGAAGGACCGATTAGGCGAACCAGAGAGGGGGGGAGTGAATGGGAGCCGATAAAAATTCTTCTCGAAGGAGATGGAAACTCCAACAAGACGAACACAGCTTCCAACTCACGTCTCCGACCCAACTACCCAAGTTGGTCAAGACCACGTAGCCACTAGAGTGCTACTGGTCCTAGGAACCAACACTCAACCTTCCTAGCCAAAACTCACCAAAACACACAGCGGAAACTTGCACGGCTTGCTGCCTGTGCTACACTGGTCAGACCGATGGCCTGCGCCGGTCAGACCGGTGACACCGGTCAGACCGGTGGACAGAGCCGGTCAGGCCGGTGGCTACAGCAGCCGCACAGCAAACGTTCCAGGAAGCCTCAGTGAATCCTCTAGGCCCTGGAACAAAAACCACCACGAAACACAACCTGTGAGGAAGAAGAACCCCTCACAAATCCTAGCAAAACAACTCCAAACACTCCAAGAACTGATCAGCAGGACCACGGGACAAAACCACACGGACAAGGCTGTTCCCCGAGACAAAAACCCACCAAGGGCTAGCACCGGTCCGACCGGTCAAGATCACCGGTCAGACCGGTCGTGCCTGGGCAGCTCGGGATGAACAGCGCCCGCGAGTCAACTCCTCCAAATCCAACTCCCGATCTCCCGATCCGCTCCACGGTTTTGCACAAGACTTTGGGGATAGTAGGAACACCTCATGGGTACTCCATAGCCAAGATTTGGTCCACCAAAACTTGTCAAATCAAGAGGAATCGAAGAAATCCCACCAAGAACGCCTCTAACCCTAGAGCCACGAAAACCCCAAAATCGAGCCCCTTTGCTCACGGATTTGGAAGGGGAATCAAAGGGAAAAGAACCACGAAGGGTTCATGCATACATCCCCCACCAAATCCCAAAGAGAAAGGCCTCGAAATCGCTCCAAGAAAATCGCCAAGAAAAGGCTCCGAAAATCACCAAAAAGGAGAAACGGGAAAGACACAACCAAGCCTTGAGGAACCACGCCGAATCATCTATACATACCAAAGAGGTTCATACAAGGTCTAGCTTGCCGCCCGATCATCCTTCCCTCTCACAAGATCTCACCATGAAGCTCTCAAGCTAGTCCTACGAAAATCCTAAGAAAATAGGAAGGAAAATAGGAAAAACAAATGAGCTAGGGTTCCAAGAGATGGCTGCCATCCTCTCACCACTTGGGTTATATGGAGGCAACCGAAAGACTAAAATACCCTTACTAGCTAACTAGGGATACATGCCCCTCGAGGGCGAAATTGGAAGTCTTTGTCTTCGCACCATCGGACGGATGCCCAGCGACCGCAAACTTGCTTAGCCTCGACGCAAGCCTTGCGATCCCGACGCGTGTCCTCCGCTTCGAAGATTCCGGACTGCGTCGTCGCACACCGGTCAGACCGGTGCTCCTCACCGGTCAGACCGGTACCCACCGGTCAGACCGGTCAGACCCACCGGTCAGACCGGTCTGGAGCTGCTGCACCTCCGTCTTCGGTTCTTCGGTCTTGGCTTTGTGGATCAACCAAGGAACCCAGTGGTTTTCTGGTGAACCACCGGAAACCCCGCGAACTCGGTGTAGCCTCCGCCAATCACCACTCATGACTCGGCTCCCACGTGGTCCCGGCTCGACCTTGGTTTTGAGGCTCAACCAAGAAACCGTCCATGACTTCATCTTGCCGTTCTTGCCACCATGCGGCCCGCACTTGACCCCGCTGGCCACCGGGTCCCTCGAACCAAGCCTACTTGTCTTCTCCACACCTGGAGGCCTCACCGGCAACGACCTTTCACGCTTGTTCTTCACCTGCACCTGCACCAGTCAAGCCGCAACCTGCACCTGCAATACTTAGCCAAGAATCAGTCCACACCACGTTGTCAATCACTCATCACACCAGGAAGCGACCATCCACCGGTCCTCGAACCACACCTGGCTCTCAATCTCCCCCTTGATGAGTGCATTGACAACACACACGTTTTGGTAACCAAGAGAAAAGGAAAAGAAAAGAAACGACCAAAAGAAACTCCAACAAGCAATCGAAAGCCAAAGAAAAGGCAAAGAGCAAGATCACTTGAAGAAGACAAGTCTCGGACCCCTTAGGCAAGGGCAACGGCTCGACACATCCGAGACAAAACATGCTCAAGCAAAGAGCACAAATCATCAGAGCAAAGCTCGAGAACCACAAAGAGCTCCCCCTGCACACATGCAAGCTCCCCCTGAACCGATGCAACTCCCCCTGGACAAATGCATGCGAACCACTTCACAAAACAGAGCAGCTGCAACAGCTCAGCTCTGACCGGTCAGACCGGTAGACACCACCGGTCAGACCGGTGGGCAACATGTGAACAGGACCAGCACTCTGACCGGTCAGACCGGTGACCTCAACCGGTCAGACCGGTGCACAACAGAGCCCAAAAATAGCTCGAAACCACCTGAAAACCTTCCAAATGCATTCAGTAGGCCAAAACATGCTCAAACTTCTCCCCCTTGTTGACAATGCATGAATCAAGCCAAAAATGCAAAAAATGCAACCTAGAGCTTCTCAAATAGACAAAATTCAACATAGGATGCTACACATGTCCAAACGAGCAAGTTAGATACTCTATAGCTTCGTAAAGACATAAACTTCATGATCACCAAGTTTCACAACCATTGGGCGAAGCTAAGATAGAATTTAGCAATTTTGCGAAAAATTACCCTCTCATGAGCAAAGTCCTAAACATGAGCAAAACATGTCAAAATGGCAAAGCCACACAAACTTCATGCTAGGACAACCATTCTAAGCATAAGACCATCATAAACACCCACAAGCACCTCATGTCATGTCAAAGCCACCGAGCCATGTGCCTACTTCTATATATGAGACTTCTCATTGGTAGGCATCATGCAACGATTTAGCACCCAAAGCAAATTAAAATTAGCACATATGACATGGGAGCACATTTTTCAAGCAATTTACATTTCATTTTCAGATTTTTAATTGGTACATGAAATGTCTTTGCGACAAAAAGGAACTTATGCCCCTCCACAAGATGAAGCATGGGGGCTAAACATTCATGATGGCAAATGAGCCTTTGGCCCCATATGATCAAAATAAGCTATCCAACCACAAATTAAGCATAGCCAAGCCACTAAAACATGTCAAGATCATGTAAAGGCATTTACTCACAAGAGAGCATATATATGAAATTTTTCAAAAACATAGCCATCAACCATGGATACAAACCAAGATTATCAAGAGCTAAGCCAAACTAACCATAGCTTACCAAATTAGCTCACAAAGACATATATGTCATTCCATGGTGAACAATGTGTATAAGAGAAGCCTTTCCTAAACAATGCATATGATACAAAATGCATGCAACCTAAGATACAAAGATGCCTATACATCATGCTACATATGCCATGCCAAATGCAAGAAATGCACAAAGGAAAGCTATACATATGCTACAAAGGAGCTCCCACACGCCAACTCAAGAAATCAAGCAAACACCAAGCTCCCCCCGCAAACGAGTGAAAGTTGCTTGATCTAGGGGTTTGGTGAAAATATCGGCTAGTTGTTCATGTGTGGGTACATGGATCAAAGCTATCTTCCCTTTCTCTACGTTGTCTCTCAGAAAATGATACCTCACTTCTATGTGCTTGGTTTTGGAATGGAGCACTGGGTTCTTTGCAACGCTTATGGCACTAGTGCTATCACATTGAAGTGGGACATGGGTATACTCCTCACCAAAGTCACTCATGGTGTATGTGATCCAAAGGAGCTGAGAGCAACAACTAGCTGCGGCCACATACTCTGCCTCGGTAGTGGATTGAGCAACACTCGACTGTTTGCGGGAAGACCAAGACACCAAAGAAGAACCCAAGAACTGGCAAGTCCCAGAAGTGGACTTCCTATCCAACCGACACCCGGCAAAATCCGCGTCTGAAAATCCATGAAGCGCCAAAGAAGAAGACGCAGAGTACCAAAGGCCGAAGTCGGGAGTGTGTCGCAAATACCTGAAAATGCGCTTGACTGCTTGCCGATGCGAAGTCCTCGGAGAAGCTTGAAAACGAGCGCACAGACACACTGAGAATTGAATGTCCGGCCTCGTCGCCGTCAAGTAGAGGAGTGACCCGATCATGCTCCGGTACTCCTTCTGGTCCACGTGTTCACCTTCCTCGTCCGCATCAAGAACTGTAGTCGTACTCATAGGCGTCGCCATGGCCTTGGAGTCCTCCATCTTGAACTTCCTCACAATGTCCTTGGTGTACTTAGCTTGGTGCACAAATGTTCCTTCCTTTGATTGCTTGATTTGTAGCCCGAGGAAGAACTGCAACTCGCCCATCATGCTCATCTCAAATTCCCTGCTCATGTCTTCTGCAAACCTTGCAACAAGAGAGTTAGACGAGCCACCAAAGACAATATCATCCACGTATACCTGCACAATCAGGATATCTCTGTCCTGCCTGAGGAGAAACAAGGTCTGGTCGACCTTCCCCATCTCAAACCCTCTCTCAAACAGGAACCCCCTCAACCTACCATACCAAGCTCTAGGCGCCTGCTTCAACCCATACAGCGCCTTCCTCAACTTGTATACCCGGTGAGGATACTTCTCACTCTCAAACCCCGGTGGTTGCCTCACAAACACCTCTTCCTCCAAAACACCGTTCAGAAAAGCACTCTTCACATCCATCTGGTACAACTTGAACCCTTTAGCCACGGAAAAGGCTAGAAGGATCCTGATCGCCTCCAAACGAGCTACAGGAGCGAAAGTCTCCTCGTAGTCGATCCCCTCTTTCTGACTGTACCCCTGAGCAACAAGTCTCGACTTGTTCCTCACCACTTCTCCTTTCTCTCCCTCTTTATTTTTCCACACCCATTTTGTCCCAATCGGCTTACACCCTGGGGGAGGGTCAACCAACACCCAAACTTGGTTCCTCTCAAAATTCTCCAACTCCTCATGCATCGAGTTAACCCAATTATGATCAGATAACGCATGTCCAATGTCTTTGGGCTCAAAAGTGGCAACAAAAGCAGCATGAGCAAAATGAGAATTGTTCCGAACCCTCGACCGTGTAGTACGTTCATTCATGTCGCCGATGATTCTCGAAGCTGGGTGATCCACTTGCACTCGTCGGGGAGGTTCTCGCCTTGATGCTACCTCCCCCTCAACAGCAGCTTCGCCTTGATCTGGGTTTGTCATTGTAGGTGTGGGAGAGGGTCCATTCTCGATCGTCGTCGAAGTAGTAGGTACATGTTCAGCCGCGGGCCTCACACCGCCATCTTCATCATCTCCATGTTCATGCTCTTCCTCCTGAAAGATCTCCTCGCCAAGTTCGTCGTCACCTGCACACTCAAAAACAAGCTGACTACGTGGCTGTGTCTCGTCGAAGGTCACCTCGCAAGTCTCCACGATTTGGTTAGTTTCAAGATTGAGCACACGAAATGCTCTAGAATGAGATGCATAACCAAAGAAAATACCATCGACAGACCTAGCCTCGAACTTGTCCAACTTCTTCCCTTTCTTCAGAATGAAGCATTTACAACCAAAGACATGGAAGTGACTCACCTTGGGTGTGCGACCGTGCATCAACTCGTAACAGGTTTTCTTCTTGTGAACCCTGAGGTAGATCCTGTTCGACACATGGCACGCGGTATTGACCGCCTCAGCCCAGAACCTTCTCGGAGTCCTATGCTCGTCGAGCATCGTCCGAGCCATCTCGCACAAGGTCCTGTTTTTCCTTTCCACCACGCCATTTTGGGGAGGCGTATACGGACTCGAAAACTGATGTTCAAGACCCAAGTCATGGCAAAAGGTTTCGAAGCGAGAGTTTTTGAATTCCGAGCCATTGTCACTGCGGATCGCTCGTATGGCATCTCCGTGCCTCTCGTTTCTTAACCTCAAGACAAGATCTCGAACAAAACCAAACGTCTCCCCCTTCTCCTCAAGAAAGAACACCCACGCATACCGAGAGTAGTCGTCCACCACAACAAGGACATACCACTTCCCACCCGCAGATCGCACACGAGCTGGGCCAACAAGGTCCATATGGAGCAGCTCGCATGGACGCTCAGTCATCACATCGGTGAGAGGCGGGTGAGAAGAGGCTACCATCTTGGCATGCCTACACGGCGCACAAACCAACTCTTTCTCAAACCTCAATCGTGGCAATCCTCGGACCAAATTGAGTTTACTCAAGCGAGACAAAAGGTCAAAGCTCAAGTGACCCAACTTCCTATGCCACTTCCACAATTCACTCGAAGAACCAGCCAAGAAGCAACGCTCCACACCAGAAGACTGAGAAAAATCAGCTCGGAACACTTGACCCTCGGGAACGACCATGCAAACAAGATCCCCCCGAGAATCTAAAATCCGAGAACCACCAGGCCGAAACAACACCTCAAAACCCTCATCCAACAACTGGGACACAGAAAGCAAATTGTATCCAAGCGATTGAACAAGAGCAACACGCCTGAGAGTGATCTTATCGCTTACCTTAATCTCACCTTCTGACAGCACACGCCCTCGCCCATTGTCCCCAAAGGTGATGTACTTCTTTGTCACCACCGGGACGAGACTTGAGAACCACCCCTTGTCTCCGGTCATATGCCTCGAGCAACCGGAGTCAATCAACCAAATGTTCTTCAAGTCTCCCACCTGAAATTCAAAAGCGAGCACGTGAGTGAACAAACGACTCAGCACTGGGGTTAGTACCAAAAGAGTAAAACCAGTGCCGAGCCATTTGCTCCAAAGTGGGGTTAGCACAAACCAAATCATCACGCCTATCAAAACTACCACCACGGTAACCACCACGAGGGAACCAACCCTCTCTAGCTGGAGGAGGACGAAAACCACGAAAGGGAAACCGTGGATCGTACCTCCGCTCCATCTCAAAACTACGACTCTTCTCACCCTCGTATTGAGCACGAGGTGGAGAACGCCTAGCAAACTGACCACCTGCAAACTTTCCAGACCAACCACCAGAACCACGACCTCCAGAACCAAACCGAGCATCCTCACGAGCACGAAATCCGACTCGCTGTCTGCCCAGACCTCCACCGGTCTGACCGGTGTAGTACACCGGTCTGACCGGTGTGGCTCGGCCAGCAGCAACACCTGCAGCCTTCCGGTCTCCCCAAGCCGGAACCGTCCTCACAAACGCCTTGGCCCTGGGCATCTGCATACGAGGCTCAGGTACACCATTAGAGGGGTGGTACCTGTCCCTGTTAGCCCACTCTCTAGCCATTCTCTCCTCACGCTTCCTCTTGAAGCAAAACTCATCCTTGTGACCATCTCTCCCACAATACCCACAATGGAACTTTATGGGCTGTGGCTTAGGCTTAGGCTTGGGTTGGGGCTGCCCACTCGGCTTCTCACCCTTCTTCTCTCCTTCCTCACCTCCCTTTGGGCTCACAAACTTCACCGGTTTCTGAAAATCATTTGTTGGGTGAGGGAATATGGGTGGATCTGGAGTAGTGTCAAGTTTATTTCTGAGATGGTTGGGCTTGGGCTCAAACTTGTTCTTGTGTCTGTTTGGTGGTGGGATAGGAATCTCTCCAACTCTCTCAACTCCCTCACCACTGTTCTCTCCAAGCTTGTCAGCCCCAAGTGCCTGACCATCATAGCGTTTGAAAGCCGCTATCATGATACCGAGCTGAGGCTCCTGACCCGACAACCAGCTCATACATTTTCTCAGCTCATCATTTTCATCCTGCAGGCGATCAACATAATGTGCAAGCTCCAAATTCTTAACCGCATGCAATTCACAAGTAGAGCAAGAAGTGGGAATAGGCTCTTTCAACTTAGCCTCAAGCGAAACAGTGTAAGCATGCATCTCATCAATCTTTCCATGCAAAACAGGGCAAGAAGTGCAAGCACCTAGCAAAGCAGGTCTAGACTTAAGCTCAGCCACTTCAACCCTAAGCATATCTAGTTCATCACAAGTAGAAGCATGCTTATCCTTAAGAGCAGTAAGATCAGCTAGGTACACAGAGCAATCACAGCAATCAATCTCATCAGAAACCACAGGAGAAGCCTTAAGCGAATCAATCTCAAGCTTAGCATCTAGGTTCTGGGTTTCTAGCTCAGCCACACGGTTCCTAGCATCTTCTAGTGAGGCCCTAAGCTCTTTCCTCATCTTCTTGGCCTCTCTAAGCATGTGATCGCGGTTATCAAGCAAGTCAACCAACTCATCATTCTCCTTGCGCAAAGAAGAGAGCTCATCACATACCTCATCCTCGGAGTCAGAGTCCGAGTCACTCTGGTGGCTCTTCTTGCTGCCGGAGCTACGGGCCATGCCGCAGAAGCCATCTCTCGCGAAGCAGCTCAACCCGCTCAAGTTCCTGGATGACTTCTTGTTCTTGCGCCGATCACCTTCATCTTCACTGCTACTCGAGCTTGAGGAAGAGTAGGCGGAGCTGGAGTCGACGTCGCTCGCTCCTACCATTGCTCGGGCCTTCCTGCCGCGGCCATCCTTCTTCCTCGACCGTCGCTCATCCTTGTGCTTGTTCTTGTGCTTGTGATCGCGCCTCGATCGGTACTTGCCATCCTTGCTCGATCGGTGCCTGTAGCCGTCCTTGTAGCCGTCCTTGTTCTCCGTCTTCTCCGGGCAGTCGGCAACGAAGTGTCCTGGCTTGCCGCACTGAAAGCACGTCCGTGCTGTCCTCCTCGTGTTCACCCGGTTCTCGTGCAGCCTCTCGAACCGCCTGGTCAGCAACGCCAGCTCGTCCTCTCCAAGCACGTCGAACTCCTCATCTGGCAAAGACATCAAAGAAGACAGAGAGTACATCCTGGAGGATGCGTTAGCGTTAGACTTAGCTCCTTTGCCACTTACGAGAGCGAGACTATGAGAATCAGTCGGGCTCTCGATCTTGGCTGTCATACCACGGTCCAACTCAGCCGACTTGAGCTTCGAGAACAGCTCGTTCACCGTCAAGGTGTCATACTTCTCGGACTCAACAATAGCCTCAAACTTCCCGTCCCATACGGTACGATCCAACGAGTGCAAGAGCTTCACGGCTCTATCATGATCATTGTATGGGAGGACGTCCACATTGGCTCTCATGTTGTTCACAACGACCGTAAATCGCTGGAAAAGGGCATCGACGGACTCGCCGGGGAGATGAGTGAAGTTCTCGTACTCTCTCCGGTAAGTCGCGTACATCCTAGCCTGAACCTGAGCATTCCCAGCATGAGCATCCTTCAACTGCTCCCAAATCCTACAAGCTAAGTCCTCTGTCTGAACCCGATCGAATTCAGGTGGACACAGTGCACGAAACAAGTAGTCGACAGCCTTGTTGTTGGCTTCGAACATATCCCTCGATCCTGGAGCAAGGAAGTTCATCGGATGAACATAAGCTGTGTTCACCGTGACATCCCAAAGGATCTGACCCTTTCCGCGGAGGAACGCCGCCATCCGCCTTTGCCACATCTGGTAGTTCTTCCCATCGAAGTGCGGAGGACCCGAACCCCGTTCCTGGTACGCCATCTTTGGATCTTAGACTGGTAAGAGTCAATAAAGACCCGAACCGGCTCTGATACCAATTGAAGGACCGATTAGGCGAACCAGAGAGGGGGGGAGTGAATGGGAGCCGATAAAAATTCTTCTCGAAGGAGATGGAAACTCCAACAAGACGAACACAGCTTCCAACTCACGTCTCCGACCCAACTACCCAAGTTGGTCAAGACCACGTAGCCACTAGAGTGCTACTGGTCCTAGGAACCAACACTCAACCTTCCTAGCCAAAACTCACCAAAACACACAGCGGAAACTTGCACGGCTTGCTGCCTGTGCTACACCGGTCAGACCGATGGCCTGCGCCGGTCAGACCGGTGACACCGGTCAGACCGGTGGACAGAGCCGGTCAGGCCGGTGGCTACAGCAGCCGCACAGCAAACGTTCCAGGAAGCCTCAGTGAATCCTCTAGGCCCTGGAACAAAAACCACCACGAAACACAACCTGTGAGGAAGAAGAACCCCTCACAAATCCTAGCAAAACAACTCCAAACACTCCAAGAACTGATCAGCAGGACCACGGGACAAAACCACACGGACAAGGCTGTTCCCCGAGACAAAAACCCACCAAGGGCTAGCACCGGTCAGACCGGTCAAGATCACCGGTCAGACCGGTCGTGCCTGGGCAGCTCGGGATGAACAGCGCCCGCGAGTCAACTCCTCCAAATCCAACTCCCGATCTCCCGATCTGCTCCACGGTTTTGCACAAGACTTTGGGGATAGTAGGAACACCTCATGGGTACTCCATAGCCAAGATTTGGTCCACCAAAACTTGTCAAATCAAGAGGAATCGAAGAAATCCCACCAAGAACGCCTCTAACCCTAGAGCCACGAAAACCCCAAAATCGAGCCCCTTTGCTCACGGATTTGGAAGGGGAATCAAAGGGAAAAGAACCACGAAGGGTTCATGCATACATCCCCCACCAAATCCCAAAGAGAAAGGCCTCGAAATCGCTCCAAGAAAATCGCCAAGAAAAGGCTCCGAAAATCACCAAAAAGGAGAAACGGGAAAGACACAACCAAGCCTTGAGGAACCACGCCGAATCATCTATACATACCAAAGAGGTTCATACAAGGTCTAGCTTGCCGCCCGATCATCCTTCCCTCTCACAAGATCTCACCATGAAGCTCTCAAGCTAGTCCTACGAAAATCCTAAGAAAATAGGAAGGAAAATAGGAAAAACAAATGAGCTAGGGTTCCAAGAGATGGCTGCCATCCTCTCACCACTTGGGTTATATGGAGGCAACCGAAAGACTAAAATACCCTTACTAGCTAACTAGGGATACATGCCCCTCGAGGGCGAAATTGGAAGTCTTTGTCTTCGCACCATCGGACGGATGCCCAGCGACCGCAAACTTGCTTAGCCTCGACGCAAGCCTTGCGATCCCGACGCGTGTCCTCCGCTTCGAAGATTCCGGACTACGTCGTCGCACACCGGTCAGACCGGTGCTCCTCACCGGTCAGACCGGTACCCACCGGTCAGACCGGTCAGACCCACCGGTCAGACCGGTCTGGAGCTGCTGCACCTCCGTCTTCGGTTCTTCGGTCTTGGCTTTGTGGATCAACCAAGGAACCCAGTGGTTTTCTGGTGAACCACCGGAAACCCCGCGAACTCGGTGTAGCCTCCGCCAATCACCACTCATGACTCGGCTCCCACGTGGTCCCGGCTCGACCTTGGTTTTGAGGCTCAACCAAGAAACCGTCCATGACTTCATCTTGCCGTTCTTGCCACCATGCGGCCCGCACTTGACCCCGCTGGCCACCGGGTCCCTCGAACCAAGCCTACTTGTCTTCTCCACACCTGGAGGCCTCACCGGCAACGACCTTTCACGCTTGTTCTTCACCTGCACCTGCACCAGTCAAGCCGCAACCTGCACCTGCAATACTTAGCCAAGAATCAGTCCACACCACGTTGTCAATCACTCATCACACCAGGAAGCGACCATCCACCGGTCCTCGAACCACACCTGGCTCTCAACCGGTCAGACCGGTCCCTGGTGGAGCACCTCGACAGATCTTGAGAAACTTCCACAGAAAGCTTGCTGGAGCACCTTGACAGATCTTGAGAAACTTCCACAGAAAGCTCCTACATGGGTCAGGCCGGTGTAGCACGCCGGTCAGACCGGTCTGAGCCAGGAAGCCCCGAAATCACAAACCTGACCTCCTGAGCTCAAAAACGAACCAAACTCGAAACAGCAGCAACACGAGACAACAGGGAACTCACCAAGACATTCACCCAAGGCAAATCCCACAAGACCTCTGCACCGGTCAGACCGGTGAGCTGCACCGGTCAGGCTGGGTAGCTCAAGATGAACAGCACCCGCGGGTCAACACCCCCAAATCCAACTCCCGATCTCCCGAATCGCTCCACGGATTTGCACAAGACTTTGGGGAAAGTAGGAACACCCCATGGGCACTACATAGCCAAGATTTGGTCCGCCAAAACTTGCTAAATCGAGAGGAATCGAAGAAATCCCACCAAAAACGCATCTAACCCTAGAGAGGAGAATACCCCAAAATCGAGCCCCTTTGCTCACGGATTTGGGAGGGGAATCAAAGGGAAAAGAACCACGAAGGGTTCAAGCATACATCCCCCACCAAATCCCAAAGAGAAAGGCCTCGAATCCGCCAGAAGAAAATCACCAAGAAAGGGCTCTGAAAATCACCAAAAAGGAGAAACGGGAAAGACACATCCAAGCCTTGAGGAACCACGCCGAATCATCTATACATACCAAAGAGTTTCATACAAGGTCTAGCTTGCCGCCCGATCATCCTTCCCTCTCACAAGATCTCACCATGAAGCTCTCAAGCTAGTCCTAGAAATTCCAAAGGAAAAAGGAAGAGGAAAATAGCAAAACAAAATGAGCTAGGGTTCCAAGAGATGGCTGCCATCCTCTCACCACTTGGGTTATATGGAGGCTAGCCGAAAGACTAGAAAACCCCTAAGGCCTAATACTAGGATACACACCCCCGAGGGGCACTTTGGGAAACTTTGTCTTCGCACCATCGGACGGATGCCCGGCGACCGCAAACTTGCTTAGCCTCGACGCAAGCCTTGCGATCCTGACGCATGTCCTCCACTTCGAAGTCTCCGGACTGTGTCGTCGCACACCGATCAGACCAGTGCTCCTCACTGGTCAGACCGGTACCCACCGGTCAGACCGGTCAGACCCACCGGTCAGACCGGTCCGATGCTGCTGCACCTCCGTCTTCGATCTTCGGTCTTGGCTTTGTGGATCAACCAAGGAACCCAGTGGTTTTCTGGTGAACCACTGGAAACCTCGCGAACTCAGTGTAGCCTCCGCCAATCACCACTCATGACTCGGCTCCCACGTAGTCCTGGCTCGACCTTGGTTTTGAGGCTCAACCAAGAAACCGTCCACGACTTCATCTTGCCGTTCTTGCCACCATGCGGCCCGCACTTGACTCCGCTGGCCACCAGGTCCCTCGAGCCATGCCTACTTGTCTTCTCCACACCTGGAGGCCTCACCAGCAACAACCTTTCGCGCTTGTTCTTCACCTGCACCAAAACCAGTCAAGCCGCAACCTGCACCTGCAATACTTAGCCAAGAATTAGTCCACATCACATTGTCAATCACTCATCACACCAGGAAGCGACCATCCACCGGTCCTCGAACCACACATGGCTCTCATCTGTCCACCGGTCTGACCGGTGTCACCGGTCTGACCGGCGCAGGCCATCGGTCTGACAGGTGTAGCACAGGCAGCAAGCTGTGCAGATTTCCGCTGTGCGTTTGGTGTGTTTGTTTCGGAAGGTTATTGTGTTGGTTCCTAGGACCAGTAGCACTGCAGTGGCTACGTGTTCTTGGCCAACTTGGGTAGTTGAGTCGGAGACGTGATTTGGCTAGCCGTGTTCATCTTGTTGGAGTAACCATCTCCTTCGAGAAGAATTTTTATCGGCTCACATTCACTCTCCCCCTCTCTGGTCACCAGTTTCGGTCCTTCAATTGGTATCAGAGCCGGTTCGGGTCTTTCGAGGCTCTAACCAGTCTAAGATCCAAAGATGGCGTACCAGGAATGGGGATCGGGTCCTCCGCACTTCGATGGGAAGAACTACCAGATGTGGCAGAGACGGATGACTGCGTTCCTCCGTGGAAAGGGTCAGATCCTTTGGGACGTTACAGTGAACACAACTTATGTTCATTCGATTAACTTCCTTGCTCCAGGATCGAGGGACATGTTCGACGCCAACAACAAATCGTTCGACTACTTGTTTCGTGCTCTGTGTTAGTCCGAATTTGATCGGGTTCAGACAGAGGACTTAGCTTGTAGGATTTGGGAGCAGTTGAAGGATGCTCATGCTGGGAATGCTCAGGTTCAGGCTCGGATGTACGCGACTTACCGGAGAGAGTATGAGAACTTCACTCATCTCCCTGGCGAGTCCGTCGATGCCCTTTTCCAGCGGTTTACGGTTGTGGTGAACAACATGAGAGCCAATGTGGTCGTGCTCCCATACGATGATCATGATAGAGCCGTGAAGCTCTTGCACTCGTTGGATCGCACCGTATGGGACGGAAAGGTCGAGGCTATTCTTAAGTCCGAGAAGTATGACACCTTGACCGTGAATGAGCTATTCTCGAAGCTCAAGTCAGCTGAGTTGGACCGTGGTGTGACTGCCCGTCTCGAGAGCCCGACTGACTCTCATAGTCTTGCTCTCGTCGGTGGCAAAGGTGCTAAGTCTAACGCTAACACATCCTCCAGGATGTACTCTCTGTCTTCTTTGATGTCTTTGCCAAACGGGGAGTTCGACGTGCTTGGAGAGGATGAGCTGGCGTTGCTGACCAAGCGGTTCGAGAGGTTGCACGAGAACCGGGTGAACACAAGGAAGAATCCACAGACATGCTTTCAGTGCGGCAAGCCAGGACACTTCATCGCCGACTGTACGGAGAAGATGGAGAACAAGGACGGCTACAAGCACCGGTCGAACAAGGACGGCAAGTACCGATCAAGGCGCGATCACAAGCACAAGAACAAGCACAAGGATGAGCGACGATCGAGGAAGAAGGACGGTCGCGGCAGGAAGGCCAGAGCGATGGTCGGGGCGGGCGACGTCGACTCCAACTCCGCCTACTCTTCCTCGAGCTCGAGTAGCAGTGAAGATGAAGGTGATCGGCGCAAGAATAAGAACTCATCCAAGAACTTGAGTGGGCTGAGCTGTTACACGAGAGATGGCTTCTGCAGCATGGCTCGTAGCTCCGGCAGCAAGAAGAGTCATCAGAGCGACTCAGACTCCGACTCTGAGGATGAGGTACGTGACGAGCTTCCCTTCTTGCGTGAGGATAATGAGTGTCTTGGCAAGTTGCTTGATAATCATGATGACATGCTTAGAGAGGCAAAGAAGATGAGGAAAGAGCTTAGGGCCTCACTAGAAGATGCTAGGAACCGAGTAGCTGAGCTAGAAACCCAGAACCTTGATGCTAAGCTTGAGATAGATTCACTTAAGGCTTCACCTATGGTTTCTGATGAGATTGATTGTTGTGATTGCTCTGCGTACCTAGCTGATCTTACTAGTCTTAAGGATAAGCATGCTTCTACTTGGGATGAACTAGATGTGCTCAGGGTTGAAGTGGCTGAGCTTAAGTCTAGACCTGCTTTGCTAGGCGCTTGGACTTCTTGCCCTGTTTTGCATGGAAAGATTGATGAGATGCATGCTTACACTGTTTCACTTGAGGCTAAATTGAAAGAACATGTTCCCACTTCTTGCTCTACTTGTGAATTGCATGCTTTGAAGAATCTGGAACTTGCACATTATGTGGATCGCTTGCAGGATGAGAACGATGACTTGAGGAAAATGATGGGTTGGTTGTCGGGTCATGAACCACAGCTTAGGATGATGATAGAGGCATACAAGCGCTATGATGGGCAAGCGCTTGGGTCTGATAAGATTGGAGAGTGCAGTGGTGAGGGAGGAGAGAATATTGGTGATATCCAAGCTCCACCAAAAACCTTCCACAAAAATGCCTACGCTCCTAAGCCCAACCCACTGAGAAACAAACTTGACACAACCCCAGATCCTCCCATATTTCCTCGCCCTACAAATGACTTTCAAAAACCGGTGAAGTTTGTGAGCTCCAAGGAGAGTGAGGTTGGAGAGAAGAAGGGTGAGAAGCCGAGTGAGGAGAAACCAAGTGAGCAGCCCCAACCCAAGCCTAAACCTAAGCCCATACGGTTTCATTGTGACTATTGTGGGAGAGATGGTCACAAGAGAGAGTTTTGCTTCCAGAGGAAGCGTGAGGAGAGAATGGCTAAGGAGTGGGCTAACAAGGACAGATACCGCCCTTCAAATGGTGTACCTGAGCCTCGTATGCAAATGCCCAGGGCCAAGGTGATTGTGAGGACGGTTCCGGCTTGGGGAGATCGAATGGTGGCAGGTGATGCTGCTGGCCGAGCACCACCGGTCAGACCGATGCACTCCACCGGTCAGACCGGTGCTGGTCTGGGCAGACAACAGTTCAGTTTCCGTGCTCGTGCGGATGCTCGGTTCGGTTCTGGTGGTCGTGGTTCTGGTGGTTGGCATGGAGAGTTTGCAGGTGGTCAGTTTGCTAGATGTTCTCCACCTCGTGCTCAATACGAGGGTGGGAGGATTCATAGCTTTGAGATGGAGAGGAGGAACGGTCCACGGTCTTCCTTTCATGGTTTTCGTTCTCCTCCAGCTAGATAGGGGTGGTTCCCTCATAGTGGTTCCCGTGGTGGTTTTCGTGGTGGTAGCTTTGACAGGCGTGACGATATGGCTTGTGCTAACCCCACTTTGGAGCAAATGGCTCGGCACTGGTTTTACTCTTTTGGTACTAACCCCAGTGCTGAGTCGTTTGTTCACTCTCGTGCTCGCTTTTGAATTTCAGGTGGGAGACTTGAGGAACGTTTGGTTGATTGACTCCGGTTGCTCGAGGCACATGACCGGAGATAAGGGGTGGTTCTCAAGTCTCGTCCCGGTGGTGTCCAAGACATACATCACCTTTGGGGACAATGGGCGAGGGTGTGTGCTTTCAGAAGGTGAGATTAAGGTAAGTGACAAGGTCACTCTCAGGCGTGTTGCTCTTGTTCAATCGCTCGGATTCAATTTGCTTTCTGTTTCCCAGCTTTTGGATGAGGGTTTTGAGGTGTTGTTTCGGCCTGGTGGTTCTCGGATTTTGGATTCTCGAGGGGACCTAGTTTGCATGGTCATTCCTGAGGGTCAAGTTTTCCGAGCGGATTTCTCTCAGTCTTCTAGTGTGGCTCGTTGCTTTTTGGCTGGTTCTTCGAGTGAGTTGTGGAAGTGGCATAAGAAGTTGGGTCACTTAAGCTTTGACCTTTTGTCTCACTTGAGTAAACTCAATTTTGTCTGAGGATTGCCACGGCTGAGGTTTGAGAAAGAGTTGGTTTGTGCGCCGTGTCGGCATGCTAAGATGGTAGCCTCTTCTCTTCCACCCCTCACCGATGTGATGATGGAGCGTCCATGCGAGCTGCTCCATATGGACCTTGTTGGCCTAGCTCGTATGAGATCCGTGGGTGGGAAGTGGTATGTCCTGGTTGTGATGGACGACTACTCTCGGTATGCGTGGGTTTTCTTTTTGGAGGAGAAAGGGAGACGTTTGGTTTTGTTCGAGATCTTGTCTTGAGGTTGAGAAACGAGAGGCACAGAAATGCCATACGAGCGATCCGCAGTGACAATGGCTCGGAATTTTAAAACTCTCGCTTTGAAACCTTTTGCCCTGACTTGGGTCTTGAACACCAGTTTTCGAGTCTGTATACGCCTCCCCAAAATGGCGTGGTGGAAAGGAAAAACAAAACCTTGTGTGAGATGGCTCGGACGATGCTCGATGAGCATAGGACTCCGAGGAGGTTCTGGGCTGAGGCGGTCAATACCGCGTGCTATGTGTCGAACAGGATTTACCTCAGGGTTCACAAGAAGAAAACCTGTTACGAGTTGATGCATGGTAGAACTCCCAAGGTGAGTCACTTCCATGTGTTTGGGTGCAAATGCTTTATCCTGAAGAAAGGTAAGAAGTTGGACAAGTTCGAGGCTAGGTCTGTCGATGGAATTTTCTTTGGTTACGTGTCTCATTCTAGAGCCTTTCAAGTCCTCAATCTTGAAACTAACCAAATCGTGGAGACTTGCGAGGTTACCTTTGATGAGACACAGCCACATAGTCAGCTTGTTTTTGAGTGTGCAGGTGATGAGGAACATGGCGAGGAGATTTTCCAGGAGGAGGAGCATGAACATGGTGATGATGAAGATGGCGGTGTGGTGCCCGCGGCTGAGCATGTACCTACTACTTTGACTACGATCGTGGATGGTCCCTCTCCCACACCTACAACGACAAACCCAGATCAAGGCGAAGCTGCGGTTGAGGGGGAGGTAGCATCAAGGCGAGAACCTCCCCGGCGAGTTCAAGTGGATCGCCCAGCTTCGCGGATCATCGGCGACATCAATGAACATACTACATGGTCGAGGGTTCGAAACAATTCTCACTTCACTCATGCAGCTTTTGTTTCTACCTTTGAGCCCAAAGACATTGGACACGCACTATCTGATCATAATTGGGTCAATTCGATGCATGAGGAGTTGGAGAATTTTGAGAGAAACCAAGTTTGGGAGTTGGTTGACCCTCCACCGGGGTGTAAGCCGATTGGGACAAAATGGGTGTGGAAAAATAAAGAGGGAGAGAAAGGAGAGGTGGTGAGAAACAAGTCGAGGTTGGTGGCGTAAGGGTATAGTTAGAAGGAGGGGATCGACTACGAGGAGACCTTTCCTCCCGTAGCCTGTTTGGAGGCGATTAGGATCCTTCTAGCCTTTTCCGTGGCTAAAGCGTTCAAATTGTACCAAATGGATGTGAAGAGTGCTTTCCTAAACGGTATTTTGGAGGAAGTAGTGTATGCGAGGCAACCACTGGGGTTTGAGAGTGAGAAGTACCCCCACCGGGTGTACAAGTTGAGGAAGGCGCTGTATGGGCTGAAGCAGGCGCCTAGAGCTTGGTTCGGTAGGTTGAGGGTGTTCCTGTTTGAGAGAGGTTTCGAGATGGGGAAGGTAGATCAGACCTTGTTTCTCCTCAGGCAGGGAAAAGAGATCCTAATTGTCCAGGTGTACATGGATGATATTGTCTTTGGTGGCTCATCTAACTCTTTGGTTGCAAGGTTTGTAGAAGACATGAGCAGGGAATTTGAGATGAGCATGATGGGTGAGTTGCAGTTCTTCCTCGGCCTCCAGATCAAGCAATCCAAGGAAGGAACATTTGTGCACCAAGCAAAGTACACCAAGGACATTGTGAGGAAGTTCAAGATGGAGGACTCCAAGGCCATGGCAACGCCTATGAGTACGACTACAGCTCTTGATGCGGACGAGGATGGTGAACACGTGGACCAGAAGGAGTACCGAAGCAAGATCAGGTCACTCCGGTACTTGACGGCGACGAGGCCGGATATCCAATTCTCGGTATGTCTGTGCGCTCATTTTCAAGCGTCTCCAAGGACTTCGCATCAGCAAGCAGTCAAGCGCATTTTCAGGTATTTGCGACATACTCCCGACTTCGGCCTTTGGTACTCCGCGTCTTCTTCTTTGGCTCTTCATGGATTTTCGGACGCGGATTTTGCCGGGTGTCGGTTGGATAGGAAGTCCACTTCTGGGACTCGCCAGTTCTTGGGTTCTTCTTTGGTGTCTTGGTCTTCCCGCAAACAATCGAGTGTTGCTCAATCCACTACCGAGGCATAGTATGTGGCCGCAGCTAGTTGTTGCTCTCAGCTCCTTTGGATCACATACACCATGAGTGACTTTGGTGAGGAGTATACCCATGTCCCACTTCAATGTGATAGCACAAGTGCCATAAGTGTTGCAAAGAACCCAGTGCTCCATCCAAAACCAAGCACATAGAAGTGAGGTATCATTTCCTGAGAGACAACGTTGAGAAAGGGAAAATCGCTTTGATCTATGTACCCACACATGACCAGCTAGCTGATATTTTCACCAAACCCCTAGATCAAGCAACTTTCACTCATTTGCGGGGGGGAGCTTGGTGTTTGTTTGATTTCTTGAGTTGGTGTGTGGGAGCTCCTGTGTAGTATATGTATAGCTTTCCTTTGTGCATTTGCATGGCATATGTAACATGATGTCTAGGCATCTTTGTATCTTAGGTTGCATGCATTTTGTATCATATGCATTGTGTAGGAAAAGCTTCTCCTATATACTTTGTTCACCATGGTATGATATATATGTCCTTGTGAGCTAGTTTGGTAAGCTATGGTTAGTTTGGCTTAGCTCTTGATGATCTTGATTTATATCCATGGTTGATGGCTATGTTTTTCAAAAATGTCACATGTATGCTCTCTTGTGAGTAAATGTCTTTATATGATCTTGACATGTTTTTGTGGCTTGGTTATGCTTAATTTGTGGTTGGATAGCTTATTTTGATCATATGGGGCCAAAGGCTCATTTGCCATCATGAATGTTTGGCCCCCTTGCTTTATCTTGTGAAGGGGCATAAGTTCCTTTTTGTCGCAAAGACATTTCATGTACCAATTATAAATCTGAAAATGAAATGTAAATTGCTTAGAAAATGTGCTCCCATGTCATATGTGCTTAATTTACTTGTTTTTGGGTGCTCAACCGTTGCATGTTGCTTACCAATGAGAAGTCTCATACATAGAAGTAAGCACATGGCTCGGTAAGCTTTGACATGACATGAGATGCTTGTGGGTGTTTATGATGGTCTTATGCTTAGAATGGTTATCCTAGCATGAAGTTTGTGTGGCTTTGCCATTTTGACATGTTTTGCTCATGTTTAGGATTTTGCTCATGTGAGGGTGATTTTTCGCAAAATTGCTCATTTCTATGTTAGCTTCGCCCAATGGTTGTGAAACTTGGTGATCTTGTTGTTGATGTCATTACGAAGCTATAGAGTATCTAACTTGCTCATTTGGACATGTGTAGCATCCTATGTTGAATTCTGTCTATTTGAGAAGCTCTAGACCGCTTGATTCATGCATTGCCAACAAGGGGGAGAAGTTTGAGCATGTTTTGGCCTACTGAACATATTTAGAGGGATTTCAGCTGGTTTCAAGCCATTTCTGGGCTCTGTTTGTCATCGGTCTGACCGGTCGTGGTCACCGGTCTGACCGGTCAGAGTGCTGGCCCTGTTCAGATGTTGGGCACCAGTCTAACCGGTGAGGTGGACCGGTCTGACCGGTCGGAGCAAGGCTGAAGCAGCTGCTCTGTTTTGTGAAGAGGTTTGCATGCATTCATCCAGGGGGAGTTGCATTGGTTCAGGGGGAGCTTGCATGTGTGCAGGGGGAGCTCTTTATGGTTTTCGAGCTTTGGATCGGTGGCTTGTGCTCTTTGCTTGAGCATGCTTTGTCTCGGATGTGTCGAGCCGTTGCCCTTGCCTAAGGGGTCCGAGACTTGTCTTCTTCAAGTGATCTTGCTCTTTGTCTTTCCTTTGGCTTTCGATCGCTTGTTGGAGTTCCTTTTAGTCGTTTCTTTTCTTTTCCTTTTCTTTGGTTACCAAAAAGTGTGTTGTCAATGCACTCATCAAGGGGGAGATTGAGAGCCATGTGTGGTTCGAGGACCGGTGGATGGTCGCTTCCTGGTGTGATGAGTGATTGACAACGTGGTGTGGACTGATTCTTGGCTAAGTATTGCAGGTGCAGGTTGCGGCTTAACTGATGTTGGTGCAGGTGAAGAACAAGCGCGAAAGGTCGTTGCCTGAGAGGCCTCCAGGTGTGGAGAAGACAAGTAGGCTTAGTTCGAGGGACCCGGTGGCCAACAGGGTCAAGTGCGGGCCGCATGGTGGCAAGAACAGCAAGACGAAGTCATGAAGGTTTCTTGGTTGAGCCTCAAAACCAAGGTCGAGCCGGAACTTCGTGGGAGCCGAGTCATGAGTGGTGATTGGCGGAGGCTACACCGAGTTCGCAGGGTTTCCAGTGGTTCACCAGAAAACCACTGGGTTCCTTGGTTGATCCACAAAGCCAAGACTGAAGACCGAAGACGGAGGTGCAGCAGCATGGGAACGGTCTGACCGCTGTGTCTGACCGGTCTGACCGGTGAGGAGCACCGGTCTGACCGGTGTGCGACGACACAGTCCGGAGACTTCGAAGCGGAGGACACGCGTCGGGATTGCAAGGCTTGCGTCGAGGCTAAGCAAGTTTGCTGTCGCTGGGCATCCGTCCAATGGTGCGAAGACAATGATTCCCAAAGTGCCCCTCGGGGGTGTGTATCCTAGTATTAGGCCTTAGGGGTAGTTTCGTCTTTCGGCAAACCTCCATATAACCCAAGTGGTGAGAGGATGGCAGCCATCTTTTGGAACCCTAGCTCATTTTGTTTTGCTATTTTCCTCTTCCTTTTTCCTTTGGAATTTCTAGGACTAGCTTGAGAGCTTCATGGTGAGATCTTGAGAGAGGGATGGAAGATTGGGAGGCAAACTAGACCTTGTATGAACCTTCATGGTATGTATAGATGATTCGGTGTGGTTCCTCAAGGCTTGATTGTGTTCTTCCCGTTTTCCCTTTTTGGTGATTTTCGGAACCTTTTCTTGGCGATTCTCTTGTGGCGGTTTTGAGACCTTTCTCCTTGGGATTTGGTGGGGGATGTATGCATGAACCCTTCATGGTTCTTTTCCCTTTGATTCCCCTCCCAAATCCGTGAGTAAAGGGGCTCAATTTTGGGGTTTTCTTGGCTCTAGGGTTAGAGGTGTTCTTGGTGGAAATCCTTCGATTCCTCTCGTTCTAGGAAGTTTTGGTGGACCAAATCTTGGCTATGGAGTGCCCATGAGGTGTTCCTACTATCCCCAAAGTCTTGTGCGAATCCGTGGAGCGAATCGGGAGATCGGGAGTTGGATTTGGGGGAGTTGTACCGCGGGCTGCTGTTCATCCCAAGCTGCCTAGGCATGACCGGTCTGACCGGTGCTCTTGACCGGTCTGACCGGTGCAAGGCCTTTGTGGGATTTGCCTCGGCTGAACTGCCTGGTTCATGTGTCTTTGGGCTGAGTTGTTGCTGGTCAGTTCTTGGCAGGTTTCGAGGAGTTTGGCTAGGCTGTGTGAAGGTTTTTCTTCCTGAGCAGTTTGAGTTTTGGAGGTGGTTTTTGTTCCAGGGCCTAGAGGAGTCACTGAGTCTTCCTGGAACATTTTCTGTGCAGCTGCTGTAGCCACCGGCCTGACCGGCTCTGTCCACCGGTCTGACCGGCGCAGACCATCGGTCTGACCGGTGTAGCACAGGCAGCAAGCTGTGCAAATTTCCGCTGTGCGTTTGGTGTGTTTGTTTCGGAAGGTTGTTGTGTTGGTTCCTAGGACCAGTAGCACTCCAGTGGCTACGTGGTCTTGGCCAACTTGGGTAGTTGAGTCGGAGACGTGATTTGGCTAGCTGTGTTCGTCTTGTTGGAGTAACCATCTCCTTCGAGAAGAATTTTTATCGGCTCCCATTCACTCCCCCCCTCTCTGGTCGCCAGTTTCGGTCCTTCACAAATTAACATTTGGTTTATGAAAAACCGAAATGTAGAACTAATTATCTTTTATTTACAAAGCATATGAAGTAATCATTAATCAAATTAACATGGATCATGAAAAATGGTGTAGAATACTAAATAGCTTTTAATTAAAGGAAGCATGTTTAATAGGCATTAAACAAAATTAATATTAAATTAATTTTCAGAAAACATGTATGATGGAAACACACCACTAACATGTGCTTTACATTATTATGAACCTACCACAACATGAACATATGAAAACGAAGCTAAAACATAGATTATATGGAGAAAACAAGATCACTGGGACATAGATATGATTATCTAAAGATTTCAGGGGCTATCAGGGAAGTTTTGCAAGACACATCAAATAGTACTCGCAAAAAGGGTGAAGGACAGGTTTGGATCTATAAAAGGTTCAGGTGGGGTTTATGTGTGAAAGGTGGGATTTTTCTAGGGGGTTTTCCATAGATTGGTCAAGACACAAGAAATATGACAAGGATTACATTTTTCTGCAGGGTCCTAAAAGAAAAACTTGTTTTCTTCTTCGTCAGGGATGGACAGGACTCACAGGAGGAACTGGCCGGTTCAAATCACTGGTGGCTCAAGCGACCTAGGGTTCAAGCGAGGCAAGGAACGGAAAGAGGAGGTGAAGGGGATCTCATACAAGTGCTCACCGGCGTTGGAGACGAAGGCGAGGAGGCCAGATTTCGGCGGCGGGCGGAGCTCGGGCGCACCACGGGCAGCGGCGGCCGGCTCGGCCACCAGTCGTGGTGGTGCTCCCGTGCGTCAGGCGACGAGGAGTGAGCAGTGGCTGGCACGGAAAGCGATGCTCAGGACCTTGGGGCGTGGAGGCTCAGGCTCTCAGGACCAGACGTACAGGGAGCTCGAGTGTTCATGGAGATTGACTCAAACAGTACAGGAAGAGAAAGAGAGGGCAAAGGGGATTAGATGGGAACAACCACGAAACTGTAAATTGTACATCAAAACGGAAAGGAAACGACGAGACGAACGCGATGGTGTGCTCACCTTCGGCCAAAGATGAACGATGGCGACAGAAGAGCTCGCCGGAGTTTGAGAGGAGTCGTCGGAGGCGGGGAAGACGACGGAGTCGACGTCGGATTCGTGTGACCGACCCCATCACGGTGTACAGCTCGATGAGGAAAACTCCAAGGTGGTGTCCATTTGCACCGGAAGTGCACGGTTTCGCCGGAAAAGCCCGCCGGAAAGTTCACCGGAATTTAGTAGATGCAAAAGTTCGGTGACGGCTTGTGGGAGTTAGGGTTATCGAAACGGGATGAGGTTGGCGGCGTTGGAAAGAGGACGCCAAGGAGATCATCGGGAACTATTTATTGGCTGAGATAGAGTCCAGTTTTATTTTTTTTCTAATTTTGGGAATTAATTTTGGAATAGAAAACAATTTCAGAAAATCCTAAAATCGTAATTAAACCACGAAAAATACTCCGAAAGCTCAAAAAAATTTAGGAAAATTACTAGAGATTATTTGGGACATGATGAATCCAAATAAAGTATCTGGAGCTAATGAAAAATATTTTAGAGCCTTCTAATAAATAGAAATAGCTCGAGGAAAGTGAGAATAAATTCCCTAAAAAGTTGGAAAATTCTCAAAAGGTTTTGGTCAGCACCTAGACGCATTTTAAAACCTTTTACATTCAAGAAACACCAAGATGTATCAGCATGAATGCCACACTCACTGTACCAATTTATTTATTTAAAAACAATCAATTCCTTTTTCTTATACTATATTTCTTGTAAAGAAAATAAATGTTGGGAAAAATTTTAAAATTATGAGGAAATCATTGTTTAATTAGTCTCTGTATTCACATCCTGAACTTGGGAAATTTCATGGTGTGACAAATCTACCCCTTTAAATGGAATCTCATCCTGAGATTCGAAGAAAGAAGAAACAAGGAGGAGGGAAACAACCAAGAATATTGCTATTTGAGGTAAGTAGGCAGTCATCTTGTTTTGTCGTCCATGTGTAGGATCTTCAGTATTCATCTTTCTTGGTCATTGTAGTCTTCATTAGTGTGATCTAGATGGGATAATAGTAAGCACAAGGTGGGAAGGAAAGTAGAGTGGTGTCTTGTTTTCTTCAGCTTGCTCACTTTAAATGGCGACGATGGCAGTAGCATTTTCTTGTTAGCATTGGTGCGGGCTTCAATTTCTTCTTCATTTGGGCAGGTAGAGAGGAAGGAAGATGGCAAGGAGATGGGAGGAACAACAGAAGAACCCAACTAGGCAACTGATGTCATTGCAGATATAAGACCCACAATACATCAACAATCACTACAATGAAACGACTCAATCAAGGTCATAAAACCAAGCATCATCATGCAAACACACAATTCCACCACTCAACATATAGAAACGGTGCTAAACGCTGTTAATAGAGTCAAAGGGGATCCTCCTAAGAATAGGCATAGGTTCATCGATCACTGAGGCTTGACTTTAGGCAATGAAGTGATAGCTCCACTGTTTGAGTGACTTGGGCAGGTTTGCTTCATGGTACATGGCATGGATCGTCCAAGAATTTTTGAATCAGAAAGGAGACTTTGAAATCAAAAGTCAATGGAGGGAATCCAAGGTATAGCATTGTTTGAAAAGAAAGAAGAGATACGATAAGCAAGATGGACACAAAAAATAAGAATAAAGAGGTAAGAAAGAAGAAATATGGGGTAAGGGAAATAAGGGATGAGAGGATAGTGAATTGCATGAAACAGGTAAGATCATTGAACGGAAAATAAATGCAAGATCAAGAGATCAAGGGGGAGAGAAAATAAATAGACAAGCTTAGAGAGTTTAACATTTGCAAAGCAATGAAGTGCAAATGAAACTGAATCAAGTGAGATAGTTAAGTTATCAAGGGGGATTTAGGAAAAGAAAATAGTCAATGAGTGAGAATATTCATCACAGAGCTCAAGGGAAAGGTAGTGATGAATTTTTAGATCCAAAGAAACCTTAAGGAATGACCATTGCTAACTAGGCTTACGTCCTACAGTCGATACAGCTCTGATACCACTCTGTCACACCTGGTTTTAGAAAAACAAATGAAGTGCATACCTATATGTATGCCAGGATCAAGTTTCATACATATAGTAGACATAAGTGAATAACAGTAACAGTATCTATATAAAAATATAAACAAACTTACAAATCTATCAGAGTTACACAGCTCAATCCTGGAAATGGAGGCGCCAAACTCCACAAGAAATCGACTAGGGGCTGCGTACGCCTAGCATCAACACCATCTTCAACAGCTTCACACCTTTTTCTTCTGAGAAGCAGTAAGTAAGGATGAGTACACTTATGGTTGGTACTCAGCAAGGCCACAAGAAATAACCAGAAATGATTTAAAGTCCATCTTTAAGTTTATTAATCATGTGAGGGTCCAGGCCGCTCTTGACCGTGAGCACGGCTAATCGATTAGTTTTACACTTTGCAGAGGTTGTTCACTTTCACCACAAGTCGTGTAAAAGTTTTGAAGAACTTTGGACCCAACCATGCGATGCTAGCTAGGCATCATACCACACTACTGAGGTGTGATTGCATAGGGACGCTACAAGGCCTTTACAAAGATTCCCTAATGTGTAGCAACCCGCTAGGTTTCAGGATGAACCAGGGCATAAAGCTCCCTAGCAGGTACCGTACTCCCCGCCAGAGCGGGTTTATATCCCATCAACGCCTCCCCATTTGCCCCTTTCAGGTAAGATCACTACAACATACTAAAGTTTCTAATTAATTGCCCAAGACAAAGCCATATGTCTTGTGGTAGTACGGTTGTCCTGAGTGATCGCTACATGTTACAATTAAGACACAATATTCTTATTTAAAGCATAGATAGAAGGATGGTTAGGGACACTTGCCTTTCTCCAACGAAAAGCTATACTCTTACTGCTCTTCCATTCTTGGTCTCTTGAAACTTGTAATCTTCAAAGCAAACGAACAACGATACTTCTACTCGAAGCAAACATCGGGCACAAACATACACAGGAAACAAACAAGTACAACTAAGAACAATGCACCAAGCAAAGAAAAGCTTTAAAAGAGCACACTAAAGGATAGGCTCGATTCTATGGTTACGCAAACGCAAGCAAACACCGATAACGAAACTAAGGTCGAAAAGACAACGCTTGTGTGAGATCACTAACAAACAACAAGAGACTATGTGCTTGACAAATTTTAAATAGAAATCAGGTGGAAAGAATATTTCAAAGAAATACTCTATGTTTGAATTAAGCAAAGTTATATTTGATTATAGAAAACACGTGAGAGACATGGGTACCCAAGGGTCCCCTCTGACCAGGGTCCCAGAGGTCCCTGTCAAGTGGACACGAACTGTCAGAAGCCCCGCCGACCTGCAAGTGGGCCTGAAGACCTTATCCACAACCCCAACGAACTTGGAAGACTCCAGAAGACCTTATCCTAATCCCGGAGGATCCGCACGACTTGGAGCGCAAGGCGAGCCACCAGACTTCGGCCTGGCGCCGCCAGTAGGTCCCCAGACTGCGGGATACTCCCTGTAATCAAGGCAGATAGCCTTCCCATTTTGTAAACGACCCCGATGAGGGTCCACCGACCTCGAATGGAAGCCCTAGCCTGTTGACCATATAAGGCGTCCTAGAGCTCCATTCGAGGGGTCTTCCCTTCCACACATAATTCCACCCCATACTGGACGTAGGGTTTCACTCTCCGGAGACCCGAACCAGTCTAAATCCCCGTGTTCATCACCATTCTTGCCGTGTCCCGAGTTCCACACGAGAACTACGACCTACGCTCTTAGTTCCCGATCCTCCCATCCACCTACAAATTGCTTGGGTAGCCCCCTAGCAGATCTGTCCTGGTCTCACCCCCTGACAGTTGGCGCGCCAGGTAGGGGTGATCGGGAACTCGCTGTGCAGCATGGTGGCCCGATCTGGTGTCATCTTCCCGGCAAGCATGTCGGCCATCCTCGCCAACCCCGTGGAGATCTGTTTCGGCTCCTTCATGGCGACCTCATCTGTTCCAGTGACCACGACCTCTCTGGTGGCCACAGGACAGATCGTGACAGCGCCAGTCGTCGCCCCTGTTTCAAATCTAGCGATGGGGAGCCACCCGCCCAAATCCTATGACATTGTTCAGGGAATGGAGCGTGTCCTCAGCATGATGGAGGACACCCTCCAGATCTGCGAGCGAGCTCAACGCTCGGCGCAGACGGAGCCATGCCATGGGACCTTCCCCTTCGGTCTGTGACCTCCCGCCGACGTCTACGCTCGCCAGACGGCCAAGTCCTCCCAGATTCACTCTGGGCGGCGGTGGCCTGTCAGCGACCTAAAGCCCAAGCCTCGCGCCCACCGCGATCCGCTCGACGTACCTTGCACCTTCCACAAGGGCGCAAGGCATACCCTTCGCGGCTGCCATCTGCAGAAGAAGATCGACCAAGAGCGGCTCTCCCGCACCACGTGAACTCCCATGTCTCCGGGCGGTGGCGAGTTCCAGAACGTCCGAGTCCATGTCTCCCCCAACGACTCGGGTTCCATCTTCTGCCGGGTGCTCGTGGTTTCTGAAAACGAACCACCGCGCCATGGCGTGACAGACTCCGAGGAAGCGGCACGGATCCAAGGGAACACCAACCGCGCCCAGCGACGTGCGGAAGAGCAGCACCGCGCGGTCCCTCCCTGCGCTCAAGACCTTCGTCTCGAGTTCGAGGAAGTTGGGCTACCAACGTTCAACAGCCCCCAGGCCAACCTAGGTGCTGCCATGGTGCGCCTTCAGCAAGCCGACCTTCCACCCGAAGCCGAAGTAGCCATGGCCTACGTTCGGGTCGCCACGACCTTGGTAGAGGAGAAGAGCGCGGCCGCCAAGTCCGCCGCATCTTTGTCAAGCCATCACTCGCGCAGTCGATCTAATCGATCTAAGCGCAACAACCTCCCACCCATCCAGGAGGAGTGTTGACGGTCGTTAAGTCCCTATTTTCGACCGTCAACTTCGGATAAAAGTTACTCCATGAAAGTGTGCACCATAGCTATAGGGTTATAATCTAACAAATTCCACAAGCTTTGGTGTATATTTGGTTGCAGGTGAAAATGAGCAATTATAAAGTAGAATATGACATTATCACAAACAATCTCAACTGCCAAGATAGATTGCGCCATTGTGACGGGCTCGTTAAGACGATCGAAATGGATATATTATTTGCCTACATCGGAGTTCGTATGAAGGGGATATGATAAAGACAAAAGGTGACATAATGCTAATGTCATCGGGACCCACCTGTCGTACCTCATCCATGCAGGAACCACCAGCGAGTGCCACGTGGCAGCTTCCGGTTGGCCGCAGCCCCGCGCCGTGGCGACACGCGCGCACGCGGGAGGCTGCCCGCGGCCGCCACGTGGGGCGCTGCGGCTGGCCCGTGCCGCGACGCGGGACGCGTACGCGCGCGAACGCGGGAGCCGCCCAGGCCGGCGACTTGGCACGCGAGGATAGGCTGGCACAAGGTCGGTTGGCCGGTCCGCCTGGTTAGCTGCGGTTCGCCGCTATTTTTTCCCTTTTTAGCACCAGTTCAGCGCCCAGGAGGTCGGTTCACGCCCGGTTCTTCACGTTTTTCACCGGTTCTCGACGCCCACCGCCTCCAGTGCCATACAGGACACACTGTTCCTGTGCATTACCGCCCCTAGGGGGTCGGTTTGGCCCCAGGAAAGAGGGGGAGGTCCTCCACTTCTCCAAGTTTCCTCCCCTATAAATAGAAGCCCCATTCCTCACTTCAAAAGACGAACAGAGAAGTAGAAATCAAGGCGAAGCCCTACCAAATTAGTGTTAGAATTAGGTGAGAGTTGAGGTGCGAGTCCGGGAGAAGCCGGAGTTGTCGGCTTCCCCCCTTTCTCTTGTACCTCGGCGAATGCGGCTCGACTTTGACTAACGTCCGGGTAACTCTTAGGCATTCTGGATCTATTTAATTAAGTTCAGCTTTATTATTTATGCTTGTGGGCTCCTTGCTTTGATTAGTGTTCTAGTAATTGCAAAGCTAGAATAGTAGTCACTAGAGTAGACGTGGTGTCTAGTCTTGTGATTACCTCGGTGTACACCTAGTGGCACGAATTGTTGTAGTAGCCCCAGGTGGTGACAGTCCTGATGGCCTACGTAGTCCACCACGTGAGATCCACTAGAGCGCAGTAGGACCCCTGCTTGGCTTGCCTAGCCCCCTTCTCATCCCTTTCCGGGTTAGGACAGTTGAGCATCCCGAAGCAAGCATCGTAGTAAACGCTGATCTTATCTTTAGTATCCGGAATCCTTCGAAACCCTCTCTACCTCTCCTACACTATTATCATATCTTCTCTCGTCCAAGGCCGACCTTGATTCTTCACTAGTGCACACACGTTCCCTGTGGATTCAATACCCTGGAATACTCCTGGGTGAAAGCTACATCGGTATCCATACACTTGCGGACTTTTCTGCGATCGTTATCTATACCAACAGGCCTTCTGGCATCGTTGCATATTTAGTAGCGACGCTAGCAAGTGCCACCAAGCTTTCTGGCGCCGTTGCCGGGAATATAAACCTGGTGCGACGCTAGAGAGTGTCAACAAGGAGGTCGACCAACACAACCCCGATCAACCCCGAGGTCGGGCTAATTGTGCCAAGGACGGCGACCTCCGCGACAACCTCAACAACAATAGGCTTCCTGGCGCCATTGCTGGGGAACGGTTGTTGTACTATTGTCGAACCGAGTCGTCCGTGTATCCCCATCCATACCATCACATATCCCCATATGGATTCCAAACCTATCAATCAGTTTTCGGCTCCAACAGGCGAAGATCTGGAGCCTCCACCCTCATACCCATCCATGCACCTAGCTATGAACTTCGTCCCGCCCTCATAGCTATGGTAAGGGAGCAATCTTTTTCTGGAGCAGAAGAGGAAAATCCGTACACCCACCTTCGCAGTTTTCAGGAAGTGTGTTTGTGCCTTGTCATTCGTGGCATGTCACACGAAACACTAAAATGGAAGCTTTTCCCGTTCTCTTTGACGGGGATTACCAAGAAATGGTACACTCAAACCGTTAGGGGTGTCAAGGGAGATTGGGAAGTTTTGCAAAACAAATTTTGTCTAGCTTTCTTCCCGGAATCCCGATTGGTCGACCTCCGTATGGAAGTCTTAGGCTTTAGGCAAAAGGAAAAAGAAACCTTAGGAGCAGCCTGGGCACGATTTTTGGACCTAAACATGTCCGGTCCCAACCTCGAACTCTCCGAACCGATGCTTTTACAGCATTTTCATCGAGGCCTTAGCAAGGAGTCCGCCCAGTTTCTCGATATTTCTTCGGGAGGTTCTTTCACTCATTTGACAACTAGTGAAGGGAGGAACGTTCTCAACAAAATCCTTGAGAATACCCCCTACAGTGGTATTTTTGATGAATTTCCCGAAGAAGAGGTTGATGAAATCCTTGAGCCGGAAAATGAGGTTTTACCTATCCAGCCTACACCCATGATTGCTCCTCTCTCTGAGCCAATAAAAGTAGAGCCTCCCGTAGAAAACCTCCATAGTCTAGAAGATGAGGAAACTCATCCAATGGACTTTATCGGCGAAATCGAGGATGATCTTTTCTCAGATTTTGGAAACGCCTCGAATTTTCCGATCCAACCAAAACCTCGAGCGTGCAACTCTCCGTTGCAACAAAATGCTAGCCAACCCGATAAGCCCATTCTCAAAGAAGACCTTAAATGCTTGTCGGCAGCTATGAGTGTGGAATGGTTGAGAGAAGCCGAGACATCGCCCGAGGTAGTTAGACTCATCATGCCGTCCACTCTTCTTTCCTATCAAATACAAGGCGTCATGATGGATGTCCATTACAACCCCACTGTTGGGATAAATATCATCTCAAAATCTCTTACCCAACAGCTCTATCCCAACATGACCCTATGTTCGTCCCGAAAGATTTTTCAAGATCCTTATGGGACCATGTTGGAATGTTGCGGTGTTGTCAGAACAGTCCCGGTAGTTGCCAATGAGGCTGAGATCTTTCTGGACTTCCATGTCTATGATAATCCGGACATACCTATTCTTATAAGTCGACCTACCGAGAGACTTTTCCAAGAAACGGCTAATGGTACCCTAGCCGTGCAACTAGACGAATCCACACAAACCGTTTCCTTAGCTCGTGCACATAATGCAATAGCAAAGTTCCCTGACCGATTCGAGGATGATTCCACTGAGAATCCCGAAGACACCTTGAATCTCTTGGATGCCGAACAAGGGAAGGAGCCCTCTTCTGTCCAAATCTAGCTAGCTAGAAATCTTTTGACAGAATCTTCCCCTAGGCCTACGGTCCCTCCTTTGCCTCCTGATCCTCCAACCGAAACATCTATCATGGATGCCATGGAAAAGAAGTGGTCGACTGGAGTGGAACACTTTTCCGAAGCACTTTGGATTTGTTCACCTTCTACGATCCTTCCTTTTTCCATAAAATGGATTACCATAGAAGTCCATCTTAACCCCGTCATGGAGGTTAATATTATGCCATGGCACTTAGCGTACACTTTATTGGGCAACGTGATGCTAAGACCATTCAACAAGCTCCTCAAGAGTTGTCTCTCCGAACACATTCTTGAGTGTCGGGGGGTTGCATATGCTGTGCCACTCCTAGTAGACAAGATCAAGGTTAATCTAGACATCTACGTCTTTGATGTCCTCGATCTTGATCTCCTCCTAGTCTCCCATATAGAAAAACTTCTTGATGCATCTCAAGGAAGCCTAGATAAAAAGCTTAGGGAAGCCGTTTTGGCCACCACTCCCTTGTTCTCAGAAAATTCTATGGTGACGCCACTTCCCAAGCAAAACCCGTTCGAGGAAATGATGCATGTATCTCCGTTCGCGTCGTCCGAGCCCGTTCTCACTGAGCTTGTAGAATTTTCTACTTCTCAGGAGTATGACTCGGAAGACCTGCTTCACCTTTGTGAAGACGAACGATCATCATCACCTTTGATCGAGTTTGAGCCTCTTCCCACTGGCCCGTATCATGTTGTTTCCGACCGTGGTCGAGAATCAACATTGTTCATACATGATGGATCTCTTGAGATGGAGAATTCATGGGTGATCGAAATCTATAAGGCGCCGACTCTGGGGTCCAAAGGAAAGGATCTCATCGACAAGCATGGTAGCTTTACTCTTGATTTACCTCAGGAACCATGCTTGCATCATGTCTCTCCAGAGTCAGCCACGCTCAGTGCATAGAGCACACATCAGGACTACAACCGCCTTATGGTCCTCCCTTGCAAAAAGTTTAGAAGGATGGTTGTAGATGCATATGTCCACCATAAGAATTGCAGATCTCGTGAGTGCATTGTGACACTAACCTTGTAGCTAAAGCTTCACTAACACATTAACAATTGGTGGTGAGGTGGGAATGGCATCACCAATGATAGTTGCGAGAAGAAATTCCCATGGTCAAGCTTATGACCGTAAACAAAGCACTACCAGGAGTTAGCCTGGATTAGCGTAGATTTATTTCTCCTTCCAAATAAAAGCAAGAGCATGTTCCTAGGATAAGAGTGTCCTTCGGGCACTTTTGGTTACTAACCTTTCAGGTGGAGACCAAGAAGAACGATGGATAGATGATGCCTAAGAACATGTGAGCTACATCAACTACAACACTTTGGTAAGTTTTGGGTGAGAGAACGGCTACGAAAGGAAGTTTAATCTCCACACACTTGAGTTTTATTGCTCATCAATGCAAACTTCAAGTGTGGGGGAGATATGTGAGCATCCCGAGTAAAGCTCCTCTCATACAAAATCTTATCCTGATTTGGAGATGATGTTAGCTCATGCATCTTGCCTAGCTAGATATGTCCTGCTTTTGACTTTAAACAAAGCCCTTCCGGGAGGTTGCCCGATGTTCACCATCGGTCTCATGGTGAATAATAATAAAAAAATAATAATAAATAAAATAAAACTTTGCTTTGATTTGGCTAGTACAATCTGTACTAGCCAAATCCATGTATCTCATGTTTGTCTAAAAGTGTGCAGGAAAAGATGCAGTAGAAGATAGTGTGGGGGAGGTATCGAGAGTCAACTTCTTCCGACATTCAAAAGGACATCATGGTTTGAACAAGTCTATCCCCCTAATTCCATGATTCATAAGTTATAATTCCTTTCATGAGATAATCATTAAATTAAACTCAATGAATCTTGATGCTCCATTGCTATACATGTTTTCAATTGATTGGCTTGCATGTTCTTTATTCCTAGCACATACATCTGTTGCTTGTGAACAAATATCATTAGGAAAACATGTTCATCTAAATGGTTGATTAATGAGATATGGTACGATGCGATGAACCTTACTCTATCTGACAAAGTGCTTGGGATGTTTTACTTGAAAAAAAAACATATATTAGCCTTGCAAGCTCCTCAGTGATGATATATTCCTACAAAAGCCATATGTTATTTACATTAGAAAACCTCATACATATGCTGCTTGTTATTACATTGAGCTGTGTCAAATTGTTGTGACCCTTGCTAGAAGCTTTTCATGCTTTCATGATCAAGATCACGTACACTACACCTTCATATGCAAAACTTCTACACTGGAAGTTAGCAACATCCATCCATCCACAAAATAAATACTCCAGTCAATTTGTGAATCTCTCTCCCTAGATATTCCTTCTAAAGAGACATGGGCTAAAAAAAAGAAAAAAAGAGATAAAGACACATGCTAAAGAGAAACTCTTCTCAAGCATGATGAAAAAAAAGAAAAAAAAATATATAGCCATATTCTCAAAATAAAGTTCAAAGGGAGAGAGATCATACAACAAGGAGTACAAATTTCCATATCATCCACTTTCCACACACTTGCACATCTTGATCAGATTGTATGACTAGTCTTCTTCTTGGATCCGGTTTTTGACTTTGCAAAATTATGTGATACAAGTATGCCTTACATGTTCAACCATACCTTGAGCTCCACATATAGCCATCATTAGAAGTAGGTTGAAGAAAGGCAAGTTTAATGCCTTGGTGAGGAATCATACACACTGAGCGATCCGAGAGCATCATTTGAGGAGTCAAGTAAGGCTATGTTTTGAAAAAAAATATCAAAAACCCAAGCTACTTTACAGAAGGAGTTGAGGTGATTCACATCCAGCCGTTCCATTCTTCAACCATCCAAGATGACATGGTAGACACCCAAAGAGTCACAAGTACAGGTATGCCTTGGAATATCTTACATGCTTGCATCATATCATTTTGGATTCATGTTTTCCACCCTAGTCCTTAACCTTTACTCGAGGACGAGCAAAGGGCTAAGTGTGGGGGAGCTTGTTGACGGTCGTTAAGTCCCTATTTTCGACCATCAACTTCGGATAAAAGTTACTCTATGAAAGTGTGCACCATAGCTATAGGGTTATAATCTAACAAATTCCACAAGCTTTGGTGTATATTTGGTTGCAGGTGAAAATGAGCAATTATAGAGTAGAATATGACATTATCACAAACAATCTCAAATTCCAAGATGGATTGTGCCATTGTGACGGGCTCGTCGAGACGATCGAAATGGATATATTATTTGCCTACATCGGAGTTCGTATGAAGGAGATATGATAAAGACAAAAGGTGACATAATGCTGACGTCATCGGGACCCACCTGCCGTACCTCATCCATGCAGGAACCACCAGCGAGCGGCATGTGGCAGCTTCCAGTTGGCCGCAGCCCCACGCCGTGGTGACGCGCGCGCACGTGTGGGAGGCTACCCGCGGCCGTCACGTGGGGCGCTGCGGCTGGCCCGCGCCGCGACGAAGGACGCGCACGCGCGCGGACGCGGGATCCGCCCGGGCCGGTGACGTGGCACGCGAGGATAGGCTGGTGCAAGGTCGGTTGGCCGGTCCGCCTGGTTAGCCGCGGTTCACCCCTATTTTTTCCCTTTTTAGCACCGGTTCAGCGCCCAGGAGGCCGGTTCACGCCCGGTTCTTCGCGTTTTTCACCGGTTCTCGATGCCCACCGCCTCCAGTGCCGTACAGGACACTGTTCCCGTGCATTACCGCCCCTAGGGGGTCGGTTTGGCCCCAGGAAAGAGGGGGAGGTCGTCCACTTCTCCATGTTTCCTCCCCTATAAATAGAAGCCCCATTCCTCACTTCAAAAGACGAACAGAGAAGCAGAAATCAAGGCGAAGCCCTACCAAATTAGTGTTAGAATTAGGTGTGAGTTGAGGTGCGAGTCCGGGAGAAGCCGGAGTTGTCGGCTTCCCCCCTTTCTCTTGTACCTCGGCGGATGCTGCTCAACTTTGAGTAACGTCCGGGTAACTCTTAGGCATTCTGGATCTATTTAATTAAGTTCGGCTTTATTATTTATGCTTGTGGGCTCCTTGCTTTGATTAGTGTTCTAATAATTGTAAAGCTAGAATAGTAGTCACTAGAGTAGACGTGGTGTCTAGTCTTGTGATTACCTCGGAGTACACCTAGTGGCACGGATTGTTGTGGTAGCCCCAGGTGGTGATAGCCCTGATGGCCTATGTAGTCCACCACGTGAGATCCACTAGAGCGCAGTAGGACCCCTGCTTGGCTTGCCTAGCCCCCTTCTCATCCCTTTCCGGGTTAGGACGGTTGAGCGTCCCGAAGCAAGCATTGTAGTAAACGCTGATCTTATCTATAGTATCCGGAATCCTTCGAAACCCTCTCTACCTCTCCTACACTATTATCTTATCTTCTCTCGTCCAAGGCTGACCTTGATTCTTCACTAGTGCACACATGTTCCCTGTGGATTCGATACCCTGGAATACTCCTGGGTGAAAGCTACATCGGTATCCGTACGCTTGCAGACTTTTCTGCGATCGTTATTTATACCAACAGGCCTTCTGGCATCGTTGCATATTACTAGCGACGCTAGCAAGTGCCACCAAGCTTTCTGGCACTGTTGTCGGGGATATAAACCTGGTGCGATGCTAGAGAGTGTCAACAAGGAGGTCGACCAACACAACCCCAATCAACCCCGAGGTCGGGCTAATGGTGCCAAGGACGGCGACCTCCGTGACAACCTCGACAACAACACGCGTGCCTGTGACACCCGCGGCTACATCGACCAACGTCACCGCGAGCGCGAGGAGCGGGAGTTGCAATGTCGCGCGGAGTACGACCGCGAGTACGGCCCCCTGGTGCCGTCCACCGTATCATGGAGTGCGAGGAGCTCGACCGTCATGACGTTGAGAACAGGCGTCGTGCTGAGTACGAGGCGGACTATGGCCATCTGGAGGTCGTCGCCCCCAATCCAGATCACCAGCCCCGATCCCAAGTTGCCGTCCCTGTGCAAAGCAGAGGCGGCGCTCAAGCCAGAGGTGGCACTGATGACATAGCCATCACCATTTTCCCCACGTTAGCACCTCGCCTCAAGTTGGTGGTCTACCCCGACAACTTCAAGCCCTACATCCAGAAGTACGATGGGCGCTCTGACCCCAACATCTGGTTGTCGACCTACTACGTCACTGTCAAAGTGGCCGGCGGCAACTTCGACCACATGGCGGCATACTTCCCGCTGGTGATGTGTGACGCCCCGTCACTCTGGCTCAACAACCTCCTAGATGGCAGCATCAACTCCTGGGCCGACCTATCCCAGGCTTTCACGTCCAACTTCCAAGCGACCTACAATAGCCCTAGAAATGCCTTCAACCTCAGGAGGATCATCACAAAGTCCAATGAGTGGATCTGCGACTACACCAACCGGTTCTTCGAGAACCGCAACACCTGCGTCGGCATCAGAGACGACCTGGTCGTCCAGAGCTATAAGAAAGGTGTCAAGGATCGTCACTACAAGAAAGTTACCTTGAGAAAGTTGGTGCGCCAGGTAGGGGTGATCAGGAACTCGCTGTGCAGCGTGGTGGCCCGATCTGGTGTCATCTTCCCGGCGAGCATGGCGGCCATCCTCGTCAACCCCGTCGAGATCTGCTTTGGTTCTTTCCCGGCGACCTCAACTATTCCGGCGGCCGCGACCTCTCCCGCGACCGCTGTTGAGTCCATGACGGCACCCGTTGCCACCCCTGTTTCTGATCTAGCGTCGGAGACCCACCCGCCCAAACCCTATGACATTGTTCAGGGGATGGAGCGTGTCATCAGCATGATGGAGGACACCCTCCAGATCTGCGAAAGAGCTCAGCAATCAACGCAGATGGTGTCGCGCCGTGAGACCTTCCCCTTCGGCCTGCGACCACCCAGCAATGTCCTCAGGGCTTGAGCGGGGACGTGTTGCTGCTTGGCGAAGAACTGGCACCTTTTGCATCGCCGAACCAAGTCCTGTGCGTCGGCCATGGCTGTGGGCCAGTAGAATCCGGACCTAAATGCCTTTCCCACCAGGTTAGCGAAGGCTGCGTGGTTGCCGCACTCGCCGCCGTGGATCTCTTGCAAGAGCTTGAGACCTTCAGACCTCAGGATGCACTTCATCCGCACGCCATTGGAGGCGGACCTCCGGTAAAGCTCTGTGCCTATGACGACGTAATTGGCGATGCGCCTTACAATCTTCTCCCGCTCAACCTTGTCCTCAGGGACTCGGTGTTCTAGGATGTAGGCGATCATGTCGAGGCGCTAGTCATCTTTGACCTCTGTCATGAGCACGTCGCGGCTGCCTTGCGGGGGTTCGTCGCCGGGCGACGTCTCTGGGTCACTGAGAAGCTTGATCGACGGCTTGCGTAGGTCTGGGACAAACACGTCGGCTGGGACTAGCACGCGCTTGGAGCCAAGTTTGGAGAGGATGTCTGCCACTACGTTGTTATCACGGCAGACGTGGTGGAACTCCAGGCCTTCGAAGTGGGCCTCGAGCTTCCGGACATCGGCGCAGTAGGCGTTCATCGTGTCTTTCTTGATGTCGCACGTCTTGTTGACCTGGTCGATGACGACCTTGGAGTCGCCGTAGGCAATAAGCCGCTTAATCCCCAGGGATACGGCGATACACAGCCCATGAATCAGGGCCTCGTACTCGGCGCCATTGTTGGATGCCTTGTAATGGATCTGCAAGACATACTTTAGGTGGTCGCCTTGGGGGGAGATGAAGAGTACGCTTGCGCCTGCTCCTTCGAGATTCAGGGAACCATCGAAGTACATCTTTCAGTGCTCCGTCATCTCCGCCGGTGGGGGTTGCTGGGTCTTTGTCTATTCAGAGACGAAGTCTGCAAGGATCTGAGACTTGATGGCCTGTCATGGACAGAACTCAAGTTCGAACTCGCCTAGCTCGACCGACCATTTGACGATGCGCCCTGTGGTGTCGCGGCTACGTAGGATCTCTCCCAGGGGGAAGCTCGAGACGACCTTGATCTTGTGCGCCTAGAAGTAGTGCTGGAGCTTACGCGAGGTGACAAGGAGGGCGTACAACATCTTCTGTGGTTGCGAGTACCGAATCTTGCTGTCGGAGAGGACCTCGCTGACGTAGTAGACTGGTCGCTGGATGGGGTAGAGGTGGCCATCCTTAGTTCGTTCCGCCACCAAGACCGTGCTGACCGCCTGGGTGGACACGGAGATGTAGAGTAACAAGGTCTCTTTCGGTGCCGGGGGTACCATGACCGGGGCCGTCGTGAGGAAGGTCTTCAGTTCTTCTAGTGCTTGGTCGGCCTCATCCGTCCACACGAACTTGTCTGACTTTTTCAGCAGCTTGAAGAAGGGCAGGCCTTTCTCGCCGAGCTTGCTGATGAAGCGACCTAGGACGGCCATCATGCCGGTAAGCTTCATGACGTCTTTCTTCCCGGTAGGTCTCTTCGTCTTGCGGATGGCATCGACCTTAGTGGGGTTCGGCTCGATGCCTCGGTGGCTAACTATGAAGCATAGGAGCTTGCCGGACGGGACACCGAAGATGCACTTCTCTGGATTGAGCTTCCAGCGGTAGCATCGGAGGTTGGCGAAGGTCTGGGCGAGGTCGGCGATGAGATTGTCCTCCGCCGTGGTCTTGACGTCTATGTTGTCGATGTAAGCTTCGACATTGTCGCCGATCTGGGACTCTAAGAACTTCTGGATGGCCTTCTGGTAGGTCGCTCCAGCGTTCTTGAGGCCGAACATCATGGCCGTGTAGCATTAGATGTCGTGCGGCGTTATGAACGCCGTTTTGTCTTGGTCAGAGACCTTCAGGGCTATCTGGTGGTACCCTGAATAGCAGTCAAGGAAGCATAACAGGATGCTTCCTGCCGTGGAGTCGACGACCTGGTTGATGCGTGGAAGAGGGAAGGGGTCTTTAGGGCTGTGCCTGTTGAGATCGGTGTAGTTGATACACATTCTCCATTGATCAGTTTTCTTGGGTACAAGCACCGGGTTGGCAAGCCAAACCGGATTTTAACACTCACGGATAAATCCGGCAGCTAGGAGCTTTATTATTTCTACCCTAATGACCTCCTTGTGATCCTTCGCAAAGCAGCGCAGCTTCTGCTTGACAGGCTTGGCCGTCTTGCTTACATCCAAGGAGTGCTCAGCTAGCTCCCTGGGAACACCCGACATATCCGACGGGGTCCATGCGAATATGTCCGCGTTATCCCGGAGGAAACTAGTGAGCGCGAGTTCCTATTTTTCCCCGAGGTTGTCACCGATGACCACCGTCTTCTCTGGGTCGGCAAGGCCGTGGTAGACCTTCTTTGTTGATGGCGTGGGGTCCAAGGCGGTGTCGGTGCGCTTCTGCTCTGGGATGGCGAGGTCGCTCGGAGCAACCTTCGCGGCTTCGGCGACTAAAACAGCCGAGGCGTCGACGCAGGCGTTTGTCGTAGCGATGTCGAGAGCCTCGTTGTCACACTTGAACGAGACGATGAGGTCGCCATAAACGGTGAGGACTCCGTTTGGTGCCGGCATCTTCAACACCAAGTAAGTGTAATGTGGGATGGCCATGAACCTGGCCAGCATGGGGCGGCCTAGGATGGCGTGGTAGGTGGACTTGAAGTCGGCGACCTCAAAACTGAGGTACTCCGTGCGGAAGTTATCCTCTGTGCCGAAGGTCACAGGGAGGGAGACCCGACCCAGGGGGTAGGCTGCCTTGCCTGGGATGATGCCGAAGAAAGGTTCGTCGCACGCTGTCATCCTCTTGAAGTCGAAGTCCATCTTCTTCAAGGTCTTGAAGAACATGATGTTGAGCCCGCTCCCTCCATCGATCAGGGTCTGGGAGAGCAGGGCTCCCTCCACTGTAGGCTCAACGACGAGAGGGTAGGACCCGGGGTCTGGGATGTGGACCCAGTGATCTGCTCTGGAGAACGTGATCGGCTGCTCCGACCAACGCAGAGGCTGCGATGGCTTGGTGTGGATGAGGTGGATCTCGCGCTTGTCCTTGCGGTAGCGCCTTCTGCTCACGTTGGCTTTGAGGCCGCCAACGATCATGTTGATCGACCTCTTAGCGTGCTAAAACAGGCCGTTAGGGTTGCCTGTCGCCGGTGGAGGGGGCAGGTCGCGCTCGTCGCGGCGATCCTCCGGCTGCGGGTCGTCGCGACGTCGCTCATCGCGGCGGTTGTCGTCGCCATGGCCACGTCGATCATCGCAGCAGTTGTTATTGTAGCGACGTGAAGACAATCGATCACCGTCGCCTCTAGGTCGCTTCGGATCTTCGGGGGTACGGAACACCCTCTTGAATTGCGAGCACTCACAGACGGTGTGGGTGGCCCCTTTGTGGAACGTGCAGGGACTGTCGAGCACTGCGTTGAACTCATCAACGTTGAACGTCGAAGGTCGATGTCCCTCCGCCGCAAGCACCTCTGAAGGTCGCTTGCGCAGCTTGGAGCTTGAGTCACCCGCGGTGCCAGAGGTGCCTGCGTCGCCCTTGGCGTCAGAGTCGAAGTGGTTGACCAGCGCCTCGTCGGTGTCGATGAGCTTGTTCACGACCTCCATGAGGGCCGCGACTATGGTGGCCCCTGACTCGTGGATCTTCTCAAAGATCTTGCGATCTCTGATGCCCTTCTTGTAGCTTTCGACGACCTGGTCGTCCCGGACACAGACGCAGGTGTTGCGGTTCTTGAAGAACTGGTTGGTGTAGTCGCGAAGCCGCTCATTGGTCTTCATGGTGACCCTCCCGAGGTTGAAGGCGTTCCCAGGGCGATTGTAGGTCGCCTGGAAGTTCCATGTGAAGGCCTGGGACAGGTCGGCCCAAGACGTGATGCTGCCGGCCGGGAGGTTGTTGAGCCAGAGTGACGGTGCGTCACCCATCACCAGCGGGAAATACGCCGCCATGTGACCGAAGGTGCTGCCGGCCGCCTTGACGGTGACATAGTAGGTCGACAGCCAGATGTTGGGGTCGGAGCGGCTGTCGTACTTCTGGATATTGGGCTTGAAGTTGTCGGGGTTGGCTACCGATCTGAGGCGAGGGGCCAACGCGGGGAAGGCAGTGAGGGCCATGTCGTCACCGCCGTCTCCAGCGTGGGCACCACCTCGGCTCTGTGCAGGGGCGATGATCTGGGACCGGGGTTAGCGATCTGGGTGCCGGGCACCCTCCTCTGGATGGCCGTAATGAGCTTCATACTGGGCGCGATGTCTGTTATCGACGTTGTGGCAATCGCTCTCCTCGCGTTCCATGATGCGGTGGACGGCGCCCGGGGGGCCGTACTCGCGGTCGTACTCCGCGCGACGTCGCAGCTCTCGCTCCTCACGCTCGCGATGGCGCTGGTCGATGTAGCCGCGGGCGTCGTGAGCGCGCCTGTTTTTGTCGAGGTTGGCGCGGAGGTCGCCGTCCTCCGCGCTGTTCGCCCGGGGCTGATCGGGGTTGTTCTGGTCGACCTCATCCTGGATGGTGGGGAGGTTGCTGCACGTAGGCTGATTAGATCGGCTGCGCGAGTCACTGCTTGATGTCGACGCAACGGACATGGCTGCTGCGGTCTTCTCCTCCACTAGGGCCGTGGCGACCCGGAGGTAAGCCATGGCCGCTTCGGCCTCGGGTGTGGGGTTGGCTTGCTGGAGGTGCGCCATAGCAGCGCCCAGGTTGGCCTGGGTGCTGTTGAACGTCGGCAGCCCCGCTTCCTCGAACTCGAGGCGAAGGTCACGAGCGCAAGGAGGTACTGCGCGGTGCTGCTCTTCTGCACGTCGCTGGGCGCGGTTGGCATTGCGCTGGATCCGACGTGCCTCCTCGGAGTCTGTCGCTCCGTGACGTGGTGGTTCATTTTCAGAAACCACCAAAACCCGACGAAAGATGGGATCTGAGACGTTGGGGAACACGTGGACCCGGACCTTCTGGAACTCGCCGCCGTTCGGAGACGTGGGAGTTCGCGTGCTGTGGGGAAGCTGCTCTCGGTCGATCTTCTTCCTCAGGCGGCAGCCGCGGAGTATCTGCACAGCACGCCGAGTAGGTCGCGGGGTGCCCGGGTCCCGGTGTTGAAGTCTTCAGATGGCCGTTGCCGCCCAGATTGGATCTGGGAGGTCTTGGTCGCCTGGTGGGCGTAGACATTTCTGGGTGGTCACGGGCCGAAGGGGAAGGTCTCACGGCGTGACACCATCTGCGTTGATTGTTGAGCTCTTTCGCAGATCTGGAGGGTGTCCTCCATCAAGCTGATGACACGCTCCATCCCCTGGTTTGGGCGGGTGGGTCTCTGACGCTAGATCGGAAACGGGGGTGGCAACGGGTGCCGTCACGGACTCCACAACGGTCGCGGGAGAGGTCGCGGCCGTCGGAACAGTCGACGTCGCCGGGAAGGAACCAAAGCAGATCTCGACGGGGTTGACGAGGATGGCCACCATGCTCGCCGGGAAGATGACACCAGATCGGGCCACCATGCTGCACAGTGAGTTCCTGATCACCCCTACCTGGCGCGCCAACTGTCAGGGGGTGAGACCTAGACAGATCCGCAAGGGGACGACCCAAGCGGTTGTAGGTTGATTGGAGGGGATCAGGAACTAAGAGCGTAGGTGGTAGTTCACAGATGGAACTCGGAACACGGCGAGAATGGCGAGGGACACAAGGGTTTAGACTGGTTCAGGCCTCCGGAGAGTAAAACCCAACATCCAGTATGCGATGGGATTATGCGTGAATGGGGGGGCCATCCCCTCGAATGGAGCTCTAAGCCACCTTATATGGTCAACGGCCTAGGGCTTCCATTCGAGGTCGGTGGACCCTCATCAAGGTCGATTACAAATTAGGAAGGTCAACTTCCGTGATTATAGGGTGAATCCCGCGATCTACGCACCTACTGGCGGCGCCAAGCCGCGATCTAGTAACCTATCTTGCGCTCCGAGTCCAGCAGGTCCTCCGGGATCCGGATAAGGTCGCCCGGGGTCTTCCAAGGTCGCCGGGGTTGTGGATAAGGTCGCTGGACCCACTTGCAGGTCGGCGGGGCTTCTAGCAGGTCGGGTCCACTTGTCAGGGACCTCTAGGACCCAGGCCGGTGGGGACCCATGGGTACCCATGTCTCTCAAGCCCCTGATCGACGTGTAGGCGTAGCGGCTGAGACGGAGTCATGTCGAGGCGAAGCAAAAGGCGTGACGTCGCCAATGTCGCGTAGGGTGCACGGTGATCCAAAAAAAAGAATCTCCTTCAGCGCGCACGAAGTCGAACATCAAGCTCCTGGAACGCAGGTCCAGGAGGTCGAAGTGAAGACGAGGCGTTGTCGTTTTGAAGAACCGCCGACCTGACCGGAGTCAGGTAATCAGGGAAAGATCATCGTGACCTCGAAGAAGGTCCCTATGCCGACCAAAGGGAGGTCGAGCGGAGGTGTAGTGGAAGCGGGCTTCCAGTAGGTCGATGCGACATAGAAAAAAGGGCGTCGCAAGACACACTCATGGAGTAGCCCCCGAGCAGTAAGTCAGCCAGTATGGTTGGGTTGATGCTCGAAGAGAGAACAAATAGAGAACCTACGACCTTCTGCCATCCCTGAGATGCTCTGTCCACTGAGCTACAGGCGCCATATGGGACAAACCGACAGGAATCTTGTAAGGGAGTGTTAGACAGCAGCATCCTTGTCGCGTGGCGCATCACAAGTGCACTGCACGGTCACGGGACCTGCTCCTAAGCAATGATGCAGTTGCTGCCCGCAAGAGACAAAGTCTGTAAAGGTGCCACCAGGCAGGTGACAGATGCACCAGTACCCCTCCGCGGGTGAACAGGAACCTCGTGCTCCACATGGTAACAGCGACTGGATAAGGACACCACGTCGGCAGGGGTGTAGACAGCCTCCAGGACCAAGCACCGCAGCTATAAATAGGTGACCGCCGAACTTGCTACTTGAACCCAGCAGGAGCATTATGGCGAAACAGCTTAGTAATTTTGTAGTGCCTTGGTCTTGTGTGCGTCCACCAGAGTGTAGAACTAAGTGATCGCCATCTGCAGCTAGAAGAATGCTTGCGAAGTTGGGAGAACTCCATCAGCCGCTTCACCCGCGCCCAGCGAGGAATCCAGGTGCAACATGGGGCAGTACATGCCTTGACAGGCCTTGTGAGCCGAGGCCTGAGGCCATGCAGGAGGTTACCGTGCTGCACCAGGGAAGGCCCGAGGTGAAGCTGGTCCAATTTGGAATCTTGTGGGAGCACCCTAGCAAAAAATGGGGCACCACAGGAAACCTTCTGGGGCTAGAATAGAGGTAGCTGTGCGGCAGCCGTGACCTCAGCGGCGGTGGAGGGCTCCAAGTAGGTCCTGAAGCTAGAAGAAAGCTTGCGACGTGCTTCATCAGTCTAGGTTGCGCCGTAGGCACCATATAAGGTAGATCAGGACCTTTAATATGTTTGTATCTTGTAACTGGCCATGGGCCAGAGTCCTTTGTGGCTTACGAAGCTTTTTGCACATGTTTGCATAGCAAACGATGTACCTTTGGTCAATGTGTAAAGGCGCCCGAGCAGCAATGGATGGCCTAGGTCTCGGCGGGGCTGTGGAAGCGCGCCGACCTTCAGAAAATCATAGAAATCGACAAAAGAACCCGTGCCGACCTGGGTCAACACGGTCGTTGTGCAGTGACACAACGCAGGGTGTCAATCCTGAATTCTGTAGGTCGGTGGCGACCTAGAAGGCAGCGGGGCCTCAGCAATGATGTGTGACTAAGACCGATAGGTCACCTACGGGCGGTAGAGCCTTTAAGCACGGAGCTGTTGGTAGAGTTTAGCCGCTGTAGGTCGAAGTGACCCAGAAGGCATGTAGGCAGCTAGGCCTAGGAGATGTGGTGTGAACCCGCCATTGGGAGGCCAAGGCGACCTAGGAGGCTGCCGGTACCTTGACGACCTCGGGGAGGTGGTAGGTCACTGGTAGATGGGTCGTCTGTGGGTCGCGACGACCTTGAATGTGGTATCAAAAATATTATGCTTGGGGGCTTGAATTTTAAGGCATAACGGGTCCACGTCGGCCGGGGCGCTGACCAAGGGCTGACGGACGCAGATTCCCGTACAGAACTAGCCGTTACTGCCTTTTTTCTGTTAGGCCGAACGAGCCGTTGAGCGATAGATCCGCGAGCGGTGTGGATCCGTTGGGTCGCCGTGACTGCCTCTAGAGAGACGTTGGGCGTGGCGGCCCGTTACGCCGTTGGGGCCCAACTATATAAGGCCGAGGCGCGGGCTGTGGACCTTCACTTGCTTTCATTTCCGCTCCGCGCTAGGGTTGTGACGCTACTCCCTTGTTCAGAGAGAACAGCAGCGCCGCCGTGCTTAGGTCCTCCGCGCGGCGCACCCTCGCATGCGAACCAAAACTCTTGTAGTTTTTAGATCCAAATCCGTCGGAGTAGAGGAGGAGAAGATGGAGCCCGCGCACGTCCCGGCGCCGGAAACCGTAAGGGAGCCGTCCGTGGTGACAGAGGAGCAGATCCAGGCCTTGGCGACCCATGGGTTGGTGAGGCCCAAGGTGGAGGTTGGCTGGAGGCCAGCGGCGGGCGAGGGGTTCCGCACCGAGGGGACCACCGATAACGTCGTCTTCCTCGCGCACATCGACCGTGGGTTCAGGGTCCCGGCGGGCGACTTCTTCCGCGGGCTCCTCTTCTTCTACAGGATCGAGGTGGTGCATCTTGTCCCTAATGCCATCACCATAATTTCATCCTTCATCCACCTCTGTGAGGCCTACCTCGGGATAGCACCGCACTTCCACCTGTGGCGGCACTTCTTTGAGCTGAAGAAGACTGGCAAATCCGACGTCGTGGGAGCGTCGGGTTCATGCTGCGCCGGTACATGAAGCCAGAGTACATCGACCTGGTGCTCCCGGACAACACCACCGGTTGGAAGCAGGGGTGGTTCTACCTCGACAACCTGGCGCCAGCGCTCCCTGCCAGGTCGGGGCGCGCTCCCGTCCCATTCCCGGAGTGGATCAATCAGCTGACGTCGCGGGAGACGGATGAGCTGCGGCAGCTGCTGGAAGACCTAGAGAGGTTGAAGACGGAGGGGCTGACCGGCGGTGCAGTTGCGATCAGCTTCAGCCGCCGGCTGCTGCAGCCAATCCAAGACCAGGTGCACCCAGCTTACGAGTACTGGGGGCAATCCGACCTCACCCGAGTCGTCAAACGCAAGGTCTCCAAGGAGGAGATGGCGGCGAGGGTGAAGAACATCTTCGCCGGGCGCATTCGCAACCAAGAGTGCCCCAAGGCGCACAGTGTGTACCGGCCTTCCGATGCGGTGAGTCTCTGACCTTGTTTCTTTGCCATTTGATAGCTTGTTCAGTATTGACGTAGGTCTTCTCTTCTTTCTGTTTGTTTTCAGTTTCGTGAAGGCATCTACTGGTGCCCAGCACCATTACGCAACGAGGAGGACCGGAGCTTCAAGGTCCGTGTTGCGGGGGATGTCCAGGCCCTGCCGCAGCAGCGCATCGAGGAGTACATCTCCGATTCGTCGGTGCGGAGTGACGATGAAGGTCCCCCCACACGAAGGGCGCCGCCAAGGGCCGCTGCGCCCCCGCCACGACGTACGCGGCAAACCGCGGGCAAGATGTCCGCGTCTCGGGCCGCAACCACAATTACCGCCACCCAGATGGCGGAGGCGAAGAAGAAGAAGAGGAAGAGGGCCGGCCCCGCTGTGTCGGTGGATACGGCGGCGGTCAGCTCTGACGTTGAGACCATCAACGTCGAAGAGGAGGAGGACAACGCCAGGTCGCCCAGCGCAGCGACCATCTCGCCCACGGAGACGCCCCACAGGGTCGCCATGATGGAGGAGCGGGTGGCGGAGACGCCCCGCAGGGCTGCCACGGCGGAGGAGCACTCTAGGTCGGGCGCGGATGTTGCGGGCGACGCAGGGTCGCAGAAGAGGGCGAAGAAGGCCCCACCTAAGCCCATCAAGCCCGGACTAAGGTCGGCGACCAAGTAAGTCACAAGACCCATGGCTGTTTTTGTTTTTCATGTCAGATACTCTGCTGCTTTTTATTGATTAAGGTCGTTGCTTGCACGCAGGGCAACCCCAGCCACGTCGGTGAGCGCCAAGAATGCCTCAGGCCAAGAGGCGTTCGGGCACAAGGGGAGGGAGGCGCCGGTGGAGTAGTCGCCGGCAGTTTCGACTGTGGACGTCACAAGCCCAGCCGTAGGAGCCGGGGTGACGGCGGCGTCTGAAGTGGAAAAGGGCGGTGCCAGCGCTGCCCCGCCCATTGGAGGTCAGCAAGATGACCTGTGCATGTCCGACCCACTGCCAACACTGGGCCAGCAGACTGCGAAGGCGAGCGGCACAAGCGTCGAGGGGGCGACGACAGGTGCCTGTACGTCGGGACTCCATGGGAGGACGATGTCGTCGCTGACCGCCGTGACGTCGACGACTTCAAGCAAGCATCGCAGACGATCGCTCGTACGCTCTCGGTAAGATTTTGGTCCTAATTTCTGAGGCCTATTCTTCATTGCTTTCAAAGTCTTGAAGCAAAGCCCATCCCCTGTGTCGCAGTCGCTTGCTGAGCGGGTGCAAGCCCGGGTCGCCTTAGTGAGGGAAGCCGCCAACACCCACGCAGAGGCTGCTACAGCTCGAGAGGCTTCACTGCAAGCCAAGGTCGAGGCCGCACAGGAGGTCAAGCGCGTGAAGGAGGCGCTAGCTCGACAGGCGGAGAAGGAGGTGGCCTCCTTGAAGTAGAAACTGGAGGCGGCCGAGCGGAGGGCGAAGGAGGCTGCGGACGACCTCCAGGCCGTGGCGGACAGTGAGTTTGTTTGGTCGCTGGATGTTGTTTCCGTGCTTCTTTTAGTTCTGTGCCTAATTTCAACCTTCAATGTGCCCAGGTGCCAGGGAGACGAAGGATGCCCTCAAGAAGGAGCTTGCGGAGACCAAGGACCAGGTCAGGATCCTCAAGGAGAGGACCACGGAGGTCCGTGAAGGTGAGCATCCTCTTGCCTCAAAGGTCCTTGTTGTTTGTCGGACTTAGGGTGTGAGCGGTCTGCCTCTTTGTTTGCGCAGGTCTGCAGAAGTAGCTCACCGACCTGAAGGAAGCCGCCCAGTACCTGATGGACATCTACGTCCCTCAAGAGGAGGGGGCAGAGCCAAGGGAGTTGCTTGATCGCCTGGACGAGGCTGACGGCCGGATGAAGGCCTTGCTGCTGGACACCAGCAAGCTCACCGCGGCAGCGGCGTTGGCAGCGGTGAAGTACCATGAGCCATCGTTCGACCTGCAGAAGGTCGTGGAGGACGTCGAACTGTCGGAGCTGGTGAACCGCGAGGACATCCAGGCCGCCGCCGAGGAGGTCGTCAAGAAGTTTGACCTCTGAAAGTTAAGATTTGAGCTGTATCAAACTGTAGATGCAGGTTTAGGCCCTGGGCCTATTAATGTAAAGAGTACTTTTGCCATAAAAAGATGTGCATGCTTAATTAAAACGCGCATCCCACTTTGACAACGAAAACACCCATTATGTAAGCTCGAAAGTAACGAAATTGTGAAGCGCGCCCTCCGCTAACCCAACTCAGTGGAGGAATGGCTTACCGACTGTACAGCTCAAGCGTGGAGACTTAGGTACAGCTGGCGCGCGGAGAGGGGTCTTGGACCCTATGCCTCACAATCAAGTATCTTAGGAACAAGCATAAAGGGAGTAAAAGCGGCGCAGAGGGGGAACGCGCTAAAGACGTAAAACGTAAAGAAACCCTTCAGGTTGTTAGACCCTTAGGTTGGCAAAGCCAAGCCCCCGAGCGCTTCAGGCCTGACTTAGACCAAGCCCCCGAGTGTTTCGAGGGGGAAGGGTAAACAAAACGAAGAGTAAAGGGGAGACCCAGGTGTAGGTCGGCAAGATGACTGCCGAGAGGAATCCCATATTTTATTAACTGGAAATTACAAGGAAGGAGAGTACATAGCTTTTATTTCGGTACATATCTTCTAAGGATGGAAGCGACGCAGGTGCTCGATGTTCCAGACGTTCAGGACGCCCTGACTGTCAACCCACTGGAGGCGATAGGTCGCTAGCCCAATGACTTCCATGACGATGAAGGGGCCTTCCCAAGGCGCAGAGAGCTTGTGCATGCCCTTGGTGTCTTGGATGCACCGCAGGACTAGGTCACCCACGTTGAAGGAACGTTCGCACACGTTGTGGTCGTGGTAACGACGTAGTTGGTGCTCATGGCGAGTGTGCCGCATCAGCGCGGCCACGCGGTGCTCCTCAATGCTGTCGAGGTCGACCTTGCGCGTCTCTTCTGCTGTTCCTTCTTCGTAGTGCTGGATGCGGGGGGCACCGAAGGCAAGGTCGGTTGGGAGGACGGCCTCTGACCCGTAGACCAGGAAGAATGGGGAGTATCCTGTAGCTGAACTGACCTGGGTCCGGAGACCCCAGATCACGTGCGGGAGCTCCGCTAGCCACCTAGTGGTGTCTTGGGAGGCGCCGTCGAAAATTCGGTCCTTGATGCCCTGAAGGACCATGCCATTGGCACGCTCGACCTGGCCGTTGCAGCGTGGGTGTGCCACTGATGCATAGTAGATGTCGATGAGGTTATCTTGGCAGAAATCCCAAAAATCGCCCCCTGTGAAGGCTGAGCCTAGGTCGGTGACGATCCTATTAGGGACCCCGAACCGGTGTGTGATATCCTCGATGAACTTCGCTACCTCTTTCGACGTGACGCTAGCGTCAGCTCGAACCTCTATCCATTTGGTGAACTTGTCCACCGCCACAAGGATATGGTTGTAGCCGCCAGGGGCGGTTCTGAAGGGTTCTACTGAGTCCAAGCCCCATATAGTGAAAGGCCAAGATGGGGGAATTGTCCTCAGGGCCTGAGCGGGGACGTGTTGCTGCTTGGCGAAGAACTGGCACCCTTTGCATCACCGGATCAGGTCCTGTGTGTCGGTCATGGCCGTGGGCCAGTAGAATCCGGACCTAAATGCCTTTCCCACCAGGTTAGCGGAGGCTGCGTGGTTGCCGCACTCGCCGCCGTGGATCTCTTACAAGAGCTTGAGACCTTCAGACCTCAGGATGCACTTCATCAGCACGCCATTGGAGGAGGACCTCCGGTAAAACTCCGTGCCTATGATGACGTAATTGGCGCTGCGCCTTACGATCTTCTCCCGCTCAACCTTGTCCTCAGGGACTCGGTGTTCTAGGATGTAGGCGATGAAGTCGAGGCGCCAGTCATCTTCGACCTCTGTCATGAGCACGTCGCGGCTGCCTTGCGGGGGTTCATCACCGGGTGACGTCTCTGGGTCGCTGAGAAGCTTGATCGACGGCTTACGTAGGTCTTGGACAAACACGCCAGCTGGGACTAGCGTGCACTTGGAGCCAAGTTTGGAGAGGACGTCTGCCGCTACATTGTTATCACGGCAGACGTGGTGGAACTCCAGGCCTTCGAAGTGGGCCTCGAGCTTCCGGACCTCGGCGCAGTAGGCGTTCATCGTGTCGTTCTTGATGTCGCACGTCTTGTTGACCTGTTCGATGACAACCTTGGAGTCGCCGTAGGCAATAAGGTGCTTAATCCCCAGGGATACGGCGATACGCAGCCCATGAATCAGGGCCTCGTACTCGGTGCCATTGTTGGACGCCTTGTAATGGATCTGCAAGACATATTTTAGGTGGTCGCCTTGGGGGAGATGAAGAGTACGCCTGCGCCTGCTCCTTTGAGGTTCAGGGAACCATCGAAGTACATCTTCCAGTGCTCCGGCTTCTCCGCCGGTGGGGGTTGCTGGGTCTCTGTCCATTCAGAGACGAAGTCTGTAAGGATCTGAGACTTGATGGCCTGTCGTGGACAGAACTCAAGTTCGAACTCGCCTAGCTCGACCGACCATTTGACGATGTGCCCTGTGGTGTCGCGGCTATGTAGGATCTCTCCCAGGGGGAAGCTCGAGACGACCTTGATCTTGTGCACCTGGAAGTAGTGCCGGAGCTTGCGCGAGGTGACGAGGAAGGCGTACAGCATCTTCTGTGGTTGTGAGTACCGAATCTTGCTGTCGGAGAGGACCTCACTGACGTAGTAGACAGGTCGCTGGACGGGGTAGGGTTGACCATCCTCAGGTCGTTCTGCCACCAAGACCGCGCTGACCACCTGGGTTGACGCGGAGATGTAGAGTAACAAGGTCTCTTTCGGCGCCGGGGGCACCATGACTGGGGCCATCGTGAGGAAGGTCTTCAGTTCATCTAGTGCTTGGTCGGCCTCATCTGTCCACACGAACTTGTCTGACTTTTTCAGCAGCTTGAAGAAGGGCAGGCCTTTCTCGCCGAGCTTGCTGATGAAGCGACCTAGGGCGGCCATCATGCCGGTAAGCTTCATGACATCTTTCTTCCCGGTAGGTCTCTTCATCTTGCGGATGGCATCGACCTTAGTGGGGTTCGGCTCGATGCCCCGGTGGCTGACCATGAAGCCTAGGAGCTTACCGGACAGGACACCGAAGACGTACTTCTCTGGATTGAGCTTCCAGCAGTAGCATCGGAGGTTGGCGAAGGTCTGGGCGAGGTCGGTGATGAGATTGTCCTTCGCTGTGGTCTTGACGACTACGTCGTCGACGTAAGCTTCGACATTGTCGCCGATCTGGGACTCTAAGCACTTCTGGATGGCCTTCTGGTAGGTCGCTCAATTGTTCTCGAGGCCGAACATCATGGCCGTGTAGCAGTAGATGACGTGCGGCGTTATGAACGCCATTTTGTCTTGGTCAGAGACCTTCAGGGCTATCTGGTGGTACCCTGAATAGCAGTCGAGGAAGCATAACAGGACGCTTCCCGCCGTGGAGTCGAGGACCTGGTCGATGCGCGGAAGAGGGAAGGGGTCTTTAGGGCTGTGCCTGTTGAGATCGGTATAGTCGATACACATTCTCCATTGACCAGTTTTCATGGGTACAAGCACCGGGTTGGCAAGCCAAACCGGATTTTTACACTCACAGATAAATCCGGCAGCTAGGAGCTTTATTATTTCTACCCTAATGACCTCCTTGCGATCCTTCGCAAAGCGGCGCAGCTTCTGCTTGACAGGCTTGGCCATCTTGCTTACATCCAAGGAGTGCTCAGCCAGCTCCATGGGAACACCCGGCATATCCGATGGGGTCCATGCGAATATATCCGCGTTATCCCGGAGGAAACTAGTGAGCGCGAGTTCCTATTTTTCCCCGAGGTTATCACCGATGACCACCATCTTCTCTGGGTCGGCAAGGCCGAGGCAGACTTTCTTTGTTGATGGCGTGGGGTCCAGGGCGGTGTCGGTGCGCTTCTGCTCTGGGATGGCGAGGTCGCTCGGAGCAACCTTCGCAGCTTCGGCGACTAAAACAGCCGAGGCGTCGACGCAGGCGTTTGTCATAGCGATGTCAAGAGCTTCGTTGTCGCACTTGAACAAGACGATGAGGTCGCCATAAACGGTGAGGACTCCGTTTGGAGCCGGCATCTTCAACACCAAGTAGGTGTAATGCGGGATGGCCATGAATCTGGCCAGCATGGGGCGGCCTAGGATGGCGTGGTAGGAGGACTTGAAGTTGGCGACCTCGAAACTGAGGTACTCCGTGCGGAAGTTATCCTCCGTGCCGAAGGTCACAGGGAGGGAGACCCGACCCAGGGGGTAGGCCGCCTTGCCTGGGACAATGCCGAAGAAAGGTTCGTCGCACGCTGTCATCCTCTTGAAGTCGAAGTCCATCTTCTTCAAGGTCTCGAGGAAGATGATGTTGAGCCTGTTCCCTCCGTCGATCAGGGTCTGGGAGAGCAGGGCTCCCTCCACTGTAGGCTCAACGACGAGAGGGTAGGACCCGGGGTCTGGGATGTGGACCCAGTGATCCGCTCTGGAGAACGTGATCGGCTGCTTCGACCAACGCAGAGGCTGCGATGGCTTGGTGTGGATGAGGCGGATCTTGCGCTTGTCCTTGCGGTAGCGCCTTGTGCTCATGTTGGCTTTGAGGCCACCAACAATCATGTTGATCGACCTCTTAGCGTGCTGAAATGGGCCGTTAGGGTTGCCTGTCGCCGGTGGAGGGGGTAGGTCGCGCTCGTCGCGGCGATCCTCCAGCTGCGGGTCGTCGCGACGTCGCTCATCGCGGCGGTTGTCGTCGCCACGGCCACGTCTATCATCACGGCGGTTGTTGTTGTAGCGACATGAAGACGATCGATCACCGTCGCCTCTAGGTCGCTTCGGATCTTCGGGGGTACGGAACGCCCTCTTGAATTGCGAGCACTCACTGACGGTGTGGGTGGCCCTCTCGTGGAACGTGCGGGGACTCTCGAGCACTGCGTTGAACTCATCAACATTGAACGTCGAATGTCGACGTCCCTCCGCCGCAAGCACCTCTGAAGGTCGCTTGCGCAGCTTGGAGCTTGAGTCACCAGCGGTGCCGGAGGTGCCTGCGTCGCACTTGGCGTCGGAGTCGAACTGGTTGACCAGCGCCTCGTTGGTGTCGATGAGCTTGTTCACGACCTCCATGAGGGCCGCGACTGTGGTGGCTCCTGACTCGTGGATCTTCTCAAAGATCTTGCGATCTCTGATGCCCTTCTTGTAGCTTTCGATGACCTGGTCATCCCGGAAACCGACGCAGGTGTTGCGGTTCTCGAAGAACCAGTTGGTGTAGTCGCGGAGCCGCTCATTGGTCTTCATGGTGACCCTCCCGAGGTTGAAGGCGTTCCCAGGGCGATTGTAGGTCGCCTGGAAGTTGGACATGAAGGCCTGGGATAGGTCGGCCCAAGACGTGATGCTACCGGCCGGGAGGTTGTTGAGCCAGAGTGACAGTGTGTCACCCATCACCAGCGGGAAATATGCCGCCATGTGATCGTAGGTGTCGCCGGCCGCCTTGACAGCGACGTAGTAGGTCGACAGCCAGATGTTGGGGTCGGAGCGACCGTCGTACTTCTGGATATTGGGCTTGAAGTTGTCGGGGTAGGCTACTGACCTGAGGCGAGGGGCCAACGCAGGGAAGGCGGTGAGGGCCATGTCGTTACTGCCATCTCTAGCGTGGGCACCACCTCGGCTCTGTGCAGGGGCGACAATCTTGGACCGGGGTTGGCGATCTAGGTGCCGGGCGCCCTCCTCCGGATGGCCGTAATCAGCTTCGTACTGGGCGCAACGTCTGTTCTCGACGTTGTGGCGATCGCGCTCCTTGCGTTCCATGATGCGGTAGATGGCGTTCGGGGGGCCGTACTCGCGGTCGTACTCCGCACGACGTCGCAGCTCTCGCTCCTCACGCTCGCGATGGCGCTGGTCGATGTAGCTGTGGGCGTGCCTGTTTTTGTCGAGGTTGGCGCGGAGGTCGCCGTCCTTCGCGCCGTTCGCCCGGGGCTGATCGGGGTTGTTCTGGTTGACCTCCTCCTGGATGGTGGGGAGGTTGCTACGCGCAGGCTGATTAGATCGGCTGCGCGAGTGACGGCTTGGCTGTTGCGCTCTTCTCCTCCACCAGGGCTGTGGCGACCCGGAGGTAAGCCATGGCCGCTTTGGCCTCGGGTGTGGGGTTAGCTTGCTGGAGGCGCGCCATAGCAGCACCCAGGCTGGCCTGGGGGATGTTGAACATCGGTAGCCCCACTTCCTCGAACTCGAGGCGAAAGTCTCGAGCGCAAGGAGGTACTGCGCGGCGCTGCTCTTCTGCACGTCGCTGGGCGCGGTTGGCATTGCCCTGGATCCGATGTGCCTCCTCGGAGTCCGTCGTTCCGTGACGTGGTGGTTCGTTCTCAGAAACCACCAAAACTCAGAGAAAGATGGGATCTGAGTCGTTGGGGAAGACGTGGACCCGGACCTTCTGGAACTCGCCGCCGTTCGGAGACGTGGGAGTTCGCATGCTACGGGGGAGCCGCTCTCAGTCGATCTTCTTCCTCAGGAAGCAGCCGCGGAGTGTGTGCCGTGCGCCCTTATGGTAGGTGCACAGCACACCGAGCGGGTCGCGGGTGCCCGGGTCCCGGTGTTGAAGTCTTCAGATGGCCGCTGCCGCCCAGATTGGATCTGGGAGGTCTTGGTCGCCTGGCGGGCATAGACATTGCTGGGTGGTCGTAGGCCGAAAGGGAAGGTCTCACAGCGCGACGCCATCTGCGTTGATTGCTGAGCTCTTTCGCTGATCTGGGGGGTGTCCTCCATCATGCTGATGACACGCTCCATCCCCTGAATAATATCATAGAGTTTGGGCGGGTGGGTCTCCGACACTAGATTGGAAATGGGGGTGGCAACGGGTGCCATCACGGACTCCACAGCGGTCGCGGGAGAGGTCGCGACCGCCGGAACAGTCGAGGTCACCGGGAAGGAACCAAAGAAAATCTCGACGGGGTTGACGAGGATGGCCACCATGCTCGCCGGGAAGATGACTCCAGATCGGGCCACCATGCTGCACAGTGAGTTCCTGATCACTCCTACCTGGCGCGCCAACTGTCAGGGGGTGAGACCTGGACAGATCCGCAAGGGGACGACCCAAGCAGTTGTAGGTTGATTGGAGGGGATCGGGAACTAAGAGCGTAGGTGTTAGTTCACAGATGGAACTCGAAACACAGCGAGAATGGCGAGGGACACAAGAGTTTAGACTGGTTCAGGCCTCCGGAGAGTAAAACCCTACGTCCAGTATGCGATGGGATTATGCGTGAATGGGGGGGCCGTCCCCTCGAATGGAGCTCTAAGCCGCCTTATATGGTCAACGGCCTAGGGCTTCCATTCGAGGTCGGTGGACCCTCATCAGGGTCGGTTACAAATTAGGAAGGTCAACTTTCGTGATTACAGGGTGAATCCCGTGATCTGCGGACCTCCTGGCGGCACCAAGCCGTGATCTAGTAACCTGTCTTGCGCTCCGAGTCCAGCAGGTCCTCCCGGATCTGGATAAGGTCGCCCGGGGTCTCCCAAGGTCATCAGGGTTGTGGATAAGGTCACTGGGCCCACTTGCAGGTCGGCGGGGCTTCTAGGAGGTCGGGTCCACTTGTCAGGGACCTCTAGGACCCTGGCCGGTGGGGACCCATGGGTACCCATGTCTCTCAGCAAGATCTTTGAGAAGATCCACGAGTCCGGAGCCACCACCGTCGCAGCCCTCATGGAGGTCATCAACAAGCTTATCAACACCGACGAGGCGATTGTCAACCAGTTCAACTACGACACCAAGCATGACGCGGTTACGTCTGGCACCGCTGGAGATTCCAAGGTGCTCGTGACTGAGGGACGTCGACCTTTGACGTTCAATGTGGACGAGTTCAACGCGGCGCTCGACAGCCCCTGCGGGTTCCATGAGGGAGCCACCCACACCGTTCGTGAATGCTTGCAGTTCGAGAGGGTGTTCCGCACTCCTGACGACCCCAAGCGGCCAAGGAGCGATGGCGACCGATCCTCGTCGTGCCGCTACAATAACAACGGCCGCCACGACGACCGACGTGACCGCTGTGACGATCGCGACGACCGCCACGACAACCGTCGTGATGACCTGTAGCCGGAGGCTCGTCGCGACAAGCGCGACCTACCTCCACCACCGAAGACAGGCAACCCCAACGGGCCATTCCAGCCGGCCAACCAATCGATCAACATGATCGTCAGAGGTCTCAAGTCTCACATGGGCAGGAGGCGCTACCGCAAGGACAAGCGTGAGGTCCACCTCATCCACACCCAGCTGACGCAGCCTCTGCGTTGGTCTGAGTAGCCAATCACGTTCTCCAGAGCTGATCACTGGGTCCACATCCCAGATCCTGGGTCCTACCCACTCGTCGTCAAACCTACGGTGGAGGGAGCCCTGCTTCCCCAGACCCTCATCGATAGGTGGAGTGGGCTCAACATCATCTTCATCGAGACGCTGAAGAAGATGGACTTCGACTTCAAGAAGCTAACATCGTGCGACGAGCCCTTCTACGGCATCATCCCTGGCAAGGCGGCCTACCCCCTGGGTCGTGTCTCCCTCCCTGTCACCTTTGGCACGGAGGATAACTTCCGCATGGAGTACCTCAACTTCGAGGTCGCCAACTTCAAGTCTTCCTACCACGCAATCCTAGGTCACCCGATGCTGGCCAGGTTCATGGCCATCCTGCACTACACCTACTTGGTGTTGAAGATGCCAGCTCGGAATGGACTTCTCTCCATCTACAGTGACCTCATGGTCTCCTTCAGGTGCAACTCCGAGGCCCTCGACATCACCACGACAAACGCCTGCGTCGACGGTTCGGCATTCTTGGTCGCCGAGGCCGCGTAGGTCACTCCGAACGACCTGACCATCCCAGAGCAGCAGCGCACCGACACCGTCCTAAATGCCATGCCATCGACGAAGAGAGTCCGTCTCGGCCTGCCCGACCCAGAGAAGACGGTGGTCATCAGCGACAACCTCGGAGAGAAATAGGAACTCGCGCTCACCAGTTTCCTCTGGGATAACACGGACATATTCACATGGACCTCATCGGATATGCCGGGTGTTCCCAGGGAGCTGGCTGAGCACTCCTTGGATGTGAGCAAGATGGCCAAGCCTGTCAAGCAGAAGCTGCGTTGCTTTGCGAAGGATCGCAAGGATGTCATTAGGGTAGAGATAGTAAAGCTCCAAGCTGTCGGATTCATCCGTGAGTGTAAAAACCCGATTTGGCTCGCCACCCCGGTGCTTGTACCCAAGAAAACCGATCAATGGAGAATGTGTATCGACTACACTGATCTCAACGGGCACCGCCCTAAGGACCCATTCCCTCTTCCGCGCATCGACCAGGTCATGGACTCCACGGCCGGAAGCGTCCTGTTATGCTTCGTCGACTGTTACTCGGGGTATCACCATATAGCCCTGAAGGTCTCTGGCCAGGACAAGACGGCGTTCATAATGCCGCATGGCATCTACTGCTACACGACCATGACTTTTGGTCTCAAGAACGCTGGAGCAACCTACCAAAAGGTCATCTAGAAGTGCTTGGAATCCCAGATCGATGACAACGTGGAAGCTTACGTCGACGATGTGGTCGTCAAGACCATGGTGGAGGATAACCTCATCGCCGACCTTGCCCAGACCTTCACCAACCTCTTCCGCTACCGATGGAAGCTCAACCCGGAGAAGTGCGTCTTCGGTGTACCATCTGGCAAGCTCCTAGGCTTCATGGTCAGCCACCAGGGCATCGAGGCGAATCCTACCAAGGTCGACACTATCTGGAAGATGAAGAGACCTACTGGAAAGAAGGATATCATGAAGCTCACAGGCATGATGGCCGCCCTAGGTCACTTCATCAGCATGCTGGGAGAGAAAGGCCTGCCCTTCTTCAAGTTGCTAAAAAAGTCGGACAAGTTCGTCTGGACGGAGGAGGCCGACCAAGCCCTGGAGGAGTTGGAGACCTTCCTCACAACGGCCCCCGTGATGGTGCCCCCGACTCCAAGAGAGACCTTGCTGCTCTACATCTCCGCATCCACCCAGGTCGTCAGCGCGGTTCTGGTGGCAGAGCGACCTGAGGAAGGCCAAACCTATCCCGTCCAGCGACCCATCTACTACGTTAGTGAGGTCCTATCTGATAGCAAGATCAGGTACTCGCAGCCACAGAAGATGCTGTACGCCCTTCTCGTCACTTCGCGCAAGCTCCGGCACTACTTCCAGGCACACAAGATCAAGGTTGTCTCGGCCTTCCCTCTAGGAGAAATCCTGCGTAGCCGCGACACCTCTGGGCGTATCGTCAAGTAGGCCATCGAACTAGGTGAGTTCGACCTTGAGTTCTGCCCATGGCAGGCCATCAAGTCTCAGGTCATCGCTGACTTCATATCTAAGTGGACAGAGACCCAGCAACCTCCACCGGCGGAACAACCCGAGCATTGGAAGATGTACTTTAACGGTTCCCTGAATGTTGAAGGAGCGGGAGCAGGTGTACTCTTCATCTCCCACCAAGGCGATCACCTAAAGTACGTCCTGCAGATCCACAACAAGGCGTCCAACAATGGCGCCGAGTATGAAGCCCTCATTCACGGGCTGCGCATCGCCGTTTCCCTAGGGATCAAGCGGCTCATAGCCTACGGCGACTCCAAGGTCGTTATCGACCATGTCAACAAGGTGTGCAACATCAAGAAAGACATGATGGATGCATACTACGCCGAGGTGCGGAAGCTTGAAGCCCACTTCGAAGGTCTGGAGTCCCACCACGTCTGCTGTGATAACAACGTGGCGGAAGACGTCCTCTCCAAACTGGGCTCCAAGCGCGCACTGGTCCCGGCCAGCGTATTTGTCCAAGACCTGCGCAAACCCTCCATCAAGCTCCTCAGTGACCCAGAGCCGCCACCCGGCAACGCGCCTCCACAAGGTAGCCGCAACGTCCTCATGACCGAGGTCGAAGACGACTGGCACCTCGACATCGTTGCTTACATCATTGAGCATCGGGTCCCTGAGGAGAAGGCAGAACGCGAGAAGGTCACGAGGCACAGTGCCAATTACATCGTCATTGGCACATAGCTCTACCGGAGGTCCGCCTCCAGCGGCGTGCTGATGAAGTGCATTCTCCGATCCGAGGGCCTCAGGCTCTTGCAAGAGATCCATGGTGGCGAGTGCGGCAACCATGCCGCCTCCACCAACTTGGTGGGAAAAGCTTTCAGGTCGGGCTTCTACTGGCCTACAGCTGTGACAACCCGCCCGAGAAAATACTGTACTATCGCCTAAACCAATCCACTTTGGTCATTAAGCGATAATAAAGTACCATCCCGTCGTAAGTCGCCGGGTCAAGCCCGGTAAATCACATGGTTAACACACAGAGGATCGAACATATGCATTAAAACTCACACGAAGGCGAGTCCAGAGTACATTACACGAATTAAATCCCATTTACCCCTAAGTGATAATTAATACAAACCATGGTTCGTGACATGATAAGTAAAGGTTCAGAGTTCAAAAACAACAGAAAAATAAACTAGCGATATGATAGACATCACAGGAGGCCATCCGTGAAGCCATCACTCGTCGTCATCCACCCATTCCAGCTCCTAGCCGGGTGGAATCTCTCCAGGCCAAACAACATCACTTGCAGCAACACTTATAAAGCAAGGCTGAGTATACTAATAGTCAGCAAGACTTATCTGTCGGGTGATAACTACATCACCAAACTCTAGACATGAGAGGCTTTTTGGCCGGTGGGTTCTTTTGCTGAAAAGCAACAAAGAGTAGGTCCTTACTTTCAATATTTTAGCACAAATTCTAGTTAATTACTATTTCTAAGTGAGCCAACTACTGCAATCAAGGATTGTACAATACAATTAATCCACGCAGCAATATTCACATAGTTCCATCATTAAGGGATATCATGGCCAGTTGATTAAGCAGTCTCAGATAACGGTGAGAGGCCGACAATCGATTAATTAAAAACCTTGCAAGGTGGACCTAAACACACGGAAGGATGCATACCCCAAGAAGGTCCAAACAAAAGCGAAACGGGGCATGCACCGACCAGGCGGTTCCCGTCGATCTTCAGCTCGGGATCGGAACCTACATTCCTTGGTACATGGCTTACTGGATCGCTCCCACATGAACGTCCAGACTCACACAGGTACCACACTGTTGCAAGCAGGGGGACACATCATTGTGCCCCAGGGGTAGTAGGGAAAGGTCCCTCGCTCCGTCAATCGGGTACTAGGCTTACCGGTCCCATTCCCGACAAGTGCTTAGTACGTTCAAAAGCTTAGCCCACGAAAGCCACTGGACCGGAGCCCAAATCACATGCTCTTACCACATGAGCAATCCATTTATAAAGATCTTATGATTCGAACATAAGAACCTATTCTCATGAGTGACGAACATCACTCGACATTTACTGGGTCCTATAGCATAGCAGCTATCGACCTAGCATACTAGTATAAGAGCATAGGTACCTAGGGATCATGCATCTAGGGTTTCAATTCAACTCCTGAAATGTAAATGCACAAACATAGCAAAGGTAATTGCATAATTTTGAAAAGAAGGGTTAATGATCTGGGGCTTGCCTTCATTGGCAAGGTTGGCCTTGGGCCCTTCTGGACTTTGGTCCAGGTTCTGAGCTACGTCCATGTACTGCAGCTCAACGTCAGCTCCCTCGTCTCCTCCTTCCGGCACGAGCGTATGGCTACCGTCGGGAAGATCTACACGAGGATGCATATGCAAGATTTAATTGATGGTTTTCATTTAATTAATTACAAAACAACATATGACAACCATGAAGTGTATGGTTGGCCATATTCACCTTGTCAAACACATATTTGGTATATTCTTTCTATTAAAGTAATGTCATGTGGTGCTTTATTATTCATTCTTTTTGATAGTGACTGTGTACATATTTATACAAGTAAATTAATTTAAAATCACAAAACAGCAAAGGGAGTGGTCTTAACCTTCTTAGCATGTTTGACATCACAACATAGGGTCATTCGGTGTGGTGTTGGTGGTTTTCCAATTTAACTTAATATTAATCTTCAATTGGCTTCCATTGTTTTTATTCATAAATAAATTCATAAAAGGTAGTTGATGACACTTCTGAAGCTCTTTACCTCTAAACAAGGCCACTGAACACAAGTGCACAATTAAAAGAGCTATGAAATAATTATACCAAAAATGGCAAATTTTAGCTACCAAAACATGAGAAATGCATATAAAAATAATTAAGCAACAAAAGGATCCCAACTTTCTCAAACTGGTTCTCTGACTCAAAACAAGGCTATTCACACAACAAATAGGTCAAGGGCCTTTCTAGATCTTGAAATATAAAATTTCATTTTAAACTAAGAATAAATCAAGAATATATATTTCTGTTAGCTATAAAATCATGATTAATTCACCAAAGGTGTATTTAGGCATAAAACGATCACATCCAGAAGTTACGCACAAAAATATATTTAGTTTTAGCTACAAAAATCATTTGGACAGATTCAGCTTAAATACAAAATAAATCATATTAAAAGATTTACTAAGTAACTTTGTGCAAATTTCGGTGTAGAGCCTACACATGACATATGTAGCAACATATCCAAAATTCAGCTTGAGATCACTTGTATATTTTGAACTACAGCAAATCTAGGTCAAACTGATTTCAATTTTTCATACAAAATCTATCAGTCAAAAGTACAGTCATGCTTTATAAACGTTGTAGATTTGCTCACAAGGAAACCAACAAAATTGGTTTGGCATTTTTCTTATTTTTCTACAATTTTCTACAAATTTTCTAAGATCTGGTCAAACACACCAAAAGCTATAAGAATCTATTTGCGGAAAGGCCCTCGGCTCAAGTTTCCTTTTCACAGATATGCCCTCGGTTTGCAATAAACTCCCTGGAAAGAAAAGTGACCTTGCAATTGGGTCCTCCACCGGCCGGGCGGCGCGGGTGGCCGGAATTCGGCCGCCTCGCCGGCGTCCCAGGCCGGGGAACAGGCGGAGGTGGGGCAGAGCGTACCTAGGAGCCAAAGGAGGGTCGCGACGGGGCTCGGAGTTACGCCGGCAAGCACCCGTGGCTGTAGCAGGCGGCGGCCGCCGCTGGAGCGCATGCTCCGGTGAAGAGGCAGCTCGGCCGGCTAGGGCGCGGTTCGGTGAGGTCCAGTGGCTCACCTAGGACCGTTTCGCAGTTGTGGATGGGACGGAGAAAGTGTCGGGGATGACCGCCGTCGGCGCGACGGCTCTGCGACCGCGGAACGGCATGCTTCGGCGAGCAGGAGGCTAGACCCATGCGTGGAGCTGGACTAGAGGCTGAAGCGGAGCTAGGGGAGACGCTTGAGCTGCTGGGCGAGTAGGAACGTGCACGGAAGAAAGGCCGGGACGAAGCTCTGCGGCGGCAAGCCAATGGCGGCGGCGGTGGCGCGGTTCCTTACTCGGGAAGGGAGCACCAGCCCCTTTTATAGGCACGGCGGCCTCCCTTCACGACCAAGGCTCCAAGGTAGGGCATGGGGTCGAAGGCACCTCGGCATTTGTGCTAGTGGCAGAGAGGGGGGGCGGTCCGGTCAGCGGCGCACACGGCGCCGGCGCGTGTCGCGCGCGGGCGTTCCGCGCTCGAAGGAGGGGGTCCGGCAGGGCGTGGCCTTGGCGTGCGCGCGGGAGTCCCTCCTCGATCCGCAGCCTGGTGGGGCCCGCATGACCTCGAAGAACGGCCGGGGTGCGGACTCCAAGGCGCAGGCGCACGGCGGCCAGGGTCAGCGCGTGCGCGCGCTTGCCGGCGGCCTAGAGCGCGAGGAGGGGAGGGGAACCAGTTGGTCAACGCACTTTGACTGTGATTTTTTTCTCAAAATTTTTGAACTGAGCAAAGAAAACCTTGAATACCAAAGTTGCAAATTGAACTCCCCTCTACAACATTTGCAAAGGGCGACATATGTTTTGGTGAACATTTTGCCTTGGAACGCGTGACGAAGTTCAGCAAAAACTCGGCTCAATTTACTGTTCATAAGGGCTTTGACTGAGTTTTTGAGCTTCAAAACTTCAAAATTTGAAATGCCGCCAATTATGAAAGTTGTGTTCAAGGATCTAACATACAACTTTTGTATTGGCCAAAAGTGAAGTGTTTAAGAAATTTTGGAGAATGCGCCGAAAGTTCTAGAATTGGAATCGGGCACTAGGGTTTGACCAAAGCTTTGACTCGGGTTTGACCACTAACGAGTTTTGACTTGATAAGTGAGAGTATTAGCACTAATCAATGGTATTTAAACAGCCATGGCTGACGCGCAGGACCTAGTCCGGTGATGTAAAGGATGTCAGTTCTTCGCCAAGCAACAGCACGTGCCGGCTCAGGCCCTGAGGACAATTCCCCCATCGTGACCATTCGCCATATGGGGCCTCGACTCAGTAGGACCCTTCCAAACCGCCCCTGGCAGCTACAAGCACATCCTGGTGGCGGTGGAAAAGTTCACCAAATGGATCGAGGTTCGAGCCGTAGCCAGTGTCACGTTGAAGGAAGCGGCCAAGTTCATCGAGGAGATCACTCATCGCTTTCGGGTCCCCAAGAAGATCGTTACCGACCTAGGCTCGGCCTTCACAGGGGTTGACTTCTGGGACTTCTGCCAGGACAACCTCATCGACGTCTACTACTCCTCAGTGGCGCACCCACGCTGCAATGGCTAGGTCAAGCGCGCCAACAGCATGGTTCTTCAAGCTGTCAAAGATCGCATCTTCGACGATGCGTCCCCCTACGCCCCCAGATGGCTAGTGGAGCTCCCTCACGTGATCTGGTGCCTCCGGACCCAGGTCAGCTCAGCCACGGGGTACTCACCGTTCTTCCTAGTCTATGGGTCGGAGGCCATCCTCCCGACCGACCTCGCTTTCGACGCTCCTCGCATCCAGCACTACGAAGAGGGCGCGGCGGAAGAGACGCGCAAGGTCGACCTCGACAGCCTTGAAGAGCAACGTGTGGCCGCACTCATGCGGCACACCCACGAACAGTAGATACGTCACTACCACGACCGCAATGTGCGGGAACGATCCTTCAACGTCGGTGACCTGGTCTTGTGTCGCATCCAGAACACCAAGGATATGCACAAGCTCTCTGCCCCTTGGGAAGGCTCGTTCATAGTCAAGGAGGTCATGGAACCGGCGACCTACCGCCTCAAGTGGGCTGAGGGTCAGGGCATCCCGAACGTCTGGAACATGGAGTAATTACGTCGCTTCTATCCTTAGAAGATCTATACAAAAATAAAAAGCTATGTACTCTCCCCTCTTGTAATTTACAATTAATAAAGATGAGATTCCCTTCAGCAGGCTTCATGTCGACCTACACTTGGGTCTCCCTTTTACTTTCCGTCCACCCTTCCCCCCCGAAGTGCTCGGGGGCTTGGTCTAAGTTAGGCCCGACAAGCTCGAGGGCTTGGCTTCGCCAACCTAAGGGTCTCACGACCTCAAGGGGTTCTTTATGTTTTCCTGGTTTTTAGTGCGCCACCTCTTAGCGTAGCCCTTACTCTTTTTATGCGTGTTCCTAAGTTGTGCGATTGCTAGACCTAGGGTCCAAGACCCCCCTCCGCACGCCGGCTGCAACTAAGCCTCCACGCTGAGCCGTCCTGTCGGTAAGCCGTTCCTCCACTGAGTTGGGTTAGCAGAGGGGACACGCTTTGCAATCTCGCTACTCTCGAATCTTCATAACAAGCGTTTTTGCTATTCAAGGGGTTGTGCGCTTTAAGTAAAATTTCATCTTTTTCATTAATGCAAGGTCTTTTTACATTGATAAGATAGGCCACAGGCCTAACCTACATCTACATCCTGATGCATCCTAAACCTTGATTTTCAGAGGTCGACCTTCTTGATGATCTCCTCCACGGCGGCCTGGACGTCTTCGCTGCTCACCAGCTTGGCCAAGTCGACGTCCTCCTCGACCTTATACAGGTCGAATGATGGCTCGTGGAACTTCACCGTCGCCAAGGCTGCGGATGCAGCGAGCTTGCTGGTGTCCAGCAACAACGTCTTCATCCGACCCTCGGCCTCGTCCTGACGGACAACGAACTCGTTTGGCTCCGCCCCTTCCTCGTGAGGGACGTAGATGTCCATCAAGTATTGGGCGGCCTCCTTAAGGTCGGCGAGCTGCTTCTCCAGACCTATAGCAATGGAAAAAGGTTTAGTTACATCCTCGACACAACGCCAGCAAAGCTCTTCAAGGAGATCATCATTCACCTTCCCAGACCTCCTTGGTCCTCTCCTTGAGGACCTTCACTTGGTCCTTCGTCTCCGACAGCTCCTTCTTCAGGGCCTCTTCCGTCTCCTTGGCGCCTAGAGGTGTCAAAGGTAGAGATTGAGAAAAGACCTAATCGTAACAAGTCAAGAGTCAAAGGCCGCTCAAAACGTACCGTCAACAACGGCCTGTAGGTCGTCTGCAGCGTCCTTCGCCTTCTGCTGGCAGCCTCCAGCTCCTTCTTCAAGGAGGTTACCTCCTTCTCTGCCTGGCGGGCCATGGAGGTCTTCACGCGCTGGACTTCCTGTGCGGCTTCGATCTTGGCCCGCAGCAAGGCCTCTTGAGCTGCGGCCGCCTCCGCGTGGCCATAGGTAGCCTCCCTCACCAGGCGCGCCCGGGCTTCCGTTCGCGCGTCGAGAAACTGCAACACAAAAAGGCCCATCTGACGCGAAGACCTGGTAACAATCAAGGCAGAAGCTAAAAATTAGCAGGATTGACGACGGGCATTTACCGAGAGTGTCCGCACGATTGTCCGCTGCGCCGCCTTGAACTCATCAATGTCGCGGCGGTCAGCGATGATGTCATCCTCCCATGGAGTCCCGACATACAGGCACCTGTCGTGCTCCTCTTCGTTCCCAGGTTCGCCCGCCTTTGCAGCTTGTTGGTCCTGCGCTGGCGGCGGGGCGGACATTCATAGGTCGCTCTGCAGATCTTCAGCCGGCTGAGCACCGCCGGCGACGACCTTCTCCGCCTCCGACGCTGCTGCCCCTCCGGCCCCAAGGGCCTGGCTCGAAACGTCCACGGCTGAGGCCGCTAGCGACTGCTCCAGCGGCGCCCTCCCTCGTTTCTGCCCAAACGCCTCCTGCCCTGAGGCATTCTTCGCACTCTATTTTTATGCGTAGCCCTTACTCTTTTTATGCGTGTTCCTAAGTTGTGCGATTGCTAGACCTAGGGTCCAAGACCCCCCTCCGCACGCCGGCTGCACCTAAGCCTCCACGCTGAGCCGTCCTGTCGGTAAGCCGTTCCTCCACTGAATTGGGTTAGCGGAGGGGACACTCTTTGCAATCTCGCTAATCTCGAATCTTCATAACAAGCGTTTTTGCTATTCAAGGGGTTGTGCGCTTTAAGTAAAATTGCATCTTTTTCATTAATGCAAGGTCTTTTTACATTGATAAGATAGGCCACAGGCCTAACCTACATCTACATCCTGATGCATCCTAAACCTTGATTTTCAGAGGTCGACCTTCTTGATGATCTTACTTGCCGGCGGACCTCAACCCAAGATTGATGGTCTTGGGCGGAGCCTTCTTGGCCCTCTTCTACGACCCCGCGTCACCCGGAACCTCTGCGCCCAACCTTGGGCGCTCCTCTCCCCCTGCGACTTTGCGGGGTGTCTGCGACGCCTGCCCGGCCGACGCGTCGGGTGACTTTGAGTCGGCTTCCTCTTCAACGTTGATTGTCTCAACGTCGGAGCCGGCCGTCGCTGTATCCGCTGACACAGCAGGGCCTGCCCTCTTCCTCTTCTTCTTCGACTCCGCCACCTTGGTAGCAGCGATCGTCGCTGCGGCCCTGGACGCGGGTATCTTGCCCGCAGTCTGCCGCGTGCATCGCGGTGGTGGTGCGGCGACCCTCGTCGGCGCTCTCCTCGCGGCGGGTTCCTCATCGTCGCTACCCACCGACGAGTCGGAGAGGTAGTCCTCGATGCACTGCTGTGGAGGGGCCTGCACATCCCGCGCAGCCCAGACCTTGAAGCTCCGGTCTTCTTCGTTGCGCAACGGTACCGGGCACCACTACATGCCCTCACGACCCTAAAATCAGAAGACCAATGTCAAAATCATTCACAAACTCAAACAACAGAAATCAAGGTCGATTCAGAGCCTGAGGACTTACGGCTTCGGTGGGTCGGTACACGCTGAGCGCCTTGGGGCACGTCCAGTTGCGGATGCGCCCGGCGAATATGCTATTCACCCGTGCCACCATATCCTCCTTGGAGACCTTGCGCCGCACGACCCGGGTGGGGTCTGTCTGACCCCAGTACTCGTAGGCCGGGTGTACCCGGTCCTGGATGGGCTGTAGCAACCACCAGTTGAAGTTGATCGCCACGGCGCTGCCCGTCAGCCCATCTATCTTCAACCTCTCAAGGTCGTCCAGCAGTGGCTGTAGGTCGTCGGTCTCCTGTGACGTGAGTTGGTTGGACCACTCAGGCCTAGCCACGGGCACGTACCCAGACCTGGTGGGGAGTGCTGGTGCCGGGTTGTCGAGGTAGAACCACCCCTACTTCCAGCCTGTGGTGTTGGGGATGAGGTGTACCAGGTCGATCCTGTAGAAGTATAGGAGCCCGCGGAAGAAGTTGCCAGTCGGGACTGTGAATTCGCGCTCGACGTACGCGAGGAAGATGACGGTCTCCCCGGTCCCCTCAGTGGGGAATGCCTCACTGGCCGCCGGCCTCCAGGCCACCTCCGCCTTGGCTTCAGCAGCCCACGCGTCACCAGGGCCTGGATCTGCTCCTCCATCACCACGGACGGCTCCCAGATGGTCTCCGGCGCCGACGCAAGTGCGGGCTCCATCTCCAACTCCTCTACTCCGGTGGATCTCGCTTTGAACACCACAAGCGACTTCGTGCACATGTGAGGGTGCGCGGCTTAGTGGATCTAAGCACTGAGGCGCTGTTGATTTCGCTGGAGCAATCGAGCGGCGGTGGGACCCTAGGTGTTGCACGGAAATGGGAGAAAGTGGAGGTCCCAGCCCGCGGCTCGGCCCTTTATAGCTGGGCCCAAGCGGCGCTATGGGCCGCCGCGCCCAACGTCTCTCTAGCAGACTTCGCGATGACCCAACGGATCCCCGCTCAATGGGTCTACTCCACAACGGCTCTTTCGGCCTAAACGGATAACAGGCAGTAACAGCTAGTTCCGTACGGGAATCTGCGTCCACCAGTTTTCGGTCAACACATCCAGCCGGGCGCGGACTCGTTATGCCCCACGTCTAAGCCCCCAACCCCGGTACTTCTGATACTCATTTCAAGGTCGTCACGACCCTCAAACAACCTATGGACCTACTACACTGCCTCTACAAGGTCGGTAAGGACCTGGCAGCTTCCTAGGTCGCCTCGGCCTACAAACGGCGGGTTCACACCACGTCTCCTAGGCCTAGTTGCCTTCATGCCTTCTAGGTCGCCTTGACCTACAGCGGCGGAAACTACCAATGGCCCCACGCTTAAAGGCTCTACTGCCCGTTGGCGAGCTCCTGGTCCTGACTACAGCTCCTCGCAGAGGCCCTGCTGTTGACATTCCTTAGCCTCACTACTAGGTTTGCACTCACGGCGACGGCACCAGAAATGCTTGTTGGCACTTGCTAGTATCGCTACCGGGTTTATACCCCTAGTAATGGAGCTAGGAACGTCTTTGGTAAAACACAAGTCACAGAAAGGTCCGCAAGCGCATGGATTACCATTGTAGCACTTCACCCGGTGATATTCGTGTTATCGTATTTATATTTTCCCAAGGGAAGCACTACGACAAAGACGATCGGATAAACAGTGGAGAGAAACAAGACTCGGTAAAGAGCTATAGCGGGGGTAACGAATAAAGATATTCGGGGGATAACTTGACACCCACAAGGAGATCTGATAAAAGGGTTAGAGAGGATCTAGTGAGCTGGGAGGACAACGAGACGAGAAAGGATCCTAACACAATCTATCTATTCTTGTCAACTCTAGGTAAAGAGCTAAGGCAAAGGATAACCAAGGCAAGCTATACTCGACAAGCTCTTCTAGTGCTGCAGGGGCATGCAAAGCCGCGCTCTCGGACTGGGATGAGAAGGGAGAATGACGACGCGCTGAATCCTACCGGCCCAAACTAACGTGGTGGACTACTGAGCCCGTCCGGACCTGTCACCTCCCTAGGGTACCACAACTATTCCGTTGAACGGGACACCAATCTAAGACTAAGGCAAGCTCTGAGCACCGCGCTCACAATGAACCAAAGAACCTTTCCCCGGATATCACGAAGGAAGGTCTCTCTCTGCTACTAAGCACAAACGTACTCGGTAGAAGATCAAGCAAAGAACGACCACAACACTATAGGGTTCAAGAGAGCTACGCTAACCAAGATTAAACAAACTTTAGTCTAAACCAAGAATAAAGCTGAGCAAAGTAAAAGCTGAATGTAATTGACTTGAAAGGTAAGATAGAAAGATAACTTGAATTGTACTTGAGTCTAAACAAAGAAAGGATACAAGAGTAGTACCGGAACCCTGAAGAAGACTCCTCCGGAACCCCGAGACTAGCTCGACTCGACTCTAACTCCCAAACTACACTAATCCTACTCTAAGTGAACAATAGAGAGAAATGGAGATGCTCCTGCGTTGTGTGTCCACTCCAGCGAGTGTGAGGTCCCTTTTATAGGCAAGGGAGGTTTGTGGAGCGCAGAGGAGGAGAACCCTAGGTGCGGCCGTATCTCAAGGCACGGCCGGCCCTATGATGTGCCGCCTCTCGCCTTGGACGCTCCTGATCACTACTCCTGAGGCGGTTGTAGGTCGGCTCCTTGCGTCGGTTTCGCTCGGCACGCCAAGTGATAGGTGCGGCTGGCCCTACCCTGTGCCGTGCGATGCACCGACCATGTTAGGGGATGCCTAGGATTGCCTCTGGATGACGGTTGTGGCGGTTGAGCAATCAGATAAGTGGACCCATTGATCCAAGTGATCCTAAGTCTCCACCCTTTGATCAAACCGACGTTTCTTCAGGGAATCACATTCGTCCAAGTTGTGCTCGAGGGAGTAGGAGCTCTCGGGACCAGAGGCATGCAACCGGGCAGGGCCGGCCGGACCTAGAGGGTCGGCCGCACCTGCATGTTCGGCCGGACCAGGTGGTTCGGCCGTGCCTGGCACATGTGGCGTGTTGGTCCCAAATTCTCCCAAAATGTGTACCTACCTATGAAATTCTCAACACAACTCGTTGAACTTTATTAGTACTAAAAATGTGCATGAAACTTGTCATATACTCCTCTCGAACCCGAGGTTTTGACGATCAAATTTTTGATGTAAGGACCATCAACAAACTCCCCCAAGCTAAACGTTTGCTCGTCCTCGAGCAAAGCCTAGACTTGGCCTCGGTGGATCAGGAGTTGCATGATATTACCACTCTGCAAGTTCCTGTGCACAATTCCATGCTCTACTTGCTATTCGAAAAGATTGGTACGAGAGAAACTTAGCCTTGTTTTACCTGTGGGGCTTGTAACTTTCCACCTTGCCTTCGGAGGTTGAAAGGTAGAATGGTTTTGACTTTGCATCACTCGCTCTTCTCTTTTCGGGATCCTATCTCGGAGTTTTGAAAATTTTGCAAAGAAAATCAAGGTTCCTCGGATGGTTCCCTCGATCGCTCAAGTGGTATTTGTTACCTCACCAAAGGCCTTTGAGCGAGCCTCAACTTCATACTCTATGGCTTGTATGTGGAGCTTTGGGCAGGATAAGCATGAGACTCACTTGTGCTACATAATGTTGAGCCAAAGACTGGATCTAAGAAGAAACTAGTCATGCAACTTGATCGATATGTGCAAGTGTGTGGAATATTTTTGTTTGTTTTTCTAAGTACTCCTTGCTTTGAGATTCTCCTCTTGCTTTTATTTTGGAGGGGAGTTCATGCTTCATTTTTTTATATGCTCTTTGATTGGAGCACAAATATATATTTTTTTCTATGCTTTTTGAGCATATACTTTTTTTTCTTTTAGTGACCCCTCTCTCCTTTTGCAAGAATACAAGAAGAGAAATCTCTTTGGAACTTTGGAGTATTTATTTTTGGTGGGTGGATGGCATGTTTTGCGTAACTCCTGGTGTGGAAGTTAGCATGTGTATGTGGGTGTACGTGATCTCGATCATGGAAGCATGAAAAGATTCTACCAAGGATCACAATAATTTGGCAAAACTCAACGGGTCACAAGCAAGCATATGTAGAAGGTTTATACTTTGATATCGACATATGGCTTTGGTAGGTGATATGACTATTGAGGAACTTGTCTTGTTTTATTTTCTCAAAAGAAATCATCCGAGATTTTCACCATACTATGAGATAGAGCAAGATCAACATTGTCTCACCATATCATACTAGTCAGCACCCTAGGTTTGGTCATAAGCATTTGCTTCCCACAAAGTTTTATTTCAGGCTCATGTCTCAAAATATACCGACAAATTCAAATGCTCATAGAGCACAAGGTTGTACACTAGGTTCTTGTAAAGTTTTAACATAGCAACTATTCATCATTTCCAAAGTGAGGGTATATAGACAAGATTTCAAGTGCACAAGGTTGAAGCAAATATTTTTGTTGTTTTCCTTTTATTCAAATGTGATAAACAAGATGTTGAAAATTGGTTTGGATGGACATACCTTCCTTGATTGAAAATGGGGTCTCCCCCAAGCTAATTTTTAGCTACCTGGTTGGCGTGTGTTCATTTTGGTGATGAGTTGAGCACTTGGAAGCTTGTAGTGGTTGGCTTGACGGATTCGTGGAAGGTCATAGGTACGGCCGTACCACTAGGTTCGGCGGGCCCTACTCCATTTGCTCCAAGCACTTGTGTCCCCTCCTGTAAACATCCTACACAAAAATTTTGTCCAGGGGGGGTACGGTCGTACCTCTAGGTTCGGCCGTATCACCAAAAATCTCCAAAACTGTTTTTCTATGTCTTGTTTACTTACTAATGCAATGGTGAAATCAAATATGAAATTTAAATATGCTTGATGCACGAAATAAAATGTTGGAAGGGAAATATGGGATAAATACCGATTTACCTCACGGTGAGGGCTCGTAGTTTAGAGTCCGTGAGCGGGACTCCTCCGTTTCCTCAATTGATCTTGGATTCGTCCGGTCCCGGAGTGGAAGACTCGGACGATGCTCCCTTCACATGCCACACCGTCTTTGTTTTCTTCGGTGGCGCTGAAGTCAGTGAGGCTTTAGCGGGAGTGTTTTTGGTTTCCGTCTTCTTTTCCCCCTTAGCCTTGTTGATTGCCTTCAGATTCTTTGGTTGGTGGCGCCCTTTGAATGCTTTGTTTTGCTCCCAACGCTTCCTCATCGTGGCAACGAGACTATCCACTTTGGGCTTGGTCGGGGCCACCTTCTCTTTCTGCACACAGTTTGAAATTTTGCTATCGAATATTCGTACCTGTGAGCATTGCTCCACCTTTGGTCTAAAGGTGAATCGTTGTTCCTCACTGTTGATGTTAAGGAGGATTTCTTCGGCTCCTACATCGATGTTAGCATTGGCGGTACTCAAGAAAGGTCTCCCGAGGATTAGAGGCGTCCTTGTATTGACATCCATGTCGAGGATGACAAAATCCACGGGTACGAAGAAATCCCGAACTCTCACCGGAATGTCCTCCGCGATCCCCGCCGGGTAGCGGACCAATTGATCCGCTAGCTGCAAGCACATGGTTGTAGGGGACAAGGAAGTATAGTTAAGTTTGTCGAAGACTACCTTAGGCATGACGCTAACGCTGGCTCCAAGGTCGCATAGTGCATTCTCAAAATGTTGGGACCCGATAGAGCAGCTGATTGTAGGACACCCGGGGTCTTTCTTCTTTAGAATGGCCGCACTGCATTCCTTCGTAAGCTTGACCATATCCGTGGTAGGTAGAGGTCTTTTATTGTTGAGGATGTCCTTGAGGTACTTGGCGTAGGTCGGTACCTGCATAGCCTCAAGGAATGGTATGTTGACATTGAGTTTCTTAATTACCTCAACGAACTTCCCGAATTGCTCGTCCACGTAGGCTTCTTGATTCTTCGGGGAAATGGGACTAGCGTGGTGTCGAAGAATTCATGGGGTGACATCTTCCTTAACCTTCCGTCATCAGGAGCTACCTTCTCAGTGTCCTCTTCTTCCTCTGACTCGGTGATCACTTCCTTCTGTTTCTTCTCTGCGGGGTTAGGATATGGTGGATCCCGAGTGGTCTTACCACCTCTCCTAGTCACCGATTTTAAATTCTCTCGGGTAGGTTCGGGTTGCCCCGGGATTCCACCCGACTTGGAAGAAGGTAAAGAGGCAGCAAGCTGAGCAAGTCGAGTTTCTATCATTTTATTAAAGCTTAGCTGATTCTTCATAGCAGTAGTGAAGGATTCTATAGTGGAATTCATATTTTCAAGAACTTTATCATTGGCGGCTAGCTTCTTGTTTAAGTTTTCATTAATTCTAGCTTGGCCAAAAACAAGATCTCTAATGGAAGGCTGATTACTTGTAGCGAGAAGAAGGCTCCTCCAGCGGCTGCATCTAGGTGCTCACGGGCGGTACGCTTGAGCCCGTGGTAGAAGGTTTGAATTAAGAACCACCCCTGCATGCTGTGGTGCGGGCACGCGGTGATGTACTCCTGGAGACATTCCCATGCTTCCGGGATACTCTCATCATTCTGCTACTGGAAGCCCAAAATTCTAGCGCGGAGGGCATTGGTTTTGCCCACTGGGAAGAACTTCGCGAGAAATACCTTAGAGCACTTATCCCATGTGTTGATGGCATCTCGCTCCGCATAAAACCATTGCTTCGCCTTCCCGAGCAATGAGAACAGGTATAGGCGAAGACGAATTGCATCATCCGTCACTCCGCGGATAGTGAAAGTCCTACACACCCCTAGGAAATGCTGGAGATGTGCATTGGCATCTTCATTCGGCTTGCCGTAGAACGGACCGGCTTGCACCATGTTGATCAACGCCGGCTTGAGTTCAAAGTTTCTTTCTCCCACCGTCACGTTCGGTCCGGTAGGGACATTGGTGTTGGAGGGAGCGGAAAACTTGCGAATCATCCTCTCGGCCATCGGTGCTGATGAGGTGTTGTCTACGGGATCGATGGTGTTTGTCTCTTGACTCGAGAGAAACTTCTGAGGAATGAGGACACAAGGTCGCACTCTCCTCACAAGTGACTCCGGATTGTCATGAAAGTTGGACGGTAGGTCGAAACCGGTCATGCACTACTCTGCGTACACTAGAGTAGAGCAAGGGTAAACCTGCTTAAATAGCGGTTCACCGAACCTAGAAAACTCTACCACTAAGTTTAAACGGTATCTTGTGCCTATTGCTTCCCCGGCAATGGTGCCAGAAATGCTTGTTGACGTTCCTTAGCCTCACTACTAGGTTTTCACTCACGGTGACGGCGCCAGAAATGCTTGTTGGCACTTGCTAGTGTCGCTACCGGGTTTATACCCCTAGTAATGGAGCTAGGAACGTCTTTGGTAAAACACACGTCATAGAAAGGTCCGCAAGCGCACGGATTACCATTGTAGCACTTCACCCGGTGGTATTCGGGTTATCGTATTTATATTTTCCCAAGGGAAGCACTACGGTAAAGATGATCAGATAAACGGTGGAGAGAAACAAGACTCGGTAAAGAGCTATAGCGGGGGTAACGAATAAAGATATTCGGGGGATAACTTGACACGCACAAGGAGATCTGATAAAAGGGTTAGAGAGGATCTAGTGAGCTAGGAGGACAACGAGGCGAGAAAGGATCCTAACACAATCTATCTATTCTTGTCAACTCTAGGTAAAGAGCTAAGGCAAAGGATAACCAAGGCAAGCTAAACTTGACAAGCTCTTCTAGTGCTGCAGGGGCACACAAAGCCGTGCTCTCGGATTGGGATGAGAAGGGATAACGACGACGCGCTGAATCCTACCGGCCCGAACTAACGTGGTGGACTACTGAGCCCGTCCGGACCTGTCACCTCCCTAGGGTACCACAACTATTCCGTTGAACGGGACACGAATCTAAGACTAAGGCAAGTTCAAAGCACCACGCTCACAACGAACCTTAGAACCTTTCCCCGGATATCACGAAGGAAGGTCTCTCTCCGCTACTAAGCACGAACGTACTCGGTAGAAGATCAAGCGAAGAACGACCACAATACTATAGGGTTCAAGAGAGCTACGCTAACCAAGATTAAACTAACTTTAGTCTAAACCAAGAATAAAGCTTCTAGAGCAAAGTAAAAGCTGAATGTAATTGACTCGAAAGGTAAGATAGAAAGATAACTTGAATTGTACTTGAGTCTAAACAAAGAAAGGATACAAGAGTAGTACCGGAACCCTGAAGAAGACTCCTCCGGAACCCCGAGACTAGCTCGACTCGACTCTAACTCCCAAACTACACTAATCCTACTCTAAGTGAACAATAGAGAGAAATGGAGATGCTCCTGCGTTGTGTGTCAATTCCAGCGAGTGTGAGGTCACTTTTATGGGCAAGGATGGTCGGTGGAGCGCAGGGGAGGAGAACCCTAGGTGCGGCTGTATATCAAGGCACGGCCGGCCCTAGGATGTGCCGCCTCTCGCCTTGGACGCTCCTGATCACTGCTCCTGAGACGGTTGTAGGTTGGCTCCTTGGGTTGGTTTCACTCAGCACGCCAAGTTATAGGTGCGGCCGGCCCTACCCCGTGCCGTGCGATGCACCGACCGTGTTAGGGGACGCCTAGCTGTGACAGAATCGCTCAAATTAATTCCATATTATTGCCTAAACCACTCCACTTGGCCATTAAGCAATAATATAGAAGTTACCTGTCATCTCTGCCGGGTCAAGCCCGGTAAATCACTTACATCACAAGATCGACAATTGTACATCAAACTCACACGAAGGCGAGTCTAGAGATAAACAAGTTACAAATTATTACATAACATCCTTCAAAGGTTCATTATTACAAACCAAGTCTTTTGCATAAAGGTAAATGGTTTAGAGTTTGAAACACAGCAGAAATAAAGTACTAAACGACATAAGCAACATCACACGAGGCCATCTGTAATGCCACTAAGCACTGTCATCCTCCCACTCGTACTCCCAACCGGGTGGGAGAGAACCAGGCCACGGAAAGCCATCATCACACACATCATCACCTGAAAACATCAACAACAACAAGGCTGAGTATACTAATACTCAGCAAGACTTAACCGACGGGTGATTGGAAAAAATCACCAACTCTCTAGACATGCAAGGCTTTACGGCTAGTGGGTTGTTTTGCTGAAAAGCAACAAAGAGTATGTCCTTACTTTCAAATTTTAGCTCCAGATTCTATTAATTTAACCATTACTAGATTAGCAAACTAGTTCAAGCATGAGTAGTACAATACAAATTAAACAAGTATACAAATTCCTTCTCAATTCCATCATTAAGGGACATAGAGTGGATGGTTAAGCTGTCTCCGATAACGGTGAGAGGCCGACGATCGATCGATTAATAACCTTGCAAGGTGGACCTAAACACACGGGAGAATGCATACCCCAAAAATGCCAACTAAAACCAAAAGGGGTGGGGTACACACCAACTAGGCGGTTCCCAACCGTCCTCAGTTCAGGATCAAGTCCACAGTCCCTGGTACAAGGTTATTCGGTCACGGTATCTGACCGCCCAGATCCACACATGTACCACTGCCTAGTATCTGGGGATCACTCCTGGGATTAGTGGTAGAGAGTTCCCTTGCTGGATCAGGAAAGTACTAGGCTTACCGGTCCCATTCCCGACAAATGTTTAGTACGTTCAAAAGCTTAACAATTGACATCTATTGACCGGACTCGATCCCATGCTCTTACCACATGAGTGATAAGTTTAACAATCTTATGATTCCAACATAAGAGACCTATAGCTCGCGAGTGACGGTCATCACTCGACTTTACCGTGGTCCTAAGCATGGCAACTAGCGACCTGTCATGCTAGTATTAGAATATAGGAACCTAGGATCATGCATCTAAGGTTTCAATTCAACTCCTGAACGTAAATGCACAAACATCGCATAAAGGATTGCTTAAGTTAACAAAAGTAGGTTATGCTCCGGGGCTTGCCTTCACTAGCAAAGTCAAACTGGAGCTCCTCCGAACTTTGGTTCGGGTCTTGCTGCACTTCCACCACGTTCATTTCTCCCTCAGCTGGTTCCCCTTCAGACTCAGGCACCAGCTCGTAGTTTCCGTCGGGAAGTTCTATACGATATGCAGATGCATTATTATTCAAGTACTCGAATTTAAGAAATGAAATTCAGTTCTGAATTCAGAGATAAACATGGCGAGTTTTGATGGCCATATTCACCTTGACAAGTTTTTAATAAACTTTTCTTTACCAGGGAAAAGTGGATGTATGTGAAACTTTATTCTTATTTGATGGTGATTGTGTGCACATCTAAGTTCATTTGTTAAGTAAGCTTCACCAAAGTAACTTGGGGCTGTTCAGGGGTGATTTGATGAATCCCAAGTTTTTAATTCAAGTTGCAAACATAAATATTTCTGTTTTCCATTTATTTTATTCATTTAAAGCTTTATTACTTAGGAAATTAATTTTGGAAAATATATAAACAATCTGAACATGAGACTTTACCAGCATGAACATCATAGCAAAACAGATTTACTGACCAAACAGGAAGTAAAACAAAGCTATGAATTAAATATGATAAATGCAATAAGTTAAAGCTACTAGGAGCATGAATAAATCATAAAGGAAAATATAAACATGATCTGAGGCTATAACTTTGCATACAACAAGATAAAGACATATCTAGCTCACACACCAAAAATTGGATTCATAACTGCAGCAGAAATTTGAATTTGAATTTAACTCAAACTATCCACAATAACTCAGAAGACTAATCTACACATGCCAAAAATTCATCTCCTATTTATGACAGCTACTACTAAGCATTAGAGAGCTACTGCAGAAAATTGGACAGCATTTGCTTAACAGATAAATTTAAACAATTCATACATCAAGACTAGGCTGAAATCAATATAAAATCATAAATGGAGATACACATAAGATTTAACTGCCATTTTTCTACACAGAGCCAAGAATGATTATATTATCAACATATCCAAAATTCACATGCAGAGCATTTATATATTTGAAGTTGTTTCAAATCTATTCAAACTTATCAATTCAATATAATTCCAAATCTAGGAAGAAATTTACAAACTTCCTTTCTAGAAAAGTTTCTACAGTTTATGGGGATTACAGAACATTTGAGTTTACATTTTTCCGATTTTGGTACGATTTATTACGGATTTTACAAGTTTCAGGATTTTGAATCTAGGGTTTAAGAATCTCTTTACACTTTAGCCCCTAGATTCTTGCACAGGCAACCCTACAAAGACTTAAGTCAAAGAAATCAGGCCCTTGGCGGCGGGGCATGGCCGGACGGCGGTGAGAGGCTACCGGACTTGGACTAGCGAGCACCTAGGGTCGAGTGTAAGCTCACCTGGAACGGTTTGAGGGCGAAGGATCGGTCGGGAAGAGCCCCGGCGATGGCCGGCGGCGAGGAGGGCGGCGGACGGCCGCGGCGATGGCAATGCCAGCGAGCACACGGTTCGGTCGGCCAATGCGCGTGCACGAGAGGGTTCACAGGGTGTGAGTGGAGGCTAGGGATGCACTTGCACTCGAGGAGGAGTAGTGGAAGGCGGAGCTCGTCGGTGAGCTCGGCCCGGCGGCGATGGCGGGCGCGGCGGACGGGCGGAGGAGCTCGGCGAGGCGCCCGGGGCCAAATGCGAGGGAGGAGAGGCGAGAGAGGCGTCGCGCGGGGGTATGGCCGCGCATGCACGCCAGCTGGCTCGGCCGGCTGAGTCACGACGCGCGAACGCGCGGCGCGTGGCCGGCGGACGGCGGCCGGACGGCGCGGCTGGCCAGCGGCGAGGCACGCGCGGGGGCGCGTGTCCAAGTGGCCGTGGGCCCGGCCACGATGGCCGACACCTTGTCCACACTGTGACGGCGTACAGACGGCGACCGTGTGGGCCCGGCGCGGACGTCGACGCGGCGCCGATGGCAAGACGTCGCGCGCGGGACGCGTGCTCCGGCGCTCTGGCCCCTATTTCAAATCGCTGAAGCCTTCTTTGACTGGCTTGAATTCAAAAATTTCGAACTAAAGTTCAAATTCGCCAAATACAAAAATTGTAGACCCAGGATAGCTCTACAACTTTCACAAAGGCCGACCTATGAAAAACCTAACAGATTTGGAGATGAACTTGCTCAAACTTTGAGTTTTTCTCGGCTCGGTCAAACTGTTCAGCAGAGCTTTGACTGAGTTTTTGAAGGTTTAAACATCAAAATTTGAAATGCCAGTAATTGAATGAAATGTGTTCCACGAAATACTAGACAATTTTCATATTGGCCGATTTTTTATTTGTATTCAAGAATTTTGAGATCTGACCAAAGTTCTAGGGATAGGTCTAGGGCTCTATTGGGTTTGACCACTATTAAGGGCTTTGACCTGGTCAACTCATGGTTAAGCTTCATTAGTGACTGAGATTAAGATTAAAAACATCAGGGATGTTACAACCTACCCCCCTTAAAAAGGATCTCGTCCCGAGATCGGAATTAAAAGACAAAGGTAGGGAAAAACACTTACAATTTTGAACTTGTAAGAAACCCGGATAATGAGTGTTAAGGTAGTGTTCAGTTTCCCATGTAGCTTCCTCTTCATTATGATGACTCCATAAGATCTTGTACATGGTCACTGATTTTCTTCTTGTTTCTCTTTTCTTTGTGTCAAGAATTCGCATAGGATGCTCAACCACAGAGAGATCCGGTTGTATCCATGCGTTGGGTTCATTAATAACACTTCTTATAGGTTCTTGGGCACACTTCCTCAATTGAGACACATGGAACATGTTGTGGACCGCAACAAACCGCTCCGGAAGACGAATGCGATAAGCAACTGGTGCACAAATTTCTGTAATCTCATAAGGACCAATGTATCGTGGAGCTAATTTCCCTTTCACTCTGAACCTTTGTACTCCTTTTGTCGTTGAAACTCTCAAATATACCTTTTCACCAACTTGGTATTCCCTTATTGCTTTTCCCTTGTCATGATAACTCTTTTGTCTCATTTGTGCGACTTTTAGGTTTTCTTTTATCACTTCAACTCTTTCTTCGGCTTCTTTAACTAAAGTTGGACCAAAGAACTTCGGCTCTCCCGCTTGAGACCAATTCAAAGGGGTGCGACATCTTCGCCCATAGAGAGCTTCAAAAGGTGCCATCTTCAAGCTAGCTTGATAGCTATTATTATAAGAAAATTCTGCCAAGGCTAAGCATTTGTCCCAACTCTTGTCAAAGTGAATGATACATGCCCGGAGCATGTCCTCAACAATTTGGTTGACTCTTTCCATCTGTCCATCCGTCTGAGGATGATAGGCGGAACTACGGATTAATTTTGTTCCCAAGTTTTGATGTAACTGCTCCCAAAACGAGCTATAAACTGAGGACCTCGATCAGAAATGATGGTCATTGGAATTCCATGCAATCGCACTATGCGATCAAGATAAATCTCTGCATAGTCTTTTGCTGAGTAAGTGTTGTTGATAGCTATAAAGTGTGTAGTCTTGGTTAACCTATCCACCACGACCCAGATAGAATCGTGATTCCTGGACGTGAGTGGCAATCCCACAATGAAGTCCATACTGATGTCATCCCATTTCCAAGAAGGTATGGGCAAAGGTTGAAGAGTACCCGCTGTTTTTAAGTGGCTTGCTTTGATTTTGGAACATGTGTCACACTCAGAAACATATTTTACTATGTCGATTTTCATATTGGACCACCAGAAATTTTCTTTCAAATCTTGGTACATTTTACTACTCCCAGGATGAATCGAGAATTTTGAGAGATGAGCCTCATCCAAAATTTCCTTCCTGAGGGTAGGATCTTCTGGAACAACTAGACGTTGCCCAAACCAGATTGTACGATTTGGATCTTGTCGAAAGCATGTGTATTTTGGATCATTTTGAGACAACCTCTGTTTGATGGTTTTGATTCCCTCATCATTAGATTGAGCCATTAATAGTTTATCCCACAAGACAGATTGTACCAAGATGGTATTCAACATGCCTTGAGGAACAATTTCTAGGTGTAGTTTACCCAGCTCGCTGCACAGGGTATCACTATACGACTCTGCAGACAAGCAGTTGCAATGAACCTTGCGGCTGAGAGCATCCGCAACTACATTTGCTTTGCCGGGGTGATAGTGTACCTCCAGATCGTAATCTTTAATGAGCCCTAACCATCTCCTTTGACGCATATTCAGATCGGCTTGGGTAAAGATATACTTGAGACTTTTACGATCGGTGTAGATGTTGCAACGGGTTCCCATTAGGTAATGCCTCCAGATTTTCAAGGCATGAACAACCGCTGCTAACTCAAGATCATGGGTTGGATAATTCTTCTCATGTGGTCAAAGTGCTCTAGAAGCATAAGCAATAACTCAGTTTTCTTGCATAAGGACACATCCCAGACCTGTGCCCGAGGCATCACAATAAACCTCATATGGCTTGGAGTTATCAGGTTGAGCTAACACTGGGGCTGAAGTCAAATGTTTCTTTAGAGTTTGGAAGGCATTCTCACATTTCTCATCCCAAACAAACTTGGCCCCTTTCTTCAACAATTCGGTCATAGGTTTGGCAATTCTGGAAAAATCTGGGACAAAGCGACGGTAATACCCAGCTAACCCAAGAAAGCTTCTAATTTGATGAACGGACTTTGGTGGATTCCAGTCCATCACTTCTTGTACTTTACTTGGATCCACAAATATACCTTCACTAGAGATGGTGTGCCCCAAGAATTTAACACTATCCAACTAGAATTCGCATTTGGAGAACTTAGCATAGAGTTTATGATCCCTCAAATGTTGAAGAACAATGCGAAGATGTTCAGCATGCTCTTATTTGTTTTTGGAGTAAATCAAGATGTCATCGATGAAAACCACAACGAATTTGTCCAGTTCAGACATGAATACTGAGTTCATGAGGTACATGAAGTAGGAAGGTGCATTGGTAAGACCGAAGGACATAACCAGATATTCATATAGCCCATATCGTGTGGAGAAGGCAGTCTTAGGAATATCACAAGGCCGAATCTTTATCTGATGATAACCCGACCTAAGATCAATTTTGGAAAAGACCTTTGCTCCAGCTAGTTGATCAAACAGTACATCAATGCAGGGTAGGGGGTATTTATTTTTGATAGTGACCGCATTGAGAGGGCAGTAGTCCACACATAGCCTCAAACTATCGTCTTTCTTTTTAACGAAGAGAGCAGGACATCCCCAAGGAGAAGAACTCGGGCAGATGAAACCCTTATCCAATAAATCCTGATGTTGGGTCTTCAACTCAGCCAGCTCCTTGGGTGGCATACGGTAGGCTCTTTTTGAAATAGGTGCCGTACCAGGTTGTAGTTCAATAATGAACTCAATGTCCCGGTCCGGTGGCATACCGGGTAGATCATCAGGAAAGACATCCGGATATTCACAAACCACTGGGATTTCTTCTAAGTTTGTAGCTATTGAGACATAGGCACTAGGGTTCATAGATTCCCTCAATGGTAGGTAAAGAGTTGAGGCACCGATAGCAGGTGAATTGATTTCTATTCTTCGATCAGCAATGTCCATGGTTACCTTATGATATGTCATCCAATCCATCCCCAGAATGACATCTATTCCATCTAGCCCCAAGGTTATGAGATTTGTTTGAAAGACCTTGCTACCTAGTTGCAAAGGTACACTCTTGACTAGTGTGTTGGAGGATATTTTTCCTCCGGGTGTTGCAATCTTATACTCACTCTTAAGTCGAAGCACATTTAGACCCAGGTTGAGTGGTGTACTCTTGTTCATAAAACCATGTGTCGCACCGGAATCAAACAAAATCTTAACAGGTTTGCCATGGATAGAGAAAGTACCCGTCATAACTGCTGCTCCCTCAGGAATTCCCACCATTGTGGTGAAGTTGAGACGACCCTACTTGACTTGCACGGTCTGCTTCTTTCCCTTGTCCTTATTGTTCTGATTCTGTCCACGTCCCTGATTCTGTTGCTTGGGGTGGGACAGGCATTGATATAATACCTAGGTTTCCCACAATTGTAGCAGCGACCTTCATTGTTGTTGCGGGTAGGTGGGGTGCATTGGGCCTAGCATTCTGCTGCTGAAAAATTGGGGAACGGGAATTCCCTTGCTGCTGATTTTGGGGAGGCCTCACAACCCAACGTCCAGAACGTTGGTTCCGCTGAGAATTCTGTGGAGCCTTCTAAACTATGCGGAACTTGCGATAAGGCGCGTTGTTAGAGTTGAACGCAGCCTTCCTTTTCTTTGCATTCTGCACTCTCTTCATTGCATCCTCCTGGGACATGGCCAGGTCCACTATCTCATGATAGTTGTTGGTCTTGATGGGGTTCAGCTTTTCTTAGAGCTCTGGATCAAGACCCCGACAGAAATGATCCATTTTCTTTGCATCCGTGTCAACATAGTAGTCACCATACTGACACAGATTGTTGAATTTCTGTGCATACTGATACACAGAGTCAGAACCTTGCCTCAAGGTCAACAGCTCATTCAACTTCCTCTCAACCATCCCCTTAGGAATGTGATGGTTCTTGAATGCAGTTTTGAATTCTCCCCAAGTAATCTCACGCCCATTCTGCTGCATCATCTTGAAATGATCCCACCAAAGCAGTGCCGAACCACGAAGATACAATGCTGCAAACTTGGCCTTTCGCTCCTCAGAGCATGGCAAGGTGAGAACATCCAACTTGGCCTCAATTGCACGAAGCCAAGCATCAGCCTCTAATGGTTCCTCCGCTTTGTGGAAAAGCGGCGGTTTCAATGCGGAGAACTGTGCATAGGTAGCCACTCGAGGATCATCCTCTTGCTGATCATTACACCGCTGATTCATCTGCTGTTGATTATGCAGGATCTGGTGCATCATATCAGCTTGAGCGAGGAGGAAGGTCTCCATAGGCGTCATATTCGGTGGGGGAGGTGGTGGCGGCGGATTGCTGCCACTAGCACCACTAAACCCATGGGGAGTACCGCACGTTGATCCCACCATCTGAAAAATTTGTAATGGAGGTTAGCCACGCATCCATAATCTTGACAATAGAAGCATAAACAAGAAGAACATGTGAAAAAATTTTCCATCCATGCACAAAATTTCCAGAGGGGACAGCCACACACTCTGTCGTAGAAAATTCGTATCTCGCAGCTCAATTATCGAATGGTGTTCAATTTTGGTCAGCAGTAGCGAAATTTCATACACTACAACTTTGGTATTCAACCGAACCATGAATTTTGACGTTAACATGCCCGAAAAATTAAAATTCTAACTGTCTGTCCAGGCTGATTTTCAGACAACAGCCAGTTACAAAAACATTCATATCTCCCAGACCGTAAAAGCAATGAGGCTGAAATTTTACGAGCATGCACACAAGGAAATTTCCAACAACTTTGTTATTCATTACACAGCCCAGTTCTGACCATAAAGAGGCTCAAACTACCCATTACATAAACTGCTGCACCCAGATCGCAGCATTCAGCTAGCATACTTAATTACAACACATGAACATAACCTTAGCAAGTTTTCATTCTAAGTTACATAGTGGTTAACTGGTAGCATCAGGCTACCCAAAAGAATACTCTTCCTACGTCAGCCTATCACATTCACGGACCAAAATTAGGCCACCCATATGAGTATGAACACCACACCATCAACTGACTAGTGAGCACCACCACCACTCGAGGCAGTGCTAACAGCAGGCGACCCAATATCCATCGGGTCCAGCGGCAGAACCTCACTATCGTCCACCATGGACTGAGCGTCGTCCGGGTCACCCTCCATAGCTCCCGGGGCTGGTGGTGGAACAGGCTGCTGCAGCACCTGGATCATCTCATTGGCAGCCTCTAAGTCCTGGTCCATAGCCTCAAGCTGACTATCCATGTCCACCAGTGCCTGGAGGTGAACAAACCTCTCATCCTTCAGCTGCTCTATCTCCTCTCGCTGCTGCTCCCTCTGCTCCTGCAGCCCCACGATGGCATGGAGACGGTCGGTGAGCACGTTGACCCACTGTGCCTCACGGGCCACCCAGTTGGCCTCACGGGCCTCCAGCTGTCCGAGCCTCAGCCGTGCCTCGGCAAGGTCTCGCTCAAGGCCCATGTAGCCAAACGAGAGGGAGCGCAAGTGGTGGGTACGCACTCCCAACTCTCCAGTGGAGTCGAGGGCAGCAGTGGTCACCGCAGTGGCAGCAACACTGCGGAGAGCCTGAAGACCGTACAACGCACCCTCGCGCCGAACCATCTCCTGCAGCGCGTCGAGTGGGCGCACACCGGCCAGAAGCTCGGCCATGTGCCCCATACGGTGCCTCCACGCAGGGTCCTCGGGGTCCACGGTCGGTAGGAGTCCCACCAGCGAGGAAGACACCTCGCCAGGGTGCTGGTCGCAGAAGGAGTTGAGCACTCCCAAAGCAGCCACCTCCAGCGTCTCCATCAGCTGGACACTCACCACGTCCGTGCTCAGGTCGGCCCACTCCGGGTGGTCAGGGTGGAGCGGCACAGTGACCCGAACGTGGCAGCGGGGCATGCCCAGCTGAGTGGTCTCCATCGCCTCGTAGGTCGGAGGCGTAGGGTACCCTGACGAGCGAAGGGTGTCCCACAAAATGCGGGCAAACCCCTCAAGGTGCAGCCCATCGGTACGGACTGAACCGTCAGGACGAACCTCCCAGAAAAGTCATCCAGCCATCTGCATTACAAAAACTCCCACTGGTTAGCGTGAGTTGAAAGATGGCAGATTCTGTACAGTACACAAAAATGCATGTAACTCAAAAACTGTTAAGCCAAAAATTCCCAAATTTCACCAGATTCTTGCTGAGATATTTAGACACAAGTTTGGTATTCAAAAGTGGAGCTAAAAACAAAAGGAAAATGCTCAAACAGTTCAATGTTCAGATTGCTGTCACCCAGAAATTCCAGCCAACAGCACTGCACTAAACAGAGCATAACTCCTAATTCCCTTACTCAAAATTTCTGAAATTTGCAGAGCAGAACCACAACAAAATTTAGAGCAACTTTTGTATCTAGCACTTTTCCGGGAAACTAGATCTTGGGGGCCAAAAAAAAAATTTCAGAACTGAACTGCTCCCAAAAGACAGCTAGATCATTCCTTAGGAAAAAGACCATAACTTGAGTTTGGTTGATCCAAATTTTATGAAATTTTTACAGCATGACTCTTAGAAGATTTGGAACAACTTTTTTATATATGGTTTCTGAAGGAAACTTAATTTATTGGCTGGAAAAATTTCAGACCAGCAGCTTGATCACATGACAACTAGATAGGCCTTAAGTGCTTTTTGACAGATTTTGATCAAGACTTGACTTCAAGTTTTAATGCTTATTGTTGCTGTTCAGTTTAGGATTTTAACATGATGCATGCACAACCTATGCGTCCTCACAGACAATTCCTTGTCAACACAAAGTTAGCGCCGGTGGCACGACATATACTCTCTCCCTATAATAGACTAGTTGAATCTCTATTCGATCTTAGCACTAACGGATCGCTGTTAGTGTACCTGCGGAAAATGAATCTTCCGTGCCAGCACTCACGGAAGCGTCCCCAAACATTACCATTCACTGTAGAAATGGTATCCATGCCTTTAGCGCTGCATGGACAGCGTCCAACCTCAGACACTCTCCGTTTGAATGGAGTGCATCCTTGCCTCGCATTTTTGTAATACGGAACGTCCACGTATGGCAAAACGTGGCGAGATACAAACGCGACGGTGGGTTCCGTTTGAAATAGGTCGCATCCATCCCTCACATGACTTCCATGTGGCACCACACACGTAACGTGGTGTACTAGTATGGTTGTTCTTTTATTCTTTTCGATATTCTCCAAGGCTCTCAGCCGATTACCAGCAAGGTCCTCTAGTTCTTCTTTCATCAAGGCTGAATAATCATCGTCTGATAATTGATCTTGTAAAGAAGTCCTTCTGGATCCGGTTTTTACCTCCCAAGGCAATACAACATCATGACCGTACACCAGCTGATATGGTGACACTTTGGTTGCCCCATGGCATGCCATCCTGTATGCCCATAGTGCTTCATTAAGGATTGTGTGCCACCGCTTGGGATTTTCATCAATTTTACGCTTGATTAATTTGATGATGCCCTTGTTTGCTGCTTCTGCCTGTCCATTTGCTTGAGCATAGTAGGTAGATGAGTTCAACAGTTTGATCCCCATAGAGTTTGCGTATTCCTCAAATTCTCCTGAAGTGAATTGACTCCCTTGATCGGTCGTGATGGTCTGAGGTATACCAAACCGATAGACGATATGTTCTTTAACAAAATCAATCATATTGCCTGATGTCACAGTCTTGATTGGGATGGCTTGAACCCACTTTGTGAAGTAATCTGTTGCCACTAGTACGAATTTATGACCTTTGCTAGATGGTGGATATATCTGTCCAATCAGATCAATTGCCCAACCCCTGAACGGCCATGGTTTGATTATTGGATTCATTGCCGATGCTGGAACTCTTTGAATGCTTCCAAACTTCTGACACTCCTGGCATCCTTTGTAGTATTTGAAACAATCCTCTAGTATCGTTGGCCAATAATAGTTGTTATTTCTGATCATCCACTTCATTTTGAATGCCGATTGATGGGCTCCACAGACTCCCTCATGAATTTCTCCCATCAAGGTTTTAGCCTCCTCTTCACCAAGACATTTGAGCAGGACCCCATCGATAGTACGATTGTATAACTCATCTTCTAATAGAACGTATTTAATGGCCCTGTACCTCAATTGCTTGTCGACCTTCTTGGATGGATCTTTTAAATAATCCATTATCTCCTTCCTCCAATCCTCGGCTGGTAATGCTAAAGCTAAAATCGGCCGATATCCTGACGCCCCATGAGCCAGCCGATTAGCTTTACTATTGTGGCACTTAGGGATATGTTCGAGTTTTACTATCTTGAATTCTCTAAGTAGCTGAAGACATTCTTCATGATAGATCCTTAATATGTCATCTTTGCATTCATATTCCCCTACCAATTGATTTATCACGAGTTGAGAATCTCCAAATATCTCAACAACTTCAGCATTAACTTCTCGCAATAACTTTATCCCTTTTAACACAGCCTGGTACTCAGCCTGATTATTTGTTGAAGTCTTCTCAATTGGGATGGAAAACTCATAATTTGCTCCTTGGGGTGAGGTGAGGACGATTCCAATCCCAGCTCCTACTCCACATGATGATCCATCAAAGAACATAGTCCACAGAATAGGTTCTATAACTGCAATCTCAGGCCCACAATGCTGGGTTACCAGATCGGCCATCACTTGCCCTTTGATTGCTTTGGCCGATTGATAGGTCAAGTCAAATTCTGACAAAGCTAAGATCCACTTCCCGATCCTTCCCTTCAAGATTGGTAATGACAGCATATACTTGACCACATCATCTTTGCAAACCACGATGCATTCAGTGGTTAATATATAAGGCCTCAATTTTGTGCATGACAAATATAAGAACAAGCACAATCTTTCCACCACTGAATATCTTATTTCTGCATCCAAGAGCCTCCTGCTTACGAAGTATATGACTCACTCTTTTCCTTCAAACTCTTGTACAAGGGCCGATCCAATAGCTCGCTCATTAGCCGATAAATACAATTTGAACGGCCTTTTATCTTGAGGGGGCATTAGGACAGGAGGAGACTTCAAGTACTGCTTGATGTTGTCTAAAGCCTTCTGTTGGTCTTCTCCCCATACAAATTTCTGATCGGCCTTGAGCTTCAATAGAGGTGTGAACGGCTGAATCCTTCAGACAGGTTAGATATGAATCTTCTGATAAAACGGATCTTGCCGATTAACGACTGAAGCTCCTTTTTGTTTGATGGTGTCTCTATCTTGTCAGTTGCGCTAATTGACTTCTGACCCACTTCAATTCCCCTTTCATGTATTAAGAAACCCAGGAATTGACCGGCTGAAACACCGAAAGCACATTTGTTGGGATTCATCTTCAAACCATGCTTTCTTGTGCACTCCAATGTTTTTCGTAGGTCGGCTAGATGCTCCTTGTAACTCTTTGATTTGACGACCACATCGTTAATGTAGATCTCCACAATCTTGCCAATGAGTTCATGGAATATATAGTTCATAGCTCTCTGATATGTAGCACCAGCATTCTTTAGTCCAAAAGTCATGACGATCCACTCGTATAAACCAACATGACCGGGGCACCTGAAAGCAGTTTTTGCAATATCTTCTATAGCCATAAATATTTGGTTGTACCCAGCATTGCCATCCATGAAACTGATGACTTTGTGTCCTACGGCGGCATTGACCAATGCATCAGCTACTGGCATCGGATATCCATCCATCGGTGTTGCTTTGTTCAAGTCCCTAAAATCAATGCACACGCGTAGTTTGCCATTTTTCTTATAGACAGGGACTATGTTGGAGATCCACCCAGCATATCGACATTGCCAAATAAAACTAGCTTCGAGTAACTTTGTTATCTTGGCTTTTATATCAGGATAAATCATTGGATTACACTGCCTGGGATGTTATTGGAACGGTCGAAACCTAGGTTTGATAGGTAACCGATGTTCAACAATAGATCGGTCTAAACCAGGCATTTCATAATATTCCCAGGCGAAGCAATCTTTGAACTCTTTTAATAATGCAATTAGCTCTTTCTTGTATTCTACATCCAGCTTGGCACTTATGTAAGTCGGCCTTGGTTTGCTTCCATCTCCAAGATCTATCTTCACCAATTCGTCAGCCGATGTAAACCCGTGCCCAAGCTTCCCTTCAACTTCAATGAACTGATCCATTAAATCTTGTCATCAGAGCCGACTGCTTGAACCGGCTTTAGTCCGAAATCGGACACCTTGAGATATTTAGTATCCCATGCTTTTCCAGATATGCAGCTCACTCGATCATAAGTCCACCCTTGTGCTTCTGTGGCTGCTACCGTCAAGGAGGTCTCTCCCTTGACCATCTCCATTGAATCTCCGATCCATTGGATGATGCATTGATGCATTGTAGATGGTATGCAACAATTCGCATGTGTCCAATCCCGTCCCAGCAGTAAATTATAAGATCCCCTCCCTTTAATGACAAAGAAAGCAGTTGGAAGGGTCTTAGTGCCGATGGTGAGTTCTACGCAGATTGCACCTTGAGCCGGAGAGACGTTGCCTTCAAAGTCCACCAGCATCATGTCGGTCTGGGTCAAATCTTCATCAGACTTCCCAATCTTGTGCAACATGGTGTATGGCATCAGATTGACTACTACCCCTCCATCTACTAGCATCCTGGTGACTGGTTTGCCATTGACAAAACCTTTGAGAAACAAAGCCTTCAAGTGTTGTCTCTTTTCATCATCTGGTTTCTCAAAGATAGCTTGTGTAGGTTCCAGTGTTAACTGTGCCATCCCGAGTTCTTCATCGGACACATCCGAATCAACTGGGGCCATGAACTCTTTTGGAAGAAGGACAACCATGTTAATATCAGCTTGTGGTTTATCATCCTTCCCATCATCAGCCGTAGGCTTTGGATGCCATACTTTAGACCGAACTTTCTTCTTGTCCAGCGCGCGTCTTTCTTCTTCTTCTTGCTGTTCTAGCTGGCGTAGGCGCTGGACTCTCCTTTTCTGGGACTTGGTCAAGCCATCTGGACACCATTGTGGATTAGGCTTCTTGTATGATTTGCTTGACTCCTCATCCAGTTGTAGAGTGCGTCGACGTTCAGTAGCTCGGCACATGATATCTTCATCAGGGACCAAAGAATCGGCCATCTCTTTCGGCCGATTGTTTGAATTTTCATTGACTCGTCCTCCCAACCGATCATGAACACTGGCCTTGCCCCCCAGCCGATCGTGGACGCTGGCTTTGCCCCCCAGCCGATCATGAACTGAGACCCGTTGATTACTGAATTCACGGTGATCTCCAGCTGCCGGTCTTCTGTCGTCGAAGCAGACCCTCTTAGATGAGCTGCTATTGTTGTAAGTCCCGTTGCATTCTGGAAAATTTTTTGCCGTCGGCAGCTTGATCCTTCCTCCCAGCAGTACTTGAAGAACGGACATCTCCAATGTCCTTCGTTGCGCCGTGCCCACTCCTCTCTTCCTCTTGCTTTCTCTTGTCATCGCTGAAACTTCTTGATTAGCATTTGGGACGTGACAGGCCGGCGTGGCTTTAGGTCTCCTTCTTCTAGCAGCAACCCTTTTCCTTTAACATCGGCAGCGGTTGCTTGTACCTGGGATCGTCGACTCCTTTATTTTGAGCTGATTTCCGACGTCAGCAGCTTAACATGTGATGTGTCTTTGCTAGACACCTCAACTGTATTAGTTGGGAAGAGGTGCTGATCAATGTTCATTGGCTTTTTAGCTTTGGTAGGAGTTTCAAATTTGAGTTTCCCTTGCTCAATACCTGATTGAATCTGTTGTCTGAAGATCTTGCAGTCATTGGTGTCATGAGACGTTGCATTGTGCCACTTGCAATACTTCATTCTTTTGAGCTCCTCTGCAGACGGTATGGTGTGGAACTGGGAGAGTTTGATCTGCCTTTCCTGAACTAATAGATCAAATATCTTATCGGCCTTAGTGATGTCAAAGCCGAATTTTTCTGGTTCCTTCTTACCAAAGGGGTAGGACACTGTCTTCTTGCCCTTGACCCACTTTGCTAGCCCTATCATGTTATCTTCATCTTCTGAGTCAGAGTAATCAACATAAGACACCTTCTTTTGGAAATTCTTTCTAGGCTCGTAAGATCTTGCAGTCTCTTGACTCATTCGACTGACCAGCTGGCTGAGACTCTCGAAGTCATGTGATGCGTATTTCTCCCTCGAGGTTGGCAAGAGCCCTTGGAATGCCAATTCAGCTAGTTGTTTGTCTCCCAGATTCAGACTATAGCTGACCTCCCTGAACCTCTGAACGAATCTAGCAACAGTTTCATCGTTCCTTTGTTTGAGTCTGGTCAGATCAGTGATCTTCATCTCATGAATACCAGAGAAGAAATAATTGTGGAACTGTTGCTCCAGATCAGACCATTTGATAATGGAGTTGGCTGGAAGCGAAGTGAACCATGAAAAGGCTGGTGAGAGATGAAGAGAATAACCGTATCCTGAGTGCATCAACATTCCCTGCTTCTCCACATTGTATGATGAATCGAGTAATATGCTCCATTGTGGATGTATCATCTTGTCCAGAGAACTTGGTGAAGTCTGGTACTTTGAATCTTGGAGGGAAAGGTATCTGATCATAGCCAGATGGATACGGTGTCCTGTACATAGAGGATTGCTGCTTAGGTTTCATCCCATATTGTTTCTGCAGCATCTCTGAAAAATGGTCAATCAATTCTTGCTTCATATGAGACTTCATTTAAGCAGATATCTGTTCAATTGCTTGTATCCCAGCTGATGGAATCTCTGGAGGTTGATCTTTTGAGTTTCTTGGCTGTGGATTTCGTGCCATTGATGCCCCTGCTCCAGAAGAACCTTGTGCATTTGATTGACTTGTCACAGGTGGAATCTGTCTGATCGGCTGACCAGCCGATGGAACTGGCTGATGCGAGTTCAACTGGCCCGAGACAGCCAATTGATTTAGGAGCATCTGCACTGCTTGTGTAGGATCCACCTGTAGCTGTGGTGCCGTTGGCTGTCTTGTCGTTCCCTGGTTGATTGGCTGCTGAGGCGATGATCTCGTGTGAGCAACTGTATTAGCCGAGGTCAAGACAGGCTGCGTTGATAGTGGCTGTTGCAGTGGAGTAGTTTGTATAGGCATCCCCAAAGTTGGTTGAGGAACCGATCTCTAAGGTGGAACTGGAGCTTTTTTTTCTATTGGTATGACCATATGGGCATGAGCTGGACTGATTTTAACTCTTTCAAAATTCTTGTTCCCATGATTGAAGTAAACAAACTCCACTCCTTTGGTCATATGCACAATCCCTGGAGTGCCCCCAAACATAGTTTGATAAGACTCTGGGTACTTTACTTCTGGAATTTCTTCAGGATAGGATTCGAAGAAGCTTGATATATTAGCTTCAAAGTGATCATGAGGGAGGCTCCATTCTACAAATCTTCCATCCTGATCTCTCTTCCCAGGATACTGCTGGTGCTGATTGGGCTGTGCTGAATATGTTGAAATAATCGGCACCGTAACAGTAGGACTTTTAGACATATTCCCAATATTCTGATTCTGAATCGGCTGGGCAGCCGATGAAGGACCAGGATCAGTTGCACTGATTTGTGGAGATGATGTAACCCGTACTGTTGAATCATCAATCAGCAGGGAAGTCGATTGGTATTTTGAGAACACTGGAAGAGTTCGATTTGGCTGAAAGTATGCAGGTCCCACGTATCCCTCTTTTGCTCCCTTCTTGAGCGTCTCAGTCAGACAGTTCTGGATAGTATTAGCAAGGACATTAGATTGATCAATCATCGTTTGATGCATAGCCCTGTTCATCATATCTTGAAGTCCTTGAGGATCAGATGAGAAGGTGATCTGCGGAGGCATTGGAAGAGGATTCTTCTTGTAGACCCCACTTTTAGTCTGACCATACGAAGCCAACCATAGTTCTTCAAATCGCTTCATGTGAGCTTCAAACTCAGCTTTTCAGCATCCTTCAACTGATCTTTGGAGACTATCTGAATGTTGGCTTGGTCAACTTCATTATTATTCTTCAAATTCTTCGACATTGTTGACTTTTTCGGGTCCCACCGGGCGTGCCAAAAGTGTGTTGACGCAAAAATAGGACGTCACCTCCGCGCGCAGCACACGTGACTCCCCGGTCTGTAGCGAGGCGTGCCAGCCAATCTGACCTGTTGATTGACAATAGGAAATATTAAAGATCGGCTAGAGAACCGATGGCCTTTTAGCGACACGTGTACCAGCCAATCGGCCGATACAAATAAACGGGACCGGCCGGCTCGAGAGCGACCGAGGCGCGAGGGTGTAGATAAGAGATCGGCTGGAATCGGCCGATCGTGACGTCAGCAACTCGAGTAGGTCGGAATCGGCTGTAGTGTTAGGAGCCAACGTGATCTAGATCGAGTGGGATAAATTGGTGATAGGAGCTAAAACCACAAGAATTGGTACGAAAACTTGCAGATCTAGGTAATATCGGTAAGGGGTGAATAAAGAACTAGACGAAACCTCAGCGATGCGCCCGGAGGTTAAAGCCTAGGGTTATTCGGTAAAACGGTACTCACAAGCTTGCCGGAGGTCGATCGATGCAGCCCGACGAACTTGAAGGACGGCGTTGTAGAAAAGAGAAAAAATGCAATGGCGAAGTCGCCGAAAAATAGATGCTGTAAATTGTAAAGGGTTTGCCCAGAGGCGGTTTGTTTGATATTGGTGTGTACACTTTTCCCCAACCACGTAGGGTCGCTATTTATGTCCTGAGGACAACCTGACTCCTAGCCGATTACAGCACTGTTTACTTGCATCTAAAGAAAACAAACACTACTAAAAATAGAAAAAGACTCTCGCAGGAGCCAAACTCCCTAAAACTGACTCTTGACCCATTGTCAATCGTGGATTGACCCGCCTCCGCCGTGCTTTCCTTTTGGCATATCCTCTCGATTTCCGCCTTCTTCCCTTTCTATCGGCCGATCTTCTCGGCCGATCGGTTTGACCCGCCAGCCCATCGATAGAGTTGAACTCCTCTGACCATCGGCGAGTTCTGTTGACCACCCTTTTCTCTCTCTTCGATCGGCCGATTGTCTTGCTTTCTCATCGACTGCTCCTTCTAATCTTTTGGACCTGTTTTTCCAAAAAACAGTGTCAACAGCTCAGAAAAATTCAGGAAAATTACTAGAGATTATATGGAACATGTTGAATCCAAATAAAGTATTTGGAGCTCATGTAAAATATTTTAGAGCCTTCTAATAAATAAAAATAGCTCGAGGAAAGTGAGAATAAATTCCATAAAAAGTTGGAAAATTCTCAAAAGGTTTTGGTCAGCACCTAGACGCATTTTAAAACCTTTTACATTCAAGAAACTCCAAGATGTATCAGCATGAATGCAACACTCACTAAACCAATTTATTTAATTAAAAACAACCAATGGCTTTTTCTTATACTATATTTCCTGTAAAGAAAATAAATGTTGGGAAAAATTTTAAAATTATGAGAAAATCATTGTTTAATTATTCTCTCTATTCACATCCTGAACTTGGGAAATTTCAGGGTGTGACAATTTGCGAGGAAAATTACATCGTCTGACGGAGCTTGATAAGCAGGGTTCAGTTTGCTGCAGTAAACTTGGGGAGAAACACAGAATAGGTGATCACTCCATTCGGCCCACCAAATGTTCAAGAGAGGGGAGGCAAAAGGTAGAAACCTCCATGAATTTAGATCAACAGTGGCCGAAGCAGGAATATGAACTTGTAGTCGATAATAGAAAAGCCCATTTGGAATTGTTTCTCTTGGCTTAATAAAGACCAATAGGCAACTATCCAAATCCTAACTGACAAGCAGGAACTGAAGGATTGTAAAATTCATATGTTGTCAATTGATCTTTTCCAAAAGCATTGGTGGGAAGGAGTCCTGGTTTCATGATCTCCTCGAAAAGTATTCTGGTATTGTCGTCATCAATGATATCATCAAAATGGAATGTCAACTCGAACATAAACTCGGGATCTTCATATGCAAACCAGGCGAACGAACTTTCTTTGAAGCCAATATAAAAGCTACTGAAATGCTGAGCTATAAATTAGGGGGGTTTTCTATTGCCTGGAAATACAGATACGACCTCTCCAAAAGAAGTACACCGACAAGTCTCAATTGCTTCATCGTCAGGCTGATCTTTTGGGAAAACTGAGTTATAGATATTCTGCAAGGTTCAGCCACATATTGATAAACCACCAGGTCCCTCCAGGAGTGCCTATAGCCAGCTCAGCTGATAACTGGTGGATACATGATGAAGAAGATTGTAGACTGCCTCCAACCGGTATTTACCAAGAGGAATTTCGGATCCTAAGGCTAGTTGTTCAGGCAGGATTTGGAAATTGGAGTGGGACCAACAAGTTGGCCAAAAAATATAAATTTCTCTAACCACATGTTGAGGAAAGCGACATGTTCTCTAAGGGTAACAATTCCTGTCTGCATATGCTTAGTGATATACCCTGTCCAACCATGAACATTTTTGGTCTTTAAAATATGAGAATACTTCGCATGTCGGCGACCAAAATGAGTATCTGAAGAAGAAATATCTAGTCTGTGAGCATGAGCACGTCGGCCAGTGTGGGTGTCATCGGACCATGACAAAACAGAAAAGCATTCATGGCATCTGACCAAAAATAAGATGCAGCTATAACCAGACTTGTTTTGAGACATATCAGACAATGATAAGGTTATACATTGGCCGATATGGTACTTATCCCGATCACCCCTATGACTCTGAGTGACCCTCAAGTACCAATCTTTCCAACCTCTGGTATAACACGTCCAAGTTCTAAAAGTGTCGGACCAATCAGCCAAATTCATGGAAGCATGTTTCTCTGAGGTTGATTATCTCCGAGGGATCATGATCGCCCATTGGACCAAGAAAGACAAGGCCATGTTTATCACTAACAAGAATAATTATATTATTTTTAAGATCTTGCGAGAGAAATTCGAAATCTAAGATTCGAAAATGAGCAACGACCCTAAAATCGGTAGTAGGAACAAAGGTGATCTACGGAGATACCTTAGGGATTGAAGAAAGGGTCGCCACCAGAGCAAATGCAGGAGTCGTTTGGTGAGGACCACCGGCGGAGCTTGAAGAAGCCATGAATTAGCGAAGGAGATCTGCCGGAGCTCGAATTCGTCACTGTGAGGGCCGCTTGAAGCTTGGGGGAACTGTTGAAAGATGGCGGATTTGGAGGAAGCCGACCCTGGCAGGTTATATTTATAGGTTGGCCCTTGAAGATTTGGGAAATAGATCTGTTGGTCACCAGCGAATCGGAGGAGGATACCAGATTCGAGTGAATTTCGAAGCAAAAGATATTTACTCCAAAACTAGGGGGCATGTGTTGACACCATTTTTTGGCACATGTCAGAGATAAGGCGAAGAAGCGCCAAATACGCGAAGGAGCTAGTATGCAATCGAATGATTCAAGGGGCAACTGATGGAAGTCAGCCGATGGAAGGCAGTCGATGGTCAAAGGGGCAGAATCGGCCGATCAAATAAAGAAACAACAAGTGACAAAATACACCAAGGAATACATGGCGGAGGCAGGTCGATGTCCCGATCGACACCGGGTACGAAGTTTAGGAAAGAGTCAGACTCTTGCATGACTCAGTTTAATTATAGTAGTGTTGGTGGTTACAAAATCCCAAACAGTAAAGGTGGGGCTCTTGAGCCATACTGAGGGCTCAGAAGAGCTACTAGGGGATTGAGTGACTAGTATATTGATAGTGAAAATGACTTGAATCCAAAACATGGGGATGGTCCCCTGTTATAGGCCCTTCAGACCTCTTCTGGTACAATGTCCGTTTTGCCCCTGGTACGGCTTCGGGATGACCTACAGCCCGCGGAAGGGCATTCTAGTATTTTCCCTATGATACGAGGCCCTCCCATGTGCTTCTTCAGGGCAAGCGGGGCCCCTTTACACATGGCCTCGTCGGCCCCTACTCCATCCTCTCCTCCTGGAGGTCTTCCGTTCCCTATCCTGACAGGGATCTTCTACTCTGGGGTGGGGGTGGAGCTTTCAGGACGCCCCTCCTGGGGACCTTCCGACCTTGGAGATGTTCCTTCCTTCTTCCGGATGTCCTCCTAGGGGGGACCTTTCTGACAACACTTCGTACCTGGTGATGGCCCACCTGGTGGGGGGGGGGCTTCCCCAGATCCCCCACAAGTAGTTTATTTTTCTTTAAATGCAAGTAACATTGTCGTAATCGATTTGGAGTCTGGTGTGTTCCAGGGTATAAGTAGCGACCCTACGTGGTCGGAAAAAGTGTACATACCATAATCATACAAACCTTTCTCCTCCGGGCAAACCCATTACAAATTTTAGCATCTACTTCCTGTGATTTACTTTTCAGCGACTTCGCCTCTGCGTTTTCTCGTTTTTTAAGGTCGTTCTTCGAGTTCGTCGGGCTGCATCGATCGACCTCCGGCTAGCTTGTAAGTACCGTTTTACTGAATTAATTCTAGGCTTTAACCTCTGAGTACATCGTTGTGGTTTCCTCTAGTTCTTTGATTCATGACTTATCGATATCACTTAGATCTACAAGTTTTTTTATCAATTCTTGTAGTTTTAACTTCTATCACCAACTTATCCAACTCGATTCAGACTTTGTCGGCTTTTACTACTCTTATTTTATCTATCTATTTGAGTAGTCGATCTAGATCTACCTCGGGTGTCGTCACGTAGCTTACGTCATTGCAATCGACTGACATAGTCGATTCCTTCAACATACTTGCACTTCGGTTGCTTTCGAGCCTGCTGATCTTGCTACACCACATATCGGCCAATTGGCAGATACGTGCGCTTCTGAAGACCCATCAGTTCTCTAGCGATCTTATTGAATTTAACTTTTTTTCCCGATCTTCCTTGTCAATCAACAGGTCAAATTGACTGACACGCCTCGCAAAGTCTGGGGAGTCACGTGTGTCGCCACGCGGGGTCAAGTCCGATTTCGCATCAACAAGCGCACGACGTGGGATACCGAGGGTGTGGGTGTGGGCATGGGTGCAGCAGAGGAGGGCGGGAGGGGAAAGCGCGGGGCGCGTGAGAGGGTGAGCGAGAGCCATCAGTGGGGGCAGATCACTGGATCTAGACGAGGTTGTCTCGAGACCAACGGAGTCTTCCCAACGGGTTTCCAGGGATTTCCATGCTCCTCAACGTGATTCCCTTCACAATAAACTATTTCTTTGTTTTCTACTTTCTTTCTTAATTATATTGCCACAACAACAAAATATTTATGAAATAGCAAAATTAATACATATAGAAACTACTATAAATGTACCATTGTGAGTGCCCTTAGAGCATCTCCTAGAGTTTGCCAAATTTTACTTGGCAAATCTTGTGTTTTACCAACTTCTAAAAAGATATGCCAAGTAAAAAATGAGGTCACCTCCAATAGTTTGGCATAATTCACTTGCTTAATCCAGATATAACTTACATCAGGAACCCTGAGAGAGAAACAAAATTATGTTTACGCCCTTCCACCTCTTGAAAACTTGTATCAGGAATCCTTTCCCATTCTTTTTTTCACCCTCCCACCTGGCTTGGACACGCCGATGCCAACCGGCATCCGCGTGCGTATATTTCCGCGAGGGGAGGTGAGTTTTGCCAAGTTTCCATTTTTGCTAAATTGGTTTGCCAACTTGTTGGAGGCCAATTTTTTTCTTGCTTTGACAAAATTAGATGAATACCAAGTTAGTTTGCCAAACTGTTGGAGATGCTCTTACCCTGTCAATTGCTTTCACGAATTTTTGTTATATGTATGTTAAGCCCAAAATCAATTGTGCCTGTACTAATTCTTTGCTATTTGATCAAATGATTTCACTAATTAAGAGCGTCTCTAAGAGTTTGCTAAATTTTACTTGACAAATCTTGCGTAGTTCCAACTTCTAAAAAGATATGCTAAGTAAAAAAAGCCTCATCTCCAGTAGTTTGGCATAATTCAGTTACCAAACCTAGATATAACTTACATTAGGAATTCTGAGAGAGAGAAAAAATTATATTTATGCCCTTCACCTCTTAAAAAACCTTGCATCAGAAACCCTTCTTTATTCTTTATTTATTTTTCACCCTCCCACCTAGTTTGGCGCGTTGGAGAAACGCCGATGCCAACCCGGACCAATGCACGTATGTTTCCATGTGGGAGGCAAGTTTTGCCAAGTTTCTATTTCTGGCAATTTGATTTGGCAAACTGTTGAAGGCCAATTTTTCTAATTTTGACAAAATTATATGGATGTCAAGTTAGTTTGTCAAATTATTGGAGATGCTCTATTTGTTTATTGTTACGTGTACTGATTCTTGATATTTGTATTCCGATCCTGACAACAGAAAGAGCAATTGAGAGATCATTGACCAACTGGCATGCCCGAGTTGAGGGCAAGCACTAGTCCAGAAGTACTAGTCGTCACCCTAATTGGTTATTACCTACCTGCCCCGCCAGAAAAATCAAACAACTCTGTGCTGGCACCATTGCATGCCTAGCACTAACGCTGCCACTAACAATTAGACCGATGTACTCCGTCCGTTTTGTGAGACAAACTGTAATAATGTCAATGCTAGTTACGAACTGAAATAATGTCAATGCTGTTCTGCATTCCTACATGCGTGCCAGAAACTATATCCCAACACACCCCATACGAGTTCGATCTCTCAGCAAAGCTGGTAGTGTATATAAGCAAAGCTCCTCCTCTACGTTTGTGAGACAAACTGTCAGACACAGATAAAGTATCGATATCAGTTCGATTTGAGAACAGAAGGCACGCAGTACCGATCAATGGGGAGCCCGGCGAAGGAGGCTGTCGTCGCCGCCGTCGCGTTGGTGGCCGTCGTGCTGGAAGTCGGGCTCGTCGGCGCCAACTTCAAGGACGACTGCGATATCACGTGGGAGCCGCAGAACGCCAAGATGGACGAGGGCGGCAACCACCTCACTCTCTCCCTCATTAGCAACTCCTCAGGTATCCGTTTGTTTTTGTGCAGAGATGTCCTTCGTTTTGCAAGTGTCTTCTTGTTCTCTACTACTGCAATATGTCAATATGTCATACGTGCTTGATCTACGCATGTCCATGGTAACGTCAGGCTCCATGCTCCGGACCAAGAAGCAGTTCATCTTCGGCAGCGTCAACACTCGGATCAAGCTGTTGAAGGGCAACTCGGCCGGTACCGTGACCACCTACTACGTGAGTACTAGCTTAGCTAGTCATCCAACATCAATCCTATATTCAAAACATCTTCTTATCGATCACCATCTAAATCAGTACTTTAGTCCATGATCGAATGCACATCTATTGTTTTGTTTTGTTGTATCCATTATCCAATGGAACAGACGTCGTCCATCGGCGACAACCACGACGAGATCGACTTCGAGTTCCTGGGCAACGAGACCGGCAAGCCCTACACTGTCCACACCAACGTCTTCGCCCACGGCGTCGGCCAGAAGGAGATGCAATTCCGGCCGTGGTTCGACCCCACCGCCGACTACCACAACTACACCATCTTCTGGAACAAGTGCATGATCGCGTTCGTTCTGCATATGCCTAATTAATATAACCTGTTCTCCACATCGACGGTCAGCGCCGAAACCAGCCGGGTGTTGACTTGGTGTGTGTGCTCATGGTAATGGGTGCAGGTGGTTCATCGACAGCATCCCCATCCGCGTGTTCCGGAACCACTTGGGGAAGGGGGTGCCGTTCCCGACGCGGCGGCAGATGTACGCATTCTCCAGCATCTGGGCGGCGGAGGACTGGGCCACGCAGGGCGGCCGCGTCAAGACGGACTGGAGCAAGGCCCCCTTCGTCGCCGAATACCGCGACCTAAGCCTCCGGGTCTGCGACTGCGACGACTACGGCGGCGGCGCCGGTTGCCCGGAGGGCTGCGCGTCGCCGTCCAACTGGTATGCCGCGCCGGACCTGTGCGAGCTGAGCGAGGCGCAGAAGAAGCAGATGCGCGCCGTGCAGCTCGGCTACACCATCTACGACTACTGCACCGACGCCAACAGGAACGTCACAGCGACGCCCGAGTGCAGCATGCCGCAGTACTGATCAGATCAATTAAATAAAATCTTAATTGAATTAGTTGGTTAAAACAAATTATTGAGTGATCGAGACAGCACGTCGTATGTATACTAGTATATTTTTTGCCTTCTGCTTTTGAATTTTGCACACATTTTGTGGAACGTGCAGAAGTGTATTATTGGTTTAATTTGTTGACGATGGATTGATGGTACGTGCGTATCAACTATCAACGAATAAAACATTTTTGTGTTTGCTCAAAAGAAAAAACACTTTCGTACGTGTTTCCTTTGCCCGATCCGATCCTGGTCCATTCTACCAGTCTTAGTGGAAAGAGTTATGAGGGAGTTTTCAATAATGACACATCATCTTTACTGTATTGATTTGCGGGATGACACACCTCTCTTAATGAACAGGGTCATAGCACAATTTCATAAGTTCATGTAAATATTTAATTACTGCATGTTATAGTTGGCCAACTGTGCTATAAAAATTGTGTCAACTTCTCTCAGTGGGAGGGTCATGGGGTGTCATTCCTAGAACTCCGCGCCGACCTGGGGTCATGAGGGCAGTCCCTATGGTAGAAACTATGCGTGAAGTCCAAGAGAGTCACTTAATTAAAAATTCGTATGTGTCTAATAAATACTAGATTTATTTTATATTATCTTCTTTATCCTTGTGATGATTCTCTCTCTTGCTTCTCTCCCAAAACCTCCCGAGTGCAGACCGGTAACGCAGGACGGACGGCAAAGCTAGCGCGCATGGCCGCCGGCTAGCGAGCAGGCAGCGAGCACGCACGGCTGCAGGTGAGCATGATGATGGCCAGCGAGTCCTCGGGGCCGTCACAGCGCACGCGGCGGCCTGCTCCTTGCCGGGGGCGGGCGTGGTGGCCGTCGGCGAGCGCGCGCGACAGCGGGCCTGTTCCAGCGGGCGGGCACGGTGGCCTTCAGCGAGCGCGCGCGACAGCTCACTCCGGCGAGTGCAACGGCGGCGCGACCTGCGTTGGCGAGCGCGACCGGCCCAATCTGCGTGGCGAGCGCAGCGAGCGGTCTCCCACAGCGGCGCGTGCGAGCTCCCTCGGCAAGGTAGGCGCATGAGTTCCCTTTGCAGGCGCGGCGGCGTGACCGACGAGCGCAGCCTGGGCGGCGGCCGGCTAGCAAGGCTGGCAGCCTGGCCATGCAGGGAGAGCGAGTTGTAGGTGAGCATGATGATGGAGCTTTGTCAGCTGGCGAGCAGGGCTGGCGGCGTCGCCGTGCAGGGAGAGCGAGCGGAATCGGCGCGGGATCGACTGCCCGGCGTTAGGTCGCGCGAGGAGCTTCGGTAACCTGCGTGCGGCGGCCGGCGAGCGCTGCCTAGGCCCCACCGACGTGGAAACTAGTCGTTTCCTCCCAACGCGAAAACGATGGTTTCTTCATGCCTCGTTTCTAGCGTGGAAATGGTTTCTCCCTGTAGAAACTATTTCTCCGTATTTTCTTCTCTTTCTTCATCTGTTAGCGTGCTACCATAAATTTTTACTTAGCTGGAAACATAGTTAATAGACATAGAAACTACATTTAATAGCCCACTGGGACTGTCCTGAGGATGACCTTGCCTTCCTCTCTCTCCTATTAAATATTATGTCATGTTATCTATTTTACATATGTGGCATCCTATTTAATGTCTATGACACTCCCATTGAGACTGGCCTAACTACTGTGTATATTTGAGTGGAATCACTAATAAAAGTTCTTTTTAGAAAAAAGTGTATTACCTTAGGTATTTTCAAAACGTGACATTCACCCCTTATATTTTAGTTGGTGCAAATCAATTCCTCAACTAATTATATCAGACACTAATCATCTCCAAATCGTCTTAATAATGGTTTAGTGCCAACTAATCATCTCACAAATCACTACTTAATAAATATTGCTGTAATATGATGAGTCGAAGATATAAGCTCACAAAAAATTATGTAAACATCCTCTAAATCAGCTTCTTCATAAAAAATTTCAGAGAATCAATGCCACCTATCACTACTAGAGAATATGGACTTTATATTATGAGCCTCGAAGTCCATTAGTACCAAGTATTTTTACATCCGGTACTAATGGGTATATTAGTACCAAGTGGGGCGGGAGGCCTTGACGCTCTCTCATGAGGGATCATTAGTACCGGGTTAGGGTGACCCCAGTACTAATGCGCCCCATTTAGTACAGGGGCTTCTCTACACCTGGTACTAAAATGTCAGATTGACCTCTTAGTACCGGTTGTAGAGAAGCCCCGGTACTAAATGGGGCGCATTAGTATCGGGCCAAGAGAAACCCCGTTACCAACAGAGAAAATTACCTATGTAGCATAAAAAAATTGCTCTACCCTTGGTAGCATCCAAATTTGAAATCTTTCATAAGTATGCACTAGTAAAAAATTTTCTTCCCCAACTAGCACTTCTGTTACTCCCGTCACCCTCCAACGTGAATAGTACAAAGAGTCAAAAAAATAAGACTAAAATGCCCCTTGGGCCCTCTGCATAGCAGATTTTTTTTGGAAATAAAGCATAGCAGATTTGGATCGCAGCCTTCCATGGCCGGCCACGATGGCCAACCCCCAGGCGTTGCAGCGCGCGAAGCTTGTCGACGGCCAGCCCCAGGCTTTCGTAGTCGCGAGCTCGTGCGGCTAGCTACCGGCGGCCAGCTTCAGGCAGCACGGGTCCTGGACGTCCACCCCGTTCGAGCCGCAGATCCTACCTGCTGCCGCAGCTTCGGACCCGTCACACCCCCGGCCGCGCCAACGATCTGCGACGCGGAGGAAAATGAGTGAGCAGCCGCCACCAATGCCTCCTGCAGCGTGGACAAGCACGGCTTGGTGGCCGGGAGCCGGCAGCGCTTGTGGTAGTGGCTGGGCACGGTGGGCACACACCTGGCGTCGGGCCCCCCGACGTTGAGTCGGGAGAAGGGGAACAAGCTCCTGGCAAGCTGGTTCCGCGGCGACCTGGCGTCAGGGTGCGGAGCTCGTGCCTCGAACAACGCGCGGAGCACGCGGCCGGCGTGGACCTAGCGGCCCGGGTGGTGCCGGAGCTCCCAGCCCGCATGGAGCTCATGGCCCTCGTGGCCCTGGACGACAGTGGATGTAGCTCATCAAGGTAAAAATGAGAAGAGGAGGAAGAAGATGACAAGTGGGGGCAAAAATGTCTTTTCTTTTAGGAGTTAACACTGTTACCTTCCTGTACTAACGAAGTGCTAGACAGGGGACGAAAATTTTGCTAGTGCATACATAGGGAAGATTTCAAATTTGGATGCTACAAAGGGAAGAGTATGTTTTTTATGCTACACAGGTAATTTTCTCTTACTAATACCCACTCCCCCTGCCTGCTTCCCCGCACCACAAAAATATATCACTGTAAGTGCAATCAAGCCCTAAGTGGGTTTTGGTGAGTTGAGTGACAACTTGATTAAAGAGCTAACACTCTTGTAAAGCATGTGAGCAGGTTGTTAATTATTGATAAATGACATTTATGAGGGAGGTCATGGCTATGGCTCATAATGCAAAGAAAACAAGTGTGGATCATGACTTTATACATGGAATGTAAGCAAGCATACTAAAGACGAATGTCAGGATTGGTTTAGTATGGTTCTCCCATTGGAGTTTACATGAGACATACAACAAGTAATTCAAAGTAAGTAAAGAGGGTTATTGGTAGAAAATTCTTGGTCGGCCTCTTTATGAAGAGAATGAAGCTTGTTGTTTACAAATGGGTTAACATAGTCAAAGACATGTATATTATCAAGGGGGTTTCATTCTTGATATAAGAAGGAACTTGATGACCTATACAATGAGTTTTTCCGAGTATGATATCAATTGGCTTTCATTCTTATGTTAAAAGGGAAATATTGATTCATACAAAAGGTTGTGTTTGCAAGACATCAAGTAGAGCTTTGATAAAGGTCATGTGGTTATGTCCAAGAGGATGGACCTACGAATAGAAGCTTGCAAAGCAAGACTATTTCTTATCAATCAAAGAACAATTATTTGAGTGGCATCTCAAATGGAACTCTCTATATGATGCAAAGCTTGACTCAAATGTAGCAAGGGTATGTGATGAAGAAATCAAGATGGATAAAACGAGGAACCAAGCAAAAGCTATGGATAGCGACCATAAGCAAGTTGCTAAAGTCAAGTTGATAACATCAAGGGATTTCGAAGTATCGTATCCAAGCCTACCGAGAGAAGCAATGAATTGCACCTAGTGTTATGATTGATAAATTGAAATGGCTTTAGAATTCAAGTGAACACTACACTACTCTTTGGAAGAATTCTAAGTCAATAGCTCAAGGTGGATATGCTCAAGCACTTGCGTATATTATATACATTCATTGCATGTGCTCAGTCGGTATACGTTATTGGAAGCCCTCAATTGTTGAAGATCAAATACCGACATGTCTTTGGGTGATTCAAGCTCAAGTGAATCAATTAGTGTTTATCTTTTGTCTTGAGTTTAGGCATGTCGTACTATCAAGAGGGATGCAACATTGGTTGGACAACAAATATCAAAAAGTGCTCAAGTGAACCCATGAGAGTCTAACCCGTGAGATCTTAACCTTGCTGGGGTTCTCTGGACAAAACCGGTCTGACCGGTTTTGGCACTGACACAGTCCAACGGCTAATTAGTTTGAAAACTGGTCTGACCGGTTTTTGTTTGATAGGCTAATGGCTAGCTTTGTGAGAGTTGGGTATTTATACACATGAGCTCCTCTTTGAGGGGCTGCTAGTTCTCCATGTCTCTAACACCTTCTAGAACCCCAGCTGAGCTCTCCCCAACCTCTCTATATGAGATTCAAGCGTTTAGTGCCCTATCCTTGAGTTGGGTTGAGAGAGTGACTTGTGTGAGAGCTTTGAGAAGCTTAGTGAGCAATCCCACACTTGAGCACCTACTGATCTTGTTGAACATCTTGTGAAGCATTTGTTACTCTTGGAGCCCTTGGCTCCTAGACGGCTAGATGTCGCTTGGAAGCTCGCAATCACATTGTGGCAGCTCCAAGAACTTTGTAATAGCAAAATCGAAGATAGTGGAACCCTCCATCTATTGCCTCGGTGATAGGAATTAACACAAGGTAAAGCAAGCAAGATATTTATAGAAGTAAAAGCACAAAGACACCGGATTTATCTCGTGGTTCAGCTCGCCACAAAGGCTAGCCTACGTCCACGTTGTTGAGGTAAGCCACAAGGGCTTTGGGATCTCTTTCAATCTGCTTCGATCTTCTTTGGTGTGCTTGTGCTGTGTGCAGGGACTTCATTGACACTCTTGAAAACTCCCGTGGAAGTCTCACACCAAGTTTGGTTTGTGCTAGAACTCGTAGAGGGCTATACTAGACTGGTGGTTTTCACAGTAGTAAAACCGGTCTGACCGGTTTTGGAAACCGGTCTGACCGGTTTCTGTACAAACAGTGGGTTGAAGTTTTAATAAGTGCAGATTCGTCTATTCCCCCTCCCCTCTAGACGATATCAAGATCCTTTCAATTGGTATCAGAGCAACGTACTCCAATTCGAGCTTAACCGCTTGGAGAAAAGATGTCGACAACATATGAGGTATTGTTTGAGCCAATAGCTCTAGGTGGCTCAAACTATGATTCTTGGTCAGCTCATGTACTTAATGAAATTAGGACCATTGGTCCATTTGTTGAGCAGGTTGTATTAGTTGCTAGTATTCTTCCTCCTCACATTAGAGTGGACACCATTGACTTGTCAATTTTATCTCTAGAGGATTTAGAATGTTGGCAACTCAATGCTCGAGTTACTAATTATATTCGAAGTACCTTGAGTTATGATGTGGAGGAATTAATATGTGACGATATAATAGATGCACATGACATTTGAGAGATTTTCCAAGATATCTATGACAAACCCAAATGTGCAGATCAAGATCATAGGGAAAGTAGGCAAGAAGAAGCCACAACTGCAAACCACTTGTCTTCATGTGCTCATAATGACATCTTGGCTAAAGATGATGAGAAGAGGAAAAGCAAAAGTAAAGATGAAGATTTGGGGTTTGAGCATGACAAGCCGTCAACAAGTGAGGATCAAGTGGCAAGTGTGCCTTTAGAAGAATGCTCCACCTCAGAAGTGTACACTGATCCTTCAGTGATCTCACCCATGGATCAACAAGGCAAGAAAAGCAAGTTGGCTGACCCTATGGGGAAACCGGTCCGACCGGTTTCCAAAACCGGTCTGACCGGTTGTCGCCGGATAAATGTGGTCAAGAGTAACAAGTGTTCAAGAAGGTGATCAAGACAAGCTTTTGTGTTTACAAGGTCCTCTACTCCCAGTGTTGATGATCACAAGTGCTTGATGGCCAAGAAGAGCAAGGGAACCAAGGAAGATCAAATGGCAAAGAGAGTTGAAGATCAACTTGAAATCATAAAGTCTCTAACTCAAAAGCTTGAAACATTCAAACTCTCACACTGTACCTCGGTCAATAATTATGATGTTTTGTTGAATAAAATTTCTTGTGCTACTAACTTGTCTACATGTGTAGCATCTTTTGAGCAAGAAAATGAAGTGCTCAATGATAAGCTTGAAAAGCTCACTAGTGAGCATATGGCTTTGCAAGCTTGTCACAAGGAAATTGAGTGCTCTCATGATAGGCTTGTAGAATCATATACTTGTCTAGAAGTAGCTCATGATGTTATTCTTTCATCGGTAACATCCACTCAACCTCTCTCACACACATGCACATGCTCACATATTGATATTGATTTGTCTTGGGCTAAACCTTGTTGTCCTCAAGCAAGCCAATCTAGTATTGAGCATGTATTTGTAGAGACTTGTGATGACCTCATTGCGCACGAAAATGATCAACTCATGCAAGAGGTTGAAAAGCTTAAAGAAGACTTGTGAAAGTTGAAGGAAAAGAGTCAAGTGCAACCTTCTCAAGATAACCGTGACAACATGGTGAAGAAGCTAGAGAAGGGCTCAAACCGCACTAGCTCAACCCTTCGACCGAAGAAGCAAGGCAACAATCACAAGGCTCAAGAAATCAAGAAAAAGAAGCTTGATCACATACAATACTTCAAGTGCTCAAACATGGGGCACTATGCATCTATGTGCTCTTCTCAGCTAGAGGGAAAGAAGAAGAGGCAAAGAAAGCTTAAGAGAAGGATATGCTACAAGTGCAAGCAGCATGGACACTTCATTGAGGCATGTCCACAAGTAACAGAGGTACTGACAACACGAAACCGGTCTGGAAACCGGTCTGACCGATTTTGGCAGCTGTAGTGCCTCGAGTGCATGTCAAGAGCAATCAAGCTTCTACAGGAAGCCACAAGACCAAAAAGGAACAAGTTCGCAAAAGCAAGAGCAATGCCCCAGCAAGCAAGAACAAAAGCCGCATTTGCTATACTTGTCGGTCAAAGGGACATTAGAGTAAGAATTGTCCAAATGTTAACATTCCTAAGTCAAAACTTGTCAATTATGCTTTCTCTAGACTTAGGGATGAAAAGGATGGTATCTATGGTATTAGAGTGATTAGTTCACCTCAAACTAGCATTAGAGCCATTTGGATTTCCAAATCTCTTGTGACTAACCCTAAAGGACCCAACAAGGCTTGGGTACTAAAAAGTGCTTGCTAGAACTGCAGGAGCATAGAGGTGCATTAGAGGCTTGGCAAAACTCAAGAGAAGGGCTATGAGCTAGAATAATGCCAAACATCAAATCTAAACTTTCATATTCTTACTCTAATGACATCTCAGTAACATATGCTTCACTTTTCACCTTAGTCATTTGATTCTCAATGGATACATGTGCTATAAGACCTTGGTTTTGTACACATGGCTTGACTAGGTAATTTATTGCACGATATGCTCCTTTCACCATATGATGCAGGAAAGGGAGTAGTGACATTGTAAGTCAATCAAGCATCTAGCCAAAGGTGATGTTAGACCGAGTTGGAGCTCAAGAAAAGATGAAGAATAAACTCCAAGCTTCAACATCACTCGAAGGGCCAGACATCTCTAATTCGGTAGAAGTGCAGACTCGGGAGGTTTCGGAAAAATACTGCAGGAGCTCAACCTCTGGGAAATTTTTCAGAGGTTTCGGGATCTGGGAACTCAAACCTACAGAGCATCAAGAATCAGGGTGCTTGTCATCAAATGAAGACTCATGAATACCAGCACCGTGAGCTGTTAGGAGTCTTGAAGAATCCTTTCAGTTGGGCTGACTAACAAAACTGGTCTAACCGGTTTGCCAAACCGGTCGGACCGGTTTTGGCCCAGTGCTGCTCCAATTGATTGATTTATTTAAAATTAATTGAAGGACTTCATTCAACTATCCTCAGCTCTTAAATGGCATCATATAAGTTCTATCTTGGTGGTAGTAAGTACTCTTGGCACAATTTCAATATTTGTAACTTATATTCTTTGTGCCTTAACCAAATTGTGAAGTTATCTCCCCAAGATCGTTAAATTGATCAAGTGTTCATTTCATGCAACTCAAATCCATGATGCACCTATTTAGGGGGAGATTACTCTACAATTTGTGTTTTTGAGACTAATGCTTTTATTTAGTGATTTCCGTAGTCTCAAATTAAGAACTTGTCTCTCTTGCTTGGAGTATGCTATGACAATGAATTCAAAGTGGTAAAATTGGTTTATTCTTTCTCTTTGGATTACGAAACTAATCTTAAGAATATATGCTATAGTTTAAATTCCTCGAGTTGGACTTAATTGACCAAATTGGTGCATGTGACCTTAGTCGTTCACATTTTATCTCATATGCACCAAACACAAAGGGAACTTAATCTATATTGTGAGGTTTCAATTCTTAGTGGTCCTCTTGGCTCTCTAACCCAAAAGGTCACTAAGGATTGGGACTAGTGCTTGTGCTATTTAAGCATCTCTCTCATGTTGTGCTTAATAGGTTTATCAAAATGAGATCTAGAACTTGGGCTTAATATGGTATTGGACAAGTCAAAGAAAACTCACACTTCACCAATGTGAAAATGTGATAAGCTAGAGGCAAAGGTATGGTTTCCACTCACTTTTATTCTACCTTTATCATCTAGGACTTGATCATGCTAGTGTGTGCATTTTCTTGGTATGTGGTCCATTCAAGGTTCTCTTTTGTGTTCCAATTAGATAGTTAGTTGATGCCTACCTTCATATTGGCTTATGTCAAATGCTTATTATATTGTGAAAGGCATGAACTAAACATCCCAATATGGCCCTAAAACTTGTTTGGCTACATGTTTGTGTGACATAAGTAGATTTTGGAAAAACTCAACTAGCATAATAGGAATTGTGTGATTTTTGAAAATATTTGGATTTTGGTCTTCATGACCCAATTGATCCACTTGTTAATATAGTCACAAGTGGTGAGATTTTCTTAAGTCCAACATATTCTTCATATCTATCTCTCTCTATGTCTCTTGGAAGAATCAAGGAGCTGTTGGACCTTAGTGGAAAAATCTCTCTATGGAAGTTATCTAATGACTCGAGCTTATCTGAATATCTCTATCTCTCACAAGATTCTATCTCAAAAGGAAAAGAGCACAAATCTCTCTATATCTTTTTTATCCTTCCTTATCACCATTCTTGGAGAAAAAAGAGCTTTTTGGAAAAGAGTTGAAGCTTAAGGTCTTATCGGAAATGTAACTAGTATCTGGACATCTCATGAACATCTCTCATATTAGTTCTTGGAATAATCTTCAAATTCTCGGGTTCTTAACTATATCTGGTTTCCTAAGGGAAACCGTTCTGACCGGTTTCTGAAACCGGTCTGACCAGTTTTCCCTCGGGTCCACCTCTATTTACTCTAATCCGTGGGGAATCTTCTTCTCTCACCTCCATTTGCTCCTCACGGTCCAAGGCTGACTCCCACTCCTCTTTTATCGTGCTCTCCTCCTCCAAAAACCACCTCCCCCATGGATGGTTGAGAAATGCTCAAGCGAGGTGGTTTAACTCTTGAAGATTGAAGCAAGGGGTGATTATCTTCGGCTTGACCGGATTGGAGACTGTTTTGTGCTTCACATCATCTTTTCCTCTCCTCTCAAGGTATCAAAAGTTCTCCTTGCCTGATCTCTTTGCACCTTGCATATCTCTAGGATTCCTTTGAGCAATCATGAACTAGTATGTCCAGGAAGCTATCTCTAAGATTTAAAGCAATTTGGAGGGCTACATTTTGAATTCCACTATCTAGGGTTTCAGCCGACGAAACTGGTCTGGTCGGTTTCTAAAACTGGTCTAACCGGTTTTATTAGGCAGCTCACACCCATCTTGTCCTAAACTTCATTTCTAAATCTTGTGAAGTCTCAAATTCATTTCCTAAAGACCTTATATCTATTTTGTCACAAGTTTGTGGTCAGGAATCCAATGTCGGACTTCTCAAAGACCTACTCTAGGACAAGAAAGAAGAAGATGGTTATGAATTCCACTCATTTCATACATTGAGAGAGACAGATTTATCTAAATCTCTGTCTTTAAGAGCTTCATTTATATATCTTTTGTAAGCTTTAATCAAGGTTGTCATCAATCATCAAAAAGGGGGAGATTGTGAAGGACCGAACTGGCGACCGGAGAGGGGGGAGTGAATGGGAGCCGATAAAAATTCTTCTCGAAGGAGATGGCTTCTCCAACAAGACGAACACGACTTGTCCAAATCACTTCTCCGACTCAACTACCCAAGTTGGCAAAGACCACGTAGCCACTGGAGTGCTACTGGTCCTAGGAACCAACAACCATCGAAGCCTACTCGAGAACGCAGCGGAACAAGCAACTCGAGCAGCACACTGACCACACCGGTCAGACCGGTCACCACCACCGGTCAGACTGGTCCTGGCCGGATCACCCGGACTAAGCCGCCAGTTCACCTGACACCTACCAGAGACGCACCGGGTCACCCAGGACCCCAAGCCGGATCACTCAAGGAAGACTTGATGATTTCCACAGCAAAGCCCCTGCACCGGTCAGGCCGGTACAACACACCGGTCAGACCGGTCCTAGGCTAGAAACCCCAAATCCAAGAATCCGACCTCCCGAGCTCCAAACAACACCAAACTTGAAACAGCAGCAAACCTAGGAACTAGGGAACACACCAGCACGTTCACTTGAGCAAAAACCCAATACGGGTCAGGGCCTGGGCGCTCAGGATGAACAGCAACCCGCAGGTCAACTCCCCCAAATCCAAATCCCGATCTCCCGATTCGCTCCACGGATTCGCACAAGACTTTGGGGATACTAGGAGTACCTCATGGGCATCTCATAGCTACGATTTGGTCTACCAAAACTTGTTGAATCAAGAGGAATCGAAGGATTTCCACCAAAAACACCACTTTCCCGAAACCTAAGATAACCTGAAAATCGAGCACCTTTACTCACAGATTTGGGAGGGGAATCACAAGGAAAAGAACCACGAGGGGTTCATGCATACATCCCCTACCAAATCCCAAAGAGAAAGGCCCCGAAACCACCACAAGAAATTCGCCAAGAAAAGGCTCCGAAAATCACCAAAAACGGAAAACGGGAGAGACACAATCAAGCCTTGAGGAACCACGCCGAATCATCTATACATGCCATGAAGGTTCATACAAGGTCTAGCTTGCCACCCAATCATCCATCCCTCTCTAAGGATCTCACCATGAAGCTCTCAAGCTAGTCCTAAAAATCCTAAGGAAAATAGGAAGAGAAAATAGCAAAAGCAAATGAGCTAGGGTTACAAGAGATGGCTGCCATCCTCTCACCACTTGGGTTATATGGAGGCAAGCCGAAAGATGAAACTACCCCTATTAAATTAAACTAAGATACACGCCCCCGAAGGGCCTTTTGGGAAACTTCGTCGTAGGACCATCGGATGGATGCCCAGCGACCGCAAACTTGCATAGCCTCGACGCAAGCCTTGCGATCCCGACGCGTGTCCTCCGCTTTGAAGACTCCGGAAGGAGTCGTCGCACACCGGTCAGACCAATGCTCCTCACCGGTCAGACCGGTCAGACCCACCGGTCAGACCGGCCTGATGCTGCTACTCTTCGGTCTTCGGTCTTGACTTTGTGGATCAACCAAGGAACCCAGTGGTTTTTTGGTGAACCACTGGAAACCCCAGAACTCGGTGTAGCCTCCGCCAATCACTACTCATGACTCGGCTCCCACGAAGTCCCGGCTCGATCTTGGTTTTGAGGCTCAACCAAGAAACTGTCCATGACTTCGTCTTGCTGTTCTTGCCACCATGCGGCCCGCACTTGACTCCGCTGGTCACCGGGTCCCTCGAACCAAGCCTACTTGTCTTCTCCACACATGGAAGCCTCACCGGCAATGACCTTTCACGCTTGTTCTTCACTTGCACCAACACCAGTCAAGCCCCAACCTGCACCTGTAATACTTAGCCAAGAGTCAGTCCACACAACGTTTTCAATCACTCATCACACTAGGAAGCGATCATCCACCGGTCCTCGAACCACACAGGCTCTCAATCTCCCCCTTGATGAGTGCATTGACAACACACACATTTGGTAACCAAAGAGAAAAGGAAATGAAAAGAAATGACTAAAATAAACTCAAACAAGCGATCGAAAGCCAACCAAAGCCAAAGAACAAGATCACTTGAATGAGGAAAGACTCGGTCCCCTTAGGCAAGGGCAACGGCTCGACACAACCAAGTCAAAAGCAAGCTCAAGCACCTCATGTCATGTCAAAATGGTAGAGCCACACAAACTTCATGTCTGGACAACCATTCTAATCATAAGATCATCATAAACACCTACAAGCACCTCAAGTCATGTCAAAGCCACCGAGCCATGTGCCTACTTCTATATATGAGACTTCTCATTGGTATGTGTTGACGGTCGTTAAGTTCCTATTTTCGACTGTCAACTTCGGATAAAAGTTACTCCATGAAAGTGTGCACCATAGCTATAGTGTAATAATCTAACAAATTCCACAAGCTTTGGTGTATATTTAGTCGCAGGTGCAAATGAGCAATTATAGAATAAAATATGGTATTATCACAAACAACCTCAAATGCCAATTTGGATTACACCATTGCGACAGGCTTGTCGAGACGATTGAAATGGATATATTATTTGTCTACTTTGGAGTCCAGAAGCAGAAGACATGAAATAGACAAATAAACAAGGACGATGATGTCAGCAACGAGACCCACGTCGTTCGCATGCGTGCCACGTGGCAACTCCCGATTGGCCGCCCGGCCCCGCTGCGGCGTGCCGCACACGAGCGCGGGAGGGTGTGGGATCGCCCCGGCAGGGCACGTGGCGGCCGGCCAATGGGCGAGGTAGCCCCCCACCCGCGGGACGCGTAGGTGCGCGTGCACCTAACCCGCCGAGCCACGCGGCCGGCGCAGGTTGGCCGCGGCCTGGCGTGCGGATCGCCCCCGCGGGGTGTGCGCGGGAGCCGGCCCGGGTTGCCACGCGGCATGCGGGCGCTGGCGGGCTGCTGGTCGGTTGGCCGGTCCGACTGGGTTCCCTCGGTTTTTCCATTTTTAACAGCGGTTCAGTGCCCAGAAGTCCGGTTCAGCTCCGGTTCAAGGCCTTAGGACGCGGTTTTCGCCCCGTTCTTTGCTCCACCGACTTGGGGAGGCGTGCCCCGCACTGTTCCTGGCCAGGTGGCGCGTGGAGAAAGCTGGAAAGAGGGGGAGGTCCTCCACTACTCCAAGTTTCCTCCCCCTATAAATGGAAGCCATCCTCCTCACTTCAGAAACACACCACTTCACCCAAGGATGAGTGCTTCCCTTCAAAGGAGAGGCCTCTCCTTGGTGGAACAGAGAAGCAGAGATCAAGCGAAGCTCTACCAAAATTAGTGTTAGAATTAGGTGAGAGTTGAGGTGCGAGTCCGGGAGAAGCCGGAGTTGTCGGCTTCCTCCCTTCCTCTTGTACCTCGGCGGATGCGGCTCCACTTCGAGTTACATCCGGGTAACTCTTAGGCATTCTGGATTTATTTAATTAATTAAGTTTAGCTTTATTATTTATGCTTGTGGGCTCCTTGCTTTGATTAGTGTTCTAGTAATTGCAAAGCTAGAATAGTAGTCACTAGAGTAGACGTGGTGTCTAGTCTTGCGATTACCTCGGAGTACACCTAGTGGCACGGATTGTTGTGGTAGCCCCAGGTGGTGACAGCCCTGACGGCCTACGTAGTCAACCACATGAGATCCACTACAGCGCAGTAGGACCCCTGCTTGGCTTGCCTAGCCCCCTTCTCATCCCTTTCCGGGTTAGGACGGTTGAGCGTCCCGAAGCAAGCATCGTAGTACACGCTGATCTTATCTTTAGTATCCGGAATCCTTCGAAACCCTCTCTACCTCTCCTACACTATTATCATATCTTCTCTCGTCCCAGGCCGATCTTGATTCTTCACTAGTGCACACACATTCCCTCTGGATTCGATACCCTGGAATACTCTTGGGTGAAAGCTACACCGGTATCCGTACGCTTGCGAACTTTTCTGCGATCTATATTTATACCAACAGGCCTTCTGGCGTCGTTGCATATTTAGTAGCGACGCTAGCAAGTGCCAACAAGCTTTCTGGCGCCGTTGCCGTGGATATAAACCTGGTGGCGACGCTAGTGAGTGTCAACAAGCTTTCTGGCACCGTTGCCGGGGAACGGTTGCTGTACTAGTGTCGAGCCGAGTCGTCTGTGTATCCCCATCCAAACCATCACATATCCCCATATGGATTCCACACCTATCAATCAGTTTTCGGCTCCAACGGGCGAAGATCTAGAGCCTCCACCCTCATCATTACCCATCCATGCACCTAGCTATGAACTTCGTCCCGCCCTCATAGCTATGGTACGGGAGCAATCTTTTTCTGGAGCAGAAGAGGAAAATCCGTACACCCACCTTCGCTGTTTTGAGGAAGTGTGTTCGTGCCTTGTCATTCGTGGCATGTCGCACGAAACACTAAAATGGAAGCTTTTCCCGTTCTCTTTGACGGGAATTGCTAAGAAATGGTACACATAAACCGTTATGGGTGTCAAGGGAGATTGGGAAGTTTTGCGAAACAAATTTTGTCTAGCTTTCTTCCCGGAATCCCGATTGGTCGACCTCCGTATGAAAGTGTTAGGCTTTAGGAAAAAGGAAAAAGAAACCTTAGGAGCAGCTTGGGCACGATTTTTGGACCTAAACATGTCCGGTCCCAACCTCGAACTCTCCGAACCGATGCTTTTACAGCATTTTCGTCGAGGCCTTAACAAGGAGTCCGCCCAGCTTCTCGATATTTCTTCGGGAGGTTCTTTCACTCATTTGACACCTAGTGAAGGGAGGAACGTTCTCAACAAAATCCTTGAGAATACCCCCTACACTGGTATTTTCGATGAATTTCCCGAAGAAGAGGTTGATGAAATCCTTGAGCCAGAAAATGAGGTTTTACCTATCCAGCCTACACCCGTGACCGCTCCTCTCTCTGAGCCAATAAATGTAGAGCCTCCCGTAGAAAACCTTCATAGTCTAGAAGATGAGGAAACTCATCCAATGGACTTTGTCGGCGAAATCGAGGATTATCTTTTCTCAGACTTTGGAAATGCCTCGAATTTTCCAATCCAACCAAAACCTCGAGCGTGCAACTCTCCGTTTCAACAAAATGCTAGCCAACCCGATAAGCCCATTCTCAAAGAAGACCCTAAATGCTTGTCGGCGGCTATGAGTGTGGAATGGTTGAGAGAAGCCGAGACATCGCCCGAGGTAGTTAGACTCATCATGCCGTCCACTCTTCTTTCCTATCAAATACAAGGCGTCATGATGGAAGTCCAGTACAACCCCACTATTGGGATAAATATCATCTCAAAATCTCTTGCCAAACAGCTCTATCCCAACATGACCCTATGTCCGTCCCGAAAGATTTTTCAACATCCTTATGGGACCATGTTCGAATGTTGCGGTGTTGTCAGAATAGTCCCGGTAATTTCCAATGAGGCCGAGATCTTTCTTGACTTCCATGTCTATGATAATCCGGACATACCTATTCTTATAGGTCGGCCTACCAAGAGACTTTTCCAAGAAATGGCTAATGGTAGCCTAGCCGTGCAACTAGATGAATCCACATAAACATCTCCTTAGCTCGTGCACGGAATGCAATAGCAAAGTTCCATGACTTATTCGAGGATGATCCCACTGAGAATCCCGAAGACACCTTGAATCACTTGGATGCCGAACAAGCGAAGGAGCCCTCTTCTGTCCAAATCCAGCCAGCTAGAAATCTTTTGACAAAATCTTCCCGTAGGCCTGCGGTCCCTCCTTTGCCTCCTAATCCTGCAACCGAAACATCTATCATGGATGCCATGGAAAAGAAGTGGTCGACTGGAGTGGAACACTTTTCCGAAGCACTTTGGATTTGTTCACCTTCTACGATCCTTCCTTGTTCCATAAAAGGGATTACCATAGAAGCCCATCTTAACCCCGTCATGGAGGTTAATATTATGCCATGGCACTTAGCGTACACTTTATTGGGCAACATGATGCTAAGACCATCTGACAAGCTCCTCAAGAGTTGTCTCTCCAGACACACTCTTAAGTGTCGGGGGGTTGCATATGCTGTGCCGCTCCTAGTAAACAAGATCAAGGTTAATCTAGACTTCCACATCTTTGATGTCCTCGATCTTGATCTCCTCCTAGGCTCCCATATAGAAAAACTTCTCGATGCATCTCGAGGAAGCAAAGATAAAAAGCTTAGGGAAGCCGTTTCGGCCACCAATCCCTTGTTCTCAGAAAATTCTATGGTGACGCCGCTTCCCGAGCAAAACCCATTCGAGGAGATGATGCATGTATCTCCATTCGCGTCGTCCGAGCCCGTTTTCATTGAGCTTGTAGAATTTACTACTTCTCAGGAGTATGACTCGGAAGACCCGCTTCACCGTTGTGAAGACGAACGATCATCATCACCTTTGATCGAGTTTGAGCCTCTTCCCACTGGCCCGTATCATGTTGTTTCCAACTGTGGTCGAGAATCAACATTGTTCATACATGATGCATCTTTTGAGACGGAGAATTCATGGGCCATGGAAATCTATAAGGCGCCGACTCTGGGGTCCGAAGGAAAGGATCTCATCAACAAGCATGGTTGCTTTACTCTTGATTTACCTCAGGAACCATGCTTGCATCATGTCTCTCCAGAGTCAGCCACGCTCAGTGCACAGAGCACACATCAGGACTGCAACCACCTTATGGTTCTCCTTTGCAAAAAGTTTAGAAGGCTGGTTGTAGATGCATATGTCCACCATAAGTATTGCAAGTCTTGTGAGTGCATTGTGGCACTAACCTTGCAGCTAAAGCTTCACTAACACATTAACGATTGGTGGTGAGGCGGGAATGGCATCACCAATGATAGCTGCGAGAAGAAATTCCCATGGTCAAGCTTATGACCGTAAACAAAGCACTACCAGGAGATAGCCTGGATTAGCGTAGATTTATTTCTCCTTCCAAATAAAAGCAAGAGCATGTTTCTAGGATAAGATTGTCCTTCTGGTATTTTTGGTCGCTAACCTTTCGGTCGGAGATCAAGATGAATGATGGACAGATGATGCCTACGAACATGTGAGCTACATCAACTACAACACTTTGGTAAGTTTTTGGTGAGAGAACGACTACGAAAGGAAGCTTGATCTCCACACACTTGAGTTTTGTTGCTCAGCAATGCAAACTTCAAGTGTGGGGAGGTATGTGAGCATCCCGAGTAAAGCTCCTCTCATACAAAATCTTATCCTGATTTGGAGATGATGTTAGCTCATGCATCTTGCCTTGCTAGATATGTCCTGCTTTTGACTTTAAACAAAGCCCTTCTGGGAGGTTGCTCGATGTTCACCATCGGTCTCATGGTGAATAATAATAAAAAAATAAAATAAAACTTTGCTTTGATTTGGCTAGTACAATCTGTACTAGCCAAATCCATGTATCTCATCTTTGTCTAAAAGTGTGCAGGAAAAGATGCAGCAGAAGATAGTGTGGGAGAGGTATCGAGAGTCAACTTCTTCCGACATTCAAAGGGATATCATGGTTTGAAAAATTCTATTCCCCCCAATTCCATGATTCATGAGTTATAATTCTTTTCATAAGATAATCATTAAATTAAACTCAATGAATCTTGATGCTCCATTGCTATACATGTTTTCAATTGATTGGCTTGCATGTTCTTTATTCCCAGCACATATATCTGTTGCTTGTGAACAAATATCATTAGGAAACATGTTCATCTAAATGGTTGATTGATGAGATATGTTATGATGCGATGAACCTTACTCTCTCTGACAAAGTGCTTGGGATGTTTTATTTGGAAAAAAAATAGCCTTACAAGCTCCTCAGTGATGATATATTCCCACCAAAGCCATATGTTGTTTACATTAGAAAACCTCATACATATGCTGCTTGTTATTACATTGAGCTTTGTCAAATTGTTGTGACCCTTGCTAGAAGCTTTTCATGCTTTCATTATTAAGATCACGTACACTCCACCTTCATATGCTAAACTTCTACACTGGAAGTTAGCAACATCCATCCATCCACAAAATAAATACTCCATTCAATTTATAAATCTCTCTCCTAGATTTTCCTCCAAAAGAGACATGGGCTAAAAAAATATAGGGAAAAAAGAGATAAAGACACATGCTAAAGAGAAACTCTTCTCAAGCATGATGAAAAAAAAGAAAAAAAATAGCCATGTTCTCAAAATAAAGTTCAAAGGGAGGGAGATCATACAACAAGGAGTACAAATTTCCATATCATCCCCTTTCCACACACATGCACATCTTGATCAGATTGTACGACTAGTTTTCTTCTTGGATCCGGTTTTTGACTTTGCAATATTATGTGATACAAGTATGCCTTATATCTTCAACCTTACCTTGAGCTCCAAATGTAGCCATCATTAGAAGTAGGTTGAAGAAAGGCGAGTTTAATGCCTTGGTGAGGAATCATACACACTGAGCGATCTGAAAGCATCATTTTAGGAGTCAAGTAAGGCTAAGTTTTGAAAAAATATTTTATCAAAAACCCAAGCTACTTTACGGAAGGAGTTGAGGTGATTCAAATCCAACCGTTCCAATCTTCAACCGTCCAAGATGACATGATAGACACTCCAAAGAGTCACAAGTACAGGTATGTCTTGGAATATCTTACATGCTTGCATCATATCATTTTGGATTCATATTTTCCACCCTAGTCCTTAACCTTTACTCGAGGACGAGCAAAGGGCTAAGTGTGGGGGAGCTTGTTGATGGTCGTTAAGTCCCTATTTTCGACCGTCAACTTTGGATAAAAGTTACTCCATGAAAGTGTGCACCATAGCTATAGGGTTATAATCTAACAAATTCCACAAGCTTTGGTGTATATTTAGTCGCAGGTACAAATGAGCAATTATAGAATAAAATATGGTATTATCACAAACATCCTCAAATTCCAATTTGGACTACACCATTGCGATGGGCTCGTCGAGACGATCGAAATGGATATATTATTTGTCTACTTTGGAGTCCGGAAGCAGAATACATGAAATAGACAAATAAACAAGGATGATGATGTCATCAATGAGACCCACGTCGTCCGCATGTGTGCCACGTGGCAACTCCCGATTGGCCGCCCGGCCCCGCTGCGGCGCGCCGCACACGAGCGCGGGAGGGCGCGGGATCGCCCCACCAGGGCACGTGGCGGCAGGCCAATGGGCGAGGCAGTCCCCCCCCCCGCGGGACGTGCAGGCGCGCGCGCCTGACCCGCCAAGCCACACGGCCGGCGCGGGTTGGCCGCGGCCTGGCGTGCGGATCGCCCCCGCGGGGTGCGCACGGGAGCCGGCCCGGGTTGCCACGCGGCACGCGGGTGCTGGCCGGCTGCTGGTCGGTTGGCCGGTCCGGCTGGGTTCCCTCGGTTTTTCCCTTTTTAACAGTGGTTCAGTGCGCAGAAGTCTGGTTCAGCTCCGGTTCAAGGCCTTATGACGCGGTTTTCACCCGGTTCTTTGCTCCACCGACTTGGGAAGGCATGCCCCGCACTGTTCCTGGCCAGGTGGCGCGTGGAGAAGGCTGGAAAGAGGGGGAGGTCCTCCACTTCTCCAAGTTTCCTCCCCCTATAAATGGAAGCCATCCTCCTTACTTCAGAAACACACCACTTCACCCAAGGATGAGTGCTTCCCTTCAAAGGAGAGGCCTCTCCTTGGTGGAACAGAGAAGCAGAGATCAAGCGAAGCTCTACCAAAGTTAGTGTTAGAATTAGGTGAGAGTTGAGGTGCGCGTCCGGGAGAAGCCGGAGTTGTCGGCTTCCTCCCTTCCTCTTGTACCTCGGCGGATGTGGCTCCACTTCGAGTAACATCCGGGTAACTCTTAGGCATTCTGGATTTATTTAATTAATTAAGTTCAGCTTTATTATTTATGCTTGTGGGCTCCTTGCTTTGATTAGTGTTCTAGTAATTGCAAAGCTAGAATAGTAGTCACTAGAGTAGACGTGGTGTCTAGTCTTGCGATTACCTCGGAGTACACCTAGTAGCACGGATTGTTGTGGTAGCCCTAGGTGGTGACAGCCCTGACGGCCTACGTAGTCCACCACGTGAGATCCACTAGAGCGCAGTAGGACCCCTGCTTGGCTTGCCTAGCCCCCTTCTCATCCCTTTCCGGGTTATGACGGTTGAGCGTCCCGAAGCAAGCATCATAGTAAACGCTGATCTTATCTTTAGTATCCGGAATCCTTCGAAACCCTCTCTACCTCTCCTACACTATTATCATATCTTCTCTCGTCCCAGGCCGATCTTGATTCTTCACTAGTGCACACACGTTCCCTGTGGATTCGATACCCTGGAATACTCTTGGGTGAAAGCTACACCAGTATCCGTACACTTGCGGACTTTTCTGCGATCGTTATTTATACCAACAGGCCTTCTGGCGTCGTTGCATATTTGGTAGCGACGCTAGCAAGTGCTAACAGTTTGCAACATGCAATGGTTTAGCACCCAAAAGCAATTAAATTTAGCACATATGACATGGGAGCACATTTTCCAAGCAATTTACATTTCATTTTCAGATTCATATTTGGTACATGAAAATTCTTTGCGACAAAAAGGAACTTATGCCACTCCATAAGATAAAGCAAGGGGGCTCAACATTCATGATGACAAATGTGCCTTTGGCCCCATATGCTCAAAATAAGCTATCCAAGCACAAATTAAGCATAGAAATGCCACTAACACATGTCATGATCATATAAAGGCATTTACTCACAAGAGAGCATACATGCAACATTTTTCAAAAGACATAGCTATCAACCATGGATATAAATCAAGATCATCAAGAGCTAAGCCAAACTAAACCATATCATACCAAACTAGCTCATAAGATCATATATAGCACATCATGGTGAACTATGTATATAGGAGAAGCTTTTCCTACAAAATGCATATGATACAAAATGCATGCAACCTAAGATACAAAGATGCCTATACATCATATTACAAATGCAATGCAAAATGCAAGAAATGCACAAAGGAAACTATACATATGCTACAAAGGAGCTCCCACCACCAACTCAAGAAACCAAACACACACCAAGTTCTCCCCGTAAACAAGTGAAAGTTGCTTGATCTACGGGCTTGGTGAAAATATCTGCTAGTTGGTTTTGTGTGGGTACATGGATCAAAGCGATTTTCCCTTTCTCAACATTATCTCTGAGAAAATGGTATCTCACTTCTATATGCTTGGTTTTGGAATGTAGAACTGGGTTCTTAGCAACACTAATGGCACTCGTGCTATCACAAAGAAGTGGAACCTGGGTATACTCCTCACCAAAATCACTCATGGTGTATGTGATCCAAAAGGGCTGAGAGCAACAACTAGATGCGGCAACATATTTGGCTTCGGTTGTAGATTGAGCAACACTCGATTGTTTGCGGGAAGACCAAGAAACCAATGAAGAATCCAAGAACTGGCAAGTCCCAGAAGTGGACTTCCTATCCAACCAACACCCGGGAAAATCCGCGTCTGAAAAACTATGAAGCTCCAAAGAAGAAGACGCGGAGTACCAAAGGCCGAAGTCGGGAGTGTATCGCAAATACCTGAAGATGCGCTTGACTGCTTGCCGATGCGAAGTCCTTGGAGACACTTAAAAATGAGCGCACAGACATACCGAGAATTGGATGTCCGGCCTCGTCGCCGTCAGGTATAGGAGGGAGCCGATCATGCTCCGGTACTCCTTCTGGTCCACGTGTTCACCGTCCTCGTCCGCATCAAGGGCTGTAGTCATACTCATCGACGTTGTCATGCCCTTGCAGTCCTCCGTCTTGAACTTCCTCACAATGTCCTTGGTGTACTTGGCTTGGTCTACAAATGTTCCTTCCTTCGATTGCTTGATCTGGAGCCCGAGGAAGAACTGCAACTCACCCATCATGCTCATCTCGAATTCTCTGCTCATGTCCTCTGCAAACCTTGCAACCAACGAGTTAGATGAGCCACCAAAGACAATATCATCCACGTACACCTACACAATTAGGATCTCTTTGCCCTCCCTGAGGAGAAACAAGGTCTGATTTACTTTCCCCATCTCAAAGCATCTCTCAAACAGGAACCCTCTCAACCTACCGTACCAAGCTCTAGGCGCCTGCTTCAACCATACAATGCCTTCCTCAACTTGTACACCCTGTGGGGGTACTTCTCACTCTCAACCCCTGTGGTTGCCTCACGAACACTTCTTCCTCCAAAACACCGTTCAGGAAAGCACTCTTCACGTCCATTTGGCACAATTTGAACCCTTTAGCCACGAAAAGGCTAGAAGGATACTAATCGCCTCCAAACGGGCTACGAGATCAAAGGTCTCCTCGTAGTCGATCCCCTCTTTTTGTGTGTACCCTTGGGCAACCAGCCTCGACTTGTTTCTCACTACTTCACCTTTCTCTCCCTCTTTATTTTTCCACACCCATTTTGTCCCAATCGGCTTACACCCTAGTGGAGGCTCCACTAACTCTCAAACTTAGTTTCTCTCAAAATTCTCCAACTCCTCATGCATAGAATTAACCCAATTGTGATCAGATAGCGCATGTCCAATGTCTTTGGGCTCAAAAGTAGCAACAAAAACAGCATGGGCAAAGTGAGAGTCATTTCGAAACCTCGACCGAGTAGTCCATTCGTTGATGTTCCCGATGATTGTTGAAGCTGGGCGATCCACTTGTACTCGCCGGGGAGCTTCTCGTCTCAAAGCCACCTCCCCCTCAGCTGCAGCTTCCTCTCGATCTCGGCACGTCGTCATAGGTGTGGGAGAAGGCCCGTCCTTGATTGTAGTCGAAGTAGTATGTACATGCTCAGCCGCGGGCACCACACCACAATCTTCCTCATCTCCTTGCTGCACCTCATCCTCGAAAATCTCCTCGCCAAGTTCCTCGTCACCTGCACACTCAAAAACAAGCGAACTACGTGGCTGTGTCTCGTCGAAGGTAACCTCGCAAGTCTCCATGATTTGGTTAGTTTCAAGATTGAGCACTCGAAAGGCTCTAGAATGAGACGCGTAACCAAAGAAAATGCCATCGACAGACCTAGCCTCGAACTTGTCCAACTTCTTCCCTTTCTTAAGAATGAAGCATTTACAGCCAAAGATGTGAAAGTGACTAACCTTGGGGGTTCTACCGTGCATCAACTCGTAGCAAGTTCTCTTCTTGTGGACCCTGAGGTAAATCCTGTTCGACACGTAGCACGTGGTATTGACCGCCTCAGCCCAGAACCTTCACGGAGTCCTATGCTCATCGAGTATCGTCCGAGCCATCTCACACAGGGTTCTGTTTTTCCTTTCCACCACGCCGTTCTGGGAGGTGTATACGGACTAGAGAACTGGTGTTCAAGACCCAAGTCATGGCAAAAGGTTTTGAATTGAGAGTTTTTAAATTCTGAGCCATTGTCATTGCGGATCGCTCATATGGCATCTCCGTGCCTCTCGTTCTTCAACCTCAAGACAAGATCTCGAACAAAAGGAAACGTCTCCCCTTTCTCCTCCAAAAAGAAAACCCAAGCATACTGAGAGTAGTCATCCACCACAACCAGGACGTACCACTACCCACGCACAGATCGCACACGAGCTGGGCCAACAAAGTCCATATGGAGCAGCTCGCATGGACGCTCTGTCATCACATCGGTGAGGGGTGGATGGGAAGCAGCTACCATCTTAGCATGCCTGCACGGCACACACACCAAATCCTTTTCGAACCTCAAGCGGGGCAATCCTCAGACCAAGTTGAGTCCACTCAAGCGTGACAACAAGTCAAAACTCAAGTGACCCATCCTCCTATGCCACTTCCACAACTCACATGAAGAACCAGCAACAAAACACCTTGAAACACCCGAACTCTAAGAGAAATCCACTCGAAATATTTGACCCTCGGGGACGACCACACAAACAAGGTCACCTCGAGCATCAAGTATCCGAGAACCGCCCGACTTATATAACACCTCAAAACCTTCCTCAAGAAGCTGGGAAACAAAGAGCAAATTAAACCCCAACGACTTGACCAAGGCAACACGCTTCGGCACCACTTTGTCACTTACTCTCACTTTACCTTCTGCAAGTACACGCCCTCGCCCATTGTCCCCAAAGGTGATGTATGTCTTGGACACCACCTCCGATCTCCGGTCATGTGCCTCGAGCAACCGGAGTCGATCAACCAAACGTTCCCCAAGCCTCCCACTTGAAATTCAAAAACGAGCACATGAATGACCAAACGACTCAACACTGGGGTTAGTACCAAAAGAGTAAAACTAGTGCTGAGCCATCTACTCCAAAGTGGGGTTAGCACGATCCATCCTAGCATTCCTACCAAAGTGTGCATCAATCCTATCATGGGCACCAAACCTCAGACCCATCCTACAATCTCCACCAGAACTGAAACCACCACGGGGAACCCACTCCCGTCTCGTTGGTGGAGCACGAAATCCACGAAAGGAAGACCATGGACCGTAGCTCCTCTCCAATTCAAAGCTACGACTTCTCCCACCCTCATATTGAGCTCGAGGTGGAGAACGTCTAGCAAACTCAACACCACCAGACACACCATGCCTACCACCTGTACCATGACCAAAGGAACTGAACCGAGCATCGCCACGACCACGAAAACCGAACTGGCCAGTGCCCAGATCTGCACCTGTCTGACCGGTCCCCTTGACCGGTCTGACCGGTGGTGCACGGCCAGCAGCACCACCTGCCATTCTTCAATCTCCCCAAGCCGGAACTATCCTCACAATGGCCTTAGCCCTGGGCATTTGCATACGAGGCTCAGGTACATCATTAGAAGGGTGGTACCTGTCCTTGTTAGCCCACTCCTTAGCCATTCTCTCCTCACACTTCCTCTTGAAGCAAAACTCACCCTTGTGACCATCTCTCCCACAATAGTCACAATGGAACCGTATGGGTTTTGGTTTAGGCTTGGGTTGGGGCTATTCACTCGGCTTCTCTTTTGGTTTCTCCTCACTAGACTTCTCACCCTTCTTCTCTCCAACACACTTTCCTTAGAGCTCACAAATCTCACCGATTTTTGGAAGTTGTTTGTTGGGTGAGGGAATATGGGTGGATCTGGAGTTGTGTCAAGTTTGTTTCTGAGATGGTTGGGTTTTGGCTCAAACTTGTTCTTGTGTGTTGTTTGTGGTGGGATAGGAATCTCTCCAATTTTTTCATCTCTCTCACCACTGCTCTCTCCAATCTTGTCGGCCTCAAGTGCTTGACAATCATAGCGTTTGAAAGCCGCTATCATGATACCAAGCTGAGGCTCCTGACTCGACAACCAACTCAAACACTTTCTCAACTCATCATTCTCATCCTGCAAGCAATCAACATAATGTGCAAGTTCTAGATTGTTCATAGCATGCAGTTCACAAGTACAGCAGGAAGTAGGAATAGGAACTTTCAAATCAGCCTCAAGTGAAATAATGCGAGCACGCAACTCATCAATCTTTCCATGCAACACAGGGCAAGACGTGCAAAAACCTAGCAAAGAGGGTCTAAATTGCAGCTCAGCCAACTCAACCCTAAGCACATCTAGTTCCTCACACTTGGAGGCATGCTTTTCCCTAAGAGTAATAAGATCAGCTAGGAACACAGAGCAATCCGCACAATCAACCTCATCAGAAACAACAGGTGAAGCCTTAAGCGAGTCAATTTCAAGCTTAGCATCCAGGTTTTGTGTTTCTAGCTCAGCCACTCTAGTCCTAGCATCTTCAAGCGAGGCTCTAAGCTCATTTCTCATTTTCTTAGCCTCTCTAAGCATGTCATCACGATTATCAAGCAATTTTCCTAGCTCCTCATTCTCCTGACGCAAGAAGGAAAGCTCATCACATACCTCATCCTCAGAGTCGGAGTCCGAGTCGTCCTTCTGACTCTTCTTGCTGCCGGAGCTGTGTGCCAGGTCGCAGAAGCCGTCACGCGCGAAGAAGCTCAACCCGCTTAGGTTCTTGGATCCCTTCTTGCTCTTGTGCCGATCACCTTCGTCTTCACTACTACTCGAGCTCGAGGTAGAGTAGGCAGAGCTGGAGTCCACGTCGCTCACTCCGACCATCGCTCGGGCCTTCTTGCTGTGGCCGTCCTTCTTCCTCAATCTTCGCTCGTCCTTGTTCTTGTGCTTGTGCTTGTGATCGCGCCTCGACCGGTACTTGCTCTCCAGCCTCGACCGGTGCTTGTAGTTGTCCTTGTTCTCCATCTTCTCAGGGCAGTCGGCGACGAAGTGTCCTGGCTTGCCGCACTGAAAGCACGTCCTTGTGTTCCTCCTTGTGTTCACCCGGTTCTCGTGCATCCTCTCGAACCTCCTGGTCAGCGGCACCAGCTCATCCTTTCCAAGCACGTCGAACTCTTCATCTGGCAAAGACATCAAGGAAGACAAAGTGTACATCCTGGTGGATGGTTTAGCGTTAGACTTTGCACCTGAGCCACCGATGAGGACGAGACTATGAGAGTCAGTCGGGCCGTCAAGCTTGGCTATCACACGCCGGTCCACCTCAGTCGACTTGAGCTTCGAGAACAGCTCATCTACTGACAGTCTCATACTTGTACGACTCTAGAATGGCCTCGACCTTTCCGCCCCAGATCGTACGATCCAACGAGTGCAATAGCTTAACGGCACTCTCATGATCATCATACAGGAGCACGGTCACATTGGCCCTCATGTTGTTCACTATCACCGTGAACCGCTGGAACATCGTATCGATGGACTCACTGGGGGGATGAGTGAAGTTCTCGTACTCTCTCCGGTAAGTCGCAAACAATCGAGCCTGAACCTGACTATTTCCAGCATGAGCATTCTTCAGCATTTCCCAAATCCTACAAGCCAAGTCCTCTGTCTGAACCCAGTCGAATTCGGACTAACACAGAGCACGAAACAAGTAGTCGACTGCCATGTTGTTGGCGTCGTGCATGTCCCTCGATCCCGGAGCAAGGCAGTTAATCGGATGAACATAAACTGTGTTCACCGTAACGTCCAAAAGGATCTGACCCTTACCGCGGAGGAAAGCTGCCATCCGCCTCTGCCACATCTGGTAGTTTTTCCCATCGAAGTGTGGAGGACCCGATCCCCGTTCTTTGTATGCCATCTTTGGATCTTAGACTGGTTAGAGTCCCGAAAGAATCGTAACCGGCTCTGATACCACTTGAAGGACCGAACTGGCGACCAGAGATGGGGAGAGTGAATGGGAGCCGATAAAAATTCTTCCTGAAGGAGATGGCTTCTCCAACAAGACGAACACGGCTTGTCCAAATCACTTCTCCGACTCAACTACCCAAGTTGGACAAGACCACGTAGCCACTGGAGTGCTACTAGTCCTAGGAACCAACAGCCATCGAAGCCTACTCGAGAACGCAGCGGAACAAGCAACTCGAGCAGCACACTAACCACACCAGTCAGACCGGTCACCACAACCGGTCAGACCGGTCCTAGTCGGATCACCCTGACTAGGCTGCCGGATCACCCAACACCTACCAGAGACGCACTTTTACTCACGTATTTGGGAGGGGAATCACAAGGAAAAAAACCACGAGGGGTTCATGCATACATCCCCTACCAAATCCCAAAGAGAAAGGCCCCGAAACCACCACAAGAAATTCACCAAGAAAAGGCTCCGAAAATCACCAAAAGGGGAAAACGGGAGAGACACAATCAAGCCTTGAGGAACCACGCCGAATCATCTATACATACCATGAAGGTTCATACAAGGTCTACCTTGCCACCCAATCATCCATCCCTCTCTAAGGATCTCACCATGAAGCTCTCAAGCTAGTCCTAAAAATCCTAAGGATAATAGGAAGAGAAAATAGCAAAAGCAAATGAGCTAGGGTTACAAGAGATGGCTGCCATCCTCTCACCACTTGGGTTATATGGAGGCAAGCCGAAAGACGAAACTACCCCCATTACATTAAACTAAGATACACGCCCCCGAAGGGCCTTTTGGGAAACTTTGTCGTAGCACCATCAGACGGATGCCCAGCGACCGCAAACTTGCTTAGCCTCGACGCAAGCCTTGCGATCCCGACGTGTGTCCTCCACTTCGAAGACTCAGGAAGGCGTCGTCGCACACCGGTCAGACCCACCGGTTAGACTGGCCTGATGCTGCTACTCTTCGGTCTTCGGTCTTGGCTTTGTGGATCAACCAAGGAACCCAGTGGTTTTCTGGTGAACCACTAGAAACCCCGCGAACTCGGTGTAGCCTCCGCCAATCACCACTCATGACTCGGCTCCCACGAAGTCCCGACTCGACCTTGGTTTTGAGGCTCAACCAAGAAACCATCCATGACTTCATCATGCTGTTCTTGCCACCATGCGACCCGCACTTGACCCCACTGGTTACCAGGTCCCTCGAACCAAGCCTACTTGTCTTCTCCACACCTGGAGGCCTCACCGGCAACGACCTTTCGCGCTTGTTCTTCACCTGCACCAACACCAGTCAAGTCACAACCTGCACCTGCAATACTTAGCCAAGAGTCAGTCCACACAACGTTGTCAATCACTCATCACATTAGGAAGCGACCATCCACCAGTCCTCCAACCACACAGGCTCTCAGATTGTAAGTGCAATCAAGCCCTAAGTGGGTTTTGGTGAGTTGAGTGACAACTTGATTAAAGATCTAACACTCTTTTAAAGCATGTGAGCAAGTTGTTAATTATTGATAAATTACATTTATGAGGAAAGTCATGACTATGGCTCATAATGCAAAGAAAACAAGTGTGGATCATGACTTTATACATGAAAAGTATGCAATCATACTAAAGACAAATGTCATCATTGGTTTAGTATGGTTCTCCCATTGGAGTTTACATGAGACATACAACAAGTAATTCAAAGTAAGTAAAGAGGATTATTGGTAGAAGATTCTTGGTTGGCCTCTTTATGAAGAGAATGAAGCTTGTTGTTTACAAATGGGTTAACTAAGTCAAAGACAAGTATATCATCAAGGGGATTTCATTCTTGATATAAGAAGGAACTTGATGACCTATACAATGAGTTTTCCGAGTATGATATCAATTGGCTTTCAATCTTATGTCAAAAAAGGAAATATTGATTCATACAAAAGGTTGTGTTTGCAAGAATTAAAGTAGAGCTTTGATAAAGGTCATGTGGTTATCTCCAAGAGGATGGACCTACAAATAGAAGTTTGGAAAGCAAGAATTTTTCTTATCAATGAAAGAACAATTATTTGAGTGGAATCTCAAATGGAACTCTCTATATGATGCAAAGCTTGACTCAAATGTGGCAAGGGTAAGTGATGAAGAAATCAAGATGGCTGAAATGAGGAACCAAGCAAAAGCTATGTATAGCGACCATAAGCAAGTTGCTAAAGTGAAGTTGATAGCATCAAGGGATTTTGAAGTATCATATCAAAGCCTACCGAGATAAGCAATGAATTGCACCTAGTGTTATGATTGATAAATTGAAATGGCTTTAGAATTCAGGTGAACACTACACTACTCTATGGAACAATTCTAAGTTATTAGCTCAAGGTGGATATGCTCAAGCACATACGTATATTATATACATTCAGTGCATGTGCTTAGTTGGTATACATTATTGGAACCCTGAATTGTTGAAGATCAAATACCGGCATGTCTTTGGGTGATTGAAGCTCAAGTGAATTAATTAGTGTTTATCTTTTGTCTTGAGCTTAGGTATGTCGTACTATCAAGAGGGATGCAACATTGGTTGGACAACAAATATCAAAAATTGCTCAAGTGAACCCATGAGAGTCTAACCCGTGAGATCTTAACCTTGGTGGGGTTCTCTGGCCCAAACTGGTCTGACCGATTTGGCAAACCGGTCTGACCAATTTTGGCACTGACATAGTCCACGGCTAGTTGGTTTGAAAACCAGTCTGACCGGTTTTTTGTCTGATAAGCTAACGGCTAGTTTTCTGAGAATTAGGTATTTATACCCATGAGCTCCTCTTTGAGGGGCGCTGGTTCTCCACATCTCTAACACCTTCCAGAACCCTAGCTGAGCTCTCCCCAACCTCTCTAAGTGAGATTCAAGCCTTTAGTGCCCTATCCTTGTGTTGGGTTGAGAAAGTGACTTGTGTGAGAGCTTTGAGAAGCTTAGTGAGCAATCCCACACTTGAGTGCCTGCTGATATTGTTCAACATCTTGTGAAGCATTTGTTACTCTTGGAGCCGTTGGCTCCTAGACGGTTAGAAGTCGCTTGGAAGCTCCCAACCACCTTGTGGCAGCTCCAAGAAATTTGTAACAACAAAATCGAAGATAGAGGAACCCTCCATCTATTGCCTCGGTGATAGGTGTGAGAGAGAAGCGGATTGAAAGAGATCCCAAAGCCCTTGTGGCTTACCTCAACAACGTGGACGTAGGCCAACCTTTGTGGTGAGCTGAACCACGGGATAAATCCAGTGTCTTTGTGCTTTTACTTCTATATATATCTTACTTGCTTTACCTTGTGTTAATTCTAGCATATTCTTTGTGCTTCCGCTACGATCTACTTTGGTGTGCTTGTGCTGTGTGCAGGGAATTCATTGACACTCTTGAAAACTCTTGTGGAAGTCTCACACCAAGTTTTGTTTGCGCTAGAACTCGTAGCGGGCTATACTAGACTGTTGGTTTTCTCAGTAGTGAAACCGGTCTGACCAGTTTTGGAAACCGGTCTGACCGGTTTCTGTACTAACAATGGGTTGAAGTTTTAATAAGTTCAGATTCCTCTATCCCCCCCTAGACGACATCAAGATCCTCATCCACTCGCTCCTCTCTAAGCCTTTTTCTTTCTCTTCTCTTCACTCTTGTCCCCATCTCACATCTCTCTCTTCTCTCACAGGGACTCCGCAGGGATCGATCTTGCGCCAATGGGAGCGGTGGCCAGTGAACCTCCAAGCCGGTGCATGCGACGTGCGGGGCTCGACGCGCGTCCAGGAGGCGCAGCCTCCCCGGTGGTGGTGCCCTCGGGGCTCGAGTTGCGGCCTTCCTGGCGGCCCGGCAAGGAGGCGTGACAGGCGCACGTGGCCCTAGCATGGAGGCGCTAGTGGCCTCAGCCTGGAAGCGTCAAGGCCCCAGGGAAGAGGTGCAGTGGGAGTGTGTGGCCCCGGCTTGGAGGCGCTAGTGGCGTTGGCTTGGAGGCGTCGGTGGCTCTGGGCAGGTGCGACAGGCGCGCGCGGCCCCGGCCTGGAGGTGTTTGTCCTTGTAAGATTCCTATGATTTGTATGATTTATATGTAATTTGTAAGATTGTGAGAGGTGTTCTTTTTTGTGATTTCTAAGATTGTGACATTATTTTTCATGATATGTTGTTGTGATTATGAGATGTATGCTCTTTGAGTTATGTTGTTGTGGGATGCATGATTTTCTTGTGATTGTGAGATGAGAATATGAGAAAAGAAAATGAATAGAAAAGAAAAGAAGAATAAAAGAAAAAGAGCTCTGGCGGGGTGGTGCAAATGAGTAACTTGTGGTATGGATCACCCTAATGCCCTCCCCCTTTAATACCCGTTCACCAACCGATACTAAAGGGGGGTTGAGGCCTGGTTGAAAGTGCATATATGCTCCTAAGTGGATTTTGGTGAATTGAGTGACAAAATGATTAATTAAAAAAACTAACTTCTTTGTTTAAGAAAGTGAGCAGGACATTATTGTAATAGTCATGATGTAACAAGGGTATCATCTTATTTGATGAATATTGTATGGCTCATATCAAAGAAAGCAAACAAGTGTGTGATCCCTTGGTACAAATGTTAATAAGTTTCAAGCATTAATGAAGATAAATGTTGGTGATACATGTCAAAGATGATTTCAAGTCTCCAATAATTGTGTTAGCATGATTGCAAATGAAATGGGTCATAAAATGGAAAATTGTGAATTTCACTAGAGACAATGCAAGGCTTCATATGGTAACTACAACAGGATACAAGGGTGTTTCTAAATTTAATGATCCTAAATCGAAAGCTCGCATATTCATTGTCAATCAAGAACAAGCATTCGGAATATTTTTCAAATGAAAATTAAATGTTGATGAAGCAAAGCCAAACTCAACGTGGCTTGGGTAAGTGATGAAGAGATCAACCGAGATGACTAGGGTGAGGTACTAAGCAATCTTTGGTGTAGCGTGGTTACTGAGTATCCGTGGGGTTTCAAAGAATCATATTCATGCCTTAACCAAGCAAGGCAACTCATCATTTTCATGGAGTGACTTTAGAATCCAAGCATACATTCTTATGTTCGATGGAATGATATTAAGTTACTAGCTCAAGTATGATTGTGCTCAAGACAATAGCAATGTTGGAAGCCCTCGTATGAAAAATGTTCAAGCATGGCAAAATTGAAGATCTACAAGCCAAAAAGATTGATGCAATATTTATAATTATTCTTGAGTATGCAACATTAGCTAGCTTTATGAGAAACATCAAAAGTGCTCATTAGTTGCCCTATGTGAAAAATAGCCTTGATAAAAGTCTTGAGTGATCTAACAAACCTTTTAAATCCATCCTTAGTCATTTCACCTCTTAGGTGAAGTGTTGATGATAAGAGAAAAGGATTAGGGGGCTATCTCTGCCCAGGGCAGTCTAACTACCTCTAGGTGGCGGTCTAACCACCCCAGGTGGCTAATAGCTAGTTTTTGAAACTGGCCGGTCTAACCGCCTTGGCACCCCAGTCTAACCGAGTTATCCAGTGCTCTAACAACTAGTTTCCTTGGTGAGGGATATTTATACGCCAAGAGCTCCATAGGTTGGAGCTGCTACTTCTAGGGTTGATGGTGTGCTTCCTCTTCTATTCTTGCTAAGCCAACGTCAAAGAAAGTCTCCCCAACCATCTCTTTGCGAGATCTATGTGGTTCAAGTCATATCCTTGTGTTGGATAGAGAGAGTGATCTTGTGTGAGCATTTGTGATGTGAACCCGCTAGGGTTTGTAGCTAATCTTTTGATGAGAATAGGGGGGGGGTTAACTCGATTGGAGGAGACGATGTTCACGACCCGACTACTACCTTCCAAAGACTATGCCATAGCAACCAATACACCACATCCTATGGCTACCGCAATCTTGTGGAGCGTGACACCTGGCTACTAGGGCACCCGTTCCTACAAGCAATCGAAAAACTAGAAAGAACAAGTAAAACAAGTACTGAACTACTAGATATTGAGATGATAACCAATATGAAGTAACCAAGTTGGGGTTCCGAATTAGGTAGAACTGGTGGTCTAGCTGACACATGCGTTTACAAGGAAGAAGCAATGGCTAAACTTTCAACAAAACAAAACCCAATCTATTTGTGATGGGTATGGGGGTATATGAGAGGTGAGGGGCACGACCTGGACGTGGTGGGGTTCGTGCTCCAACCCTAGGATGTGCCCCCATGGGCTCCGACTTGATACACCGGCCAACGCCCCAAAATATGGTGACACAACACCTTGCTAGATTCTGGACATTCATTTGTTTCAGTGTTTCCCGTCGACTCTGATAATATTTTGGTATGATACCAGTGCCATTGGAAGACATATGAAATTTCCTTTCCAACCATATAAAGAACGTCCCAAATGGAGTCCGTATGAGGTTGTGGCATCCATTGCAAGTTGGCCTAGTCATGCAGTCCGAATCCAGCGCCCAAAACGTGTTGGACTTGATCTCTTTCCATTTTTGGGCCAAAAGTGATGTGGTGGCCTGGTGGAGGACGTGGGGAACACTTGGGCTTGGTCCCTAATCAACCTTCTTGTTCCTCCATGCCTTCCATGTTTTTAATACTCTTTTTGATCCACACATGTATTTCTAAAAATGACAATGAACACAAATCATGGCGCAACATCAATACATCGAATGTAGAAAATCATGATATAGGATTGATTCATCTTTGGTTCACAAGCCATTAATGTGGTCATATCGGATCTAGTTATGTTCTCATCAATTTGTGAGCTAATAAGCGCATCCCATAGATTGAGCACTTGTGATTCACGTGAGAGACATGGGTACGTAAGGGTCCCCACCGACCAGGGTCTCTGCTATCCCTGACACGTGGATCCGACCTCCCAGACGACCCCCCGATCTGCATGTGGACCCAGAAGACCTTATCCGCTTCGTTGAACATTCACCCGGAAGACCTTGTCCAATACGTCCGGAGACCTCATCAAGACTTGGCGTGCAAGACAAGACATTAGAGGCAGTGCAACGGTGCCCACCAGTTCGGATATCATGGGATACTATTTGTAATCCATAGAGATAGGCTACCATGTTGTAATCGACCTGGACTCTAGGTCCACTAACCTCGGAAACCCTAGTCCATTGAGCCCCCGAGGACATCTTACATTGATTCCCCTACGCACAAGCAATACAACACCACCAACTAGACTTAGGGTTTTACTCTCCGAATGCCTGAACTAGTATAAACCTATCGTACAGACATCCCAGGGCCCACTACCCAGTGGGTACTGGTTCCGACTACTACGTGGGCCCCCGGGACTACCTGACTTGTGGGCCAAGGTGCAAGACGGCATGGAGCGCGAGGCAACAGAGGACCAGTACTCAGTTACGAAGGCTAGGCATGTCCGAACCCATGTAGAGTACTCCTACCCGTGTACGGCTAGAACTTTTTACCCCAAACCGATTTGTAACCTATTGACACCGTTTTTTGAAAACGAGTCAAAAGAGCTGCCTCCCCGTGAATATAAGGCAAGGCAGGGACCCCCCTCTCTCTATCCGCATAATCTTGTAAAGAAGACCCCATCAATGAAGAGCTACGCAACATACAAGACGTAGGGTATTACGCACATTGCGGCCTGAACCTGTTTAAGTTTTGTGCCACATGTCTCTCCTTTGAGTTTCCGATCTCGATGAAGCCACAATCATCTACCTTGGGTAACCCCCTTGGTAGGTTGACAGTCTAAAACACCGACAGCTGGCACGCCAGGAAGGGGATCTCGTCGAAGATCTCATGGCGAACTCGACGGCTTCCATCACCATCAAGCCAACCGCCGCTTTCAACCATGGCGACACCTTTGTCTTTGGCACCTAGGTTAGCACCGCTGACGGCACCGGATCCTTCCAGCGCTACCTTACCATGACCCCGGACCCAGAGACTGTGTTCGTGACGCTTCCCGAAGCCGCCACAGATCAACTCGTAGAGAAATTGAATGAAATTTCGCTCTAAAATGACATCACCAACTTCGAGCTTGGATCCGCCTCCAACTCAAATTCAACGACTACCTGGGTTGAGCTACGCAAGCTGGCACCTAAGCCATCGTGTCGCCCAATCCTCCCCCACGAGCAATTCCTGTACGGCCTCCGCGGCGTCAGCATAGCCTACGCAGAAGTGCTCATCCCACGTCGAGCTGGCAAGGAGATCGCCTCAAAGTACTCCTCGGACTCCAGCACCACCCTCGACTACAACTCAGACTCCTCCTACAAGTTCGACTTTGGATTGGATTCGATCGAGCTCGAGCCCGACCACAACTTGGGTTCCTATGCTGAAAAGTCGTTGTCAGGTTTTGCTGCTGGATTGGTCATCAAGTCTACTCCAGCCGGTAGATTCGTCTACTGGCCTGACCAGAAGCCCGCAGACCTGGCTACAAATGACAACTCACGCTGCATTGCCTACCTTGAGACACTTCCCTTCTAGAAGGGAGCTCCACTATCTGCCATCACATAAGAGCACACCAAAACCGAGGTGGCTACTAACAGCTCTGACTGCTACTCACCCGATCATCAGGTGTTCGTAGCTGAAACGACCGACATCAAGTACTCCCGTGCTCGAGAAGATCAGTTCCTGGATAACATCTCCAACGATGAGTTGTCAGCTGACACTCCCCCTAATGAGACTGAAGACGCCAAGAACGCCTGACGTACTCATAATGCAAAGCGAGAAACTCGACGTCACCGCGTCTTGGAAAACCTGCCAGTCCGCAACCTCAATGAGGCTCTCGACGAAGTCACAACACAGCCCCACAAGACACCCGAGCAATGCCTTATGTCAATCAATAAGATTGAGTGAGCTAACCCAGGCAACCGCGCATCCAAACTAATAGCTCTGCTCATAGAATAGGCCTACTTCATGTGCGCTGACGACCAGCAGAACCGAGTACAAGACCAAGAAGCCAGCAGTCGTAGCCGCGCTCCGGAACCACCGATCAACTGTGGTCCCAACTGCTCTCACCCTGTGAACCAGCCAACTCCTAATCGCTCGAGGGCCACGCGGCGGCGGACCCGACGGTGGCGGCAGTGGGGGCGGCAGCGGCGGAGGAAGCTCCTCCGATAGTGGCGGTGATGGACGCGGCGGCGGAGGTCACCCCGGGGGTCGAGGCCACTGGAACAGCCATGCCAGCCATGACGCACGTGGCAGCTTCAATGCCCGCCACAGGATCGACGAGATACGTCGCGCCAAGGGAGTCACCAACGTCAACGACAATGACGGCTTCCCCGCGTTCTCAGCTCGACTACGTGCTCTCCTACTACCCAAGAAGTTCAAGCCTCTTGGGTTCTCCAAGTACGACGCAAAGCAAGACCCACTTCAGTGGCTACGGTGCTATGCCTTAGCCATTGAAAACGCTGGTGGCGACAACCACACGAAGTGCATCTACTTCCCCTTCTACCTGGACTGAGGTCCACTTACATGGCTCGAGTCGCTCGATAAGAACTCCATTGACAAGTAGGACCAGCTGAAGGCGCAGTTCACGAACAACTTTGCGGGAGCCATGGGGCACTCGGGTACTCTTATGGACCTGGCACAAGTCAAGCAGGAGCAAGGCGAGACGCTCTGCAAGTACATGCGGCGCTTTTTCGACAAGTGCGCAACCATCATCGACATCACTGACAAAGAAGTCATCGACATCTTCCAAGACGGCCTCTATCACCGTCGCACCTTTGAAGACTTCGGTCGCTGCCGCCCGAGTTTGATCTCAAAGATCAAAGACACGTGTTGACACCGTTTTTTGGAAAAGGGTCAACGGATGAGATGAAGAGGTATGGCGGGCCATGCCGATGAGAAAATAGGGCAATCGGCTGATTGAATGAGAGGAGGCAGCCAGCGGAACATGCCGATGGTCAAAACAGCCAAACCCAGTCCACCGATGGCCAAGCCAGTCAACCTAATCGGCCGATGGTCAACTTGGAGGGATCGGCTGATCAGGAGAAGAAAGCGGCGATTAAAGAATACACCAAGGAGAAGATATGATGGAGGCGGGTCAGTCAACGATTGACAACGGGTCAGAGTCAGTTTAAGAAGAGTTCGACTCTTGCATGAGAAATTTTATTTTTTGGTAGTTTTTGTTTCTTTAGATGCAAGTAAACAGTTGTTGATGGTCGTTAAGTCCCTATTTTCGACCCTCAACTTTGAACAAAATTCACTCCATCAAAGCTTGCATCATAGTTGTAGGGTTATAAACTAACGGATTCCACGAGATTTGGTGAATATTTGGATGCAGGTCATAAGGAGACATTATAGCACAAATAAAGCATCTTGACAAACAACCTCAAATGCTTAGTTTGATAGCACCATTGCGAATTTCTCGTTGAGGTGATCGAAATGGAGTTTTGGTTCACCCAATTCGGAGTCCGGATGCAGAAATTATGCCTCCCGGAAGATTGTGACACGAGACGTGTCGGAGGGTAGGTGCGGCCGAACCTAGTAGGTTCGGCCGGACCTATCAACCTCCTCTGATCAACACCAAACTTTGCCAAATACCTATACAGTTAGCATAATATCCAAGGGGACCAAGTCCATGGGCCAGACACCACAAAAGTTGGTCCGATCGCACCTCCTAGGTCCAACCGCACCAACGAGCTCCGGCCACACCAACTAGGTCCGGCCGCACCACCCAAAATCCTCCTCTCGGGTCCACATCACTACCAATCCCATGAACAAGTCACCAATGAACGAGAAGCGTTGATTTCAAGTCAGTTTGAATGAAAGGCTAAGGTTGGAAGCACTTGGATCGATGGACCCACACTTAACCGCCACAACCGCCATCAAGGAGTGATCCTAGACGTCCCCAACACCGTCGGTGCATGACACGGCCACTGGGTAGGGCCGGCCGCACCTCTAGGTATGGCCGCACCTATGAATCAGTGAATCAGGCGAATCCGAGCTGGGAACCGACATGCAACTGACCAAGGATCAGTGATCATGGCCGTCCAAGTCCATAGGCGGTGGATCACAGGGCCGGCCGCACTTGGAGATATGGCCACACCTCCTTGCTTGTCACTCTGGCTCCCTCTCACCTACAAGTACCCCCTCCTACCGCCACCGACCCATTAGGGCTATAAATAGTCCCCAGCACTTCATAGAAGACACACAGGGTGCATTAAAGCAAGTGGCAGAGCCCTCCACAAATTATTATCTAGATAGTAGGGAGAGAGAGTTGAGATGTGAGTGTTGAAGTAGAAGCCGGAGTGTCTGTCCTCTTCTTCTTCTTCTTGTACCTCGGCGGGTGCGGTACAACTATGGTCGTCCACACCCACGATACTTTGTAAGTCTGGATCCGTGAGTAATCAAGTCTCAATTCATATTCCTGTTCGCTCTTAGGTTCTTCGATTACTGTTTAGTAGCGTTGCTGCTTTACCATGATTGCTTTGCTCTAGCGCGGAGCAAATAGTGCTTGGTTAGTGTAGACGTGGTGTCTAGACTCTCCAGTACCTTGGATTGCCACCTTGATCAATGGACTGTGTGGTAGGTACCCTAGGGAGGTCACAGCTCCGGACGGGCTTTGTAATCCACCACGTTAGTTCAGGGGGGTAGGAATACGACATCAGAGCCCCCTTCTCATCCCTTTCCGTGGCTCTTTTCCCTCTGGCCCCGACGAGCGACGAGAGTTGAGTTGTTTCTACTGTGATTCTAAAGATCCTTCATTTCCTTAGCTTATCCCCTCTGTACCCGAAATCTCCCTTGCCTCTTTACCCTTCGTCATCATATCCCCCGGATGAATTAGTTCAGGTTCGCTACACTTCTCGTTCCCCGTGGAAATCGATACCTTAGAATACTCCCGGGTGAAAGCTACAAAGGTATCCGTGCACTTGCGGATTTATCAGTGATCGTATAGTATACCAACAAGCTTTCTGGCGCCATTGCCAGGGATATAAACCTGGTGGCGATGCTAGCAAGTGTCAACAAGCTTTATGGCGCCATTTCCGGAGAACAGTAGTTGTTCTGATCCCGAACCTAGTTCGTCCGTGTATTACCCCATCTATCATATGATTTTTCCGCTCCAAAGGGCAATTATTTGGAGCCTCCACATTCATCACATTCCATTAAAACACCTAGCTATGAGCTAAGTCCTAGCTTCATAGCTATGGTCCGATAGCAATGGTTCTCCGGTGATAAGGATGAAAGTCCCTATTATCACCTGCGTGAGTTCGAACAACTTTGTTCATGTCTTGTGATCACAGGAATGAGTCAAGATACCTTAAAGTGGAAACTCTTTCCGTTTTCATTAACAGGGAGAGCGAAACAATGGTACTCTCTCTCTCTCTATGAGAAGTATGAAGGGAGACTGGGAAATTTTACGAAGGACTTTTTGTCTAACATTCTTCCCTACTCCCCAAGTAGTTAAACTCCGACGAGAGGTCCTCTGTTTTGAGCAATAGGAGATTGAATCTCTAGGAGCCGCATGGGGAAGATTCACAAAAATTGTAGATTCTGGGCCGGACCTTGGTATCGCGGAACCCATTCTTTTGCAGCATTTTCATGATGGTCTTGGACCAGAGTCAGCAATT